>CM060258.1:10575333-11861522 GCA_030684275.1 Acipenser oxyrinchus oxyrinchus | reverse complement strand
TAATAATATACTAAAGAACATAGTGATTAACAAAAAACAGAAATGACACAAAAAATTATGAAAACGCGAGACATCACAGTATATCAATATTAATGATATATTTCGAAAATGTAACTTAAAATCTAGTTTTCTAGACTACAAAGCAGCAATAGTTAATTTTATTATTTTGTATTTTTATGGTCAGTAGTCTTCAACTGTGTTAAAAAATTAATATACAGGGGGTCCTGAATGGCGCATCTGGTAAAGGCACTCTGCCCTACAGTCTGGACATTGTTAGTTCAAGTCAAGGCTATTCCACTGCTGACTGTGGACGGGAGCTCCCAGGGGGTGCCGCATAATTGGCCGAGTGCCGCCCGGTGGAGAGGGCTTAAGTCGACCAGGGTGTCCTCGGCTCACTGCGCACCAGTGACCCCTGTGGTCTGGCCTGGCGCCTGCGGGCTGGCCTGTAAGCTGCCCAGAGCTGCGTTGTCCATCGACGCTGTAACTTTGAGGTGTTTGCATGGTGGGCATGCAGTGTGCAAAAGAAGCGGTCGGCTGATGGCACACGTTTCAGAGGACAGCGTGTGTTCGTTTTCGCCGCTCCCGAGTCAGCGCGTGGGTGGAAGCAGTGAGCTGAGCCTAAAAATAATTGGCTATTCCAAATTGGGGAGAAAATGATAAAAGAATTGGCGACTACAAAATTGAGATAAATAAATACATATACAAAAGAATGCTTGGTAAAGACTTGCCTGCTATTTCCTGTGCTCACACACTTCACCAGAGTATTCCACAGTGGATTTGAACAAAGCTGCTATAGTCCAAAGAAAAACTGCAAGAACAAAATGTCAGTAGGTTGCTGTGACACTCCCTGACAGTTTTTGTAGTTTTTGTAATGTGGGTAATGTGGGTAAGCTTTCTCTCTCTCTATATATAGGGATATTTCAGACAGATTTGGAAGGAAACTGTTTAGACATCTGCATTCCTTATGCCTGGTAAATCAGCATACTTATGAGATGCAGAGGCTTTGAACAGACTTAGAGCCAGTATTACATTTCTTTTTTATATACAAAGGCTTTTCCTTGTATTTTTTCTTCATCAACATCACATGGCATCAACAGAGACAACATGAAAACTGCAACTCTTACTTTCGAGAACATAGCTTTGTTCCCAGGATTCCACGATGCTGTTCTAAGAAGCACTGTCTTAGTGTTTAATCTAAGAATTCTACTGACATTAAAATGTATCGAGAGATTAAGTTTTTTTTTTTACTAATTAAACAAACTCTTGTCTCTACTAAAATATAAAAATGCACCTCTAAAATAAATGCAGAGCAACAAATTTAGGCTGAATTTGAGATATAGGGTAGAAACATTTGGCTTTAACTTAATAATAGACAAGGAATCATGGCTCTCCACCTTTTAATTCTCAAAGTGTGAGCCATTTGGGCTCCCGAGTGGCGCATCCATTAAAGGCGCTCTGCGTGGAGTGCAGGATGTGCTCTATAGCCTGGACGTCGCTGGTTCGAGTCCAGGATATTCCACAGCCGACCGTGGACGGGAGCTCCCAGGGGCGGCGCTAATTGGCGGCGTCGCCGGGGAGGGAGGGTTAGGTCGGCCAGGGTGAGCTGAGCCTAAAAATAATTGGCCATTCAAATTGGGAGAAAATAATAAAAAATAATTGGCAACGACTAAAAAAAAAAAAAAAGTGTGTGAGCCATTTGTCCAATAACCCTTATTCTCCTGAATGTGCCAGTGGTGCCCTATTCCTCTCATCTCTGATTTGTAAAAAGTGCATCTCAGGACAGCTGCTTGTCCACAGTGGTGCAATGCCTTTTAAAGTCTTCAGTTTAGTAAACACAAAGGCCTCACAGGGAGAGAAGCTGGGTGTGTGTAGTATTTGTTCTGCATTATTTCCTACTATTGGTTGTGTATTTTGCCAGCACATGCTTTTCTGAACTGTTGTTGACCATACATTTCATCTTCAAAAAATCCTGTCCCTGGACCATAGAACTTGAATTTTCTGAAATGACTACATTCCCTTATGCATTGCCACACAATGTTAGTATTATTGAACTGTTACTATTATCTACATTAAATAAAACAATCCAAAATAATATCACCAATACTTTACTTTCACTGAGGAAATCAAGGCTAACAAATATAACGTTCCTTTATGTTGCTGGATGCTTTTAGCTTTCCTCACTCCA
The DNA here is from genome assembly GCA_030684275.1 of Acipenser oxyrinchus oxyrinchus. NCBI lineage: Eukaryota > Metazoa > Chordata > Actinopteri > Acipenseriformes > Acipenseridae > Acipenser > Acipenser oxyrinchus. Next base: position 11,859,337 of record CM060258.1, on the reverse strand, counting down.
ATATTATCTTTAATATCCTGTCCTGACTGTACAGCTTCTTCTGTAATCAGACATGAACATTGGCCAGCACAGCATCTTCCGTCATGCAAAACAGCATCTTGGTGTAGTCTCTAAATACGATATTGTTGTCAAGACTTTATTATGCTGGCTTAACCATTTGAGCCAACAGACATTTGTTTTCTGACAAGGGATGCTTTGTGGCTTTCCCTGTGGCAATGGTCAATGTCACTGATCAAATTAAAAGAAATTTTAAACTGAAATACTGTCATAACTAAGTTATAAATTTCGCAAACAAGGCTATACTATCATCAAATTACATTTCTTAATCTGGCTTTCAAAACCTGATTTTTATAACAGATATAAGAGATGAGCAATGGAAACAATGCCTCACTGCGCAGATCTGAGGTTGCTTTTCGGATTACAGTGCTGTGAATGCCGTTAGTTTGCCAGAGGGCTGTGCTTGTGTGCCTTGCAAAATTAATGAATCATTTTGGAAAACCAAGACTACATCCAACAAGATTATGTTTTTACACGGGTCTAGTGATGATGGGATTTCATTTTCAGTAACATCTTGGTCATTGTCTTATTTATAGGAAATCAATTCAACACAAACATGGGATTTATGGAGCTCAGCCATTAAAGATGAAAATAAGATAACTTGGAGTTAGACTCAAGAATAGATACAGTATTGCATCAGTGAAGGCATTACATCATATCACAAAACCACCCAACCAGTACTTTCTATCTTATTTTATTAGTTAGGACAGGCAGCCTCATATCAAGATAAAGGATTCCATAATAAATCTATACTAAAAGGAAGTCATTGCATTGCCCATCAGTGTTGAAAAAAAACTGCTGTCATTTTCAGAGCTTGAAGGATTGTGCTTTCTATGATGTTAGATTGAAGGATATTGAAAAAAAAATCTTATAATGGGTGTCTGCTGTCCACATGATGTTAACTTTAAAAAAAAAGCTGAAGGCCACAATTACGATGTAAGGTGCTCACATTAATGGATCTCTGGAAGATTTCAGCAGGATAAATAAAAGGCTTATACGCTGTCAGATCAAATAAAAACATAAGTATGGCAATTGTTGTTTGGCTGTGTTTTGAAACCAGGGATGGAGATAGCTCTTGTGTTGCAATTTTCTTGAAATCACAAGATTTGTAATAAAATGTTTTTAAAGCAACATCGAGACTGCTTGAAATGTTTAATATTTTCCACTCTTCGTGTCCAGGACGTTTACAGTTGGCGTCAGAACACTGAGCCGGTCTGAGGGAGGCACTTTGAAGTGTTTGTGGTATCGCCACATCTGCAGGCAAGATGTGCATACTAGGGGATCAAGTTTTGTCGGTATTCTCAACATCATGTGACAATGAACAACATGTCTTAACTCTTTAGAGGCCACTGAAGCAAAAAAGAAAATAGTAATCTAGTATGTGTTTATATTTATGTGTATGTGTATGAAAACAGACCAGTTGGAAAGTCTTTAAAAAAATACAGTGCAAGTTTAGGTTTTGTGAATGAGGCCCCTTCAGGAACAAGTGCAATACAATACCATGCAATCAGAACTCTAAGGTAAAATTGTAAGACAAACGTTTGGGCTGGTGCCTTCTTCGAACTGAACAACACTGTATTTTAAAGTGTCATTAATTAGTCTACATGCACAGATACATAATTACATTCATTTTTATTACATCTTATCAGCATCAGGTTTTTTGCTTGCTTTTTATACTTTCACTCAGAAATAAATACAAACATTCTGTTTCTTTCTGGTATCTAATCACTTCCTGTGTAGTAGATCAAATGACCTGATTGCAACTAGACCATTGGAGTAAACTGAGCTAGAGCACAGGAGGCGATGTGGTACAAGGAAGCAGAAGCAACTTTTCTTTTTAAAAATGTTGTCTGAGAAATATCGACTGAAAAATCTGAACTGAAGTTCAAAATACAAACAATACAATATGTTTAGTATAAGAAAAGGTAGACCAGTGATAATGGATCCTTTTCACAAAGCTTTAATTCATGTTATTTTTTAAGTACATTGTTGTGAATATACTGGTTCATACAAAACATAATAACCTTAAAAACCCAACCTGTTAATATTTTTTTTTCTAAACACACACACACACACACACACACACACACACACACACACACACACACACACACACACACATACACACACACGTATTCCTATTATTATCATTCCTATATTTGTGGGGACTGCTCATTGACTCCCACTATATTTTTATTTTCTATTTCTAACTACCATCAGACAAAACTCCATGCAGGGTGAAAGTCGACAACAAACTAAATATTTTGGCACTTTTTCTTTTTTTGTTGGCATCGTTACTATCTTTGTGGGGACATTTTCTCAAATTTTGGCCGCACATTGATAGAAATACCTGTATTTTTAAATATAAAATGTGATGTCGTGTTTATCCTAAAAAGCTTCCTTTTTTATCACAAAAAAAAACTTACAAAGGGAAGAAAACAAGCAGGCATGCAAACATGTAACACCCAGAGTAAATCCTACCTCAGACATGTGGTTGTTGGCACCATGTGTCTGTCTGTCTGACACTCAGACTCTGCATATATAAAAGTGTCTTTTATTTAATCACATGAAACCACAGGACAGTGATTTAATCAAGGGTTTATGGAATGAGTTTGCAATACTCATAACAAGCCCGCCACAACTATTTACACATTGAATTAATAATAAAGAGCTGGCCAGGATGGTTGGCCTTTACATAAACTTCACCAAAGTATTTATTTACCAGACAGCAGTCCTGACATTTGGAACCATATTTCACAGCTCTGTTATAAATAGATACAAAATGTATAAATTCAAGATGGATTGTATTTTTTGCTCTTTGCTTTGACAGCATCATTTGGCACTGTGAAACATCATATTAAATGTGTTTTTCAGTCTAGCTGTTGAAAGTATTAGCACAGTTAACTTCAAAAAAGTTGAATAATTAATTTACTGCCTGTGCTGGCTATCAGGCGCATGCATGGTCCTGCAGGGGGAGGTCGGGAGCCCTGTGGGATCCGCCTGCCAATCATGGCAATGACACAGAGAGGTTGGGTGAGGGTGTGTTGCTTCTCCCTCTCTCTCAGTGGTCGAGAGGCGGGTCTTGGGGGGTCAATCAACCAATAAAAATGACTCTTTGCTGTTCCTTCTCTCTTGCCCTTCTAGGAGAAAGAACAGCAGGAGCTGGTTTCGGAAACCTGGAGTACACAACATAAAAACAGATCGCCAGTGTCTGGAACGAGAAAAGGTGCAAGCAAACCCGGCTGATGAAGACAGCCTCTACATATTATTTAATAATTATTACGTACCCAAGAGGGACATTGAAAGTTTAGTTGGGGAAGTCTGGGCAACCCTGTGAGTGATCGTGAGGGAACAGCAAAGCGTAACTGAGACCTGAGCCACACCGAATAGCGGAAGTTGCAGGACACTGCAAGAAGCAGCACCTTTTGTTTGTAGCTTTGTTATTGTGTTTTATTTTCTTTTTTGCTTTCGCCTTTTGTCTTTGGAAAATTATTTTCAGCACCTGTGAGTGCAAACTGGGACTGTGTTCACCCTTACCGTTGTTGGTAACCCCTGTGAGATACCCAATTACCATTGTCGGTATTTGGGCCATGCTATAAGAGCACCCTCTGCTGTGATAAATAAAACCAGGCACCCCAGTGGTGTTTCAAATAAACTTTCTGACTCTGTGTCTAGTGAATTCTCCACACGCTCTCACACATGGCGTCAGGGTGGGATTCACTGGCCCTGCTAAAACACAGCATCGCCATACACTGGGAGCAGAATGGATCCCGACCAGTTCGCCGCAATGATGGACCTCCTGCGCCAAACTCTGACAGCAGCCATGCAGGGAGGTGCAAGGGCTGCGGGACCAGACCCGGGGCTACAGCGGCAGACCAAGATGATGGCAGAGGATTGTCCAGAAGCCTATCTGGATGTGTTCAAGGCCATGGCTATCTCTGCCGGTTGGCCCCAGGCCCAGTGGGCTAGCTACCTCCTGCCACAGCTGACGGGGGAGGCACAGGCGGCAGCGAGAACGCTGTCCCCGACTGAGATGATGGACTACGCTACTCTGAATGCGGTTATCCTCAAGCAAGTGGGGTCTACTTCACAGGGCTTCCGAAGGAAATTTGCGGGAGGTCTATTCGGCGGGGGAACACACCTGGACCATCGTCCATTGCCTGAAGGATTACGCCTTGGGATAGCTGAACCCGGATGCGACCACCAAAGCCAGACTGGTAGAGGTGATCATGGTCGAGCAATTCCTGGAATGCACCAGCCACATTGGATCAGACGGTAAAACTGGCGTAACGGTACCAGTGGAACCGACACCCGCTAAGCTGCCAAGTCGGTACTCCAGCATCACCCCCACAACTGGCCACAGGGAGGGTGAAGGGACTCGGGGGAAGGGGTAACTAGGTATTTGGACGGGGTGTGACGGCGAGAGCTCCCGGCCCGAGAACCAGATATGTGCACTTATCCAAAGAAAGCTGTAAATTTGAAAATTGGCCAGCAGGTGACGCGAGTACAAGTGGGTTTCCTGTGTCTAGTGAATTCCCCACACACTCTCACACTGCCATTGAAATGCATCCCTGGTAATCCTGGTATCCAAAAAAATAAAATAGGTAGAGTTTGTCTCTTTATATTACTGCTGTTGAGATTGCTTGTGCTTTTAAATGTTTGCCTTTTGTAGTGTGGCATATGACCAGGAGATGTATCTAACTAAACTCACCTTAGAATGAAGCTTCCATGGTTACCTATTCATCCTCATACTAAACTGTGTCTGTCTGTGTCTCCTGCAATGACAAGCAGCCCAGTATCAAGCCAAAACAATTTGCTTTTTATTATTGATAATTGTTGGTAATGGAATTGGCCTTTGCTGGCAAATCCCAGCACCTGACACATGTCATTCTTTCATGAAAAATTACTGTATTACTCTTGGTGATTGAGTCCTTATTTTAGACATGAATCCTGTTATATTCTATGAAAAATGCATTCAGTTTTAGGTAACTGTGGTCCATTGTCCATGTTTACAAGGAGAAGAACACGAGTCAAAGCCAGTGTAACTAATTGCATTTGTAAATAAACTTTTACAAACCAAACAGCTGCCTGAATTTCCCTTATATAAATATGTACATCAATAGATCTAAATAAATACTGCTGTTAAATGTTTAAGTTTTTAAGTACATTTCAAATAGCATTTTTAAAAAATCTGTAACACCTTTTTAATGGACAGCTCATTCTAAACTTAAACTTACTGCCTCGTTATATTAGGACAGCCAGACAAACCACATTTTAGGTTGTCAGCATTGTCCTTGCACACAAGATTCGAAACTAATTTCTCCAAATAAAATTTTTAAAATTCACATCCTGTTTTCTTGTTTCCTCTCTCTGAATATGATAAATGCCATATATAAGAATATCTGAGGAGTTCAAATGTTCTTGAAGCCACTGTATAAACTCTGTAGTGTGTGGGAGTGAGCATTATTGAACGCAGAAGAGGTTTTTTGGCCGTCGATCTTGCTTTCAGCCAGGCGCCCTCATGAGCCACAAATTGGTGCAAAAATCCTTGCGCTTTTGCACTGAGCTGCTATAAAACTTGAATAATAAACTGCTGGCATCAGACTAAAACTTATTATAAGCTGAACCCTGTGGAGAGAAATGTGTTTTGCCTGCCTAGATCAAGAGACAGGAAATACCTGCTATTAAAACTATTCTTTTTTAGTTTTAGTTTTAGTTGATTTAATAGAATTGCTCTCCCTTTGCATTCATTTAGCACCAGAACACACACCAGAAAGTTCCCTTTGCTTGTCCAATTCTGCTTTGGCTTTGTGACTCACTTGGAAAAAATATTTAATCATGGAAGTAAATTGGTTTGGTGGAAAATGATTCAGCGGGCATAACGTGCTTGCTTGAGCCATTTTGGCTCATTATTTTGTGCTCTAAAAGGTTATGGAATTGAAACTAGCACAGGGAGCTGTGTTTCCAGAGGTAGAAATTGTCTTGTACGTAGTTCCACATGTTTTACCAAAGAAAAGTATCCAGTATGTTTTTTGTTTTGTCTAATTGGGTGGCTTATTGTTAACGCCGGGTAATGAAATTAGGTATTTGTTACACCAAATTTAGAATATATGAATGCATGTACTAACACATGTCATTTTCATCCCACCATTGCCACTACTATTAATTCCCAGCTGTGAAAGTAAGTTGAATGGAAATGCACACTTAGCTTTAATAGCACAGATATGCACCAGGCCCTTTATGCCAAGTCAGCTGAGCAATTTAACCGACAGATGGTGTGCCTCAGTGCAATTCTTACTATTTTCATTCTGTTTCTAGTTGGTTTCGCTAATCATTCCTCCTACACACAACACAGTACAAACCCTCTCAAATATTGTCCCTTTGCCCAATTGCATCTTCGAGCAAGACAGTCACCCAACTGTGAGCCTTTGTTTGTGAAAAATTCAGTTCTATTATGAACACATGGTACAAATATGGCTCATATTAAATATGGCTTATATTAAATAATGGCACACTGTAGCTTGGTATACAGCATGTGCTTGCTTTAAATACAGATACCCAAGGTACCTGGTTTTGTTAAGCTGAGTACTCACAGAGCTTGTACCCCCAATTTAATCTATCTTATAATAACTCTAAAATTGCTGATGAATCAGGGAGGAAAATAAGACAGTAAGGGTATAAATCATAGCACATTACTTTTCTAAAAGCTCACCATCTCCTACATTTGTAAACGGATGACACTGAAAAGAATAATAATAAGAAAAATAAGAAAAATAATAACACATTTTATAAGTATGATTCAAATCAACAACTTACACTGATAACCATACAAAATGCTTTATAAATAAACCCCACTGTTGCAACCATAAGCCTATGGGAATTTCTAATGAGAATGCATTTTATTTCAATAAGGAAGTTTGTTTTCTCCCACGCTGAGAAATGTAACATATGCCCAAACCTTTTTTTTTATTTTTACGTTCCCAAATGTGGGTTCCTGAGGTCACGGGATAGGGCACAGTAATCACAGACAATTAACTTTTGTTCACCAATAAAAGACTGGAGAAGTATGAAACAAGTTCTGACAGATATTTGAAGAATACATTTATAAGGAACTTATATACCAAAACCCAACTTGAATTGGCTTGCCTATTTATAGACTCACACAGCCATTGGTGATGTGTTGTCATAAGAACATAAGTTGAACAAGGTTCTTAGACCAATCAAACCTGACCTTGGTTGGGTTCTTTATATCTTTTTTCCACTGTCCCTGTCACAGTGTAGTTGTGTTGCTTGTTCCCATTAAGATCCCCATTTTGATTCATGTCTCTGTGGGTGATATTGTAGGGATTATTAATATTGTTAAAACAATAACCACATTTTATTATAATGCATAAACCCATTCTCAATATCGTTCTTTGAAAATGATAGCGGATTTACGCGTTATAACAAACTAAAAATATACGACATTCTATTTAATTTAAAGTTCATAAATCAAGGTTGATACAAGGGCCAATGGATTACCAGGAATCTATTTTAAAACAAAGGAATTTATTAAACATGCATTCAATCTAATAATAGGTTCAGAAAAATAAAAACGAGCAATGCAGCATATCAAACAATTAAGCAGGCAATACATTAAAAGAATTGCACAGTCAATATTACATTAAACAAATTTACAATAAAACAAAGCATTAGACAACAATGCATCATAACAATTAATAATTGGTCAAAACAACTTCTAGAGATTTCACTGTAAGACATGATTTACTAATCGCTTAGCTTTAAAAGCATGCAATTATGATGGAAACTCCTTAATAGTTTACCATAATAATCATTTAGGATTGTGTTCTTTAAACGCAATGCTACATTAGTGAGATATCTGATTCAGCATCTTAAGATATTCTGTAGTACTGTTCTCAATGAACAGCTGGTCTCAGTTGTTAAAATTCCTTTGGTCCTCTTCTATGTATATCTGTGCATTACATAGCTATATCTGACATGAATGAATGATTTTAATAGAGGTACATGACACACAGTCACCACCCAAAATTGAGGAAAACAACCAAACTTCTTTGGCTTCTGTGGCCCTATATCTCCAGGTCTGTGAATGGGGTTCAGGTTTTGGCTTTGTGCATACCCCTAATATCATAAATGACTATCATGAACAATAATCTTAATTCCATCAATCAGTATATAGCATAAATAATAGGTGATGTACATAAGGCTGTTAATCACCTCCCCACTACATGTATGCTTGAAAGTACATAGCGAACAGCTGCCCATATAAATACTACTGGAATGGAGCAGGTGGATGCTTGTTTAATTAAGAGTAAGGAAAATACCCTCTAACAATACAGCATAATTCTGTCCAGTTTGTCAAGTGTGGAATTGATAGTAACAAGTGAGATGGATTAGCATTGATAGAAGCTGATCTTTGGATGACTTTCCTCTCTGTAATTCCCTGGCAGTACTTGTTCCTGATACAGCAAATTACAAATTATTTTATAAAAACAGCTTTTTATATAACTGAAAAAAAATCTCTTAGTTTTTATAAATATAAAAAAATAGTGGCAAATAATAATTGAGGCTTAACTAAAGCTAATGTAATTTTCGATGAAACATAACCCTGCAACAATCTGCAGCATCTGCCCTTCATGCAAACCCTGTAAGGGGATTTTGGTGTTCCTTACCCAAACCCTGCATGATCTAGGCTCAGACCAGGATTCATTTCACACAGGCTCTCAGTGTCTGTCAGTCAGAAGTGTCTTCAGTCACCCGGGAACACTCTGAACCTCAGATCTCAGAAGTGAAAGCCAAAAGTCCTTATTAGTTGACAAGATCACTTTACCCCACAGCAGCATGGTCCAGGTCAGGTGTTTCCAGCAGATTCACACACAGTGACAAACAGACAATATTTTGTTAAAGGCCAACGCAACCTGTAATGATTCTAAACATGGTCGATTAAATTAGCCTCAAACATATTTGATAAGGATACTAACAAAGTAGTGTATTCCTCTGATACCTTCTGGTGAATTCCTTGTGGTCAATTCTTATTTTCATTTTGAGCACTCAGTTATTATTATTAATTTTTTTGATTCTTGTCTGCATCAGCAGAGCTCCATACAGGAAAGGGTAAGCAGGACCCTGAGGGCAGACCTGTGTCGTTAGAAATGGTCATACTTTTGGTTTGAAATGGACATTTAATAAGTGATTTACCACACCAGGCTCTAAACCTGCAATAGATAATATAAAAAAAAACATTAACTAATTATGACATGGGAAATTTTTGCTTAGAAAATAGAACTTTAACCACTGTAGTATGTTACTCACTTTGGGGCCTTTGCTTGTGTAAAATGAGGTCTCTGTCTGTTTAAGTGCAAGTACCAGGTTCTCAATGAGCCGTAATATTTTTTGTTTTCACTGAAAAACCTCAAAGATGTTTCCAGTAACCTGCTTTGACATCGTACACCGTGCTGGATAAGCTTGCGTTTGCAGTACAAATATGGTATTCAATTATCGCCTCTCCCCCACCCTCTCACAGAGATTGTTCCCTCCAAAAATAAAGAACTTTACAATGCAGATCACACTACAAAAGGCATTATAAAGACAGCACCTTGATTTGCCTTCTACAGCTTGCATCATGTTCTTGGTTTAAAAGATAAAAGAGTAGAATTGTGCGTAATGCCTACATCTTTATCTACACATGGATACATTAACTGGTCTATTGTCTATTGGTTTATAAAAACAACATATGATTTCAAAGATAAGTGAAAGTTATTTAGGTTTATGGAATAATCAGTTGCTCTTATAAACAGTTCAAATGTGAGTGGGTGGCTTTTAATATTTAAACCTCACAAATGTTATAACATATTATAAGATCATGTGAATAGGATGGCTGGTGGATGACATCAGACCAGGAAATGATACCACAACAATACAGCAGACTGGGGTACGAATGCACTGCTTGCACATTTATTATTAAAATAAAAGGTCCAAAACAAACAAATAATTATAACAAGTATCATGCTGGTAGTTCCAGCATGAGGAGCAATTGTTTTCTTTTAATTATTATTATTATTCTCTCGCTCCTTCAAAACATAATACAAAATAAAACAGAAAACATAATATGCACAGGGATGGGGAGTACCCCATCACAGACCATCTATTCAACCTTGGACAATATCATTTTTAGACTGAATTGTATCACATATCTAAAGAACCTGTTCCAACAAGAGCGACTCTTAGAGAACCATTGAAATCATGGATAATAATAGAGAACGTGACCTGTGACCTAATATTATGATACACGGTTTCTTAGTCATTATTTTGTGTCCAATACTGTTCATCATTATTGCCTTAAATGAATACCATATTTCAAATGAATCTCTTTTAAATGCTCATATAATAGGGTCAGTTTCTTTTAATCTGCTGCAGTATGCCTTCCTTGAACCATCATTTGTAGATGGATGTGTACCTAATTCTGTAGTTGTCTGGCCAAACATATTAGTGCTATTTTATTTTCTAAATTCTAGTCCCCGTTAAGTTGAACCTCAAAGACAGGAGATATATTAGAAATGATATCCTTGATTGTCAAGACTGCTAACAAATACTGAAAAGGAGAATGTACAATTGGCTATGTGTCTTGCCTCCTGGCTTTTGCACCTGCATTGGAAAAGCATAAATTAAACTTCAGGCACTTTGAACTTTAAAGGATGTGGAAGCATATCATTTTCAAGGAACCCAATTGCGACAGAAAAGAGCTTTGCTCACCAGAACCGTTCGATGCAATCATAACCTTGTAATATATATAACTATTATTTTAATTTTAGAAATCTAATGGGAACATTAGGACCTATTTTTTTTTTAACACAGTAACCACTTTCCAGTCCCTAATCTGTTTTTTCACAAGGCTTTCAGAAACAGCAGTCCATTCCTTATGCAACTTCAAACATTACACTGGGGCATTCAGACAGAATTCTTGAGGAAACTACATAATGCATTTATGTAGATCATTTATGACAACCTTGAACCAGAGCCAAGGCAGATAAAAAGGGAACATTGTCTGCTAAACTGGGAACAATTGTATCCTACAATCTACAGTCCCATCTGAAACTCATTTCTCAGAACGATGTGGTTTCTGATTGGTAATTGAAAAAATACTTACAAACATTTTTAAAAACTACTTAAATTGATCTCAATTATCTATTTTTCTCAACAAAAAAAACATTATTTCCCAAAAGACAGTTACCCAAATTTGACATTTAAAAAACGCAAAAGGTAATTATGATCAGATTGATTTTTCTCAATTAGTCTTCAACCAGTCCCATTACTCCCAAATAATCATGACAAGGACACGTGTGATGGGTTCTGTGGTCTATACATTTTTAAATGTAATGATTCTGTAGTGTGAAAATAATAATTGTAAAATATGACCTAAAACGACAAAAACTATAGTTTTGTGTGTGTGTGTGTGTGTGTGTGTGTGTGTGTGTGTGTGTGTGTGTGTGTGTGTGTGTGTGTATGTGTGTGTTTTTAATTATCTTTTTTTATATACTATGCAGTATAGCCCTTTTTTTGTTAAAATAAATGTTTTATTGATTAACACATTTGGTATCACATTTTTAAAACTGTAGTTGTTAAAATCAAGAAGTTATTAAAGTTTTAGCTTGCATAATATTATGCAGTAATAGGCCCCCATAACTTCAAACACTCCAAACCAATTTCCCTTCCAAATTTTTAGCAACCTATAACAGTAAATACAAATTGAATGATTTGAAAAGTCCAATAATATTAACGTTAGCAACACCTAAAGTTTTTTTTTTCAGTGTCTAGAAGAAAACATAATACCATCACCAAGAGACCCAAATGGTTAAAGAGCCTTAAGGGTTTTTATAATGATTTTTACTTGCCTTCCTTTAGTTCACAAATCAATGAGTAATCAGACACTAATTGAAGCCACATTAACTAACCCTTTAAAACATAATTCAATAAAATAATAGAGGATATAAATGTTTCATAAATATGTTCATAATAGCCCATTTGAAGCTGTTAAATGTAATTCTGAAAAGGCCAATAAAAAGATCAAAAATATTTCAAATTTTGGGACTTTGGTCCACTGGCCTAATGCTAAATTGAAACAAACAGTATACTACTCCAAGTGTACTGTATCACAGTTTAGAACAATTCAGTGCAATGGGTTAATGATTTTATAGATGTATATCACAGGTGATTCTGGATAGAATATAGAAACTATACAAACATTTTTGTTTTATTTTCTGAACATTGTAGAGTTTAAAGATTTTATATAAAAAAAAAACTATATGTGATCAATAATACAATATCAAATGACACATAAGCAGATATATACCATCAAGTGCAATGTTCTGTAATGGATGTTATAGCTGTTATCAGTCTACCTACTAAAGAATATTATCAATCTTAATGTTTTTAAAGTTGAGTGTTTAGTTTGTTTAACTGTGAGTTGAGGAAAAAGAAAACATTATAATGTGTGAAGAAATAAATGCAAAAGAAATAAAATCGGGGACCAAGCAGAGAAAAAGGCAGACTTTATTAAACATGTCATTTTAAAGTCTATATTTTCCAAAACCATTTCCTGTTATCTGTAGTGTGAAATGACTTCATTCCTTTGTGGACTGCACCAGTGCATCAGACTAGACACTAATAGAAAGCAGATGGCATCAAAAATAAGAGTTAGAAAACAATTAGGATGATCCCATTTTAATAAAGTCCACCCGCTCAGATAATAAAAACATCTCTAATGGAGGAATCCGATCTTTTGTGGTCGTGGAATAAAACACCATCAGCAAACTCTACAGTCTGAGGTATTTACAGACTGTAGCATTTACTATAAGCACTTACTACATGAATCTTTCAATTTTGAACACATTTTGAGCTGGTAAAATGTTTGTCTGGCCTGTTATTAACCACCTCACTGATGATGATAATCACAGTGTAAAATACATTGCAACTTTAAAGGAATACTTAGTTTATACCGTCATATTTTTCATATAAATCTATGGTTATTAGCCAATGTATGTGTTATTACTGTTTGTGCATGTTTGATAAATTCAGCAGCATGATTTACTCTTGGGACTGTCTCTGAGCAAGCCTTAGCAAAGTGGGATTCTGTCATGTGGCCTTTATAAAATGGCCCAACAGTATCCCCGCAAAGTGAGTTTGTTAAAGATTTGCAAAGTGAATGCAGAAACAGTTATAAAGAACAATATACATTTTTTACATGCGGCCACATGGCTTGGGTTAATATTGATTTTCTCCTGACAGAACGACTTTTCATTCCTCTGTACAATTGCAGTACAGATCTAACCCTATTAACCGTGGATGGACAGCGTGGGTGTCCTTCTGGTAGGTTTCTATCATCTAATCAAGACAGTTTCTTTGCCATTGATCCCCTTCACAGATAAATATATTCTACTCATTGTGTGGTCTTTTATTCTCTTTTGTTTATTCCATGCCCTTAATCTGTGTTATCACAATAGCTTTTTTTTTTAATAAACGTAACTGTTTCCATTCATGAGAATATAATTCAGATTTAAATTTAAATTGTCTGATTTGAATGTTCTAAAACCTATCTACAAACAACAGAGGACCAGGAAAACCATAACATTTTGAAAGAATCAGACTCCATCAGTTTAAACTGCTTCGCCTGGCTGAATTCAACAGATATTTTCCATGGAAGTATATATTTAAAGAAAAAAAAATGTGTTGATTTGTGACAGCAATGGCTCCCTCATTGGTTTTGGGCTGGTATATTCATGACTTTACCACTTGTTAATATGCAAGCCAGAACAAACTTGGGGGGATTACCGCCTTATAATCAACTCCCCACCATGTGTCAGGGTGTATTTAAAATCTCTTTATAGATATTGAAAAAACAAGGAAATGCCAATCATTTCTGTTCTGGGGTGTAGAAATTTGACTGCAGCCGTTATTTTGACACTGGTGTTTGCTTTTACTGAGGATTGTATTCCTCTGAAATAGCACACACAATATATTATCTGCATATGTAATAAAATACTGGTTTTGTCATGGCAGTTTTCTATTGTATTTCACCTTCTAAAAGTAGGTGCATATTGATTCAATGCAACATAAGTAGACATTGTGTTCAGTTTATTTATTAATTTTATATTTCAAGCTTCAGTCTTTGAGATGCAACACATTGCATTCATAAATCCTGAAGATTACAGCGTTCAATTCAAATATCACAAATCAAAGTCCCACGTCAACTCTCATCAAATCTTCAGATTTGTGACATGATAATAAGTGGGGAAAAAATGAAGACACGCTAATAGACATCACTATTCATGCCCTGTAATCTCAAGTACCACCACTTTTCGTACAAGATCGGACATTGTTTTGTGGGCTTTATGAAATGACAATATTCTGTACCTCTGTGGGTATGCAATTTACAAGATTGTTTCTTGGTTCATTAATAACAGCTTGCTCAAAACTTCTAAAAGGAGGACAAGTAGCAATTCTGGTTAATTGGGACAAAATCTAATCAAAAATAAAATAGCATTAATGGTTTACAAAGTTTCTCGCCACACACCATTTTGCAACTGCAATTCAGATAAATAAACAGTTACCATACTGAGACAGGTAGAAAGCATTTTTACTGATTTTTTACAGAAACACTTTGATCAATTAGATGTTGTCCTTTCTTGGTAAAGTTAGTTACTCTCCCTGTCATACCACCTTCAGGTATTTGGACACAAAATTCAGGGGCCAAAAGACCTTAGTTACAATAAATTACAACGATTAATAACAAAGGAATGCATACCTGGATAATAAGAAATAAATATTAATAAACATGGTTAAAAGATTTTTAAAAAGAATCTAGATAGACTGAACTGGAAGTTGCTTTTCTTTTTTTTATAGACAATCATTTCTACATCCTGTAAATTATAGTGACTTCGAAATTGAACATTGTGATTTTCCATAGCCTGAATCAATACCGCATGACTAGAAAACACAATGTATATATTATTTTGAATAAATAGACTAACATTCAAATATTTGCTAAGTTTTGACACACAGCACATCATCTTTTCTGATCTATTCAAAACATATATTATAAAAACAGATAGGTATAAATATACAGACCAAAACTGTAGAACAACTGTTAAATAAACAATATATTTTAGTGGCAAATGTAGGTAGATATCACACAAAAATTAATGTACACCAGTCTAAAATAAGTGACTGTTTTCAACAACACACTACAGATTGCATTTTTAAAAATTTTTAAATACGATTTTTGTTCTTGGAATAAATATTTATTGTAATTTATTATACAATGATTGACAGTAAAAAGGTGTTCTAGACGGTTTACAAAGGTTTCCCTGCAAACAAAACTATATCTGATTAATCAAAACAGACTTTACGGCTGAGAGGACAAATGTATGCTGGCATTCCCACCACGCGCAAAGCTATTACAGTTAATTACCCCTCGCATTCCAAGAATGTCCAGTTGTTGTGCACAAGCTTGTACTAAAAAAGAATGACATTAAAATAATCTTGTTTCAGGGGAGTGAGGGGCCTGACTCTGTGTGTGATTGATTTACAAATTATCTTTAAGTGGCTGATTAGCAGATTTACAGTAATATAACATTGTCAGCCAAATGTAATGATATTGAGTACACTGAGAATGGCTTTAATTTATCTCTACTCTAGTTGTTTATAAATGATACAATATTGTTCCTTTCATATGCACAGTTTTTCCCCTGTTGAAGTTGAGTATGAAGTCAATGGAATAATAATGTTCAACCATGTAGAATTGAGATCCTTTGTCACTAAGGGCAATGTGTGTGTGTGTTAATAATATGGCTTGTACCAATCTTTGGTCTTTCTTTCTACAACAAACACTGCTGTCCTAAGTAGTCTACTTCATGGCAATCATCCATACAGGAACGAATGATTCGGGTATGCCCTCCTGCTTCTGTATGCAGATGATCTCCAGATCAGTTTTATGGATGATGCTCTTGACAATGTCCAGATGTCTGATCAAACTGCTGTCATCTGGGTCCAACCTGCAGCCCTCTCTGGCCATGTTATCCTTTAAAATTATAACTCCGTTCAGTTTAAGACTGGCTTTGCATCTCGTCAGAAACAAGGACAAATCTTTGTCAGTGAGGTGACCTGAAATGATAAAAGAGAAGCCTAGTTTATGAAACCCCATACAAATCAAGCTTTGTAAATAATATATCAGAGATACAAATAGCACATTTTAGGTGACAGAGCCAACCGTGACATACATCTACAAATAGAATGGAATTTGTAAGTAGGTCACCAGTATGTTAAAAAAAAATTGTAACCAATGAAAACCAAACTTGTATAAGTAGGTCAACTTTTGATTAAAGGGGTGTTGTTACAAAGATTCATCAAATGTGATTAACAGTTCTTAAGGTACAGTATACTGTAACTAATAATAATAATAATAACTAATAATGTGTGGCACACACTTTCAAATGTACTAATGAATGGACATATAATATATCAATCTTATCTAAAAGGATCTTGAACTATATACACATCTTAAGTACCCCCGATATGTAATAACACAGTGAATGAGCAATAATAAACCTTTGTGTTAGCTAAAAATTACACAAAAAATGTTTTTTTTTAATTTTTATTTGTTTATTTATTTATTTTTGTACTCGTTCCTAAGCTATTTAGATTTTGCTAAATATTTCACAGGTGTCCCTATGCTTACCTTTACCGAATAGCAAGAGAAACCACACTTTAATGACACAAGTTAATTAAGTGCCATGTAATTTAAACACACACCTCCTGACACTTCATCATGCATGCTGCTGAAAGCGAAACCAGACACTAGAACTAAAAGAAGTTAAAAATATCCCCAGCTGCTTCTACACCCTGTAGATTGTGATGAGATCTCAGAAAAACCATCTACCATTCCTAATTTACCCAGTGATAGCTCTGCACTTTGCTTTTACAGCAGAATTTAAAAAACGTCTTAAGGGTTGTAGGTATAAAAAAAAATTATACGAATATGAAGCTATTATTTCTGCATCATTCAATAACAAAGGGGCCCAGCAACATTGTACATTAATGTGATTAGGGAGGTAAGGGCTCTCCACTTCAGCAGCACACTTTGCTCCAACATGATAATCAACTAACGCTCAGACAGGTGACCATCCTTAAAGTGTTTCATTATACTGGATGGGGTTCAAATCTGCACATTTTTATGGTTTTTCTACACTTCTTAATGAATATACAGATTACCATTAATGTTTCAGAAGGACCATTTAAAGGTTTTAGGCTGGTAATAATAAAACAGTTAACAAAAAAAAAAAATCAGAATTAGATCCTGTGAATATACCGATATATCTAGTTTTCAAAAGGTTCCTGACAGCACTTACATGCGACCCACTGTATCCAGATGACATCATACTTCTTAACGGGAGGAGTCAGGTCCTGCAGGGAGTAGCAGTAGTAGGTCTCAACGCGGTCTGCATCGTCGCCTAGGTAATGCTCGTGAGCATGGATGAGAAAGTTCTCCATCATGTCAGCCATTTCCACTGTCTCAAACACGGGCAGGAGGACGTTCTTACTGACCCTGCCAATCCCACAACCGCAGTCTAGAGCACACGCTGTGCCTGCCTTCCCTGGACCCTGTCAGAGATGGAAAGAAACTCTACTCAATGGGTTTCAATGCTAGGAGATAGACAATTTTCTATCCATTGTACACAACCCACAATCCAAATAAGTTCTGACTGTGTAGAAACTGTGTAACCCTGAGTTTTAGATAGCTGTGACTGATGCACAATCAGACTGTGCAATGATGGCTAGTTATATTACTGTGTAAATGCTAAGAGATTATGATCTGCAGAAAACCTCCAGAAACTGGCAAGTCAAGTACACCGTCAGTAAACTATAAATAGTACACTGTCACATAAATCATTAGTCTTCCACTCCCCTTCATATGCCGCCTACAGTAATAAAGCTTGGCAATGTGAGCTATTTCAGTGGAGGTGTCTGTCTGTATCCTTTTGTCACAAGGGGATGCAAGAAAGAAACATTAATGGGTGAACAGCTGGAGATAAACCCTGGTCATGGAGTTCAGTGCTAGTGCAGCGTTAAGAGTTATTTCAGTATAGCAGTTAGGAATCCCTGACAAACTGTTGTCAAAGTTGACAGGTTTAAATAGAGATTGCTTGTGCAGTCATCTTACAAGCAATGCAAGTAAAATGCTTTCTCCTTTCTGCACTGAAGGGGATTTACATATATTAAAAAGGGGGGTTACGCTGCTTTTTGGAAGAAAACAATTAGAGGATGTGTAGATTAGGAAAATGCCCACACTCTTACCCCAACAAACTTTTTTAAGAATTCTCTGGAGCCTTCAATGTCAACTTCCGACAGTTCAAGGAAGTCGCCCATCATCCCCTCCTCTGTGGCAGGCACGTTTTGGTAGAAATTTTGTGCTCGGGCGTAGAACTGCTTTTCCCCATCGATGACTTCACTGGTCAAGGCATAGAGTTTAACTGTCAAGTAATCATCATATATTTATCATGCTAGACTAAAAATGAACAGAAACAAAACAATGCAGGTGAGTCATACCACTAAATAAAACAAACTAATAATAAACAGTATTCTACTGAGGTATAGCCGAAGAGCTAGTGTATGCTTGTGTAGGGCTAGGGTTAGGGTTAGGGTTAGTGCATGCTACTGTATTTTACAAATGAGGATACATGTCTGTTAACAGGATGTGTGGTTTTATTTATAAACACTTGAACGTGTATTGAAGGTGGGTTTTTTTTCCAGCCAGATTACAGCCCTTTAAAATATTAGTAAGTTAGCTAATTTTATTCAGACTCCTCCTGGTAAAATATTTTATACTGTGTCAAATTAAAGTATACTTCCATCATAGCTGGTTGTAGATCTTCCACATATCAAAGCTATACAACCTAAGAAAAGAATACATGAATAGTGAAGAATGTGACAACTTTTTCAGCCTTACTTTGGCATGGATACACATGCTGAGAGCTGTTAACTACAAGATTTATTGCGCCACAATATCCTTTTAATTACACATCACCGATTACTTTACAGTTGGATGCCTTCCAAGGGGTTTACAGTGCCGCAACCAAGAAACGGGTCTGGACCCCAACCCAGCCAATGAGTGGTTAAACTGGCACCAAAGAGTGGTTAAACTGGCATAGCCCTGCCCTGCAGGCACACAATCCCGGGTATGTGTGTAAGCTATCCAATTACAAATAACATGTTCAGAACACACTGAGTAACTGTGATCACCTCTTTACTTTAGAGTGGTTTGGAGTGTCACTTTTGGCCAGCGCGGTGTATCATACACATGTATGTTCTTCAAGAAGTTTCCCCAATATAGGAGACACAACAAAGATACGGCTTTTGATCTGGCTTTTCGATTTCAGATGTATCAAGTTTTTTTTTTTTTTTTTACTATAGTTTACTACACATTTGACATAACCCTTTACTACAGCGAGAAATATAATTTCTCTTGAATTTGTAATATAACTTTCCAGATGTGCATCAGCTATGCATAATAACTGTCTGTGCTAAATCAGCCCAAACCACCCAGCTATTGCTTTAAAGAGGGTTGTGAGGACTATGTACTAGTATGTGATAGCTATTCTAATGAACAAAGCTGTGACTAGTGTAACGGCTGCCTTGGGTGCGTGAACACAAACACCATTTTTGAGAAAGTAAATTGTACTGATACAGGCATGATGGTTTTCAGGTTTGGAGTTAATCAAGTAAACAGTTTTTAAACTGAAACGGTTTTAAATTTAAGAAGAAGATGTAGGTCCGGCAGCCATCTTCTTTAACAAAACAACACTATTTTGCCATATTTGAATTCTGTTGTCACCGGGATGATGCCTACCAAGTTGGGAGTACGTTGGTTAAATGGTTTTCAAGCAGAAGCAGTTTGTTGTTTGTTGCGCGTTTTGGTGAATTTGGTGGCAGCCAGTTTGATTGTAAAATTTATCGCAGCAACTTCTGCTTCGCAAAGTTGAAGTGGGTTTGGTTGCTGATAATATATGCCAAGTGTCAGATCAATCACTTCACCGGATCCCAAGAAGAAGATTTCGAAAGGTTTCTAAAAAAAAATGTGGCAGACGGCCATTTTGGTTCCGGTCAACACCATTATTTTAAGAGTGAGCTGTATTGATACAGTTACAGGGATGATGCTTCTGAAATTTGGAGTTAGTTAAGTAAACCATTTGTCAACTGAGGCATTTTAAATTTAAGACGTAAATGTACGTCTGCCGGCCATATTGTTTTACAAAACATCACCATTTTGACATAATTGTATTCCATTGTCACCAGGACGATGCCTACCAAGTTTGGAGTTTGTTGGTCAAACGGTTTTCAAATAAACGTAGTTTGCTGTTAGGGGCGCGTTTCGGTAAAATTTGTATCAGCCATTTTGATAGTAAACTTTATCGCAACAACTTCTGCTTTGCAAACTTGAAGCGGGTCTGGTTGCTGATGACATATGCAAAGTTTCAGATCAATCGGTTCACCGGTTCCCAAGAAGAAGATTTTGAAAGGTTTTTCCAAAAAATGGGTCAACCGCCATCTTTGTTAAAGCAGGAGTGAATTTTTTATTTTTGCATCTGAACTGTAATTTACACGGGATGATACTTATCAAGTTTCATGTTGATTGTTTACACTGTGTGCGAACAGGAACATTTTGAAGAAGAAGAAGAAGAAGAAGAAGAAGAAGAAGAAGAAGAAGAAGAAGAAGAAGAAGAAATCCTAACAATAACAATAGACATCCCAAGCCAGCTTGGAGTCTAATAATGCAGTCAATGCAAGAGCCATAACTTAAATCACTGCTAAAGCTAGCCTCTAAGTAAATCAATATTTACATTGCCATTTTAGATCATCATAATTGCATGCTAACTGTGTACTGCTAAGCCTCTAAAGCATTTTATTTTGTTTAGATTTACTTGTTTTGGATATAATTGATCCCAAACAGCAGCAATTATAAGAGTAATCTGAGAAACAGAAAGATGTAATATTAGTTTAACCAATTTTGGTATATTCACTGAAGCTTGCAGAATTGCATTTTCTATCCCATTCTTCCTTAATAAAGTCTGCTGCAAGTCAATCATTTTCTCAGCTTTACTTTACTACCATGTATGCTGGAGAGCAAGCTATTTAAATAAATAAATACATGAATAAAACCTTGAACTTTGAAACAGAAGCAGATGACAAAAATTTGCAAACACCAAAGCATTACATTGATTTTGAAAAGTTATTGAATGAATTGGGATATTTATGATATCAATGTAGAATCCCATTATACAAATACTACTTGAAAACCAGAAAGTGAGAGACAGAGATAACTACCAGAGACAAAAATAGCTAGCTAGCTAGATAGATAGATAGATAGATAGATAGATAGATAGATAGATAGATAGATAGATAGAACAATTCTAGTGGTTTGAATATGCAGTTTTAAAAACAATCTTAAAAATAAGATTAGAAAAAATAGTTCAGTGAAATATGGATACATTAGTAGCATGCTGACAATCAATCCAGGGCACTTAGCCCATTACATGTTGACACAAATGTTATCAATAGGACTTGGCAACATTTCACGCAATGGCCAAGCCTGGGTTGCTTATGATTTGATAATCCAGAGAAATCAGAAAACAATGCACTACTCAGCACTCAGTTGTGGAACACAACTCCATACCGTGCAATGCAGTGTCTCCCTGGCCCTTCACGAGAAGCCTTACCCAGAGGGATTTTCTCCAGCAGGAACAGATAGCTCACAAAGAAGTCGTTCCTAATGCAATTGTGCAGAACGAAAGACATGCTGTGCCGACAGAGATCAACGTCTGTCGCTTTCCAGCGCGATTTAAAGGCAAGATGAGCACCCATGTAATCCATGTCTGGAGAGGAGTTAAGGCCCCAGCTAGCAGAGAGGTTGGAAGAAGAGTGTGTGTGTGTGTGTGTGTGTGTGTGGACAGTTGCAGCTCCCTGTCACTGCTATTTTAGCTGGGTCTTGGAAATGACATTGAAACTGAGCAGCTCTGATCCCTCACCCAGCAGGGGCTCAAAGCTACTGAAGCTGAACAAATATATTGCTAAGTGTGAGGGAATACTATCTCATACTTAATAATCTCCAGGCTTAAAAAGACCCTCACCCCCAACAGAGAACACACTAAACAGATTTGTAAGAAATGAAAAATGCCTAATTTAAAAGCTAATAATATCCCTCAAGGAACCTTGCTGTGATTCTACTATCAAAAACATATCCGGTATACTGAATATGCTGAATATAGCTTAGCTAACAATCTTATAAATCTGTAAATCTGTGAGAATGTAACATATTTATTACTTTTATTTATTTTTTACATCCTGTTATGATTATGGGGGGTATATATATAATTTGAAGGAGTCCAGATTCAAAGTTAACTTTCCTTAGTGGAGAATGAGTTAAGAGAGGCCAGATTTAATTATGTCCACTAAGCTAAACTATTTTATCTGAAATTACATTTGTAAAATGGAAGTTGCTAAATGTCTCTGTAATTAAAGCCAAAATGTGTTGTACCAAATTATGTCACGAGTAGTGACCTTAATGTGGGTGTCTGTCTCAAGATTTTGTGTTCTGAAACCAGCAGAGATATTATTAATATTGTTGTTTATTTATTTATTTACTTATTTATTTATTTATTTATTTATTTTATTTATTATTTTTATTGCGCCTGTTTTGTTTAGTTCTGGGACCAGTTAGTAATATTGTTTTCCTTGAATAAAAAATGCCTGAAAAAATTTATGTCCTCCTCCCCATAAGATGGCGCTAACACAGAAAAGGACACGTAATACCATTGTGTTCAGACTGTATATACAGGAGTTGTCTTTGCAGTGCATGCTGGGAAGATTTAGGACTCTCTCTAGCAACAAAAAGCAGTTGAATTTCAAATCAGTACCAAAATAACAATATTATTTTTTTATTGTTTTGCTAAAAAAAAAAAGCTTACGGATACTCTTTGGGAATCTGGAGCACAATGCAGGTAGAAGATGCGCGGTATCTGAAAAGGTAAACAATTACATTGATTTTTTTCACTGTTATTTTTGCAAAGCGACTGTTGCGATTGAATAGTGTGACTGGCCATTGCTAATAGTTTAACTGATGAATCAATGTCATATATGTACATTGGGACCTGTTTAATATATATTTAGTACAGGAATAGCGGATTATTCGAAACGTTCAACTGTCATTCATTCACTGATTGGTTGATTATTCAGATTATACAAACATTAGTATTTGCATGACGTACTGTCTGTAGTCTGTAATAATCCACATCAGTGTTGTGTGGTTGGGTGAGGACTGTTTTTATTTAAAAATAAAATAAGCGTATTTATTAATCGTTTAGCACTATGAGATTTATTAACGGTATACTACGTGTCTATGCCTTTGTATCCCCTTTTGATTTAAAAAAAATAATGTAATTAATAATACTGTAATTTACAGTATTCATTTTATGTTTATTATTATCAGATATTCTTCCCATTCAAATGCTTAACCTGAACACCGGATCGATAAAAATAAATAAATAAATAAATACTGTTTAATGCGCTGACCGAGATGATTCATACAACACTGGTGATGTTTGAGCACAGTGATGTCATACCTTGTATGTTGCATGAACACATACGTTTTTCTTTTGAACTCCTATCATTTGGGGATTTAAAAACAAAAATCAGTGTTATCATTGAAGGGTTATTTACTGGGATTCAGAATAACAGTCAATATGTGCCCATCCCTGACTTGCACCAATATATTTTCTGAAACCCACCCCTGCAAGGTGTGGGCATCACAATGCAGTGGCTGGATTCTCTTTGGATTGTCAACCACTTTTTATACCTCTTTGCATGCGACTAGGTGTCTTGAATGAAACATGTTTAACTAGTGAAAGGAAAACACTTTGCATAGTTTTAAAGCCTTTAAGTCTATGTATGTCATGGTATTATTATTATTATTATTATTATTATTATTATTATTATTATTATTATTATTGTTATTTATTTCTTAGCAGACACCCTTATCCAGGGCGACTTACAATTGTTACAAGATATCACATTATTTTTACATACAATTACTTTTTTTTTTTTTACACATTATTTTTGGTATACAGATTGCAAATATGTTTTACTATTAATATAACCCATTCAAGTGTCTTGCAAAGTATGACAACAAATAGTGATGTGAAAAGTATGTGACACATTTGTTGTATCCCTTTTTTCCAGGAAAGTGAAGGGAGGGAATATAGATGTCCACCCAACTGAAAAGGCCCTTGTTGTTCATTATGAGGTGGAAGCAACTATTCTTGGGGAGATGGGCGACACCATGCTGGGGGAAAGAAAAGAGTGTCAGAAAGTGTAAGGGGAAATATTTATAAGCATAAACTAAATAGATTACACATACATTTACCATTACTGGATGCACGTATATGTTCATATGCAATACACTGCATTTTTACCATTTCAGCTAATATATCATATTAGTGGCAAACTAAAATTAAAAGCCTTAAATTATTATTTTTTTTTTTTTGTAATATTCCCTCCTAGCATACGCCTCAAGAGCTTGAATGCCAACACTGACATTGCATCCCTTTCACGGAAGGTAGTGGAGGAGTGTAAGCTGATCCACCCATCTAAACTAGCTGAGGTGGAGCAGCTGCTGTTCTACCTGCAAAACCGAAGGGACACTCCCACTGGGAGAGGTGGGTGTGAGGATCAGAGCTGATGTCACGTCAGTATTTTGGTAACAATCACTGTTGCTTTTATGCAAACGTACAAAGCTTTTTGTCAAGGTAGCAAAAGATAATCAAGCTGTTTTTTTTAATAACCTGCATTTGAACTACCAGTAGCCATTTTCATATTTAAATAAATTAACGTTTGCAGAAAAGAAAGAGAAGAAGCTAAGCAAACCAAAGGACCCGCCTCCCTTCGAGGGAATGGAGGTAAGGAGCCATGGTGCTGATAAGAACATTTCCAACTGAAACGTATTTTGTTCTCTGTTGATTATGGCCCTGTTATTTCAGATTGATGAGGTGGCCAACATTAATGACATGGATGATTACATTGAGTTGCTCTATGAAGAAATTCCTGATAAAGTCAGAGGTTCTGCGCTAATCCTACAGCTGGCTCGCAACCCTGACAACCTGGAAGAATTGCTGCAAAATGGTAAGACACTTTAAATGTATTAAAAGGTAAAAGAAGTGAATTTATTTGAATGTGGATTGGCAGTCTAAACCTATGCATGCTATTCTGTTTATATTCTTGTGATTATGTGCCACCTGCATATAAAACTAAGTTCTTCTGTTAGAGGCTTGTTTCTATTTTCTCTCCTTTATACACCCACTGACTACATTTATAGAGTAAGTAGGAGGGTTCCAAAAAAATAGTATCATACGCCCCCACGTGTTGCTAAAGATGTTTAAATAACGTACCTGTGATTTCTTTTCACTGTTAACATCCAGACATTTTTTTTTTACAAAATGGCAGCTCTAGTGCACTAGGGTTTGAGATCTGTAGTCTAAATTACTGCAGGAAGAGTGATTTAAAAAAAAAAAAAGTGCTCTGTCTTTTCTGTTCCGTACCACATCTTTATTGCTGTGCTACCTGTTTGACAATGTGGGCAATCAGGTCCAATTTATTTTCACACGTGCAGTTTATTTTAGACTCGCTGTTTAAAAGTATTTTTTTTCACAGTAAAACAGGTTTAAAAGGCACAGCATATCAACAGGACACTCAGTACTGCATCTCCAGCCCCGCCCCACCCCTTGTTCGCTATATTTTTCACATATGTCTTAATAATAGTACATACCGATAAACCATCTCCTGATCACTTGTTTTATCACCAAACTCCTCAATAATGCGATCTATAGCATCTAAAAAAAGCTCTGCAAATGTCTGATATTCTTTGAGCGCTGGATGCAGAAGCAGCTATCTTGTTTGTTTATGTCCGTGTTATCTAAGTGGTGTCAGGGCTATCTGTATTCATGAGATACGCTCATTTTTTTTTTTCTTTTTTGGCTCCTATCGGTCTCACTCGGCCATTGAATGGTTTTCTCTGCTTTTTCCGGAGAAAAACGACTAGAGACCTGTTTTTACGTCTTTTGATGATGTCGGACAGGGTCCGACACTGGACCGGAATGGGTTAAACATTGTGACGTGTAACGCTATATTTTTCAGAACCTCGCTACTTACTCGTTAACACCAGGTAAAAATGTCCTTTGTTGAAAATCAGACCTCTCCAATTTTCTACAACTATTTTTTAAACTAAGCATTGCCACTCCAGGAATGCTTCACTATGCTTTTATTTTGACGATGCATGTTTTGTACTTACTGGTACTAAACATGCTTCTTCCAACGCAGTTTCCAATTTCCATCCCGTCCTTTTGTATTTGTTGTTGCTCAGAGACTGCACTAGGGGCTCTGGCAAGAGTCCTAAGGGAAGACTGGAAGCAGAGTGTGGAGCTTGCTACCAACATCATCTATGTATTCTTTTGCTTCTCTAGGTAAGCTTGCTAGTTAATCTAAACTATAGCTGGTACAGCTGTTTACAGAAACACAACTCAACTTTATTTCTCCCAGAGAGAATGTTGCACTTAAAATTCCAAATTTTAAAAGTGTTTTTGTTACTCCTACAACGTATAAAATTATTTTTTTACAAAATTTCTTGGAGTCACCTGATCACACTGCACCACCGCCTCTCTAGTCCTATGATTAAGACATGTTTCCAGTGGTATGCGATTTAGCAGATATTTAGCTGTAATGATTAAATGCATCTCTATACAATGCATAACCATATAGAAATACTAAGTATTTGCTTGCATTAACAGTGCTTTTTATTCTGAAATATAAGGCACATGTACAGTATAAATTTCCAATCCCATCCAACAGCATTGCTTCCTTTTGTTGGCATTGTTAGCTTAACATATTTTTAACACAATTAAAATTATATTAGAGATTTAGTCCATCTTCAAATGATCAATGCAGAGGCTCTAGACACAGGACATAGACGCTAAAGAAGTTTTAAAAAAAGTAATTTAAATGATATATGGTCAAACAATATACATAGCTACAGTTAAATATTAAATTGTCTTTATTTTAGTATAAAATGATATTAATATGGAAGGAATGCAGATCTTAATTTGATTATATTCAGTGAGTTTGTTAATTTTTTGAACACATGGAATTTATAAATTCTATTAGTAAAATACTTTTTGAATCTGACTGGTTAAAGTGAAGTCTATTCACTCGAGTTTTAGTACTTTTAAATGTAATGTGCTACATTACATATCTAACAGTTTTATCTAGATAAATGCATTAGATTATAAGTTCACCACACAGTTTAACGATTTTTTATTTTATTTTTATTACAAATATAAGCGTTACAAAATGCATTCATAATGATTTCAAATGATATCTTTTTTATTTTTTCCAGCTTTTCACAATTCCATGGGCTGATCACTCATTATAAAATTGGTGCTCTATGTATGAACATCATTGACCATGAGCTGAAGAGACACGACTTGTGGCAGGAAGAGCTGCTTAAAAAGAAGAAAGCTGATATCCTTTCAGGGGGCTGGGTTGTTCAGTGAAGTTCAGATCATACAATATATGGATGACTGGGTTCCTTTGGGTAATTTCAGATACAGCTAGCCATAATCATAACTAGGGCTTCTGTTTTCTTTTTTTTTTCTGTCATAATATGTGTAGTAACTCGACAGTACTTGCACACTTAAGTTGTACCTTCTTTCCTTTGCTGTCTTCCTCAACGAAATCATTCTTCTGGGGTTTTTGTGTGTCTAGGCATTTTATTACATTTCACCACAAATTGCAATTCTGTTTTAAATCCTCCCTATTTCACTGTAATATAGCTTTAAATCCAGCGAACAAGTCTCCATTCCTGTAATCTCGTTTTAAATCTCGCAAGTGGAGATTAAAGTATTCAGATTGAAACAATGATAGATACAAGTCAGGAAGGAGGGACATTGCCCAACTGCACTGGGAAAGGATTTTTTGGGGTGTTTTATCGGTTAAAACCGAAAAAATCAGAAGCCCTAATCATAACTAATAAACAGCACAGATCAAGTAAACTTCTTCAGCAGGGAAAAAATATGCAATAATCCTCAATTTATTTGAATTCTCGTTTTATTTGTTTATTTATTTATATCTCCGCCCTTTATAAATTATCATAATTGAACATTTTTAGTTTTGTATATTGTTTCATTTTTCACTATGAACAATGTTACCTTCCGTGAAAGACTTTATAGTGCTGTGTTTTACAAGCGCAGAACCCTGCAGCTGATCCCACACATTTCAAAAGTGAGATGATGCAGGGATCAATATTTACAAGCAAATCTTGGTAAAAGTAAGCAGTAACCCAAACACGGCACCTTGTGATTGGAGGAGATTGACACTTGGCTGTTTTTTTTCCATCAATGAGAAATAAACGTGTAAATTATTTATTCTTGGGTCTTAGTGGTGCAGTTTGTTTTGAAAAATCTTAGTCTACATAATTAGCGCAGCTATGTGTAAATATTAACTTTAGATGTTTCAATGATAAGTGACTGTTGATTTTTTTTTTTTTTTTAAAAGTACAACCAAATAAAATGGTTTAAAAGAAGATCTATGGGGGGCTCCCGCATTACTGGATGCGCCCTATAGCTTGGAGAGCGCCGTTTTGAATCCAAGCTATGCCACTGCCAACCGTGGACTGGATTTTGCAGGGGGCGGTGCACAATTGGCCAAGCACTGCCTGGGTGGGGTAGGGGTTAGGTTGGCTGTGGAGTCCTTGGCTCACCGCACACCAGCGACTCTTGTGGCTGGCCGGGCACCTGCAGGCCGGCCTGTACGCAATTCAGAACTGTGTGGTCCTCCAAAGCTGTAAGTTCTGAATATGGCTGCACGCCGGGCTTGCAGAGCCGAGTTAGTTTGGGGGTTGCAGCGGTGAGCCAGGTTGAATAATAACTGGACATTCCAAAAATTGGGAGAAAATTGGAAAATGAGTAAAAATAATTGTTAAAAAAAAAAAAAGATCTATTGCAATATCACTTGCGTTAGAATGTATAGGTGGACTTTGGTGCTACCTGATTGGATAAAACTTGTTATATGTACAGCAATCAAACATCACGAGAAATCGTAGTTACCCCAAGATGATATTTATAGGGCAATAGAAAGAAAAACTGGTGTTTGTCGAATGAGCTTGGTTAATACCTTGACTTAAGTTTTTTTACTCGAAGATGATCCTGAAAACCAGACCTTGAAGAAAGACTATGAAAAAACATACAAGAAGTACCAAGGACTTGTGGTCAAACAGGAACAGTTATTAAGAGGTATTAAACTGTTACTGTTAAACATTCAGCATCCTAGATCAAACACATTTTTGCATGCGTTACAGTGAATTTCTAGCTTGCGTTGCAATATTACATGTCTCTTTTACTGTCTTGTTTTTGGTAATGACACTTTACCTTGTACTTCACAAAACCCTAATATCTAGTTCATATCACATTTTTTAGTTGCCCTCTACTTGTTGTTGAACTTGGCTGAAGACACACGCACAGAGCTGAAGATGAGAAACAAGAATATTGTCCATATGCTGGTAAAAACCTTGAATAGAGACAACTTTGAACTCCTCATCCTTGTGGTGTCCTTCCTTAAGAAACTCAGCATTTTTATGGAAAACAAGAATGATATGGTAAGTGTTTTTCAGTCTGTGATGTTAGAACACATGCACAAAAAAAGGATTCTCTACTAATATTGTGTAACTGATTTAAAAGATAACTTGTTTTAAAACAACAGCGGACAGATACCACAAGCAAAAGCAAACATGTATACAATGACAAAATAATTTCTTATTGTATATTTTACTTATGTTCAATTAAATGTCAAAGCCATAGAAAAATATAATAATAAAGAGAGTGTGCCCCACCCCTGTACCATACATAGGTTAAATCACCAGCAATGTCTGTGATCATTTCTAAACCTTTATCTTGTTTTTCCACCTGGAACCAATCACTGTTTCAGTAACGCTTTCATTCATCAAGGGAAAATTAAGAGCATTTGTTTTATATCTTTTAACTTCCACTTTCTGTATCTTTGTTTTAGATAAAAAGACTTCAACATGTTCTTGTGTAAAACCATATGTACGGCAAAGCTGCACACTAATTTAGAGCCAGATTAAGTACAAAGAAATATTTTTAGTACTTAAAATGAGTGGAGTACCAAATGTGCCATTGCCAAAAAAAGCCTGTTGAGACTTTGTAATTAAATGCAGTGAGTTACTGTATATTGTTCCTAAACTGTGAATGTTATATTCCACAAGCTGTGAAAGTGACAACCTATGTGGAAATATGGATTACATAATCTTTCTTGTTCTAAAATGGAACACAAGACTTATTTATTTTCTCTTTTGTTCTACTGTTTGTTGTAATTGTAACTTTTGAAAAAATGACACATTGTTAAAATTGGTTGGAAATTGCATGCAGATTAAAATGTGTTAATGATTTGGCTGTAAGGTGTGCCTTCCGTTATAATGTCATCATTTAATCTTGATCACGTTTTAATGTAAGAAGACATGGAGACGCAAACTTTTTGCCTTATAGGGTAATGCAGTCAGGCTGCAATTGATTAGAAAAAAAAAAAAACACATTGAAAATATTTTTTAATTAAGGACAGAATTTCCCAATATTTTTCTCATTACTGTGACTTCAAAACAAAATAAAGCAGAGTGTTAACAAGTTAGGGTGTTAAAGTTAGTAACATAGACAATGATTTAGATGGGCAGATGGTTGGAGGTTTTTTTTGTTAACACCATTAAAAGTCTCTCACATTGGTATAAGTGGAATATAACACAGTAATATTACCCTTGGCTTTGATATAGAATCATCAGATTATAGCCATCCTAGTTTTTACTCACAGTTCTAACTGCATGGAATTCTATTTGACATTGATTTATTAATTCTTCTGAGGCTCTAATTATGTCAATGTTCTTTCGCCAACAATCCCTCCAATAAAGCCTATTTCAGGGATTTTCTTTTATCCCTTATTAGACCAGGAAATACTCTTGTGGAAAGCATAAAAACTCCATTATACCACTCTATGTAAACATGCTTTTTGAAACTTTCATCAATGCCAAACTGGCCTGTGGATTATATAATTACTGCTATACCCCTGAAGCTTCCATGTTTTAATAGTTTGAAATAGTCTAAAGTTTTTGTTTACTGTTTTTGTAACTCAGTGTAGGTATTGAGTGTCATATCCACATTTTTTAATGTATGCCTGCTGTGCTGTTGACTTCTAGAACATTGACATGGAATTGACACTTCATTACACAGGTCTAATGCTGCCAAGCGCCACTGTACCAGTAAAGTGTACGATGAAACAGAAGCGTTAAACATAAAGCCAGGATGCGCTCGTCAGAAACTTCTTCCGTGTGCCATGGTAACATGAACCAGAATGTCCTGTATGTTGTGCAAAGAACAGGAAGAAATTTGTATTTTTGTTATTTTTTTTCCATTTCCATTCACAGGCAGAAATGGATATTATTGAGAAACTGGCCAAACTGGTT
Source organism: Acipenser oxyrinchus oxyrinchus (assembly GCA_030684275.1). Classification (NCBI taxonomy): domain Eukaryota; kingdom Metazoa; phylum Chordata; class Actinopteri; order Acipenseriformes; family Acipenseridae; genus Acipenser; species Acipenser oxyrinchus. The sequence continues at coordinate 11,827,644 of CM060258.1, read as the reverse complement.
CCATGTGAACACGAGGATCTGCTGAACATCACCCTGCGTCTCCTTCTCAATCTCTCCTTTGACACTGGGCTTCGCAACAAGATGGTCCAAGTGGGGCTGCTACCAAAACTCACCGCTCTCATAGGTAAACTTGAGCACACCCACCAGTACGTGGCTGTTTGGATTTAACCAAAACATTAGACTACCTTCTGCTTAAGGTCACGTCATTTTGATCTGGATAAGATTTTATTTTAATAAATCTATTCTATAATAAAATATACATGTTTCTCCCTAGCATAAAAATGACAAAAAAGGTCTAAAAATAAAAGTCGAATTTTATTTAGATGTATGGCATTACACAATCGTGAATGCTCAGCCTTTGCTGCTATCGTAGATTTACTGAGTTAACGAAGAGTACAACATTTTATTAAGGAACTCGGTAGTAAAACCCAGAGAAGAGCTCTTTCTCTGTAAATACTGTACCTCAAAGTCAATTTAAAAAGTCATTGATTGTGCTGCAAACCTTTTTTGTTGCTATTTTTACTTGTGACTTGATAACCTGCAAATATTTTGTCATTGCTAGATTTCCTGTTTTAAATCGCTAATCTTTCATCAGCCTTTCAGGTGCAAGGCCTGTTATAATTATACAAACATCTTAAACCACTTTAGAACTTTTAAACAGCCCTACTACTGTTAGATCTATAAATCTATTCTATTAAAACCATCAAGCAAAGTGGAAAGGTTTTAATAAAATAGGATGTAAAGTGAAGTGAAGTGCTAGTTCTGTGTTCGTATCTGGATACTTGTTTGCATGTGGACTCCATATTTATAGCTATATGAAGTATATCACTTATTTAGATGTTTGCTTCTCAAATTTCCCTTTGGATGGATGTTAACTGGGTAGAGTTTGAGGCTGTAATATATATATATATATATATATATATATATATATTGTACAAAACAATAAAAAAAGATAATTAACTCACTAATTATTGAGTTAATTACAATAGTTGTTCAATAATAATTTGGTCAATTAAATAGTAACCGGATGGTTTAATATATCAAGCCTTACATTATATTTTTGTAGAATAACAGTTTTGAGTTAATATAAGTGTGAATACAAGAGTTAGTATGCAATCCTTGTATCCTCTCTTTTTACCATGAGTGTCTGTTATTATTTTCAGGCAACAGAAAAGTAAAATTTGTATTTAATTTATTATAATCATGTATAATTATTTGTTCCAAACAGTCGTAATTATGAACCTGTTATGTTTTTATTTATCAAAATTGAAACTGGTTAAATGTGTTTTTTTACACTTAATGGAAAAGAGTTGTGTCTCGACTGGCTGAGATCAGCTGTCCTTGCTTTCTGTGCTGTCAGTTCTAATCTGTTCCACACTAGCCGGTAATGACGTTCAGCTGCGAGATTGTCTGTCTCTGTCTACGTCAGGGCTTCTCAGGCTCGGTCCTAGGGGTCTGCAGGTTTTCATTCCAACCAAACTCTCAATCACTTAACTAGACCCTTAATTGAACTGATCATTTGCTTAATTAGACCTTTTTACTTGTTTTCAGCTCTTAAACAGTTGTAGATTTCAGGTTAGCTGTAACATTTTATAAGTAACTTGAACTGCAACTCTTTAAGAGCTGAAAACAAGTAAAACGATCTAATTAAGCAAATTATTAGTTCAATTAAGGGTATAGTTAAGTGATTGAGAGATCGGTTGGAATGAAAACCAGCAGACACAGAGGGTCCCCAGGACGGAGTTTGAGAAGCCCTGGTCTACCATACATTCATGAGGTTGCAAAATTATAAGGTTGTACATGTTTGAGAAAAAGTCACTCACACTAAACTGAGGAGCTATTGAATAGAAGATGATTATATCACAGTAGACGCATCTGATAGGGCCTATTTACTGTTGTGCTGCACTTGTTTTCACGTTTGGAGTGCAACATTCATTCCAACTGGCACCAAAAATAAAAGTACACATTCTGAACCACCTCAGATTCTTGAAGTAAAACTGATTACGTTTAAGTGTAAACGCACCTTGATCATATAAATATTTTGGATAATATTGCAATACCAGTCGTTTTCTGGTATGTCTTCAGTTTCACTTACAGATATTTATCTAACAAATTGTATTCTAAAAAAATATTTCTAAAATGTTTTTCATACATTAAAAGTTGTTTTCTTAAGTAGAGTGCTATGTAGAATTGCATTCCCTTTCACGTTTACTACCCCACTTTTTACATCAGTCTGATATTAACAATTAAGTCAAACACTTATGTTCATACTGTTAGTAATTTAGTAATTGCTAACTTTATTGGTGCTTCCTTGCTTTCCTCAATAGAAAGATGTTTTTTTTTGTTTTCTGTAAACCTGTGATAAACTTGAAAATGAGAGAGAGAACTGAATTACAAAACTCTTCACCACTAGGGGTCACCACCATTATTATTATTATTATTATTATTATTATTATTATTATTATTATTATTATTATTATTATTTATTTATTAGCAGATGCCCTTATCCAGGGCGACTTACAATTGTTACAAAGTATCACATTATTTTTACATAAAATTACCCATTTATACAGTTGGGTTTTTACTGGAGCAATCTAGGTAAAGTACCTTGCTCAAGAGTACAGCAGCAGTGTCCCCCACCTGGGATTGAACCCACGACCCTCTGGTCCAGAGCCCTAACCACTACTCCACACTGCTGCCCATGCATACTGGAGTCTGTTTGAAAAGGTTGTTTTCTCAACATCAGATGCAGTTACAGCCATTAAAATACAGCATGAGTGTGACTGTAGGCCAGTGCCCGGCTGCATAAAACACCTTCAGTGAAGTCTTCCCCTTAGTTTTCCCCTCAAATGTTCTCTAAGTTTAAGTGTGTTGCATAAAACAGCTTCATGGAAATATCTTATTTGTACTTGAGCGTTTCCCTTAAAGTTAGTTAACCGTTGCACAAAACGATTTAAGGGGAAAAGTAAGTGAAAATACTTAACTGTCATAAAATAAACAACAGTTCATAAACCCATGTTAAGTATCGCATGTTAACTGATTAAAAAACACTGTTTTAAGACAATTAATAAAATGGTAATAAATGTTACTGAAGTTTTAAATTGTATTTTTAATCACAGGAGGATGGTAAACATCATCCATTGCTTCACTGAAACGCGTTATTGCTCAGGTTCATTTGGGGTGCCAATTGACAGTTTCCCACTTGTAATTAATTTGTTTATTTTTCATTTAGAATGATAGATTGTAGATTTAAATAACTTTCAAGTTTTTCTATTTCTAATTTTATTTTCTGCCTCTCTAAGATTAAAACTTCCTTTTGAAGATTAGTAATTTCTTCTCTTGATGTTTTCAGTTCTGCTTTGACGCGTTCTTTGGCTCTTTCCTGATCTCCCTGTAACATTAATAAATGACTGGTAACATACAGTGTAACAATGTCGGCTTGCCAAGTGCACCTTTAAAAAAGTAAATAGTATGGAATTAAATTAATATAGTTTGTAGCAAACTACTGGACACTCAAATTAACTACCCTATACCATTGCCTTACAGTATTGTCTGTTTATGTATTTATTACACTTGTAATATACTGTACATGTTTCCATTGTACATTAGTTCTCACCATAGTTCCTTGTTGCTACCGTCATTAAATGGTATCTCACTTTCCATTCCACCAGAAATCCTGCTTAAAAAGACAAAGTTCTTATATTACGAACAGAGTTGCTATACAAAGGATGTAAGTTAACTATATTGAGTTAACTACTGTATTCAAGCACATCTTTTACAAACTTGCTTAAGTGTTTTAATTACTATAAAAACGTATACTCAAAAAAACACATTTGGCCGGTTTCATAACATCTTAAGTGAGATTGTAATTCCGCTAAATACAAGATACTGCTCTCAGTTTTTTTTGTGAACACAGCCATACAAATAGTGTTTAAACAAATGTGTTTTGTGTACATTTTTTGTAGACTTACCTGTTTTTTTGTGATGCCTTTCTGAAATCAGAAAACTTTTTTGCAGCAACTGACATATTTTCGTATTATTTTTTTTATCTTGTGAATGCTGTGATTTACCGTAAAATTTCTTGCATTCACACATTCAGCTATTTCTGCCCATTTCTTCTGCTTCGTGGCAGTTGTCAAATTTGGACACAGTTTGCCTGTTTAATATTTGCTTTCTTTTATTATATTCCTCCAAAAGTATTATTTTTTCTTCCTCTGTCCAGTTTGGGTTTCTTTTTTTTATTTTATTATCAGCCATACTGTAGTTTTACTTAACTGCCCAAACATTGCCATGGAGACAGGATTTACAGAGTACAGTAAGCTACTTGCCTATTGTTATAAGTCTTTAAAGATTCCAGGCACACTTGTTTTCCCTTAGCTAAGGAGAGTGGTTAAGATGTTTTGTGCAACAATCTTAAGTTTTTCCCTTAGCTAAGTGAAAAAATCCACTTAAGTGTCACACTTTTGTGAACTGCTTAAGATGTTTTATGCAACTGGGCACAGGGCTTTTGATTTGCTGGAAGAGCAAAATAAAGCTTCTCAAACATATGCATAAAGGGCTTAAAATCACGGGAGGTATGGATTAAACTAAATATTCAGTTATTACAGGATACTAAACATGTATTTATTCACTTTGATTTTAGTTAGCAGAGTTCAAAAGGAACGGCTTCTGTGTTTTACTATTCATATAATTTACTGTAAATGTATTAATGATATATTAGTCCATTAATAATACTCATTATCTCCAAATCTGCTTTAGTTATAACATGGTGGCACTTTGTCATGTGACCAGCACACTTGCTATGTCATGCTCTACTGCTTGTACTGTTCTGTTACCTTTGAGTCTTTTTGTTGTACAGTACATTTCTGTTCATCTTACAGTCTGCTGTAGCAATAATTGGTTTGTACCCCAACCTTGATGTTACATTTTTTTAAAAAAAATGTATTTAATGCCATTCAAACTTTTTCGTCTAAGCCACAGAGACTTAATATGCCTGGTCTACATCCCAGTTGTGTTACAAAACTATTTGGTTAACCCTTCTTGAGAGATGATATCTATTTATCAACATCACATGCCAGAATCCTAAATTTCCTGCTTCCCACGAAAGGGTTTACCTGACAGGTATTAAGTGTTTTATCAACCTCCAGCAAATTAAATTATTGGGGCACAGATATCTAACTGAGTTATTCAATATTTTATCATCAGAAAGTATCCAATTTTATATGATTGCATATTCTACATTCCATATCACACGTTCATGTTTATGTCCTTTTATATTTATAATTAAGAAAGCATTTCCTAACAGATTCCAAAAATGAAAACACCATGTGGCCATCTGCCTGCATTTTATAGTTGCCATGTTGTTTTTTGTTTTGTTTTTTCAGCCTACAGAAACCTACAAAATACATATACATTGTAGTGACAATGCTATAGATGATATAGTAAACATATCTTGATAACATGTAACCTTTTAAATTTGTGTAGTTGGTAGTCCATTAAATCTAATGATGATGTATAATGAATATTTAACAGTTTATTTATTTATTTATTTATTTATTTATTATAAAGGAACTGTTTCTGGCTACAGTAGTATTTTGAAACTTTAGTAGGCCCCTCTTCAACTCATAAAGAATCTTCCATTTACCTACCGATGAAGTGAGGTAATAATAAGGGTCAGATGTGGCAATCGCTCTAATGAGAAGCACATGTCCCTGTCATAAGGGTGTGGTAAAGACTGGTCAGGATTGCTTGAAGTTATTAATGGCAGTAAAATTTATGCTTCCTCCTGTTTTCCCAATTAAACGAAGAAGCTTTTTTTTCCTGAGGTCCTTCTACCAACATATGGTTTCAATAGACTGTGTGATAATACAGCCTGGAGCGTCTCAATCATTTTTTAGTACAGACTTCTTTCAAAATGAATTGTTAAGTAATAGGTCAGTATGTGGGCCTGATTTTACGTCCCTAGGGAAACTGTAATTAATGTGCAGATTTATTAGATTTTTGGTTTTTCAGTTTTTGCCTTATTTTACTGTGTTTGCTGCAGTCCTTTGACCAAAATCATTCATCAAATGTGATAGAACTGCCATTTAAATATGTTTCTCGATGGAGTGTCCATATTTTTTTTTTTTTTGATTCATTCATTTTTTAAGACAAAAAATAATAATTTTCGGTCAAATGTTATTAAATTGTTCTTTTAAAAATGCATGTTTGTAATTATTTGAAGTAGGGGATTTAACAAACATTTTTAGCTGATGCATCCTGTTATAAAAAACTATGTGTCCGTTTGTGTGTAGTGTTCTCATGATCTATGTATTTTACAGTTTAGATCTTTTTACTTTCCCTTTTTTAATCCCAAAACCATTGTCAAGAAAATACAGCTGTGGGATGCTATTTTTATTTCAACTGCTGCGAATAGACTGTAGTTTGCTGATAATATAAACCACATATAGGGTAAAAGTGAGATCCAATTATAGTACTGGCCTGTTTTAAAATTTGGATCCTATTAGCCTCAAAAATAAAAACAAGTGTAGTCTTTTAAGGCTTTCTATTAAACCATTAATGTCCATTGAAATTTTAATGGTAGTATAATTAGGAGCAAAATTATTTCTTATGAAATCATTCATTATTGTGTTTTTTTTTTTTTTTTTTTTATAAATAGAACAACTTTAAATCAAGCCCCATTTAGAAATAGAATGGTTAATAATTCAATATTCTTAATAGTAAGAGTGAATTATTTTCAATTTTTCCTCCAACAGAAAATGAAAACCACAAGCAGATATCGATGTGTATTCTCTATCACATCAGTATGGATGATCGATTTAAATCCATGTTTGCATACACAGATTGCATTCCTCAGGTAAGAAGATTTAATAGCAGTTTTAAAACGATTAATTCATCCAATTCTTTCAGAGTTTTAGACACAGTAACTTTTGTTCACCTTCTTTTGTTATTGGTAACATTACACTGATAAATTCAGATGGATCAGATCACACCAGTGTAGGGATCATTCAGTAGGAATACTCATGGGTGCTTGGAGAAAACAAAACACACCAAACTTTCCAAAAAAATAAGGTTACATAGTTTTGGCTACAAACTGTCACCTGTTACCAACCTTGAGCTACTTTTGTTCTAATTAAGCTACAGAGCTTTTTCTTGACTAATTGTGACATAATTTCCAATGCAGTAAATGCTTAAATACCCCAGTCACCTTCAGGTCATGAAATGACTCAGTGACCAATTAGTTGTCTTTGCACATTGTGAATATATTTTAAACGTAATTCATTAATGATAGGGAGACATTTTTAACCCTCTACAGCTAACAAGTTATATATTATATCTGGAGTTCTGGATTGTGGACATCAAATTAGATTCACACAAGAATCTTAAGCAACAAACCCTTAAATGTACAGTATTTAAACAAAAAGAAAGACATGCTACAAATGTGTGGATTACAACAATGTGACAGTAGTTGTTAGATGTCGATCAGCTCTCCTTTTTAACCCTTTTTAATCATTTTCCTTACTGCCACAACCAGCTAATGATATTTGAAACACCACTCATTGCCTCTGATTGGCACCAATTAGGATTCTAGGGTTAAAAGGTTAAGAGAATTTGTCTGGTAGCCATTTCAAAGAAATAAGTGTTCATTGTTTGGATCTTTAAAATGCTTGTTTTGTTTAATTAGGTGAAAATGCCACAGATTTTCACCTAATTAAGCTTTTTGTAGTTTTTAACCCAGCCAATGAAAGTGTATGGTTCAATAGTGATGTCATAGTGATATTTAATTCCAGCTTGACCACAAAACAGCAAGTTGGCCCTTCATGGCTCTCCATACATTTCTAGAGCTTTTTCGATGCAAGTATGTCTTTGATCTGCAGTCCTCAACTTTGAAAGAATGCTGCTAAACTCTGCTCCGTAACAGCACCTTTTGCTCAGGTCCACTTATCTGCAGGAGCTTGTGGAGCAGAGCAGCAGATCAAACAGCAGAGCTGGGGAGTAGCTGGTCAGGGGGACAAATTCCTCAACAACAGAAAGGTCCTGCTGTAATCATTCAAAGATGTTAGAGTGGTAGAGAGGTGTGCGTAGGGTGGGAGTAGATGGGGTTGGCCTCTTGTCGCTGGTAAATAAAGTAAAGTCAGGTGCCAGAGAGTCTAGACGCAGTGATTTCAGTCCTGGGACTGTGGTATCTGATACTCAATATGGGACTTGTCTGATTGCACACTGCTGCCTCTTCACTCCCGTTCAGCCCTTTAATGCTTTCCTGTTTAATGTTAAATCAGCAAACGATGACAACGGCTGTTATTTGGAGTCGAACCGTTTTTATATTTCCTACTTGATTTCCTGATTGCTTTATATTTTACCATGGTTAACTGGTAGGGTTTACCATTCCAGTAGATCTGCTATTTACAAATATTGACTTGACATAAATTGACTACAGGATCCGGTTTCAAATCGCAGGCTTCAGGTAGAATGTACAAATTAGTAGCAGCCATTATATAAAAAAGTAAATATGTGGTTTAATAACTTTTACTAGCGGGTCTATTTTAATAATCTGATGGTGGCAGATCTTGATACTGCAACCTTGTATGTCCTATTTTGTTCTGTTGTAATATTAATAAGTGGGTCAATAAGTAATCCCTAGGGGAAAACGTCAGCAGGCCCGCCACTCTTTACATCAGTAAAATTGACCCCATTGCTGTAAAATGCAACTCCTTGTTGAAAATATAATGCAGGATAAATGCACTTTTTTCCTGAAAGTTAACTGAGAAAATGACACTTTCTGTGTGCCTGATTCTCATCCTAATTGAAAAAGAAAGCTGTATAAATTGCTGTCAGATTCACTCACGCTCACCCATATTGGTTTTTTCATTTCTGACACTAAAGCTGTTCTATTTGTCAATGAACCACAGTTAGCTCATTATCATGTCAATGTGTTCTCATTTAGCTCTCTACTCTTGGTTTGCCTCTGCTCTGTTGCCAATACTGGTAAAGAGGAGACCTTACTGAGTCACTGCTCTTACATCTTCATCTCAATAAATGTGAATAAATACTAAACTTTTTGTTTTCTTGGCAGTTGATGAAGATGTTATTTGAATGTTCAGAGGAGCGAACCGACCTGGAACTCATTTCTTTTTGCATTAACCTGGCTGCTAACAAAAGGAATGCTCAATTAATCAGTGAAGGTAACCACAGACTATTACAACATAATCACTTCTGTTTTATTCTGATATTTATTATATTATCCTTACTTAATTAAAAGTAAAATATTTGTAATTTTTGTTAAAAGCTAATACACAGACATTAGGTATGCATGCATATTGCAGAGGATGAATCCCAATAAATCCATTCTCCTCTTCTCTAGGTAACGGGTTGAAAATGCTAATGAAACGAGCATTGAAGTTTAAGGATCCGCTTTTGATGAAAATGATCAGAAATATTTCTCAGCACGATGGCCCTACTAAAAACATATTTATTGTAAGTATCTTATTTTAAGTGCAGAGGCTGTTTCCCACCATCGACCACCATAAAACACACTTCTGCTTTACAGCATCACCTGCTGGGACATTTCGTTTGCTGTTTGCCGGGGGCTTATGCATCTAATAGACAGAACAGGGAAAATTAGGTATTACGAGTTTCTCCATTTCAGTCCACTAAATAAATCACTGTTTCAGTGAGGGACAAGAATGTCCCAGACAGGTAAAACTTAAAAGAAAGTCAAGTAGACAAACATTTCTGATTATTCCTTCATCAATATGGTTGGTTTAATATATGATGTCTAGATTAATAAAACAAACAAGCATATAAATCCAGTTTGTGACGGATTGCCCTTTGAAACGTCTCTCCTTTCAGGACTATGTGGGAGATCTGGCAGCCCAGATTGGTCACGATGAGGAGGAGGAATTTGTGATCGAGTGCTTGGGGACGCTGGCCAACCTGACAATCCCAGACCTGGACTGGGAACTTGTACTGAAGGAGTACAACCTGGTTCCCTACCTGAAGGACAGACTCAAACCAGGTACAACATCATTCTGAAAAACAACACTAACAGGAAAGCAGAGATTCATGATGACTGAGGTGTGGACTTTCTAGCATAAGGTTGTACTTATTTGAACTGTGAACTTGTGTTTTGAACCAATCAGGTTCTGCAGAGGATGACCTGATGTTGGAGGTGGTGATAATGCTGGGGACAGTGTCGATGGATGACTCCTGTGCTGCCATGTTAGCCAAGTCTGGAATTATTCCAGCACTCATTGAACTACTGAATGGTAAGTGTAAAGAACATTGATCAGCCTCTTTTTAGTACCTCTAGTGAATATTCAATGTAGTAACTTCAAATCCATAGTTTGGTCTTATTGATGCCTTGACCAATGGGGAAGGGGAGGGGGGCGGGGCGGCAAGGGCAAGGAAGTAGCTTTTCTTCAGCCAGGACCAGCATGGTTAAATAACAACAAAAGGTCTTTAAATGCTTAACAAAGACATTTGCAGGAATGGCTTTAAAAGGAAAAGGGTTTCAAATCAATGTTCTCTTATGTTAGGATGAAGAAAAATAACATTAATAATTAGACATGCAACTTTTTCTAGTCCCCTAGATATTTTTTTATTATTAATTTTGCTGAAGGTTACTTTTTGAAAATAATTGCATACATGAGCATAACTTAAAGTTAAGTACTGAGAAGCCTGTTGGGGCGCAGTAATACCCTTCCTGAAATTTTACAAGAGTTTTCTTGGCATGTGTTTCACGTGTAAAGAGCTACAGAACAACAGCAGGGTACAAATATGGATCAGATTTGCAGTTTCAGTCCGTGTGACCTTTCAGCTAATGTAATGGCTAGTGGCACAGTTCTTGAACATAGGAAGCAAATTAATGTTTAAGCAAATTTGATATAAAACAGCTGTCACTGCAGCTTATTTTCTAACAGTTTCAGGAATGTGCAAGAACGATCATAGGTTCATAGGTGAAGAATCCTAATCGGCAAAATTGTCCAAACAGAACCACTTTCTGATACCTTTCCCTCTGTCACAAATATTTCAGTTGTCATCCTGCTAAATACTGTTAAATGAAATACCAGCCTCTTTATATCCGTTTTATATTTTAACATCTACAACTTAACAACTTTTAACACTTTATTGCATAATAGGACAAGTTATGTCACAAACGAGAAAAAAATTGCTTTTTTTTTTGTAGCCCAGCAGGAGGATGATGAATTTGTTTGCCAGATTGTCTACGTTTTCTACCAGATGGTTTTTCATCAAGCTACCAGAGATGTCATCATCAAAGATACCCGTATCCTTTTAAAATACATATATTATTATTAGTTTATTTAGCAGACGCCTTTATCCAAGACGACTTACAGAGACTAGGGTGTGTGAACTATGCATCAGCTGCAGAGTCACTTACAACTACATCTCACCCGAAAGACGAGCACAAGGAGGTTAACTGACTTGCTCAGGGTCACACAATGAGTCAGCGGCTGAGGTGGGATTTGAACCGGGGACCTCCTGGTTACAAGCCCGTTTCTTTAACCACTGGACCACACAGCCTCCTATATATCATCATATATTGATGAATCTTTCCTCAGGAGCCCATGTACCGATTAGTTTCAAAAAGCACAGAGCGAGATCTGTACTGGAACCTGCTCAAGTCCAGCCACAAACTACTGAATTGAATTACAGTGTGTGCAAAGAAAAAAGTATAACATAGCTGAAACATTTGAATATTGTAACATGTCTGATGTATATGTCTGATTGTGGCTTGTTTACTTCTTTAACTCTCATGTCTCAGAAGCTCCAGCCTATCTCATTGATTTGATGCATGACAAGAATGCAGAGATCAGAAAAGTCTGTGATAACACACTGGACATCATTGCGGTAAGGAAGGAACTTCAAAGTATTTTCTTAAAAGTAGGAAAACCTTTGAGTATTACTAGTTCCAAAAGTTCTTTAGAACTGGGTTGTATTTCCGAGCCAGTGGGACAGGGGTATTCTTCTCATGATGTCTACGTGTGAAGTTTGTAATCTAAGGAGATAAAAGGAATATTTGAAAGGTGACACAAATTAATTGCTTCCAAGATATATGAACTCCTGGCTGTCTATTTTTAATTGAATTAGAAATCTGATTATGCTGTAACCACATAAGTGATAGGGGAGCCTGTTTGTATCAGCTGCAGCAGAACTGAGCAAACTTCTGGTTGTCTGTTGTCCTACACTCTGTAAGCCATATGCAAGGCATGATTACAAACAGCAAAACTGGAAAGTGCACTTGGGCGTAGGCAGACTATGACAGATTTGTTTGCTTGTGGGCTTTTTTTTTATGTTCCAGGGAACTTTTTGTGGTTTGTAAGTAAACTGAGGGTTTGTGACTTTGGTATAATAAAGATCCATATAATTTGACTTGAAAAGAACCCAGCTTTGATCAAATTGCTTTAAGAACTTTCCCAGCTTTACTTTTTACTTTAGACATTTTTTTTAAAGAGATAGAACCATGGAACATAATTCCTCAGTTTAAACCTATTTATTAAAATCAGTTCCATAGTTAAACACTGATATTGAATACATAAACTACCCTTTCTTTCTTTCTTTCTTTCTTTCTTTCTTTCTTTCTTTCTTTCTTTCTTTCTATTGTGTTTATTTATTCATTTATTTTTTCTTTGTGCTATACATTGATAAAAACTGTCATTACCACAGTTTTCAGCCATAGCTTTCAGTTTCTGTCATTGCTCTTGGGCCCTGCTCTCTGTCTCAATGATTAATCAGCTGCACAACATTCACAACACAGGGCAACTGAAAGAAAGGCTTTCTCTGCAATTTGCCGGACAGAAAGGAAAACAACACTTATTTCCCCAGCCAAGCACGACATAGCAAATCTGATTAATTTATATTTTTATTTCCATTTGTGTTGCATCTGAAGCACAGCAGTGCCCTGTATCAGTCCTGAAGGCCCACTATTGATTTCCCTGACTGCAGTGATCACCCAGTGAGAAGAGCTTGGCTCTGACAGCCTGTGGAGCTCTCCCTAGCTCTCCATATTGACCTGAAGTCTGAAAGCAAACATTTTCACTTTGAGACAACCAAACCGCTGCTTATTTCTTGTGTCAACCACAGATCTCCCAACTGACTAGCTGTTGTCATTGGCAAAGCATGTCAAACTACAACTGAGGTACAAGAATAATAATGTGGTGGGGGGATTCCACAAATTCACCTAACAAGGTGATTATAGGCAATATGTTTCAGCAAAAGGCTAGGAACCTGAAGGTCTTGGCTTCAAATCAAAATTCAGGAGCTTGTATTGTGGTTCCTGCTTTAGGAGTATGATGAGGAGTGGGCAAAGAAGATCCAGAGTGAGAAGTTCCGCTGGCACAACTCCCAGTGGCTGGAGATGGTAGAGAACCGGCAAATGGATGAGGGTGAGCCCTACATGTATGGAGATGATGGCATCGAGCCATATATCCACGAGGGAGACATACTGGAGAGACCTGACCTCTTCTACAGTGCAGGTTAGACCATGGTGCTGAGAAGGATGCGTTGTACAGTATCTCAGTTTGGTTATCTTTTAGATAAATAGTTTCTGTAGTATAGTGCTTCTACTCCTACTTCATTTGGGCAATAAGATGTCATTGTTGTATAACACATTATAGTTACTGGAGACAACTCTTCCAGGTTTATACAAGCCACTTAATGACTGTATAGGCTGTCTTTATCTTATTGATCAAAATATAAATCTTTTCAACACTATTGAAGGCCTTAATACTGTGTATTAAGAAAGTAAGAAAATACTAATTAACTACATTAACCTTTGGTTTTGTTTAAGATGGAATGATTCCTTCTGATGGAGCAATAAGCCCTGATTTCTTTAATGACTTCCATGTACAGAATGGAGACATGGTTGGACATCATCTCTTCACTGGCAGGTAATGTTACATGTAAGGTATATAAACCACTGCACAGTCTAACCAATAACTGGTGCTATACATGGTGCTTTAGGAAGTTTTTTAGAATGGAATTTCTTTGTTTTTTAATGACCATTCACTTGGTAATTATAAACACATGGTTTAGGTTGGATTTATCTCAGGGCTTTCCTCCTTATGTCAATTTAAGATAACTATTGGCAACACTTTGTACACTGTAGCTATTTTGGGACAGTGGTCTGTATTTTATTGTTTTAAGTTCGGTAATGCTTCAGAGGTATCTGTAATGTCTCAGGGTCCATGGCAAATGCTTCAAATTCCAGTTACTGCTTGAAATTAAGGTCAGTTTCTAGGTTTTAAAATTCTAAAGAGTGGTCTGTAAGCTTTAGGCTTTTTTAATTTTGTCAGCTATGAAAGAGCATTTCACATTTTGACATTGTGGCTTAAGTTGCAGTGTTAGAAAGTTTGAATTAGTTTGTTTTTAAAAAAAAAAATCATAGTGCAATCAGTTTAAACAAAAAACCTGCTGTTGATTTAGCACAATAAATATGTGGTGTATGTAATCTGAGAAGTGACAGGACATGGAGATCAAAGACCCAGGCCAGAGAACAAGTAAAACCACGGACTGTTTCCTGTTCAAAAACTCACTTAAGCACAGTAAAACAAAGTTCCTTTACGGTTTATGAGCTGTCACCCCAACTCCACTGGGCTACTCAGGCTAGGTTCAACACTGGATCTCTTTGTTTTGTTGCCTTTTGGTCTCTGTTGATCTTACACTGATTTGCTGAGTGCGATGTAGAACTTAAAGAATGATAAATCGCTGGAGAATCATGTATTTTTCATGAAGTTTATATATACAGTACTGTGCAAAAGTTTTAGGCAGGTGTGAAAAAATGCTGTAAAGTAAGAATGCTTTCAAAAATAGACATGTTAATAGATTATATTTATCAATTAACTAAATGCAAAGTGAGTGAACAGAAGAAAAATCTAAATCAAATCCATATTTGGTGTGACCACCCTTTGCCTTCAAAACAGCATCAATTCTTCTAGGTACACTTGCACAAAGTCAGGGATTTTGTAGGCATATAGTCAGGTGTATGATTAAACAATTATACCAAACAGGTGCTAATGATCATCAATTCAATATGTAGGTTGAAACACAATCATTAACTGAAACAGAAAGAGCTGTGTAGGAGGAATAAAACTGGGTGAGGAACAGCCAAACTCAGCTAACAAGGTGAGGTTGCTGAAGACAGTTTACTGTCAAAAGTCATACACCATGGCAAGACTGAGCACAGCAACAAGACACAAGGTAGTTATACTGCATCAGCAAGGTCTCTCTCAGGCAGAAATTTCAAGGCTGACAGGGGTTTCCAGATGTGCTGTCCAAGCTCTTTTGAAGAAGCACAAAGAAACAGGCAACGTTGAGGACCGTAGACGCAGTGGTCAGCCAAGGAAACTTACTGCAGCAGATGAAAGACACATCATGCTTACTTCCCTTTGCAATTGGAAGATGTCCAGCAGTGCCATCAGCTCAGAACTGGCAGAAAACAGTGGGACCCTGGTACACCCATCTACTGTCCGGAGAAGTCTGGTCAGAAGTGGCCTTCATGGAAGACTTGTGCCAAAAGCCATACCTCCGGCGTGGAAACAAGGCCAAGTGACTCAACTATGCACCAAAACACAGGAACTGGGGAGCATAAAATGGCAGCAGGTGCTCTGGACTGATGAGTCAAAATTTGAAATATTTGGCTGTAGCAGAAGGCAGTTTGTTCGCTGAAGGGCTGGAAAGCGCATACACAAATGAGTGTCTGCAGGCAACAGTGAAGCATGGTGGAGGTTCCTTGCAAGTTTGGGGCTGCATTTCTGCAAATGGAGTTGGGGATTTGGTCAGAATTAATGGTCTCCTCAATGCTGAGAAGTACAGGCAGATATTTATCCATCATGCAATACCATCAGGGAGGCATCTGATTGGCCCCAAATTTATTCTGCAGCATGACAACGACCCCAAACATACAGCGAAAGTCATTAAGAACTATCTTCAGCGTAAAGAAGAACAAAGAGTCCTGGAAGTGATGGTATGGCCCCACAGAGCCCTGATCTCAACATCATCGAGTCTGTCTGGGATTACATGAAGAGAGAGAAGCAACTGAGGCTGCCTAAATCCACAGAAGAACTGTGGTTAGTTCTCCAAGATGTTTGGGCCAACCTACCTGCCGAAGTTCCTTCAAAAACTGTGTGCAAGTGTACCTAGAAGAATTGATTCTTGATGCTGTTTTGAAGGCAAGGGTGGTCACACCAAATATGGATTTGATTTAGATTTTTCTTCTGTTCACTCACTTTGCATTTAGTTAATTGATAAATATAATCTATTAACATGTCTATTTTGAAAGCATTCTTACTTTACAGCATTTTTTCACACCTGCTAAAACTTTTGCACAGTACTATATATATATATATATATATATATATATATATATATATATATATATATATATATATATTTTTTTAATATACCCCTTTGAATCAGACATAGTACTCATCCTTAAAATGTGCAATAAAAGCATTACAGTATGTACTGTAGATTTAAGGCCACCATAGTTTTCTAATAATGACAACATAGAAAATGACTTGCCACTGAATTAGATCAAAGTTTTTTTTTTTTTTGTTTGTTTTTACACTGAAGTTCATGGGAGGAAAGCTTTGTTTTTTTTTTGTTTTTTTTGCATCATGATGATCTTTTTTTTTTCACCCTCATTTGGACGGCCTGGGTTCTTATTAGAATGGCGTGGTTTCACTTCTGTTGTCCAATTCCCAGGGAGACACGAGCCAATTGGAAAGTTCAGCTGTCATATTTGAGAAGGTCATAGATCACACAAGCAGCATGTGTAATCCAGAGGGTTTTAAATACAAGAGCCTTAAGTTGAAAACAAAATTTGCTTTGACAGCGCTGGCAGGTCAATAGGAAAAAGAAATATTTTTGTCCAGAGAACTACGTGTTTGAAAAGGAGGGATATAACTGATTGCTGGAAGTATTTTCAGTTTAAAACAACAAATAATTATGTAGGGGTAAAGAAAAGCTCTCATATTTTAAGGTGTTTGGCTCCAACTGAAGATTTGTGTATAGTGTTACCAATAAATCAACTCTTCTGTGCCCCAAAAGATAACAGCCCACACTTGCACTCTCAGCAACTTATAATGAGAATGGATGATGGAAAACAAGCATTTTTCTATTTTGTTTCATGGATCCCTCATGAATATAAGCTGGCTATCGTGGTGTAGATGTTACGGTTCATGTGTGAAATTGGTAAATGTGTAGATTAACCAGCTCACTAGTCTATCTATAAAATAACTAGTATATGTGTAGATTTACTGGTCAATGTATAAAATAACTAAGGGGATGGTAGTTAATGCTACAGCATTTGAGGTGAATTTGGAAATAAAATAACGTCCGGGAGCTTAATGGCAAAAAAAAATTCTGTAAGATCTGTTACGTACTTGGGTAAATTAACAAATTTTATTATTTATTTTTCTAAACTCTATTTAAATAAAATTGGTAATAAAATTTTCCAAGTTTAATTTTCTATCAAAATTTACAACATTAGGTATGGTAATAATGCCATCTCTTCAGCAAAACTCATGCCTCTACTAACTGTGATTTAGTATTAAGTTGAACTCATTTAGAAAATAGCATAACATAATAGTGCACGCAGGTTTTGCATTTCAGTGAGAATCATACTTGTGTGCTATGTTATTGTGAATTGCTGCCAGATATCTCCTTAGTTATTTTATACATTGACCACTGAGCTGGTAAATCTATGCATATACCGGTTATTTTATAGATTTAGCGATTTTACATCATAACATATATACATTTATCAAATAAAAAAATAATAATGAAAAAACTGGACAGAAGTAACTTTAGCACCATCATTTAAGATATGTTAAGGTTTGAACCACTTTCTCACGTTCTACCCAAAAACAAAAAGCATGTAACACATTTATTTTTGTTAGTTTGAAAGCCAACATTAAAAAATAATAATAAGAGCAACAGATTGGTCAGTGTAAAATATATACAACAATGTGTAATGATTATGTCTTAAAAGTTACATTTTCTAACAGTCTAGCAAGAAAAAGTTATGTATGAAAAAAGTGCATACTTCAAAAACGGGGTTCTAGCACCATCTAGTGGTTCAGTAGTGATAGCCACAAGAAAACACAACCAGAGCAGAATTGCATGATCCTTACATTCTTGCCTTCATTTATTTTGTTGTTCTGACACTAGAGGACTGCACTGTACATGTATGTTTTATAACTTGGTTCCGACGGGGCAGCTGCTTTTATTTGTTATAATTTTGTAAGGCATTTTTTCCCCCTCTTACTGTCCATGCATTGTACTTCAGTGGCAATGTGAAAAGTCAACAGTCATAAACCATTGCAGTTGTAGTGTGATGACCTGTGGATTTTGTTATTATCCATATTCAGTGTTCTTATAAAAAATGTTTAAAATATCAGCACTGCTGTAAATGGGGAAATAGTTATTGGTGGCAGCATGAATTTGGAAATACATAAAGTTTTCTTTTCTTTTTCCAGCATGGGGATGGATGGAAATGTTCAGCCAGCTGGTGTTCCTGGGCGCCCCACCACAGCTTACGGCTATCGCCCTGATGAGCCATTCTACTATGGATATGGGAGCAGATAAACAAAACAGTTTTCACAGCACTGACAAGAATAGCCTGATCTCAGACACCTACATCCCTGACTCGAAGCAATTTAGCATTTCTGATTTACAACACTATAATTAGCTTTCCTGTTTTTATGGCTTGGACTGAGGATTGTGTTATTAGGTTAATTGTTTGCATGCGTATTTTAACATCTGAACAACATGTAAAGAGAGTAGTTAGCCGTGACAATGTTTTAGAACAACAGACTCCATGAATTTGAAGTTATCTAGACTGACTGAACCTACATTCCTGTCCATATTGGACCTTTGCAGATCATTTGGAGAAGGTGTTTTGTTTGTATTTATTTCTCATCTATTATCATCATCTGTATATTTGTATACCATTGAAATGTTCATGGATTTGGATGCATATATGACAAATGTGCAGCAACATCATTGTGGTCCCTGCAGCAAATTTTGAAATCTATGTTAAGTGGAAAGTGTTGTTACCTAGAAAACCCCACCAAATTCAAGTAATCCAAGGATGGGAGCAGTGTTGCACGATGCTTTCACTTACAGTATGTTGCAGTCTTGCACTAGAGGATATACAGTACATGTATGTTCTGGTATAAACTGATTATTTGTAGACAGGAACACTTTTATTGGTGTGGCCTGGATGTGATACAGCTGGATATGAGTTTTATAACTTGGCGCAGAAGGCAGTACATGTACCCTACAGTTTCAGATTGGAAATTGGCAGCTACTTTTATTTGTTGTATTTGTTTTGTTTGTTTTTTATCAGAAAACATACGCTGTTTTGTTCATATGCTGTTTTGTTATTTTGTTTACTGGTTTTAACCATTCGTTGTTATCTTTTTTATTTTATTGTGGTTTGTAAGCTGAAAATTGTGAACCAAACAGATCTGAACAACATGTTTGTGTCCTCGTGCTCCTTTGGTAAAGTTTTCATAAAGTGGCTGTGCAATTCAATGTATTAATATTTTGGTACTACAAGATCAGTAAGTAAGCAGGGCTGGTCTTAAGGCTTGCTGGACAGTGAGACAACTTATCAACCTAACCAACCTTGTTTTATGTTACTTTTTAATTCAAAACAACATATAGCACCTGGGCCATGCATTTATATTTGCATTGTAAAATATTGAAGAAAGAATAGAAGTCTATGTTACTAACTTAGTAATGCTGTATATTTCATTTAAATATACAGCATTAGTAAGTTTGCCCATTTACCGGTATTGAAAACTAAAGCATTGAGTCCTGAGTAAATCTAAATGGAAAATATACAGTAACACAGATTTTTTTCAAATGTTTATTGTAAGGAATAAAGAGAACACCTTTAACTTATAAACTATTTAGAAATGACAAAAAAAAAAGCCAAACAATAAAGTACACATTTATTAAATGCCAAAGTTTACACTTTGAAGTCTTACACATGGGGCTGACAGTATTAACTCTATGAGGCAAAAAAAAATCCTGCAGTTTAGTTGATCATGATTGATCCACCATCTCAATTCTTCAAGGGATCCTACAACTTATGGCACAGGTATTCAATTCTGACTCATAGAAGAGCATCTTCCTGTTTTAAAAGATGTGATGCCTTTGTAAGGACTTTACAATTCTCAGTCGCTTTGCAGGTCATCATAAGCTGTCATTTTGGCTGACACTGATGAGAGGAAGTTTGAATATATGAGTTCAGCATTGGCCCCTTATTCTGAAGATACATTAGGGCCAGATATTCCTGCAATTACTTAGTTGTTGTTATAGTTAAGAATGTCAGGAATTGCAAAACTGTCTTAAATAATTTTGTCTAATACTAAAAATGGCGATATTGAATTATGAAAATACAGTTGTGTTCTGAATGGAACAAAATCAAAGACGTTATCACCGGAGAAAACTAAGAAAGCAAAACAAAAAAAAAAATTCAGTGATATGTAATAATAGTATTCTAGTTAGGGGGAATGTAATCTCTGTTGTTAATACTTAGTTGTATTCCTTACTTGCTATGTTGTTTATTTATGTATTTACTTTAGATATGTATAATCAATCCATGCTGAGATTTAAAATATATATATATATATATATATATATATATATATATATTAGTATCGTGTTTCTGAAATATGCATTCTGATAAATAAAATCAGGATATTAAAAGATATAAGAATGTTAAACCATTGTAGAAAGTAATGCACAATTCTTGGCAATGGATGGCTATTTGTGAGTTCTGATATTGAGTGGGCACGAAACCATTATAAAAACAAGTCTACTCTCACTGCATTCATTTCCAATTGGTTAATGAATACACTGAACAGACAGGACAACAATTATATGTCAGTTTTCCTTTAGGTCTGGCTAAACAGTTGCAGCAAGCTTCCATATATCTATATAAAAACAGACTGCTAATAAACCTTGTGTGTGGATATACTGATCTATATACACAATACTGTAATACTGTTTCAGAGGTGGGACGTTCTACCAACTACATGAACTGTTTCAAAACCAGCTGTTCAGTTCACCCAAAAGGTAACCTTCTGAACCTGGGTAAATATACCAGCAGTGAGAGTTATAAATTGTGTTTGTAGCAAATAGTATGTGTAAATGCACTAAAGACTGTCCTGTCCTTCATTGATAATCTCTGTCTCATTTCTCTGAAGTCATGCCACTTTCCTCTCCTGCCTCATTGTTCTCGGGCCTGTCACTCTCCAAGGTTCTGAGCTCCTCCTTCAAAATACTTTCTTCCTGTTCCAAGAGTTCGACGTGTGACTCAGGGTCCCTGTCACCTGGATCTTCTAGTCTCACTACGGTTATCAGGTCTCTGATTTCCTTTAGATTGTCTGGAGCTTGAATCTCCTTGTGGACGACGTGTTCCTGTGTTTTCTCCTCTTCTACTTCATTAGCAATGTCGAGTGATGCCATGTTGACTGTTAGAGACTCTGCGTTAATTGTTATGCCAGGGTCAATACCAACTGCGCTAGGTTCCTGCTGGTCATTCTTGGCTGGCACTATACTCTCTGGAGCCTCAGGTAAAGCTGGTTCTGGTTTTGAAGGCTGGTCTTGGCTCTCTGGGACCCCATTTCCTTGAGCCTGAGGATTAGCATCTTCAATGGGGGGAACCAAGTGCTTCGCCGGGCTTGCTGGAATTGATCCTGGCAGAGTCTTGCTGTCTGTCAGGCTGGATTGGCTTTCAAAAGGGAAATCAATGCTATCCACAAATAGGTTGTGCTTCTTCATGTTTGCAGCTTCTTTCACCACTGCGTACAACAAAAGCAATTTGTAATATTCAATATATAATCCAACAGGTAATGAGCAAAGCTCTATGGAGCATAATTAACTTGTTGACAAGATTGATTAGTTTACAAATGGTTATAAAGTAAATACAACAACAGATATGCTTCTTACCTTTGTCAATCTCACTCAGTAGAGTCTGAAGTATAATTTCTTCATAGACATGTTCCACTTGTATAAAGTTTGTGTAATCAGCAAAGATGTACTGTTCAAACCTCTGGAGCTCCTGGAAAGAATCACAGAAAAAAACAATTTTCACATAAAGAGGAATTCTACCAGAATGCAGGTAATACATGTTATAGTGTCTCTGAAACTTGTTTTTCTACAACTCACTTGATTTGATCATTCTTTTTACATTCAATTAACATCAGGTTTATGACTTATTAAACATATCCATTTCAGTGTTTTCTATTGGCCAAACAAATTTAGAGGAGGTCCTGTTAGCCCATCTGCAAACTTCTCCCAATATGATTGGTTGCTGAAAAAAATAGATCTAGACACAACATGTTCTTATTTGATTTAAAACTCAGTCAACAATAGCTCCTGTTCAGCTTGGTTTTCTTTAGTGTTAGCTATAAAGTGGGTACCGGGTGATTGTTGAATCACTTACTGGTTTACAGCTGGGAGCCAGGCTTTTCTGCATTGTCGGCATGGTAATTTCCACTAGAGCCTCCTGGAAGAGCTTCTTCCTAAGCGTGCTGCTGTCATAGTCATATTGCTGTCGGACAGATAACAAGCATTACAGAGACAGTATTGTAAATGGTCTAGATGCCAGGACACAGACTGCTGCTTCCCAAGCAGTCTGCACAAAGAACCGTTTTATTAATAACCAATCCTCAATTTTAGCTTATTCCTATGTGTTTTTTCAAATTTGCACTCCTTTTTCTCTGACCTTTTATTTGCATCTATGCATAAGTTAAACACATACATTCTGAGCCTGTAAAGGTCTCACAAAACAAACATCTTCAGAATGAAACATATTTGTGTTCAGAAATCAAAAGAAATTGACACCAGCTATTTGATCACACATTGTTTATTAAAAATTATGTTATGTGTGTGAAACGTGCAGGTTATGTGTAAATTAAACATATATGCCATGTTGATTGCCTTTTTTAAACTGGAAATGTTGAGATCATGAAATAGAATCAGGCACGTATTTAGACGGAGTATGGATAGCAGGGTCAGGATAGAAAATCAAAACAAAAGTATATTTTTAATACTAGACAAACTGAGGTTTGTTTGACCCATGTAGTTCTGGTCCATAAAACTTTAGGGGCAGATTTTGTAATATCTGAATAATGCTTAGTGTTCTCAACCTGCAGTATTGAAACCTTTTCTCATATTTTACACAGTGCTGTAACGATAAGGCATGCTATAAATGTAAGTAATTACACCTGTTTCATATTTACTTTACTCTTAAATTGCATTTACTCTGTTAAACATGTTAAACATAATTTAAATGAAGGGGTATTTTATACACAGTTTAATAAGGGAAAGAGGAAAGTCCAGACCAACTTACCTTTAACACTCTCTGCTTGACCTTCTCAATGGCTGAACAGATTTGGGATGGGTCCCCTTGCAGAGAATTGGACAGTAGTTGCTCGAAAGTGTGCACTACATTGTCCATAATCTGAAATTAAACACAAAATGTGTGTGTGTGTGTGTGTATATATATATATATATATATATATATATATATATATATATATATATATATATATATATATATATCAGAAAGCAGGAACTCCTCAGCTGTATAGCCATGCAGGAAATGTTGTTTTGTAATATCAGTACTAAGCGAGACAGACAGAACAGAAAATAAATAACAACTGTACTAAAAAGAAAAAAACAAAGACAAACTTTGTTAGTGAGAAGTTGACGTAAAATTAAATATGACCACGAGAGGGCACTGTGGATTAAGAAATGCAATGATTCTTATCGGTAAAAGTCAATCTTCTATTCTGAATATAAACAGTGGTTAATTTGATCCTCTTTACTATCTTACACAGGGAGAAAGTATTTTAAGTTGGGGGGGGTTCAGGCTAACAATGTTCAAGTTCAATAAAAGTTTAGCTCCCCAATTCATCTCGTCTCAAACTGTCTGCATTAAATTCTGGTTTGCTTGCGACCCATCCCTAAAGCTGTATGCCATGTACCTTCAGGTATAGCACTACAGAATGGCTTGCTGAATGTACACAATGGCCATTACTATTGGAGTCAGACCTACCTACCTGCTGCATGTAATTCTGTGTGATCTGTACAAGGCGGTCAGTGTTGGAGAATTTGAAGCGGTTCCTCAACTCCTGTAGGTGCTCACAGAGGACATCCACCTTCCTGTAGCAGGGCTGCATCTTCAGGGAGGTAAAGGGCAGGTCCCCCAGCTCGGCCA
The DNA here is from genome assembly GCA_030684275.1 of Acipenser oxyrinchus oxyrinchus. NCBI lineage: Eukaryota > Metazoa > Chordata > Actinopteri > Acipenseriformes > Acipenseridae > Acipenser > Acipenser oxyrinchus. The sequence goes on along the minus strand of CM060258.1, from coordinate 11,803,385 downwards.
GGCCCTGCATATGGGGGGGAGGCATGGTAAGTTATAGCAAAGGCTGTTAAGAAAGGATGCAAACACAGAGGGTCTGTAGTTTAAACTCTTAATCAGTCTGTTTGTCCCGAAGCAAGTAAGTACTGTAGAAACAATAAAATGTCATCAATCTGCAAAGCCTCGTGAGGACGTTGGGTACGGTGGTTTTAAAGGCAATTCATGTTCAAGGTATCAAATAGATTAGAAAATGGGGTTATCATTTCAACATTTACTCATACCAAGCGAGTACCTTCTTCAGCTTGTCGATGCTGCTGCTCTCTTGGTAGTCCTTGCTCATTTTATTAACTTCTGTTTCAAAGAGGAAGCGGATCTCACTGAACCCAGAACTGATGGGTCCCATAAGCTCCTCCAGTATAGAAGACAGGTAGGGCTGGACATTCTCCATGCAGCACTTCAATGCTGGCTGTGAAACTGTGGCTGCACTCCAATGGGACAGAAAAAAACAGGCAAATGGAAGGTGTGTCTTGGTTTATTATTTTATTTAGTGCTGAATCAGATCTCTGCTAGGCCTTTTAAAAGCCACACCTTGAGGAGTTCCAGAATAAATAAACAGTGAAAAGGTGAAATAATGTTTCATTTTAAGGTGGCGTTAGAGGCGTCAAAGGACACATCCTGCATTTCGCGGAAAACTGCCACACTCACAATACATGCTGTTTGGCAAATTGCTTTCTTTTGTTCTGTAATATTTATTACCCAACGCTATGGCTGGCAGCTGTATATACAATGCATAGAATGAGGCACAGTCCACTTGAAACTTTTCCATAAACATTCCCAAGGGACACTCACCTTTCAGCTTTCCTGCGAGGAAGTTCTTGGAGTTGATGATCTGATCCATGTCGGATCGAATGAGTCCCTCCTGCTGCTTTGTTGCCCCTCTGCACTCTTCTTCCAGAGCCGATAACCCAGTGGAAACCTGTGACATGACCACGTTGTAGGCATCTTCTATAGTCTGCAGCGAAGCAGAAACACGGTTGGTAGAGGAGGTACTACACCTGGAAAGCTCTGCTGAGATACAGTGGTGATGATGTTCAACCTGGCTAAATCTCACTATAAAGTTGTTTTAAAATACATGTGGCCAGACATGGCCAAAACCATTAACATCTATCTGTTTTCTATTTGTCATTTTATTTTATTTTCGGAAGGTCAATCATGCCCAACACATACAGCAAACCAGGCTCTCTTCCGGTCGTTCTTCTTTCCCTTCATCTTGGGCAGCAGCTCTGTCTGAAGAGAGGGCAGCAGCTCCTCCATTACCAGGTTACTCAGAACCTGCAGGTGAGAAGCAAACTTCAAACACAGCTCTATCCAAGCCCCAGGTCTGGTGGAAACCCCCAACCAATCTGACCCAACAGTCCCTTCAGATGTATTGTTCACACTCATTCTTGCCATATCTCCGATGCAATCTTTGCTGGAAGCATGGCAAATAATCTAAACAGAAAGAAGTATAGAGAATTGCACGGAACGCTTATGGAACACATGATATTAAACAGGTACAATTTCTGAAATAAACTTTATTGGTTTATTAATTACACAGTTGAATCATTTCTGTAAAACTGGCTGCCCCAGACAGTTTTGATAGGTCTGAATATTTTCTATATAAAGCAGCCCTTTTCATCTCTTGTGCATGCTTCCTCTCCTTTGTTACCATGACAATGAGCATCACACTGAGGTGTTAACTTAAACAGAAGGTTACTAATGAAGTAGTTTCCTGTGGGCTGAGGCAGTTTCCTACACACAAGAGCAACTTGTGTACAAATTGGGGGCCAGCATGTATATCAGGGACCACTTTATCCTGTCATACTTATGTGTTTGTTTTATTTATCCTTCATATTGTAAAATACAGATAAAGAGCCAGTTGTGGACACCTAACCGGTTAGTTTAAAATGAATATCAATTTCTACCAGTGGTTTATTTCCAGTACAGTACTACCTCAAAAATACTGGAACGCTTTCCCTGCCAGCAGACCATCCAGGTACCATCCATGTTTTTTTTAAACAATCATATTTCAAGCACAACTGTATTCAATGCTGCTGAATAACAATAGCCCACCTGGACATCCTTGCCAATCAACATCTCCCAGGACCCATAGTGGCCTTTCTCCTGCCTGTAGAACTGCACAGCCTCTAGGAAGGCCCGAACCTCACACTTTGTCTTCTTGTGGTAGTCTAGAATAGAAAACCACTTTGAGTTCTTGTTGGAATGACAAATAACATTGTAATCACGCTACCATGCAGCTGTTTGAGGTGGAAGTAAAGCATACTTTAGGATATTACACCATCCTGAAAATACTTTCAATTAAACGCGGTCACAGTCATAACAATAGGTTGTGTGCTCTGCTTCCCCCTTTATATTTAGGTCTTTCAGTTATTAAAGCATTTCATTTAAAATAATACTAGTGAAGTGGTTTCCAAATGCAAGTTTAAAAATTCCTCATTTGCATGTGCTAATATACCAGAATGTAATTGTGAGGGGCAATTAGTGCCAGAGACGAATATGTTTGAATTTGCCAAACTCTAGTATTTGTTTTGGCGTTACTCTGCGGAGGTCTGTTTAGAACTTCCAGAACTGTTACAATTTCAGACAATGGCAGGCACATTTTCATCTTCCCCTTTTGTTTTAAAAAGGCTTTTAAAAACTATTTCACAGCATGCAGTAGATATATTATTGGCACCTAACCACCAACCGACAAAAAAAAGATGAAGTAATTTCCACAGGATACAGACCTCACACTTTTGGTTATATTTAGAGTAACAAGCTTCATGAATATCAAGAACAACACCAACTCCATTTCTTAATAAAATATACTAATTGTCACATTTGTTGATTGTCAGTCAGTATCAAATCAATTCAGTGATAAATAATTCCACTGCTATTTTAATCATTTGCCGGTGTTAAGATCAATAGACACACTAATGTTAAAGCTATGATATGAGTGAAATGAATGTCTAGAACAGCTACATACGTTGTAAATCAGGCTGCTGGGTAACGGTTTGACTTGAAACAGTTTCACAAACGTGTCATACTATTTTTTAATACACACGTAGCAGGCAGTGTTATTTGATACACTGCCATTACAGTATTCTGTCATTGTCGTCAGATTAGGTTAAAAGCTTTAAATCCACGAATGCAGAGGAGACACTTTTGCAATGTGGTTAAGACGTTTGGTGCACAGGGTTTTCAGTTAGCGCCCAGCCTCCACCCAGTTACATTGGTGCTGTCACCCGGATCTCATAGGCTGGCTGCAGCTGATCACCGAGGTTAAAGGGGAAAGAGTGTTTTGTGTGATGCACTGCCATGACAGAATCTGTCCAGTCCCCTGTCTTGAGAAGAGATCCGGCTCTTTTGCATTGTGGTTTAGATGCTCGCTTGCAGTGCAATTTTATTCTGTTTTTACTTAAAATTGTCTTTATTTGCTATTACTATCAAATAAATCTAATAGTACTAGCAAATAAAGACAATTGTAAATAAAGAAATTGTAAGACTTTCTTTAGTTCCAATCAGTCATCCCAACAATTTTCCAGTTTATCACAAACTTCTTGGGGTTTTGCCATATATTGATTGGAACAGTAAATCATGGATACTACATAATAAATACATTAAAATCTTTTTACAAAGGTTAGTCTTTCCCCAACATCATTTGCCATGAAGAAATCCAACAGATTACGAAGCAGCATACTGCACACCTGTCTATTTTTGTGCCTGAGATTCGCCTTCAGGAATGGGACATGTATGAAATAATGAAATCCTCCTACACCATCCTGATGTTTTTAAAGATCAAATCGCCACTGCTACTGTCTGCTAAAGGCTAGTTCCACAGTTCAACAACCCACAAGCACCTTCTTTACAGTCCTGAGACTGTGGTTTACATCAGCCTTGCATTAGAGAGGCAGCACATGTCAAAGCAGGAAATTCGTCATTTATACTGCGATTGCAAATGGCACGTCAGATATTCATGAGCTTTTACAAAGGAGCTGCATTTTCACCCTATACAGATTTATTTCGGTCTGATATAATAAGAATATTTTCTAACTTTTTCATAGAGGCAACCGATTTAAAATAAGCAAGAGTAAAGTTTTTTTTTTTTTTTGTAGTTTTCAAACTTGTATTTCCAAGAAACGTCATGATCAGTGGAATTATGTAAGTGGATTAAACAGGCTGGATAATGGTGTGTGAGGAGAAATCAAACCCTTTTATTGTTTTTTAGATTTTCTTGCTTGTATTTCTTTGGAATTATCCGATGTTAATTTCCAGCCCTTTGTACCGTGGTTTTGGTGTCTGATGCAGTCTCCGAGCGCGGCTGCAAAGCTCTTCTGAGAATCTGCGCCATGGAAGCAGAAGTAGCTGTGTTTCTGGTAGGGCTGCCACAGGTACACAGGGAACTGATCAGGCATGGAGACTATGGGAGGAGCTTTCTCCTCGCTCACACCTGGGGAGAGAAACGCAAACATATCAAAGTGTTATGTTTCAATACATTTCCATGCATATCTCTCTGAGACACCACTGAAAATTAGCAAAAAGGGGTCTCCCATGAGAAAACGCTGATATTCCTGTCAGAGAGACAAGAAGTAAAAGACAGAATTCAATAGTTCAAGTCCATTTGATTTGAGCTTTGATTAGCCAAGCATTTCCTGTACTCAGAAAATTAAACTTTTTTAAACTAGCCAAATAACTAGTAACACACCTGTAGGTTCAGTAATTACATTTTTTTCTTTTAAAAAGTTTCCCATTCGAGAAAACATATTTTAGGGTTTTCAATTCCACATTTAATTTTTACAATATAGTTTCCCAATATAGTTCTTAATCAAATGCTAAAGAGGCATGGTTTGTGCTATTTAGTATTGTTACTGTTATTTTTTGGTTTGTTTAAAACCAAGAAGCCTATTCCTGGTCTCTGCTTCCAGCCCTCTACCATTCTGACTATTTAGATTACTTTCAACTTCCAAGGTAGTGGCATAAACAGCCACTGGAGAAAGAAAAAAAAGGTCCTTTCTGTAGAACTGACGTGGGCGACCATCTGTGGTAATACATACCTCACATCATAGATAGGTGTGGACAAGACAGTGGTTACTTTCTGAAGTAACCTGGCTAACAGTGTCCAGATGTCCAGTCCAGTGTGAGAACTTCATGCTTATTCCAAGCCCCAAACACAAACCAGTGGTTGTTTTTTAATGTATAAATGGTATTGTGATTTTTGTGCAGACCTTGTCAATTAACTTTCCGCCGCACTCACCACTCGGATCGGGGAAAAACCTGTCTGCCAGTGCAGTGTATTGATCCTCAGACATCAGCACAGCGCCTCCTGCTGGAAGCAGCCTGATCTTCGGGCTTGTTCCATTCAGAAAGCTCTGGGGAGATCGTTATAACATTGTTAATCGATTACTTTTTGCAGACATTTCTGATTTCTGAAATCATGTTTTGATGACAATTAGATTAATCTAGTGATTTTATTTATAGTGAAATGGTATAGTGAACAGTCTCCGTTGAGTGCATGGCAAAGAATAACTCAAACTGGCCTCATAGCCATTAAGCAAAGCACTGACTGTCAACTCACATCATAGTTTTCGTGGATCTCCAGGCTGTAATCAGCTCGCACCAGCACGTAGTGCTCCTTCCATTTCTTCAGTTCAGCAGAGTAGTGGGTCATCACCTCTTCATGCAGAACCTTTCCTGGTTCTGTGTGCTGCTACAGGGAAACACAGAGCCATCACAGACCAATCTTCTACCCTGCCTCCCACCATGTAATCCCCAAGTTCAGGTTTGTAGTGCGGTAGGGTGTCCCTGTCCCCACTGAAGTTAATCATTCTGGAGTGCTGGCTAGCAGTTCTAAAACATTTATCTGGAGTAAGAGTAAAACGGTGGTGCCTCTTACCCTGTGTTTCAGGAGATGTGTCTCGACTGTCCTGTGCTGCTCCACCTCATCATGTAGCTGCCTGAAGAATGCCACTGCGTACTGACGCCTGTAGTGGGGGCTGAAGTTCTTCAACTCTGCTTCGGCTCGTCCTAGAAGTAAAGAAACTAAACCTGTAAGTTCCACTATTGTTGGGAAATGTTTTCCTTCTAATGTTTTGACTTCTATTCCTGTCACGCTGGGTAACATTTTCACTGTTCTGGTCCAAGGTTTATTTAAAAGGTCTATATGATTCATGTCCTGCCCACTCAACACAATGAGTCTGCGTTCAACACAATGAGTTTAAAGTGCCTCCCTCTACTCCCTCCTACCTTTTAAAAACCTGTGCAGAAACCCTGACAATTAAAGCTGATACCATACTTTATTTCCCATGTTGTATTCTGTTTAACTGTCTGTTTATAAGCCAGGTCTGTATATTACTGTGTTTCTTGTTTAGTTAATGGACACATTAGGTATGTATTGTATTGTACTGGAAATAATGCTGGTCATCCATGGTTTCCTGGTAAAGGGCTTCATTTATACTTGAAATGTCTTGATAAAAAAAAACATAATGACAGGCTAGTAGCTGGTGTAAATCTGTTTTGGTATGGTATGATGTAGCACAGGGGTCTCCAACCCTGGTCCTGGAGAGCTACAGGGTCTTCTGGTTTTCATTTCAACCGAGTTCTCAGTTACTTAATTGAACCAATTATTGGCTTAATTAGTCAAGATTAACAAGTGTTCCAGATCTTTAGCCATTGATTACATAAAGATACCTAGAAAACCTGCAGCAGGATTGGTGCTCTCCAGGACCAGGGTTGGAGATCCCTGATCTAGCGGACTGAAAATGTGTTTATATACAGTTGTTTTTTTTCAATGACCAATGGATTCCATAACGTGGAAGGGAGTTACACACACACACACACACACACGGTACTGAGAATTTGCATGGAAATTGTAGTTCAGAGAAGCCACAAGTTTATTGACAACACTACTGGAGCCCAGCATGTCGAGACCACAACTGACAACCCTAGTCACTATTTACTCCACGTTACATTTTCCTTTCCATATTCAGTTCTGCGTTAGAGAGTGTTTACATGAAACTAAGCACAACATTTGCCAAACCTTTTTTTTTCCCAATACGATTTTTTTTTTTTTTCTGGACACATATTTTGTTACCAAGTGGAATTCAGGATATGGAATTTGGCTTATTGTCTGGCGAACTAAGCTGTGCTCCAAACTGTTTGTGCAGTGATGCTTAGCACTCGCTTCACAGCTCTGCTTATTAGCCCTCCTCAGCTCTATGTTCAGATTCCTCATGCCCTTTAAATATTTTACCAACAACTGGTATATACAATCTGTAAGCAAATATATGACAGGAACAATTAAACAACAAAATGTAAGCCTTTGTGATCCAGCCTTTATTGACCAGTAATCATTAAAACACTAATATGCAACTCAATTAAAACTAACAGACAAAAGGCCTTTTTTTTAGTCATCTCCTTGAAACCACAAATAAACAAGGCTTGAATTTAGAGAACATCCTTCTGACAGTTTTTTGATGAGCAAAATAGTTAAATGTTTTACCCTTGAACTGGTGTTTGACATTAAGCTAATTTAACCCTTCCCTCACCTAAAAATGCCACTTTGAAAAGAGTCATATGGTTCAAACTAGCTTGAACCAAGAATGTGCCTTCCAACTTGGTCTTGATGGTTGTAACTGTGGTGGTTAAGCTGTAAACTGTCCAAACATGTTTTCTGGTTGCTTCCTGGCAACAGCAACTCTCTTTGATAAGGGGTTTTTCGTGCAGCTTATACAGACTAGGTTATAAATACACACTTTAACATGTAAGTTCAACCTCCCCAACTAAATACAGGCACAACAGCATGTACAGCTTCACTAATATCTTCACAATGTTATACTGTATCATTTATACAGTATCAGTAGGCATATTATATTTATTGTTTAAATGATTAATCACATCAATCAATTATTATCTGGTAAGTTGGCTACAGTTCCATCAAAAAAGTTTTTTAAAGTACTGTACCTGCATCTGCAAGCCAATCAGATCAAAGGAAAGACAATGACATAATGGAATATTCTGCCACAGACATTTAAAAAATGTATAGACTAATTATTAACACTATTGTATGTCGATACAAAAATAATTTGTTTTTTCTTCTTATGATTATTTGTAATATTCCATCTGTCTTCACGAAGTGCATTTTGAAATGTTTGTCCTGTTTTTTTTTGTTTTTTTTTAAATTACAATACTTAAAAACGAACTCAACAAAACTGACACCAAGCACCACAAAGCAAAGCGTAATTAGTTTTACTGACACTGCGGAAAATGTAAGGAGTTTCCGCTTGTTCTCTGTTCCCTCTGGGCTCTTGTCAAACCCACACAAGCGACAATAAATTGCCGATTCTGAAATATTCTGCAGTCTCATGGCAGTCTGCCTGCGCTACAGTCTCCTCTGTCAGGAAATCAAATTGAAAATTGAATACGAAGGAATCGTTTCAGTTTTGGAAAAGTCCAAAATGCGAAATAAAATGATTTATCAACATTACGGCTGCAGGATGTCTTATACACCAGACTGCTGATTTAATAATTGGGTGTATACAGTTTGTAACACAGTTATACCCCCTCCTGCAGCAGTCCTATAAGCAGGCAGTTGCTAAAAGGACACTCAGCAGTACATGAGCAAAATTAGCAGAGGCAGAAATATGGTATATTGATTGATATAAATTTGCTGAGTGGCCTTGACTCTGACCTTGTATCCAGTGTCCCAGTCTGGAAACCTGGCACCTTTTCTCAACTCATCCAAGATGGCTGAATTAATTTATTTAAAATTTTATGAAGTAACAATCTTTCACATAAAGGTGTGCTGATTAGATTTTAACTTTGTACTATTTGTACCTAAAGACTGGAAGCCCCCCCCCCCCCACATTGCCCCCCCTTTAAAATGAAGCAACCCCAGCATCTTGTTTCTGCTGCTTTGACCCAGTTTTACAGCTGAGGTGGAACTGAGGAACAGGAAGGCTCCACACTGTGCAGTTTATAGTTCAATATAGGCCCAGCTTTTTCTTACAGTAAAAAAAAAAAGTATAGTAATAAAGAATTAGTTATTAAAGCTAAAATGCAGGATTAAGACTGCTTTTTCCTGTCCAGCATTCCAGCTCTGTGAGAGCATTAATAGCACCACCATGTGTCTCATTGGCAGTCTGGAGAATTCCACACATACAACATTGCATCCCAATGTAATCTTAACTTTTATGGCCTCAGCGGTTCAACCCTGACACTTAACTAAGCAGGTGAGGCAAATAGCTGAGTGGTCTTAATGTGTGTGAACCTGCACTTTGTATTAAACTTCGGTATACATTTGAAGACCCTGCATAACAAAACCCTACCCGACACAGCACCACTTTTAAATTGATTACTGGTAATAGCTGAAATTCTCAATACTGTTTAGCAGTGAGTGTCCGTACACAGAATGATTTTGGCAAACGAGGAAAAGAGGAAACACAAAATTAGAATTTGTATATGACCACAGGGAAATGTGTATGCTCTAAGCGTGCAATGCTATTTTGCCTGAAGACAGTGGTTACACTGTCTTTCATGTGAGAGTGTTATCTTTCTGTACAGTATCTTTTGAATACAGTACTGCACATAGTTTGCATGTTTTTAGTGCCTAATCTTTGCAAAAGCATTCTACTGCTCTCTAAGTTCAATGGCACATTTTACGAGTTCAATCGAGCATGTCTTTAAACACACACAAACAATAAAATGATGTATTACAAACGATATACATATACGTTTAATTATTTTGTATTATAAAATATATCCAATTCAGTGTGCACTAACCTCTTGAAAATAAGATAGTTGGCATATGAAGGGCTTTCCCCAGTAAGGGGAAGTTTTACTAAACAAAAAACACATAAGACCTGCAACAAAATGCAGCCTGAGCTCTTTGGATATCCTGTCATGATGGTCTGTGAGCTCAGTGTCTGGGCTACTTGCTTTGTAGTGGAGCACTCTCTCACAGAGGTGTATGAAGGAATGCTGAGGTTTCCTCTGCAGCAGGGAGAGAGACACTCAGCAAACAGAGCAGAATCTCCGCAGAGGCAGGCTGAACTAGACATGCAGGCAGAGCGGGGTCCCTCCTGTTGCTTACAGAGATGGTATACAGTTAAAAAGCAATTTAAAGAACTTTGACATACAAGCAGACTTACATTCTATCTATGTGTTGGTTTTAGGCATACAAGCAAAAAATGAATCCCTTTCCAAAAATAAACATGTAACTTCAGCAGGCTGTAAAAAGTAACCACATTACAGTATTGCTTTTCCCCCCTAAGCTTATTGTATAATGAAACCCAAGTAGACGATTTACTGTACAAACTGGAAAACTTAACCGGGTCTCTCCACATATATCCCGTGCAACCAGGAACACCTGAGTGATTTGTTGTTTAGCTAAAGTAATAATTATTCTCTCTTCTTACCGGACATCTGACATGGCAAGGGCTTGAGTATTCATGCACTCTTCACACAATACATTATATCATTAAAAGATTAAGATTATCATGAAGTACAGTGTGAGATGTGGAGGCAGTATGTTTGTTATGGTACTGTATATACAGAACTGTCGACTGACAGTTGTCCTAAAAGCTGTTACTAAATAATGAGGAAGAAAAACATATGAGATAATATCCAAACATTTCCGGAGCTGTTATTAGAAGTTCCACTGGGTAATATAAAGTTTATGAGGAGCCTTATGATTGTGATTCTAGCAGTTACATCATTATTTATTTCTGCATTAACATTTCCTTTATGAGAGTGCATAACGCTGAGCAGACAGGTTTTATATTTTTAACATAAAGTTGTTATAGTTATATTAACCTCAAGTTATATTCAATTATAGGACCAAAATCTGTAATATTAAAAACTACCACTGTTTAAATTTCAACATACTGGCTTGCAGCCCAAGAATAATGAACTAAATCTGAGAGCCCTAGAAACATGTGACAGGATCACCCTCCCAAGAGCAGTGCCATTTCTGTGGCTGGCAACATAATGACCTCAGTTGAAGCTCAATGAGTGTCAAGTTCCTTTTTACAAATTCCAGGTTTAAGAAACACAAAAGCTGCCTCACTGAAGAACTAGATATTCTGGTTTATGAAATAAAACAATACATTTAATTCAGACACCAAAAACAACTTCAGTTGCTGTAAAACTGCTGAGATTTTATAGCCGAGCGGGGTAATTAACAAGAAACTAATAAACAGGTTTTAACATTTTTTTAACTGCTGCTAGTCACATGCCAACCAGCAGCTGGTAGAATTTCCAGCAGGGTAGTTTGTTTGTTTTCTTGTCAACAGGCTGCCCTTGTGAACAAGGTGCTGTGTCTCAAGGAAAGCAGCAGGCAATAGAACTGTTTACTGAAAAGATGACTAAATAAATCTGTCCCCAAGACACATATTTGGGAACGAGACAGGGTTAGGATCCAAGGCTTAGGCTGGATTTGGAAAATGAATGTGTTTTTGTAGATTTCCAGTCTGAAAAATGAATTAGCATTCCCAAACTGTATTTCTCCAGCCTGGCTCCCTCTGTAGTCTCTCTCTCTCTCTCAATTCCTTTAAAAGTGGGACTACAGAATCTACAGGCACAGCAATGCTGAAGCGCACGCTCACTTCCCTGTTGGTCTGCACTACCTCCAAGTTCAATATTTCCTCCAGCAATGCTGTACATTCAAAGACACTTCAGAGTTTCAGGGTTATCCTTTACAGACCACATTTTAAAGCCACTAAGATATCATAATTATTGCATGTAAATGATTTTCCTCCCTTCATGCAATATATTGGAAAATAATATTTTTTTTTGGCATCTCAGCCTACTGAGATAGAGATGAGAGAACAGCTGGCCATGATGTCATGGTAGGACATTCGTATGATGTCATGGTAGGACATTGTCCAGGAACTGATGATCTAATATTCCTTACACTTGGGCCACATTAAGTGATTTCAGTGATGTAAAGATACCAACAATGATATCTCAGAAAACAAGACAGCACTGAAATGTGATGCTGTATATCGTAACCCATATCTGGTAAACAATCCAAATGGATTATCTTGATATAATTCCAGTTCAAAGGTCCTACCCCTAGTTTGCCAACAATGTTACATGTCCAATACTGTGGAACATAGCAGATTGTATCAATTAGTTACCTTGTATTATTTATTTAAATGTGTACAAGCTGGAATGGGTAGATTTTGCCTCCTCCCCTCTGCTCTGCAGCTGTATCTTCCTCTCAGGGGGGCTCAGCCAGTGGTCCCATCAAACTGGCCATGGTTCACCACTCACAGCTGTCTGAGGCCTCAGCTCAGAAGCAGTTTTCATTTCGTTTTTGGTTCTTTTTGTAAATGGTTTTCCACAAAAGGAAAATGGAAACACTGCACAAAGAAGATAAGTGTGGCAAAATCATTCCCGAGGTGATTGGCATAATTTAAGCATTTCCTTCTTTAGATTAAATTAAATGTATTTTTTTTTTAAGTATACCATTTCAGAGAAAGAGAAAAACACCACGAGAATGCCTTTATAGTAACAATGTATAATATCTAACAACTGACCTATCGGTAGACCCCTGCATTACAGCACAATGGAACAAATACTGCACATGGCTTTGATACAGAGCATGGCACTACAACAGCTTATCAGTGTATATTGGTTCACACCACTGGTGTGTCAAAATATGAAAATGGGAACACCTGGCTTGTTGTACCATTCTAGTAATGGTTTGTAGTACCATATAGCTACTGTAGAGCCACTGCATTGAATAAGTATTTAGATAATAACTATAATTTAACTTAGATTATTAAGCATGGCAGCCTAACATCAACATTGATACAATTTAGTACTGGTGTATGTATCTGTTTCTCTGCAGACTTCAAGTTTACTGGTAATGCTAAACACTTATTTCCACTCTTTAAACCCTGGATGCTTGCTGCCAAATTCTCACCTGATCTTTTTATACCGGGAGAATACAAACATTTGATAGACCACCGATCACTGTTAAATGCATCAGGAGCCCCCAAATCTCTCTTTGAATGTTGGACTATATTGTACAGTTTTGATTCATGACATTTTGACAGGCTACCGGCATGTATGATATCAGAGACTGCAGTGGCTTTTCTGCTTGAAGGAAAGCAACATTGCAACGGAAAGTAAACTTAACCAAGATATAACTAGGATACAGGCTCCTTGGTAGACACTGACATGTGGAGACAGACTCTGTTACTCCATGTGACAGAGACAGAATGATTCTTGGTGATAAATCTCCCTCCCGACCTGTGAGGGCACTGTGTAAAGGGAACAGAGTGCCATGGACTGGATGGCCAGACAATTCATTCCCAGGGTTACGCAGTAGTCAGCCATCTAGAAAGGGGGCGGAGCTACGGTACACTAAATCATCGACCTGGCAGGGAAACGATGTGGCAGCCGCGGATTGGAGGAGCTGTTGCAGTCATTAACCAAGGGTGCGTGATTAACGGTATATAAGGGGACGTAGCGAGGTGATCTGTTCCTTTGTATGGTTAAATGCTGAACCGGAAGGAGATCATAAAATATATCATGAGTGTTTTATTATTAGACGGCTAACATGATCCGGAGCTGTCGCTACAGGCCAGCACAAACCCGGACAACACTGCACATTGATCACAATAAATTGTATTTGCACCACGAGCACTACAGCACTCACTTTGGACTTGTGTGTGTGTTTAAAAATACTGTGTATATTATTTCAGGACAGAACCCGTGGATTTAAAGGAGCAATACGCATCGCTGTGTATTTCCTGTTCTCTTTATTGTTTACTGTTGTCATCAGACTTTGGATTACAAATAAACCATCATTTTACCAGTACTTTGTTGTTTGTCCTTGTCTCGAGCACTGCATCACCCCTATACCTGCACACTGCAAACCACTTTGCCACACTCCATTACAGAGCCTGCCAGCATTCCACATGATCCTTCACAAGGAAGAAATGCAGTTCTGCTACACAGTTAAACATATTTTAGCTTTCTGCCAAAATAATGGGGCTGAACCCATATTGAATATATGAGATCACTGCTGAGAGATTCCCCCAACGTTTTCTGTAATTCAGTTACCATGGAAACAAACAGCACAGTCTATAAAATGACATAAACCACCAATAGGCAGAACAGTAAAAAAACAGTACACGTACAAACAGAGGGACCTCATAATTGAATAACAACTGCACAGTACCCAAAAGGATAACAATCTATTTATAACATCAAAAGTTTATTGGATAATAACCAAATGCAGTCTGAAATGTCTACTGGAGACTGGGGTGTATGATAAACGTTTGTTGGAGATTGTGTTCCCCATGTAGATTGTAACAGACAGAGGGATGCATGGACACAATTAGCGGATAGGAGTCCCTGTTTTTTTGGATGAGGAGCCTAATAAAAACTAGGCAGATCAATAAATCCACTGGCCAAGCATTGCGTGTTTAGTTTCTGTAATGAGCCATACATTGTAACCAGGACTTTTATATTTTTTAGCTGTGGTAGTGCTACTTCTGTGGTAGACAACTTCAGGGTTTTCTTTATTAAGGACATTTAAACACTTACACCACAGCACACTGTAGGTTGTATAGCGTCAAGTTAATCAGCTCGATCATTGCTCCAGACCTTAAGAGCAGAAACTCTACTTGTTTCCATTTAGTGCAGAATTATTTTTGTCATCTTTGCTTTGAAATTATGACACACAAACTCTGAGAGGGGGAGGGGGAAGGGGAAGTGCATCTATTTCAACATCAGTTACATATAACACCCCTCAATAGATCTCATTGTATAAAGAAAATGTAATGCCAGGAAAATGTGATTGTGCAAACCACCACACATTTCCTGAAGGCAACATTTAAAAAGCATATTTGAGAAGCTCATTCCTAACTGGGAAATTCCTGCAGATGTTTGGACTTCCCTATTTAAAAATACATGCAACTTGTTTGTGCAGGGTCTATTTTCAGCTTATTGTACCAAATACTATATACAGTACATAATAAACAACTGGAATTTAATTTAGTAAATCAGTTTAAAATCCTTTGGTCGCGGTACTCTTCAGGGCCTATTTAGAACAAGAGTAGGACAAATTTAGAAATCTAAAGAGTAGGACAAATTAATTTTCATCAATTTGGAATACATTATTTTGCTTCGAGTGATTGGAAGGGATGGACAAAAGAAAAAATGAAACTAAACAGAACAGCACTTTACATTTACATGTATTTAGCTCACTGTGCCAATAGGTGTCCAACTGGTGTAATTGTGTTAAGGATCTGTAAAGGGAAAACCAAGTGTTCATTTTCTGCACACCACTATTGCAGTTAATACAGTCTAGGTGCAGTACAGCTGTAATACTGCAATTAAATGTAAGTATGATAATTGCAGCTTAATGTTCTGCATTTACACATTTTAATCAAATGCTATAAAAGATCTTTTGTAAAGTAAGTCATACAGGAATTCTGCAGAGCGCACAGCCATCCAATCCCTGTGCGTATGTTAGCCTGTGCCTTGTGATCAAGCTCAAATTACAGCAAACATGACATCATTCAGTGAATGAATCATTTAGTATCTGGACCTGATTAATTCCACATTTCTGATACATTTTGGAAGCGGATTACAGAAGGGTGTGTCTGTTTGCTTCTTCTGTAAAGATGTTTTCTGGGGTGTTTCTATTGGGTACACCTATGCACTCATCCTGTCTTGACAAAATTTGAAATTGCATTAAAAAGCTGGAGACTGACTTGAATGGCTTGGTATTCATAACAGTATTTAACCATTATCTAGTGTAGTCTCTGTGTTTGGTATCTCTCATTTTCATAGACACAACTGAATGCATTTTTTTTAATTTGTCTGTTCCTCCTGTACTCTCTATACTTTGCCAAAATCAGGGCCAGTGCATTTGATAAACACTGGTCCTGGGTAGCTAGCAGCTGTACATTCTGCAGATTATGACAACAAGACAACTATCTGAGCAAAGCAAGTGTTAGAATTTGTCACTGTAATAAAGTTCCTGCTGAGTGAAGAGCACATTTATTTCCCTGACTAGGAAAGTGACAGATCAACCCTTCACCCTACAATTGCTTCACAAAATATACCATGGAGGGTACAGTAATGCTAGCGAGGGACCCTGATAACAATGCTCCCTTTGGTTCCATATAACTGTAAGGCTGATTAAATGTAATATGCCAACAGGAATAGTCTCCAAAAGGGGATAGAGTTCAGTTTGACATTCAGCCCAGAACTAATTATATAGCTTCGCAGTGGAAGAAAATGGTCATGAAACAGCTTGGCAAATCCAAATGCTCAGCTAGTGTGGATCTGAACATGGCAACAGAATCAGAAAAAAAGGATTATCAAAAACATATATATATATATATATATATATATATATATATATATATATATAGTGTGATTTTTTTCTTGGAATTGCGTAGGATCTGGTTATAAACAAAAAAGGACTGAAATGGCTGCTTAGAAATAAATGTTAAATATTTTGTTACATGCAGCTGAATAAGAATTTACTGTAGGGCTCTTTCGACGTCTACATATTTCTATACAACTAACTGAGTAAAATACAGGTTCTGTATCTCATGCTTACTTTGTGCTGCTGCTGTGGGGAAATCAGTTGAAGATCTGGCTGACAGACAACAAGATTCAAAGACTACAACTACAGAAAACCTGGATTTTTCCCTGTAGCCTACATAATATTGTCAGTTATCATCTATGCCGCAACATCGACATATCATCCACTTACCACATACTTTCCATCCTTTGGATATCAATTATGTGTCTAGCCTTAAAACAACAACTTGCTATTGTCTAAAAGTTCTCTTCTCTTAACACCTTTTGGTAAGAGATTTATTTTGGGAAACTGATATATGTTGCAATGTGTTCTAAATATAATTTCTAACAGACTCCAACAGCAAGTTTTTTTTCGTTTTTTTTCTTCATCGTTTTATTAATCTCAGAGGTTCTGGCCCTGTGTTTTTTTTGTTTGTTTTATTTTTTTTTACTTGGGCTTTGCTGACATATGCATTTCTAAACTACATCCAGCTATATGATCACAAGCACTATGTCTAATTTTAATTTGAACTGTATGTTTTTTTGTTTTTTTTGGCAGTATGACTCTTCCAAGTTAGGCTATTACAACCACCAGCCACCAGCCACGCAGCGAGAGGTGCAGGACAAGGAAGAGAGGAATTCATTTTTTTCCTTTGCTGGACTAGAAATCAGTCTTCACATCAGCCAATCATCTGAGCTTGCCAGACTTCCTCCTAGCTTGTCTGGAAAGATTGCTTCTCATGAGGTTACAAAGCGCAGGATTGTGATAATATATATGCCTTATATACTGCCCTCTACCTGTCAGAGAACCAATGTATTATTATTATTATTATTATTATTATTATTATTATTATTATTATTATTAAAGACAGATTTTTCTATTGGCAACCCTCTCAAAAATATCAGATATCTTGTTGAACACTTGAACAAATGAAACAAAAAAGATTTACAATACTAGGTACAGTATTGACTGCACTGTATTAAAAGGGTGAAAACATTATTTGGGTTGTACTTAAACTTAATCTTTATCAAATTAAACAGGATTATATCAGGCTAAAACCAGTTATTGGTTATTGCAATGCGAGTCCCCAATATTCTGGGCACGCTGCCTGCATGCTACTATAGTCATGCATGCATGCAAACCAAATGACCCCCAACTAAATAAAACAAACAAAAAAAACTTTTTGTAATTTATCATGGATATTGTAGAAAGTTACACTACTGTCCAGCTATAAACAATGACAAAATATGCACACAATATCACAATTTCGTGTCAAATATTTTTTTCTTCTTCTGTGAAATGGACATAATACAGAAGAAGAAGCTACAGCAATTATTACAGTGGTCATTCTGACAATTACAGTCAAACATATCTACTATTTAACACGTTAAATGTGTTTCTGATATTCTCAGATCAAAAGCGATAATACAATATTCAACCAGTAAGCGACAACAAAATACTAGTGTTCAGTTAGTGACAGGTGGATGTGTTTCTGGAAATAGTACAAACTTCAACACTGTCTAGGCTATATTACTTACCCCTTATGTAGTTGCATTTATTTTCATCCAAAAGGCTGGAAGAAGATCCTCCCATTGTGTAATAAAAACCCGTTAATTATCTCTCAGAAATGAATTACGGCTCTGGTCGTTTTAATTGCTTGAAGAGACTTGCCGATGTACAGCACGCTCCTGTGTGACTCGTAGTTACTGACTGGTGGAGAGAGGCTTGCTAGTGTTTACTGTGGGCGCTCTCTCTATCTCTGCGATATATCATAAACTTCCTCAAACTGAGCAGCACCGCCTTCCGAAATAATCCGCCCATGCAATAGTAACCGAGTTTAAATTAAGCAGCTGCTGTATAAAAAAAAAAAATGGGTTTGGGGTTTTTAATGTTTAAATAGGCTGTGCAAAATGTGAACGCTAGACTGCCGCCTTACTTTTTGAAAAGGAGCATTGTATCCAGTCTAGAAATTAGACTGTTAATTATTGGGAAGTGTGTGTGTGTGCCTATATATATATACACTAAAGCTATTCGCCACATGGTGCTCTGTACTCTGTGCCACGTGCATTCGATTTAAATGTGATATTACAAACCGCGTTTACTGTTCCAACTCTTTTGTAATTTGTTCGACACTGTTGCAATATTACCTTAACCTTTCCCTGAACAAGTCACCATATTTTAAAACACATTGTAAACAGTAGAAAAAACAAACATGTCCTTGAACCTTGTTTTGATGCGTTTGTTTATATGCAACTATAATTGTATTATATTATAATAATTCAAAAACCACTTAATAATGACAATACACACAATACCTCAAAATATCAATGACAAGACGACATAAACTCTTTGAACCCGCGAGTTTTCCGCAAAAAAAGTCAATTTCAAATTAGCCATTACAATATTCAGAACACTATTGTATTACCTCTTCACGACAAAAATGGAAATATTCCTATCTAATGTTACAATAAAACGCACTAAACTAGCACAACGTGAATGAGTTCTTGTTGGATGTCATATGATATGACAAAAAATCTCTCTGCTGTTTTTTTTATTTTCATTTTTTTAAAAAGATGTTTTGACAAAGTTTGGCATGATAGTAGATGTAAAATTATGCTTTGGTTACAAATGGGTACACCATGTTGTTTGTGAACAGCTATATATTTACAAACATCAATTACCTGTACATTAAATCCTTAGCTGCAGTAGTGCTTTGATAGTCGAATAAACACCATAAAAACAACAATTATTTCACACAAAGAAAGGAAATTACAAGCTTTGTTTAATGTTTCTTTAGCCAAAATATTTTCAAAACATTCCACGTTTTAAATGTGTTTTTTCCATTTTTTTTAACTTGTCAAGAAAACAAACTTTAGCAAAGCACGCCCTTTCCCTCCCTCTTGAGTAATGATACACTTTTAAATTAATTATAACAATAACCGTGTTTTCCCAGCGCATGTACCAGAGAACTCGAATCCTGCCATTCCGAAAACAGCACCCCACGTGCCGACAATTACAAGGTGTATTTATAAACAGGCGTGAACCCATAGGATTACGGTAGACTAGCCACATTAGAATTTAAAAAAAGTTTGTATTATTAGACAAAAGAGTGAGCAGAAAAAACTAGTAAGTGGGAAATATATTGTGATGTTTTTTTGTTTTTTTTTAAATGTGAAACTACTCGCTGTTTCACATAGATCTGCAGCGATCACTTAGGTACAATATTAAGGTCACGTGGTCTGCATGGTCTGATTGACCTTTACGGTGGTTTCTCTGACCATAATTATTATTATTATTATTATTATTATTATTATTTTTAATTGTTACAAGATATCACATTATTTTTTTTACATACAATTACCCATTTATACAGTTATACATTTATACAGGATTAATCTTGGACTACTTTGTAATAGCACATTGGTTTTCAAGAACTACGAACCAAAAAGCCATAGCAAAAAGTAGCAGTAATAAAAACGTTCTCTCATTTCTTGTCATGTGACTTTATTTTTACTTGAACTTGTTGATAGTCTGGTGTGCAGCGCATGTGGGACCTCATGTACCCGCTGCTGCAGGAAGTAAATCAGTACTGTTGTGGAAGGACACAAGAGCTTCCTCGCGGTCAACGAGAAAATAAAGTGCAAAATGACCAGTGGCTTGCCAGAAAGAGGTTGTGGTAATTAGAGAGCTTATAATTATTAAGTCTTGTCGCATAAAACTCTAAATTACTGTAGGTGTATTTTTTGCATGTAGTCTATATGTAAGTAACCCATTCTCATGATGCATAGGTTTACCCCCGTAAGAAGAGGTGGTCATGTAAGTAATAACATAAATGCAATCCGCCTGTATTACTTTCTCTGAAAAAATATTACGGTTTAAATACCGAACAAGCAAGATAGTCAACGCAATACATCAAGAACAAAAAAAGCAAACGTCATGGATCTATTCTATTTGCATTAAAGGAAATGTTTAAATACAACAAAACATGAGGTTAATCCTCTGAGCACATGAGTCCCCGCAGGACCCAGGCGTGCAGGACACGAGCTTGCATACTTAAACCTGGTCATTGCGTCTGTAATTGTGATTCATGATTCGTGATTCATGATTCATGATTCGTGATTCGTGATTCATGATTCATGATTCATGATTCAGACACTGTACAAGAACGATAACAAACAGAATGCTGCGGTTACAACAAATTTGTTGCGTTATTGTAACCAGCCTGGGTCATGTTTACGAGGAATTTAGAACAGTAAATAGTTTTTAAATCTCACAAAACCACGTTGCAAGTTTCAAACATTTTTTTAAAAAAAGAAGCCCTGTTTTTTCGCCTGACTCGTGAGTAATGAATATTTATCTCCCTCCGTTTCCCGAACTCCATTGCGGAGCCATAGCTCGCCATATTGAAATTGTAATTCGCAGGGAAGCTTTAGGAAGTGCCTTGGATACAAACACTGAACATGTAAGTACATTAAAGACAACGAGCAGCCACGACGAGTCACATTGGCTGCGGATGCTTGTTGTTCGCCTAAAATAATAATAATAAAAAAAAGAATGGGAATTTGCTATGGTGAAAAATGGAGTCTTAACCGTGGAAATGTTACAAGTAGGTTGCAATTGTAGGCTAGCGTTGTAAAATAAATAAGAAAAAAAATGTAATTTTGAAATCGAGAAAGGATATAACGTACATTGTTTAAATGCCAGAGATAAAAATGCAATGGTTATTTAAGCAGAAACTACCATTTATAGGCTGTTTCTGTCTTGGACGCGTTTTCCTCAGCTGGCAGTGTAAGAATAGCAGTGTGGTTGTCAATAAACCACACACAAAGGATAATGGTGAGAATTAGATTTTACTGTCTGAAAGCACCTTACTTGAAATTATATCTTGGAAAAGATAAGGGTTCGAGGTGTTATTACTATTCTATAATTAGTTTACACCGCAACGTATAGCTATCGTGCATTAATGTTTTTTTTTTTTTTTAAACGAGTAAAATTGGTAACAGATTGCGAAACGATCATTAAAATAGTATAGTTTTAATAAAAACAATTCTGCTTCAAACTATCAAAGGGACTAATGATAGGTTCATTGTGAACATTCTAATATAAATATCGATGTATTAGAAGTGCATGGCTTTGGTTGATAGACACGAAAGAAAAAGCAGGCTGGTTAATTCTCACTTGAGCGAAGGCTGGAAACGGTCACATAGAATTACCCTATTTCAAAAAAGACATAATGCGACCTAGTATATTTATAAATGCATTGTGCAAAACGTTGCAAAAGAAACACGCTTTATTGTGTACATAACGTGCTGTCTTGTGGTTATTCAATTAAAGAGCAGACGAGAAACGGATGCGTCTATTTTTAAAGAGGCATTTACAGCATTGTAACAACCGCCGTGCTTGTAAGCACCACTGTATCCTACTGTAATTAGCAAACTTTTTGCGCCTATAACGGTCTAGATTTCAGTGCAAAAATGCATCTGAATTATTTCCAGAAATGTTTGTGTTTTTAGTTAATATTGAGAACACTGCAGTAACAGCTGGTGTATGGGAGCACACATTGTGTGGTTTATTTTATATACTGGTGTTTGAACGCCCAGACCTTGTTCAGAGGAATGACATAACTAGCAACAGCTTGGACCAGGATAACCAGATCCAATAAGGTCACAAAAAAATAAATGTCAGTGAAGTGTTTATTAACAGTATCTAGACACTGTTCGTAAAGCCCCTGTAAAGTTGGCTTAAATAGTAATTCAGGGCTGACAGAAATGTAGTTGCAAAGCGATAAATTGAATGTAAAATACATATCAACTTGTTTATTATCAGTTTGCGGACCATCATTAGAGCCCTGAAGTTGTAAGCTGTAACTTAATGTAGCACTTTTTTTCCAGCAGAATATGGGTAACAGCATTTCATTGAGCCATCCTTTGAAAGACATTTACCAACCTTAGCCTAGTCATAGTATGATTAGGCTAATTGGTCATTATGAATTACTGTTCTATCTATCTATCTGTCTATTTCTATCTATTAATTAATTCATTAATTTTCTGAAACATTGATGTTTTTTTGGCATTGTGACTGAGTGACCTGCTGTAACCCAGCTGCTGTGCTTTTTCTCTCCAGTTCTATAATAATGACTCAGACTGTGCAGACTAATGGGGTACAGCCCCTGAGTAAGACATGGGAACTCAGCCTGTACGAGCTACAGAGGACTCCCCAGGTAAGACCCTGCCTAACAGAGACTTATTTATTTTAAATGTTCCTACTTTTCAGCAGTTGCATAATAAAGTGCAAATTAAACTGTTTTAATTTAAACTATTTACCATGTACAGTTTAGATTGCGCAACTGGAATGTACAGCTGTGCTCTTGAAAGCCACCTGTGATACAACTTGATTACGGTATTGAGAACATCTGAACCTGTCTGATCTGACACACAGGGCTGCTCTGTTTGTAATGCAGTGCCTGTTATGAGTTGATGCTGACCTGTCTTCTTGCATTGCTTGTTCCATCCGTCTGTACGTCTGTCACTTTGACGTGTAGGGCAGGTCTTTTTAAAATGAAAATGTACTGCTATTAATGAATGTCAATCTGTGTTCCTACATTGCTTGCAGGAGGCGATCACAGACGGGCTGGAGATTGCCGTCTCCCCGAGAAGCCTCCACAGTGAGCTGATGTGTCCGATCTGCTTGGATATGCTGAAGAACACCATGACCACCAAGGAGTGCCTGCACCGCTTCTGTGCCGACTGCATCATCACAGCTCTGCGCAGCGGGTACAGACTCTTCGTTGGGCCTGTTTTAATTTGTTCACTAGAAACATTTTACCAGGAGAGATACTGAGGGCTGGCTACTACAGTCATTATCAATTAAACAGAACAGGTGCAAAATACCTACTTGTCCTCCAGCCTTCTCTACTGTAAACACTAGAAGGAGCTTTAAGAGCTATGAACAACTGACTGGAAACGGCATTCACAGTATTCACCCAAATGAATGGTATTGCCACAACTATCCCATTCTACTTATGTTTTTGTACAGGCCTATGCACTATCCACATGCAAATGTACCGTCTTTTATATATTGGGAGAAATAAGCAGTAAAAAACTGGAAACCCTCTTGTACTCCTTGTTGAAGAAGCAAAATATTTAGTAAATGCAGACTGATCTTATTTAAACTCAGCATACCTATATCCCTTATAAATTGTCAGTGTTTGAATATGTAGGAGATGTATTAATGTATGATCTAACTTGGTGGTTTTTGTACATGTAAAATTCTACATGAAGAGCTCTTGTGTGTTTTTAGGAACAAGGAGTGCCCGACGTGCCGAAAGAAGCTGGTGTCGAAGCGCTCTCTGCGCCCTGACCCGAACTTCGACGCGCTGATCAGCAAGATCTACCCGAGCAGAGACGAGTACGAGGCTCATCAGGAGCGCGTCCTGGCCCGGATCAGCAAACACAACAACCAGCAGGCGTTGAGCCACAGCATTGAGGAGGGCCTCAAGATCCAGGCCCTGAACCGGTCAGACAGGGGCCTTCACTTCATTAGCAACACATTTTTAGGATTACATTATTTGTACCGCCAGTAATGTAGGACAGTTATATAATAATATAAAATAGAGCAATAGGATTAGCAGATCAGGAGCCCATTGATAAATTGGAAAGGGAACTAATGGTTTAAACACACAGATAAAGCAGAACAATTGTTCCTAGAGATGTAATAATATGCTTGTAATACTGCAGCATACATGAACAGTAGTATACCCTTCATCAACTCTATGCAGGCTCCAGAGAGGGAAGAAGCACCAGATTGAGAATGGCAGTGGGGCGGAGGACAATGGTGACAGCTCTCACTGCAGCAATGCCTCGGTACACAGCAATCAGGAGGCAGGGCCCAGCATCAAGCGGACAAAGACCTCAGACGACTCGGGCCTCGACATGGACAACACCACTGAGAACGTGGCGGGGGACCTGGCATTGGACGGAGCCAGCGAGATTGAGCTTGTTTTTCGGCCGCACCCCACACTGATGGAGAAGGATGATGTCACACAGACCAGGTGAGGGGTCAGTGATCGCCAAATTCCTTGAGAGGCAGTTTGGTCTCAGGCTAAAGGTCTGATGGCATAAATTGGTTTTGGGGGTCACAGAAAGGGACTGAAGAGAAAGAGGATACTGGATTTAAATCCCAGCGAAACGCGCTTCATATTAACATTTTACAAGAACCATTTTGAATTTGGGATTTGGACCCAGTATCCCTAGCTCTTCAAACCTTTGCTTTTACTCCTGGACCATGGAGCATAAAAATTTTTAATATTGTCAATTATTTTGTTTCCCTTAATGAAATAAATGTTCTCTTTAAAAGTCCCTTTTAAACATTAACATGTCATTTCATTCTCCTTAGTCTTTTAACAGTAGAACATTTCTTAAAAGTAACCCTTTTTAGTATTCGGTTTGTACCCAGGTACATTAAGACATCGGGAAACGCCACGGTGGACCACCTCTCCAAATACCTGGCAGTACGGTTGGCCCTGGAGGAGCTTCGCAAGAGTGGGGACGCCAACCCCATTAATGTGGAGGCAGCGAGTGAGAAGCAGTACACTATCTACATTCCTACCACCAGTGGCCAATTCACAGTGAGTGTGGCATGGGCTGGAGGGCAGCCTAACTTTGCTGTGCATTATTGCCATATATATATATATATATATATATATATATATATATTGAGATCAGGGCTCTGTGGGGGCCATACCATCACTTCCAGGACTCCTTGTTCTTCTTTACGCTAAAGATAGTTCTTAATGACTTTCACTGTATGTTTGGGGTCGTTGTCATGCTGCAGAATAAATTTGGGGCCAATCAGATGCCTCCCTGATGGTATTGCATGATGGATAAGCATCTGCCTGTACTTCTCAGCATTGAGGAGACCATTAATTCTGACCAAATCCCCAACTCCATTTGCAGAAATGCAGCCCCAAACTTGCAAGGAACCTCCACAATGCTTCACTGTTGCCTGCAGACACTCATTCGTGTATGCTCTCCAGCCCTTCGGCGAACAAACTGCCTTCTGCTACAGCCAAATATTTCAAATTTTGACTCATCAGTCCAGAGCACCTGCTGTCATTTTTCTGCACCCCAGTTCCTGTGTTTTCGTGCATAGTTGAGTACGCTTGGCCTTGTTTCCCACGTCGGAGGTATGGCTTTTTGGCCACTAAGTCTTCCATGAAGGCCACTTCTGACCAGACTTCTCCGGACAGTAGATCGGTGTACCAGGGTCCCACTGGTTTCTGCCAGTTCTGAGCTGATGGCACTGCTGGACATCTTCCGATTGCAAAGGGAAGTAAGCATAATGTGTCTTTCATCTGCTGCAGTAAGTTTCCTTGGCCGACCACTGCGTCTACGGTCCTCAAGCGTTGCCCGTTTCTTTGTGCTTCTTCAAAAGAGCTTGGACAGCACATCTGGAAACCCCTGTCTGCCTTGAAATTTCTGCCTGGGAGAGACCTTGCTGATGCAGTATAACTACCTTGTGTCTTGTTGCTGTGCTCAGTCTTGCAATGGTGTATGACTTTTGACAGTAAACTGTCTTCAGCAACCTCACCTTGTTAGCTGAGTTTGGCTGTTCCTCACCCAATTTTATTCCTCCTACACAGCTGTTTCTGTTTCAGTTAATGATTGTGTTTCAACCTACATATTGAATTGATGATCATTAGCACCTGTTTGGTATAATTGTTTAATCATACACCTGACTATATGCCTACAAAATCCCTGACTTTGTGCAAGTGTACCTAGAAGAATTGATGCTGTTTTGAAGGCAAAGGGTTGTCACACCAAATATGGATTTGATTTAGATTTTTCTTCTGTTCACTCACTTTGCATTTAGTTAATTGATAAATATAATCTATTAACATGTCTTATATATATATATAAACCTTTTGCTTGATTTCAGAACCTGGTGAGGGAAAGTTTGTGGGGATTATAAACACATCCATTCGGTGATATTTGTACTTCTAAAGTACTAGGTAGTAATCTGTTCTATTAGAATGTTTTTCCAGAACATGTTTCACAATCCGCAAAGTTGAATGCGGTTGCAGGTAGAGGCAGCACAGAATCTGGAACGACATTCCCTATTTTCATAAGTTTTTTATTTGTTGGCCGTTGCTGGATGCCGATGTTGTAACAATGGTTTAAAAGAATACATGCAAACAGCAAACATCACAACAGCTTCACCCGAATAACAGAACGTAGCCTGTCTGGAAGAGCGGTGCTGTGTTTCTGAAACTCTGTTGCATCTTTTTGTTCCTCCCAGGTGCTGAACGGGTCCTTCTCGTTGGAGTTGGTCAGTGAGAAGTACTGGAAGGTGAACAAACCTATGGAGCTGTACTTCGCACCCACCAAGGAGCACAAATAGTTGCAGGACTCAGAATGGACTGAGAATTTTCTAATCTGTTATCTTTTTGTTGGATTTCCTGGCTCCAGAGAGCTAGCGCTGCTTTTTTATAATTTAGTTTTTGTACTCGAGTCCCATAGATATTCAATCTGTTTTAATGGAGCATTTGCACCCTTTAAAAAAATATAATCCTCCACTATAAATCCATTTTGAAGTTCCCAGGAAAACATTTAATAACCTTCATTCAGTAACCCTGGGCCATAACTCTCCCAAAATTGTTTCAGAAAAATGGTTTATTTGTGCCTGTAAAAGCTGAGGGTCAGTGGCACTTGCTACAGTCTGGATGCACGCAGATAGACTACCCCTTGTAGCTCAGTGAGTGTTCAATCCTGACCACAATACCCACTGTTATTCAGTCCCAAGCCTCCTTTCACTTGAACCCAGGTTTCCAGTGTGAAAGCAACCAAATAACCCAGTGTGCCACCTAGCCCTCTACCCTGAAACAACCATTAACTGCTCACAGCACAGTTATTATTGTAAAGGAAGCAGGCATTTTCATTTTTCTTGCAGCAGTTTCAGAGGGGTGCATTTAGGGCAAAATGATTAGGCATGTAACCTGACAAGAAAACCTAGTTTAAGAGCTGAAATAACACTTGAGGCTGTTTTTTTTTTTTACCCAAATTAGTTTTAAGTAATAAAAATAAAAACAGCTTAAAAGGAACTATGGGTAAACTACTAGTGGTTCATGTTTTTTGTGAATGTGTTGTGAACTGAGTTTTTTCAGGAGATTTGTAATTAAATTGCCACTTGTTTTCTCATGAAAAGTGAAAAAACTGAATACAATTCAACATCAGGAGACACTGAATGCAGAATGTACAGGAAACAAACCATAAAATAGTTAATATGTTGTACATGATGTAAAAACAGCAGAGCTGCATACTCTGATGACAAAATCAAAGAAGATAAGGTGTTTTGTGTTCCTCTTCTATTTTCAACAGTTTTCCATGTTGGAATTTTATTTTTCAATTAGGACAGAATTGTGTTATGATGCATTAATAATAATTCCCCAACACATTTGACTCGTTTCAAAATAACCCTTAAAGGCTGTCATTTTGGAATAAATACATGGCATCTGAAATATGACTTTGAAGTATTTGTTTTCGGTTTGTCTCTCGTGATGGGTTACACACGCTGGTGTTAACTAGCCTACATCTGCTACATTTGTATTTTAAAACTTCCTCTACAGTAGGTACAAGTTTCAGTGTCACACCAAGTAAATGTCCCCCTTTATTTGTGACTTAAATGATTTTGATTTTAAAAAAAAGGCATTCCTGGGGGCTCCCGAGTGGCGCTTCCAGTAAAGGCGCTCCATGTGGAGTGCAGGATGCGCCCTATAGTCTGGACGTCACCGGTTCGAGTCCAGGCTATTCCTTTTCCAACCGAGGGCTGGAGCTCCCAGGGGGTGGCGGTCAGTTAGCTGAGCACCGCCCGAGGGGAGGGTTGGCCAGGGTGTCCTCGGCTCACTGTGCACCAGCGACCTCTGTGGTCTGGCTGGGCAGCTGCGAGCTTGCCTGTAAGCTGTGTTGTCCTCTTGACGCTGTAGCTCTGGGTGGCTGCATGGTGAGTCTGCAGTGTGTAAAGAAACGGGCGGCTGAAAGCCTGTGTTTGTCTTCGCCCCTCCCGAAAAAAAACTGGCAACCAATAAAAAAAAAAAAAAAAATTAAAAAATCATTCCTTTGTGTGAGCATTTATCATTGTTGGTTTCTGATACTTTTTATTTTTTAGATATTTAATTTGCAGTGCAATTTTTGTATACTTTTCTTTAGAAAAGTTATATTCTGCACTGCCATGTTCAAATATTAA
This sequence comes from Acipenser oxyrinchus oxyrinchus, assembly GCA_030684275.1. Lineage (NCBI taxonomy): Eukaryota > Metazoa > Chordata > Actinopteri > Acipenseriformes > Acipenseridae > Acipenser > Acipenser oxyrinchus. The sequence continues at coordinate 11,774,581 of CM060258.1, read as the reverse complement.
CCGTTTCTGTTGGATTTGTAATTTCCACATTTTCTTTACTTGCTTCCTGCAAATCCTTTACTCCACCAGGAGCAAACTTCAGCATTTAGTTAATGTAAGTCTTGGGAATGCTGTAGTTTAATATGCACAGGGGATTCATCGAGTACGCAGCTTTTAAATCACCTACTGCAAGCCTGGCCGTTTTATTTAACTTAAGCTGTAAAAGTGTTTTGTATAGGAAAGCAATATGCTGTCAACACTCTCAGACAGATAAACGCAATGCCAGTTTTCTTGCCATATTTGTTGTTTTTTGTGATGTTGACCAGTAGAGGGCTGAAACCAACAAACTCCAATATTCATTCTGTAGTCTGGTGGCCAGATTTGAATTTAGGTTACGAAGGTGAAAGTTACTGTCCTGTGGAAAGACATTTCCACTTGTTGATGTGGACAGAACATAATGCAAATGAAAAATCATTAACAATTTTATTTAAAAAAAATAAATCAAGAAGCCACAGGTCAGGCTTATGCCCAAAATGTAATTGTGTTGAGGGCGAGACAGATATTGCCATACATAACATGTCTGCAATTGTTTGGGAATTGTGTCAGCTCTATAAATCTGTCATACATAATATACCGGTATCTTTCAGGAAAAGGCATTAGACCTAAGGGAAAGAGTGTTAGCAGCTGTAGCACACAGCTCTTTTATCATTTTGATGGGATAAAAGAGAGATGAGATACATATCTTGGAGCAAATCTCGTATGTAAAAATAATCTTTCTCGATACTGGTTGTTTTCCAGCACCACAATTACCAGTCCTAGCTGAGTGCTGTGGAACCACATACGTCTACTCTTGAATGTTTTAACAATTTCTGCATTGTATGGAATTTCTACATCTGAGGTCTTAGACAAGGTTTCAGGGGGGCAGACATGTACAGTAAATCTGCCTAAAAATTTTTTTTTAAAAAAGGTCTGTAATTTAAATTACCAGTTCAGTTTAATTTAATCTGTCTATTTAGTTTAAAGTTACATAGCCATTCCAAAAATAGAGAACTAACTGTTATTAGTATGCCAAGTGTCGTCAGGCACTTTATTCTCCCTTTATTTGAACTGTCCTGTTTCAATGTAGAACATTTTATAACAATATCAACTTGAGCTTTATCAACGCATGGACACTATATGATCTCTTCTAGCTATTTTGGCAATGCTCGAGGGGAATAATTACCACTGGTTGATAAGAGTGGAATGTTTGAGTTGTACATGAATTCCGGAATTTCCACTTAAAAAAGCAGGAATTATGATTCAATTTCAAATGCAAAACTTATGCAATATTCCTATAGAAACGATGAACATTAACCACTAGCATTGAGTTTATATGCAGTAATACACACACTTAAGGACAAATGTACACGTTAATAAGGCAGGGCTTTCTGGCTGGGCATGTACATACTTCTGCTGTGAGCTTGTCTGTTTCTCGAACTTTGGGCTGCAGCTAATTAACTAGAGATGTGAGCAGTTTGCAGTCCTTGGAGGCTGAAAACAGAGATTCCACCAAGAATCACCCCACCCCAGATGAACATCAGTTATCTGCAGATGAGATAAAGTAGGTATGCAAACAGGAAAATGTAATACAAAAAAAAAAAAATCATCCCAAAACAAATAAATTAATAATTAAAAATAATAAAAATAAAAAACAGTAAGCATGGAGAATCAAACACCATAATAAGTCCATGTCAGTGCAGGACATTTTCAAATTGAGTGCTGTTATGTTGTTGGTAAATGGGTTTACTTTCAAGGATGTCAGGAATCTGGTGTAATATGCTTTCAGAAACCGAATACCCTTTCAAGAAACCTCAATGACCAATTTTTAGATTTGGCATTAGTCATTCATTAGAGTAAACAACTACTTAACCTCCTGTATAGTTCTCTCACATATCTTAAAAACAAATCCAATGAAGACATACATCCTAGTTTATTTAAAAAAAAACAAAAAAAAAACATGCAACTGTGAGGCTAGACCGGACTAGACTGTGATGCACTTTAAAATTACAGAAAAACTGTTCTCTAGGAAACACAAACATATTGTTACTACCGCTTAGAACGTTTCAGGTGCCTTTTCAAGCATGGTGTGTAACTGTAAGAAAACATTAAATCGCTCAAGAGCAAGGCAATGGAATGCAGACATGATACCAGAGCTATGGGGCTTTGGAGGTTAATCCCTAAACTGGAATACCTCACTGCAGCATTGGATCAATTACTTTCATGTAAAAGATTATGAAAACACAGGAACATACAAATGATTAAATCTACTTTCAAGCAAGCATCAATTTACAGGGATTCCTTTTAGGGCCAAAAATACCTTGTTGAAAAATAACAATGTATGTAACTGTCAGGCAACTTTACTCTGTGTAAAAACTCACAAGGTGTTCCTGGCAAGACAACAGATAATCAGGCCATGCTGACCAATCTTAACAAATTATTACAAAATGAAGTCAATTATTCTGAAAAGAAATATGGAAGGGGATAGGTAATTAAGCCTTGAAATATTCACATACCCATCTAATATTCTGTCCTAAAATTACCAGGTGTCAGTTTTGTGCACATAGCTTAAACAATCCTTTTACCATTTTATTTGAATGCTTGGGCAATGCCCGATATTGCATTCTCATCAGCTTTAATATTTATCAGAAGAGTGGAGCATGGTATAACTTTTCAGACACCAGATCAGAAGTCTGGTTTATAAGCACAGATACAGACAGCAAACTTGCTTAATCTGACCGTCTGAAGCATGTTTCACAGTCAAAATCCCAGCTAGAGCTAGTAATCAATTAATCTGAGGTTTAGCAACAGTTCAGCATTTTCATGGATTAGCAAACTCCATGTCCAACTTGACTTCATCTGAGGCATGGCTGTGGTCCCCTGTCTGGACAGCGGTGTAGGTCGGCACGCTGTACTTGGTGAGAACAGACTTGAACTGGGCTAGAGTGGCATCTGTGCGGACTCCTGTCGGATCAAAATGGGTCCGACTCACTCGGAACCCAGCCTCTGTCAGGTACTGCAGGAATTTATTTAACCTGGTGACAGAGAACAACAACCAGTCAGACTGCATGCTTTTTAACTTTTATATATTTAAAAAAAAAATAGTTATTGAGAGAGTGCCCAATTATTTTATCCTTGATTTTCTCCCCAATTTAGAATGTCAAATATTTTTTTCCCCTCACTGCAGCGATTCCCCACGCAGCTCAGGGGAACTGAAGGTTCAGTGGGCATTCTCCGACACCTCGGCCAAGCCAGCTTCCTCTTTTACACCTAGGAACTCCAGAGCAGATGTCAGCAAGTTACTGACCTCTGGAGGACAAAGGCCAGTCGTGCAGATGTCTGCTCAAAATCACTGGGCGCCTGGCCAGTAGGGTCTGCTGTAGCGCGATGAGGAGAAATAGTCCCTTCCGGTTTTGCCTCTCTAACATGTGGGAGCGCAAGGACCAATGCAACGCTCCCTCTGGAATCCCCAACGAAGACCGGCGACTTTGCACAGCCAGGACACAAACCTGTGCTGTTTGACTCGCAGCCGTACATTTACCAGATGAGCCACTCAGGAACTGCTACATACAGGGTGATTAGAAAGTAAGTGATGTGGTAAACTTACTTTCTAACAGTGGCGGCTCATCATGAGGCTAATATTATATTTAAAAAAAAAAAAAAAGCTTCATGCTTTCCAAGGTCTAATGTATTGTCAAAGCGGGTGGGATTCTGTGTGTCTTCCACCTACAATCACCCTCCGTGTCAAGTTTTACTATATTTGTATTGGCTAGACGATACAAGCTTTGTCTGTTGACAGGCAGGTTTTGGGTCACGTGTAGCTAGCTCTTAAGTTACGATTTCCATACAGTACGTTGTATATTATTTATTTATTTAGTTTTAATTCATACGCCATTTTCCTCGCTTTCAATTGAGGAAAAAATAAGAATAAAAAAAACAACAATAAAAGGTCGTCCAAAGCCTCTGGACCACCTTCTTTAATTTCTCGTGATACAAAAAAACAAAATGGTTGAGCATTCGCAGTTATTGCATATAATAAAAAGAATATACCGTAAAACTTCAAATAATCTCCGGTCTCCAATTCTCACCTGGTTTCTAATAAGCACTGGGGCTGCTGGGAAATATGGTAAATAGATGCCGGGTTCCAGTCAACACACACACACACACGGCTGTACAGCAAGCTTACCAATTTGTTTTTCAACAGCGATGAAGAGACCCTGAGGCTCAGGATGAATGATAAGAAAACTGAATTTAAATTTACTTTAAGGTACACGTAATGCATAGTTGTTTTTTTTGTAACGTTATTCAATTTAAAACCAGTTGATGCTTTTTTTGAGCGTGCTGAAAGTAAAATACAAACTTATTTTCTGATATTAATGCTTGCCTTTTAGTGTATTTGTACATGTTTTTTTTTTTGTAACAGTATTTTGTGCATTGAGTCTTGCAATGAATATTCAAATTTTGCTTCTTATTTATCAATGTACACGTTATAAAAAAAAAAAAGAGTCACTTTTGCTTTGATTTTGTGATTTTATTGTTAATCTTTAAACAGTTTGAAGCATTGGGCCAACAGTATGAACTTATTTTTCGTATTAACACAGTATTTCATGCGGTTGTTTTGCAGTGAAGATTCGTTGCTGGTTAATTTTTCATTGATTGTCCATGCTTACTAATGTACACGTTTTGAGGGTGAACAATAAATGTGTTAATAAAGATGATACTTTTTGCTTTTATTAATTTTAAAACCATATATATTTTTTTTTTTTATTGTGCAGCAAACCTACCTTAATTCACGCGTGTGTTCTGATATTTACAGGGCTGTCTTTAGTGGATTTTACTGTTTACATTATTATTACAATACAAACTGTTATTACCCACTGACACAACCTTTAATGACATTGCTGGAATGTTGTAATTCACTTATGTCGTTTCTATAAGGTTGTGTGCAGGTGGCTTTTTCATGATTGCATCTGAAGTATTTGCAGATGTTAGTGATCTTGCATAATAAACGCTGAGTCTCAAATAGTCGCCGGTCTGCAATAGGTGCCAGGGCTACTGGCAAATATTAAATATCACATAATTAGTTGAATGGAGTCCACCTGTGTGCAATTAAAGGGTCACATGATCTCAGATTAAATACACCTGTTTCTGGAAGGCCCCAGAGTTTGTTAGAGAGCATATCTAAACAAACAGCATCATGAAGACCAAGGAGCTATCAAAACAAGTCTGGGATAAAGTTCTGGAGAAGCACCAATCAGGGTTGGGTTATAAAAAAAATATCCCAAACTTTGAACATCCCCCGGAGCACCGTTAAAGCCATTATTAAAAAATGGGTTTACTTTCAAGGATGTCAGGAATCTGGTGTAATATGCTTTCAGAAACAGAATACCCTTTCACAACCGCGACTCTGCCTAGAGAAGGCCGTCCACCAAAACTCAGTGACCAGGTAAGGAGGGCATTAGTCAGAGAAGCAACCAAGAGGCCAATGGTAACTCTGAAGGCGCTGAAGAGATCCACAGCTGAGATGGGAGAAACCGTCCATGGGACAACTATAACCCGGACGCTCCACAAAGCTGGGCTTTATGGAAGAGTGGCGAGAAGAAAGTCATTGCTGAAAAAAACCCATATCAAATCCTGTTTGGATTTTGCCAAAAGGCATGTGGGAGACACAGCAAACATGTGGAAAAAGGTTCTCTGGTCTGATGAGACCAAAATTGAACTTTTTGGCCTTAGCGCAAAACGCTATGTGTGGCGCAAGCCAACACTGCTCATCACCCTGAGAACACCATCCCCACGGTGAAGCATGGTGGTGGCAGCATCATGTTATGGGGATGCTTTTCATCGGTAGGGACTGGGAAAGTGGTCAGGATTTAGGGCAAGATGGATGGAGCCAAATACAGGGAAATTCTAGAGGAAAACCTGTTTCAGTCTGCAAGAGACCTGGGACTGGGGCGGAGGTTCACCTTCCAGCAGGACAATGACCCTAAACACACAGCCAAAGCTACACTGGAGTGGTTTAAAAACAAGAACCTGAATGTCTTAGAATGGCCCAGTCAAAGCCCAGACCTCAATCCGATTGAGAATCTGTGGCAAGACTTGAAAATTGCTGATCACCAACGGTCCCCATCCAACTTGACAGAGCTTGAGCAATTTTGCCAAGAAGAATGGGCAAAAATTGCAGGATCCAGATGTGCAAAGCTGGTAGAGACTTACCCAAAAAGTCTCACAGCTTTAATTGCTGCCAAAGGTGCTTTACCAAGTATTGACTTGGTATGGTATTGACCAAGTATGGGGTGAATACTTATGCAACCAACAAATGTCTTTTTTTTTTTGTTTAATTAACTTTTGTGTCACAATAAAAAATATTTTGCACCTTCAAAGTGTTAAGTATGTTGTGTAAATCAAATGGTAAAAATCCCAATTAAATCCATTTTAATTCCAGGTTGTAACACTACAAAATGTGGAAAAGTCCAAGGGGGGTGAATACTTATGCAACGCACTGTATATACACACATACACACACAAACAACCTTGTTTGGACCATAAAGATTACACAACCATGATTTTTGCAGTAAAACTAATGACCTTTTTAATAAAAGCTTAAAAGGTTGAATTTCTCTGTGAGACTCACTGAATGATTAAGGTCTTTTCTAATATCAATCTGATAAAAATAAAACATTGCTGAAATGTTCTTGAACAGCACCATCAGTACCTAAACGCAGCTGTTAAGGTGTGTTTAAAATGCGCTCTCCTTACTTTGGCATGTTCATTCCCCGGATGCTGTGCCGGTGAATACTGTAGTAGAAGGCTGGATGCTCCACTGGCACGTCAGATTTCTGTCTCTTCAAGACGTTTCCTGCTCCTTCCTGCATCTTCCTCTTTCCTAGAGGAAAAAAAAATGGTTTGGCCAAAACTGCAAATATAAGATGTTCTAAGAGACATTATTTAATTCAGTAATAACACTTAAATGAAACGTAATTAAATGATTAATATCTAAAGAAACAAGATTACATGTGTAGAAAAAAAAAAAAAAAAAAAAAAGTACTGCCCTTGATTATTCCCCTAGTTTTTTAAGAGATATGAAGACACAGCAAGGAAATACATCCAAGCATGAGAACACCTGTACCAGGATATACTGTATATTTTTTTCATTTCTATAAACAAGACAATACTATACTGTACCTGTCCCCAGAGACTGCTCATCACTTGATACATCTTCCTCTTTTTCTGAGGTTTTAATGACTACACCACATTCTGAAAAGAGAAAAAACAGTCTTAAGTTAAAGGAACACTGAGGGAACTACCCATTAGCAATGTATATGATACATCCTAAACTGTGTAGCCTCAAATAGTCGCCGGTCTTCAATAGGCGCCAGGGCTACTGGCAAATATTGTAAATAAATCTTTTATTTAAAGATTTACGGTCTCTCTCTCTCTCTCTCTCTCTCTCTCTCTCTCTCTCTCTCTCTCTCTCTCTCTCTCTCTCTCTCTCTCTCTCTCTCTCTCTCTCTCTCTCTCTCTCTCTCTCTCTCTCTCTCTCTCTCTCTCTCTCTCTCTCTCTCTCTCTCTCTCTCTCTCTCTCTCTCTCTCTACACAGTGCCTTGCAAAAGTATTCAGATCCCTGACCAATTCTCTCATATTACTGAATTATAAATGGTACATTTCGTTCTGTTTGGGAAATATTTTTAAGAAAAATAAAAAACTGAAATATCTTGCTTGCAGAAGTATTCAACCCCTGTGCTGTGGAAGCTCCCAGTTTACACCGATGAAAGAAATTGCCCTAACGAGGACACAATTACCTTACCATTGGCCTCCACCTGTGAACCATTAAAGTTGCTGTCACATTTTCTGGATAAAAACCCCACTGTTGAAGGATCATTGGTCAGGCTGTGAATCTGAAGGAATATGAAGACCAGAGCATTCTACAGAAGTTAGAGATAAAGTAATACAAATGCATAGATTAGGGAAAGGGTACAAAATAATATCCAAGTGTTTGGATATCCCAGTGAGCACAGTTGGATCAATAATCAGGAAGTGGAAGCTGCATCACACCACCCAGGCACTGCCAAGAAAAGGCCGCCCCTCAAAACTCAGTACTCAAACAAGAAGGAGACTTGTGAGAGAAGTCACAGAGAGGCCAACAATCACTTTGAAGGAGCTACAGAGTTCAGTGGCTGGGAGTGGAGTAATGGTGCACCAGTGAACCATATCAAGAGCTCTGCATAACACTGGCCTGTATGGGAGGGTGGCAAGAAAGAAGCCGTTACTCAAAAAGTACCATCTGAAAGCACGTCTGGAGTTTGCCAGAAAGCATGAGAGTGACCCAGCTGCGATGTGGAAAAAGGTTTTGTGGTCAGATGAGACCAAGATAGAGCTTTTTGGCCAAAGCGCTATGTGTGGCGCAAACCTAACACTGCCCATGCCTCAAGACACACCATCCCTACAGTGAAGTATGGTGGTGGCAGCATCATGCTATGGGGATGCTTCTCATCAGCAGGGACTGGGCATCTTATTAAAATTGAAGGAAGAATGGATGGAGCAAAATACAGGGAAATACTGCAAGAGAACCTGCTTCAGTCCACTAAAAAACTGAAGCTTGGGAGGAAATTCACCTTTCAGCAGGACAATGATCCCAAGCACAGGGCCAAAGCAACATTGGAGTGGCTCAAGAACAAAAAGGTGAATGTCCTACAGTGGCCCAGTCAAAGTCCTGATCTCAATCCCATTGAGAATCTGTGGCAGTAATATAAGAGAATTGGTCAGGGGTCTGAATACTTTTGCAAGGCACTGTATATGTATGTATGTATGTATGTATGTATGTATATATAACAACAACAACTGCCTCCTGATAACCTACTTCAGCAAAACAGGTCTTATAGCTTCTACCTGTGAAACTAGATCAGAAGTACAGAATACTGGCTTGTGGTCTATGTTTCATCTATACCCTAAATTCCTTAACTCAACCAATTTATCCTCATTCCAGTTATTTACTAAATGATCCATTAAAAAACTGAACCCCTGGATTAATGCACCTCTGCTGTAGACAGTGCTATCCATGAGCTTATTCCAACCACCCAGTAGGTCTCTCACACGTACCTTGGCGGACGTTCCTGGCAAGCCCAGGGACTGAGAATTGTTTCAGCGTTGTGCACTCCGATTCACAGATCAGCGACTTCACTAGTGGCTGGATCTCATCCATCCCATGCTGCACAGCTTCAAACAACATCCTTCTCAGAAACCCAGTATTAAACAGAGAACCTGACCTGGAGGGGAGAACACACATGTTAACTCAAGTATCTGTCTGTTCTTCTGTGAAGAGTTCTAGACAATTATACTCCAAGTAACCAAGTCACTAAATAAAACACACATACCACCTTGAAAACGTTGCACTGAATTGCTGCATTGTGATGTAATGATATAATCAAAGCATATGTGAGTAGTACATACCACAGAGGCCCCAGTTCCACCGCAGTCTTGCCTGGCATGCTCCCGTGGCAGTCACATGGTAGCTGCCTGTACAGGTTTTCTGGAGCATGAAACAAAGAGGTGGCAACCCCAAGGTGCCGAAAGAACAGCAATACCAATCATTAAAACTTCTTACACAGAAAATCTGCACCAGCATTTCATTTGAAAGGATTTTTAATTGCTTTATTTCATTTTTATTTAGTAACTAAACACAGAAAGTGAAAAATCTAACCCTGAACACTAGGAGTACAGAATGCTGTGAAAAAAGCATTTCCCCAGGACACACTTTTTGTGCGACTACCAAATACATATGGAATACCAAATAACATATGGAAATAGATCAAATGTCTTAAAACACAAAGTCTGCGCCAACGTTTGGTTTGAAAGGATTTTTAATTGCTGACATCCCTTACCCTCCACCATGCTGCCCTCCTTCAGGAAGACTCTTTCCTCACACCACTGACAATGGATAAGCTGCTGAATTTTTTTGGGCAATTCGTCAGCCTGCGTGGGTCCTCTCAGCACCTGCACCACCACCAGGACAAAGTGCTCCAGGGCCACCGCCAGCAGCACCTTGATGCCCTTGTTACAGCGTGCGCAGCCTGTAAAAGCGGGAAGGCAAACAAGATCAACCCACCAGAAGCACTGCACGCTTTGTATATAAATGCAAAGCAGCACCTTGAAGGTTATTTCTTTTATTAGTATTGGTTCTATTTCTACTCCTCTCTTCATATTTCTACATTTTTTTAGGCTTCTGTGTCTCCCCTTTGTGATGGTGGAGCTGAGGGTCCTAGTTAAGGGCTCAACACATGCCCACTGTTGCACCAGCACAAAACAGAGGGAGGGTGTTTAATCTTTATTTTTTATTTATTTATTTTTTTTACTGACTTTCTTGTGCCTGGTAGAATAGTAACCCAAACAGGCATGACAAGCTTAAAATTGTCTTAGAAAATTATTCAAATTCTAATTAAGTTATTTTTGAGATAACCGGTTCCACAGTACCTTGCCACAGTGGCTATAACCATTCTGGCGGCAAGCTCTTTGTAGTACTCTGTCCTGACGATGTGACAGGAGTAGTGTCTCAGCGTCACATTCAGAGTTTTGGAGTAGAGAGAGCTGGTGTCTGTGGATGTCACTGACACGATTCCCAGATTCCGGACATTTCTGAACGCTGCATCCAGGTAATTCACTGCCGTTCCATACGGGTCCAGGTGTCTAAAATCAGTACCATATATATAATTGCATTAAAAAAAAGTGACAGTAAATGTATTCAACAATGCAAACCTTCCATGACAAAGCTTGTGTAAGCTGCTGTGGACATTAAAAAAAAAAAAAAAAAGTTCTGCAGTACATGCTTTTTACATAACAGCAGCTCAAAGTGGAATAGGCATTATGTATGGGAGAACAAAAGGAAAGAAAAGAATTTTAAACAATTAAACAAAACCAAAAAACGACTCTGGCACGGGTTCGACCGTGCAGGTTGCACACCCCTGTGGTGACTCACATGAAGTCAAAGGCACGAAGGTGCATCAGGACGTTGGCATCCATCTTGGTGACCTCGATGGTGGAGAGTGGCTCCTCATCAAGCTCCTCCCCCTCGCTGTCATCGTTTTCCCCTTGCACCCTCATGTGGTTCAGGTGGCAGTTTTCACGGATCATCTTCACAGATGTCTCATTGATGTCATTGATGGTGACTTTCACCGCGCTGCACAGGTGCTGTGCCCACTGCAGCCCCATGATTCCTGCCCACAATGGGAGAAGTGCACCGTTAACACACTCTCAAACTACACTAGTCCTCACTACACTTCTAAAGGCAGCTCAGAGCAATATGAAAATACATTTTATTTAAACATATTTACTTTGCAGCTGCCGAGGTATGCATGGTCTAAAATACATGGTTAACAGCTACACACAGGCATAATAGGAACTTGACTTTACTTCATTCATACCAAGATTTCTATCCCAACCAGACGCAGAGTATGAGCTATTTTAAAGTAATCAATGTCCCCCTCTTTCTGTTTTAGTGGTCTTGGTGTTATAACCCAGTGTATCGGTTAGCTCTCACCTGTGGCTCCAAAAGCATCGAGACACTCCAGTGGAGTGCGTTCCTCTGACAGAACTGCTAGGGCACAGAATACCAACTGTCTGAAACGATAATAAATAACTAGATTAAAAGAAAGAAAAAAAAAAGCTTTTTGGATAAATGTTACCACAGATTGTATAAACTGTTTATACACTGGCACAAATGCGTGTATTTTCTTATGTCTGTTTAGGTCAGAGAGGAAAGATAATACAAGTATAGCCAATACAAAAGTGTTCCTTCATATCAATTAAATCCAAAAGAGCAAGTTGCAGCTTAAAAGACGCAGATGACACGAAATGTTACGTTTAAGTTTCCTGACCTGTTTGTTTTCATTTTGCGGCTGAAGTAGGAGTCGCTCTTTTGTGGAGTGCTGTAGTTTGGAAGGACCTGGACGTTGGTGTCTGATTCTTTCAATATTTCACAGGACTGTTTGGCAGAAACTATAATGAAAAAAGTTAACATCGACAAATACGTCTCAACTGAAACCTTTGTGTAATTTTCTCTAGGAGTATTATTTAACCCTTTCAACCCTGCATTATTTTTGTTATCCAGTTTAAAAAAAAAATCATTTATTGAGTACACATGACAAAATTATTTTTGTACACATATTTATACACTACCTCATACTGGGACCTAAGAGTCCTGTGAGGTTCCACATGATTTCCGACGGCATATGTTACCATACGGCACTAAGATAAGGTGGGACCTTAAGGTCCAGCCAGGACTGAAACAGTTAACGTTATTAATGGTTACCAGCGTTTTAAGCCACACTGCAAAATACACTTGCAAGTGACATGCCTTTTGTTTCTGTTGAAAAGTCTGGACCTCCTGTGTAACTGGCCTCGGTCTCCCCCTTGTTCACATGCCGTTTAAGGTGGCTGATCATGTCAGTTCTGCGAGCGATGGTGGCTGAGCACACAATGCAGTGGTAATGTGCTCCTAGCCGACTTGAACACTGTGATAGCAAACAAAAACAAAAAAAAACAATGTTTGTTTACTATTGGTAAATAAGGGGAACATTTTCAAAGCATTTACTCTTCTGCGATTAATGTTAGTTAAACTTTATAAGTGCTTAAAACCTGTCAAAGCTTCACTTCATTTTTTTTTTTTTATAAATATAAAAAAACAGGTTCTTACAGATTAATGCATATGCTAACTATTAGTTGAATAAAAAGACATAAAAAAAGATATCAACCTTTACAGTGTTTTTCAGTATTATACATCATCACCGAAGCTCTCTGACAGTTAAAGAAAAACTAAGAACATTGAGACATCACATGTCAGTGTTTTAGACTGTCTGCCAAGCAAGGGACTTTACCTGGTCTCCATTAAGGCTGGGTTTCAGTTGCCGACAAGGCAGATGACAGATGCACATTCTGTGTCCTGTACGAAGAACAAATTAATTTCACAAAAGCAATTTAAAAACCTGTGCAATGCCCCCTATACTAAAGGAAATGTTAAGCTGCTTTTCCTTTGGTACAGACTAGATCTAGGTGCCAAAAAATGTAAACTAGTTAACCGTTGTTTACAAGTAAAGGGAAATATCATATTCTGAGTATTCCTACTAGAAACAAATAGTGCCATTATAGAAAACAACTTTGAATCACTCCTTTACCTTCAAACTCCACTGAGACTTTCCAGTGCAGATTCTGTAAGTGACGTCGTAGTTTGTGATTGTAGCAGGCTTTAAACTTCTCTTCAGAGCACAGAGGGCATAACTTCTTACCAGCTGAGGAGAATAAATGAGAACATATCCAGCGTTAAACATGCAAGCTTCATTCAGCACACAAGTCGTTGTTGAGTTCATGTCCCACCCTGTGTATTTATGCTGGGAACTAGAAGCACTGACCCGATGAATAACTTTTTATTGTCGCCGGTCATATAGCTATACATTTGTAATAATTCATGTGATTTTGTGAAAAGAGACCCAGGTACCAATGTCTGGCCTATATCAATCTGACAGTAATGTCATTTTTATCACAACCAAAAACCTGCGATGTTCCCTTCCTTCAGAAAAAAAACAAAACATTTTTGTAGGCCATAAAACAAACTACTCCCCTTTGCCATCACCTCAGCACAGGACTTGGCTAAACAATACTTTAGGCCATAAACAATAGTGCAGCACTTAATTTTGCCATTAACTGATGCAATGTTGTGTGTATAGTATCAGTTACAAGAAACATTCAGAAATGCAAGCCGAAAGTATTGTAGATAATTTCCTTAGGAAACTAACAATCCAATTTACAAGAAGCTATGAATAAACATTGTAATGTTTTGATAGTTTAGTGGTACTGAGAGTTAACAATTGGTTTCATCTCGACTACACAAGATATCTGAGGTTTCACAGCAGAGTTGTGGTTATCCCCATGGTAACTTTTTATATACAACCTGTATTTTATATTCACTTTTATACTTAATGAATGAACTGTTGGGATATTGAAAATAAACAAGCGATTCCCTTATATTGCTGACACATTTCATTATCTACATTGTATATGACGAAAGCAAATGGAAACCATAATTTCACTTACTTTCATTTAGATCCGTCAGATTCTCTAGGTCTGTCAACTGAGCCTGAATGGAAATGTGTTTCTCTGCAACACAAACATGTTTGCTTTACTTTTATACAGATGAAATAAGGGTGCAATTTTGGAGTGGGTGCATACAGAATCACAGGTCTCTCAATTTAATCTTTACCAACTGTCCTTTAATAACTTTTTCCCCCACCGTAATTAACTCAGTGGGCCAATAGAACAAACATAATTCATAAAATGTTTCTATACAACCTCATATCTTTGGACTGACATCTTTGGAAGTCAGACCAGTTCACAAAACACAAGCTAGCGTGTGTGAGCTGTTCTGTACCTGCTGCAGCTGTGGATGAAGTGGAGGTGTTGCTGGCACCTGTTTTGTCCTTGGGATCTTCGTTGGTTGCATCCTCTGCTTGCTCTGTCTTTTCCTTTCCTTCATCACGCTGCTGAATGTTTGAATCCTCATGATCTGCCTTTGCTTCACCTGCTGTTGAACCACGTGCACAAAAACAAAAGTGATTAACTCTTTACACTGAGCCCTATTTTCGCCTGTTTTGTACTGTTTTTATTTTTTTATGTACAACTTAATGCTTGAGTGTTGTATCCAAGAATGAAACGAACTGGATATAAAACAACTGTTTTATTTTATTTTTTTAACACCAAACGAGTACTACAACAACTCAGCTGCTGTCTCCTGCAAGGGATCTGTAGTGTTCTTTCTAGGAACAAGATTTGTATGCTGGGTATTGCAGTGCTTGGGCTATAGGCACGTAAACACACCTACGGACTTGACGCCTCTTCCAGGACTGAACCATTGAATTCTGGTCATTGTAGTTTTCTGTAGGAACTCGTTATACGGGGAAGTGTGACATCATTAGAATCCCCACCGTTGCGCTTTAAGAGAGACCTAACCCAGAAGGCTGTCTTTCGAAGCGACCGAGTTCTGATCCGGACACATGATACACCTTTGAAAAGCCCCAAGCCTGCTCTTTCAAACGAGACCTCAACCAGAATGCAAAAACCCACATAAAGTTAATAAATAGGGCTGAGTGTAAAAGGTTTTAACACCAATTCACAAAGCTTTAAACTAACCCATAAAGACCAAACCCACTTTAAAAACAGTCTGGAGAGTATTCACGACTATCTTACTTAATTATTAAAAAACTAGACTTTGTTGAGGACTGTGTAAAAAAAATTGAAAGTGGATGCACACACATTTTTAATTATATAAAATGCTCTTTAAAATAAACTAGCGACAATGACAGTTGCTCACATTCCTTTTAAGATCTCATACTCACAGCATGCAGATAGCAATATCAGAGGGTCCTATTGTGGAGCTCCGTCATGAGGCCCTTACAATGCTTTAATAATACAAAAGCAATTTGACTGCCCCCAAAACCATTACATAAAAACGTAATTAATTTAACTTATTTAATTCCTTAGTGGTTCTTCAGAAAAAACCCTTAAATATCAAGATATCTTACTGTTATCGTCAGCGTCCTCTTCGTGCAGTTGCACACTCACTTCTTTCTGCAGCTCCGCCATGATACTGAGGTACAAACTGCGCGGAGGGCGTGTTTTCGAAATTCGAGGGGGCTATAGTTACGCAGAGGTAGTGCACTAGAGGCAGGTTCAGTTGTGATTACAAATTTAGTAAATTAGGGGTTTAACATTGTTACAAAATAATAACAAATGGTTTAAAAGTTTTGAAAAAAACAAATTGGGGAACATAATAATTAATAAATATATACAGGGGCGGATTTAGACTTTCATGACGGGGTTCAAGACTCTCATGAAGGGCGAGCATACAACTGAAGGTATCATTGATGAAATAAAGTTTACTTAGTCTTTAGCTAGGTAAAATTAAACGACGTACAACTAAAAATAACAATGCGCTTACTAGCATAATGGTGTAGGGTTATTTTCAGGTACACGCTAAAAAGTGGTACAGTGCACTGCGCTTGCCTAAAATGTCTGCAGGGAAGCACCCATTCGAATCTGATGTGTTATGTTGTTTTCGGTCTTTTACATCTTTTTAAATTTAATTTATCAAAATTTTCCAGTCTTTTACGTATTATGTAATGGAATTTATCACATTTTTCCACCATTAAGAAAATAGCATGCAAATATTTATCATATGCAATACATTGTGTCTTGTACATTTTTTTTTTTTTTTACTTGTGCAACTTTGCGGTGGACTATTCATTTAGTCTTGTTCGTCGATTTCTTTTTCTTTTTAGAGAAATTTATTGTCTGTTTACAGTTTCAGTTTGCAAAAAAGTATTAATGGTAAATGTACCTCTGTTTGAGAATAGGAAAACACCCATCAGATCGCAATTGATTGCACATGTACCAAAATCTGACAGTGTACCATTTTCAATGTGACAGCGCACCACTTTCTAACACTACACCTGTACAGCCCCTAAAATAATTGTACAAAATTCTATGGAGCCTAATTATCAGTAGAAAAATGATATGCATGATATATCAACAGCGTATGTTTTGATAGTTTAATATGATCTTGAACCATTCATCCTGAAATAACCAACTAACACAAAAACCGCCAGTTACTGAATTACAGACACGCATCGGTAAACTACATCGCTCGAGACCGCTGTACAGTGGTGCATTGTAGTAGGGTGCATGGTTAAAAGCGGATTCACCAAACAGTTGTTAAATTCACCAGGAGCTGCTCAACTAACTCTTGTTAAACTCAGCGGATTCACAGAGGTTGATAGCCGGTGAACTGCAGCAAAATCAAAATGGCCGGTCCCACTGTGGAATTTTGTCTTGTACGTAGATACTATAGTATTATCAATGTAATTGTAGATTCAGAGACGTCAAATCTTTTGAAAATGGGTATGGAGTTGTGTATTTTTAATAAATATATAATAGCGCTAATAAACATATTGATAAATAATATCACATTTGCCAATTTATCCAGAGTAGCCGACTGAGCTGGTGAAGTACAATAATTCGATATGATATGAGAGAGAACAGATTATTATTATTATTATTATTATTATTATTATTATTATTATTATTATTTATTTATCGTGTATGTTATTTGTCATTTTATACTTCAAACATATGTTACAAAGTTGCGAAAAGTGGGCGAACTGTATTTGAAAGTGTGTCCATTAATATATTCATATTTATAAATATTTACAGTTGCAGGCTAGCTGCTTTCTACATTTTAATGTAACAACAAGCTAGCTCCTAATTAGTCGGTTAAAGATAACTAAACCTTTGTCCCAATAAGCTTTCAGCTCGCACAGGTCAACCTCAGCCTTGCGTGCCGCAACAGCAACCTTTCTATTATTATTATTATTATTATTATTATTATTATTATTATTATTATTATTATTATCTCTGTTGATTCACCAAACTGTTGTTAAATTCCCCAATGAGCACCAAGTGATGTCACTTCCGACTCGTCGATGCAATGCAACTTTAACAACGCACCCGCATTGTAATTGTAGTATTATGACTACAAATCACAGAATCCTATGTTTCTGGCTTGATAGTCATATCCGGTATGAACGGAAGTTGGGCGTTATTTCAGGTCAGTATCAGTTGTAAGTGGAGAGAAGTGTAGGAATCTATAAATATTATTAGTTTTAGCTGTCTTGTGTAATCATAATATAACGATAATTAATTATAGAAAAACAATTTTAAAAAAAAATAAATAACTGAAGGATGTGTGAATTGTGTTTTATTTGAGCAACAGAAGGTGTTTTAAGTTTTTGTTTACAGTTGTAGTTGAACGTATTCTGACTGTCCATTCTATTCCTAACTGTATGTCGGGTTTTGTTTATACAGAAATTAACCATGTGTTTTCAAACTAATTAATAAAGTTCCCCATCCAACAGTAACAGTAAGATAATTTCTCTTACATTTAAAAAAATAAAGATAAATAACATTATTGTATTTAACATTAATGGTTTCGATACATATGAAAGCAGTGTGAAAACAAAGATGTTAACATAGGTCAGTGGAAGTGGTCAATTGCATCAGTCCAACTCAAAGAGTTAAGCGTCTGCATGATAGAAAACTACAGGCAAACACATGAAGAATGTATCTGTTATTTGCACTTGTGGGCCATTTATAGTTGTATCTATATGTTTAATCGTGTCAGGTTTGATCTGTGAAAGATGTCGAAGAAAAAGTCAAAGAAGAAGCACAAGAAGGAGAGAAAGAGAAAGAGGTCTTCGTCATGCAGCGATGATGAAGAGGTGAGGATAAAGTTCTTTCAGAGCCAGACCTCAACATGGCTGTATTTACAAATATCAAGTAAAATAAATTCATTTTTGTTATTAGATATTAAATGGGTTTTTGATTCCTATTTAAAGGCTTTGATTCGGATCAAATTAACACATACCAACCCTCTTTTTTGACTATTTGTAGACCCGTGAAAAGACAGAAAATACTAGAGAACGAAAGAGCTCAGAGGCCAAACAACACTACCGTGCTCGTTCCCGGTAAGTGAGCCTATGTGTTGATGCCATTTGATACAAACATATTATTTATTAGATTAGTATCATTTAAAAAATATCGTTTAAGAAACATGTAACTGGTTTCGAATACAGTCTCTAGTTCCTATTGATTTAAAAATAACAGGTACAGTAACTCGAACTCCCTGCAAAACCTTGTGCTTAGTTCACTAAAGAGCACAATAAAGTGCGTTTAACTCCTTTGGATACAATGCATATCAGGCAAATTGATAGAGGATATGGCTAATAAAAACATTTACACATCAGACACATAAAGGTTAAACTAGAGCTTACCTCTATAGCTACAATTAAAGAGCCACAAACATAAAACTCACTTATTAAGTCCTTTAGTAAGGGTATAATAATTTCCATGTTCTGTAATTGTGGTCCTATCAGTTGTGTACATTTTTTGTTTTTGTTCTTATTAATGTTCATAGTTCTGAAGACAAGGACAATGAGAAAAAGAGGCGCCGGTTTATTGATCCCGAACCAGCAAAGCACGTCACCCATAGCAGCAGATCAAGAGAAAAGGAGTACAGAAAGGCTGTCTGCAAACAGGGAATTGCCAAGGCTCCTGATAAAAAATCTTCAAGTGTTCAGGGGAAGCAGGAAACTGTCTCAAAATCCTGCAGTGACAAACTTCAGACTGACACAATCGCATACAAGCGACCGACAAACTGGAAGGCCAGTCTGTTTGAAATGCGGCTACTGAGGCCGGAATCAGAAGGAAGGCCTGTCGAAAAGACTCTTCCTAGGGAACATCAGGAAGAGCAAGGGAAGCTTGTGAGGAACAGCTCTAAGTCTTCCAAAGAGGGGGTCACTCACTCAAGAACTGAGGCAAAGGGATTAGATACCTATCACACTCTGGGAAGGGTAGTCAGCTCTGTTGGACAATCCAAAGATGAGCCACTTGTTGCTTTTAAAAAGACTGTTGCCAGCAACAGCCCTGAACACAGCTTGAAGGAGCAATACAGGCGTAATGAAAGAACAAAGGAACATTCAAGTGCTTTGAGAGAAAAGCCCTCTTCCAAGCCTGCTATGTTTGGAAAGACTATAAGTTTCAGAATACCAAAAAAATCTAAACCTTTTGAAAATGCCGTTAGTGACACCAAGAGCAAATCTTGTTTATCGATTTATGACAAAAAAACATTATCACAGCGATGTCAAGAGCAATCTGGGTCTGACATTAAGGTTAGCCCTCGGTCTCCTTCAAGAAGTTCAGAGAAACTTAAAAGTAGTACATTTAGCAATCAACTCACAGCCGGAGATGTTCAGCGTACCAGTTCCAGCACAAAAGCTACTTCTCAGGAAAGTGATGTAGATACCCCTACTGAATCCCATTTATCCAGGATGACAGGAGACAGCACCAGAAAGAAGAGGCCTCTGCATGCGCACAAGGAAAAGGAAAAGTCAGTCGTTGCTTACAAGAAGACGTTGATTTTATATGAAGAGGTGAATAGTATGCCCACATAAGAGTCTAGAGTTGTTACAAATAAGTCAGTCATAGTTAATAATACATGACATCTGGGTTAATCCACAAAGTATGTCATGCTATGTGATCACATAGAGAGTCTATTGGACCTAATTGGCCCAGTGACCTGCCATTTGAGATATCTGAACCATTGAAAAATTAACCTTTAGTGTTCAAGTTATTCTTTTAATTCATAATAAGTAACTTAAATTGAGAAGATTATTTGTGTATGTCTTAAGAAGAGCCATACTTAAAAAGGACAATGCAGTATCAGGTGCAAAAGAAAGCCAATTACAAAAAATCATGCACACACACCAAAAACTATAGCTCGAGAACAAAGACATGACTACTGAGCAGTTTAGAGGTAGCACCGTGCTTCAAAAACAATAATCTGACTTCTTTTCACAACAGGATTCTGAAATTCCAAGTGTGTCATCTGAAATGCTGGACAGTCATGACACCGATCAAGAGGTACAGAGAGGGGATAGAAATGTTAGGTTCAGTTTCATTTGGAAGCACTGTTTATTGCTTAGGTGGCCTCACTTCCCCACCTTGAATGCATGGTCTTACTGATTCAGCAATCCTTTTAGTCTTTGATAGACTCTGGTATCCCCTAAATCCTTCTTAACTCCTTTGCCCATGGGTATTCAAGTCTGGGAAGTCTGGCTGTCCATTATAAAGTTTTATTTAGCATAATTCAAATAATAATAATAATTTGAAAACCATATCATTGACTTTTAGCAGTTCTCTTGTGTAAAAGAGTAAGTAGCGGGGTTCTGAAAAATATAACGTTACACGTCACCATGTGTTGCTACAACTGTTTAAATAACGTACCTGTAATTTTTCTTTTCATTGTTAACATCCTGACAACTTTTTACTATTATAACTTTAACATCTGTTTCAAAGCTATTTTCAAAATGGCTGCTCTAGTGCGCTGATCGTGTAAGGAGTATTGCCTACATTATGAAATAGGTAGCACAGCAGTAACGATACATCATGTGGTATGGAACAGAAAAGCCAGAGCACTTGTTATGTTTTTTTATTTTTAAATCACTCTTCCTGCAGTGATTTAGAGGACAGATCTCAAACCCCAGTACACTATAGCGGCCATTTTGAAAATAGGTTTAAAACACTTTAAATTTATAAGTGTATAAAATTGTCAGGATGTTAACAATGAAAAGAGAAATTAAAGGTACATTATTTAAACAGTTGTAGCAACATGTGGGATTACTTTTTCAGGACCCCGCTACTAACTCTTTAAGGGTCTCTCCCTTTTTCACAGATGCAGCTGGTGGTGGAGCTACACACAGCTCGTTCTGAGAAGCTGCTGGAGGTGAACGTGGTGCAGAGCTATGGAGAGCTGACCTGCATGGACATTGATCTCCCTGAAGAAAAAACTAATTGTGCGCACAGTAAGAAGTCTTGCACCCTGCTTCAGCTCTCTCCCTTAAATTATCCCAAGAATGTGATTGTTACTGGGAAGAGTGCTGTGATAAAAGTTAATGGGATGCCGTATGCACAATTAAAAATATATACAAGAATTTAAACTATTCTTAAACATACTGTTTATTATCTTCAAGGCCCTTTATTCCAACAAAATTAGCTGTGGGCTGGTATTTACAGATTTTCACCCAATCACTTGAAAATATATCATACCAATAAAATCCATGTCTACATTTCATACATACGTTTATGTAAATACAAAAATAGTTTCAGATTAATATGGGGCTGTCTGTTAAGCATACTTAACTTAATACAGATACAGGTGTTCTTCATGAGCTTTACAAGGTTTGCATTTACAAACAATAGAAGCAGATGAGCTGCTTTTCCGACTGTCCCAGCATACTACTTACTCTCAGTACTTGGAAAACTGGGAAATGTATTGTTGTCACAGATTTTTCACCCTTGGTTTTTTGATAAACTGGTAAATTCCCAGTAAATGTTATATAAAATTTAAAAAAAAAACTAAAATTTAAAGTTCCTTGATTATCTTGCATACACAGTTTTCTAAAATGCTGTCAGTCTACCCACACTACAATTGAAGTGTTTTGTCTCTGCACATTTAAAGTTAAAGGGAGCTCACATCAGGATCTTCTCATTGTTCTGGACACCAACATTCTCCTTAGTCACCTTGAGTTTGTCAGGACAATAAAGGCACATGGACTACCAGGTATGTGGTTTACAGACAGTAATAACCTTTGGAATGGTAACTGTGTATATATAACCGTTTCAGAACAGGATGTATAAAGCCACTATAGAACCAGAAGAACCATTTTAGTTTTACAGGCTGCATTTATACCGGTATTATTAATGCTGTTTCTTTTGCTTTTTTTTTTACTCTCTCTCCTGGACTATAATCTAAATGGACAATGTGCTCTAGGTATAGGTTTCCCTGCCATCATTATTCCCTGGGTGGTGCTTCAAGAATTGGACTCACTAAAAAATGGAAAGCTGTCCATGCATGTGGTGAAAAAAGCCATCCCTGCAGTTAACTTCATCTACACCTGCCTGAAAAACCAGGACCCGCAGCTATGGGGGCAGTCCATGCAGCAGGCTTCTCAGAGTCTATGTAAGGCTCCTGCAATTGATACTTTTATTGTTTTTTTTTAAAAAAATTGTATTTTACTTACTGGTGTAGGCAATAATATATAAAGGTGAATTTAAAACATAAATACCTGTATATTCTGTAGCTGTGGGATCAGTGTTAAGTTAAAATTCAATGTCAACTTAAATAACTTAAATGATAGTGATATATATATATTTAAAAAAAATACCCCATTTTTGCATTCTGTCTGAAAAGCTCAGAAAAATAACTATAGAACATTGTCTTGTATTGAGAGTTCAGTAAGTAGGTATTACTGGTAATCCCGTTGTCTTCCATCAGATGGTGCTAACAGGACATTAAATATAGTCTTCTCAAGAGAACTATTCTATTTAACAGTTGTTCACTGTGTTCCCTGAATGCTGTTTAAACTTTTAAGAATACACCACATGTGTTTACATTTTTAAATCGGGTCAATAGGGATTGTGCCTCATTCCATTAGTTATGGAAACAGCCTTTTAAAAGTAATATGCAACTACTATAAGTATGCAAGGTTTTTATTTTTATTTTTATAAAGCATTAAGAAGCATTAAGTAAATAGGACTACGCTATAGATAATGGCGCTATTCACTGTTAGTTTGCAGTGTGAACTTTTTGACAGTCAAAGATCAGTTAAGACACATTGCAGTTATGTAGAATCTCATTGACAGCTCCCAAGATAAAGCAAATTAAATTAAACATGCCTGGTTTGTCAAGAGTTAGGTTGGAACAAGGCATTTACCCTCAAATAGAAGACTCTTTGAATAGGAAGCCATATGATGTTGTCTGTCTAAGAGTATCCAGAATTAATTACAGTTCTGTGTAACTCACGGGAAATGGAGGTGGAAATCTTTCTTTTTGCATTGTCAGCTTGAGAAAGAAACTACTGGATTTAGCCTAGCTTTTTATTGGCAACTTGGCCAATCTATTCAAAAGAACAGAATGCCTTAGATGGCTTGTTACTACTTGGTTGAATTATCCTTTCAGAGTTGCCCCTGTCCCTCCTCCTGCATATTTTTATATTGATATAATATCAGTATTTACTTTGTTCATTTTCTTATGATGTTTCCCATTTTCATGTTTTTTAAACCTTCAATTTTATTGTTTTTTGCTTTTGTTTTAATTGCTTCTCTAATTGTCTTCAACCGTTAAAGGCTTTAAAATACAGGACTGTCCTTTCTTTACGACTTTAGTGCTGAAACAATAACTAGTGTTATGTTACCAACAAGAATCTGTGCTGCTCAGTACAGCATCCTGCCATAAGGGCCCACTCAAGGACAATAAAATTAAAACAATAGCCACCCGTCTACCAGGATCATGCATTCTCTTTCACAGTGATAGCCAATATGCACAAGTTTCATTGCACATCAGAAGCTGGACATAGTAAAAATGCTGTTTATTTGTCACGTGTACTGTACAGTAAATGTAATTTTAATAATAAAAGGAAACTTTTCACCCCTTTTGTGCTTCTTTCCAGATGGCCTGAGTGGGGAAAACAATGACGACCGTGTGCTGCAGTGCAGCTTGCAGTACCAGAGCTTGTACCCGAACTTGACTATAATTCTGTGCACGTGGGTGCCCCTTGTTAATTTTGTATCTCTCCCTGAAGGGACCTCCGCTGAGACTATAGGGTATAACTCTTGCGTGGCTGAATGAATCCAAGGCTTTGAGAAAGCAAAGTGTGCCATCTGTGCTGAGCTTTAGTACATTTTAATCACTGGTACTTTAAATAGCTGGCCTGCCTTCTAAAATGAAGTAGAAGAATAGAGTTTTGTTGTCTTCAGTTTCCTTTTTGTAATCCCTTGTCTTGAGACTTGCTAAGTTAAACACTAATACATTCATTAAAAAATGATCAGCAATATGCACTTCTGATGTATAGTAACGTTTCTAGTCACAAATTCCCAGTACCTTTTTCTACCGCCTCTCATATT
Source organism: Acipenser oxyrinchus oxyrinchus (assembly GCA_030684275.1). Lineage (NCBI taxonomy): Eukaryota > Metazoa > Chordata > Actinopteri > Acipenseriformes > Acipenseridae > Acipenser > Acipenser oxyrinchus. The sequence goes on along the minus strand of CM060258.1, from coordinate 11,750,011 downwards.
TAGTTTTTTCAGTTGTAGTGGTGACCCACTAGTTTCACTGAATTCTCCCCTTCCATTTGCAGTAATGACAAGAACCTGTGCAGCAAAGCACTGCTGAGTGGGGTGAAGGCTGTAAGCAAGGTGGACCTCGTTTCAGAGTTAGAAAACCTGAAATCCGTGGCCGACACACACAGGCATCAGGCTCTCCAAGTCACTTGGCACCCAAAATCCGGTTGAGTATTCAGTTCAGCAGTGGGCAGGAATATGAGAGCTTCAGCACATGAAAACGCTGTAGAGTTGTCTGTAGCTCATCAGGAATATACTGTGAAGCTGTTTCTATCAAAGTCAGCATTGTCTAACATTTATATCAGCTGATAGAGATTTATAAGTAAAAACCTTTGCATATGCTAATAGATTGTGTCTCTCTCTCTCTCCATATATATATATATATATATATATATATATATATATAGCATAGAGCTGTTTGTAGAAATAAAAAAAGACTAGAATTGTAATGCGATTTTTCAAGCTAAATCCCAAGGGTCTCGCATTACCCATGCATTTACATGCTGGCTCGATTTTAAAAATGCTTGTGTGTGTTATGTTTCCCGTCATAACAGCACTGGAACACTGGCTAAAAAAAGGCAGGAAAAATCAATAGACAAACCCAAATCAATGCAAGGTCAGTTGTTCTTTTGCTTTTTAATGTGATGGTGTTGTATTCTAATTCAAGAGGAGTCAGAGCACGACAGGAACGACAATGAAGCAGAGAGAAGAGAGGCAGCTGCCTCAGCCTTAGGCCCCAAGGTTGCCAGCCTTGTCTCGATTCTGGAGGAGTGTCTGGGGAAGGTGCTGTCTGCTGTGCTTGAGAAGGAAATGAAAATTGCCTTTGATGATCTTTGGATGGAGGTAAAACAGAAATATAGTGGTAGTGCAAGCTCATTTAGAAATTCAATTTATTTTGGCTTGCGGACAGTTTGTTTGCAATACCATTTCTTAGATTCAGATTCAGATGCTTTTCAGACTAATGTTGTTACTGCCTAGCTGGTGGTTTCAAGAGTTGTACCCTCCCAGAAGCCTTCCAAAGGTCACAAGGGAGTGATCTTCTGAAGGTCATAAGGGAGAGTGATACTGTTGGTATTTTTAAATCTAAACTGAAAACCCACTTTTATACTTTGGCTTTTATTGTTTGACCTGTTATGTGTTGCTGTATGTAGTTACTGTTTTTCTTGTTTTATTGGACATTTATTTTATTTATAGTACATTTTTAAAGTTATATTTTTATTCTTGTGAAGCGCCTTGAGATGTGCACATGAAAGGCGCTATATAAAGTAAAGATTATTATTATTATTATTATTATTATTATTATTATTATTATTATTATTATTATTATTATTAATCTCTTTTAATGCATACAATTGTGTACGTGCTTGAATCTATTATGATGCACATCCCTGTAATTCCTGCAGATAGTATATTTGAAGCCTCCTTGGACCCTGCCAGACTTACTGCAGTGTTTTAAGAAACACTGGATTGCTGTTTTTGGACAAATTGTGCGCAGGGATCTACTCAGTTCCATTGACGTCTTGTATGACAACCTTTACAAAGGTAAGATTTGTAAAAAGTGTAAAAAGATTCAAATTTTAGCATCTTGATGGGTGTGGTTGCTTTGTTTCAAAATATTCAAACACAAATTCAGAATGTAACGTGCACATATAAAACAGCAGGTCTCTCTTTTTTTTAAATTCATTAATATAATATATCTTCATTAGATATTTTATTTATGATTTTTTTTTTGGTATAGTAATTTCCTAAAAGTTCAGATTGTATGTGTGACTCCTCAGATGCATTCCTAATCATAAATCATCAGCTTGTTGATGAGTCAGTCCTATGGCTAGATACAATTCCTCATGTTGGGAATTTCAAGTGTTAACTACTCAATGTCAGAAAAATCCAGTTGTATCTGCTTGACCCTCTATGTGCACATAGAATTGAAAGCAAATACCATAGGTGTGCATTTAACCTAGGTATTCATAACACAGATTTGAAGTAAGAACATTCACACATAAGGACACAGGTAGACCCGTTCCTGTGCTTAATTCCCAGGCAGGACAATTGACAGTACCATCATCAAGCTGGTATTGAAGGAAGCCCACCAGTTCTTACAGGCCTTCAAATCCAGGTCGGACTATGATGGTGTTCTCTCACAGGCATTTGCAGTGGTCGGTGGGCTGTTGCAGGATGGCTTTCAGGTAAGGCTGAGTCAGTATAATGGGGGTTTTGGTGGTGTGGTTGTTTACCATTGAGGCCATAGTGGGAACATTGTATGTTAAAACTATTGAGGGTTTTTTTTATACAAAATATGCAAACCTAAGCATCAAAGTGCACTGTTACAGAAATGTTGGATTTCAGAACCTTGATTTGCAAAGGGACCTATTTTAATGATCTAAACAGCAACAGTATTTCGCTTTGATAGATTAGATAGATTAAAAGACCTTGTCTTTTATGTTTCCAGTCAGACTGCATGACTCAAGAACAGAGCCCCCTAGATGCAGGCTCGGGCACTGCACTGCCTAGGGGGAGGGTGTCCCCACTGCCCTCCGATGACGAGACTCTCATGTCAGACGAGCAGAACTCCCTGGAACCCCGTCCATCACACCGAGAAGTCTGGGCCATATTTGAGAACATCTGGAGCACTGTGTGCCAGTACAGGTACAGAGCTGAATGGGAACCATGTAGCAGAAGATTAAAGTGTTTTTGCAGTTGAATGTTGGTTCATGTACAGGGTTACAAATGTCTCCATCATTAGTGTTGACATTTTAAGGGATTCACATACAATATAATACCTGTGTTAAAATATATAGTCTGTATTCAAATTGATGGTTTGTTCCATTAAACGACTGCCCTTCAAATTGGCAATGGAGTTTTTAAAAAAAATTTTCCCCTGTAATTCAGTACTGCAGTTTTTGCAACCTTTAACTACCCTTATGCCTCGGGGGCTCTGCTGCCTGATGGAAAGCTGCCATCTCCTGAGGAAGCCTATGCCTGTCTGCAGAAACTGTTGGCTGCTGTCAAGGAGCTCCTGGCCTGTTTCCAGAGGTGAGGATAGCAAGTACCTTGGATCTTTCAGTCAGAAAATGTGTGCTCTTGTCATCCATCTCTGTTCAATATGCACTAGCAAATTCTATCCTTGAAAATCAATGATTGTGATGCAAATAATAAGTGGTACGGTAAAGGTTTTAAGTGAACTATAGTTGCTCTTTGAAAGTAATTTTCAGAGATCAAAGCCAATATAATACCTGAAACTGCCTTAATAACAAACATATGAAATATTACCTTATAAGCTGTTATTAAGTGTTTTTAAATGTATGAATGAAATAAAATGAAGACTAGAACAGTATTGATGTGGCAGTCTGCCGTGCTGATAGATCAGAAAAAAAGACCTTTAGATTGAACATGAAGCCTGTTTTAATTTGAACACACATTTTAATAAGCAGATGTTTGCCATTAAAGCTCTGAGGCAAATTCAGAAAGCCATTTACTCCTATTTGTCATCAGTGTTAAAGGTTGTTTGGAATACAAGGTTTTGTGAAATAATAAATACTAATAATAAATACTACTTCAGAGAGGTATTCCAAAAGCAGGATTTTCAGAGCAAAGCTGTAGATACTTGTAACAAGCAAGATGTAACGAGCAGTCAAATTAAACACCCCTTATTTGTATGTGTTGTATACCCATTGTGTTTCATTTTACTGTATTTAGAAATCTTATTTACTTCGCCATATGGGTACGCATTCCCCTATTCCTATGTTTCAAAACAGTCAACCCTTCGCAGATGCCTAAATAGTGAGCTTTGGCATTTCCCTCCATCTTTAAAAGAAAGAGCTGCCTATGTGGAATTTAGGACACAGTTCTGCACTAACAGTACATGTTGTTTTTTTATCTTCACAGTCAAAACCAGTTTTTGTTTTTGCAGTCTTTTAAATCTTTGTCTTGTACCATACTGGATTGAGGAAAGTTCAGAGAATGCCTTGCTATTCTGTTACTCTTTCACATCCTAGGGTCATTTCACCTCAGCAGTGCTGTTGAGGTCAAATCATGTTGAGGTCAAATCATGTCACTGGCTGCAAAGCATGTGCTGCAGAGCTAACTGGATTTCTCGATAAGTATGTGATTTGGATTTCAAATTGCTGCTGTGGAGATTTCCCTGACTGACTGAACCAATGCAAATATGATTGAATCCAGTACGTGTTTTACATGCTGTGCTAAATGCACCTATATTTTGCAAATGCAATACAGCAAAGGTGCGCAACCAAATTGTTATCACTGGACGCATATCCAGAAAACTAGTTTAACCTAATGTGTATAGCGGGTCACACATTGCTAAAGAATAATTCGAGTTTAACCCTTAGCTGCAATACACACACACACACACACACATATATAGGCAATTTCCCTTAGGATTGCTGTTAATTTTACTTTGTACTGCACGATACACGTCACAAACAAAAATATACAAAACAATCAAAAACAAAGCATTACTATCGTAACGTTACTGTTATACCATATACACATGCATAATACAAAGCTGAAGTGGTTTTTATTTTAGCAGACGAGTTGCTCAGTTGTAGCAGGCAGCAATGTATCAAAAGTCACAGGGCAGTGACGTCACTTCCCTAGCAACAGCCTCCTATTTTGGGAATGGGTTCTTTCAATGCAGCAGGTTTGTGCATTTAAGAAAGGAGAGGAAGACTCATAAAATTAGATGGATACAAGCTGATGAGACACAATTACCCTCCACAGTACGAATTAAAATGGTGTGCTGCTTTTTATACGAAATATTAGAAAAAGCATGTCAAAGTTAAAAAAAATATTTACGATATATTCATAAGTGAAATGGAATTAATACGCTGGGCTGCATGTGGTTGCATGTCCCTGCAATACAGTAGTCCTTCACGTATCCGAATGCGGTGGGACCAGAGTAAGGGCAGATTTGTAAAAAGTCAGATACCATTATATACAGCTGTAACAATGACTATCTTCACACCGTTATTGTTTTGAGATTCAAACTTTTATTAGCGAGCTCCCCTAAATCCCTTGTTTAGAAAGATACAGGGTATTAATGCTTGTGACAGAGTAGCCGTCTGCCATGTGGGTGCATGCATTTGCTGCTGAGTGACAGGCAGGCGATCAAGACGGAGGTTGAAGTTGATACGCCCCGCAGGTGAACAGGATTTATTGACATATCGACACACTGAACTGCTCACGTGACACTACCACAGCAATGGTTGCGCACGGAGCACATACAACACAGTGTACAAAAAACTTTGGTATGATCTACAGTCTCTGAACTAATTTCTGTTCAATAATAAACTAACGTAGCTGAAGAGGTTGATCATGGCGTATAAATGGTTAGGGCGGATACACGATGGATTACTGTACTTTAAAGCAGGGTCGTAAAAGAGGTTATGGGTCCTCCGCTCTGTAGCAAAGATTCACCCACCAGCAAATATTTCTTAGTGCAAGGTCATCCTGAGAACAAGGAAACCAAAGAATATCTGCAGGACTTCACAACTTATCTAATCACTCGTTCTAACTTCCAGAGCTAGATACAAAAGTGTATGATAGGCACAATAAATAGTCAGCAAATCCACTTAGAAAAGTGGTATTCTGTGCTGCTGTGCTACCTTGGAGCAGTCTTATACACAAAGGATAAATAATATTGCATCTATACTGTACAGTACTTAATTACCATATTGAAACAATCCCTTATATAATCGGAGTAGATCCACATTTATTTTCTCGTTTGACTTTTCAAACACTTTAACTTTGTCCTGTTTCACAGGTGTTCCCATACCTGTTCAAACCTGACCTCCTTATTGATGAAAGAATCAATTTCTCATTGCACAACCTGTCAATAAGCTGGCAGAGAATGTCTCAGCTCATCCTGGTTTATGATGCAGATACCACATCTTGCTTCACACAGTTTCCTTGCTGTGTAAATAGGGCAATGAAATTACTAAATGAAGTGGTTCACAAGAAAGTGACGAAGGTTGTCAGTGTTACATTTGCAGATGTTTCTAGTAGACATGGAAGGGAATCAACAGATGTCCTTTGAAGAATATTGACAGATTTTATAATAAAAATGCAAGCCCCTAGTCAGTCTGTGTGCCGCTGGTGGAATACACATTCATATCCTGCTTACAGAACTGTGAAGATTCAAAAGGATTTTTTTTTTTATGAAACAGACTTTTACACAGTTGTGTATTACTTGCATTAGTAATGTTAACTAATAATTAATGTATGCAGTTTGTGTCTTGTGAAGTTAACATTATACATCATAAATACAGTTTAGTGTGGTGAGCTGTAGCATTAAAATAAGCCGTAGTTTTCAGGGTTGCAGTTAATACTTGGGAATGTTAACAGTACAACAATATGTGTGATTTAGTCATTTACAAGGAACCATTGTTTGCTACAGAAGAACAGAAGTTCTCAGTTGAGAGGGAAGTAGGGAATAATGTGAAGAATGTCCACATGAAGATTTCCACGCTCAAGAACATAAATACTGAAAATGTGGTGCAGTTATATTCGTTTTCTTTGTAGATTTAGTTTTTTTGAAGAATTAGGAGCTTATTCAAAACCGCTGATGAATGCACCAGATCGGTGCAATGACTTTTTATCCTGGGTCCACCACAGAGCAAAAATGACTGTTACACTTGAAGAAAAAAAGTGTGTGCAGGTGTATTTTGTTTTATTTCTGTGTTTAGAATTCCTGGAGCAATATAAAGTGCTTCATGTTCACAACCCAGACTATGCCTAATAGGGATGGCTGTTAGCCCCTGATATTACTGTGTGCAAAGTGTGCCAGCACTTCCAGGCAGGGCACCACTACCTAGATAGACAGGGTTGTGACGTTGTGGGACCTGTTGGTGTTGTATTGCTCCCTGTTAGGCACGCAGGCAGTGGAGAGACTACTGAGAACGGTGATGTCGTTTCCTGCGCAAATGGAGCAAGTCATTTATATTGATGCAGCCACCTGATGTAACTGTGAGCTCAAGGGACTTAGGGGTAGATGTACTAAGATGGGCCAGTCGCAGTGCAAACATACAATATTTGAGTACCCTCATCTCCACCCCATTTTTACAAATCTATGCAGGAACACTCATAACTACATATTCATCTAAGGCTGAACCGCAAAGCAAAAATGCTGCTGCAAAGCATTCCCTAAAATGTCGCTAATAGCATTGCGCTTGTTTAGTACATTTCACCCTAGACCTCCAACTTGTTTGCAACTGATTTGTGACTACTGCGACAGCCACAACACTATAGTACATCTAACCCTCAGTTTCTTGTCTCTCTGGCTATTACTTCTCTCTATTTCACACCACTTTATGGAGAATTATATGTTCCAATAAACTCCATTGTCTTCCTTTTACTATTTATATCTCACTGTGTCTGCCCCAGTCTGTCTGTGTGTATATATAGATTTTTTTTATTATATTTGGCTGGTCTGTTTTTGTAAGGAAATATTTCTAATGAACTAATTGTTTGTTAATGTACAGTGTATTATTTAGGTCTCTTTCAGTCTGTCAAGAAATGTACATATGTATCTGCCTGTCTGTTTAGATTGCGATCTGTTATTTATCTGCATAGACTTTGAATAACAGTGACATCTTAAAACTGCTTTTATAAAGCTCAGTAAATTAGATAAATTGAAAAAACAAGGTCAACTGGAAATGTGTGTTAGTGTGTAAAGAAGTCTGCTGCTCCACTTGGCAGTGTGATTTCTTCCTGCACCGTCATGTTCAGCCTGGAGCAGGTCTGCATGGAATTGCTCACGCTGCTGGAAACTGGAATCTCTGGGAAGCAATTTTGTAAGTCAAATCAGGATTTCCTGCATTCAAAGCACCTGACCCGATCTCACAAAAAACATAATATTTTGATACAGTGAATTTAACACAATATATATTTCAGTATATTATGCAAAAAATTATAAGAGCTTGACTACAATACATTTTTTTACCCTTGTGCTGCTGTTTCATTTGTTATAAAGGGTGATGCATGTAGCAGTGTTGGGTTGTGTCTGTTTTTTAATGCAGGGCAGGTTTAATGGTTCCCCTTGGGTTACCTAGGAAACAGAACACAGTATAAGCTCAGTGCGTGACAGGCAGTGTGACTCATCCTTGGCCACATGATTTCACATTCACTGCAAGCTGAAGCATAGTATGTGAGAAATGTTAAGACAGACTGCCTTTTGAGCCTGAACCCACCATTTATTTTTTATTAAATATTTTACCCATGCTGTAATGGAGGCTTTGGCTGGTCTCAGTCCAGTTTTAAAACCACCATCACAAATAGTGTTAAAATACAAAAAAAAATAAAAATACAGTACTTACAAAATATTTACGGTATTTTAAGACTTTCTGAACAGCTGTATAAATGTCATTTTTAGCCTCTTGTTTTGTCTATATGAATAACTTGTTCTCGCTATTAACCACTGCAAAGCCATTGTATATGCTGCAGGCAAACGTTATTGTCCAGAATGGACAGACAGTGTATACACGTTCTGTTCCAGGTGAACTAAATGTTCTGTTTCCCTTTAGGGTGTTGGCACAAAACAGCTGCTTTAAAGATGTGCAGAACCTTTCCACCTTCATCGCCAGCAGTGAGGTGAGGAGAGTTGATCTCATGTAAGAGCTGTGTGCTTCCAAAAAAAAAAAAAAAAAAAAGAATTATGGTTACATGTGTCGTAGTAAATACAGTATATCATCCCATATCTGTGAATCTGACTTGACTGATGAGATATCCGCAAGAGAAGCTGTTTACACTGCATTCCAGACTCCAGGTTAACACAAATTAGAAAATTGTGCTGTGTGGCTAACCTATTTAAAGGGTACTGGTATTTTTTGTGTTTTTTTACCATCTGTTTATTTATTTATTGCTGTACAAAGAGATACATGGTGTGCCTATTACCTTGTGCAATGATGCTGTTCGTGAAGCTGGAGAATTAAGGAAAATAAGTGCCTTATCCTAATAAAAGCACCAGTCTGCAATCTGTATCACACTGAGTTGTATGCACAAAATAGCAACCACAGACACATCGCCACCAGACTCCATGCTGCTTGCAATTTATATTATATAATGACTTTGATCCCATTATTGTTTCTAGTTCTAAAGAAATCTGTATTATTCTTTGTTGCAGATTACCACTATGGGTCAATTGTTCACTGCACAGGAGCTGTATGAGTGCTTGTCGCAGCAGGAGTACAGGTAGGTTAAGTAAGAGGTACTGTAGTCACAGATTGCCTTTAAGGGAGAGAGAGAGGGATGGCTTGAGCAGCAAGGCCACACAACATGGTTTCTATGGTAACATTTGCATAAATTTACACACTGCCTGCTCTTCTCTTGGTGCTCATTTGCAAAAGCAAAGATTATTTTATTTTACTCTTTGCATCTCTACACACATCATGCAGTTTCATGACTGCTGATATTTGAATGTCAGCCAGTGATTAAAAAAAAAAAACACCTTTTGATACTAGCACAATAAACTATCAATAACTGTTTACCAAAAGGTTGAAATTGGTGAAAGGTAAAATCTACCAGCAAGCAGCAAAGATTTAATGATTTCCATTACACGAGAGTAGATGTTAAAACTTCATGCTGATTTGAACTCAGCTCTCGCCAAGATAAGCACCAACTAAGACGTAGCTTTACAGTAAACTAATGTGATCCATAGGTGTCTACATCCATTTGCGCTTCCTTCCATATGATGATGTCGATATCCTTCTGTCAGGTGTTGACGGCTGAAGTCTAATGCTGGCTCCAGGGATCAGCTTATTTTGCCTCCCTAGCGCATCAGCACACACAACGGCTGTGATGCTGGCTCAGGGATCAACCACAGTGCGGTCTCCCCAGCGCATCAGCATGACAACCGTCTGGATTGAGCTAAGTAGGGTACAAGTAGGGTCTTCAAGAGGGCACCTTCCATCCTCGGTATTTCGTCGACTAGCCCATGACACCTCAAGAGGGCTCGACGGTGATTCTGGCATCCCAGAATCACCCCCCTCCGTCCCCCACTCAACTCAGCCCAGCTTACTTACCTGTACATCAGCGTTTCTTTCTTTCTATTGTGCTTGAGATCCCCAGCCAGAATCTTTCAATAACCTCTTTCTAATAACAATCTAAACAGAGAATTGTGTTAATATAATACCACATTAAACCACCATCAGCAATAAATCCTATGGTAATAAAATACTGCTCAGATATTGATTTGGTTAAACATCTTTTTTTCTGAAAAAAGTAATCTCAGACAAAAAAGACATATTTTGTTGGAATAAGAATATACTGAGCACTGCTGGACTGTGCTGAATACTAGTATTTATTTTTAAATCATTGCAGTCTAAAAATAAAAGTACATATTGAAGCAGGAATATGCTGCTGATACTGAACTGGACAAATGCAATATTTATGTACTTGTGCCAATTGCCTCCTGAAATCCCCCCCCCCCCCCTTGCTAAAATCCAGTCATTCTCAGTATTTCCAAATGTCACCCCCACACCCAGGACTAAGGGGGTCTCGGCCACCCTGTGCTCCTTGTGTAGACCCCTGCCCCCATTCCATATTCCATGACAGCGCATAGCTGTGAGATAACAAACCATTGAATACTGGAAACATGCCATGGTAAATCATTGTTTGTGCAGGAATCCAGTGCAGTCTGCTAATGCAAGGCCAATGAATGGGTAACTGTAAGGTTCCTACGTTTACAGTGTTCTTGTTTAAGTCCCAATGCACCACAGACCCACATTTCCATCAATACCTAAGTAAAAAATGTGTCTTAATTTATGACAATGCATTTCAGAGTTACAGTATATTTCTGTACAATTTACATGTACAAGGAAATGCATTACATAATTTGCATATCTATGCTGGCTAAATCTCATTGCTAGAGAACATTATTTCCTGGAATTTTGTTCCAGCAAGTCAACACTTTCCTACCCAACTCTTTGAAACTTTGCATTGTGCTTTTTTTAAATTTATTATTATCCTGGCAGCATGAACACAGTGGGTCATTTATGGACTCCATTCTACTATTTTCGATTTGTGGCTGTACCACACTACAGTACAGTTTCTGATTGACTCTTGTTGTCTAAAAGTTGCCAATAAAGGCAAAGGGAGATCTTTTGAAGGACATTATGTAATCTGCTCCAACAGCCACCAGACCGAGTATAATTTGTGGGTTGTTGATCACTGGACAGGATAATATGTTGATGCCAGCCACCTCCAGCTACTGAAATGTAGCTTCATCTGATACTCCGTCTATGGCCTTGGTGTATATCTGTGGCAACGGACGAGTTATTTGGCTCGCTTTTTTTTTTTTTTTTTTTTCTCTCTAGAGAAAAGCTGAGCATGGGTTGGAATCAGTTGGCAGAGTTGAACCTTAATCTGGAGCAGTGCAACACAGCTGTCTGCATGGAGGCCAGGGTCAGGGGCTGGATGTGACCCCACCAAGCTGCAACCACAAGGCTGTACCTTTCCACTCTCTTGGAACTCACTTTCCTGATTTTGATCTTCGTGTACACACATTCCTCATGGTTCTTGAGGATTGGAAATAACAGCACATAACAATAGTGACGCAGTTTAAAAAAAAAAAAAAAAAGTTTTCTTTTTATTGATTTTATAATTTCAGAAAATCTCAAAAGCTTTAATACCTCACTGTTTTATTTTAAAGTAAGGAATTAAGTCGCAGTGCAGCTTCATTTTTTGTTTTCGAGTTTAGCGATTCCGTAAAAAGCAGGAAAGACTGCACCTTATGAAGCTGTAGTACTCTAGAAGACTACCATCCTACAAGTAACTCCAAATACGATATGAAAACCTCTTTGTCATGAGAAAATATCTACAAGCAATTAATGTGCCTGGTCTTAAATCACATAACTGTCCAATAATAAATCCATTAACATTTTTACCAACATTTGCCTTATGTCCCTTGTCGTGACTTTTGAAGCGTAGAAAACCTGCAGATCTCATTAAATATGAAATAGAAAAAACTGAGTCTAAATATTCAAATTACATTTTATTTCAGTTGAATGAGAATTAGTAAACAATAAATATCATTTTTTGTTAGAAAGCACTACAGGGTGCCGGATGGAGGTAGGTTTTTATATGCGGTTCCACACATTTTGGATGCACATAACTAATAGACATTTGTCAGCATTACTGGAGGAGAGGGTTCAGCATAAACACAATGCAAATCCTCATAGAAAACACAAGTGAAGGATGTGTATTTTCACCAGAGATATCTACTTTTATGTATGTGGTTGGCTACCCAACTTCAAAATCATACAATGTGTTTTGACACACCTCTTTGGAGTTTAAAGTTGCATACAGAACTTCCTTTCAGGTGTTAGTTAACTTTCCATAGGGCTTGAAAACATTGAAAAGTCTCAGGTTTATTTTTTTCTAACATGCAGTTAATGTTTGTTTTGGTTTATTGTATACTATATATTTATTCTGCACAAACGAGGGAAAGCCAAGGAATAAGTAATCCGTCTTCATATAACTACCGATCATTCAGGAAACCTGAGTTATATTTGGTCCTGCCCAAGGACAATATTGATCAGCTTCATTAACCTGTGTTCCACCCTGCTGGGCGTTATTTTTCCAAGAAGCCATCTTCTGCATTGGAGGAGGTGATATCAATTTACACAAGAGGAATGTTATAAAAGGAATGTTATCATTTGGCTCATCTCCATATAACAGCCATGAAAGATTTCAACCCTTTTTTAAGCATTTACAGTATTTTTCATTATCTGTGTGCAATTAAAATGCAGTTCTGACCAGGAAGAATGTCGCACTGTTTCTTGATCGGATTTAATGGTGTAAGTGAATTGAATGGTTTTATCATCTGGTGAGTTATAACCTTTGCAGACATGTTTTCATATATAAATTCATTTTTGCAAACAAGCTATGGGCATTTTCATCAGAAAACTCATCACTAAGACCATGTTTTAGGCTTTTTAAATCTAAATCCTGTCTGTTTAGATATTTAAAATATTGTTTTTTGTGTATGGTTGTGCAAGGCAACATCTAAAACAGTTTTGAAACTAAAACCTTTTTAGTTTACTTGTATCTTCAAAAGTATGTACAAGACCAGAGAGCGCTCTGTTTGAATTATTTAATAGATGCAGTATTTAGATCAAGTGTGTCAAGTGAACTCTAAACACAGGATCAACAGAACAAACACATGGTTATTGTGAGGTTTCCTTGTAGTGTTAATTTAAAGAATGTTTTAAAATTGTAGTAAATTCTAAAGAATGATAACAGTACAGTTAATTTGCTCAAAGTATGTCCGTTTATTGTTCAGAGCAATATGTTTTAAAGAAATATTCACACTGTTGTATAAGCCATACAATGTATCTGTTTACCCTATGAAACAGTTGTATTGAAATATATTAAAATGTTTTTCAAAATGTGTTGTGACTTTTTATTACTACAAATAGTTTTGTACATGATAGTTTAATGTACATTAAGATTTTATAATAACATCATTCAGCAGCTCTGTGCTGCTTACATGTTTGGTTCACCAAATATTGGCGGGCTAGTTTCACTGAGGCAATCCAGACACATTTACTCAACCCTCTTGATTTTTCTAAAATGCATCCCTATGGTCATATACACATCCATGCACACACAAGTACTTATAAGAGGCATTTCTGAGACCTAGTGCCAACAGACGTAAATGATTGTTTAATTTTACAAACATGCAGTAAAGAAAGACCCTAAAACATCAGCTCAAACAAAGCACAATGATATTGCCAGATTAGACACATGCTGGCAAACAATTATTAGTTCAGATTGACCTAAAATGTTTAATGTTTTAGCACAAGCCCCATTCTTACCTTGAAGATGATTCAAACCACAGAGCAGTATTTACCATCCAGAGATATTCTAAGTTTGTGAAAGGTGATTGATTTCCTGACCAGTTTTGGATCATTTACTCAAGATTTTACTGCGTTTTGACAAAATGGCAAACAGCCTTTTACTATGAACTTACCATACATACAGCATAAGCAGTAAGGAAATGAAAAACCAGCAGATATGAATGATTCTAAATTTAAAAGAAAGAAAAGAACTGCCAAGAGGAGTTGTGGTCCAATAGATGACTAAACAATACAATATCGGTGTGTATTGTACTGTAATTACATGCTGTATATGCGTGTTTGGTTTTAAAATGCAGCCTGATCTATTTTAAAAGTGCTTGTTTACATCCTGTAATTTTGTAATACATCTGACTGAAACAAGCCAGTGCAGTATGTCTGCAGAATGTCACAAATCCATCAAACCACTATCAATGCATGAGCATGTCTGAGCCTAATTGCTTTTCATATTGATGTACAGGATTATGTATTTTCAGCAGGCTTCTTCCAAACGCTGTTGACATAGTGCAGTGGTATTATTTATGTGCTGCGCTATGTAAAGTACATTTACTTTAAGTAATGCTCAATTAATTTAATTCTAAAAGCATCAGTTAACAGGAAAATAAACCAAGCCTCCTGTATTTCACATTTATGGTACTATCAGACGGCTGGTGGCTGGACAAGATCCAGAAACCTCTGACTCTAGTTAAGTGGGAATTAAAAAGCACATCCAAATAGTGGGTCCGTCTTATCACTTAATTAACCGGACAGTATTTGTATAAATTAAGTTTACTGGATATAGCCAAATTAAATCCAATACGTCTATAAGAAGCTTGGAGTGCATGATAAAAGTCAGATGAAGATGCCGATGTGAAAAGCAGCCTTTAATAAAATACAGGAGGTATTACAGCGCTGAGTACTTGTGGAAGGGGTTTGTCATTTTACAATCCCTTCTGTCTGAGGTGTGTAAAACCAATGTGACATTGCAAACACAGGCAAGGAGCTGGCTCTTTAACATCATGACACAGCAGGGTGTTTTTTTAAATTTTTTTCAATATATTTTATTTATTGGCTGCAGTGCGCCAGGACAGGCAGCTTGATACACTAAATAAGGGAATGCTGAGCATATGTGTTGGTGTTTTGATTGCTACATGCTGAACTATATATATATATATATATATATATATATATATATATATATATATATATATAGTATTCTGCAATCAGCTTATTTGCACACTTGGAATACTTTTGCTCTTTCTTTATTGTTTAAATTGTTGTCACAGTCACATGTCACAGTTCTGCTAAGGTCGTTTCACATTTGCAAGTCAAACCATTAGCATACTCGAGCAAACAGATTAGTCTCCTGTCTAGTAATTTTCCATCAAGAGAAAATCTGTGCTGGGAAAAAAATAAATGCTTGAGCCAATTAAATATGCACACTGCTTTCTCACTTTCTCCCACAGAAAAAGAACGCCATGAAAATACTAGCAGTTTGCATACAAGTACTGTATTACAGTCAGGAAACCAGTCTTCAATGCACAAACCTGTTCACAAAACATGACAACTGCATTAATGTAGCAGCTCAAGGAATTTAATTAACAAAGAGCAAAAGTATAATGTCTGACCAACGTGATTTTTTTGTCTTCATTTACAGTAATGTTAACTGGTAACATGTAACTCCAGACTGACAATTTAGTTTTAGTAAATTAGTATTTACCAAAAGTGATTTATTGATCTCCTAAACTCATTATCTTATTAATAAATTCCCCTGTAGTCTTTGGATTTTGAGTTCTAGGGCAGTGATCTCCAACAGTAACTCTGTCACGCTGATATAAGTTATTTCCTTTGTCTTGTAGAAGGCAAGGGAATGGCAAAGTGTCAATTTCAATTACCGTATGAGCTTCAAGGATTTGAATTTTTTTTTTTTATCCAAGTCAAATCCAGTCTGTTTAGTCCCTATCAGATGCACCTACATGAAAAAAAAGTAATTCTAAAGATGATTGAGCCTTGTTCCTGATGTAGGTTAAACTAAATTATCTTTCAGTCAATGAAACATTTGTTTTGTATCTTTAGTGTTTTCTAAATGCTGCCTCTCCTGTAGATTTTTTTTTCTCATTCATACCAAGTTTCAAGAGATTGATTATATTAATTTCTTACAATTTACAAATTGATGAAACAAGCCCCATCAAAATTCCTTTATTACAACTAAGGAAATTCCAGCAACCCAACTGTCAACAAGTCACTTTTACTTACTGTAGATAGTAAAAGTGATAATTGCAATACCCTCTACATTCCTAGTTACAGTAATAAAATACAGGACATTTGACATTTAAACTAGGTTTTTAAGCTTCATAAAGTAACTGGGTTTCTAATTTAAATTATGGAGCAATTTGGCCTCATGTGCAAGGAGCAGCATTTTCCTAGTTTACTAGCCGTGATGAAGAATTTATGGGAACTAAAAATACAGTCCTTCAGCTGTGCAGGAAACTTCCAGAAGGCTGCAGTATGAACTACAAGGTTGTACCCCATCTTCACTTACAATAATCCAAACTACTGCTTGAATTAAAAGTGTGTTTTTCCTTTAGGTTTCAGAAATCTATTATATATTTTTTTTTAAAAACAAAAAAAAAAAAAAACAGGACATACAGTAAGACTTTATAGCACTTTGGAAACTAGGTAAAAAAAATTATATAAATTATATAAAAAGAAAAAAACTGAACACCCTCACATTTGGGTTTAAATCTGTTTATTAGTTTTACAAATGTTATCAGCTTGTAACAATTCACATCTAAATTTATTCTAGAAATTCAAAACGAGAAAATCTTTTAAAATACTGAATCATAACTACATTTTCAACATTCATAAAATCAATTGAAACCAAAATGAAGAATCTGTGTAATGTCAGTACTAAAAGTACTTCTCTTTGAAGCAGCAGAAGCAAAAGCTCAGGAGTGCAAGCGAATGCCACTTCCTTCTTACCATTTCATTTAAATGCTTCAAAACATTTGCACCTGCCACTGGTTTCAAATATATTGGTAAATTGCTCAGTGTAAAAAAAAAAAAAAAAGGATATGTAAAAAGGCCATCAAAAGATACCATTGTGTATTGGCAAGCATTTGAGCCTTTACTTTAAAAATGACATTAAATCATATTTATATATAATTTCTTTGAATAAGGCTTCTTGCCCCCTCTCCCTCTCCCTCTCCCCCTCCAAATAGCTCTACTTAAGTTCTCCCGGCCTTCCCCTCAACTCAATATTTATTACATTTTCTAACACAAACCATTGTGCAAACCTGCAAGAAGTGTGTGACCTAATGTTTCAGAATTATATAAAAAAACAAAAAACACTATATTACAGCAAAAATATTTTATGCAATATGCAAAGGCTTTATGTTGCCATCAGCAACCCAACCTCCCCAGATTCTAACTCCCCTCCCAACCCAGCTCACATGTACAGCTCCACTAAAACACAATTACATCACTAAGCCTGTTAGTTTGAAATAGGTTCTGCAAACATTCAATTGAAGTTGAAAGTTTTGGCAAAAGGACTCCACTTATTGGTCTCAGGGTTATACACTTCAATGGTGTTCAGGAACTCATTGCCATCAAAGCCTCCCACTGCCAAGATAAGCCTCCCCAGCACAGCCACACCAGCGTTGCTCCGAGCTGAAGTCATGCTGCCCAGCATCTTCCACTCATTGTTCCCCGGGTCGTACATCTCCACACAACTCAGGGCACGAGAGCCATCAAACCCACCAACCACAAACAACTTCCCTGCAAACAAAACATCACACACAAGTTTAAACCAGATCAAGTAGGTTTCCTAGGTACAAGTTTAAATTCTATCATCTAATGACTGAATGATGATTAAGCCTAAATGTTAACAGTACTTCTCCATTAGAGACATGGGGCTGGATTCATAAAGCCTGGTGCTCTTGTTTTATTAGCATCATCTTTTATAGTGCCACTCATTCTAGCATGTAGTGTCTATGCCATCCAATTGGCTCAGTATCTGCACAGCCAATCAAAACAATTTAAAAATAAACACCTTAGTTTTTAGTCAGATTGTTTTTTTTGGTCAGTCAAAACTCACCCTCGTAGATGGCAACTCCTGCTCCACGGCGAGCCACATTCATGGGAGTGATGAGTGTCCAAGTGTTGTTCTCAGGGTTGTAACGCTCCACTGTGTTAAGACAGTTCCAGGACTCTGCGCCTCCGATGGCGTACATGAAGTTATTCAGCTCACACACTGCTGCCTGGTGTCTCCCTGCATTGAAACAATTATTTTTATGAACACTAAATGGGGGAAAACGGTGCCATTAAGTCCTCTACAACTAAAACATGTCCCATCATTGTATTTAACAATTAAAACAGCTTTGAATAAGTATTTATTTATTTTATTTCTTAGCAGATGCCTTTATCCACGGCGACTTACAATTGTTACAAGGTATCACATTATTTTCACATACAATTCCCCATTTATACAGTTGGGTTTTTACTGGAGGAATCTAGGTAAAGTACTGCAGCATCGTCCCCCACCTGGGATTGAACCCACAACCCTCCGGTCAAGAGTCCAGAGCCCTAACCACTACTCCACACTGCCGCCCATAACAAAGACAGGCTACTTTTAAAAGCATGTACCATTTTTTCTTTTTTTTTTTTTGTTTATATTTCATTTCCATTACTTACGTATGTTAAGAGGAGCACAGTTTGTCCAGGATTTAGCAACTGGGTCAAATGCATCACAGTTTTTCAGGCCTTTCTGTCCATATGGATCTGATCCACCCACAATGTACAATTTATTGTTTAACGAGCAAACACCTAGAAAGCAAACAAAGTCTCATGAGATAGGGAGTACATGCGGTTGGTTGGAAGTATTTTGTTTGTTCGTATGCTTATTGGCGATCCACAGAAGGGAAGGCAAGCAACTTTAGATTTACTGTGGTGAAAATTCAAACATACCTGCATTGCAGCGGTTTGTACGTAGCTCTGGCACCTGAATCCAGTCATCAGCATTTGGATCATATGTCTCTCCACAGCTCAGTTCATCGGAGTGTCCGTTTGAACCACCCATCACATACAGCTGACCCTGCATGAAAAGGAGGGGTTACTTACATTTGGAAATGGAGCCCTACAAAACACTGCTGTAAAATCAGATACAATTTTCACAGACACTAAAAGGCTCACAGAAAGTTATTAAAAGCCACCAGAAAGGAGACATGGCTAAGCCTTGCCAACAACAGCAGACACATGCTGAAGTATGTGATCTCCTACCGCATATTCCTCATAAGAACAAGTAGCAGATTTTACATTTTATCCATAACAGAGCCTGTGCTTGTTGATGGTTGTAGAAACATACCATTAACACCGCCATCTGGAAGCGCGCTCTGGGTGTCCTCATCGGAGCAATGAAAGTCCAGCAGTCTTTCTTGGGATCATAGCATTCCACTGTGCGAAGGCACTCCTCACGGTTGTAACCTCCTGGGAAGAAAAGGAAGCAGGTTAAAGCTGATAGCAAAATGTATGTTTGATATGGCACCCTAATTTAGCCATTGTTTCTACTCCTGGGCCACTGCCAGTTAGGTTAAACCCCAACTCTCCATGCAGGTGTTTTTTTTATGGGGTGAGGGGAGGCAGAGTTAAAAACTCTGTCCTTGAACGCTACATAAACCTGATGAAGTGGAATCAAAGATGAGCAAGAGGTTACCTGCTGCAATCAGCTTGCCATTGAGCTCTGAAGTCCCGAGCCCTGAGCGAGCATATTGCATGGGCGACAACAACTTCTCCTCCAGCTCCTCGAGCTGCACCTCGAAGCTCATGCTCTTCAGCAGGCAAGGGGTGCTGGACGGGGAGCTCTGGGGGCTGTTGCGGCCATGCAGGAAGATCACAGACAGCACTCCATTCAGGACAGCCAGGCACAGGTAGGTGTTGTCTGGTGGGGGTGGGGGGGGTGGAATATTTAAATTATTTCCCAAACTAAGGGGGTAGACAAGTTTTATCTTCAAATTATTAATTCTTACTTGTTGTCTTCTCTGAGGCAATGTATTTCCACTCGTGCTTGCACAGCTGCATCGCAGCACTTGGAGAAAGACTTCCAGAGGAGCTGTTGCTCATCTGCCTGTGGTCATTCTCGCGAAGAGGCTTCTTCTGCAAAACCAAAGGGGAGCTACAGAAACCTAGCTAGTGACAGCATCCCTAATACACCTCCTCCAGGAGACTACATGCCAGCTGTAGACCCAAGTGAGACAAATCTACCCACACACCACACACAGCGCAGTTTGCCTGTTCTAGCACACCTAGGCTTCTTCCAAGATGAAAGCTGCAAAATTGGCTTGATAAATGTACCTTTTTCTTAAATTTGAGCTCTTAAGCACTTGAAGGGGATTTGTGCAATGTTTTATGGCTGAAATCCAACAGCAAGGTTAACACTGGATAGAAATTCCAGGTTGCTATCCCATAAACAAAATGTTTACTCCCTCTTCCCATCTATACAAAATAACTTACATTTAACATGTAGGAAGAAAAAGCAAAACCTCTCATCCAACTAGCCCCTCCCCCATTAAAAATCCAATGTCTGTAGTCAATGGGTTACTCCGAGTTATCCTTCTCGTTAGGGCGGTTAAACACTTATATAATACCCAAAACAAGCTCTCTGAAAAAATTATAGCTTGAAGCCAGACTTTAGGTGTACTATAAAAGGCCACTTTAACCTCCGTCCAGATTGTGTGGGTTCTGTACCTGAACAAACTGGATGTGGTCATCATTGCCAAACACCTCAGTCTGTCCGTCAAGCAGATTCCCATCAAGCAGTTTGTGATCCGCTGAGTAGTACAGCGTTTGAACCTGCAAAACAGCAACAGAAGACCCATGTGGCTGTCTCCATAACAACAGAAACCAGAGGAACAAACGCAGTGTTCTACATAGCTCTGGATGTGCAGGCATGGGCAAAAGCTGATGGAGAAAGGGGTCTTTAAAAAATAAAAAAAAATAAAAAAAAAGAAAAGTAAGAATTCGGGGGGGTCCAGTTTTTCCAGCCGATTGTTAAGGCATCCACAATGACCTAGTTTCTCAGCAGGTCAGTTAAACTGAACCACAACAAAATGGATCTTAATGAAATTGTCTGAAGCACCATCTAATGCATTAGTAACCACCTCTGCTGTTGAGAATCAATTGACAAACATTGCCACAATGTACAAAAATAGCAGACCATCCCCTCTTCTCCCCCCACCACACACACTGAATTATGATTAGATATTGCACAACAGAATTGCACATCAGTGGTTGGTACGTAGAGTCCACTGTTCATAAAGAGGCTTACCCGACATTTAAAATACAGTTTTTTTAAACAAGGTAAAATTATTTGGAGAAATTTTGCAGTTAAGCTTTGGATAACAGACAGATATTCTACATACATATTTCAGAAATCCGGAATTACAAAAATATTCCAAGACAGATGCATTTATAAGACAATATGGTCAATGTGCGAACAGTGGAAAGATTGTTTAGTTTCATGCTGCTATAAAAGATGCACTGTGCTGCATTTATGTAAAATAGCAATTTTGCCCTCAAATAACTTAAGTATTTAATGCAAGTCACGCTGACAGCTAAATAAATTAAGCTGAGACTAATTTGCTAAATAAATGTTTGTTTTATCTAGTGATACTCCAAATGAACATACACTGCTTCTAATTTCAAGAGAAACACTTCCTGCAAACATCCTCATTTTTCACCAAGAGTATCAAATAAAAAGCACAAAAAACTAAGCACAAGAACGAACAATGCAGATTAATCAAGGTTTGATTTGTGTGTGTGGGTGGGTGAGGTGCAACAGAACACTAGTTTAAGGACTACCAAACCTTTAATAAAAATACTGTTGCAATGCTCATTGTCACAAGTGCCAGTTTTATAATATTTGTGCCATGTTTTAAAAAGATGCATACATGGCAGGTGAAAGGCAAGATTTTCCAGCAGCAGATATTTTAGTAGCCTCCTACTAATGCTGTAAGGAGTAAATACAATTAGTTTCATCTTTTTCTGGCAACACATGGGACTGCTGCGTGGTTTATGTTGTGGGCAGGACTGAAGCTGCTTCTTTATGACCCATTACCCCGGAGGATTCTTTCTTGCTTTCTTCAGTCTTGCAAATCCTGCAGTGGTTTGGTTACTAAACCTAGGGAAAGATAAATCAATGCGGAGGAATAGCCATTAGAATTGTACCTACTTTTGGGGAATAAAATTCTAAAATTGTACCTGTGAAGAACGCAATGTTAGGAATATTAACCTTTCCCTCTGTGTTGCTATTGCATCAACTACTTATGCAAAGAAACATTAAAATTGAAACATGTTGTGAAGAAGCAAGTAAAGTCAAGACAAACAAAATTAGCCACAGACTGAACAGGTTTATTCTGCTCACCTGGAAAACCCCACAGATTCAGTTTAGGGACACCTACTGCAAAATTAAAATTTCTTTAGGGCCAATGCTTAAAGAAACAAACAAAACAAAAACAGTGCCAAAACAGAACCAACCCTCAAACATTAAAAAAGAAAGTCGTTAAATGGCATGACCTGACACACAGTATATTATACTGACCTCCTCCATCAGGCTCTCCAGATGTTCTCCGTTCTCCCAGATGCTGCGCTGCACCCAGCCGATTACCTTGGAGTACAGTTTACCATTGCTAGGCAGACTGGCATTGTCTTCAAGCATTACCTCTAACTGCAATGAAAGAGGAACATTTATAGACTGAGTATAACCCAAAATAAAATGGTACATATATCAGAGTTGTATAGAAAATTTAAAACTGAGCTTTATCATTTTAAAAAGGTCAAGTCACCTATTGCAAAACCAGTGAGGAGATGAAACGGTTTTACACGAGCCATACCACAAACCACATAAGAAAAGGCCATTACATGAATGTATTATGTATCCAGAAAACAAACCTTCAGTCGGGGGAGTTTGAGAAAGTCATCCTGCTCAGAAACATCCAACAGGTGTTCCTGGATGTATGAATCAATCTTTTCCAAGAGGCGTCCATCTCTCATGCAACTTGCAAAGTTACGGTAAGTGATGCAACTCTGGCTGTCCATCTTTGACAATAAATAATCACCACATATCTAGGCAAGAAAGAAAAAAAAAATCACTAGCAGATAACCTATTTGTAAAACTATGCCCAGAAAACTAAAATTACAGCCACCCTACCCCCTTTTTTATGTAAAGAATGTATTTGATTATGTAAGCATTAGGTTAACCCAATACAAACAATTTAACACAGAAACTATAAGTGCTCTTAATTTTATTGTGCAGGTCAGGAATTTTAAATGGAAAACAGTGAAATCCAAGAACATACCTGTTTCACTCTGTCCATCTTTAGCTTCTTTGATGCCGAGTACACATCCTTAACCAGTTCCTTATCAGCTTTCAGTCTGTTAATGGCAAAAAGTAAAGTCAGCCTCCATGTGTCCAACATACTGTTCACCACTCTGTTAGTCCACCTACCCTAAGAGAATAAGTATCCAGTAACACACAATGAAAAACTTCTCCAAACAGAGCAATGGCCTTTGCATTGACAGGATGACCTGTGTGGGTTAAAATGCAATAGTGAGAAAGACCCACAGAAAATGACTATATACAATATTCAGTGGGGGTCGGGTTATAGCCAGCAGACAAACCACAACGCGACAGCTTAAAGTAATCAAATTTCATTACACATCATTGTGGATTGATGGCCATCCCTTACCAAAAGAAAAGCCGTACATGAAGATATTTGTACCAATAACCCCCTTAGTAAACAAGAAAGGTGTATGGTACCAATGTAACATTTTGATATACAAAGCTTACTGCGCAGTGTAGGCATAGTTCAGCAATATTTCAACTGCCTCAGGGTTCAGGTCATCTAACTTCACATGGAAGGCCCCTTGGGAGTCTGGGTCGCTGTTGAAGATTTCAAAAAGGTAGGGGCTGCAGCAAGCGAGGACAGCACGGTGAGCCATAAGTTCATGCCCACAGACCTGGGAACAGAATAAAGTCACATTCACAATAGGTTTCATGTCAAGACAACCCACCTATTCTCCCAGAAAAACTGATTAAGTGATTATATCAAGCAGAGGAGAGTTTTATACAAAATATTTTTTACAGGGACTTACTCAAAGTACAAGTCAATTTTATTAAATTTAAAAGAACAAACTAGACAATATATGGTACTTACTTGAAGTCTGACATCACAGAACTGTCCACTCTTGCGGAGAGCGTTCATTTTGGCAACTGTCGAATCAAGGAAACTTTCATCTTCAAAAATTAAATATCCGTTGGGAATCATTTTGTTACCTTTTTAAAAACCTTGGATAAAAAAAAAGGAAACAATTATTTCTGGCACATTCATATTTACAAGTTGATAAATGCAAAAATATATATAGTCTAAAAAGTACTGTATTTATATAATTTATTGACTTACCTAAAAAAAAGGATGTAATGACAACACAAGTTTGGCGACAGGTGGAGAAAAGCCAAGAAATTCAAGGCACCGGAAAATTAGACCAGGATCCTGAATCTTCTTTTTAGAGAAGGGAGAGAAGAAATGCTGTCTGACAATGTGTCCCCTAGATCAGGCAGCGGTGGTTCCAATACAAACTATCAGGCTTAAAGCTGATGTAATCAAGTCTTTAGGAGCACAGTGGCTATAGAAAAGTGGTTCTTCTGTGATAATCCCGCATTATAACCTGAAAAAAAAACCAAACATACACATTACAAGTCACAAAAAACAAAGGTTATGCTTGTAAAAATACCCACTAGACTTTGTCTAAACATTTATCTAGGTCTTCAAATTTTACATTCCCTACCAAAATATCCTATGTCACCTTCAAACTGCCCTGTAGCAGAGTGAAGATACCATACAATGAGACCAGACTCACTGCCTGAGTGCTCACTTGCTCTCTTTACCACCTTGCTTTCTAAATTAACAAATAAATGCTACGCCTGCTGGGTGGTTCAGGACACCCTGCCTGCTTGTAAAATGAAACAGCCCCCATCCCTGCACCTAAAACCCGGAGTCACGATGGTGGTAGTCTGTCCAAGTGTTTTGAGATCACATGCGGCAAATGTCAAATGCTTAACTTCTGAACGCTGTGTCAGTCAGAAGGGATAAATCAGATCTGAACTGCTTGCATCAACAGCTGCTAATAAAAGGGCAACACTAGAGTCTGCCATTTCATGGAAATCAGCCTTTTTTCTGATCAATAAGATTTACACAAACATTACATAAATACCACTTCAATCAATTCCACTAAAAAAAAAAGTTTTAAACTATCTACTTTTTTCAACTAGAAGTACATACTTATGTATAGAATTACTTAAAATTGCTAAATACAGCAACAATATATTAATGCAATATATTTAAATGTATCTACCCAGTTACACTTTAGCATGAGTGGAGACTTGAAGAGGCAAGATATGTACCGTAAAAATTGTTTCACTGGCGTAAAAGTTGCTCCCCTCTTTGGAGACTTCAATTTTCGGAATTTCCTTTGTGTTAAATACTTTTTTTACAACACATTTTTCCTACATTCTCATCACCGATAAGAAAGATACACAGGTTTAGTTTAGAAATAACACTTATTTGCAACATTTTATTCATTTAATAATTTTAGTGTTGTTTTTTGTTAAATGGCTAGAAACTTTGTTTTTCAAAATTTAAAAAAGTAATAATTAAGAGCATAAAATCAACTTATACATTGCACATCCTATCTGTATCACAGGAGCCTGTGTGGTCCAGTGGTTAAAGAAAAGGGCTTGTAACCAGGACGTCCCCGGTTCAAATCCCACCTCAACCACTGCCTCATTCTGTGACCCTGAGCAAGTCAGTTAACCTCCTTGTACTCTGTCTTTCCGGTCAGACCTAGTTTTAAGTGACTCTGCAGCTGATGCATAGTTCACACACCCTAGTCTCTGCAAGTTGCCTTGGATAAAGGCGTCTGCTAAATAAACAAATAATAATAACCAGTATTCTATTTTAGCTTATGAAGTACCCAAACAAGTTCAAGAACATGTCTTTGCTTTACTGAACATTTCTTTCCAAACCACACTTAGACAATAGTTCCCACTGCATGGGCTTTTACAAATTTGCTGTATTAAATTCCAATGTAAAAGAAAAGTATTAAACAGTGCTGCTTCATCAAATTAAAAAACAAACAAACAAACAAACAAACAATTAACAGTGCACCCTTTATAACCAGTAAACAAAACGAGTGTTGCATACAGTGCAATACAATTGCATTCAATTTCCAGCTGTACAAGTACATTCATTTTGTTAATCAGAAACATAACCACACACATACTTTACAAGTGTACCACTGTGTTGCACTGACATATAGAACAAGTTACAGTATGCATTAAAGTCATTCAAAGTACTCCATTCAAACAAAACTTTTTCTACATTGGGCCATACACTTTCCTCCTATCAGCTCATTTTTCTTCAGCCATTTTATGTTTGTAATGTCAATAGTAATGTGCTGTTTTGAACTTCATGCAGCAAGGCTGTAGATTACACTTGTAGGCAGACCATTGTAGAACACACTGGAAGCGCTAAAATTAACATTGAATGAAAGGAAACATAAACAGCAGACTTGGGATTCTTTTCTGTGCTCAACGCCAGTGTGTCACGACATTCTGGTTGGAGAATGCTGCAGCTGTATTTTACAATAGCCGTCCGGATGACGAAGACTAACTCCGAGTTGAACTTATATATAAACAGGGGACTATTAGAAATAATAAAAAAAAGTTTTATTGTTTAATGGCTCTGGTAAGCTTGTAACTGGTTTAGAATTTGGAAGTGTAACAATTTGTATTTTCATTAATTTCAATGCCTGTTATTATTGCTAATGTTATTCTACTGGCGATAGAGCAGTAGTTGTGCATGTTGTTCAGCAAAGTGCATTTGATATATGACTGTGTATTGCTATATTTAGATTAGGGCGCTTCCCTTAATGAAGTTGCAGTAGCTACATGTGGAACAAGGTTTTTTTTTTTTTTTTTTTATAGCCATATATTCGGTTCTCTTCCAAGAGAAGGGGTAATGCTGATGTTCAGTCTTTACTTGTAATGGTTAGGGACTAGAGAATAATAAATGACAATAATGAGTAAAACAGAATAGTTTAACGATCGGTTTGTAAACAAAGACGGTATTCATGCAGGTTAAACAAACATGTATAATAGAAGAAATGTGTGTAATGTAAATTATATGAATGTTTATTGTAAATGTGTTAGTTTATTTTTGTATTAAATGGGATTCCAGGTGTAACCGGTTATTGAATAATTTACTATTTAATGCTGTGTCTTTCCTTAGGAGGGAGCAGCAGTATTAGGTGGTCAGTCGTGAGCTTGTCTTGTGAATGTCAGTCATTGTATGTACAACCTGTTTGTCATTTGAAATCTACGAAAATAAACATTTATACCTGTGAACACTAGCAAGTTGCTGTTTCTTGCGTTCTAAATACCTCAGTATTCTTGAGAGAATAACGTGATTGTGGGTAAGCTCTGACCATCACCCTGTTACACACCATAACATTAATTCAAAATAGTCAATGTTTTTTTTTGCAATTCAACACATTTTAGGCCTGCTTTTCAGTCACATATGTGAACATGCAAAGGTGCCTTAAACTGCAAATGTGAACGGGGTTGCAGATCTAAATATGCAGCCCTGGGCCAGCACAGTAGGGTGAACAGGGTCCTAGTAAACATTATATAGACAGAGGGATCTCAAGAAATACCAACTTGTGTAGACCTATCCTCAAGCCAGATTAGAAGCAAGATAAGTGCCTCCTTGTCCTGGTACAATGTATGATTCAGTGTTGGGATGTGGGAGAACACTAGCACTATGGTAGTTTGTTGGCTTTGCTTTTACAAGTTACGCAACTGCTGGACGTTTTAACAGCTGAAGACAATTTAGTTGTCAGATGGGTTTGTTTTACTTTTTCCATTGTATGCATTCAATAGTTGAATTAACAAAGATGAAAGTTTAAGATACTGTACCTCCTTTACAAGAAAAGTAGGACTTTGGGCAATTAATGCCATGGTTGTGACATATAATGCATGTTAGTAACATACATTCCCTGCAAAGTCTAAACACAGGATATAAGAGAGTATTATGAGAAATAGATTAAAATGTACACTGTCAAAAAGGAGGTGGACCGACAGCCCCCTCCTGATCAGATTCTAACCACGTTTCTTTCTCTGTTAAACACCATCTAGGTACATTGTACCAAGACTACTACACTAAATTCACAGAGCAAGTTAGTTTCAAAAATAAATAAAAAAATCTCTTCCACACTGTAATTTGCGTCGGCACATGATTCAATGGCTTGTTTTTACAGGTAACCATTACCTTGCTTTCTTCTGACTGAAATGCCTGCCAAGGAAAGTCTATACAACCCAAGGTGTGCATAAGCAAGCACATACATTTCCCTAGACATGGTTTTTGTGAATAGAGAAATTGAATTCACTTATGACTGCATAAGAGTAACAAAACCTTGCCCAACCAGGATTTATTCAAATCGTTACTGAAGTAACCAAAATAAATAGTTCCACACAGTTAATTCACCTTAGTCATTTCATTAAAAGTATACAAGCCACCGTAATTAGTACTTTCATACCAGACTGCTATACTGTAGTTACATATAAACCAGACTCACGGAAAATACGCAAACCACACAGAACTGAAACAGAATGACGCATAGAACAAGGTGTACTGTGCACCGCACAGGAAACAAATCATAAGTGTTCTACTGAAACATCACGTCCGCCGGTTACACATACGATGTGACAAGCTGTACTGCAGCTTGGAAGATCAGAAGGTTTCATGTGGCCTATCCTTCCACAGGAAACTAGTATACAATGCCTATTTTAATATTCACTGTTAGCCTACATCTATA
This sequence comes from Acipenser oxyrinchus oxyrinchus, assembly GCA_030684275.1. Taxonomy (NCBI): domain Eukaryota; kingdom Metazoa; phylum Chordata; class Actinopteri; order Acipenseriformes; family Acipenseridae; genus Acipenser; species Acipenser oxyrinchus. Next base: position 11,721,194 of record CM060258.1, on the reverse strand, counting down.
ACTACAGTAATACATAGATTTACTTAAAGAATTGTAAACGAATACATAACCTGGATACTATGGGAGTTGTCCCACAAAATACTAGCATTGTACAAAAATCACCTTACTGTATTCACAGAATGACCTTGCAAGAGCAATGACTAAACCAGGGTTGCTGGAAACTGTTTTACAGTAAAAAATAAAACCCACATTTTTACAGTTGACAGACATGTGAAGGAGAGGTGTCGTAATATCGTCGTGCTGTAAATTACAGTATTAGGAAATAGACCATTGTCTATACTCTAGAAACAACCAGATCAGCATTGCACGATATTTAAAGAAAAGTTGAGAGTTCTAGTTATGAGGGAAGTTAAATGTGTTCGAAAGTATGATGCGCCAATAAATTTGCATCCCACGTTGTACCCCCCTCCTTTTCCAGCCTTGCAATACTAAGGCAGGCGTACAAAAGACGATGTCCAAATCTACAAACAAAATAAATAAAAAAACGATGCGTTTTAAAAATGTTCATTGAACACGGAAGAACCGAGCAATTTTAAAACTCTGCAATTAGTTTTTTTTTAATAAAGTCTTTATAAGAACAGGAGTCGGGACTTACGACCGCAACATAGGCCTATGTATACACACATGCTCTCTTTATCCATAGTTATGCTGCAAGTAACGGAATCACACAACCGACTGAACAGAAACTTAGCTAATTATTAAAACACCTCTCGGGGGGGGGTTGACTAAAAAAAAATGCATACAAATCACAACACAGATCTGTATGTTAAGTTACAACAGCGAGGGGTCTTTTTTACAGCATCTAATCTAAGGCTACACAGAGTAACGCAACGTGTCTTAATTATATTCAGAAGCATCTTCTGACGCAACTGCGGGTTAAGCCTTACTGTTTAGCGACTAGGCCAAAATGCTCAATAAAGGGTATACAAATTTAAATTGAATACAATTAGATGGATAGAACGTGTTCACGTGGCACACAGTCATGCTATCACATCAGGTACATCAATCACGACTTGAATTTAACTAACTAGCAGATAATAATTCATTTGTAAAAGCATGCCCAGAAAACTGAAATTACAGCCACCCTACCCACGTAAACGATTCATTTATATATATATATATATATATATATATATATATATATATATATATATATATATATATATATATTGTAAGTACATTTTCTTACCTGGTTTCTATGAGAGTAGACAACGGTACTCATATTTAAAGCAAATTCGGCACTGTGATAACGGTGTAGATACTACTCCGGTTTTTCCTGCAGCAGGGAGGATTCTAAACCGTAGATAAGAAACAGCGCTTGTTCTACACAAAGAACTGAACTGCATAGGCGCGCTCCCTGCCCTTAACACAGCCACGAGACCAGCGCTCGGAAGGTGACGTCACGAGCGAGTAACGTCTGACCTCGCCCATCTCGTGTGGGGCGGGGTCAGCTTTTAAAGCTTCAAGTTTTTTTTGTCATTTCTTTTCTTGAGTGGTGTGTGATAGGTGAGAGTTTTGAGTTACTAATGCTGGTTTATTTGTTTGACAGAAAGAATCGAACAATTATCTTATTAGTAGTAGAACTAATTACTCAAGTCGAGTAGTTGCTTCTTTTTAGTTTAAATAAATACGCTTTCTAATTGCAGCAACTCCTGCACACGCTGTAACAGTAACAACGCTACACCAGCATACCACAGTACTACATTTCAGTCCCGGTCAATGTTTACGTTGTCAAACCGATTTACAAAGTTATCCATATTTTATTATGATGTACTGATGTTTGCATCCTTTTTAAAAAGCATTTTTTAACTAAACTTTCATTTTTAGTATCTGAATTACTTCCATTGGCAGACATGGCTTAATTTTATTCCAGTTGGTTTACATTCGCAGCGTTCCTAATAAAAAAACCCATAGGATATTTTTTTATTATGATAAACATTGTAAGTAAATACCTATTTGTATTCACCATTGGCTTATAGTTCTAGGCCTAGGGTACTTGCATATAAATTTGAAAGTGATCCATTCAGAATAGATTATGATTTTTGATCTGAGCTTGCATATAAATTTGAAAGTGATCCATTCAGAATAGATTATGATTTTTGATCTGAGTAAGGTAGTCAAATTTAATATAAATAACACTGTATAGATTTAGAGCAAACAATATTGCTTGCTCACAAAAGTGTTTAATGAATATAAATTAATTTTTGTCATGCATTCTAAAACAGTACCTGTCCACTAAAATATTATCAAAAGCATTTCTATGAACTCTCTGTGTATTAAATACAATACATTTAAAAGCAAGTATGTTATGAGTAACATTGGTTGTCCTTGGTTTTCTTATCCCCTTTAAGGTTTTCTGAGACACCTGTTACAACATTTATTAAAGCCGAAAGATACCTATTTAGGGCAAAACAAGGTTTGCTGCCTTTCCTCAAATGTGGTAATATTTTCAATTCACTGTTTTATGAGTACAGTGTTTCAGATGACAATAATTGAAGAGCTTTGAATCCCATATTCTGGTTAAACAATGCTTGTTTTTACCTTTCTTTCAGAATCTTGGTCTAAAAAAGCAAATACCAGCTTGAAGGGCCAAGTAACCTCTTGGAAAGTTCAGAAAATTAGAGATGAACACCTTGTCTGATGACGATGATGGCATACTGTAGTGCTCTAGATCTCTTATAAGTACCTTCTGTGACAAAGCAGGGTGTGACGTAGTTATAACTGACATAAGCTCCAAGGGGGTAAGACTCTTTGCAGAACAGGTAAGGCTTACAGTCAGACAGTGTGAACAGTAATAGGATTAATGGATCAAAACTGCAACATGAGCTTTGCAGAGGGTGCTATTGACTGCTTATAATGAGCACCCTGTAGAACGCAGTGACAGGGCAATTGTAGTAACCAGGGTTACAGAATAATGCAACGGTGTACAGAGGATTTCTAACAGTCTGCTAAGCAACAGGGATTGTCAACAAACAATAATTACGATAGCTTAATTAAAAGCAATTCTAAATACATTTTCATATGTGTCTTATTAAAAGGCAAAATGTTATTGGAAGGAATATATTCTATATGTTTTTTTCCCCATAATAATTCAAACAATAGTAATTTGAGCCAAGTAGGGTGGCTGCAGATTGTATTCCTTAACCTAGCAGGCTTTGCCTAAGGAGAAATTTGGCAGCTTTGGTGATTCTTCGGCAGTGTGGAATAACAAAGTGACATATTGTACGCCTGCTAAGACTATTTTCCTTGCAAATCAGCAAAATGCGTTATGACTGTACCCATTTGACATCAGTGGCCTCCCTTGCCTGTTTAATACAAATTAGGAAAATGGAAAATGAGTAGACCATCTTCATTTGTTTAGCCAAGAAAACATAAACAAAAAAAAAACAATTTTGTTTTGTTATCAGGACATTAACTTCTGGCTATGACATGCATGAAAGCATGTTTTTTTGTTTTGTTTTGTTTTTTTCTTAAACGGTATGAATGTTAAGAACTTGTGAAATGTTTATTTCAACAGACACTGATTTCCCTTTCAATGCATTATTAATACAGCATGAAGGTCAGCAATGCAATCCAATATTAAGAGAGCGCCGTCTGTCAGCATTTAAAATCAAAAACCAACAACAGACCTTTATCATTTATTCCTTCTTTGTGGTTTTATGCAGCTTTCTATATCTTGGATGTCGGAATCAATTCCATCCAAGACCAGTGTAACTGACTTTAAGAATTAGATTCAGTGCTCATAGGAGGTCTATTTATCTGTGTATCTGAGAATTCCAGACCTGGTTTCTGCAAGTTCTGTTCTGTGTCTGACTCTTTATTTACTTCTTTTACCTCATTATTTCATTCAGCTGAAACATTGCTACGCCAATCTTCAACAACACACAAGATAAGAGGGAAACATGATTCGTTTATAAGTGCAGAGACATTTTTTTGTTTTAAACAATAGGCAGGTTCCTCTGTGGCAATGATGATTGTTAGTTTTTTTGTATATCCATTGTATATCCGAAGTCAAGCAGTAGAATAGCTACTCATTTCTTCTGGTACGTGTTATTAAATCATTAGCTAGCCAACACACTTTAACATCTATCTCAGAAACCTCTTCAATTCAGATACTGGCAACAAATTATTTCACTGACATGGTGGCTACGGAAAAGAAAATACTTATTTAGAGCTGTTTTCAGGCTAATCTTTTTGTGGCAGTAAGAAAAAGGACTGAGCATGCCAGGATCATAACTTTTTCATTGGCTGTTTGAGATCTATCTGCAGAGGATGTAGGGAAGCTTAAAAGTTCTTTGTTTTTTAATATGCCTTTTAACCCTAGATGTGTTATTCATGTATGTTGTTTACCAAGGAAACCCTGGCACCTCAGTCAGACAACAACAACAAACTGCCTTTTACAATGAGTAGCACTTCAGTGTGAGCTCCATCAAATAAAGTAACACACTTGTTTTGTATCTCTCTAACTGCTGTGATTGATGATGCTGCATGTTGAAATGTCTGCACCACAATAAATGACACAACTGCTTGACACCACTCCAGAACGATGACTCAACACAACCACCCCTTTGATATTAAAATGACTTCCGGTCAGGGTGTAATCTGATGATCTGTTAACTGTGAATTGTACCTTAATAAGCACACACACACACTTTTTAAAGTATGTTTAAGCTGGGTGTTTGTATACAATGTGGCCAAAAATTACTGCATCTGGAATGATGATATGTGACAGATCACATAGACTTCTGCATCATATTTTCATCTACTGTATATTTTGTTAAGCATTTGACGGTAAAAGCAAATTATTGTTGCTTTGAATTTTAGTGTAATCTAGTCAATAACATAGTTTAACATGGCGTGCAAATTGAAAGGCAGACTTCACAATGAATACCAAGTCTTTGTAAGTCGCCTTGGATAAAGGCGTCTGCTAAATAAACAAATAATAACCTGCTGAGACAGGTCAGCCAATGGTCAAACAGGTAAGTACAGGAAAACACCGGAAACCAAGAGATAGATCTGAGCATATTTGCACACTTTATTTACATACAAACAAAGGGTTTAACAAAATACAAACTTAACACAAAGGTCATTTAACTACAGCACACAGTACCTTGACACGCAGGCACCTAGAAACCCCTCACGTGTGTCAGCACTTCCTCTTGCACCCCTGACTGCAGCCTTTTATAATTACCTTCCTCACAGGGGAATCTGTCATCTAATTACTTCATTTAACAAGAGTTCATTGGCCAACCAATCATGGTGCTGGTTTCCTCCATTCCAGCCACATTCTCTCAAGACTGAAATAGAGAGAGACCGGAAAAACCGTTTTCCTGCCAGTGAATTCCCCTGCCAAATCACCACCTAAACATAACATTAACACAAATAACAGGACGCCTCATCCTGACACATCGCTTTCCATTCTACAGAATACCTTAGAAGCCTGTGTCTTCAACTTATATAGACCAATAGTTGTGTATTCTTTAGTATTTTTTAGTATTATTTAGTATTCTTTCTTCATTAGCTGTTCCTTGGTAAACAGCTGTCCTGTGTTTCAGTGCTCTTCAAAGGGTTAATGAACCACGACCATGTGTCTACTCTTGTCATATGCAGGAGAATGGTATTTTACCTTTTTTACAACTCCATAACTCCACACCAAATACTGACTCAGTAATAGATACTTTGCAGTGGTGAAAGACAGTTTATATTTATTCAGACTCAAGTGCATGTTAAGTAGCTATTTTAAAACAGCCTCTGGTATGAAGGCATAAAGTAACCGGTCATTTCGATTGGAAGTCTCCCTTCCTGTTAATGCTTTTCAAGGTGTGTATAGGCTTGGTGTTTATTAAAGTTAAATACATTTTGTTTTTAGAAATACAAACATCAAAGGATTAGATTTAAAAGCTTTGTTGTTTATTTCTGTTTTTTAATCACTCATCAAAATCACTTTGAAATGGACTCCAATATTTTATTAAAGATTTCAAACACCCATCAGCCTAAAATGGGAATTTATATTTTGTAACAAACATGTTGCAAAACTACATCATTAGGATGTTTGAGCTTTTATTTTTGTGTTGAAGGGTACATAAGGACCTTTTTATTTTACTGTGTTACATGTTCCCATGTGTGTGTATTGTTTTATTTTTTTTTTTACATTTTGACCATCTTGAGGCAGGGAATGCAATTTAAAAGTTTAAAAAAGTGGTCAAAATGTAAAAAAAAAAATATTAAAACAATATACACACACGTAAACAGTTGTAGCAACACATGGGAATATGTAACACAATAAAATAAAAAGGTCCTTATGGACCCTTTAATGTTCTGTAACATGCAATTTAATCAACTTCATAAAGCAGCAAAGTGCCAGTGCCCCATCTATTTTAGCACTGATCATTTATTAAATAGTTATTTTAAAAAAAAACACTTCATTTTAAATATTTTACAAGTAATTACTGTTGATTTAATAAGCAAGGTTCCATGCAAGGTGACTTGATATTTAAAACTTGAACATGTACTGTCATTTATATCCGTCCATTACAAAGTCATAGCAGCTGGACTGTAAACAAAAGAACTCTCCGAGTGCACAGAAGGATACAGAACAGAAAACATAGTCCACACCAATGATGTCTATTTTAGCATACATTTTAGCATGGCTGTGGATGAGAACAGCGACAGGAACACTAGTAAACAATGCCTTTGTAGAGAAAGCATAATTTTAAAAGCTTTATTGACCACATTACAAATCACATACATTTTACACATACAATAATTACAATTTTAAGTTTTAATCATGCTCAGCTTTATTATAGTAGGATGGGAAAACTATTTCCCTGCATAAGCAAAATCATTATAGGAAGGCTTTACACTTACATCAACACCAATATCAAATCACATATGCTGAGCAGAGTTAATAGATCCTGTGCCTCTGGGCTGTGGCTCAGAAGGTGTTGAATACAGACACTCGCATGCAGGCTGCTCTACCTTGTGTGCAATGCTATTTTTCAGTGCTATGCTATGATGTACAGTAATTGAGCATAGTGTATCTCTTAACTCACTCAGTGTGAGCCTACCTATAATGAATTTAGGGCTTCAACACAAGGAACATATTAAATAATACAATAGTAGTAAGTACTCTTTAAAATAATTAACTGAGTTTCTGAGAAAACTTGTGAAAACTGTTGTGATGAGTCATCGTGCAAAACCTACAAGGTTTCTAAATGAGCTATAGCAGTCTCATATTGATGATTTTCTATTGATATAACTGCTGTTCACAGTGGACCAGGTAGTCTTATAAAATAATTCTGTCTGCCACGAGTAAAATGTGCAACAAGCTAGTTTAGTTTGAATGCTGTGTATCCCGTATCATGATACTAGATTTGATCAGGCTCTCTTTTACCAGGAGAATCACATGCTTTCTGCTTCTCAGCTTGATCCTCTGTGCAGATGCAGCATGTGTGAGCTTTTTAAAAATAAATGTAGTGTGCGCATGTGAAGATAATCATGTCATAAAACACTTGTAGTCAGCACTAAACTTAAAATATGGCTATTCATGAACATAACACCCACCATGGTGAGTGAGAAAACCTAATAAAATGACTTTATTTTACATTTTCCATCCAAGATCATGGCATTTTCTGTGCATGCCACTCACAGTTTTTTTTTCTAAAAATACGCCACCACTAGTTGGTACAAATCAGTAAATGTGATTGGCACATTTTCAACCTGACCTTAATGTCACGTACCAGTAAGAGTAAGCAATTTGTTTATTTTCACGTCAGATCATCTTGATGTATCTGCAAATTTTGCCGCAGACATACTACTGCATATTCCCTATTTCAGTACATGTATGCTCTCCTGCTTGTTAAGCGTACACAGCAGTGGATTTACAGTTTCTGCTTGCAAAGCTGCTTTCCTTATTCTCAGGTATTGATTGACTAATTCAATTGGGACTAACTACTAGTTTTCTGCGGAATCTGTAGATAATGGAACAGTAATCTAAATAACAAAGTACTCCTTAAAGCCCTTGTCACATGTGTTTTGCATGAAGTGCAGGAGTGCGTTCATGTTTCCTCCATCTTAGAACAAACTATTATACAACAGTCATGTGTTATGACATTACTGATATATATATATATATTTTATATTTAAACAGTTGGGAATTGAAGTGCTCATGTTAAACTTGAAAGTAAATCAACTGTTTAACCATTTAAATCTTCTTTATATGAGTTTTTTAATGAAACCTCAAACCCATGTTGCAGATACATCCCAATATCATTGCAAATGTTCAGACTCCAAATGGCTGGTTTCACAGATGCAGATTAGATTGGGCTACCCAATGTTAATATAGGCAAGGTTGTCTTGTTATGCTACAGCTGCATATTTTTCCCTACAAAGTCATTTAACCAGTCTTACCAAGTGCTGATCTGGGTCTGTGAAACCATTTTAAAAAACCAACAACACGTGTAAACTGTGTGAACATGCTCCATTTACTTCCCAATTACAAATGTGAATTGAGTGATCATCAGTATGCAAGAATCATTATCCTTAGGATTTCATCATATCTGCATAATAACCATCCCATTCCAATTCCAATTTCATGGCAAGTCTTCTCAAGCTGCTGATGCTCACCACTGTAATAGAGGTGGTGAAGCTGATTTGAGCTAATGTTGGGTTACAACAAAGGAAACTATATTCAGAAAATATGAATTATTCAGTTTAGCCAAAGTGATATTTTATTTTATAACCAACCAAACGAAAAATACATCAGCTTGCTGTAAATTAAATCACCCTTTTATCCCAGGACACATTTTCATGTATTACGCCTTCCAATTTAGTTTTGACTTTGTTTTATGTATATTTGTATAAACAAACATGAACTGTGCAACAGTAAGATTTTAATGTTACCAAATATCAGTAGAGACTGTAGAGCACTTAGCTGGTGTATTGGCAGAGGTCACCTGGTGCTGCTGTGTGGGTTGTTTTAATAAAACCTGCATTGAATTTTAATGGGAAGAATATGGAAAGATTATGCGACTGTATGGGCTCTTTTCACAAAGCTTTAACTTTACTTATTAATTAAAGATATTATTTAAAGATATTTTTCAAAATAGTTTTTTTTTTATTAATCAAAATTATTAACTGTTCTAGACTGCTGTTACAGAGGCCGACAGCAGCCTAGATTCATTCATGAGTCACAGAATTTCTCTAGATACCAAACGATTTATGTCACAATGGACCTGAGCTTGTGCACTAATTGCTTATAATTTCTAATTTAATTTGAATGTCTTGCACAAGTTAAACTGGACAGGTCAGCAAATAAAGTAAATCATTTATGTTTGCACTGTGTGCAAAAATCATTGGTGGTATTGACAGAACCTTAATCTTCCACCATACCAGTGTATAAAGATATTATAAAGATATAATATGCTGCAGCTGCATAAAAGTCTATTCATTTCCATAATCAGTTTTCATCGCTTGCTTCAATTGGTGCTGCTATTCGACACATGAACATGATTTAATAAGTACTGTACTTGCAGAAAGGTTAACTAGATGTCACTGCACCGTACAGCACTCTAGTTTATATATATTCTTTTGCTATCACGGTGCCCTTATTGTTGTCTTATTGTGGTTGTCATTTTTTAGGTTTTCAGTTTGTGTATGGAAGTTTGTTTGATAATGTTTTATGTGGCTATTGCAGGTTAATGGAATAAAAACACAATGTGCGTTTATTGACAGTTTGTTCTATTTGAGAATGAACAAATATTCTTTTTTGTGCAGTGAACCGATTTGCATAACAAACTGTTTTCCAGTTGAGTCCTGCTTTAATAAACCATTTATAGTGTCCTTTCTTCTACCTGGTTAATCAGAGCTGTGCTTTATCACATTACATCAGTGTCTTTCCAGAGGGGCCACGGACTCCACAGCATTTCCTATTGCAGTATAAAGTTAAAAGATGTCTCTGAACTCAACATCGTCATAAGGTACATAGCCCTTGTAATTATTCTGCTGTTCAATGCTCTTTTTTCTATATTCCCAACCACATAAACTACAAGTCAGGGATTAATGTATTTAAAATATTAAAATACACAAAGTAATAAAACAAGTTGCTGTTTCTAGCAGTGATTGATCGTTCATAAGGGAATAAAAGAATAAGGTATGTTTTGAAACTCACACTCAGAGCTTGCTTATTTGATCTAGTAAGAGCTGCTATGGTGCGGTGAGGCAGATAACCCATGCAGGAGAAAATGTTAGTGCAGTGCCCCCTGCGGGCCCCTAACCAAGATCGGAAACTCGGCCCCGACCCAAGATCAAAACAGCACACCCAAAACAGCAATGTTTCCGTCTCCAGGTTATGTGCAGTTAAAATAGTCAGAGATCAGCCCAAGAAGAGGAGGATAACTCGCAAGGACAGTACACCTGTGACATCAGATGTTTTTAAATACCTCCACCACATTCAACAAATTCCCTTGGGAAAAGTTAATTTCACCCACTGAAACATTTGAAAACAAGCTCTTCAGAGAGAATGTTGAATGTCTACATATTTAATTACATCACACAGTATGTTATCCTCCATGGAGAACATTTTGTAGTTTTCATCAACCAGAGCCAGACTTAAAAATGGAAACGCATGCAGACCTTCAAAATACAAGCAGGCTATTTATTGAATACAAATGTTGATTGAAAAAATATTCAAGACAGCCAGTGTTATTTTAAGGTTTTAAAACTGACTGGGCCCTAATTTTGATGAGTCTGTTTGTATCCACATTTTAAAGGGCTTGTAGTTAGTGTGTTTTCTATGGTCTTTTGCTTCTTTCCACTTTTTGTTACTGAGGCACAAGGAAGTTAGTGAATATTCTAACTTTTGCTATCTAATCCCCTTGGCAGTTTTAATTTTTGCCAGGGTAGCAGCATTCTGTAATGGAAAACATATATGATTTTTTAAAGTCAATTATCACAAGACAAAAGTATAATACCTTCAATACAAAGGACTTGATGTGTCTTGAATTGAATCCCAGTGAGAAATACAAAGAGAGACTAGATTGTTTATGCATTTAAGTATTTGTGGAAACAATGTACTGTATTTTCTCATATTATAATCACCACTAGAAGTGAGAAGACATGAATAATACTGTACTTGACAAAAAAAATGTAAACAACGTTTTCCATAGCATTGTGATTCGCCTTTACAAGCACCACTCACAGTCTTTTCACAAGCTAGAAACATAAATATATCAGTCCCACAGCTCCTGGGTAAAATAAATAATAAACAGAGATTTGTTTAAACTTAAAACATCTTCAACATGGTGGAGGCCCACTTTGTGTTTCGGGATTTTCCCACGACCACTAACAGCAAACATACAGTATTTAAAGTACTAGAAACTACAATAAATATACATATCAAACAGATTATCAAATCTATTTACCAATATAAAAGTTTATAAACATGTTATAAAATATTAACAAACCATTAACATAAGACATTTTAAACATTGGGAGACAGTTCTGAAGGTGAAACCCTTTAACACTTAATATAAACTGAAGTAAAACTTTGTTAGATAAACATTCTAGCTCATATGCCATTAGACTGATGAAAATGCATTATCTACTTGCCTTTATTTCTTACATCTCATCTTCAGTCTATGAATAGTCAAATGGTTTGCATTGCTTCTAGATTCTGGCGTCTTTCTTGGTGTCTGATGTTCCATATATTTTGACTAGTCCGATAATAACTACTGTTTCTAAATCTTCCTAATATTTTTTGTACAGCAGCATGAACATAGCTGATATGAACAATAAGATCCTTAGGTGTATTAAGATTTTCTAGTGTGACATCTGTGTGTACACTGGTCTCTGCCTCAGAGAATCTTGTTTTGCTGAAAATGTCTCTCGAGTAATACGGACAGAACTTACAACAATCTGACCTACTTTCACTGCTTCACTTGAATCCAGAGCGAAAATAAAATGTTTCAGGAATCCTACCGATTGTTTCACGGGGAGGATCACAGATTATCTATTTTGTTCCCCATAACGTATTTGTAAAGGATCTGAAAATTTGAATGCTAATGACAGCTAAATGCATTATTGAATTGGAACAGAATAAAACTTGCTAGACCCTGAATTACCTTGAAATGCATGGGAATTTTGCTATGGTTTTATTTTATAATTGATTTACCAACCTAAGCTTAAAAGAGAAGTAAATATAAATCAAGTGACGCATCACACAGAAAACAATTTCCCTGAATACCGATCTATTAGCCCAGATAGTGAAAATATAAACAGTTCAGTATTAATTCAGTAATCACTCAACAAATATTAGGTAAGGAAAATAATGTCCAAATACATTGTAGCTAGTGTTGCATTCAGTACAAGTGGCACATATGGGAGGCTGTGTGGTCCAGTGGTTAAAGAAAAGGGCTTGTAAACAGGAGGTCCCCGATTCACATCCCACCTCAGCTGCTGACTCATTGTGTGACCCTGAGCAAGTCACTTAACCTCCTTGTGCTCTGTCTTTCGGGTGAGACGTAGTTGTAAGTGACTCTGCAGTTGATGCATAGTTCACCTATCCTAGTCTCTGTAAGTCGCAATGGATAAAGGTGTCTGCTAAATAAACTAATAATAATAATAAGGGTAGCATGCTGTGAAAAACATGGAAGTACTGCCTACCGGTACCTGTTCCATTTAATACAATCTTATCTGATTTAATGAAATGCACTAAAAATGCAGTTATTCTTGCTGAATAACTGGGCCTGAATGTGTCTACTGGGGTATTCTCAAATCACTGCAAATTACCTGCTTAATAGATCAACGCATAGAAATACCATGCTATTGATTTCTTTGTCTTGATGAAAGATTTATCAATAGCCTTCCTATTTTTTGGGTTTAAATAATTGTTGTTGTTTCTCTCCCCTGACATACACATGCATAAACACTGAGAAGGTCACAGTGATGAATGCCAAATGCAGCCTGATGCATGTTGAATTTCTTCATCTTCACCTGCTTTGAATAACAGTGTTACACCAGACTACTAAAAACTGCCTCCAGTTCGAGCAGGCTGTCTATCTCTCCTTTACGGGCACAAGATAAGTCACTTTTGAAATCACATTTCATTCTCCACATGCCGTTGTGCTTAGATTGTCAATACTGGTATTACACAGTTGCTTGGCCTTAAAATGTTTATTAGGTTTTGACTCAATACCTGTGTGTTTATGACTGAGAACTCAACTGTCACTGAAGCAGATCCATATAATAATAAATTCATTTATAATACAATACTACTTGGGTTGCTTGCTGTCACTTGTTATGCTTTTTCCCCCCCCACAGTGTATAGTGCATCCATTCAGTTGTATGGTTTAGTATGGTTTAGTGTGAGAAAGCCTGCATTTAAAGTCACACACACAATATCAAAGAAAAATCAACATCAGGATACAGTGAGATAGTCTAAACGCAGTGAGTATGTGATGGTTCATTTTATTCTCTAGTTTTTGGTTTTCGGAACAGGTTGGTTTGTGTACATGTACTGAAAATGATGGCACAAATGTTCTTTCATTTATTGTGTACTGTGTAACAAGGTCATAGCAGACCAGCATGTAAACATTAGTCCATAAATACTGCCTTCACATCATGATAATCAATACTGCTGTATACACTGTACACAACAACTTTGTTTATGTCGTGTCAAATAAACAGATTTGTGTTATACAGGTTAATTTCTGTAGAGGTATATGCCCATATAGCGATGTTTACTAATAAAAGGACTATGAAGTCATAAACGAGCATTTGCCCTGAATTCAGACACAGACGTTTCTGTTGCAGTTGTCGCAATCTGTTTCAAAAGGTAAAGCAGTGACTATATCTTATGCCTTGCTGTTATCTATAATCCCATTATTTAAAATCTGGTTCTCTAGCATTGAGTGGAAGCAGTCAGTTATTATATCATGTTTCTACAGTACATTTGCATGTGTTCCATTATAGCTGCCTTATTCATTCCACTCCCATGATAAATAGCCCCTGCCCTCTTGATCTAGTTTAGACTCAAGCTAGATATAATTATGAATTCTGTTTTCATTCCACAATACTCCATCATGAAATAGATGAACCTCTCTTTTAGGACTAGCATCATTGCCCTTTGCATGTTAAATTAATATTGAGCTCCATAAATAATAATAAATAAACCAATTCATCTTTGATGAAATCATCAGACACCACAGAGAATGCAGCCACTCTGAACAGTTAATATAACCCAACCTTCAACAACAGAAGCTGAGAGATCCACAGAAACTGCATTGCACCATGAAGCATCTCCCTACTGAAACACGTTTGTTGTTTCACGCTGCAGTACGAAGGACATGCAAATGCTTCTATGCTTCACTAAGTAAAATGCAGCCCAAAATAGAAACCATGAAACACATTATTCAGTACCCTTCATGTTCAAACATTGTGGAGGAACTAAAGAACCTCTGAGAGAGGTTACTACAATCGCAAGAGGGAATTAACTAGTGATGTCACAAGCTACATTTATACAGGACCGTCCAAACTTTATTTATTTATTTTTTTTAATTTGGAATCGCCAATTATTATTTTACCCCCGTGCAACAGGGGGAGACCTGTACTGACTCTTCTGATGTGTTCGAAGTGCTGCAGGAAGAGGGCAGCAGCCCGTCAATATTCGCCTGTCAGTCATGGCAGTGACACGGAGAGGTGGGAGAGTGGATGTGCGGGCTTTCCTTCTCTACCCAAGTATCTACCCAAAATAAACCTGGGCACCTGTATGGTGTTTCCGATTACCTCTGAGTCTCCTGTGTGTCAGTGAACTACCCACCACCCTTCCACACCCCGATTTTCTCCCACTTTCAACCCGGCTCACCTCTGCAAACCCCCGCACTCGCGTCCTCCAAAACGTGTCCCAGCCATCTGTTTTTTTCGCACTGCAAGCCCGCCATGAAGCCATTACAGAACTACAGAACTCAACCCCAACCAGAACGGAAGAGAAATACATCATAAGTATATACACCTCTGCCACCTAATGGATATTAAATTCATGTCAGCTCAATTAAATTACTGGATAGCGACATTTGACCTAAATTAACCGTGGATAAGTGGATCATTTTTATTACAATGTAGATGGGTGTTCCAATCCCTGGACATCTCTAAAATGAAGCCTATTAGAACAGTCACATATTGAATTTGTAAGTAAACTGTGAGGGTGAACCCTTTGGGTCAGTGTTACAGTGCATGACATTGGCAGTGCAGGCAGACTAATAAAAACAACATTTATTAAGCAGAGAGAAAGGTGATGGCATCCATCACAAATGTGCTGTATTGCAATTCACTCCTGCAACAACATTCTGAAGCCGAGGAGCCCTGTTTGAAATAATACTCGCTCATTGATAGCTGTAGTCGTTGCAGTGCACATCTTTGGAGATGTTTTTTCCCATGTGTGGAGTAGTGGTTAGGGCTCTGGACTCCTGACCGGAGGGTCGTGGGTTCAATCCCAGGTGGGGGACACTGCTGCTGTACCCTTGAGCAAGGTACTTTACCTAGATTGCTCCAGTAAAAACCCAACTGTATAAATGGGTAATTGAATGTAAAAATAATGTGTAAAAAATAATGTAAGTGTATGCAAAAAATAATGTGATATCTAGTAATGTGATATCTAGTAGGTTGCCCTGGATAAGGGTGTCTGCAAAGAAATGAATAATAATAATAATAATAATAATAATAATAATAATAATAATAATAATAATAATAATAATGTGCTGGTAATTTGCTAGTTAGGGGAAAACAATATGCTTTCCCTTGAGAGCTGCTCTAAATATATTTAAAAAAATACAGTTTGCCATCTGTGATTGAATTAAGGGGATAGCATTGAACAGCACTACAGTAAATACGAATGAGGGACCAATGGAATTATTTAGGCTGAAACTTATGAAACCAATTCAGATACATGTGTTAGTTTTTAGAGGCTGCTGCTTACAGAATACCTGTTGTATTTTTAATCAGGTTAGCCCATCATCCTAGATTCCAAGTGGTCCTGGATGAGAGTCCCTGTTTCATAGTTACATTGTAATGAAATTATAATTGCAGTAATTCAGTAAGCAGACATGGCTAGGCAGATAGAGTTACCTCTCCAGTTTGCAATCCTGATACAATATAAACTTCAGTTATGAAGAATCCCTGCTGTGCATCGTTGAAATCTGAATGGCAAAGGTACTATTTCATGTGATATCTAGCAAGCCTCAGGCTGTTTAATCAGTCCCCTTTAACAGTGCTGTCCTATAAGCCTTTTGACATTCAAAGTACTTAATTGTTTGTTTCTTTATTAATAAACTGTGAAAAGTCATGTGGATCTCATTCCTGCACCTAATGTTTTAATAACTCTCATCCGCTCTTGATCTAGGACAGCTGAACTTTTCCAGTGCTTCAAAGGACTTTACTCATTCCAGAAGTCTGCTGTCATAAAGAGTGTTAATCACGGTTAAGTGGCAGCACAAAGAACTATTCAGATCACATTATGGTATGTGCCAGGGCACATATGAAACACTTAAGAGAACACCTGCATGTGAGAAGCAATGTCAGAAGGTTATCAACGCATAATAAGCTTTATTAATAATAGCTGACTCTCTGAGTTTATGTTGGACATTATCATATACTTAAGTGATAACTGCAAGGGGCATTGAGTACACAAGGAGATAACAGGGAGCGTTCTTTCAACGGTCCTCTTACAGATAGAAACAATCCATCTAGTATCTGAGTCGCATTCTTGCTGTTAATCTGCGCACAGAATGATATTATAGGAAATGATTACAATGGGTTTTTCTGAGTTACAGCGCTGGCATGACTTGCTAATGAACATCTTGATAGTTGTTATAGTTTCCAGAATAGTACAGATTTATCCAGTGGCCCTGCTCTTCTTTAAGAACTGTGTGAGATACTTAATTGCAAACTGTATTGTAAATGGGACCATGGAGTTTCATAACATTAACAATAGATCAGTGCATTACTCTAAAGGAGAGATCCACACAATGGTTAATGGTTGCAAATAATTAGCAGATGCATTATATAAAACAGCAGCTATTAAATGAACGGCTCAACACTGCACGCTTAACGATCCTGTTTAGGTAAGACTTTTCTATTCATACCCTATATAATGGAATAGGAAATTCTATAGCAAGATAAATTAAATGTTGAACTGAATGACCTAGCAGCACTGGTACTAAAGTTCTCTTGGTAGTTTTCTGTTCCTTTATTTAAAACATTTCACAATTACATAGCCACCACTTGCATAATACTGACTTCCTGAATACTTACATCTAAGTCATATTTTTTCAAACTATACTTTAAGCCTTATGCTTGTTTGTTTCCTGGCCATATTCAAACTTCCTCCCTCAAATGAGTTTCCACACTAAGGAACACAATTGTTGCCTGCAGTTTCATTTTGGCTCAGGTTCAGCATTTAAAAAGTAGTTTATTTTACTTTGTTTTTCCGATAGCCATTGAAAATAGTTTTCTGGCAAAATAAGCAAGGAGGCTGTAATACTGTATCTTCTAGGAAAAAGTGATGTGTTTTCTACACATCAATGGAAAAATAGAGTAGAGTGCTTCCTTTTTGCCAGGCTGAGATCACACAATTTTAATCAGTCAGGGGTTTAAATATGTATATATATATATATATATATATATATATATATATATATATATATATATATATATATATATATATATAATTACAGTGCCTTGCATAAGTATTCACCCCCCTTGGACTTTTCCACATTTTGTAGTGTTACAACCTGGAATTAAAATGGATTTAATTAGGATTTTTTGTCACTGATCTACACAAAATAGTCCATAATGTCGAAGTTGGGAAAAAAATCTACAATTGCCTTCAGAAGTCACATAATTAGTTGAATGGGGTCCACCTGTGTGCAATTAAAGTGTCACATGATCTCAGATTAAATACACCTGTTTCTGGAAGGCCCCAGAGTTTGTTAGAGAGCATATCTAAACAAACAGCATCATGAAGACCAAGGAGCTATCAAAACAAGTCCGGGATAAGTTTTGGAGAAGCACCAATCAGGGTTGGGTTATAAAAAAATATCTCAAACTTTGAACATCCCCCGGAGCACCGTTAAATCCATTATTAAAAAATGGAAAGAATATGGCACAACCGCAAAAAGGCACGTGGGAGACACAGTGAACATGTGGAAAAAGGTTCTCTGGTCTGATGAGACCAAAATTGAACTTTTTGGCCTTAGCGCAAAACACTATGTGTGGTGCAAAGCCAACACTGCTCATCACCCTGAGAACACCATCCCCACGGTGAAGCATGGTGGTGGCAGCATCATGTTATGGGGATGCTTTTCATCGGCAGGGACTGGGAAACTGGTCAGGATTGAGGGCAAGATGGATGGAGCCAAATACAGGGAAATTCTAGAGGAAAACCTGTTTCAGTCTGCAAGAGACCTGGGACAGGGGCGAAGGTTCACCTTCCAGCAGGACAATGACCCTAAACACACAGCCAATGCTACACTGGAGTGGTTTAAAAACAAGAACCTGAATGTCTTAGAATGGCCCAGTCAAAGCCCAGACCTCAATCCGATTGAGAATCTGTGGCAAGACTTGAAAATTGCTGATCACCAACGGTGCGCATCCAACTTAACAGAGCTTGAGCAATTTTGCCAAGAAGATTGGGCAAAAATTGCAGGATCCAGATGTGCAAAGGTGGTAGAGACTTACCCAAAAAGACTCACAGCTATAATTGCTGCCAACGGTGCTTCTTCCAAATATTGACTCAGGGGGGTGAATACTTATGCAACCAACAAATGTCTTTTTTTTTGTTTAATTAACTTTTGTGTCGCAATAAAAAATATTTTGCACCTTCAAAGTGTTAAGTATGTTGTGTAAATCAAATGGTAAAATCCCAATTAAATCCATTTTAATTCCAGGTTGTAACACTACAAAATGTGGAAAAGTCCAAGGGGGGTGAATACTTATGCAAGGCACTGTATATATATATATATATATATATATATATATATATATATATATATATATATATATATATATACAGTACTGTGCAAAAGTTTTAGGCAGGTGTGAAAAATGCTGTAAAGTAAGAATGCTTTCAAAATAGACATGCTAATAGATTATATTTATCAATTAACTAAATGCAAAGTGAGTGAACAGAAGAAAAATCTAAATCAAATCCATATTTGGTGTGACCACCCTTTGCCTTCAAAACAGCATCAATTCTTCTAGGTACACTTGCACAAAGTCAGGGATTTTGTAGGCATATAGTCAGGTGTATGATTAAACAATTATACCAAACAGGTGCTAATGATCATCAATTCAATATGTAGGTTGAAACACAATCATTAACTGAAACAGAAACAGCTGTGTAGGAGGAATAAAACTGGGTGAGGAACAGCCAAACTCAGCTAACAAGGTGAGGTTACTGAAGACAGTTTACTGTCAAAAGTCATACACCATGTTGAGGACCGTAGACGCAGTGGTCGGACAAGGAAACTTACTGCAGCAGATGAAAGACACATCATGCTTACTTCCCTTCGCAATCTTAAGATGTCCAGCAGTGCCATCAGCTCAGAATTGGCAGAAAACAGTGGGACCCTGGTACACCCATCTACTGTCCGGAGAAGTCTGGTCAGAAGTGGCCTTCATGGAAGACTTGCGGCCAAAAAGCCATACCTTCGACGTGGAAACAAGGCCAAGTGACTCAACTATGCACGAAAACACAGGAACTGGGGTGCAGAAAAATGGCAGCAGGTGCTCTGGACTGATGAGTCAAAATTTGAAATATTTGGCTGTAGCAGAAGGCAGTTTGTTCACCGAAGGGCTGGAGAGCGGTACACGAATGAGTGTCTGCAGGCAACAGTGAAGCATGGTGGAGGTTCCTTGCAAGTTTGGGGCTGCATTTCTGCAAATGGAGTTGGGGATTTGGTCAGAATTAATGGTCTCCTCAATGCTGAGAAGTACAGGCAGATACTTATCCATCATGCAATACCATCAGGGAGGCATCTGATTGGCCCCAAATTTATTCTGCAGCATGACAACGACCCCAAACATACAGCGAAAGTCATTAAGAACTATCTTCAGCGTAAAGAAGAACAAGGAGTCCTGGAAGTGATGGTATGGCCCCACAGAGCCCTGATCTCAACATCATCGAGTCTGTCTGGGATTACATGAAGAGAGAGAAGCAACTGAGGCTGCCTAAATCCACAGAAGAACTGTGGTTAGTTCTCCAAGATGTTTGGGCCAACCTACCTGCCGAAGTTCCTTCAAAAACTGTGTGCAAGTGTACCTAGAAGAATTGATGCTGTTTTGAAGGCAAAGGGTGGTCACACCAAATATTGATTTGATTTAGATTTTTCTTCTGTTCACTCACTTTGCATTTAGTTAATTGATAAATATAAACTATTAACATGTCTATTTTTGAAAGCATTCTTACTTTACAGCATTTTTTCACACCTGCCTAAAACTTTTGCACAGTACTGTATATATATATATATATATATATATATTACTTAAATATATTCTATGTTCAAAGGGAGTGTTTGGAGGTTGGCAGGAAAAATACTTAAACTTCTAAAAATGTTAATGACTTGCATATTAAATAAAGGCATCACTGATGTGGAAAATCAATTGCATTTGCGGCTTAACACCTACATTGATGATCTTTTTCAGTTCTGGTATAATTTTGATTTAGAAGCAACAGCAGACAGGATTTCTCACAGTCGTGGTATATTAAAAACCGTTTATTCAATCAGAATTTATTGCCTGCTGTTAAATATTGAGTATATACTACATTTCCAAGATTAAAATACATTTCACTGGGCGCCTACGAGGGCTTGAGAGTAAAGGAGGGCATGAGGGACAGTGAGCTTGGGAGTGTGTGAGCGCTTCTGTGACAATGTTGTTAGACATAGAACAGCTGGACAGATCCCTGTACTCAAAGGCAGCATCCAATGACTGCTGGGTGACAAGGAGAATGAGAGATAGAAGGCGGCATCCACAGGCAGCTTCGGCTGGCAGCTGGGTGGCGTGGAGATTTAGGGAAAATTGTCTCGGGTCCGTATAGGAGAGACGAAGGAAGAGACCCCCCCCACCCCACAGGGCCTGACTTGGCGGGCCTTGCATGAGGCTAGTGCATAAGCTGCGAAAGTATAGATGTGGCCAGGGGTTCCCTCTGACCGGCGAGGAACCGCCAGGCACGGCAGGGACTTGGGCAGGAGTCCGAACCGTTCGGTCGGGGGAGTGAGATTCATTTCCCCCCGCAAAAGAAGGATCCCAGGCTCCCCACAGGAACACACCATGTAGATAGGAAAGAGACTGCAGAGCTGCACACATAGATGATAGGAAAGGCTAGAAAGAGAAACCAAACAAAGAGAGGTTAGTAGAACAGGCTATGGATTGGAGGCCACGCTCCAGGCATACTAACAAGGGACTGGTGACCTGATATACACCTCCACTGCTGAAGAGGACCAGCGCCCAATGCTTTTAATCAGGTGCTGGTTGACTGCGGCGCATGCTGCAGAAGTGGCTACTCTGATCCAGAAGGAGTGGGGAGAATAAAACTGAGGGGAGAGCCCGGACCTGGACAGAAGGGTATTGAGATGGGAAGCAAACCAATGTCTTGTAATGACGATTCTTGAAGAGTCAATGAAGAGAGGATCTGACGGGAGACAAGAGTTCCTGGTGGCAAGGTACTTAGTTAGGGCAGAGCTGGGACAGAGAGGAGAGTCCATTTTTTGAGAACTGTACACACTGACCTTGATGTAACTGGTCTGTTTTTGAAGTCCTAATGAATTGGACGAAGTGATTTCCAGGGACTTGAGTGAGATCAGAGCGCCTCAGGCCGATGGCTGAGAAGTTGGAGATTGAAGGGATTGAAAACTCGGAGCAGAGCAGGAACCCGAAGAAGGCACTAGGCATACAGCTTCCATGACGATGTCATCGAAAGGGGTGAAGCAGCCGCGATGGAGGGAGGAGATGAGGCGAAGGAGGATATCTGATGAGATCAGTTGTCTTGATGGAGAGGCGGAAGGGAGGCTCTTCTCCATGCCTCTGGGATGGAAAGCAGTGGGGGGGATGGACAGGAGACAGAACTGGTTCTGGATACCTGAGAGGTAATTCCTGGTTGATAGCCTGGGGAGTCGAGGAAGTGCTGAAGGTTATAGGTGGTGTGAGAGATCCAATTCTGGGCACAGAATGTGGTGAAGGAGGACCAGGCGATAGAATAAGAGGAGCGAGTGGAAGGGGCGAAGGCATTCTCCCTGAAGTTGTGGGCTGACTGGAGGAGGCCGGAGAGTGTGGAGTTTAGTGGAACACCAGTTGATTGAAAGGAGGAACTTTCTGCAGGTTGGGATCTGCTTCTGGAACCAGGCTGTGAAACTTGTGGACCATCACACAACCTCCAACATGTTTAACACTGGGCATGGTTAACTTTTTTTTTATATATACTGCTAGGTGTAGTATTCTGTAGTAAAACACAAATATACTGCACATCTAGAACGTTTGATTGAATAGGATAGGGAAATATTATTATTATTATTATTATTATTATTATTATTATTATTATTATTATTATTAATAAAAAAACAGTATCATTTGGGCAATCCTAGACAACTAAATGAGAATTTAAGTACTTGTGTGTATTTACCAAACTTCCTGTTAGCTGACACCATCAAACTCAGGGTTTAATCAGAGCAACGTGTTTCTGCTGCAGTTTCTGATGGTGACTAACAGTACCTGCACTGACGTTTCTGCTGTGTCATTTGCATCATTTAAATCTGTCATACACATTGTACCTTGTGGAATCATGCGCAGAGACAAAGCATGCTCCCTGTCTGGGAGCAGGTCACTCTGTGCATCTAAATCCCTCATTACAGCCAAACTCTGATAAGAGCACATCTGTTAACCTTGTTCACTGCATTCAAATTCCAGTTCAAAACACCATTTCTCATATTTTAATGCTGTAAATGGGACAGCCATCCTAGATGATGCAACACTTTCCCTGCCTCCTTGCATTCCAAATACTCTCAAGGTTAAATGCACGCAGCTATACAAACGAGAAGATGGCCAAGTTTTATGAAGGTCATGCTTTTTACAACTGTCTATGAGAACGATTTACTCTTCTTCTTTTTTTTGTAACATGACAAAATCACAACAAAATATGTACCTTTGGTGTACACAATTCTGCACAACAATTCTATCCTTTGTAATCAATACCCAGTTGCTGCTAACCAATGGACATCTATATATTGATCTGAACTATTTCAACACTGCACACCTATATACAGGTCGAGGAATCATTACTCTGTTCAATTGGCTGCAATAGGAAAGGGGTAACTGCATGGTTTGATTGGTCTGAATCAACATTTAGCTCCTTTATAGAAAGCAGTGTCATAAAGTATGCATAACTGAAAAGTGGCAACCCCCCTCTCCACACACACCCTTCACACAGTACAGACATACAGTAAGTCACATATACTTCACTGCTGCAGAAACACATGCAGCTGTAGGAGCAGATGCTGTGACATAGTTGCTATCAACAGCAGTCCTAGCAAGTAAATAATTAGCTTTGTCCCCTGACTGTAATCTTTGTCCTTGGTCTTAATAAATGTACCTTTTTTTTTTTTTTTTTACTGGTTACTGGTTCTGCGTGCCTCCAGCTGTGATTTCTGGCAGCCACCTCATCTCTCTCACTTAGTGGAAAGTAAACAGGAGAAGAGAGGAACAGCGTGACTTGGCCACTCTGCATTCCAGTGAGTTAGGCTGTTAAAAAGGATTTAAAAGTCAGGTCCTGCACTGCCAAGTTGGAATAGATTTATGGTAGACTGTTTACAACTGTTAACATTGAGGCCATTCAGCCTGAATATACCTAAACCTATCCCTTACCCCAGCCCTTATGCCCTTATCCCAGCTCCAACCCTAGGCCCAACCCTAACCCCAGACCTAATCCTACATTTACACCCCAGTTTGTCTCCCTGGAAAATAAGTTAGCCAAGCACCAACATTGTGATCTAGAAGAGACTATGAGAATATAGCTCCCTGATCTGTCTGGAGTTGGTGCACCGCTATTGGCACTTACACACCCAGTTTTATTGACATAATCAGGTGCACAGATATGGGTTTCATTAGCACACACCTCTACTTTGCTTTTGTTCCAGAATACTCTTAGCTCCTTATCAGCTGTTGAAACATTTCCTTAAAGGAAAGTAGTAGAAGTATATACTGTATATGATGTTTGCTATGTTATAGTCTTTAGATAAAGGTGAATTTATTCTGTATTTTTGCTTATAACAGAAAGCTAAATATGCAATTTTTGTTAAATAAATTGTTCCATATATGACTTCTTTCTCATGTGCAGTGGCTATTTTAATTAAAGCTTTATTGTGTCCTGGGTTCTGGATCTGAATAACATTCCCACAGAACAAGCATTTCCTGTTTAGCATTCCATTCACAGACACTGCCAACTCCAGACACAATACTCTTCATAAGAAGTGGCTGTTCCGTTCTCTTAGCCCATATTAGCCCTGTTGTCTCTTGATATGCTAATGCTCATTTACTGCACAAATCACTTCTATAATATTGCAACCTTAGTGGCCAGACAATTTACAACACAGTTCCTTATTTGTATTTATTAACCTTCAATTTATTTATGAAATATACTTATTTTACAAGAGGGTCCTGGCAAAGACAACTGTTTAATTGACCCTAACAGACACATACATTCTACAAACACGTACAAATATAGTATAAATGTTTTGTTGACCCTGAGCAAGTCTATAAATGTTTTGTTGACCCTGAGTAAGTCACTTAACCTCCTTGTGCTCCATCCTGCAGATGAAATGTTAAATCAATGTCCTATTGTAAGTGACTGCACAGTTCACAGCCTACCTCTGTAAAGCGTTTTGTCAAGGTGGACCACTATGAAAGACACTATATATAAAGATAAATCAATGACCACATGATAGCAAACAAGCCTATGTACAAGGTTTAATTTCAATGCACAAAAATACAATTGCAAATATGATACCTTTTTATACCATACAATTAACACTGTGTGACACTTGTTGGAGGCAAGTGTGTGTGTATTAAGAATGGGTTATTCCTGCTTTGCTAGAGGCAATGGTCTGCAACAATTTCATGGGCTTATGTAACTGCTCATCTTTATGTTTGGCTAGCCTGTCAGTTCTGATTAACATCTCCAGTGTTATTTGTTTACCCAACACGTAGTTAGATTTTCACCTGCATAACTGTAAACTGTTAATAGCAGATATCTGCTTACATAATAATGTCCAGTCATAACACAGTAAAACCTGTCTAATCCAACATTGCTTGGGAACAAAGTGCTGGTTTACAGAGGTACTGTAATACCTAAAAAAAGAATGACAAATTATTGTATTTTACTGTAATATACCAACGGGACATGTGTGGATTTACAAGACATATTTGATTATAAACTTAAAAAATAAAAAAATAAAAAAATAAAACATGACTTGTTGCCAGACTGCACAGTCAGGTTTAAATTGGTTTTAGATAGACTAGACTTACAAATCATGCCAGATTCCAGACTGAACAGGTTCCACATTGTAAAGGGTATCACACCATTAGTTTCTATAGGGATTTGGTCAGAACCCCAAAAATATGCTGCATTATACAGTATGCTGGTTTGTAAACTGGATGGATTAGACAGGTTTTACTATATAGCTCAAGGGCTATTTTACCTCAAGTAAAATATAGATGGCTTGTTTGAAATGCAGACAGCAATACTCTGAAAATCAGCACTCTTGAAAGGTACAATATTGACAGTGCTTGCTGATACATATTCCAATTGCTGCTGGTCGGTAACTACATGACTTCCCTTAACTATCATTTCAGCCATAACAGTTTGACTAAAAGGTGCAAATATGATGATATTTTTTTGCGCTGTGAACAGTTCACTAGAAACTGGGCTAGAAAATGACCAAAACACAGGCCCATCATCACCTACTAAATGGAAACAACTTTCAATTGCTATACTGACATGGCAGATCTGATTGCTTGGATGTAAAAAGCTCTGTAAGCCAATTTTCGGTTGCTGCATTGACATTTTCAGTCTGCACACAATGGTACAACATAAAGCCAGTTAAAGTTCTGTAATAATTCCACAGTAATATGGTTTTGCGATCGCCCGACATTTTTGTTCACTGTATTAAGCCAGGATAGAAGCTATTAGCTTTTCTCTATTCTATTCCATTTTCATTATTTACAAACAATCCCTGTTGTGCACAGAGCTGGGGTACAATGGGAATGCTGCTGTCATCAGTTACTTGGTGCTAGCAGTGGGGATGTGCGGTTAGTTATTTAGTGGAAAACAATGCCCAGGGAAATGTTGGCTCCCATCCCCTCTGTTGATTTTAGGATTCTGCGTCTGTCCTTTGAGAGAGCAGTGAGGTGTCACAGTCAATGGCTTCCATGAATAGATCTGCCAGGTTGAGTAACAGGGGGTTGTGGATATGACTTTCCACATAAAAGGTGGGTGCTGTGGACATGTATTTGAATGGGTTGATGTGCAGCTGTAAACTACTACAAAAGATGGATTTAGGGAGATTAAGTAGGTTTTTAATCCTGGATTTGGGGTATTGAATAACAGTGTTGTGTAACAGCACTGCTATTATGTGTGTGTCCCATCATGACTGGATTTTTGGATAATTCTAAAACTGCCTCAGTAGTTTTAACCAACAGCCCACCTGATCCCTGAGGAAAATGATCTAAAAATGACAATAACGATAAAGCCCCTGCGAGTGTTCTTGACATATTATTTAGAACACTTTTCTTGCAAAATTAAAATAAATAAATGAATTAATTAATTTTTACAAACCACTGACATGCTTCTTTCCCATTCAATCAGGGTGGCAGCATTCAATGATTAGATGGGTAACCCCAGGTCACTGGGAAGCCAAAGGCCTCAAGTAGCCTTAGCCGGCCAGTCAGAACTGGCAGGCAGTATTTATCTGCTATTTTTAACCATACAATGAGAAACCAATTTGATCTGGCTTGTAACTGAATCTTGTTCTCATGATGTACAGTATAAGCTTGTGCAGTTTAAGGCTGCTTCCTTGGCCCACATTATTTCAGTTCATCAGTAGCAAAACTGAATTTTTAAGTACAATAGTAAACATTTAACTCGTCTTTCTGTGGAATATTTTTGAACCAGGGTGAACTTTATTTTATTTTCATTATGACATTAAGCAATTTATTTGTGTCTCTTTACTAAATTGTTCTATAATTTAGCCAACTGTGCAGACCCACGTGACTCCAGATAACTGACAGACAATATTAATCCGAGGTAGCCAAATTGTACCAATATCTAAATGTGTTAAGACACAGCTCCACCTTGTGGTTTAGGAACAGCACTGCCTTCCGAAGACAGAGAGGTATTCAAAGCAGACTCAACATCAACATTGCAGACATTTTCTATTGTTACACAGAAAGGTTGTCTATTTTATGAATTAGAGGCATATATCACTTATTGTTGGCTCATTCACTAAGAACTGCTTTGCACTGTGTATTTCTGTATATTTGTGTGAAAACAGGTGCATAAATATACCTCATCTATGCTTGTACATTTTTCCTATGCTTATACTATGCATGTATTGCACTGTATTTATTGGATCTCATCTGTGGCGCATCTAAACACTTCCTTCTTTTAAATCACTAAATTGGACCCTCCCTAGCGGTTTACATATCTTCAGAAACACACTACAGAGATAACATTTTCATAACACAGATTTGAAGTATGTACACCTGCTCCTGTTTAGATCAATTAACCATTTCACCGTACTGTACTTATCTGTGATTTACATGCTTTCGCTATACTTTTACCATTATGGTTTTATCTCTTTGCTATATTACTAGTTTTATTAGATTCAATCACTTTAACAAGTCTAATGCAAAAAAAAAAATGCTGATACTCATGCACTTTGCTTTATTTACAGAACCCCATTGTGGGTAACATGATATTTATACTTAATTGTCTCCTTTTATTGCATTAAACAAGCTAGAACTAGCTAGAGTCAAACTTCAAACTTCATTCATTGATAAGAAATGTCTTGCAGCCCCCAAAGTTATTTCGTTTTAATCTTCCTGTGTAGTTTTACTGGCAGACAGAATTATATCCTTTTTTTTAATACAATGTACACTAACTGACAAACAATTAGAGAATGGCCTTTACAGTGGGCCATGTATTGATGGACATGTTGGTCAGTTCAGCCAATGCGTTACTAGACACCCACTATCATGCGCCTTGTAAGGTCACATTTTGGCTTTCATCACCCTGAACAATGTTTTGCCCAAAAGCATTCTAATGTAGTTTTATCCACATACTTCCAAATCCAGTCTTCTTTATTAAAAGGTGCTGACCTCTGCTGGCAATACAACGACACAACAAGCACTAGCTGCACAGTAATTCAACCACCCTCACCAAATTCTGGCCTATTTTAGGACACTTTCATCTAATTTTTACAGACCCATGTTAACACCAGACTTCCTTATGACACATAACTGGGGACTGAAAAAACAGTTGTTAAAATGTTAAATACCTTTCAAATGAATAACAAAAAACTTTTTTGTTCTGTGTCTTCGTGGTCTGACCTGGCAAGGCATGTTAAGAATTGTAGGAATAGTTAATTTTTTTAATGGAATGCGCTGTAATTATGGGGGCTTTTCATAAGAAAATCAGAGTACAACATTTTAGCCAAGATCAGTGGAAATGTTTGAATATGAGAGGCCAGACGCTGAGCAGACAGCCAGCAGATGGCAGCAGTGACTGCATCTGGAGATGTTGCAGTATTATTCATTAAAATACAGTATAAGAGTTTCCCATCTATAACTTTTAGGGAATGGAAAAAAAATGATGCCAAATAGTTGAATTCACCTTTTAAAAAAATAAAATAAATTCTTGATCAATTTTGACTCCCTTTTTTCAAACCCAATTAGAAATGCCCTACTTTTTAAACGTCAATCACTGCAACACACTTCACAATCTGGAGGACACATAATCAATGGGTGACTTTCTTTGTAGTTCGAATCCTGCTCACAGGACTCCCTCTGCACTCAAAGCGGGAGTGCTGTTACTAGATAAGACACTAGGGACCCTACATCAGCTGGCTTTTTTCTGCACTGAAATGATTAGTTCACCAAACCTTTTACACCTGCAGATAGTCCAGTTTGATTCTGTTTTCTAGAATCACACAGTTACTGTAGGTACACAAATCCTATGTTTTTTTCCCCCGTGGAAATCTGGTTTCTCAGTCCCACGATGCAACACTATGGCGTGTATTCAGTTTATATACAGTACAGTTTTGTAAGACATTACATCTTGGGAGTGTTAATAAATGATAAAGAAAACCGTGTCAATAAATTAGGAGGATCTATTCTGAATCAACAGAGCCCAACTCTATAAAACTGTGTTAACAGAGTTAATTAATAAAGACGGTTTAATAAATATATTCACATCAAAACAGAAACCGGAGACCGTCTGCACAGCACAAATGATGCGGGAAGACTGAATGAAATGTATTACTCACAGATAGAAACTACCGGTAAGACTTTACCTTTAAGGCCCTTACTGTATGTCGAACAGTTGGCACAGGGTGATATTAAATACTGAAAAAACGACATAATGTAAAAACAACGTGCTGTGTAGTGTGATGAATGTTACGAATGTAGACAATCCCAGATCTTCTGGATAATTATTAAGACGCTCACGTGTGCTAGAAGGGGTCGCGGGTTAGTGCCCAGCATCCGCGCTGTTAGTGTTACAGAGCCACTGTGTGCAATGCGAAAAATATTTGTAAGGGGACCAGTTTATCCGCCACTTTTTTTCCTGGAGACCATGCGAAGGAGTAAGTAATGCTTAAAGAATGTAGGATGCAAAAACGTCTTAAACCAACACAGATATAAACATAGATATCAACATTGAGCATTTTTCAGATCAGATTATCCCTTTGTTTAGAAGTTTTCCGGTCTGGGATAGTCCCAAGGGGATTCAAACATTCAAACATGTATTCGTGCAACGAACAGAAGTTAAACTGCAAAATCTCAAAACTGAAGAACAGTTGCAGGATTCAACCCACCAAAAGTTGAAACTTGACAATAAATAAATAAATAAAGACCGGATACATACTTTTTAATGCGTATTTATTTGTGGGTATCATTCATTTGTAGCAAGTTGGACATTAGCATAACAAATTAAAACAATATACAATAAAAACACAGTTAGCATATACATTTATGCATTTATGTATGTATGTGTTTTGTGTACGTGTTTTATGCATGGTATTTATACCATTAAATAATACATTATATATGTTTGCTTCTGTTAGTTTGGAAGGGCTAAGGTTGAGGTGCATAGTTTACATACCTGTGCTTATGTGAATGTATGGATAAGGAGCCGTACTTATTCTAGAATTCAGAGCTCTGTATACTGAAAAGAAACCTAACAATCGTCCAGACAAGGGCCCCTTGAAACCCCAAAACGAGTTTGTCCAATCAGAGCGCAGCTGCTCTGTATAAGGTAACCGCTTGCCGCTTTCTGCGGCTGAACTGAGTGTTGCAGTGGTTGACATTCTGTAGGAGTTTCTGCGAACTGGGAGTGTGTTTGGGGCATCAGAAGTCCCCAAACCGAGGACATTCACCGAGGAAGATTACAGAGCAAGGTTTAAGCAACATATACCCAAGAAAAGTTTTTGGAATTTGGATCTTTTTAATCATGATTATTACTATATTGGCTTTCATTTGACCATGACGTTCCTGATATCCCTTTAAGTCTTTAGTGGACCATTTACACATTTTTCTTCCTGCAGACCTGCAGTTTTATAATGGGTAGGAGTGTGGCACGGTTGTGCACAGTGCTAGCGTTCGTTCTGTCTCTGTCCTGTGCACAGGACGCCAGCATCAAAGGGACAGATCAAGACATTCCAGAGGGTGCTTCTACCTTGGCGTTCGTTTTCGATGTGACGGGCTCAATGTATGACGACTTGGTGCAGGTTATTGAAGGAGCCTCCAAGATTTTGGAAACTTCCCTGAACAGACCACAGAAGACTTTGTATAACTTTGCTTTGGTGCCTTTCCATGATCCAGGTAAGAGATCAAACCTCTTGAACTAGTTCCCAAATTCTGCTTTCATGCATGTTTTAAATTTACATACACCGGTTGTTTTAAATACCGTTAGGTCATTCAATTATAGATGTACCATCATATTGCTGGAGTGAAAAGAAAATTGAATTCAAAAGACTATAGTGTTATATTTTATATAAAATATGTTATTAAAAACATGCCTTGGAAAACTACAACTTATATTTTGAATGTAAAAATATGTAGACACGGATACCTACAGTCTTTCTTATTGCAGTGTTTCTAAATGTGTGTGTGTGTGTGTTTTTCATGCAATACAAGCCCTATAAAAAGACTACTGTATCTGTTTTTTAAACCAAATTGATATAGCTAATGTTTTACAAGTGCATTATCTGTGTGAATATGGGAATAGATTGGCAGTTGAGTTGATCTTTCATATCCATTAGATCATTTTATAACATGTTTTCAGCACAGGGCAAATTGGCGGCAGTGTATCATGTAATACATCACAATAAAAATAAAACAAAAAAATCTGATGATAAAGTACTGTATTTTTTTTTTATTAAGAACTTCATTTGTTTTATATAATAGAGACTACAGGGTTGTTTTGCCCAGTAATACCATTATCTTCTTTAAGAAAGATACAGTTTATTCACACCTTGATAAGTTCACATCTTGCATCTGTAATTTTTTGAATTTATTTATAAATTAACCAAATGCAAGATAGTAAAATAGCAATTACATTGAACTGGGATAACTGCTTTTGGTGTTTTCGCTGTGAGAACGTGACTTGCTGTTTAATATCATCACTTGTTTTAGTGTGAGTTTACTTGTAGTAAACCATTTGCAGTGTCTGCCTGCGTGTTCAGAGCAAAAGCCTTACACAATTTACAGTGGAGCTGTTCATCATCTAAGCATGAGACACACTGTTACTTCCTGTTAGCATGGTTCTATGGGTCATTAATTGGCATGCACAGAGCTTACATTAAATTATGTTTTCTACTGTCATGCACTGTAGCTATTCTGATGATTTATGTTAGCTTTATCTTTCCTTGTCCTATTGCTGCACTTAAAAAGCACTGTACTTGACAGAAAGTGTATTTTATAAATATCTGGGTGGAACACAGTAATACCAAATAATTTTGGTAAGGATTACGGGAATAATTTAACGGGTCTCAACAGTCAGTTCAGCTAGACAGACATGTGAACAGGGTTGCCCTTTACCCTGACAGAACACTTAGCCATATTATAGCACAGCCAATCAGAGGACAGCACAGTCCCATCACACTCAGTTTTCCAGGTACTGGGGATATTAAGGTAAAGGCTGAGGAAATGATTCTATTTGATGACATTAAGAATGATTGATTGTTTAATCACACTGATATTCTAATCACGGTTGGCTCTAGAAACAGACAAGAAAGGTGTAATGAATACCTGACCTTGTTTAATTAATCAAAAAGTGAATGATGGTAATATATACCAGTATTCACATGCAGCTTCTATGATGGATCATGATAGTGAAAAAGAATCGAGCAAACATGACTGTGAGATACTGATACCTTTCATCTCAATAATACATTAGGTAGCAACTGGGTAAATGGATGCCATACAGGTTTTCAGTTTGGGCATGCTTTGGGGGAAGTCTCCAGCTACTGTTCACAAGATTTCGTCTAACTTTATCCATAGATATTTATTGAGTTTGAATGGGAAATTATAAAGATGTTGTATCACATGATTCACTGTTATCTAAAGGAGCAAAGGTATAGGCTGAACCCCATGCAAGCTTTATATTACTTTCTTCAAGAATTACCAACATGAATAAAAAGACCATGGTTAGCTGGACCTAAATTACTACACATTTGATATGCCCTCTTGTCATTCTTTAAAATGGAAGAGCACACTGTTAGCACCGGCAAAGAACAAGCCAAAGCTTAGCAGATAGAGAGAGGGGGAAGGGGATTACCAATTAACCAAACCAGGGACTTGGCTTAAGTGAGAAAGGAAAGGTGCAACAAGGAAATGCTTTGTCAACAACAAATGTGTGTAAACAGAGAAGTAAAGATGTCGAATGAAGCCCCTATCTTATAGAATCCTCTGTCAATCTTATTCCCTACACACTACTCAAAAGGAACACCCTTTTCACAGCTCTGTGAGCTGTTGTGACAATGTTTATATTACAAGGTAACATGACAGTGTTGCCTATCAGCAATTTGTACCTGGATCTATCGGCACATATTACGAATAGCAGTCTATAGCTAAACCTTAATGGAATGAATGAAACCTAATTTGGATTAAACAGCTGTGAGAATTCGGATGTGGAGTGATTAAGGGGTTCTTGAGCTTCCAGGGCCCAACATCAAACAGCTAGTTTGACATGGTGGAGTTACCTAACATTATCTACCGAGACTGACATATTATGCAGCTTTAACTGAAGGTGGTTAGTACTATATAATAGCTGGGTCCATTGTAGGCTGCACTTAGAAAGTGTCATATTTCAGACTTATCCAGAGTAGTTGGATCTGGACTCAGACAGACACTTATACAGTGTTCATAATAAATCTAAACACGTTTTTTAGTAGATTTTCCTGAATCAGACAACAATTTGCATCCAACAGTAACATTCACCACAGAACCCAACATAATGACTTTGTGATGAGTGTTAGGGTTAAGGATGGAAATATTGTACATTGTAGAAATTCCTATCTAGGAATTTCATGAATTTTGATTTAACACAGTCCTTTAAATATAGACAATTCCCTACTGAAAAAATGTTTCTATTTCCTTTTTAAAACAAAGTAACAGATGTTAAAAGATACACAAAAACATTCCTTGTCTTGTTTATTTCCATTCTTCACAGAGATAAGGATGAGTACTTGACATGCCCCCAAAGGAAGCACTACACAACATCTGTCACACTTTCCTTGCAGGCTAAACAAAGACATACACAGATGGTACAGCTAACTATTTACACCATATACAAGAAATATGCATTTTAGAAGACATCATTAACACATCTTTGGATTAGGTGTAGTTTATATTTGTTTAAGCTTGTCTTCTAAATCTGAGCCTTTTTAATGTGAATAGTGTAAGCTGTTTAAGGGGAAGTCATGACTGATTTTGTCGAGTAATTAAACCACTGAAAGTAACATGCTGTATCAGAGAGGGTTAGAAGTTAATTCACATTTTTCACTGTTTAAACTAACAGTTTATCGTGGGTTGTTTATAAACATTCCTCAATATCATGTTGTACCAGAGAGGAATAGCCTCTGGATGAGAAAAACATAGTGAATTGAAAAAAAATATTGAAAGCCAAAAACAAAAGCACAAAAAACAGTTGTTAGTGTATGTAAAGGCAAAATAACAGACATTTAATCTGAATACACAAGCAGCAGAACATAGCTGGAAAAGTGTTCTCTTAGTATGGTCTGATACTGGAGTCAATGTAATTGATAGGCTGCCTTATTAAACAGCCCCAATAGTGGCTGCATTGTTACAAGATTTACCTCTGGCTCTCTGTTATGATGTTTTTAAAGAAAGAAAATATCAAACTTCAGAATCCTGTGGGCCTGCCTTCCTATCCTATAGGGAAATGTAAAGATATGATTGAAGCCTGTTGCGTGGATACCAGCTGGGGCCGCGTCCCGTTATCTGAAGAACAGTAAGCATTCTTCTGACTGGAATATATCGAGGGGGCTGGTTTTGAGAGAATTGTTTCTCTGACAGAGTGAAGGTGAAGTCAAGCAGGCAGGCAAACGTTTCGGCGCACGCTTTCATTGGAGTAATAAGTGTAGTCACTGGATTTCTGTTGTACAGAGAATGTGTTTGTGCATGTGTGGGTCATGCATGTTAAGGTGGGAAAAGGCAACAGGAGAAGGTGGAACATTATAATAAAAGGAAAAAGAAAACAGCGAGGTAGGAGTGAAGTGGTGTAGAGCACAAAAGGTTGAGTTTACAGCAAGAAGGGGACCAGTAGGGATGGAGTATTTAAATATGAGAAGAAAGAATAAGGGCTCTAGTAGGGTTTATTTTCTATCCTGTTTACTAAAGTAGCATTGCCTTTCTTCTGGGATGATACAGTAATATTAAAACAGTAAACCTTTCCTGGCCCACATGCTGAGTAACACTGTACTAGAAAGTGAACCAAAAAGAATGTGAGCCAGAGATATAAAAAAAAAACAACAACATTACATTATGACTACATTAGCAGATCTGCTCCTAAGCCCTAGTCTCTGTCCCATGGTACACACCACTTATAGGAGTAATTCAGTGTAACTGTAGTTACAAAGTCAAACTTGCCAAAACGCCTGGAAGTAGAAATCAGCTGTTACATTAATCATTAGTCTTGGCAACTGCCCTGATTTGATTAGAGGCCTTCCTATATTATTAGGTTAAGTGAAACTGTGGGGAAGGCAAAGTGCTAAAATGACAGACTTCAGATTAATTTGGCATATGGAGCACAGATCTAAATAGCTTATGGTTTCATTTGATAGTAATGAAAATGCGTTATCTGTTACATGAAACAACTATTAAAGCTATAAAGCACACATCTATTAAAACCTATTTTTTATTTATTTGTCAAGAACGAGCAATAATCTATTCTTCTATTGGTCTTCTGGGTCTCAAACCCCAAGAATCCCCAAGAACCATCCAAATCATCTAATATATATATATATATATATATATATATATATATATATATATATATATATATATATATATATATATATATATATACAGTACCAGTCAAAAGTTTGAGTACACCTGCTTGAAACCAGGTTTTTCATGATTATCTATGCTTTTAACTGTATAAACTTGTCTATAAACACTTAATATTTCATTATATGATACGTGTACTTATATAAGCTGATAATCATAAGTGAATTGCATTCAAAAATTTTATTTTTAAATGAAAATGTAAATCTTCAATTTCAATGAAATGATCACCCAAAGCAAGGGGATTTCAGTCTGAAGCCCAAGTCAGTTAAAAGTCTGAAATGTGTATAACACAGTGTTAGAACACTGGCCTAAGTATAAAAGTGTCTTTGTTAGGTGTTCTCCGAGTTAAACTAGCATGTTACCTAATTAACCTTTTGTCACCAATTATTGTTAACAGGTGAGGGTCCATGATTACTATAAATATTAGTATAGGCACAAGTTTGTCATTCCTGAATGTAAGGGAGCAGAAAATGGCAAAATACGCTCAGTTAAGCAAAGAAAAAAGACTGTCTGTAATTACTTTAAGAAATGAAGATCAATCTTTAAGACAAATCGCAAGAACTTTGCAAGTGTCTGTAACTGCTGTGGCCAAGACCATCAAACGATGGCCAAGACCATCAAACGATTTGAAGAAACTGGCACTCAGGAGGACCGAATAAGGTCAGGCAGGCCAAGGGTGACCTCAGAATCAGAGAACAAGTTCATTCGAGTCACAAGTCTGCGAAACCGGCGATTAACTGCCCCTGAAATACAAGCTCAGCTAAATGCTACTAGAAGTACAGATGTTTCATCATCAACTGTTCAGAGGAGATTGCGTGAAGCTGGCCTAACTGGAAGAATTGCTGCAAAGAAACCATTGTTAAGAGTGCAGAATAAGAGGAAGACTTGCCTGGGCCAAAAAACACAGAAACTGGACATTTGAGGAGTGGAAGTCGGTCTTATGGACCTATGAGACAAAATTTGAAATTTTTGGGTCCAACGCAGAGACGGTGAGCGCATGAGTTCTGCATGTGTGATTCCCACTGTCAAGCATGGAGGAGGCAGTGTCGTGGTCTGGGGTTGCTTTGCTGGTGACAGAGTTGGTGATCTTTACCAAGTCCATGGCAAGCTTAACCAGCATGGCTATCATAGCATACTTCAGAGGCATGCCATTCCATCAGGATTACGGCTAGTTGGGCAGTCCTTCATTCTTCAGCAAGATAATGACCCGAAACACACCTCAAAGTTGTGCAAGAACTATCTGGCAAAGAAGGAAAGTGAAGGACAACTCAATCTAATGACCTGGCCTGCCCAGTCTCCAGACCTCGATCCCATAGAACTTGTATGGGACGAACTGGACAGAAGAGTCAAAGCAAAGCTACCCACAAGTGCCCTACATCTCTGGGAATTGTTGCAGATGAGCTGGGAAGACATGTCGGGTGATTTCCTGCTGAAACTTGTTAACCGAATGCCTCGTGTTTGTGAGGCTGTTATTAAGGCAAAGGGTGGCTATTTTGAGGAATCCAAGATTTAGAGACAATTTTCAATTTTCTTGAACATTGCTTTGATACTTCTTATGTTTTGTTTCGTAATTTGTAACATGTGTTTTCATTTTCAAGTATTTACAGAAACGTATACGACGTAAAACATTGTCAATTATGAAAAAAACCTAGTTTCCAGCAAGTGTACTCAAACTTTTGACTGGTACTGTATATCTATATATATATATATGGTGGAGTCTTTATACCTAAAGAAAAAGATTCTAGCAGCATTAGTCAGTTTCGCCCTATTTCCCTATTAAACGTAGAAGGCAAGATTTTCTTCAGCATTATTGCTCAGAGATTGTCAACTTACCTATTAAAGAACTGCTTCATTGACACTTCAATACAAAAAGCGGGCATTCCAGGTTTCCCAGGATGCTTAGAACACATCAATGTAATCTGGCAACAAATTCAATCAGCTAAAAAGGAGAGGAAGGAGCTCCATGTGACATTCCTGGATTTGGCTAATGCATATGGTTCAGTGCCACATGAACTTCTTTGGGCAGCATTTGATTTTTTCAGTGTACCAATGACAATAACAAATCTAGTGAAAGCCTACTTTGGAGATTTGCAATTTAGTTTTTCAACTTCAGAATTCAGCACTACATGGCAATGCCTAGAAGTTGGAATAATGGCAGGATGCACCATTTCTCCACTGGCTTTTACCATGGCAATGGAAGTAATCATTAGGGCATCAAAATGGGTAGTGGGAGGAGAGCTTGGCTTCTGGAATACGACTACCACCAATTCGAGCATACATGGATGACATGACAACCATGACTACAACAGTAGCCTGCACTAATCGGTTATTGGGCAAATTAACCAATAACATTGAATGGGCACGAATGCAATTCAAGCCCACTAAATCAAGGAGCATCTCTATAATTAAAGGTAAAGTAGCTGATAAAACGTTCTTCATTAATGGTGAGGCAATACCAACAGTGTCTGAGAAGCCAGTGAAGAGTCTTGGGAGATGGTACGACGGGGATCTAAAGGACACAGTTCGTGTGGGAGAAGTTAGACAACAAGCTGTGGAAGGGTTGAAGAGCAGCACTTTACCAGGCAAACTAAAACTCTGGTGCTTTCAGTTTGGCCTACTGCCAAGGTTGCTGTGGCCACTGACTGTGTACAAGGTTTCTTTGACAACAGTAGAGAAGCTGGAAGCTTTAATCAGTTCACACATCAGGAAATGGTTGGGAGTTCCACGCTGCCTCAGCAGAGTGGGACTTTATGGTAAAGGAATACTGCAGCTACCTGTCTCCGCCTAACCGAGGAGTTTAAGTGCCAAGGTCCGACTGGAAATGACATTAGTAGAGTCACGCGACAAATGCGTAAGGGAGGCAGCACCTGTGTTGAAAACTGGAAGAAAGTGGGTGGCAAAGAAAGCTGTGGAGGATGCAAAGGCTGCCCTTCAATTGGTGATATCATGGGGCAAGTTCAGCATGGAAGAGGGGGTCTTGGTCTCAGTTCAGCTCCTCCTACATGGCACAAGGCAGCCCCAGCGCAACGGAGGAAGCTTGTAGTCAACGAGGTGCAAAAGCAGGAGGAGAGGATGAGGTGTATAAAGGCCATTTCCCAGGGCAAGCAGGGAGAATGGATGAGATGGGAGAGTGTGGAACAACGCAAGATTGGCTGGCAAGACCTATGGTCAATGGAACAGAGCAGGATCAGTTTCCTTATAAGGTCAACATATGATGTTCTCCCATCACCACAGAACCTAAACCTCTGGGTAGGAGAGGATCCCTCATGTCCTTTGTGTTCATCACCTGCAAACATTAAGGCACATTTTGACAGGATGTAAGGTGGCTCTTAGCCAAGGACGGTTTACTTGGCGCCATGACCAGGTGCTGCGATGTTTGGCCTTAGCATTGGAAGACAAGCGTAACATGACCAATAAGTTGCCACCTGTTCCATCAAAACATTACACACAAAAGACAACATTTCTCCGCCCAGGAGAGCAACCACCAAGAAAAGGTGTTAAAACCAATCCTCGCCCAGGACAACTGGAAGCTGCTAGAGACTGGAAAATGCTGGCAGATGTTGGTCAGCGGCTTATTTTTCCACCTGAAATTGCCACCACAAACCTTCGACCAGATATTGTCCTGTGGTCTGGATCAGCACGCCTTGTTCACCTGGTAGAGTTAACAGTGCCATGGGAGGATGCTGTAGATGAGGCGATGAGAGGAAGAAACTGCGGTATGCTCAACTAGCCACTGAAGCGGAACAGCGAGGATGGAGAGTCTGGGTTTACCCAGTGGAAGTGGGATGTCGAGGATTTGTGGCACACTCTACAACCCGGTTTCTCAGAGATGTCGGATTCAATGGCCAAGAGTTGCGTCGCACAGTGAAGAACTTATCTGAAGCAGCAGAGAGGAGCAGCAACTGGCTGTGGTTGAGACGGAAAGATTCTGGCTGGGGATCTCAAGCACAATAGAAAGAAAGAAAGGCTGATGTACAGGTAAGTAAGCTGGGCTGAGTTGAGTGGGGACGGAGGGGGTGATGCTGGGACGCCAGAATCACCGTCGAGCCCTCTTGAGGTGTCGTGGGCTAGTCGATCGAAACACCGAGGATGGAAGGTGCCCACTTGAAGACCCCAGAGATGTACCCTACTTAGCTCAATCCAGACGGTTGTCATGCTGATGCGCTGGGGAGACCGCACTATGGTTGATCCCCGAGCCAGCATCGTAGCCGTTGTGTGTGCTGATGCGCTTAGGGAGGCAAAATAAGCTGATCCCTGGAGCCAGCATTACACTTCAGCCATCAACACCAGACAGAAGGATATCTACATCATCATATGGAAGGAAGCGCAAATGGATGGAGACACATATGGATCACATTAGTTTACTGTGAAGCTACGTCTTAGTTGGTGCTTATCTTGGCGAGAGCCAAGTTCAAATCAGCATGAAGTTTTAACATCTTCTCTCATGTAATGGAAATCATAATTATATATATATATATATATATATATATATATATATATATTAGTTCTCTATCTCCTTTCTAGTATGACCATACTGGGGAAGGAAAATGGTGGTCATCATGCTATGTTTTGTTGTACTGGGTTTCTTAAGCTTCAAAGTACCAGCACAATGGTATCATACCACACTATATTCATGAGGAAGAAATTGAACAGAAACAATAGGTCAAGAAATCCAGAGGCATTTCCAATGTCTTATTGCAAAAATTATTTAAATTCGACTGCTTTATAATTTATTTTGGCCTCATGATGCCGTTTTTCTTCTGTCTTCTTATAAGTTTTCCACAGGGTTGTATAAGTTTTTTTTTTTTTTAAAAAATCTGTCACATATTTGAAGGAATACCTAATAGCATTACATTAATATTATTTAAGAGGGAGATTTCATAAATATAATTTAACTGGACCTGTAGTCTCAAAGGCTCATTTACAATTAAGACTTACATGCAGTATATTTTATAAAAAAAGGTTTACATTTCCTGTTTTTAAAGTAGTGGTCATGTACAGATGTTGGACAAAAATATATTTTTTTGAATGAGTGTATAATAGTAGTTTAACTTTTTTTATTTGGATGCACAACACATTGTACAACACAGGACCGGACAAATAATATATGTATGACTTTTATACATTGAAAAAAATACCTTCATCTATTTAATACTACTACTGCTAACAAGAAAATAATAAGGAAACAAGAACATTACTTCACACTTCATAGCACTCCTTGTCCAAGGTTGAGACTTGAATGGATTTCACAGTTCATTAAATCGTTATTGAAGGATTCTGTCCTGTAGAACCAGTCATTGACCCTAAAATGCAGATGTTGAATGAGGCCCTCAGCAAAATTTAACATCGTCACTGAGGGTCATTAATGCGGGGACAAAGATTCATTCAATAGTTATTTTATCCACAAGTTATGAATTCTTTATTAATTCATTGACAGATTTTAACCTCAGCCTGAGGATTGTCACAGGGAAACCCAGACTGTTCGCTGTTATTTTTATTTTGGAAAGAACACAATGGCTTCAGATGGGAAAAACTGGATGCTAGTCTCAATACTAACCTGCCTTTGTGCTGCAAGGCAATTTTAGTTGTA
Organism: Acipenser oxyrinchus oxyrinchus; assembly: GCA_030684275.1. Classification (NCBI taxonomy): domain Eukaryota; kingdom Metazoa; phylum Chordata; class Actinopteri; order Acipenseriformes; family Acipenseridae; genus Acipenser; species Acipenser oxyrinchus. Next base: position 11,679,757 of record CM060258.1, on the reverse strand, counting down.
AGTTGTTTTGTTGACACTATCAAGTTTGGGACCATACTGGTGTAACTCTGACAGACAGGTGTCCTTACCCTTACCCAACATACACTGTAGGTTTTCAGAGTAGGAAGAGAGACTGCAGCTCTCCTGAGGCAGAGACTCACTCACTGGAATCCCAGCATATTGTTTAAATTAACACAGGGTCCCAGAGGATGCCATTGTAATTTCCATGGCTCAGACACAAGTGTTTTCTTGAACTGGGGTATGGGGTCTCATGGGAGCCTGCATATTGCTGAAACATTTCCTGAACACTCTAACGCCAGTTCATTGGCATGTCTGAGCCTGTTTTTGTTTTAAGGACAGTGGAGGCTTTGTGTTTGTGGATGTAGAGGACAGAGGTACAGGCCATCAAAATACATAGGCAGTGATACAGTTATTTCTGGAGCATAGCTTTGTTAACAACAGTCCTTTTTTGAGGGACAGGAGTCTAGAATTTATTGCATTGGAAATGTTATGCATCCTTTTGCATTTTTGAAATGCTTGGTCAGAATGGGTAATTAAGCGAGCAAGAGGTCTAAATTACATCTCAATGGAATTATGTTACGATTAAATCTTGGATAGCTTGTGGGCCACAGAAAGTTTGATACTGACAAAGGAATATATTGTTATGGCAGGCTAGCAGTGAGACAGACTCGGAAGCCAGGAAACTGCAGTACAAAGTGCCAATGAACAAAAATAACAGAAAATACAAAACAGAAAGGCACAAGGGCCAAAATAAAAGTTTAAACAAACATAGGCTGGGCATTCACCTTGACTACTTACAAAATGCAGACACTGTTCAGAGCCTTCACTAATGATGGGTACAAAGCCTCACCCGCTTCGACCCGTCTCGAACCATTAGAAGCAAACAGTGTTGTGAATCGAAGGTTCAATTGATTCGCATGAAGTAATGCATCACGTGACACAAACGCCAGCAGGTCTGCGGATCCTCTGAAGCTGCAGACGCTCGGGGTGTTCAGTCACGCACGCTCACGGAGTAAAATCTTGCTGACGGTGTCGTAGGTGCACTATCGAAACGATTTGATGGTATATTTACAAAAGAAGACACAAACCACCAATACAATGCTTTACTTAGAATCAATATTGTTTCGTTGACGTAGGTTAGAACTGGAAGGAAGAATTGTTTGTCAAATTACATTTTAAATGAATTTCATCTTTCATTGTTATATATATATATATATATATATATATATATATATATATATATATATATATATATATATATATATATAATGTGTGTGTGTATATATACATATGTATATATACATATGCTGGCTACTACTATGTGAAATTGGGGGAGTTTAATTATTGTTCATTATTATAAAAATAACTGTAATGATTATGAGATGTTTTCCAGAAATAATTGTTAATAAAATGTGTTTTCAAACCTTTGTTAAAGAAGTATGGAATTCAATATTATTTCATTGTGATACATCATCAAAATAAATACAATTTATAAATATCAAATTGCTATACTATTGAAAAAACACTGTTACACCTTAAATATCTTGTTGATGTTTGTATTATGACTGTGGGATCCATGGTGGCTCTTTGAGTTTAGTGAGATGAAGTAATCATTCTCAATCCAGAGGTCTGCGTTCGCCAAGTCATGTATGTAATATGCATTTTTTTAAAAAATAAAAATATATATGGATGCATATGTAGAAATCTTTGCATTCAAGTATGTTTTACTGAAATGTAATAAAATAAACATTATTATTATGTTATGTTTCTATATATTATGCACTTTAAAAACACTTTAAAAAAAAATGTCCAATAGGCTTTAATTGACTTGGGGTTACACTTCAAGTATGTTGTATGCTTAAAAATCTGTAATAATCTAGCCATCCGAGAGACACTGAACTAATGACCCATTAATGCTATGCCTAATACTAGAATGCCTATGAGTTTTGGAGAGGGGCTTCATGTGATTCAACTACATTAGTTCAGAGCTTCAAATCATTCACAAGGTTCGTTGCTTCATTGAGGCTTCAAATCATACACGGGGTTCATTGAGGCTTCGGATCAGTCACATGATTCGGTGATTCACTACTTCAGCTGATTCAAATGACCACTGCTTCATGTGAAGTAACTCGTATGTTCAAGTTCAAGTATGTTCAATAACGCGGCTCTACCAATAGATGTTACTATGGAGCACGAAGCGCTTCAAGTGATTCGGCTCAGTGAATCTTTTGTGAAGCAAATGGTTCAGTGGTTCAAGAGCCTTCACTAAACTTTACAAATAGAAAAACTACAGCAACATAGATTCACTCACCAAACCCCTCTTCCTAATGTACCCCTGGGCTCTCCATTTATAGGATGTGGCTGCTCCCAATTAACACCAATCATTCTATTTGGGGAGCAGCCACATTCTCACATGTTTTTGGCAGGGACAGGAATGAACCCCATCCCTGCCAACCACCACCAAAACACCACAAAACACTACACTATTTATAGACAGATCTCTCTCTGCCACATTTGTAAACATATATTTTACAAATATATTTTTACAAATATATTTTAACAGAATTTATTTTTTTGTAAAAAGAGTAAAACCTTTGGGAGATTTTGAAAACAGGAGGATTGACATCAACAGAACACAAAGCACCAACTGTATTAAGAGGAGATTGACTTATCTACAACACTGTACTGTGCACACTCTCATGGTGTGTTTATTACAGGAGCTCAGTGGCCTTGAGCACCCCTGTTGATATTTCAGTCTGGTCAATGAAATTTCAATCTGAAAACACTTGCTGGATAGTGTCTGCATCTTGATATCTCTCTTGATAATGAAGTGAATATTCTCCACTGGGATAAGACAACTGGAAACAGCCCGCTTAGCATGACCCTGAGTGTAGGTGGATAAACTGTAGCTGTGTATGAGGCACAGTTTGGGATATCCTCGTCTTCTCCTTCAGCTACACTGGCTTCCTGTTTACTATCGCTGCTTATTCAAATTCCTTACTTTAGTCTATAAATCCCTCCATGGTCTCGCCCCACCCTACCTGGCTGCACTTATCTCTTACTATGTTCCCCCCCGTCCCTTACGCTCTCAAACTCTGTTGTCCCTTTCGGTTCCACCTAGCCCTGTGCCCAATCCGTTTCCGTTCCTTCTCCCTCCTGGCTCCCTTCATTGGAATAAACTCCCCTCCATATAAAACAGTCACCTACACTCACAGTTTCGCTCCTCCCTTAAAACACATCTTTTCACCCTAGCCTATCCCACTGCGTGCCCTAGCCCCTAACCCCCGGTCAGGACCCTGCTTGTTTGCCCAACCCTGCCCTAGCCTCTGTTCTCACAGTAGCACCACTCTTTATTTTCTCACCCTTGCCCAATAAATGTACCTTTTTCCTTCCGCCATTTATCTTGATTGTACCGCTTAGTTTAATAATTGTAAAGCGCCTTGGTCAAAGGCGTTATATAAATATAAATAAATAAATAAATAAATATCACAGCTACCCTGCAGCAAGAGGAATATTGAACGCTGTCCATCAATATTGTAGTCTTTTCAGCATATTTTTTTATTTATTTATGAATTTAACAGACTATGAGGTGAATATGAGAATACTGGATTATGCCCAGTGCAAATTCGGGTTTTCCGGCTTTATCTATAGTCAGTTTTCTTTATGCTATTCGCTAGATTAACTCCCTCTTAGCTGAGTGAATTCTAAACTATTCCATTGCAAAGCACTTCCAGAGATAACGGGAGCCACGGATAGAACAGTTCTGCATTAATGGGTGGGTTAAAGTAGCTTATTACAGTAATAAACCAGGCTTTTAAGATGCACAGAAGCTTCAGGCTGCTGAGTAATTGGCTTTGTGCTTTGTTCATTAAAGTAAAGATGGCCCTTATTTACTATCCAGCCACCAACTCTGTATTCAAAGGCTGACATGGACCGTTTCCCATGTAGGGGAGAGATAATTGTGGTGACCCTGTCTAACCCCATGATGACACAATATTATGTCTTGAATGTTTTGTCCTTGTTGTCTTTATTAGTAGGGATGCTAAAGATGTGACCCCCAAAAATAACAATTCAGTCAAACACTGACAGCTGTGGTGATGACCAATTCAAGTGCCACCTGTCAGCATGGTTAACTATATACTTATTAACTATATACTTAGGGTCTGTTTAAATGATCTTAACCAAAGGTGCCCAACCTGTGGCCCATCCAGTCCATTTTAGTCCAGGACTTTCTTTTAACCAGCTTTTCAACTTAATATGAACCATATGTATGCTGCCTGCTTGGAGACTGTTGGATGGCAAATTAGAGAATGTCTATTTGCACACTGTCATTACAATTAAGCATGTCTACTCAACACCTGCTTAACCTGCCACTAGTTTGATTTAGACCTAATTATATTCTTTGTCTCTTTTCACTGCCACTGCCACACATTAAGAAAGTACTTGTGTGGACTTCTTATTTGTGCATAAATTCAATAAAGGCTTCAAAATCTAATTATTTATTTATTTATTTATTTATTTATTTATTTATTTGTCAGATGCCTTTATCCAAGGCGACTTACAGCTGTTACAGAGCAATACAAGGTTAAATGCAAAAATATGTTTTGGTTCATTCGTAGTTAAAGCTATGCTCCGGATACAAAAAAGGGCTTAAGAGTGATGTCTTTACTTTCTATTGGTGTAACTGTGTCATAAGAGCTTAGCTTGTTAGAACCTTGGTAATACTTATTGAATTCAATTGTTTTACAGACATCTGCATTGGATAGTCAATATGATCTAAGCATCAAGCTATATTTGCCAACATCTGCATTTGTTTATTAACCAAAAAAAGTACTACACTTCTTGTACTATTGGATATCATGGTATCACAAGGTGTGCAGTCGTTGTGTAATATATCACGGCTTAGGTATGTGATACAACCAAACGGTACATTTATTGCAAAACCACCTATGAGATACAAAATGGGAATGTGGTCATGGAAATCATTTCTTTAAGTGCTTGGCTGTCCTAAGTTAAAAACTTTCAACTACAAATCAGACTACAGTTAATTCACAAATGATTTTACTGTATAATACTAGGAACTAAGGAAACACTACGTCTTTCATTTTTAAACGTAGGTGTTCAACATTAGTCACAAAAACATTACCAACTTTTCCGACCACCTAGCCATAAAGATCACAGAGTAATTAAGCCCAGGAGTTCCTTCTCCATGATCGTTTGGCGTTCCAAACACAGCACTCAGCCTGGCCTTGGCTGAATGGAGATTGATGTTGCTGACAGAGAGTCACAGCAGAACCTCTCTATTGAAGGCTCTCTCCACCAGTCAGACAGACAGATCAGTCATGCCAGACAGATCCTTTGTGCAAAATTGGAAACAGACCATGAAAGAGGCTGACCCTCAGGCATATCCTGGCTGAGTGGAAACCTTCCCCCTAATCTCTGCTTGTCAGTTGCAGCTCGCAGTCTACTTCTGTGCATGAGAAGGGATGTTTTACTGTCAAGCTGCTGTTCTGCTGTCATAGTTGTCTATGTTTACTGGCCCCTTTACCTAGACTTATCTATTTCCTCCAGTTGTTCCCCTGCACCAAGAATCTCTAATGTTCTAATACTGCGCAATGGTCTCTTTAATAACTACGGGATCAGCTCTAGTCAAAGTCACAGGCATTGGATTTCAGTTGAAATTGGGGAAGGGGAGTATAAAAAATTAGGTTAGTACTATTGCAATAGATAAGTGTTAAAAGCCTTTTGGTCTAAATTAGTGAGACTTTGACAGGAAAGTATCCGATATTAGATAACATCAAATCTTCTTTTGTAAATCAGTACAGAATTTGGCTTTTTATCAACAGCTTTTTGACTGATCCATGCTGACAATTTTCCACAAACTTTGATAACATTCATGATTATTATGGGAAAAATGTATGTATCCTAATTTACAAGAACTCACTTGATTACTGGTACAAGGAGGCATTTTCATATATGTAATTTTTACAGGCTTTTACCTTCCCATCCAAGAGTTCTTCGGCATCTGTAACTATGCAGAACATCTGAGTGCAAGTCTGGTAAATCCATTGTAAAGACCCAAAGCAATGCTGAGGCCAAGACATTCAGACTGGGTGGGTTATGTGGCTGTGAAAAAAAAGAAAAGAACAAATGCATCAGAAAACAGCAACAAAAAATATAGAAGAAAGTGAAACAGGCAAACTGGGGATTGTTAGACTGGAATGGAGACACAAACTGGGTGGCACATATTCACAGCATGAGGGTCTGACACCTTATGCCATATCTTTCATTCTAAAAACTGATTTGCTACGAATCATCACACAGACAAGACCGTATTAAACCACAGCTCCTATTCTTTAATTTCTGTTAAACCCAAACATCTTTTGTATCTGGATCTGATTTTAAAGAAAACCTTGACCCTCTTCAAATCCAGAGTGTGTGTTTAGATCTCACTTCACTTTCCAATAACTGTTTGGTTGAAAATAATATAGCTATTATACATTTTCACAGCAGTTATTACTGGAAAACTGGCAAACGTTTGTTAATAAGCTTTTGGATTTCTTTTAAAAAGACTCGTCTACACTTAATGCTTGCAGCAGATTGCCGAAGGGTTCAAGAAATCAGCACAACCAGAAACAGAAGGACAAAGAAGACGGTGAGATTCTGAGACTAGCAATATTTAGCACTGGTTGTTATTTTTATGGTGTTTTTCTTTTATAAAAAAGCCACAGTTATTAGTGGTTGATGAAGTCACAGAAACTAAACTATACAAATTTTCAACAAAGAAGAACAGTTTTTGCATAATGATCCTAAAAATAAATGTAATTAAACGGATGTCTCCTGGTGCCAGCCTCATTAAGATAAAAAGGGATCAAGTTACTGCTAACAAATTGTAGTCTGGTTTCCTTTTCCCCTGGGACAGCCTGTAAACTTTATATCATAAAACAGCCCTGAGACTCTGTGTTTTAGACTTGCCAGCTATCACTCATGAAGTCGGGATATGTAACATTCATTTCAACTGCACGTTTTAGGAAGCCTTGGGTGGAAGCCAGTGTTAAGCAGATTTTTTGTTTGCTTTTCTTTTTAAAATACAATAACTTTCAGTGTTTCGAAACAAGTGCGTTATTATATTGCAACAGATTAATACATTATAACGATGAGCTTGGCTCCACAGTGACCCCTACTGAAAGATAAGGGCCTGCTGCCAATGCTGAGCAATGCATTTTCCAGGATTTGGAGCCTCCCATTTATGAAATATGAGTAAAAGCAAAGACTCGTTATAAGGCGGAACACAAATAGCACAGTCTTGTAACTATGGCTCCCCACTATAGCTTTAAAAAGGGTGAGCACTGTATATATATACATATATATATAAAATACATGGATGAAGGCTATATTTGCATCCTGAGCCATTCGAAATAAAAAGGCATAATACCACAGTAGTGACGTCAAAAAGTCAATCGTCCAAATAAAGCTGAAGCACTAATGGATAATGACATAGAACGTCTGTACAGCATTGAAACACTACGTTTAAAAAAACCCAACTGTACTGCTGAACCTCGACTTCTTTAATATTAGCATCACAAGGGTATCCATGTATTATAAAAAATAACAGATGTGCCTCTTCAGTGAGTTACAGGAAAACAGTTCCATCTCGGGTTTCTGTGACAGTTTATAAATTACTCGACCTTCGGTCTTGTAATTTATGATGTCACAGAAACCCTAGATGGACTGATTACAATCCCTGCATTGCCACCCATTTGATTTTATATTATGACCCAGTCTGCTTATATTTCTTTATTCCAAAGAATGCTGATATGGGACTGATAATAATCCTTGATTTTCCGGCCACTGATTTTACATTACTGTATTTATAAGCCAGTATCTTTATATTTCTTTATTCCAAAAAGAGTCATGTATGGCATGGTGTCACAGATAGCTCTGTGGTGACGTCAGGCCAGGAAGTAGACAGACAACAATACTGTGAGTGAAGCGCTGATGCGCCAGTTTAATTATAAATAAAAAGATTTAACAAAACAAAACACTACACACAAAAGAAAACGGCACAATGGCCAAAACAGACAGACAAACAGACACGGAACACACAAGTATAGCAATTGTAATTTGTTTTAGTTTTACTACACCTCCTGAATCTCGTTCCACCTCTGAACACACCAACCAAGTTCAGCCAAAGCTGTGCGTTTTTTATATTGTGGCCGAGGGATTAACTGGCTATCAATTATCTAGTTTATCACTCGCTGTTGACCGCGCATTCTCATGATTTTATCTGGATGGGGCATTTTAACCCTATCCAGGCTGTCAAACAATAATAACAATAAAACAGTTTTTACCACACAAAACCATACATTTTAAATAATAATACAAGAAATAATATAATACACACAGGGGCGGGGTGTACCCAGTCACACATGGGCATCTGAATCCTTCCACAAAGCTGATAGTAAATCTAACGTCATTACGCCTGACTGGCTGTATTCTGATTAGGGCTCTCTTCTTTGGGGTCCTTATGTGCTGATTGCGTCCGTCCATCCATCTGTCTGTCCGTCACACTCTACATGGTGAACACTATAACTGTCTTGATTTTGCACTGATAAACTCCAAGCCTTCATTTGACAGATTGCATTTGCCTATAACCCCATAAACCTAGATTTTATACAAATTACTTTTTTATTGAACGATTGCGAGGGCCTTCTTTCTGTGTGTGCATAGGATTTATTCTTACCTCAGGCCTGTGGGAGAGGAGAGAGAGATCAGTCCAGGAGCCAGAGATACAAACCACACTGGGTAATCATGAGACAAAAAAGGGGTATTAACTTTTCCATTCATGTATTGCAACGGTTTCATTTGTGAATTTGATTCCATTAAGAGCAGCCAAATAAACTACCCTGTAAGTTTGAAAAGGGTTTTAATTGAGGAAATAAATGTTCCCTAAGTTCCAGCCTCTGCTGCCAAATTTACAAATTCAGAGAATGCTGGTTAAGGATTATTATACATACCAGTAATACAAACAACTTTTTCATTTAGCTTTTACAAGCAAGTTATTTTAAAGTGTGGGGATTGGGCAGATAAAATGAATAAAATATGGTAACAAATGCTTATAAAATAAAACTGTGTTGTGTTTAACCATTAAATTACATTATTATTTTAAACAGACCCAATATGATGCATGCTGTGTGTCAGTTTGTAGTCCAAGCGAACAGGAGATAAGCAGATTATTTAAAAGAAGCTGTATGATAATGAAAATGATGAAGTTCATTATAAGACCCAGAAGGAGCCATTGTCAATTACTGTCAGCAGGGTGTGCAGTTAAGGGCATTTTATTAAGTATTTTTCTTAATAGAGTGTGACATAACTTATTTTTTTGCCTACACATTGTTCTACTGCTGCAGTATTATAAACGTTTTTGCATTTTCGGTACGATGTGGTATACAGAATCAACATTTTATTTGAGTTCTCTTTCCTGGAGACTGAGAACATTGAAAATGACTCCATTCCATGTGTATTTGTAACGCAGTGATGTAACCTTCCTAAACATGGATGTTAAGTTTATATTCACCTAATACTGGTTGGTGTAGATGCCTAGCTGTGCCTCTTTCTTTTTTTATTGAGCATTACACTGCTGGCAGAACCTATTATGGCTAGAATGATTATTTAGATTTGGATCCAATTTAACACAGTTAAGACATTACTATTGTAAGAAAGCAAATTAACACAAGCAACTAAAATAGTCCTCTGTCATCTGACCATTACTAATTGATATTCAAAAGCAATGCAGTGACACTACAATGGAAATGCAATAGCTCTTTACCAAAGGGCAAAGGTAACAAAATGGTCGCTAATGGTATAAGCTATTGGTAGAATATCAATGGTATCATAATGAAATAATGGTAATCCATTGCAGTGGTCTGCTTATGACTCTGCCAGGGTTTCTTCATGGTAATAAACTTGTATTAAGTCAAGATGGTGTCCCAGTGGTACGTGTCTAACTGTGTTGTATGGGTCCTCAGAAATGGGGCTTCAGCAGCCATGTCATGCTCATACTCTTGACAAGATTGGTTTGGCTTTTGTTGGGACGGCTGGGTCTGAAACTCTAATGTTGTGCTTAAGCCACCTCTAAGTTTACAATTCAGTCTGACGTTTACCAAAAAAATGTATGTAGGGAGTACAGAGAAAAGAGTAACGTTCAGTAGAACAAGCATTCTGATATAAAAGTTAATACTAACTTATGGCTGGTTTCCCCAGCTTACCTTTACAATGTGGTCTGTCTGGGCTAACACTGAGCCCTCCATCACCAGACTGAGTTGTTTTGAAAGTAGCCGGCAGTGCAGCCCTATAAGCCTTGAGTCACTGTGACAGACAAGGTGGAGAAAACTAGTTTGCTTATCAACTGGGTGATAATGACAATGGCATGGCAGCACCGGCACAGTGCTGGAATGCTAATGCTTCTGAGCCCTGTAGCTGTCAAAGTGGCTTTGGAAAGCAATCTATTCACAAAGTTGGCATGCCCTGTGTGCAGTCCTGGAGTTTTTCTTAGGCAAAAAGATATGGTGTGGCGATAGGGGATCTCTTGTACCAGTCTTCCTCGTTGCAAAATGCAAGTGTTGGATTACAGCACCATAGCCTGAGGGCTTATTGTCAAAATTGGAACTCTGGACCACCAGGGACCATCATGTCAGCCAGTCAGCAAATCATAGCCATTCACAGTCAGCCTGGGCCAAATGGCCCAAAAAATAGGATTAATTAGGAAGGCTTTCACATGTTTAATAGTAAAAACAGTGGCCACTTTATGTGCCTGTCTATGTCAGGAGCATTTAAAAGAAATGAAATGGTTGGATAAATAAATTAATGAAACAATAATAGTGCATACTGCTAAAATATTTCCTTTCAGAGATTGGACCAGTCACTATTACCACAGATCCAAAGAAGTTCCAGTATGAACTCAGGGAGCTTTATGTACAGGTAAGTGCTGAACAAGCATGGAAATAGCAGGCCCAGGGCAGTGGTGATTAAAAGGAATTTACATATAATTGCTCTCCTGGGGCCTATATGAATAACAGAAAAGTGTCCACATCGAAATTGCTAATAACTGGCAAACTTTGTGGAAGTAGAGAGATGAGAGATTCATAGAATTGCATGGAGACTGGACAGGGCTGAAGAACATTCGCAGGGCTGACTGCATATTCATGCAGTGTGTACATATTTATATTTCATCTGTGCGTGTGTGTGTGAGTGTTGGCTAAGTACAGTTTTTATTTAAAAAATAAAAATGGATTCAACTGGAGGAAAAAATGAATTCGCTTTCCCGGGAGACACAAGCCTGTCATGTGTAACCCTGCAAGTCTGAAAGCAGCTTCTTTTTAGGGCTCCTTTCTTTTAATACAACTCATTACAGCCTTAACCCTGTGGGTAGAGTTTTAGGTTCATTAGATCTTTTTGGTTCTAAGAATTATAAACCAAACAAATCAATACAATTGAATATATTAAAGGACTGTGGGGATTCCATTCTTTTTAATACAGATAGCTTGCTTCCAGAGAACAGAGATCCTTTTGCTTAATTGGAGGATCCGTACTTAGTCCTCATAAATGTGAAAATGAATGTCTTTTACAGTGTAAACCAATATAGTTCAAATAAGATTTTGCTGTTGTATCTGTGCTATGCAGGAAACACTCCATCATGGAAAAGCATGACAAACTTGTAATGTATGAGTCTAAGAACTTTTCATTTGACCCTTGCATATAAGCTTGGTGGAGAAAATGTGATGGTTATTATTGCAGCTGATTGTTAACTAAAAAAACTATAATTAAAAAAAAATCCTCATTCATCAAGATCATTCATCAAGTATATTCTTTATTTTACATTTCTGTTGACAGGGAGGTGGAGATTGTCCAGAGATGAGCATTGGCGCTATCAAGATTGCTCTGGAAATCTCTCTGCCTGGATCTTTTATCTATGTCTTCACAGATGCCCGGTCCAAAGACTACAAACTCACCCACGAAGTCTTGCAGCTCATCCAGCAAAAGCAGTCTCAGGTGAAAGAGAAACAGAAGAGCTTGCATGCTTAAGCATCTGACATGTGTTTTCTATCTCTTACAGGAAGTAGTGAGTGGGTTTGATCACATCTCCCTCTTTATTTCTCTCTGTGCTGTACAGGTTGTGTTTGTGCTTACTGGAGACTGTGATGACCGAGGCCACATTGGTTACAAAGCCTATGAGGAGATTGCCTCAACCAGCTCAGGGCAGGTCTTTCATTTGGACAAGAAGCAAGTCAATGAGGTAGGTCTGCTTCTGTTTGTGTATATTTGATCATAATATACTCTACAGTGTATGTTAGAAAACACAACTTTACATAGAGCATATCTACACAGATCCACACTTGCTGTACATAGGTTGTCACAGTAATGCTTATCCCCAATCTGGCAAAGGTATGGACTAGTCAGAAAAGCTGTTGCACTGGGCCGTATTCACAAATCATTTGCTTAGGAGTTATTAGAATACCTCAAACCTTTCTTGATTGTTGCAAAACTTTGAGATATCCCTATACCTCCTCTCAGCTGTTCAAAGGGTTTTGGAGATGATGACTGCTGTTTTGTAAAGCTGTGAGAAAAACTAGTGCCTGGAATGTTTGTGGTTTCATATGGTACAAAACAAGTAACGTACTTTTGAGGAAAACAAGAATGGCATGCTAAGTCATCGGGTTTCCTATGGGAACTATTAGTTTTTGTTCACAGTTATACAATTCAAGGTTAACTTTTCCTGACCAGAACAAATGATCTGGTTTGATCTAGAAAGAGACAGTATTGGGCAACCTATGTTGTTTATTTAGTTGAGTAGTAGACAAATGAATCATCCAAGTTAAAGGACAAGCTTGACCAAGCTGTTGTGGTTTATAAAATCTCTGTTTGCCCTCTTGTGGTGTGGGTCATGTTAGTTTGTATTTAGTTTTTGTTTTGCTTTGAAAATGAATGTAATACTGCATCATTTGCAGAAGGTACTGGTATTTACCCCCTCACCGAAAAATCACTTGTTTAATAATTAAGTTGCCAGTTACCACCAAAGTAGTGTTTGCTTGTATGCAGATCCCTGGTTCAGATGCCTAGTTTTCAGTTCTGGAATGCTCATTGCTTCACTTAGTTTTGGAAAAGCTATAATATAATTGTGTAATATAAGACTGTGTGAAGATTGTATGTTGTTGGCACAAGGGGTATACATGTAGAAAAGGCTAGTTTTTTTAATGCAAGAGATGATACATGGACCTCTGTCCATATGGGATAGTTTCACTTAAAACTACAATATGTACTGAAAGGGAGTTCAATAACAATTCATAACCACACTACAGTATATAGTATAAGCCTGCAGGTGGCTTTTCTTTTGTTCACCAATAATGAGAGTATGTACAGCATTTCTTAATAAAGAGACTAACATTTGTCATGCATGGCTCACGCTCCAAACATGCATAGCTCATGTTCCAAATGTTAACTTCCTATCTGTTAGTGTCAGTGTTTCTGCAAGGCCATGCAGTCTTATAGGGATTCCCCTGAGAGTCAAGACAGTTAAGACTGGTTTTAATTGAGGCCTACAGCCATTAAACTGTTAACTTCCATGGCACATGCTTCGGGTTGAGGGGAGGATGGCAGTTTCAGGTTACGTGATAGACCTTCCTGTGACCCAGGCTAAACAAATGGGAATAGAAGTCTGGGCCCTATGTATTTTCCAGGTTTCTGTGTGCATTCCTTGGATGACCCTGCAGGCAGGGGTCTATAACGTGAGTGCCGAAGCAGACACCTTCAGTTTTTCCAGCACATCCACACACCGACTAGGGAAGAACTGTGGCCCCGGCACAGGCATTCACAATCCTGTTTTGAACGTGATAAAGCATTGTTTAGGTTATGTGAATAAGGCGTTATATGATCTTTGCTAGTTGATTGTCTCTTAAAAAATATATATGTTTCACTAAAATGTAAAATCCTTTCTGGTTTCTGGACTACTAAACTGCAGTCAATTCATTGCACCCATATGAGTTGAGACTGATTGCAGATCGAGGCCTCATTGATAGGTGCTGTGATGTCATTCATATCATTAGCGATAATTAAATAAGGGCAGTTGGAGAGTCAGGTTTGAAACATACAGTAGCAAGGTCAAGTTACCAAGGTGTGCTGATTGAGATACAATGAAATCCTTTGCTATTAGGGGCATCATTGAGTTATATACACTGTACAACACACAGAGCATTGCAACACACAACAATTCAAAGGGTTTTGTGGATTATGAGCCCCCGCCCCCAATCGTGATGTCCTGTTTAGACTCTACGGACATACTTTTCCTGCGCCACAAAATTGCCCACTAAGCAGTCTACCCTGTAAAATATTTGGGCAGCAGTAATACATTCATACAGTATCTTGCCTCATCTTATTACAGTTCTTCAAAGGGCCATGTTGCATGTGGAGACCTGCCCAAGCAGTGGTTTAGATATTATTAGTAGTGGGTTTGTAAACCTCAAAACCCTATAGCAGGTGTTGTAAAAGGAGAAATAACACAGCTGGAGCACTTCATCCTCAGAGGTGAGCTTACAAAGCATTGCCTGTTAATTTGTTATATGGAGGCACATAAAATCACCACCATACAGATATTCCATCCAGATTCTTGGGGAAAAAAAATGTTAGTGCTGCATTTAAATTGAAGTGACATTTGAAAACCCATAGTAAAACAATACAAACTTGGAAGTTAAGCTGTATTTCCATACGAAAATGGAAAATTTGACCTCATGAAATATATGCTAATACAGTAAACTGGTGTATGATGAATGAACATATTGCTGTTTAGTATTCCTTACATATACGTTAAAAACAAAATAACAGTGTTACGATTTCATCCCCAAACCCCATGATGGGAAAAACCTGTATACATACTGTAAACTTGTGTTCTCTTGCATATGAAAAGGTTTTAACTTCTAGTCATATCAATGGTAATTTAACAATAAAGACATATATAGTTATTACACTTCACAATCACTAATCTTTTTTCCCCCTCCAGTTTATCACAGGGGCTGTCTTCTGGGGATGCTTTATTTTTTATTGTTCTCTTTCAGGTACTCAAATGGGTTGAAGAAGCAGTTCAGGCCTCCAAAGTCCATCTGCTGTCCACCGATCACACCACAGGGGTGACAAACACCTGGCAGATCCCCTTTGACCCCAGCCTGAAGGAGGTCACTGTTGCACTGAGTGGCCCAGCCCCAGTGATTGAAATCCGAGACCCACTGGGTATGGTTCAGGGCAAAAAGGAATTTGATTTGATTGTCTGATTATTTATTAACAACATTATGGACCCTTTTGACCAAACTCTAAGGACTGTTTTAAAGCATAATTATAAACATCATTTTAGGTTAATCAGGGCTTTGAAAACAAAAAACGAGAATTAACTTGTAAACTTCTATTAAACAGTTTAAAATGGTTTCATGAACTGCAAACTTTCTATTTACAAAACTTTAACTACATATAAGAAAACAGTTTTTAAATTAAAATTCTGTTTAATTAACAAAATCAAGTAAGATAATTCTGAACTGTAGAACTGTTCTGTGCTGTTGATGATTTCATTAGCAACAGTAAAGAAGTTTCATAAATATAAATCTTTATTTTATACATAAATAAAAGACTATGAAGAAACACTCGTGAGTTAAAGCTTTGTGAATAGAACCCAATATTCCTTAAAACAGTCCTTAAAATTTAATGAATTGGGACCCACAGTATATGACAGAAGAGGTCCACTTGGAATGTGTAGAATTGGTAAAGAATGAGATTACAATTCATTATTTTGTGTTTTCTGCAGGAAAATTGATAATGAAAGGCACTGGCCTGAATGAGTTGCTGCATATCCCAAACTCTGCCAAAGTAGTGAATGTCAAGGACCCAGACCCTGGGATGTGGTCCATAAAGGTGAATCCCTGTTTTACTCAAATACTGTACAGTAGAACTGAAAAATCTCCTTGTCTTACCTTTATTCGGTGACTGTTCATACATATACACAAGATGGATGGATGCACATTTAAACCGTTGTTTTAAGAGTTGAACTCACAAACAAATAAATGCATTCTCTGATAGACCATCTCCCAAAAAACAGCAGTCTCTTTAGAAAATGAACTGGGGGCTGCACTGACGGTCCATGGCATTTTTTGCTTCATAGAGCTGCCAGATGTTAAAAACTGTAAAGTTGGCTGTTACAGTTTTGCATTGACGATCTCTAAAGTGGAGATGCAAAGGGTAAACTAGACTACCCTTGCGATGCATTCGAGCACAGAACTATAAATTCAAGACTACTTTGTGAGTTTTGGTGGAACATATTCTGACGCTGCCACACCTATGTTTATCTTTTCAAGGATTTTATTTCCGTGGGTCGCTGTGTTAGGGGAGGGTAAATTCCTTCATGTGGGTACAGAGTGGACTCCAGTTGAAGCTGCTGTTAAGGAAATGATTCACATTCCTGGTTGATAGATTGAGGGGCACATGAGTCTCAAGCATCTCCAGAGACTAGACCTTGAATTGTTACTTTGGAAGCCATTATAAATCAATCAGTTTTACCCAACCAACCCAAAATATTCCCCTGTGCAAAAAACATGTGTATTTTAACTGAATAATTATAACATCCAAAATTAGGGGCTGTTCTTACCGTATTTTGTTCTCTTACGTAGCTCTGAGGATTCTACAACATTGTGTTTTCCCTGTAACCGTAGCAACAGGCCACTGAAATACATCACCCTGAGGCATATCCTGTTCTCGTTTATGGTACCAGTTTTTATTTGAATCTTTACCTTTCCTCACTGTTTCCTCTGTGTACCGAGACTGGTGTGTCAATTACTGCCAGTTGGAATGGATCATGTAAGAATAATATTATGTTTTGTTTTTTTTTAATTGCAGAAATAAATCAAATAACTCGTTTACAGTTAAAAGAAAGAACTCTATACAATGGAGAAGTGTGTAATACATTTAAAATATCTTAAAAGTGTTGCAGTGCTACAATTCTGTTTTTGTATTTGAGAGTGTTTTTTTTTTTGTCATTCTGAAACAACACACTTAAGGAGAATGCAAAACATCTCTTGGGTCTTGATTACTAAAGGAATTGTGTAACTGTCTCTGTCTGTCTATTAAATCTTGACAATCCACCAAATTTGGTATAATGCAAAATTTGTTGCTGGTCCCTTGAAATTTGTATTAATGCGGTATCGTGGTCTATTTTGTGTTAATTGTCTAGGCTACTAAGTATGCCAAGTTAATAATAATAATAATAATAATAATAATAATAATAATAATAATAATAATAATAATAATAATAATAATAATTTAAAAAAAACAACGCTCAAATCATTTAGTTTCACTAATATGTACAATGCAGCAGCATGATTTATTTTGTGTTACCGGTAGCCTATAGGCTAAAGTAAAAAGAAAGTGCACTAGGTATTCATTTGATTTTACTACTGTACTGTACAGATTTATATTTTTTTCATAATGTAATTTGTAGCCTACCCAAAACACATTTGTCTTATTTAAGCTCAATAATTTATACATTTAAAAATACATTGAGCACTATAAATGTATGTGTGTGTGATTTTACTGTATTTTTTAAACCTGACGCCTCCTAATGTCAGACAAACATATCCAGTTTAGCGAGGGGTACTGTATGATTACGAAAAGCTTTTTGATAGAAACACATTTTTTATTTGGGGGTGAAGATGGGGGCCCCACTATAGAATCTGATGGGATTAAACTGCTTTTCATTTTTTATTTGAAAACATGTCATACGACTCTCGCAATGCTAGATGACGGAACAAATATTAACATTTTTTACCCAATTTTTCTCCCCAATTTGGAATCGCCAATTGTGTTATTATTAATCCCAGTTCACCACTGCAACCCCTTGGCAACGGCGTGTCCCTGCCAACCTGTCTTTTATCGCACTGCAGATCCACAGCGAAGCCATCAGACCTATAGTGCCGGAGGACAACACAGATCTGAATGGCTCCACTGCAGACCCACAGGCACCTTATCAGCCACAGGGGTCACTGGTGCGCAGTGAACCTGCCAACCTAAGCCCTCCCTCCCCGGGCGGTGCTCGGCCATTGTGTGCTACCCCCTGGGAACTCCCGGTCAAGGTCGGCAATGACATAGCCTGGATTCGAACCTGCGATCTCCAGGCTATAGGGCGCATCCTGCACTCCATGTGGAGTGCCTTTACTGGATGCTCCACTCGGGAGCCCCTCATCTCTCTTTATTAACATACTTTCTCTTAGTACATACAAAAAACTGTTTACTATGCGAATTGTTGCACCAGAAATGCAAATTGTGGTATGTTTGTGCTGCTGCTGGCCCATCTTAGTGCATCTTCCCCTTAGTATCAACCATTTTGCATATTAGAGTTTTCATGTTACGATTGCTGCGGGATTTATGCTAAATGGTGTGTACAGTTTACTTACACTTGTTTGGATTTTTCATATGCTTCATCACTGTGTGAAACAGTTTTATTCTAGTACAATGGGAGATAGCATTGTCTATCATTTTGTGTTTATTCCACTTGTCTTTAATATGGCGTAGGACAGGGTATGCTCAGAGAATGATCTATGTGATAGTGGTGAAGTGGGAACATCAGACAAGACCCCAGCTCCTCTTTGCACTTCCGCAGAATCCACCAACATTTTCTGCATTCCGGAATTTCTTTTGACCCCACTGATGACTGGTTTTGGCTTCAAAGTTTATTATATTTTATGACCCATGGTAATAGTTGAGGAAGACTGTAATCCAAACAGTATGAAAACAACCCCAAGGAATTGGATTCTGGCTTCAAGCCATGTGCTTTTTAGGCCTGTCATAAAAACAGAAGAGAGGAACAGAATGTCTTAAAAAAATCCCTCTAAGGACATATTTCCGATAGAGATGGGTCTAGGTGCAGGAGAAAGGGAGAGGGGCTCTTTATCCTTTTCCTCCGTTGAAAATAAAATGTTTAACTAGGATTATAGTTCAATAATACTGTTAATGTAATTATGTAAAAAACAAATATGGTTATTTTGATGCATTGACAACAACATCCCAATACAATGAGATTCCCATGGCAACAAAAACATTGCGGTAACTTAAATGTTGCAAACCAACAGAAACATCTTTGTTTTTCAACAACTACTGTAGACCATCGAAAAGGCAAAATTAGGGTATGATTGTCTAAAGAGTATGACTCTCTTTGGAAGAATGCTACATTTTTTTGAAGAAAGCATTTGAGCTGCTGTACTTCTATATCAGAGACTTTTGCCTTGAAAAAGAAGAGCCTCAGCAAGCAGTAGAGAACAATCACAGGGACTGACTCTGTGGGGTCCTGTGGCTGCATGACGTGCATATTTTAAGATATGTTTTCCTGGAAAGCATTAAGCGTGCTTGTTTACAGAGAGAAAGAACTCTCTGACTGTACTGAAGGATGCCTATCAGGGCTCCGTGCTATGAGATGTTACCTACATCTCCATAGGGAAGCCCAGAAGTCCATCTGCGGGCTCTGCAGATGTTTCTGCAAGTGTTGGGGCTTCCCGGAAGCCATTGTCCTTTCACGAGCAGTGCTGGGGCTTTCTTAGGGTCACCAAGATAAGGTGCATATTCTGAGAAAAGCAACAGCCAGGAGTGTTGATTTAAATGAGACATAACAAGGATTCTATATTAGCATCGCCTCTAAAGGGATTTTCAACCCTTTTCAATTTTCAACCCTTCCCACTTCAAATAACCCAGAATGGCTGTGGTTTTATAGAGAAATTAGGGGTTCTTTCCATTAGAATGAATTACACAAAAAATCTCAAGTCAAATTCATCTGCATTGAGAAACCTCTTTTTTGTTAAAAGGGTTTTAAAAAAAAAAAAACTCTGTGAGTGCTATTGCAGCACTCTTACATTTCAGCTGCCTTATGCCTGCTTTAGCACTTACTTGTAGTGTACACATGGGACCTCTTCTAGATGAGCTATCCTGGATGAAGAAGTCTAATATACATTTGCAGGACAGTGCTCTATAACAGTATTAAAAAAACAACAACAAAAAAAATTGTTTCAGATTTATACTGGCTCTTTTCTAAATGTTTTTAACAATGATAGTCAGTGTTAGAGGAGTGTTGTTATATCATGCGCAACCCACTGTAAATAGATGATGGAATCTCAATGAGAAATGACTGTGTATCTTGCTTCAAACTAAACAAACAGGACGTAGCTTCTGTGGAGTTTCATGTCACCCAATAGTGATTCTAACACCTTGCCTTTGTGATAAACGTGCACTGGGTGGTGTGAATGGGCAGTGTTACATATTTGCATATGTTGCATATCTGAGTCTGGACATACATTCGTCAAAGGAACAGTCATCTTAGCTTCTTAAACCACTTAAAGATACAGATGTGAATTGGCATTAAGGTTGCATCTTGGATAGCAACACTAGGACCCTACTGGTTCTGTCAGCTTACATGTGTATAAAAAACAAACTGACTCATTAAGCATCCCCTGTAAACATTCCAGTTTGATTATTGGTAACATCCAATAAAAATGGTTGCCAGTGGTCAGACTCATGTTCTACATGCCAGTGCTGCTGTGAATATAAGTCACAATGACCTACATTTTCAACACAAGGGGTTGAAGGTAGGCTGCATGTAGATACACCACTGTTTACATCATGAAAATAAGACCCCACTGTGCCTTTGCTGTTGATCCAAGAGTACATGCTGATATTTTCTCTCCTCAGACATCCAGCAGTGGAAGACATTCAGTTCGTATTTCAGGCCTCAGCACCATCGACTTCAGAGCTGGGTTTGCAAGGAAGCCTTCACTGGACTTCAAAAAGACTCTAAGCAGGCCTGTGCAAGGTTAGATCATTCCTTCAATACTGGATATACCACAAAGTACCCTTTTCCAAACGTTGTAAACATTTTTACCACTTCCATGCACACATCTGTGTACACGTGTCTTTAAATTAGCTTAATTTGAATTTGACATTATTAATTTTAACATTTCATACACATGATACAATCCGAATAAAACTGGACTTTTGAACTCAGTTGGTTTGCATCTTGAATTGCAATTACATTAAAAAAAATGTTGTCTAATTTAGGCAAATCTTTTCTTGAATCTAAACATCATTTAATCAGTTTAAACATTCATTTATATTGTAAAATAAAACTTGCTCCCCCAGTGTCTCTGTTGAATGCACTGTCTGTATTGATCACAGCCTCCCTCTCCCTGTGTAGGAATCCCCACGTTTGTCCTCCTAAACACCACTGGAATCACCCCCCCTGGAAGAGCTGACCGTCTGGAGCTCCTCAGCATCTCAGGTGCTGTCCTCAAGACCATCCCCATCCGCTTCTACCCCGACCGCCACCCTTACGGCATCTGGAACATCACCGAGTTCATCCCGCCCAACGAGGCCTTCTTCATGAAGATGACTGGCTATGACAAAGACGATTTCCTCTTCCAGAGAGTCTCCAGTGTCTCATTCTACAGCATTACTCCAGGTCAGTATTGCTCATTTTACGTTACTGCTAAATACATTTAAATGCATGGCTGTCCTATAAACAGTTGCAGATTTCAAGTTAGCTATAACATTTTTAAGTAACTTAAAATATGCAACTTTCTAGGAGCTGAGAACAATTAAAAAGGTCTAATTCAGCAAATTATTAGTTAAGTAATTGAGAGCTCAGTTGGAATGAAAACCAGAAGACGCAGGGGGGTCCCAGGACCAGGGATGGGAAGCCCTGCTCTATGGGGCAGGGGACTGATACATTGTGTTAGCTGCACCTGAGAACATCTTAAAACCTAGCTTTAGTCTTTCTAGAGGCACTCAATTTGTTGAAATTGAAACTATCCTGCCGACTATAATTAGTACTGTTCTTACAAACCACAGGATCATTCACAGTTAGCATGCTGTGTTTAGTTTGTTACAATTGACAAACTGAGTTTTACTTGCTTACCCAATTACAAAAAAGGTTGTTGGTTACATGCACTTTAAATGCGTGGTAGGGACGTGCACCTTACGTTTAATAACCTGTTTGTGTTCCCAATTGTGAAAAGGTGCTTCTTCCATTGTGATATTCAGTGTTCCTGTGTCATGTTGGCAGTGTTTTTATTTTGACTCACAGAGGCCCCGAAGGTGACTATGCCTGCACGGACTCCTGGTTACTACTTACAGAGTGGAACTCTCTCCTGCTCAGTGGAAAGTCTGATCCCCTTCACATTACGCTTCAGCAGAGGCGGGACTAAACTTGGAATGGATCAGTTCTTCAGGTAGGACTGGAGAGCGTCATGCCTTCTCCTCCCTGTCTCCTACTAGACAGCAAAGATTACTGAACTGACCATCATGGAGGAAAGAGAAAGTGAACTTTGCAGTCTGATGAATATTAGAATTGCCATTCTATTTTTAATGATCTGTGGTAATTGTACAATTAAGGTTTCATTTATATCAAGGCTTGTAATCATTGTAAGACAACACCATGGCACAGTATCTAATCTTAGCACAGCTGTTATTTTCTGCTAGATTATTGATGATCAAATATGTTCATTACAGGGAGTCTGCAGATGTATCCTGGGAGATTGCTCGGGTCACTGTGGAAGATGAAGGGTACTATGAATGTATAGCCATCAACAGTGTGGGCACTGGCCGTGCCCAGACCTATCTGGATGTCTCAGGTAAGGGGAGTCACTAACTGTCATCAAGGGTTAATATAGCAATATGTAATTATTAACTTTATCATCCTTTCCTAAAGGCTGCAAAACACCTCGCCACCATTAATGGAACTATCATCAGCAGCATACTTATCTACTGCTAGTCTGACAGCAGTGACGATGAGAAATGTCACTGTAACAAAATGTATATACAGCATCTTACTATGAGTTTTATTTCCTTAATTAATGGGTTACTCTCATGCATGGCTAAAAAATAAGCATTTGTGGGTCCCTGAGTGGCTCAGGTGGTAGAAGCTCAGCTGTCTGGTGCGCAGGGTGAGTCATACAGCACAGGTTCGCATCCTGGCTATGCAAAGTAGGCTGGTCTTCGCTGGGGACTCCGAAGGGAGCATCGTATTAGTTGTGGTGCTCACGTTGGTTAGGGAGGACTGTTTCTCCTCATCGCGCTACAGCGGAGCCTGCTGGCCAGACGCCCAGTGAGCTCAGCAAACACCTGCAGGGCTGGCCTTTGTCCTCCAGAGGTCGGTAGCTTGAGTTTCTGGGTGTAAAGAGAACCTTTGGGTCTCCTGAGCCATGTGGGGGATTGCTGTGGTGAGGGAAAAAGCGATTGGGCTTTCCAAATTTGCCAGATTTGACCATTTCTTAAACTGGATTTTGTTTATGGCACTATATGATGACTACTATTAACACATATGTTAGTATGTTGTATTGTTTTAGTTTCAGTGAACATTTTTAAGCCTACCACACTTAATCACAGAGTAACCAGTTGTGTTCTCCCTTTCCATTGCTTGAATTTACAGAGTTCAGCGAACTGATTGTTTTTTAAGTGGTGTTTTAAATCACTGAACCGCACCGGACAGAAGGATTCTGGTACCATGACTTTCTCCACCTTGAAATTAAATTGGAGTACTTATCAGCAAGGCATTAATACGCTGTCCCCTGATACCGAAAAACAACACATGCCAAATAGCATTCAAAATGTAATTTCACTTTCCTCAAAATATCCTATAAATCACATTTAGCACAAATGGCCTTCATTTACAGACACACCATCTGCAAACAGATTAGAATACAGTTTTGAGATGATGAAATCCCATTGAGCCCTGCAAATAAACACTGCAATAAGTTTTAGTGGAACATGTAGGTTGTGTTGAAGCAATTGAGATTGATGTGACAGTGCATACTGTACCATTTCTGTTGGTCTTTTTAGAAGAAAATAACTGATTAACATCAGGTAAATTAACGTAAACGCTGTACATTTGATAATGTGGATACAGCTTGGTTTTCTTTGGAACAGGACCAGTATTGAGCTCTTACTGATGGAAAGGAGCCAGAGTTAGCAGTGTGGTTCCATGCTGTACCCACTGCAGCCCAATTGAAACATACCAGCGAATGCCTGTGGTGAAATGTAGCAAGCCCCATTTAAAACCCACACGTGCATTATGCTAAATGAAACGTAAATGTAGCTCCATAGCCAGTTTAAAATATTAATCTGTATCGAAACGTTGTGAACTGACTGTAACACAAAAAGACAGCATTTTAAGATATAGCAAATGTTCGGGAAAAAATGGGAAAATACAGTATATATTTATTATATATAATATTAGTGGTGGTAAACAGTTTTAGAAAAGTTGAATGCTCAAGGCACTATCTTTGTAGCACATCTATGGTTTAGACAAGGTGCCAGGTTTATTATTTAGGACATTCTTCACCAAAGAGTGTCATTTCTGGTGTCTAACCTACCATAAATAGTGACATAGATCTTCAGAGATCCCAATCCATTGCTCATGGCAGTATGTGTAGTTCAGGTGTTGTCTTGCACATTCTGTAGATGTCAAGTCTGAGATGTGCAGCCACTGTATACTCAAATCAAATCTTCAACAGCAGTTTGGCAAGTTATAGCGACTGGATTAATCTTTGACTGTAACACAGCCGTTGAAGTCGGGATTGATTGAGCTAAAACACCAGCCACTGTTTGGATGGCAGACAGCTGGGCTACTTCAACCAAAGAGCTATCTTAATAGGCTGCCTCCAGTATGTCAATCAGGAACATACTGAGATTCTTTTATAGTAAAGGTTTACATTTTGGAACAGCAGTATTTTTTGGTAATCTGGAAGCAGAGAAAGCCTGCCTCATAGGAGCACAATCTTCAGCCTAGTTATGTACAGTATGTAGCTATGAAGTTTGCTCAGTAAGGAAGGCAGGCCACATTTAAAGGTATTTTGGATATAACTTATTCAAAATCAAAGTTCAGTTATACGTGCAAAACTGGACCCTCTGACCAAGGCAACACACCCTAGATTAACTTAACCAACCAAAACTCATTTAAAAAAACCAAAAAAACACTTTCTCACTTTCATGACTAATCAACTCCAATCTCAGAATCTCAGCTCCAATGATGTTCAGAGTTTTCTTAGGCAGTGGTTACTTCCTGGGAATGCTGTAATGTTTCTCCTTGGAAATTCCAGGCTGTTATTTACGCGATGCCATAAAATAAAAATAATAAAGATCAGTTACAAAAATAGGAACATATTTTAGATTTATAAAAAATTATATATCTAAATGTACATTTGATTCTTCAATTCATAAATCAATTCATAAATAAAACATACACTCATTTTTTAGTATGATGGTCAGAAAAGTCAGCTTTGCTTGGTAACAATATGAAAAATGCCTGAGGGCAATATTAAGATTCTTAAGAGGAGAAATGAGACTGGTTTGATTTCTTCCCACAAATCAGCAGGTTCATTGTTTTAAATGTCATTGTAGCTCTTGTCTAAAAAATGTGAACTGTAGCTATAAATTTCTCCTTTAAGCAGCGGGAATATTATGGAGATTTAAATATAGTTCAGTTTTAAATATATGTTTTTAATCTTTAATTTTTACATGTTCAATAACTCTTTTTTTAATGTCTATTTCTCTACAATGTGTCTTACAAATATGTCAGTAATGGCATTCTTGGTTTATTTTGTCTTGTTCATTTCCACTAACAAAGGCCCTGCATTGGCTTGGGAGCTTCTGGTTGGTCATTGTGAAAGGAAAAAGCACAGAGATTGTGAAGGACCATGGTCACAAGTTCTGTCTGCAGTTTCACTTTGTGAAAAATGGCTTCTTCTTTAAAGGCAAAAACAAAAAAAACTAAAACTAAAATGTAAAAATAGATAATTGAAATATATTACATTCTGTTCCGATCTTTGGCATGCAGTCAATTAAAATGCCGCCAAATATTTAGGGTTATGCGGAAACAGAACTTGACACAGTAGTGTCCCCAGTAGTGTTTAAACACACATACTTTTGATTTGTTCTCCATTTCAGTTTATATAAATAATTCTGAGGGCAGCAAATCAGCACTATATTGCAATCCTAAGAGAGACACATAGTTTATGAAAACTTTGACATGTCTTATTAAAACAGAGGTCAGCTGGAAGTGTCTTTTTTCATGTTTATGTTTCAATTCTTTATTTTTTCAGAAACAGTGCTTAAAGAGATGCTGGTTTGTTACTGTACTAACTGTGCAGGTAAAGAGCTACTGCCAACCCCAAATTAGGAGGAATGGTAATGGTTTAGAAAGGACATGGATGAAAAACTTTTGATTTCTCTTTCAGAGCCTCCCCCTACTATTAAGGTGGTGAGCAATGTGACAGTGACCCCTGGTGACAGAGCAGTGCTGACCTGCCTCACCTCCAGCACGGTGCGATACAACCTGACCTGGCAACGGAACAGTGCAGATGCCGGGGTGAATGAGCCTTCGCGGGTCCGCATCATGAGCAACCTGTCCCTGGAGATCCGCAACGTCAAGCCCTCCGATGCTGGAGAGTACAGCTGCATCGCTGCCAACGAAGGGGGGGCGACTGTCGCTGGGGTATACCTCACAGTTCAAGGTGAGAAGGGTCATGAAGTCTGCCTAGTCCTTGTCAATCAAAGTGATATGGTGTTGTCATCTTTGTCACATGCACTGCCTACTCTATCTTCTAGTGCCAGCTATAATGCCAACTAGCATATAGAAGTTACAGACAAGGCAATACAGAAATATGAGCCTGGTGTTTTCTCTTCCATTACTGTTCATCATAAAACCTTTATCTTCCAGCTAATGTTTTTGGCATCAACAGGGGTGATCCTCGGCCATGCAAACAGCTGTCACAATAGTCTGAAGACACCTAATTAGCACCTGCAGTGAGTGAGTTCCTAGTCATTAAGTTGCCTTTTGATGTTGGACTGCTGACACAGGAGAAGGATGGGCACTGGGAGCAGGGGATGGGTGCTTCCCCTTAATTTTTTATATGGCAGACCCCTTTATCCAAGGTGACTTACAGGTGTTCCAGGGCAGTACAGGGTTACAATGCAAGTTTCATATTTAAATACAGTGTAGTTTACAGTAAGTGTGCCCCCATAATGGACCCTGGTCTGGCCCGCCCGGTCCCCTCTGGCAGCAGGGTGTGTAACAGAGCCCCAAGCTCACCTCCGCAGTCAGGTACTCCAACTGCAAGCCAGCTCTTAATCTCTATTGTAGTGAGGCCAGGTTTGTCACACAGCGGGGCGAGCTGTACACTCTTACACAAAGGAGTTTTCCAAACAAGCCAACAAGCAGAGATAAGGAAGAATCTGACTTTCATTGTAATACATTGGCTTTCCTGCCCTGTCAAAGTTACTCTGCAAAGTTTAATATAATCAAATAATGTAGCCACCGCTTAGAACGGGTGCATTTGTGTTACGTGATTCGCCCGTAGTAAGCGATGGACAATATAATCTCCCACACAATAACCTGACACTGAAAATATCCCCCAATCAATAGTACAGTAAACAAAACAAATACATGTGTATGCGGTTAAAAATCTTTATTAAGACACGCTACACTAATATTTTTTGTTTTTATTAAAACCTGTGAATGTAATAAAAAGTAATGCAAGTGCAGAAATGTATTATTATTATTATTTGTTTATCTAGCAGACACCTTTATCCAAGGCGACTTACAGAGACTAGGGTGTGTGAACTATGCATCAGCTGCAGAGTCACTTACAATTACGTCTCACCTGAAAGACGGAGCACAAGGAGGTTAAGTGACTTGCTCAGGGTCACACAATGAGTCAGTGGCTGAGGTGGGATTAGAACCGGGGACCTTCTGGTTACAAGCCCTTTTCTTTAACCACTGGACCACACAGCCTCCTGTGTACAGTACAGATAGGCTACATTACTGCAAATTGTTTCCAGCAAAGAACTCTGTGATACGCATCAGGACAGGTTTTTTTTGCAAGTATGTCTGTTGCAGTCAGTGCTGTTTTTTCAAACTGTAAACCCGACACTGCGTACAGGGATTAAATAACCAAGGTATAGTACAGGGGTAATCACTTAGTAACAAGGTGCAAACAGCTGATTGATCAATCTGTCAAGCTTTTACTAGAGTAAAGTGCTGCCTTTTGTATTGAAATCTATGTGAATGGCAAGGTAACAAGGTGAAAACAGCCGATTGGTGGATTAGTAAGAGCGATTATTACAGTAAAGCAGTGCATTTGTTATTTGAATCGATGTGAATGGCACATAACGTGATCCAATCCACTGAGTTTGTCGAAATATACGTGTGCTTAACATGGCATAAATGATGCATTTGTTATTGAAATCAATGGGAATGGCAAACACTATTTGTCCGATATAAATGACTGCCCGCAATAACCCTGGATGGTGTAAGTGGTGGATACTGTACATCAATCAGATCATTAGTAAAGTTTAACAGGGTCCAAGTGGGATAGCTTTTCAATTTTAGGACCTTGGTGTTTTCAGAAATTCCATCACATGCTGTGTATGCACTGTGAAATGTAGGCCTTTTTACTTATTTATTTTAAAAAGTAGACCCGATTAAGTAAGTGTAACTAAAAAGAAGAGAGACACCATGAACAGCACATTGGAATGAACTATATTTACTGGGTAAAAGTGCATTCATTTAAACAAGTATGCGCTTTACAAGCATAGCATTCTTTAAAAACTGGTACACAGTCTCTTCTGCATCAGAAACACATTGGCACAAGTCATCATTTTAAATGCATTTAAAGCAAGGTTTTTCAAAGGCGCTGTTCTAATCCATAAAGAACTAACAAAACATGGGGAGCACCTCTGCATTTAAAGCAGAAACAGAAGAGTCCCGAAGGGACCTATCATCCTTTTAAACAGTGAAGAAGACCTTCATATTTCACACACAGGCCCTGAGTGGGTGCTGATCGGATCATAAGGGATTCTTGACAGTGTATTAACCAGAGGGGGTCTAGTACTGTTCAGAGGACCTCCAGCTCCCATGAACTAGACTGGGTTTCGACTGAGACATCACAACCACTGTACCCAGTCCTGCATTTTAAAACATGATTTTAAAACCATCATACCATGGATGGCTCTAAAGTGTGTTGAATATGGGTACCATTAACACGCTCAATAAAATTCTTTATATCACCTACGGTCTCTGCACATCTGTGTTTCATGTACCAAGTTTTAATATAGAACTTCTACAAAGGTCCTATAAACAGCTCTGCCATATAAAATCACTCCACAGCTGCTGTGTTGGAACATAAGACACATATATTTCCTTTGTATAAATGAGATCTCACAAAAGCTGTGTGCATATTTCAGAATAGTTGAAACAGAGCTGTGTTTTGGCAGGCTTCAAAGCAAAATGAATGCACCCAGGATGTGTTACACATCCTGAATCAATTCACAATCACTTTGGATTTCCCAGCTTCAGACTATCAGGAATCAATAATGTCTGTTTTAAGCAATACAGAATAAAAATGAACATAGATACAAAATAGCTTCTATGTAACCCCATTTATTGCTAATCTGTTTTTACACAGTCTCAGACTAATCACAGCCATATTTAGAAAAATTGCAAATTGTTAACCAGATGCAAATAGAAATTCCAAAATAGAACATAAATGGGAAGGTTACGGGAGATTTTCTTACTTTATTTAGCAATCATTTATGCAAGTATACCGGACAAGTAGCCTAAGCGGTTGATGTGGAGTAATACGTTTTAGGTCACAAGTCAGTACCTCAATACCATGCTTTCACATTGTGAAACAAGTTGGTTTCTCCATTGCATCATTGCTTGTACAATTTAGAATCTACACTGAATGGCCCAGAAAATAGAGAAGGGCCTAACTAGCCAACAATACAAAGCTCAAGATGCATGGTTTGTGTCGAAGATTTCTATGATTTGAGCATATATTACACATCCATTGCTTGTCAACTTTGCACCCGTCTTAAGACTTGATACATCATCAAGTTCTTGGAAACTGGAGTTGGGTTTTCCTGTGGTGGTTTTCAACAATTGCTGCCATTCCTGAACAACGCAGAGCCTGGGAGGTACATTCAAAGTATTGTACAAATTGAATTTTATTGTATAGAACTGGTTTGAGCCTGACTGAAATACAACAATGCCGTCTTGGTGTTTCACTGCAGAACCCCCACAAGTTAGCGTGGAACCCAGGAATCAGACTTTCATTGCCGGGCAAGAGGTTCAGATCCGCTGCTCTGCAAGAGGCTACCCAACACCGCAGATTGTGTGGACACACAACGACATGTTTATCATGGGCTCCATCAGGTAATTCTCAATGCCAAAAGTGCAGCGTTTGCTCATTCCTTTACATTACTTACTTAATCAGGTCCCACCGTGTAATTATTCTGCTAAACAAAACTGCACTTCCACCAGTGCTCAGGCATAACATGAACTATTTTACCATCTGCCACAAGTCTTATTACTCTCGACTATTTTGCCAGGTTATATTGCTGTGTGATTCTGGGACTACCACTTGTTAATGAGTATCAAGCAGAAACCCACTTAGTATGGGAAACTGAATCTAAGTTAAATATTATTACAATATAAATATTTGTAAATCACATCTTTTGCTGCAGAAGTATTGAATTTAATTTCCTTTTTTTTTTTAAGGCACCGGCTGATCCCAGATGGCACCCTGATCATTGGTGACACGGTTCAGAGTCATTCAGGGGTCTACAGCTGTCTAGCTAGTAATCCTGCTGGCACAGACAGACAGACCTCCATTCTCACTTATATTGGTGAGTATGGAAGAGGCAAATGTGCATTACAATTCCACACAAGAGTGTGCTGCCTCTGTGCTCCAGTGATGTGCATTCAGTCAGGGTTCTAATGGGATGATTCATTATATGGATGTTTAAATATATCTGTGAACTACTGTGTCTAGACGGTAAACCGTGACAGAATGAAGGAACCTCCAGCTTAAAAATTATGATTACATACATCTTATTTTTCCATAAGTGTTGTCTAGTACACATAAAACAATATCTGACAAAAAATGACAACAGAAACATGTCCTGCTCTTCCTTAAACTAAAAATGATTTTTTTTAAAAATGCAAATGAGCAGTCGACCCTGTGGTGTAAGGGCAGCATTCAATTAAATTCCCTTTCTTTTTTAATTCAATGTCAGAAGCCCCAAAGGTTACTGTAGTCCAGAAGGAAATTCTGATTGGACTGGGGGACACCACTGTCATGGAGTGTAAAGCCACCGGGATCCCGGATCCTGAAGTACAATGGTATAAAGGTAAGAATGTTTCATTCAACTCAACTGGGGCATTATCACTTTTGTTCATAAGTATTCCATCATGTTTTCTACTCGGTGCATTAGTTTGCTTACGAAGAATCACCTACAAATTACTTTAGGAGAAACCTTTAGATCTATTCATATGCTATGTAACTCAGTTTATACTTACATAAGCTGTCCAGCTTGAGCAAAAACATATATTTTCAATTATTCTACTGTATTGGTAGTGTTTAAGATTAAACAGCAAGTTTTTGTTTCGTAGGAGACCTACAGCTGAGGCCCTCAGAATTTGTGAGCATCGACAGCCTGCACGGAATCTTGAGGATCAAAGAAACACAGGATGTGGATGCGGGAGACTATACCTGTGTGGCCATCAATGATGCGGGGAGGGCTAGAGGAAAAGTCACCTTAGATGTTGGCTGTAAGTTCAGGAGTTAAAGTTGTGTGTGTCGTAATTACAATGACAGACAGGTACAAATGACTTTCAATAGAGACTGTATTTTGAAATGTATCTGCTAGATAAATAGACAAGCATTAATGGATTTACCTTCTCCTTCTCAGCTGCCCCAGAATTTATACAGGAACCAATAGATGTCTCTGCTGATATTGGCTCCAACATAAGCCTGCAGTGCCAGGCCCAGGGATACCCTCAACCCAGGATCAAGTGGAGACGGCTGGACAATGCTTCCCTCTTCTCCAGGCCCTTGGCTGTCAGTTCAATCAGCCAGAAGCGGACAGGGAGCCTGGTCATTAACAGTATGTCTTCACTAAAAGTTGTTGTGTTTTAAATGTGTTACGTGGTTTTTGTTGCTTTTATAGTTTGTGGTTTTACCTGGAGAAACAATAAACCAACTATATAAGAGGATATCAGCATGAGTCTGCTCATCATCACAGGGGCATCAGTCCAGTCCACCAATGAGCCAAGACAGCTCTACCGACTCCAGCTATGGATTCATCCAGCAATGTTCTATTTTATCAGTTGTTCTGTTGCTCTCACTATAACACTGAGGTTTATACTTTAATTTCTCATAGACCTTTGGGTAGATGACGAGACTACTTACATCTGCGAAGCTGAGAACCAGTTTGGGAGGATCCAAAAACAGGCCACAGTTACAGTCACTGGACTTGGTAAGAATCCTTCCTGGCCATATGAACTAGAAATCACACCAGCTTACCAGTTTAAAAATATGCAATGCTTCACCTGTCTGATAACACTTAGATCTTTTCCGCTCTATTTGACACACCGATAGCATTGGCTACAGCTCTATCTATGTAGCTAAATCTACCCTCCCAGCTATTTGGTTACTCACAAGAAAAGATTCTTAGTAACATGGGTTGCAGTCTAAGTTGTATACTGTATGTGGTAGAAATGATAGAAAAAATACAATGCTTTGACTCGATGTCTGAATCATGCAGCAAATGCATTGAATCATGATACTGAAAAAGATTTGAATTCCCAGGTTTGAATTCCCTGGCACTGTATGAGCGTAGAGAGATGTCAGAATTATGTAAAGGGAAAAATCAAAGGCACAGGTAGAAGTGAAAGATCTTCCCAGACAGATGTGCTTGAGGTTTCAGATTGTTATTTCTTTGTCTGAACCAATTTAGATTCAATATCATATTGTGGTATGCGTTTAATGTAGAAAGTAGAAATTTGCTGATTTATATATATTTTTAAATTTATTTTTGTCTTTTTTTTACACAAAGTCCATACTAACTCTAAACATATAACTGATCAGGGACATTTCAAAGAACCCTAGACAAAGATGTGTTTGGCAACCAGTCTCCCCCAGGTGAGTGGATGTTCCTCAGTGGAACTTGTCATTGTGAAGGATGTGGAAACCAGATGGAGCTCCAAACAGCGTCATAAAACACAGTGCTGGAAAGCAAACCCTGAGGGAGTGATCCACAGGCAGGGAGATCGAGAAAGAACACGTGGGAGTGAGGGGGCATGTTATCCCACCGTATTTCAAGTCCAGCAACCAGGGAGACACCAGGCTATGGGAGGGTGGAGGTGCTATTTAAATTGAAGTAAAGGCAATGACCTTCCATTGACCCCCCTGTCCACACACGCCTATTCCAGTAAATCTGCTATCAAGTTAAACTGCTGACAGTTAGAGGACAGAGGAGCATGTTGTGCGTGTTATTTGTTCTCTAAAATGTGTACTTTTTGAATTTCCATATGTCGGTAACTGACCTTGCTTACAAAGTCAAGGGCTTTCAAGTCCATGTCCAAGTCCACATCCAGATCTAAAGTAGCCAAAAGTTAAATTCAAGTTAAAGCTGTAAACTACATGGGCTTCAGTGTTTAGAATTCCAATGTTGTCTTGAATGCATCTCTGTTGTGCTTGGAAAACCACTCACGTTAGAAGGACAGAATAAGGGGGTCCCATTTAATCTATTTTTATTGCTCTATGTGTGGCTTTCTCATTATGTTATGTCCATTCCACTGGTGACCTAATGCAATGTGGGGTGGACCTTTCTATAGATTAGCTGAATGTGAGGTATAAAGTCTAGTCTGTGTGGTGTGTTCACAGTGACCCCTGTGATTGGAATCAGCCCAGCGGTGGCGAACGTCATTGAGGGACAGCAGGTCACCCTGCCCTGTGTGCTGTTGTCTGGAAAACCACTGCCAGAGAGACGCTGGCTCAGGAACGATGGGGTGGTAAGAAGAGAGGATATTAATAAGAAACTTGTATGAAATTCACATATTTTAACAAAATATTATAATAAAATACAGTTATTATTATTATTATTATTATTATTATTATTATTATTATTATTATTATTATTATTATTATTATTTTATTCCATTGACTGATTGAATGATTCATTTCATGAAGTTAATTCTATAAGGGTTTTATTTCGAAAGGGTTATTTGTTATTCTTAAACGATCCTCCACCCAACCATGTTTGGGTCTCCTCTCTCTCCAGCTGAGCCCCAGCCCCTACCTGACAATCCGCCGAGATGGGAGTTTGCACATAGAGCGGGTCAGGCTGCAGGATGGGGGGGAGTACACCTGTGTGGCCCGCAACGTGGCAGGAACCAGTAACCGGACCACCAGCGTCAAGATCTTTGGTACGTCCCACTGGCTTACTCAACTGATCCCCAGTGGAAAGCAGAAGGGTTGGCTGTTTTCAAGAAGTAGAATTTTGTTTTTTCAGGTGTATGTCAGGTATTTCATTCAAATTCAACCAGCTAAAGGATTTTTCCTTGTCATTACTACTTATATGAACAGTTGCTGTAGATATAAATTGCATTGCATCCGGTATACTTAGCTGCCTCATGTACTGTACGTGAGTCAGTGCTCTATCTGTGTTCCTCATTCCTACTCAGAATCTAATGTGATTTCTATTCAAGTTCTTCTGTGCTGTATTGGCCCAAGTTGATATTTCATGCTCAACAAAGAGCTAAAGAATAATACACTGGCGCTCAAAGGATGCGCAGGTCAAGAGTGTCTCTTTTGCCTGATATTTACTGTGCAAGCCAGCTCCAGTTCACTAATTTATTCTGGCAGTGGTTAAGTGACTGTTGCAGGTCAGCTTGGATCTAAATTCAGATGTAAACAAGTCAAAAATAAGGACGGTGAACTTTCCCAACCATGCAGTGTGTATAAAGTTGAAGCACAGTTAAAACTCTATTCTTAAAAATAACTCCCAAGTTCTCCAGCACTAATGGCTTCTGCAGATTACTGTATGATTATTAGTAAAACAGAGATAGTGGGACAGTGAGAGGGAGTGCGGGGGGATGAAGTGGAATGAGAGCCAAGTGCTGTCTCAGCTATTTAAGAGCCACATAAACATGAACGTGAGTTGAAATGAACTGGGAGAGCGTTTTCAAACAAAACCACCATGTCCTAATAAAAGTGAAATTTAGCAGATTCTTAAAGCACTCAGAACGGAAATATTCGTGACCAAAGAACACTTCTTCTGCAGTCTCAAACAAATGGGAAGATTTTTGTAAAGTCTTTCAATGTAATTTTAGATTTCTCATGTGTTGTATGTTTTCATATTTAGTTCTTCCAACAATGCAGCATGGACCTCAGGTATTCAGCACCATCGAAGGGGTCCCAATAACATTACCCTGCAGAGCAAGTGGAGTGCCCAAACCTGACATTACCTGGTCCAAGGTAAAAGCTAATTAAAATACAATACATATACAGTCACATGATAACTGTAATAGTAAACTTTCTGGTATAAGAATAAAGCCTAATATACTGGTACATAGCAGCATTCAGATCTGCCACAAACCTAAGACTTTTATTACACAATATTTTGATTACATCAGTTGTATCCTCTCACTCCACACCTAGTTATAAAGGTGGGCTCAGCTGGCCTACTGAACTAAATTATAGGTTGAATTGCAAATGTATACTGTTTAACAAGCAATGCTGTTGAGCACCATCCACATACCAGAGCTCTTACTCATAGTCTGAGCCCCCTGCAACTAAAAAAAAATGTGAAAGAAACCCCCCTCAAGACTTGAATCTTCACCACAAAGCCTTTCATGAAAATAATTTTAAGGTCGTAATGATATAGGAGTGACTTGAGAAGCAACACGAGATTACAGAGCACACCCAGTCATTGCTGTGTGCAAATGTATTACTGTCAGAAACAGCTCTGGGATATCAAAGAGTTTCAGGGACTGACATCTCCCTAATTGTTGGGAGCAGTGCCTGAGTTGCTGGGTCAGACAGGCCAGGGTATAATTTTAGTGCTATCCTGTCCAGTGATGTGAATGGAAAATCCCTACATTACCTAATATGTCCTTTAATAGGCATTAATCCTTCATACAATGAAAGTCCAATAAAAACCCTGGTGCAGTAAATCTGTTAGACTCAGTAAGACTTGTTTCTTTTTTCTTCCATGCTAAACCTCTGTAACTGTTACTTTTACAAATTCACACTATTAAACTGAACGGGACATCTGAGGCAAATTAAATCTTAGACTTTAAGTTCAGCAACAGCTGGTGGATAGCTTTGGAGCTTAATTTGGCACTATTTATCTTTGAACACTGATTTGGCTGTTTATTCTACCACCAGAATTCCAACCCTCCCTTTTTTTAATCTGCGATTCCTTTATTTATGTAAAACATAAACGTAACAATCATTCTTGATCAAGTGGGTATCCAGATAACATATTTAACTTATTTAACATTTAATATTGACCGCAGCATGCAGCCCAGGCTTCTACTGTATGTTTCATTATAAATAAGGAATAGCCAAGATGCTTGTGAGATTTCAGACTTGTATTTCTTTATATTTGAAACATATCTGTATGCTGGTAATGTCTTATTGGGTGAAGAAACATCTTGAATGGGAGTGGTATGTATTTTACTTTGTGACAAAGAGACTTCTGGATAAAATGGCAGCCAAAGTTAAAATAATCTAAATGAAAGCAAATGAATACCTCAGCAATGCTCACTTGTCATTGTTTAAACCTGCATAGGGACCCCTGGTTACCAGCAGACATTTACCAAAGTAGTCATCAGATTCATCCATGTACCGCACACTACCATTATGTGTTGTTCTCTAGAAGGGTCAGCTAATAGACCTCAGCGGCAGTTCATTCTCACTGGTCCCTGATGGTAGTCTTCACATTGCCTCACCCACTGGGGAAGAAACGGGTGAATTTCTGTGCACAGCTACCAATGCCGCTGGCTACACATCCAGAAAAGTACAGCTGACTGTTTATGGTAAGTGAATACTTCTTGCATACAGGGAGCTTTAGACCTGGTTATGGTCATTCTTGAAATCTGTATACACGCACTCTTTGTTTCCTGTATTGTAGTGAAGCCGAGGGTCTCTGGCCCTGGCAGGGAAGGTCAGGGGGGAGGAAGGTCAGGAGGCAGCTTGGTGGAGATCTCAGTCACAGCAGGGGAGGACATCACTCTGCCCTGTGAGGTCCAGAGCATCCCTCCACCCATAATCACCTGGGCCAAGGACCTGCAACTCATCTCCCCTTTCTCACCTAGGCAAGTACCCAACATAATAGACAGCACACTGAAAAAACTGCTGAAACCATTTTTGTGATGAATCGACATTTGGCAACTCTTACTTTGTCACCAGCCTTTCCAAGTACAGATTTTGAAATTATTTACCAAATCAAGTCCATATGTTTGAATGGAGGTCAGTCTGGAATCAGACCTGATGTAGCTTTCCAAAATGTATTTGAACAGCCCACTGTCATAGTGGTTGGTTTGGCATTCGAAGGTCTTTCGTCATTGGATCGGTCGTTTGCATTGACTTAATTGAAAAGTAAAATGGCAAAAATGACCATTGAAGAAATAGCTATTTGAGAATAGACAACATAGAACAAATAAATACACTCTGAAGACAAAAACAGTACTGCAGTTTGTTGCTGTTTCCTTCTGTGTTTAGTCAGAACAGACTGCATCTGCTGTTGAACATATGGTTGCAGTTGTAAGAACTGTGAATCTAATTTAAAGTGAAAGATACCTTGGTTTTCCACTGACAGTAGACATGAACAGTAAAGCTTTAATTGCTAACCAGTTAATTTTAAATTCCCTTCATTCTAAATGTCTAAATTAAGTAGAGTATCTACAGTATGTATATATTTTTACTTGCAGACACACCCTGCTCCCTTCTGGGTCGATGAAGATTATTGAGACGCGAGTGTCAGATAGCGGGATGTATTTGTGTGTTGCCACAAACATAGCTGGCAACATTACTCAGGCAGTGAAACTCAATGTAAATGGTAAGGGTTGTTGTTTTTAAATACTCCCGTGTTTTTTTCTTGTTATCCTCTGAACTACATAGCCTACAAAAACTCGTTCTGCATAACAGCCCTTTTCATTGTTTCTTTTTAATTGTATTCAATCAAGCTTTTCCTTCTAAAGCATCAGTTCAGTCTCGTTTTCAAAGTGGTGTCACCGACAGAAGCATTGATTTACAAGAGTTAAAAACACAACAGGGTTTCAAACAGCACATGCAAAGAGTTAGATGACACTAAAGAAGATTAAAACAAAAGTACGGAACATTACAGATCACTACAATTATTAGTGTTGGTCCTATTTGTATTATATGTCAGTGTGCCATTGTACCAAACGACATAGTTGTCTGAGTCCAGTATAAGGGGAACCCAACAGGGCGTCAACATAGTGTTGGGTAATGGGACCGAGGGGGCTTCCAGGATTGATGCCTCTGTACTGGAACAATTAACTCTGGACAAACAGCTTCCAACAGACAATTTTGTTAGCTTGGGCTGCCTAACAATAACACTTTGTTAGCTGGCCTGGCACCAGGTTTTTGACTGGTGTGTGTGTGTGTGTGTGTGTGTGTGTGTGTGTGTGTGTGTGTGTGTGTGTGTGTGTGTGTGTGTGTGTGTGTGTGTGTGTGTGTGTGTGTAAATCTGCCAGATTGTGTTTATCATGTAGCCAGTTTCCTTTAGTTTCCTGTTAAAAGGCCACTGGTGATTTTTTATAAATTGAAATGTGGATGAGGGGAGAGAACGTGCATTGCTAAATGCTTGCTGCTAATCTCCTTTCAACTTATTCTGCTGGGGACCATGAGTACCTCCAAAATATATCTGCTCATAAGCCAGTCAGTGCACAGAGACTGGTATGTAAAGCTACTAATACCCTATTCACGCAATCACAATCACAGTTTGAAAACGTCATGTGCTTTTAAATGTGTGGGTAGCTTATCAAATAATATTGTTAACGCTACATACTAGTCTTTGTATATCTTTTTTTTTTTATTGAAGCAGGTCTCAAAAAACATACTCAACATACTGTACATATTAAATATGAGCTAAAATGGCAGTCTAATTATAGATACACACATACATGGCATATCTATTGACTGTTTATTAACATGTAACTACACTTCAGCAAATGGTTAATTGCATATTAATTAAATACTTATTTAAGACACTCAAAATAAAATGTTACCAATGTATCTTGTACTATGAATAAGTGTTCTGAAAAATAACTATCTCACCATTTTTCTTGAAATGATCTACCCAGGAAATTAATCCAAATGCTCCTATACATTCTAAAGTTAATTCCTAGTTTTGTAGCATGAATTTGTGGTTTCTCTTTTGAAGTTAATTGCTTTGTGAATAGTGAAGTTTAGTGGTGAGAGTAAGGCTTGGATTATTTCCCACATTTCTCTCCAAGTTTGACTTTAGGTTATGTGTGGTGCTCCATCCATTTAAAATGATTTATGCCCCACCATTGTTATATCTGTTTAAAAGCTGAAAAAACCTGTTTGATATAAATGCCCTTATGTCTACCGAACCAAGTATTTTAATGCAATATCATGGTCTTTGAACAGATTGTTACTGCAGACCCCTATAAACATGAAAAATAGATTCATGGGGCCGCTAAAAATACCAGAACTGTGACAACACCATGTTGTCGTGTTTCCAAATGCGTTACCGTTACATGTCTTCAAGGATTAATTCAACCACAGTACATTACTCAGCATGGATTCATTTTAGGAAAAAAAAATGTTAGCGCCTAAAGCTTTGATTTCTTTTCAACATTCAGTGCCTCCAAAGATCCAAGCTGGCCCTCGTGTGATCAAAGTCCAAGTTGGGCACACCATTGACATCCCCTGCATTACCCAGGGAGTTCCTCCTCCAGTAGTCAGCTGGTTGAAGGATGGCCTCGCCCTGCTGTTGGATGGATCACAGTTCAGCAATACCCCTGAAGGCACCCTGACCATCTCGGGGGTTACCCTCTCTGATGCCGGGGTCTATAAGTGCATTGCCAGCAACACAGCTGGCCGGGATGAGGCAGAGATCGAGCTGCAGGTTCAAGGTGGGTTCTTTATTTACATTTCTGTTTCATCTGAAAAAAGTGTAGTTTAGTGGATTTCCACATTGCAAACTATGCACAGTGTTTGCTCAACCAAGCATTTTTAGTTCATTAAATGAAACCATTTGGAATGTTGATGTTTCACCATCCATAGCAATTGGCACAATGGAAATAGTGAACTGAATGTAAGACAGTTTCATAAGCAGGTAGTACTGATAAAGTGGAAAGTTGTGAAACTTCACATTTGGTTCCTGGGGACCTTGTTTGAGTTAAAAAAAAACATAAAAACTACATTTTTGCATCACAGTTTCTTTATAAGCAAGTTACATACATAGATATCATAAAGTAACTGCCTTTGGCAGGGTGAACAGACAGAGGGATTAGTCTTCAATAGCAGGTTGAAAAATGACAGGATTAAGCTACTGTTTCTGTACTCTTGTGCTATAGTTCCTCCAGTTGTTGAAGACCTGGAACCCCCATACAACACCCCATTCCAGGAGAGGGTAGCTAACCAACGCATTGCATTCCCCTGTCCGGCTAAAGGTAAGTAGGACCTTGAGCAGATGAGACTTGTATATGTATGACAGCTACAAGCTAAACCACTTACAAAACTACTTGTAGCACAACAGGTAGGCTTTGGAGCCTTTATACTGATGAAACCATGATGAAGGAACTAACCCTTTTTTTTAGTTAAAATCTGAGAATAACTGAGAAAAAAAAGTTAAGTTTCATGTTATACAAGCCTTGACTGTGACATTCCTTGTAACTGGGTTACTCCAT
Source organism: Acipenser oxyrinchus oxyrinchus (assembly GCA_030684275.1). Taxonomy (NCBI): domain Eukaryota; kingdom Metazoa; phylum Chordata; class Actinopteri; order Acipenseriformes; family Acipenseridae; genus Acipenser; species Acipenser oxyrinchus. Next base: position 11,638,938 of record CM060258.1, on the reverse strand, counting down.
CTTAGGTACCCCAAAGCCCACCATTAAGTGGCTTCGCAATGGCCAGGAGTTGACTGGCAATGAGCCGGGTGTGTCGATCCAGGATGACGGCACACTGCTGATCATCGCCTCAGTGTCTCCACATGACAACGGCGAGTATGTATGTGTGGCCATCAATGACGCTGGCACCACTGAGAGGAAGTACCAACTCAAAGTGCACGGTGAGCTTGCTGCATGTGACAGCTAATGCTTTTATACTTTTCCAAATGTAAATTGCAGAATGCTTCTTTTAGGTGCACTCAGTGACAGAGCTCTTTGCTAACCCTCTATTTTGACTCACTGCAGTTCCCCCAGATGTGCGTGATAATGAGAAGCCAGACAATGTGTCAGTAGTGGTGAACCAGCCCAGCAGTCTTTTCTGCGACGTGACAGGAACGCCTTCCCCCGTTATCACCTGGTTCAAAGATGGTGTGCCTGTATGTATATATATATATATATAATTTACAGTTCTCTTTTTTGTGAAAATAAAAAAAAAACTGTAAAACTTAAGTAGTTTAGACTCTTTAGTTTGAATTATTTTGAAAATCAATATTCAGGGATTTGACATACTGAAGGTCAGTATATTATTTGCAGGTTGTTGGAAGCAGTGCTGTTCAAATCCTCCATGAAGGTAAAACCCTGAGACTGCTGAAGGCAACAACGAGAGACACAGGCCGATACAGCTGTAAGGCCATCAACATTGCCGGGAGCTCTGAGAAACAGTTTAACCTGGATGTACTGGGTAAGTGTGCTTGAAGTTCTCAGTTAGAATATTCAGCTGTCTTTTCTCTTTCTTTGATGTAATCCATAAACAATGCAAAGCAGTGCATTACATCATCAGACTCACCAGACAAATCGAAAACAACAATTTCTGCCAGATATTTAATCATATTGGTGCTAATAGACTGTGTTTCTCTCCTTTACTCAGTTCCACCCAGTATAACTGGTTCTGCCTCTACCAGTGAGGTCTCTGTGATCCTGAACCATGAAGTCAGCCTGGAATGTAAGGTCAAAGGAGTCCCGTTCCCCACCATTCAGTGGGACAAGGACAACAAGTGTGTATCTTCTTCTGAGTTTGACACAAATCCCTTTATGTAACTACTGCAGTCAAATAGCATTGTGAAAGTGTCCTGATAGGGATAGGTTCCTTTTCACCCCTATAAAAGCTCATCCCAGTAAATATCCAGTTTTTCCATGCTTCTCCCATGAGCGATCTATGCATTTTCCATAGTTACCATGTTAAACTTTGCAATCAGAAATCTGTTGTGTTTCTGCAAATCTTTACTGTATTTCTGCTTTAAGAATCCCACATTCCCTATTGCTTCTAGGCCCCCACTGCCTGAGCCCTCACAATTCTGGAATGTAAACACTTCTATAGTTAATTACATTAAAGCCAACATTTCAAAAAAGGCATTTGAAATACTAAAGCTATTTTAAATAACCTGACCTTCAAACAGATTTAAAAGGTGACCTGTTCTGAACCAATCAGTAGTCAGCATTCCACAGTTTGGTTCTTAGATTTCAAAGGTTACCTTGGCCAGTCAGACAAGTCTGATGTTTCAATAGATGAGAAATTCAGAAATGTGAAATAATTAGGAAATGTTTTTGTTCAGACTGTTGTTCCTGGGAGACCCCAATGTTGAGGTGTTGAACAAAGGGCAGGTGCTAAAGATCAAGAGCGCTCGTCTGGGTGACCAGGGCCGGTACCAGTGCAGTGTGGCCAACACTGCCGGGAAACAGACCAAGGACTTCAAACTGAACGTCTATGGTAAGTTGTCTATAATTATAGTCCTCCAGCATCCTGACCAACACAAGCTTTGTAAACCACATGGTTGTAAAAACATTAAGTAGTAAGTTTGAACAATCATTTTCGGATATATCTCTGATCTTCATTTCTCTCTTAGTGCCCCCCAGTATTAAAGGGGGTAATGTGACCACTGAGCTGTCAGCCCTCCTCAACACCCCTGTGACACTAGAGTGTGAGGCCCGAGGGGTCCCCCTGCCTGCCATCACCTGGTTCAAAGACGGCAGCCCCCTCACCTCCAGTCCCCAGGCTCTGTATGTTGACAGGGGGCAGTTTCTGCAGATCCCTCAGGTGCAGGTGTCTGACGTTGGCCGCTACACCTGCCGTGTGACTAGTGTTGCTGGGAATGCTGAGAAGCCCTATGAACTGGATGTATATGGTAACTATCCACTGGAACGAAATTCATATGCAGAGTTAATAAAAGTTAATGCTAATATAGATGTGTGGCAGGGTAGCATCATGGAACATGCTGTTACCAGCAGGAGTGATCCAGAAACAGAAGCTGCAGTTCAAGTGCTAAAGTGCACATTTATTAAACACAAAAACAAACACAGGAACAAACAAATTGGCACAAGGGCAAAAATAGAGATTCAAACAAAACAATACCGTAAACACTCCTGTCAGGCTGGGCATTCGCCTTCACGGAACAGTTACTAAAAACAAACCAGTTTAACACACAGGTTACACACAGGTTACACACAGGTTAAACACAGGTTAAACACAGGTTAAACACAGGTTAAACACACCTAACTCCCTCTCCCAGACAAAGGATTTTCCCTCCTTTAAATACATGTAGCCACTCCCCAATTAGCACTCAATGACCTATCGGAGAATAGCCACACCTGTGATTGCTGCCAGGACAGATTTAACCCCATCCCTGCCAACCTTACATTCTCACACACACACTATTTATAGCAGCAGGGCTTCTGCCCTGCCACAAGATGCCTATCTGTTCCCAGTGGCTCACCTAGTGAAAGCTTTGCCGTTTGGAGTGTGAGAAACATGGTCTGTTTAAAAAGGAAAGATTTATTAATTGGTAAGGTGTGTTATACAGCTGTGTCTATTGTTGTTCCGTAGTTCCCCCCACAATTGAAGGAGGCTCGGACGCCCAAAAAGAGAAGAAGGTCTTAGTCAGTAACTCAGTGACACTAGAGTGTGAAGCAGGGGGACACCCGCCACCCACGCTGACCTGGCTGAAGGATGGAGCACCGGTCAAGACCAGCGGCAACATCCGAATACTCAAACGGGGAAAGAAAATCGAAATCCTGAACGCAGCTGTGTCAGACTCTGGGAGTTACGTGTGTGTGGCAACCAGTGTTGCTGGACAAAAAGAGATAAAATATAATGTCAATGTTTTAGGTAAGTTATGTCTTTAGAATCTTTAAACTATGGTGATAAAACAGTGATAACAAAGATTAAAACAGAAACTCTTAAGTCTGGTACATCTGAATCATCTGAATCCTAAAGGTTCAAGCCCAGGCAGATCCTTATCCAAGTCTACGAAAGATGAAGATTTGGATCAAGATTTTGTCTCAGACTGTACTTTATTACATTTTTTTTGTTTTTTTTTTCTGGCCATGGATAATGTTCATTCAGTTCTCATGAATAACAATGACATGACCTAATACAGTACATTATTTTAACAACGCCTTGACTTTCCTGTTGGCGTGTATGTGGAACAATTGCTGCTAACAGAAAGCCATTTCAGGTCACCACATGGATATGGGTTGTCTGCGTGGGACCCTATCCATTAACTGTACTGTTTACTTAGGTTTTCATTTTCATACAAATGCAATATATTGTAATTCCATTAGTTTTTTTTTAAAACTACATAGCTTTTATTTAGGTATGGAAATTAATTGTTTAACTTTCACACCAGTTAAAACATTTCCGTCTCAATGACTATGGTGCAGGCTTGGTTTGTCTTCAGATAATCTTGCTAAGCTTGATGGGTGCCTTCTTTATTTCTCTTTGTTTTATTTAGTTCCACCATCTGTAGAAGGGGGGGATGAGACCACAGATACTACTGTCATCCTCAACAGCCCACTGGAACTGGAGTGCCGTCTTGAGAGGATCACCCCCACCTCACATCACGTGAGCCATCCTTTTTATGCTTCAGTTTTTTTAGCTTATATTGTGACACGATATCTCTAGTATGGACCTGCCAAGCAATGCATTGCTCATTACATAGAATAGTGGAATGAAATAGGTTTACATATATTTTATAAGTCTGTCTTCTTGTCTTCCTGTTTTTTCTTGATGGATGTTCTTGCTTCCATCGCTGTAGGTGGCTGAAGGATGGTCAACCAGTTAGACAGAAGCCAGGGGTGAAGATTGTGTCTAATGGGAGCAAGCTGTTGATCTCTCGTGCCCAAGTCTCGGACACTGGGCGCTATCAGTGTGTGGCCACCAATGAAGCCGGGGACCATATGAGGGAGTTTGATGTTTCTGTTCTTGGTATGACAAATCAGTTAACTTGTTATATTTATGTTGAGACACAATAGATAACAACATTCATTTTGTGTCTGGTTTCTAAACTATTTCTAACAATGAATAATTTTCTTTTTTTTTCACAAACACTGCTTTTTGACATGCACAGTTAAGGGCTAGTAATTTGCATATCATAATTACACATAATTATGCAATAGTTGTGTGCAGTTTTACATTTCTAACTATATATTAATAAGTGATTAAGGGCTTTCTAGTTGTGGTAATAAACTCATATAAAGCCTGAAGTTACAGGGAGTGCATTCTTACAGAGAGCTTATCCTGATGAATGATTATCAAATAAATAACTTTGTTTTTCTTTGTACATGGATGCAGTTCCTTCCACAATCCAATCGACAGGATCTTCGGAGCGCTCTGTGGTGGTACACAAACCCATAACTCTGCAGTGTGCAGCCAATGGCATTCCCAATCCAGCAATCACCTGGTTAAAGGATGGACGCCCAGTCAATACTGCCAGTGGAAACATAAAGGTAAGTAGGATCCTAACTGTTAAATTCTAACAGTTAGATGGCAAGGATGAAATATTTCTAATCCTCTCTCTTTGGTTGTGTTCTCTAGTTAGAGTCGGCAGGAAGAGTGCTTCAGATAGTGAATTCTCAGTTGGAGGATGCAGGCAGATACACCTGTGTGGCAACCAATGCTGCTGGAGAGGCACAACAGCACATCCGGCTCAACGTGCAAGGTAAGAACCCTTTACTGCTGTGTTTTTATTAAGTGATCACGAGCTGTCTAAATGTGGGTTGGCTTTAAAGGTTCTTCAGATTGTTCTTATAAATCATGTAATTGCAGTCAGATTATGTGAGCATTACATGTAGGGGATGCATAATTAGCAGAGGGTAATCGTATACAATAAATAAAACTGTTACTTACTTTACACATTACAACTAACGTGTCATTTTCCCCCATTCACAAGAGCCCCCCACTATAGAAAACGGAGGAGAGACTCTGAATGAGACTATCATCATTAACAATATGATCCAGCTGGAGTGCAAAGCATTCGGAAATCCTTTACCAGGTAAGAGGAATGTGCTGTGCTGGACTCATTGTACCTAAGGGAGAAAAAATAACAATTTGTCTCGCCATTTGTTTCAGTGAAGCCAGCAGCAGTGTGTGTCCTTATAGCAGTTACAAAGTGTTACATCTCTGTTTATTGTTCCCTTGTCAGCTATCACCTGGTACAAGGACAGCCGTCCCATCACCAGTGCTGCTGGGGTGACGTTACTGAATCGTGGTCAGATACTCCAGATAGACAATGCCCAGATGTCAGATACAGGGATTTATAAATGTGCTGCCATCAATGCTGCAGGCACTACTGAGCTCGTCTACAGCCTCCAAGTGTATGGTGAGTAACTAAGACAGCAGCATATAAGCCATTTATTTTCGGTACATGTATTTGATTTGTGAGTGTATGTTTTTCATGGCTGTCTGACTCATGGTTATGTCTCTCCTCCTGCAGTACCCCCCTCAATCTCAGGCAGCAGTGACATGGTGGCAGTGGTTGTGAACAAACCTGTGAGGCTGGAGTGTGAGGCAAGAGGCATTCCGGCCCCCAGCCTCACCTGGCTCAAGGATGGCAGTCCTGTTTCTAGCTTCTCTGATGGAGTTCAGGTAAAAAGTCTTACTGTATTTACCTATTAATTCATTGACTTCATCTACAGTTAAGTGATGGTACTGTTATTTCCCACTCAATGTTTCCCAGGTTCTCTACGGAGGCCGAGTGCTGGCCATCACAAGCGCTCAGATCAGTGACACAGGGAAGTACACCTGCGTGGCTGTGAATGCAGCCGGAGAGGAGCAAAGAGACATTGACCTTCGAGTCTATGGTGAGTGTGTGCTTAGAGAATCAGTATTGGCAATTCAGTGTGTACAATACAATTCCAACCCTAACCCTAACTCTAACCCTAACCCTTACGCTACAGTCCAATTTTAACTTGTTCGCTAAAAATAGACTTTTTGGTGTTCGAATTTGGACTTTGCTGGTTTTAAACCAAGGATTACAGATGAGCTACAGTTTATTATCTTTTTTTTCTAAATAACTTTGATTGAATGCAACACTGAAAACATAATATGGCATCTATAATTAACATTAACCATAGACTGTTAGAAATTGTATTTTGCACCACACTAAAGCATTTTTCATTCAATGATTTGTGTTTGGTGAAAGTAAATATTCACATATGTTTGCTGGGGCTTTGTAGAGGTCAGAGGGGGTGTCGACCAAACTGAAGGCAAATTTGTAAATGTAATTGTTTCCATTCGGAATTTGGCTGAGTGGCAAGTGAGTAGCTCCCTCCAAAGGCAGCACATTTTAACATTCTCCAGTTTTTCAAAATTATTATTATTATTATTATTATTATTATTATTATTATTATTATTATTATTATTATTGACCAAGAACAGCTACAATTTCTAGATTTATTTTGGTCAAGTTCTAAGATAAAATAATAAATAAAATGGAACAAGAGCTAAATACCATGCATGTACTGTAGACTATCTGTAAACTGATCAGGGAGTGAGGAAAGCAAAGTGTTTGGTATGGTTATTGAAAGGCACCGTTATCTTTAGAAGAGAATGTGCATCACAGGAGGCCAAAGCAAAGTGTACCAATAAGAAGCAAATTTTGTAAAATGTATTACATAGCTTTTATTTATGTATGGAAAGATAAGTCTTTTTTGGGGCGTTTCTTGCAGTACCGCCAAATATCATGGGGGAGGAGCAGAACGTTTCTGTTGTCATCAACCAGGTGGTAGTGCTGCAGTGTCAGAGCAACGCCATCCCGTCGCCCACTCTCCGCTGGCTCAAGGACAGGCGACCGCTCTTTAGGAAACCTGGTCTCACCGTGTCAGGAGATGGAAGCACCCTTAAGGTAACTTTCAGCAATAGCTGTGTCTTCAACTTCTTCAGCAAAATACTGAAAACACAACACAATGAAAATCATTTTAACTTGACGACTGAGACATGGAATTACCGAGTCACTACCGCACAATAGACTTTCCAAAAATGTTAGAGTGATAATATCTGGGTTTGGATTTAAGAATGAGAACATAGCAGTCAAGTAATGTGGACGTGCAGGGGCTGGTTTAATAACTTTAATAATCTTTCTGCAATAATACATAATATCTTATTTATGAATTTATTTATTTCCCAGATTGATGGAGCTCAAGTCCAGGATATGGGCCGGTACACATGTGAAGCTACAAATGTTGCTGGAAAAACAGAGAAAAACTATAACCTGAATGTGTGGGGTGAGTATGTTTCTAACATGAAAACTGAGAGGACTGAGTTGTAATTTAATGCAGCACAGGTGTATTTCCAGGTCTGTCGCAAGGGTAAGATCTGTAAGATCTTTGAGAGAGAGAGAGATAGAGAGAGAGAGAGAGAGAGAGAGAGAGAGAGAGAGAGAGAGAGAGAGAGAGAGAGAGAGAGAGAGAGAGAGAGAGAGAGAGAGAGATCCAGTGGTTGATCAAGTACAATCATGATAACTGGAATAGGAAACTGTGGACAAGTGTGAAAAGTCTATGGTTAACATTGGCTGGGCAAAGACAACCAGAGCTGGAGCTCGAACTTAAACCAAAGTTTATTTCTCCACTTCAGGGACTTCAGGATTAGATTACTCATAATAATAAAGCTGTATGTCACAATAAACCCTGTTCATAAAACATTAACCCACTCTTATTTTAACTTTTCAAATCTATATATTTTCATTTACTAATTCAAGTAAGCATTGAACTGTACTTGATTATTGGTATTTAGAGTTTCCTCTTGTACTGTATATTAAAACTCTCTCTTTGTAGAAAAAAGTTCAATAAAGACTGTTTTTAAAAAAAAAAAGTCTTATAGATGTCAGTGTTCCATGTGGCTTGAACCCCCGTGGTATAGTATAGCGTATATATGGTAATCTCAGTCTGTATCAACAGGCAGAGCAATATTTTCTTTACTGACCACAATACCACAGAACATGCTGCATAGAGTGCTGACATATTAGTCTGAATCACTGAGACCTTTTACTGGATGCAGATGTTCTTCAAGCAGGCAGGCTTTGACATGCCACTGCCAACTGCAATGCATTTTTCAAATGATGTCACTATTATGTTGCTGTGTCATTGCAGTTTGATGAGGTAATTCCAGTCAGCTGTGGAGCTGTAATGATTTAACATTCATTTTTCCAAGCATTGACATCTCACTAAGGGCAGAGGCTCCATAACTCATTTAACTGTAACCTGATGGAAGTTCTGTTTGTTTGACACTGACCGTCAAATGCTGGGAACTGAAACACATGTTTGATAGTTTCTCCCAGGTTAACTAGCCAGTTTCTAAAAAACTTACAATCATTTTGCATTGTCACACTGCAGACAACATTTGAAAGCAACTGACAGAGTCTGGCAGCTGCTGAAAATTCTGACAAAGAAAGGCAGCACATTTTAACATTCTCCCGTTTTCCAAAAGAATAATTATTATTAATATTATTGACCAAGAACACCTAAGCTAAGATTTCTAGATTTTTATCACTGCGCTATGATCTTGTACCGGCCTAGAGAGTTATTCAAATCTTAGAGCTATGGAACATTACTAAACACTGGAGCTGTGCTTTAACAGCCTCAGTGTTTAAAATACTTCAAAAAGATACCACCTAAGAGGAATCCAAGTGACTAAGTTAGTGACGATCAGGAAGATATTTCATATTGCTTTAACTGAATCCCCCCTATCACAGATCTATCACCTTTATCAGTGGTATGCTATTTAGTAAGATGACCACAAGTCCAACAAGTCAGTGATGCTATTGGTAAATATGATTTAGTATTCTATAGTAGAGGGCAACACACTGTAGTTTACCAAAGAATTATATATTGTATAATATTGTAAATAACAGTATAGCGTTTTTCCCATCACTGTTGAATACTGATATTTTTAAAAAAGGGTTCAAAAACTAAATAATGTAAAGAAGCACATAGACGTAGAGTGCCGGATGCGCCCTATAGTCTGGACGTCGCGAGTTCGAGTCCAGGCTATTCCTTTGCCGACTGAGGACGGAGCTCCCAGGGTCGGCGCCAATTGGCCGAAGCGCCGCCCGGGGAGGGAGGGTTAGGTCGGCCAGGGGTGATCGGCTCACCGCGCACCAGCGACCCCTGTAGTCTGGCCGGGCGCCTGCGGGCGTGCTTGTAAGCTGCCCGAAAGCTGCATTGTCCTCCGATGCTGTAGCTCTTGGGTGGCTGCATGGTGAGTCCGCAGTGTGAAAAAAAGTGGTCGGCTGACGGCACTCGCTTCGGAGGACAGTGTGTGTTCGTTTTCGCCCTCCCGAGTCAGCGCAGGGGTGGTAGCGGTGAGATGAGCAAAATAAAATAATTGGTCATTCCAAATTGGGAGAAAATAATAAAAATAATTGGCAACGACTAAATTTATATAAAAAAAAAAGAAGCACATAGACAAACATGTCAGTCAAATGTTTTTACATTCCTCGATGATGGCCTCAGGACTGGTTTATAATTGCAGGTGCCTGTGATGTCTGCCCACCACTAGCCCTTGACTCTCAGAGCAAAGGCTTACTGTGCTTTGTATAAAAATTCAGAACGTTACACGATGAGTGAATTGAGCAGAGGGAGCTGTTAGCGAGGATTAGATGGCTGTCTGTTTTGTGAATCAGGAGAGGCAAGGGATGTTTCCCACATTCACTTTTCACTTCAAGTAGAGATCCATCCTCAGGGATTACGGCTACCTGTGATGTACCTCAGTTTACCATTCCTCTGATATGAGTCCAGGCTCCTTGTCTCTCCATCAGCAACCCATTTATCTTGCTCTCCATTGCTGACCCAAGTCTTCTGCTGGCTGCAGAAATAAACAGCTGATTGGTCCAGGGAACAGAATGAGCAGAGCGACTGCAAGCCAGTTTTTATTGAGGGAAGTTTTTGTTACTCAGGGACAGGGAAAGAGAGAGTGCTTTTTCTGGTGGGAAACATGATCACATGTTTAGAAAGTGTATTTTTGTGGTTTTTAAGCAGGTGAGGGATTTACTGTCTGGATCCTGTTCAGGCTGCTGGTTGCCAGCACTCTAGTCTAAGGCTGCATGCAGTTTCAGGTTTGGAAAGCAAACATCATGTGCAAAAACATGCACAGTAAAGGCAGGTAATGTTCAATTGTGATAACAGGCTGCATTTAGACAATTTACACATTGAATTGAACCATGCTGATGAAATGGTTGATATTTTTTGATGCGGCTGCATTTGGAGCAGTTCAAAAGAAAAGCTTAATTATCAATAAATAGACTAGTTTACTTGTATTGAATGTCACTGTTCCCCATTATAATCATATACAGTGCGAAGGCTGCATTGTCTGCATTTCATTCTCCACACCACTTGTTGAATATAAACAAACATGATATCCTTTCTATTCTCAGTTCCCCCAAGTATCCGGGACTCCGATGAAGTCTCTCAGCTCACTGTGACTGAAGGCAGCCTCATAACTTTAGTTTGTGAGTCCAGCGGTATCCCACCGCCCAGCCTCACCTGGAAAAAAAATGGTAAGCAACATCTAGATGCAGTTCTACTAAACCTAGTATGTGAATTACAAAAGGCACCAGGCAAATACAATGTATTAATCAAAATGGTATTGCTTGGATTGTTTGGATGAATTACCATCCAATAGAAGAGACTTTCCTGACTCTGATTGTGTGTAGGTGCTGTGTTGAAAGCGGATTCCCGAGGCAGGGTGAGAGTGCTGTCCGGAGGTAGACAGCTACAGATCTCCAGTGCTGAGAAGTCTGATGCTGCCTCTTACTCCTGTGTGGCTTCCAATATGGCTGGGGACACCATGAAGGAATACAACCTGCAGGTTTATGGTATGGAAGACTGTACAATTACTTAAAATAATGCACTATTCCTAATTGCATTGACTGGGGAGGTATCATTGCATTCATGACATGGAACCAGCTACCTTCTGTACTTTGATCCAAGACTTACTATGCTTATCACAGTAATAGCATATATGTTTTTGAAGGATTTGAGAGAAAATTCCCGTCCACACGTTATTAAATGTGCTGGTATTTATTATTAATAGTATAATTTATGTCTTATACTAATGCAGAACAAATGGAAAACACGATTTATGTAGTGCCAGGTGTTTGCAAGTAAGAACTTTTTGGTGCATTTTTTTCTATAAAACCAGAAAAACAAGGTGGCACTTGAAAGAGTTGGGGTTGGTAATTACTTGCATTAAACTCCAGGAAACACCCGGTGCTGTAGATCATACATTTAGGAGCGCACTTCCCTCTCAGCTTAAGTTAGAGTAGGGGTGTCCCTTTCACTCCTGGTCTTAGTTGTCCCTTTCTAAATTGCTTAATTGAACCAATGAAACCTCCATCCAGACGCTGAAGTAGTTCATTGTCTCACTGACCCTCCAGGACTGTGATGGGACAACCCTGTTAGAGAATGTTACATACAGTCGTGTTGCTTACATGTCTAAACTGTAGAACTTTTGTATACATACTTCAGTCCGGCCTACGATCTTGAACAGCGGGAGCCGCCCGAGTAACGTGACGGTGACGCACAGGAATGACGTCACGCTGGAGTGTGAGGCGCAGGGGATCCCGCGGCCCGCGGTGACTTGGCTGAAGGACGGCCAGCCCCTGGTAAATGGCAGAGGGGTGCTGATTCTGAACGAGGGCCGCCTGCTGCAGATCAAGAACTCCCAGGTGTCTGACACAGGCCGCTACATGTGCGTGGCCGTGAATGTGGCTGGACAAGCTGACAGGAAATACGATGTCAATGTCCACGGTGAGTACATTACAAAGTAAAAAAAAACAAAGTTTCATTTTTACCACTGTTTAATGTAATTAGTTGTAATGTAATTAGTAAAAACTTTACATTTTGTTTAATTTTTTATACCTGAATTCTAAAGTTGGGTAGATTCAGTGTTGAAACTCAACATACATCATGTATATTAAATAAAAAATGAGTGTGATGTTAATGAGAACACCTTGCTCCCCTGTTTGTGCCTGTCAGTGCCTCCTAGTATCAGTGGAGATTTGAAGTCCCCGGAAAACGTCAGTGTGGTGGTGAAAAACCCTGTGGCCTTGTCTTGCGAGGCCTCTGGCATCCCACTGCCCGCCATAACCTGGCTCAAGGATGGGCGCCCCATCAGCCTGTCCAACTCCATCAGGATTCTTTCTGGTACGTCCACAGCTCAGCCTCACGCACTACAGGCTCAGAGAGTTTTGATTGTTCATGCAATCTACTGAATATGTCCCATAAACATCATTATAATATTAAGAGAAACATACAGTACCACTGAAAGTGCAGTAGACGTTTTCCCCAAATAATTGTGCACGGGTGAGGATATTCAAATTCATAGCAATCCAGCAGGACTTCTTACAGACGCTGGTAGACCTGCTCTGTCTGCTGTATGATGGTGCTGTTGTTGTAGCATATGGTATCAGCTGTTTCAGAACAGGTTATTCAGCTTAGGACCTCAGGGCAATGGCACCTACCTGTACTGGTAGCCTCTATAGAATCTGCTGCAATTGTCTAGTTTAAATGACACTATTCTTCCCACATGTTGTATTTCCTCAGGTGTAGTCAGCCATGTGTTGAAGCACATTAACTGTAGTCTAGAGGACTGAGAAGTGAGATGCCTGTGATTTTCTGTTTAAACAGCTGCTTGGTTGGAATAACCAAGTTCTTGCTTGTTTTTTATGCTCCTGTCTTGCAATGACTTATCTTGCTTTATTTTAAGGGAAATTAGGATTTTTTGGTTTTCTTCATTGATCCAGGCTGGAGTCAAGATTAGAGTCACCTGCTAAGCACAGGTCATAGTTAATCAATCTCAGCACTCATTTGCATTTAGGCCTGTTTAAAACATTAGCAGGCAGATACAGACATATGAATTCCATGTAGTTGCTGCTACACACAGTACACTAAATATTAATACAGCTGATTCATACTTTGAGATCTAATTGTTATCAATGTATATCCCCTACTGGGAAAGCTAGTGATTGTTTTAGCGCTCACAATGATCCAGACCTCACGGTTTTGGGCAGGTGGTCGGCTGCTGCGACTGATGCATGCTGCCGTGGAGGATGCTGGGAGGTACACGTGTGTGGTGTCCAACACCGCTGGTGAAGAGAGGAAGAACTTTGACCTTGATATCCTGGGTATGTGTCCAACCAGAGCCACTCGCTTGAAAGCATAAACCAATAGAGAACAGTTAAAGAAAAAAGAATGCTCTTTGCTGTATAATTCAGTGTGACATGATTTGTAAAGATTTTGAAATGATCTTTTGTCCCCCAAATAGTTCCACCAAGCATTGGTAAGGAAGAGAAGCTGGAAGATGTGAAAGTGAAAGAGATGCAAAACGTGACATTGACGTGTGAGGTTACAGGTAAGTTCTAGACTTTGTGTAGCTTGCAGTACAACCAGACCAGATATTGCAGGCTTGCTACAGTAATCAAAAGTTCAGTTGCTAAACAAAACGTGAATAATTTAAAGATATCTCATATTGCATGCATCATACTGTACATACTGCATTTAATAATGAATTTCTCAACATCTTCATTGTTCTCCGGCTGCACTAACTCCCTTTACATCTTGCTGTGTGCTCATCCTGCAGGTAACCCTGTGCCACAGATCAGCTGGCAGAAGGATGGGCAGCCCCTGGTTGAGGATGAGCAGCACCAGGTCCTGTCTCACGGACGCTTCCTGCAGATCTCCTACGCCCAGGTGGCAGACACGGGGAGATACACCTGTGTGGCATCCAACACCGCCGGGTACAAGAGCAAGAATTTCAACCTCAACGTGCTGGGTAGGCTTCCTAAAGATGTGGCCCTTTAACACTCTAGAAGAATGACACACCCTTCCCAGTACCCTTTAAACAGTACTAGAATCCTCTCATAGCATTTTATGTTATTTCTTGGCAGTTTCTCCCACAATAGCTGGAGTGGACGTGCAGGGGACCCCTGAAGATGTGACAGTGACTCTGAACAGCCCCACCTCCCTGGTGTGTGAGGCACAGTCCTACCCACCTGCCACCATCACCTGGCTCAAGGACGGAGAGCAATTCGAATCCAACAGAAACATTAGGGTTCTACCAGGTGAGGAACGTATTAACAGCAATGCTTCATTAAAACAGGGTTTCTGTTATAGGCTAAGACAGGGTCTCATCGGCATCCACACTAATAAGCCCAATGTGTTCACTAAAAAGGTGGACGCACCCTACAGATTCTGAATGCCCAAGAGGAGGATGCTGGGAGGTATACCTGCGTGGCCACCAACGAAGCCGGGGAGACCATCAAGAATTACGAAGTCAAAGTTTACAGTAAGTACCTCACCCTGGCAATTCCTGTTGTGCAGATTCTATGAGCAATCTGTTATGAGGACCCAATAGCAACGTGTTTGTTATGAAACACAAATCATAGTTGTTTGACTATATATTTATTTTCCCAGTCCCCCCTATGATAAGCAAAGATGACCTCCCAGGTATTGGCCTCTCTCCAAAGGAAGTGAAGATTAAAGTGAACAACAGCCTGACTCTGGAGTGCGAGGCTCAGGGCATCCCCACTGCCACCCTGAACTGGTACAAAGATGGACAGGTAAAATCAAACAGTTAATGGATTTACACATAACCAGCAATGCTATAACTTGAACAGTTTTGGAACAAAATATGTACTATTATTATTATTATTATTATTATTATTATTATTATTATTATTATTATTATTATTATTGTTATTGTTATTGTTGTAGTTTAATGACAATGATTTTATTTGATGTAGTCTGAAATATGAATAGAGATGTAAAATCTGTTTGTTTTGATCTCTCGCAGCCCTTGAGAGCAGATGACCACGTTACAATCACAGCAAATGGACGTATTCTCCAGATCCGGAAAGCCCAGGTGTCAGATACCGGTCGCTATACCTGTGTGGCTTTGAACATCGCTGGGGAGGACGAAAAGGACTTTGATGTAAATATACAAGGTAAAATGTGTTCACTATATGAAGTGCTACTTTAAAGCACTCAACTCTGCTTTTGAAACAGATATTGCCATTTTTTTCTGTTTGAATTGAGTGAGCTCCCTCTCGTGGTCTCTGGGTGTTACCATTTGGTAATTAGATCAGTTAACTGGAACAGTGTTCCTTGAGAGGGTGTGTGTGTTTTAACATTATATTATGATAACTAAAACCACTTAAGTTTCAGTTTTGTGCTGCTGGCTTTTGGGATTTTATTGGGGTCACTGAGTAGGCTCCACTAATCGTGTTGTTTTCTGACTAGCTGGTAGAACTGTTAATGACAAATAAACATATTCTTTTTGACCTGCAGTCCCCCCAAGTTTCCAGAAACCCACAGGAATCAAAGACACAGCTTCTGTGGACAGCATCAGTGGCATTGATATCAAGGACGTTGTCATTAACAACCCCATCTCCCTTTACTGTGAGACCAACGCCGTCCCCCCACCCACTCTGACCTGGTACAAGGATGGCAAACCCATGACCTCTAGTGACAAAGTGCTGATACTGCCAGGTAAAGGATGAGAGCCAAGCTCACGTTTTTGTCCTTGAATGGCAAACACCTCCCATTTGTAATATTGCTTCCCTGTTGTTTCTTCCTGTAAGGAGGCCGGGTGTTGCAGATCCCCAGGGCTCAGGCAGAGGATGCTGGGAGGTATACCTGTGTGGCCACGAATGAAGCGGGAGAGGACGCCATTCAGTATGACATCAGAGTTCTCTGTGAGTAAAATCAGAGACAGAATATTGTTGGCTGTCATTTGCTGAATAGTGTAGGTTTGGAGTTTTGAAAGGACCGCCTACGAACACCCATGATAAAACTACCGTTGCTTTATAGTATGTTTGCTGCATAGATTACTTGTTATGGAGTATAATTCAGAAATATAGCTGATTGCTGAGTAACTTAGGTCCTAGTTTGGCTTAAAGAGATTGCCAGATTTGATTTCTTGGCACCAAAAATGTAGGGCTTCTAGGTACTGTATATGGCCCTTTTTACATTAGTAGTAGCTTTAAGTTATTATTTATTATTTTTTTCAAAGACCATGGCAGCTAACCTAAACCCTAACTTGCTCTCACCTGTCCTTACCCAAAAAGCAGAACCATAACTTCAAAATATTTTACCACAGAGGATTTAACGAAGGGTTTGCGTGTGTCTGCAGTTCCACCTTCCATCAGGGGTGCAGATGGAGACCTGCCAGACGAGGTCACTGTGTTGGTAAACAAGACTGCTATGCTGGAGTGCCTGGTCAACGGCAATCCCACCCCGAAAATCTCTTGGCTGAAGGACAGTCAGCCCCTGACTGAGAGCAAAACACAGAAGCTGCTGTCCAATGGAAGAACACTGCAGGTGAGCAGCCTACTCTACTGTCAATGCCTTTCATATACTTCATTAAGTGATGCCAAATTGTGTATTTACTGCTGTGTCTTAATAGCATTGTTCTTGGCTCATGTTAGGTGGGGAATGCTCAGGTAACAGATACAGGGCGATACGTATGTGTGGCAGAGAATGTGGCAGGGAGTGCCGAGAAGTATTTCAACCTCAATGTACACAGTAAGTGATTCTCAACTAGTGTACCAGGTGCATTTTGGAAGTCTTTGTTCTATTCTGACAAACAAATCTTTGCAGGCAAAGCTTTAATTAAATATAAGAGATCTGAATCTCAATAGGACCACTTGGCTTTGCTTCCATCAGCACTAGAATGTACCTTGTTTAATACCCTGCAGTGCGGTTTGTGAGTGACTGTTTTACTCTTTGCAGTGCCCCCCACTGTTATGGGTAGGAACCCTGAGAATGTGACGGTGGTGGTGAATAACTTCATCTCTTTGACTTGTGAGGCTACAGGCTTCCCTCCTCCCACCCTTAGCTGGCTGAAAGATGGGAAGCCAGTGCAGCTGAACAGTAACGCGCTCATAATGCCTGGTCAGTGAATCTTTATCTTTACTGTTTAGACTCTGCGAAAGACTCAGTATGTGCATTCTTGTCTACCATGCATATCCTACAGCATTGTTTATGTGTGTACAATATGAAAACAAACTAGATAAACAAAGAGTCATAAAGCTGCTCTAAGAATAACTTCAGTTTGTTATTAACCTTTATGCTTCCTGTCAGTACACAGAGGCCTGTTTCCAATTCACAGCTCCCCCGACCTCATTTATGATCTTAAAACTTGAATGGAGGTACTATACTGTTATGCAGTCCCTTGTCTCTTGTGTAATGACTCTGAGTGCTAATCGTAGCTTTGTTCTGGGCATCAGGAGGACGTACCTTGCAGATCCCGCGAGCGAAGCTGTCAGATGGAGGGAAGTACAGCTGTGTAGCAATGAACCAGGCCGGGGAGAACGAGAAGTTCATCTTCCTCACTGTCTTTGGTTGGTGTTTGTTTATTTACCGCTTCACTCACTCACTCACTCACTCACTCACTCACTCACTCACTCACTCACTCACTCACACACTCACTCACTCACTCACTCACTCACTCACTCACTCACTCACTCACTCAAGCCGGTGTCTTTCTTTGGGTACGTACAGTTATTCATGATAAATAACTGAAAATATATTTAGCTGTTTTTATGGGATGTTATGTAAAAGTTTATTAGGATTGCTGAAACAGAATGTTTGTAACCTGTACTAGAATCCAGAGGGGGCCTTTAGAACACACAGCTGCTTCAAACTGTGTAATGCAGGCCCTCTGTGTGTACTGGCATTCTGATCCTTGTGTTATTCCAGTTCCCCCCAGTATAAGAGACCACAGTGGGGACAACCCTGCTGTTGTGAGCGTGCGAGTTGGAAACTCGGTGACACTGGAGTGCGAGTCAAACGCTGTGCCCCCTCCCAGCATCACCTGGTACAAGAACGGACGAATGATCACTGAGTCTGCCAACGTCAAGGTCCTGGCAGATGGACAGATGCTGAAAATCAAAGGGGCTGAGGTATAGTGGGACACTTTCATAGAATAAGCAGTTCAGGTTATGCAGTGTTTTAGGTTTAAAAAAGCATAGACCTCACCCTGGCCCTTTACTAAATGTTTCCTTTATACTACAGGTGTCAGATACGGGACAATATGTGTGTAAAGCAGCCAACATTGCAGGACAGGTCGACAAGAATTTCCACCTCAATGTTTATGGTAAGTAGCTCATTTCTAAAAATCTTTATGTCATGTTTTGGTACAACATTATAAACACTATGTGGCAAAGGTTCAGAAAGACGAGTCAAGCTGAGAAAATTTGAATTCAGAGCATAAGATTTCAATCACTTCTTAATTAGGGTTAAAGTTAGCGTAATAACTAATAAATCACAGAATTGTAAATGATATAGTATCGCTATTCCATTGCTGGACAGCTGGTATACAACATTTCATTTGGATCAGTACTGTATTGATAAAGCAGTGATTTTGTTTTAAACACTACATCCAGGTTCCTAAGCATATCCTGAGTGCTGTCTGTGTTGTTTCTCCTAGTCCCCCCCATTATTGATGGCCCTAAAGATGTGAAGGTGCTGGAGACCATCAGTAACCCAGTGACCTTCTCCTGTGATGCCACGGGGATCCCACCTCCCACACTGACCTGGCTCAAAAATGGCAGACAAATAGGTGCGTGAGAGCATTTTAGAGTGCTTTGCTGGATAAAAGTTTGGTATTTATTACACTTTGTTAAAGAAGCCAAGCACCTGCTAGAACACTTTCTTAAATATGAAGTGTGCACAGTAGGACTATTATAATTCAATACCGATATCAAGTAGAATGTAAAATGGCTGTTATTTACAGTTAATGCTTTAATGTTAATAATTAGGAATTCCTTCAGATCTTCGTTTGCTTTTCCTTTAGGAAACTCCGAGTCTCTGGAGATGCACATTCTGTCGGGTGGCAGTAAGCTGCAGATTGCCCGCTCTCAGCTTTCAGATAGCGGCACCTACACCTGCGTGGCATCAAATGTGGAGGGAAAAGCACACAAAAACGACATCCTAACTATCCAAGGTACAACAAGTCTTTTTAAAAACTAAGATAGGTGCATAAAATGAGGAAGTGGTTAGAAGTTGTCTTTTCGCAAGAATACATTTAGAACTGTGGTTTTCAAAAAACAAATGCATCATCTGGATGCATTTGTGCTTGTAATTTATTTTTTTTTGGATTATTATTTCAAGTCCCCCCAAACATCACTGGCTCAGAGATGTCCAGTGAGGTTAGTGTGCTGGTAAACGAAACTGTTAAGCTGGTCTGCAGTGCTGAAGGGATCCCCAGACCCACAATCAAGTGGCTGAAGGATGGGAAGAAACTGAATGTGACTGAAGCAAGAAGGATAAGGTGATGAAGACTTTGTTTCATGGAGTTACACAAATGGTAAAGATGTGTTAGGCATGTAGATCCTGTGCCAATGTATAGTTAGCCAGTCTGTAGACCAACGCTGCTTTGTCCTTTCAGAGTTTCCCCAGATGGCAGCACCCTGAGTATTATAGGAACGCAGACTGCAGACATAGGGAAGTACACCTGTGTGGCCACTAACTTGGCTGGAGAAGAGGACAGGATATTTAATCTCAACGTATATGGTGAGTAATGATCTTTATGAAAACAAAAAATGGAGGTAGACAAATCATCTTGGACTGACGGAAAGCCTGTGAAACTGTAAGAGATGGAAAGCCTGTGAAACTGTAAGAGATGGAAATCCTGTGAAACTGTAAGAGATGGAAAGCCTGTGAAACTGTAATGCATTCTGATTGATTCTGTTTCTATCTTTCTTTCATTTGCAGTCCCTCCATCGATCCAGAGTAATGGGAAAATCCCAGATGAGCTGACTGCCATACTGGACAGCTCCATCAACATTGAGTGTGTAGCTACAGGCTCTCCCCCACCACAGCTCAACTGGCTGAAGAACGGCCTCCCTCTGCCCATCTCCTCCCAGATCAGACTGCTTTCTGCCGGGCAGGTCCTCAGGTGTGTTACATTTCCATTCACAAGCTCAATGCTCAGAGCCACTCTACAAAGTGAAGGACTCTACAACGTCAAAGGCATACAGAACTTCTTTTCCCGATTTATAAATCCAGATTCACAACAGACAGCCAAAACATTTTGGTTCACTGCTAATAACTTTTTGGTTTTACCTTGTTTTTCAGAATTGTAAGAGCACAGGTATCAGACACAGGTACCTACACCTGCGTAGCTTCAAATCGGGCAGGGGTCGACAACAAGCATTACAACCTGCAGGTTTACGGTGAGTTTTAGCTCACAGTGGGATTGCACAGTAAGTGAAAGTGTGAAAGCTCAATTCGTAGAGCTGCACGTTGCTGTTTTCTTTCTGATGAACAATATTAACAGCACCAAGTGGTTATAAAAGATAAACACTGATTCTGTTTTTCCCCATCAGTTCCTCCCAGCCTAGACAACGCCAGGGGGGCAGAGGACGTGACTGTGGTCCGAGGGAACCCCACCACATTGCTGTGTATCTCTGACGGCACTCCCAGACCCTCCCTGGCCTGGCTGAAAGATGGCCTACCCCTGCAGCTCAGCACCCAAACCACTGTGCTGAACCAGGGCATGGCACTGCAAATCACCCAGATAGAGGTGGAGGATACTGGCAGGTACACCTGCATAGCCAGCAACGAAGCAGGGGAGGACAGCAAACACTTTAATCTCCAGGTGCTGGGTAAGTCAAAGCATCTGACTCCAACAGCTGCTTTTTTGGTGGTCAACATAATTAGAATTCACCCAGTACAGAGTACTGCATTCATTCAACAGTAAACTATTCAGCATAGACGTAGTCTGTTTCCTGTAGAATTTAACGCTTACAGGTTCTTGAAACTTACTCAGAGAACAGTGAAACAATGGTAAAATATACACAGTGACTTTGCAGTAGTGATGTCTTCTTGTTTTCATATGTTTTATATATCATTGTTTTATGCTTCCCCAGATCCGCCCCGTATCAATGGTTCTGATTTTCCGGAGGAGGTGTCAGTCATTGTGAACTATGCCTTGGAGCTGCTGTGCATTTCCACTGGGATCCCAGCCCCCAAACTCACCTGGATGAAGGACGGCCGACCCCTCCCTCAAACTGACGGCATTCGGGTTCTGCGAGGGGGAGAGGTGCTCCGTATAGCAAGCGCTCAGGTACTAATGTGTCTTCATTACAGCAGCAGGTTTGTCTTGTGCATTTTTTAATTTGCTGTAGGATAAATGACAGGCATAATGGTACTGGCTATAGTCGGGCACATGAGGGGAAGGCTGTATGTGATGACCCCTCAAAGTAAGGGGTGGGCAAACTAATGCAGAGTGCCTGTGACTGCTCCTATTATACAGGTGGAGGAGACAGGAAGATACACATGTCTGGCATCCAGTCCAGCAGGAGATGATGACAAAGAGTTTCTAGTACGAGTACACGGTAAGTCAAGCTGCTTTTGAATTTGAAAAGAAACTTGACTTTCCTTTTCTTTATACAAGATCATTTATGAAAAATATTTGCGCATTAGCAGTGTACATTACATTTAGCTTTTTTTTTTTGGAAGTGCCTGTTTATGATTAGTCTTTCAAAATAACACATGGATTTAATTTGTAGTTCCCCCCAACATCGCTGGTACGAGCGCTCCCCAGGACCTCTCAGTGCTCCGGAACAGACAGGTGATCCTGGAGTGCAAATCGGACGCAGTCCCGCCCCCAACCCTTACCTGGCTGAAGGATGGAGAGCCACTACAGGTACTGCTGAATTACTGAGCAGCAGGAACAGAAAAGGAGATCTGAGGACTCAAGCAGGCTGACCTGCTATGCAGATTAATAAAGACACACTTTCCTTTTACACCAACTACATCAAGTTTTACATCCGTATTTGGAAATCATTATACAGCAATACACATATTGGGGTTATATGAGATGAGAAAAAAAGCATCTCAACCTCATATTTCTTATTTATTAAATTAATTGGATCTTAATGCATCTCTTCTATTTGTTTCTTCTTTCTAGGCCACTCCTCGTGTCCGCATCCTATCCAACGGTCGATACCTCCAAATCAACAACGCTGAGCTCGGGGATGGGGCACAGTACACCTGTGTTGCCAGTAACATTGCCGGGACGACAACCAGAGAGTTTATCTTAGCTGTCCACGGTATACAACCTGCTACATGTTATATCTGTACAGTAGATTCTGTTCACCCTACAGCCTTGTTTCCTTCAGCCAAGGTAACCCAGCCCTCAGCTGGAGAAGGACATATCTGATATCAAAGTTGATGCAGTTTGGTTCATGCATGGCTTATTTCACAGCGTTTCGCGGTCTGTAAAAGGTATTTAAAGAAGTGTCACGATTAAACATAACACATTCTTCTTCTTTTTATGTCATGTTTACAAACCTGACCTGTGTGGACCATCCCAACTGTGGTTATGAGTGCTTTGAATTTTGTTACACACAGTTGCTCCAGCTATACAGGATGGCCCCCAGACAGTAGCTGCGCACATCAACAAGCCGGCTGTGCTGGAATGCATTGTCAGCGGATTCCCCAAGCCGAGGATCACCTGGAGAAAAGATGGGGCCATACTGGCAGGAAAAAATCCAAGGTCATTTTTGCATTTTTTTTTTTTTAATTTGTCATACTGTATGATATACGTAATGGTCTAATGATTCATGCTGTAGCTAGAAATCAAATGTTTTGTAAATTAATTCATAAGAATGTACACCAAGTATTAGAATATGGTAATTACAAAATAAATTCATTTGTAAAGTGCTTCTGTTTCTCGTTGGTCTGCTTAGATACTCCTTTTCAGAAGACGGGTCTCTGCACATTCACTCAGCCCAGGTTACAGACACGGGGCGCTACCTGTGCATGGCCACAAACCCCGCTGGGACCCAGAGAAAGAGGGTTGACTTGCAAGTCTTTGGTAAATATACTTTCTATAAAGGCTGTAACATCTGCATTTATCAGTGTTAATAAGCACAAGACACCTGGTAAATATTCAAGAATATTATCGAATCAATAAAGCTTAACCACATCTCAACATGCACAGTAAACGTGTCCTCTTTTCTCTTTCCCCAGTGGCCCCGTCCATTGCCCAGGGCCCCACCAACATCACTGTCACTGTCAATGTCCAGACCACCCTGTCCTGCGAGGCCACCGGCATTCCCAAACCTGATGTGTCCTGGAAGAAGAACGGCCGTCTCCTCAGCACTGACCAGAACCAGAATATGTACAGGTTACTCAAGGTTTCTCTTAATTGTGTTAAAAATCACAGCAAGGGGAGCTAGACATACAGAAGATGAAGGGTGCTGTGGTTAGTGGAAGAAACCAAACTCCTGGATGACTGTCTTAGAGCATTGCAAGGTTTGAAGCACTGTGATTTGTTTGTGTATATTCACATATTTACTGTTGGCCATTCTTGCACCCAGGCTTCTGTCTTCAGGATCTCTTGTGGTGATTGCCCCCACAGTGGATGACACTGCAGTCTATGAATGTATTGTGTCCAATGATGCTGGGGAAGATAAAAAATCCATTGAGCTCACAGTACAGGGTAAGTGTGGAGACAGAGAGGGGCACATACCATTCTTTTAGGGTAGTTTGATAATCTAGATCAGATTTAGCCAGCTACACTATTATGGGTAACAGAAAGCCTTATGTACAATATTGCTATATGTATTTAGAGAGGTCCTAAGAAATCAGAGTGGCGCGGGCTGCACTGTAATGCTTTTGCCATCAGTGTCTTTGCTGTAATGTATTGCAGTTCCTCCTTCCATTGCTGACGAGGCGACAGAGCTGCTGGTGACCAAGCTGTCCCCGGCAGTGATCAGCTGCACTGCGTCTGGGGTGCCTGAGCCCACCATCCACTGGAGCAAAGATGGGGTCAAACTACTGCCACACGGAGAGGGCTACCGGATCCTCCCCACAGGTAATGCGGCAATGATGAAGACTGGGGAGAGAGGGCTAACTGTATAAGATGGAGGGCTGCATCAGCTGCTGAGGTGCATGTGGCTCAAGTTATATGGATCAGTGAGAAGCTGTATAGCCTTCATTGACTGAACTGAGACCTGACAGTCAGTCATCATTGTTTTTCTTTCTTTTTTCTTTTCTAGGACCCATTGAGATCAGCACTGCCCAGCTGAGCCACACTGGCAGATACACCTGTGTAGCAAGGAATGCTGCTGGATCTGCCCATAGACATGTCCATCTCACTGTTCAGGGTAGGCCTCATCTTAAACCTGTGGAGCACATAGGGGATACAAGCTAGCCTGCATGCAAAGTTGGGTCTATGGAAGTAAAATGAACTACAAATAAAGAGGCATATACTCAAATTAACACCACTGCACAGCTGTTGAAATTGATTGTTGTTGTTAGCGGAAATGCTCACTCTCCCATTTCAGAGACCCCGGTGATCCAGGCGCATCCCAGCACTATAGACGTCATTCTCAATAACCCGATCACCCTGCCCTGTGAGGCCACTGGAACTCCTCGACCAACCATATCCTGGCAGAAAGAGGGCATCAACATCCTCACCACACGTAAGTTACATCGAAGCAGATAGACTTTTAATAATATACAACAGTGCAGCTGGAGCAGCTTTGTGGTTTTGAGAGATTAACACTGCTAACCTGTTTCTTATCCAGGAGGTAGTTTTACTTTGTTACCCAATGGCGCACTGCAGATAGCTCGTGCCAAAGTGGAGGATGCTGGGACATACATATGTGTTGCACAGAATCCTGCTGGGACTGCCCTGGGAAAGACTAAACTGAGAGTGCAAGGTATTTAAACAACTATCTCATCAGGAATATTGTTACACTTAGTGGCTTAAAATATTCTTAATATTTTTTAGCACTAGTTCCGTAACACAAAAGAAGGCTTTCATCTTTTCATTGAAAATAATCTACTGTATATATAATGGTATTAGATCAGACTTACATCAGTGTCTCCACAGAAAGTGATTCTTAAAAACCACAAAATGACTAGTACCTGTCTTAAAGTTGTTGAGAGGTAGTAGACATCCAACTTTTTCACTTGTTTTTTTTCATCATGTTTCCGCAGTCCCTCCTGTCATTGTGTCTCAGCCAAAGAGTTACACTGTGGCTCTGGATAAATCAGTCCCCCTGCTGTGTGAGGCTCAGGGGTACCCTGCCCCTGAAGTCATATGGCACAAAGATGGTCACCTGGTGACAGAGTCGGTTCGGCTGCGAGTTCTCAGCTCCGGAGCACTACAAATAACCTTCGCCCAGCCCGATGACACCGGCCGCTACACCTGTACTGTGGCCAACGTGGCCGGATCAAGCAACATCGAGATGAGCCTCATTGTGCACGGTAGGTGAGCCTCATAACAGGCACATAAAATAGACCTGAGCTCATCTCATATGGATAAACTGAATGTCTTTTTAAATTGGCTTTTCATGCATGTATGTGATTTATCGAGATCATTCCCACGGCCTACAGGGATTGTATTTGCTATTCTTTTCTTTGCCTATTCTAATTGTTCATTGTCTTTCTTTACAGTCCCGCCCACTATCCGCAGCTCCGAGATAGAGTACTCTGTGATCGAGAGCTCCCAGATGGTGCTGCCCTGCATTGCAGATGGGGTTCCACAGCCACTCATCTCCTGGCAGAAGGAAGGAGTGCCCTTGTCTGATACATTGGGAAAATACACTGTCATGCAGTCAGGGGAGCTCCTCGTAGATAATGCTCAAGTAAGTCACAGAAAGGAAGGACTACATACAGAGGATTATGCACATGACTGTGCCCTCACTAGAGCAGGATTCCTTGATAGGGGTTGTTTAAACTGTTTTCTCTTTTTCCGGCAGCCTGATAACACAGGAAGTTTCACTTGCATTGCAAGCAATGTTGTGGGTCAAGACAGCAAGACAATGAGCCTGACGGTGCATGTTCACCCTGCCTTCACTGAGCTGCTGGGGGATGCTTCCCTAAACAAGGGGGAGCGTCTGATGCTTTCCTGCGGGGCTGTCGGCGTGCCCAACCCCCGGATCACATGGGCCTTCAACAACAACATTGTACCAGGTATGCATACATTGTACCACATCTATACGTTATACCACAGCTTTACAAAGATTAAAAGCTTATCAGCACACTGTATCTCATTTCTTCTCAGCACAATTCGACAATGTGAATGGTCACAGCGAACTTGTTATTGAGAGGGTGAGCAAGGATGACTCAGGAACTTATGCTTGCATAGCGGAAAACAGCGTGGGCTCCATCAAGTCAATAGGCTTTGTGTATGTCAAAGGTAAGCTGAATTCCCTTTGCTTATTACCTCAAGGACTTCTTTGAAGCCATGGCTGATATAGGCCTATCTTAAAGTATTAACAAGTCTATTGCTGTCACCGCATCAGAGCCTCCGATCATCGATGGAGATTTCCATTCAAACCGGATTGAGCCACTGGGAGGGAACGCTATCTTGAACTGTGAGGTCCGAGGAGACCCTCCTCCTACTATCCTGTGGAGTAAGAAAGGAGTCAACATTCAGATCAGCAACCGCATCCGCCAGCTCGACAACGGCTCCCTTGCTATCTATGGCACTGTGGTACTTACACATACAGATCACTGCTTTCCTTTCCTTTGTATCCACTCCCTGCTCTAACATTGTGTTACTTGTAGTAGCATTGCCAGTGGCTGTCATCTGGGTTTTATGAGGTTTTACTGATACATGTTTGTATTTTTTAGAATGAAGATGGTGGCAGCTACATGTGTATTGCCACCAACGATGCTGGGATGGTTGAACGCAGTGTCATGCTAACCTTACAAAGTAAGATAACACTCCATAAGAAGAAAGTGCAATTAACATTCTCCTTGGAAAGGTTTAGTAGCGTTTGATGGTCTCTGTTCTCCAGGTTCCCCGACCGTCACTGTGGAGCCTGTGGAGACGGTGGTAGATGCTGGCACTACGGTTGTGCTGAACTGCCAAGCGGACGGGGAGCCCCCTCCCACCATCGAGTGGTCCCGTCAGGGGCGCCCCCTCCTGGGAGATGACCGGATCACTATTCTGTCCAACAACTCACTGCGCCTGACCGGAGCTCAGAAAGAGGACACTTCAGAGTACGAGTGTGTGGCCAGGAACCTCTTGGGCTCTGTGCTTGTCAGAGTACCCGTGACAGTGCAGGGTGTGTACTTGCAGAACACATTTCACATAAATTGAATATAACCATTTACATGGTACCATGGTAGTGGATTAGTTTGTGTAATGGAAAAAATACTTGTCCGTATATGTATGTCATTATCAGTCTGATGACAGGTCCACAAGAGAATGTCCTATCATTGACAGTTTTGCCTGTTCCTGTGTTGCAGTGCATGGTGGGTTTTCTGAGTGGCTGGAGTGGGCCCAGTGCAGTGTGACCTGTGGGCAGGGAGTTCAGAAGAGGCTCAGACAGTGTAATAACCCTCTCCCAGCCAACGGAGGCCAGCACTGCCTCGGGGCCGACACAGAGACACGCAGCTGTCAGAGCAAGCCCTGCCCAGGTTAGTACTTGACTAAAGAAGGAGAGGGTTATCTCTGTGGAAAAAACTAAATCTATAATGCAACGATTTACATAGAACCCATAACTATTAGGTTATCCTACTGTGTCTCACATGTTGGCTTGTTTGTATGTCCTGCAGTGGATGGGAATTGGTCGGACTGGGGGTCCTGGGAAGAGTGCTCACGTACCTGTGGCCAGGGAAACAGAACCAGGATCCGCTCTTGTAGTAACCCCCCCGCGCAGCATGGGGGCAGACCCTGTGAGGGGAAGGCCGTGGAGTCTATTATGTGCAACATCAGACCCTGTCCTGGTAAGACAAATTCAGTCTGGTTGTTTAAAAATGTACTGCATACAGGCCAAGATATGAGTGGCTGTGTGTAGTAGGTATAACACTAACTATCAATGTTCAATGTAATAATTCACACTAACCAACACCTCTGGTTTCTTTTGTCCAGTTGCTGGTAATTGGGGTGCCTGGTTGCCTTGGGGCCCATGCAGCGAGACTTGTGGCAAAGGCACACAGACCCGACTGAGGCTGTGCAACAATCCCCCACCCTCTTTTGACGGGCAGCACTGCAAGGGACAGGACACACAGACCCAAGTGTGCAAGGAGAGACACTGCCCAGGTAAGGAGCTTCAAACACAAGCCAGCATGGAGAGCACAGCAATTCAGAAGTAACCATTACTGTGACCCACAACACCTACTGCAGCAGAAGACGCTTTTTAAAATGTAGTTGTCCATTCTAAACCCCAAAGGCAGAAAACACCAAATATTAAAAAATATTTGTTTTGTTAAGACTGTTTTGAATGGAAGTTGATGAATGTCTCCATGAATATCTTCCACAAAGCCGTATTTAAAGTATTTCACAAAAACAGGTTGTTTTTCGAGGATGTACCAGTGAGCAAGCAGTGTGAGCTGCTAAATTGAATAAATGCAATTATTTTCAAGTGAAAAATAAGTACCTCAATATATTAAGACACAGTGTTTGTGTCCTCATTCCTTAGTGGACGGGAAGTGGACATCGTGGGTGAGCTGGGCAGCCTGCAGCGTGTCGTGTGGTGGAGGGACACGTCAGAGAACCCGAGCGTGTGCCAGCCCCTCACCACAGTATGGGGGGCACCAGTGTGAAGGCAACGATGTCCACATCGACTTCTGTAACAGCGAACCCTGTCCCAGTGAGTACAGCCCAGTCTCAATCCTGTGTAATCCTCCATCTCTAACTGCTGTTACAGTAAAACTTGTGTAATCCTCCATCTCTAACTGCTGTTACAGTAAAACCTGTCTAATCCGGCATCACTTGGGACTGGAAAATTGTGCCGGATTATACAGTTTGCTGGATTACAGAGGTATTGCAAAATCTTATACTGTACATAAAGAAATATAAATGGCAAGCTAATTTAAGCAAGCTATACTTTGAAAAACAATTACAATACATACAGTAAAAGTAGTGTGCAGGTATAACATGTTATTCAAGGTTTATAGTGAGATTAACATTGATTTTAGGCAAACAAATCTTACAAATCATGCCGGATGCCAGAATAGACAGGTTCACACCTTTATTTTCAACAGGGATTTGGTCAGAACTCAAAAATGATGCTGAATTACACAGAATGCTGGTTTGCAGAGGGGCTGGACTGGACAGGTTTTACTGTATATACAACCTGTTTGAACTCATGTATATTCTGCAAAGCCTAATGTTTGTGATGACTTCTTCTTTCCAGTCCATGGTAACTGGGGCCCCTGGAGCAGCTGGGGGAGCTGTAGCCGGACGTGTAATGGAGGTCAGATGCGCAGGTATAGAACATGTGACAATCCCCGACCAGCCAATGGGGGTCGAGCCTGTGCTGGAGCTGACACACAGATCCAGAGGTGCAACACAGACACCTGTCCAGGTGAGCCTAACAGCGCCTCATCCAGATATTTCATTGCCATGTTGTGTTTGTTTTTCTGTTTTTCTGGTGTTGGAATTGTCCATTTATTTACATGTATTTAAACAAATTCCTTACTCAAACATTGAGGATAAATGTTCTTCACCTTTCTACAGCAGTGGTCTCACTCGGAGGTCCCCAGTCCAAATGGTAACCCTTTGCAGCTCCTAAATTCTGACAAGATTAGAATCCCCTGTTAGCTGTACTTGAACATTTTTGGATTTCCTTCTTCTGTCGTGTTTTGGTCTGCAGTGGATGGCAATTGGGGTCCCTGGCAGGATTGGAGTGAGTGCACGGTTTCCTGTGGTGCAGGTGAACGGACCCGGATTCGCTTGTGCAATAACCCACCGCCAACCAATGAGGGTCGGTCCTGCCCGGGAGACACTTCCCAGGTGTCCAGGTGTAACATTCAGGCATGCCCAGGTAAGTCACCTAACTGGAGATAGGAAATAGTGGAAATACATACTGTGCATATTAAGGTAAATTCTATATAATGGTAATAAAACATAGTTAAACATGGACAAACTATGGCTTTTCATCCATAGAGACCTGCTTTTTCACAGTACTGGCATGATAATCTGATCTATTGAAGGTTATATTTTGGAAACCAATTATGTGATTTTTATAAAACTGTTCTTCGAGCATTTAGTGTCTATACTTCATCTCCAAAAGTGATTTGTGTGAAAAAATGTTTTGGAAAAAAGCAGGCATGTCTGTAAAATTAGAATTTGCTCTCCAGTTTGCACATCAGCGATTCATACGCTAAGTTGATCATGCAAATCATACCCTGATATTTTTTATGCATACAAGATACACAAGATCTCTAACTAAAACCGTCCTTTGATCCAGGTGGACCCCAGCAAGCAAGGGGAAGTGTTATAGGAAACATCAACGACATTGAGTTCGGAATTGCAATCCTGAACGCCACAGTCACTGACAGTGAGGAATCAGGTGCCAGGATTATACAGGCAACCATCACCAATGTGCCCAGAAGCCTTGGTAGGTGCAATGGATTCTCTTCCATAGCAAACCAAAAAAGATCCAGATGGAGGTTGCATGTAGGATAGTTTGATAACAGAGCCATTAGAAATATCTTTAATCCCAATTTTCTCCTACCACAGGTCCTGCAATGAGAAAACTCATCTCAATCCTGAATCCAATCTACTGGACCACAGCCAAGGAGATTGGGGAGGCAGTGAATGGGTTCAGCTTAACAGGGGGAGTCTTCCGACGAGAGACACAAGTGGAGTTTGCAACCGGTTTGTAAAATCTTGTCTGAAAGATATATACTGACAATTTATAAACATGCATATGTTAAAACTTACATTTTCTTAATAGCATTTGAAAAAAAAAGCTGGAAAATAGCTACAGTATATTGTTTCCTGTAATCACACAATGATATGGAGGGCTTATGCAACTGCAGTGACTATTAATGGCAGTATCATTACAAGAGAATGCTAAATGAATAGGGGTTTGCCAAGCAGACTTCTTACTTTCGCTTTTGTACTTCAGGAGAGATCTTGAGAATGACTCATATAGCACGTGGGCTGGACTCAGACGGTGCTTTGTTACTGGACATCGTTGTGAACGGGTATATCTTACAGCTCCCTTCCTCTGCTGACATCAATGTCAAGGTACGGCTATTTGCAATTGTTTTACAATCAAATGGAAACATCGTCTTGCCTGCATAAAATGTGGTGCCCCTGAAAGGATATCCCTGCGGACAAAAGCCTTGCTGAAGAAAGAAAAAAGCTTGTTTGTTTTTTCAGGACTACACAGAAGACTATATCCAGACAGGTGCTGGCCAGCTGTATGCATACTCCACACGGATGTTTAGCATTGATAAAGTGAGCGTGCCTTACTCCTGGAATCATACCATCACGTACGAGACCTCCCGCGGACGCATGCCCTTCCTGGTGGAGACTCTCCACGCCTCCTCAATCACTGCACAGTACCACCCCCTGGAGGAGACTCTGGAGTACAAAATTCACGCCACCATCGCCAAAGGTTCTAATCCGTTTCCACTTACAGACTGATTTTTTTAAAAAGTTTGGTAGCTTAAGTTTTGAAAATCTAGACTTAAACTGGCACTATATATATCATGTCCCTTATCAAAAATTACCAGAGAAGAATATTTGTTTAGGTTTTGGATTTTCCTGGACATTGCAAATGTATGGTTACGGAGCACTGAATCATTGTAACTTGACAGTTACATCATAAAAAGGTTTGCTTAGGTCACAGTATGTGTTTTGTCCTTTTCTTCAATGTATTATTAGTAGCTCCTTATAACCACTAAGAATCCCTATTGGCAGATGTTAGTAAAAGGGTCATATTTGTGTTTGAAGGTGACCGAAGTAACCAGTGTCCAAATGGTTTCCGATTGGACTCTGCCGGACCCTACTGTGCAGGTAATTGTACTGTAGTGTATTTGCTTTATACAAGATGTTTTAACGATTTACCTGATTGACCTTATAATATTTAACACAATATAATGGGCGCAAGCAGTTTTATTGTCATTATTTGATATATAAGATCAGAAAATAGGGGGCTGTTGAACTTGTTTTACAAATCCTGTGCATGTACTCTGTTATGGGTTTGATAATCTGTGTTTAATTCAACATCCAGTATAGGTAAATTGTTGGACAAAATGCAAAGTGCATTGATTCTTTCTGAACGCTTTAATTAAGCGTCAGAGATTTTCTGTTCAGTTATTTTATGTTGGAATTACTATAAATGACGGTATAACTTCAGTGTTTCTGTTGTGGTTCTCCTGAAATAGACGAAGATGAATGCACTGCCCGTAACCCCTGCTCCCACACCTGTCACAATGCCATTGGAACATACTACTGCTCCTGCCCCCGTGGACTCACTATATCGGCTGATGGGAGGACATGTCAAGGTAGGACGCTAAGAAAAATGCCACAATCAGTCAATACCCAAGTACCTCCAGTCTAGTGACTACTGACTACAAGTATGATTGAATTGCAAAGGCTTGCTATAAAAATATGATTTTGACTCAACATGCAGAACGGCAAACTGTTTTAACTAATTGTAATTCAAATGTCCTGTGTTCATACCCTCCAGCAGAATGCTACAACCTTGCTGACACCATGCTGTTCTTGCTGACACCACTCTGTTCTTGCCACCAGTTTTAAACATGGTTTGTATATCGGTGCATTGCACGCATTGACAGTACTCTGTGTGTTTGGCTGCAGATATTGACGAGTGCGGGCTTAGAGGGCACACCTGCCACGCAGGCCAGGACTGTGAGAACACCATCGGCTCCTACCGCTGCGTGGTGCAATGTGGGCGGGGTTTCCGCAGGACCCCCGACGGAATCAGCTGCCAAGGTGACTGTTACTAACTCTGCATATTCCTATTCGTTCTTTGAGTTCAGAAAACGCAGAACTTTTAGATGTTCCAAAGACTGTCTTAAATCAG
Source organism: Acipenser oxyrinchus oxyrinchus (assembly GCA_030684275.1). Classification (NCBI taxonomy): domain Eukaryota; kingdom Metazoa; phylum Chordata; class Actinopteri; order Acipenseriformes; family Acipenseridae; genus Acipenser; species Acipenser oxyrinchus. The sequence continues at coordinate 11,605,834 of CM060258.1, read as the reverse complement.
CTGGAGCCGAGCTTTTTGCTGTTTTTCGCCTTGGTTGTGGAACTCTATTCCGGTTATCATTAAGTCTAAATTGAAAACATATTTTTTTTAATGTGCGTTTATATAATTGGTTGTAATATATATATATATATATATATATATACGTATAATATGAGCTATCTTGTCTGTACAGCGCTTGGTATACCATGTGTGAAGAGCGCTACGTAAAAATACATTTGTATTGTATTGTACTGTAATGTAATACAGGGTCATTTCCATTCTTTTACTTAAGCTTATATATGAACCATTAAACTTTTCAGACATCAACGAATGCCAGGAACTGAACCCGTGCAACCAGCGGTGTCTCAACAGCATCGGCAGCTTCCGCTGCGCCTGCAACCCAGGGTTCCATCTCAGTAGCAGGTGGTGTGTCGGTACGTAGCAGAACACCCGCCAGACCTCCAGCATACCAGGCTAGCTGCTTAAAAAAGGTTTCGGGGAGAGGTCAGCGTATAACCGAGATTTCACTGAGGTCGGTTTACTCATTTCCCTCTCAGATATCAACGAATGTAGACAGAGCGTGTGCCGTTCTGATCAGCAGTGTAAGAACACGCGAGGAGGATACAAGTGCATTGACCTGTGCCCCAGCGGCATGACTAAAGCTGGTAACGGCTCCTGTGTTGGTAAGTGTAACTAGACCAATCATTTTAACTATGGCTAATAGAAACGTTTTGGTCGTAAGACCTTCGTCAGAGCACAACTTGTAGAAGCTGTAGACACATCTTAATAAAGGACACAAATGTGTCATGTTAACAGTCACTTAACACAACTTGGCTACAACAATAAGTTCAGTAAAAATCTGTGTTAGCATTCAGGCTATAGAAATAGCAGGATACCAGATAACTGTAGCTCATTCAATAACTATATTGTATATAGAAACTGTCTGATTTGCTATGTGCAGTGCTTTGGGTTGTTTCCGGATGTGTTTTTGATGGATTTAGTTATTGCTGAAACTGACATAGAAAACAATGGCAAGGTAAATCAGATGTTTACTTTCCAATATCCACATATTGGTTTTGTAATTCTAAATAAGATCTCCGTTTTTTAAATGTCTGACTTTGCTTTTTCTTCCAGATATTGATGAGTGCAGAGACGGCACGCACCAGTGTCGGTATAACCAGATCTGTGAGAACACCCGCGGCAGCTACCATTGCACCTGCCCGCGCGGGTACCGCTCCCAGGGAGTGGGCAGACCCTGCCTCGGTATGTACTCAACATCACCACAGCTTCTCTCTGCTTCCCTGCTCCATTTTTTATTTGGTAGTGCCTGATTGTCTCATTGCATTTAACTTCAAATGATCATCCCAGGGTTTTGCAGTGGAGGAGAATTCCTAAGCTATTGGATTAGTTCTTCTAAGCAGGGCATGTTCAGATCTGCTGTTAAGGTCTGATGTTGCAATGCATAACCAATGCATTTCCTCAGCAGCATTTGGCAACAAAGATCTTGCAACAAGCTGCAGGATACTGTTAATTAACCTGTATATTATCTGTAACAAGTTACAGTTTTTGGTGAATGAATACCAAGCAGATCAGCAATAAGAAACTATGGAACTGCCTTTCATCACACCTTGCTTTTATACCCTTTTTTTTTTGCTAAACAGATGCAATTCAGAATGTATTACTAGAGTTTATAATATCAAAAGAAAAGTAGAGAAGATAATGAACTCTGAGACAAGCAACCACAGGCTCCATGAAACTAACTGACCTCCATAGCGACATTTCCCAGAACTCTTCCCAGATCTTCTGCATTTCTTCTTCTGTCTTTCACTAACTTTGTTTCTCATCAACAAAATTCAGTGCCTTGGGATTCCTGCACAGGATTGTATGAATTTCAGGATTTTTTTGCCTACACAAGTTTTCTAGCAGATGCAACACAGACATTTCCCTTTTACAGTACAGTATCTGGGTCTTTGTAATAAATCCTCATTATAAAAATCATCATACCAATGCCAAGGTCTTCTCGCTATGCCGTTTGCTCATTACATTTTCTGATGAACTTCAGTTTGTGTTATTTTACAGCATATATTCCCTTTATATTAACTTAATTTGGCTATTTAGCCCCTTAGTAAAAAAAAAAATGACAGGGAAACTTTTCCCAGGCTTAATTGCCATCATCAGATTTCCTGGCTTCTGTTTTAAAAATCCTTTACCAAGGATTCATTTTTTGTGTTCTAATGCTGTAGCATCTTTCTCAAGCATTTTTCTGGCACTGAATTTGTCTACACAGTTTTGGTAGGCAGAGACACATTCAGGCCTGGCATTCAAGATTAATTTCTAATTCCAGACTGGTCAATACAATTAAAGTCCAATTCTATTAACGATTATGAAATATAAAATATCCCCAAGCCTGGACTTAGACTTGAAATATTTGACTTGGGTGCATCTCTGTTGGTGGTTCTGCTCTGTGTTCCACTGACTGAACCTCCCTTTGTTTTCTTTGTTTTGTCTCCCCTTCCCCCAATTGTTGCAACGTTTAATGTGTGCTGGGACTTGTCGCTTGGGCAGATATTAATGAATGTGAAAGGGTGCCCACACCATGCGCCTACCAGTGCCTCAACACCCCTGGCAGCTTCAAGTGCCTTTGTCCTCCTGGGCGACAATTACTAGGTGATGGGAAGTCTTGTGCCGGACTGGAGAAGTTGCCCAACTATGGCAGCTATTCTGATGGCTATAGGCAAGCCCAGTTCTCTCCTGTTGGAAACCACTATCAGCGGCAGTATCACAACCTGGCTTCCCAGACATATAATACCAATTCTGGCTATAGCAACGTTAGAGCACCTTTCTCCAGAGCACACAGGAACACTAGAGAGACTTGCCCGGAAGGCTTTCAGGCAAGGGCTGGCCGATGCATAGGTAATTATCAGCCAGAAGGAAGTTATATATCTTTATGAAGCAATGTGGGCTTGATATTTTTTCCATACAGCATACTAAGAATGGCCAGGGTCGCAACCCAACTCCCCAGCGTTAATACACACCTTGTAGTTGAATTTTATAGCCTCTGCTGGACCAGATGATAGGATAAATATACCGACTTGGATCAATTAACCCACCAACTTCTGGAACATGATGACTTCAATCCAACTGCAAAAGGGAGTAATATGTAATAGTAATAGTAAATAGTAAACCGAACAATTTCAGTAAATCTCTATTTTGAAACTGCCTTCTTGTTAGGATATAGCTTGATCCCCTGCTAGTTTGCATGTTGTACAATGTACTGGTGAAGGATCTGTCAAGGGGTCTGCAAAGGTAGTAATACAAGCCTAACCTCCAATCTGAGCAAACGAATACATGGAAATCTTCTTGCAAAAAAGTGGCTATATTACAGATTACCACGCAGCGAACAGACCAAAGCAAAACATTGTGTACCAGACAGGGAGTGCTGCTTCTATTGTGGAGCTTTAGATAAGACGCCTTGCGACAAGTGCTGTATGCCGCAGTGAACATGATCTTTCTAATCATTTGGTTTCTTGACCTCTTGTCTAGATATCAATGAATGTGAAAACAAAGACGCTTGTCAGCATGAATGCATGAACACCCAAGGGAGTTACAAGTGCCTGTGTCCAGCAGGGTATCGCCTCATGGCTAATGGAAAGACATGCCAAGGTGAGCACTGTACCATTCTCTTTATGCTTCATTTGTTATAATGAAAAACAGCATCTAATAAACCCCAGATACATAATGCAGGTTTAAGAATTATGATATATCTGGGTTTTTAAGTGACTTTGTTTTGTTTTTGCAATCTTTACCACAACAGTGCGTCTTGTTTTTCATTGTCTCTAGATACTGATGAATGCCTTGAGCAGAACATTCAGTGTGGAGCCAACCGAATGTGCTTCAATATGAGAGGCAGTTATCAGTGCATAGACACACCGTGTCCACCAAACTACCAGCGTGACCCAGCCACAGGGTAAGTCACTAATACTTTAGACCACCAATAAACAGTTGCCTCATCAGTACTGTTTGACATTTTAGGGCTAAACCTGCCAATCTACTGTAGATGTAGCATCACTAACTGCAGATACCTGGGGTTGATAGAGACCAGCCACAGCCTAAGTTGCTGTAAATGGCCTGCTGCTTCAAAGAATAATATGATTTTAATAAGCCAGTATTGAGAATGGGCTCTAATTCTTAAGCATAGTCATCTGCAGGTGGTAATACTAGCAGTACATCTTTGCTGTGTGATTTACAATAGTCCATTAACCAGGAACACTTTCTTTTGTAGGTTCTGCCTCAAGAACTGTCCACCCAACGACTTGGAATGTGCCCTCAGCCCCTACGCCCTGGAGTACAAACTTGTCTCCCTTCCATTTGGAATCGCCGCTAACCAGGACCTCATCAGATTGGTCGCCTACACCCAGGATGGCATTGTGCACCCCCGCACCACCTTCCTCGTGGTGGATGAGGACCTCACCATTCCCTTCGCCATCCGAGACGAGAACCTCAAGGGTGTTGTGTTTACCATCCGGCCACTACGTGAGCCGCACACATACAGAATGAAAGTACGAGCCTCGTCTTACAGTGTGGACGGAGGCATCGAGTACCAGACCACTTTTATTGTGTATATTGCAGTGTCTGCATATCCGTACTAGAGCACTTCAGAGGTGCCATGACAATGTTAACTGCCACAGCAAGCGGGATCCTCCACCACTAAAACAAACAATTGCCACTTGCAAGCCTTCACCAACTGGGAAATCTAATTAGGGAGTATTAAGCTGATGCATTCACAAAATTGCCTGTATGAGGCCCCTACAACAAATAACCTTTTGAAACAGATACCTTAATGCAACCACATAAATCCAGTAAATGTTGCAGCACTTTCCTGGTTCCAGCATTGTGGATTTTATAAAAATCATCACATAAATCCAGTTGCACTGTCTGCAAATGGAAGTTTAACAACCCCTTGTGGTGAGATAAATAAACATTTGAACTCCCCAGGTCCTGTGTATTTTCTAAGTGGATACTTGCCTTCTTTGAGAGCAATGTGTTTGTGTGTGAATGTATGCCCCAGCTAAACGGGGGCCGCACTGCTTTTAGGTGCATGCATGATTATTACAATCTACAACTACCATTTTGTGTACCTTTTGCAGGGTTCTCCCCAGGAATTCTGTACAGCCGGGTGGCAGAACATTATAGCCGGGAGCACTTTAAACGGAAAAATAAACTTGCCTTTTACCGTAAATATATAATACGACAAAAGAATTTTAATGTGTTGTCTTTTGTTGACTATATCTGGTTGCGCTTTTTTTATGTTCTAGATTTTCTTTTTCATTACTGTTTTTTATTATGGTAAATGACCGTGCTTATTTAGGCACTGTACTGTACATTGACTGGGGAAAGATAACTTAGGTTTATTGGAGTTAACAAAAAAACAGAAACCATTTCACTTCCTTTTTAGCTTATTGCTTCATTTAAATTGTTTTCTTTACGTTAAGTTTTCAGGGCATTTTGTTAATTGCACGTCTATTTTTGTTTTTCACTGTTCTACATTTTTTTAATGCAACTGTTCATTTTAGCCATTTTTTACACAACAGTACCCGCACACGTTTGGTCACCATCATAAGTGCATAAAACAGGAGTGTAATAATCCAGCACTTAAGCATTTATATATAAGCCGACAAGTTCAGCTGATATCCCATCATGCCTTTCTTCCATATCAGCCTCTATACATGAACCCCCAATATCTCTCACAAGCACCTGGGTACATATTTTTACGATATCATGATAGAAATACTTTTTTTTTCTTTTTTTGGTGCATATGTATAGCTGTTATCTACTATATATCACCTTACAGTACAATAATATGTACTAATACTAAAATAATCATGTTTTTTTAATAAAGTAGCCCGCACAAATCTAGTATTAGGCGGTGGATTGCGCCGATCGCCGGTTTATTTTGAAAACCCTTCATTCATTGTCACTATTTTTGCTTTGAAAATAATTGGTTATTTTTTTTAGCAGTCTAACGTTTTAGCCTCTCAAAGTACTTAATACAGAAAACCCGCCCCTTCAACTCTCTGATTGGTTAAATGTTGTGTAAACACAGCTATCATACGGTCCCAATGTTTTTTTTGTTTTGTTTTTTCACCCAGCAACGCGCAAGTGATCTAGTTTGCTAGAAGCACAATCAATCCTTATTGCTAAAGGCACAGTACAATGTGCATGACGGATGGTTCAGGTTTTTTCAGCCGGGCGACCCACCAGCTGAAAAGGCCTGGGGAGAACCCTGCTTTGATTGTATTTTACAAGCTTTGAGCTCAATTACCTAGATGTATTCTATTTTTATGATTTGTATATATGCTTTTTGTTCTTTTTAAACATTAATTTTCTACCCAATATCCAAAGGTTCTTTCTGGGAAAGGTTCTTTCTGGGAAACCAAGAGATGTGTAACTTCAGAGATAAAAAAAAAATAAAGATATTCGCTCCCAGGACATTGTTTGTTATCTTGCAGCAGGACAGTGAAGTTTTGTAACGTTTTTACTCCTTTTAATGGAAATTACAACCAAAATTTGATTTTTTATTTATTGGTCATTAGCACTTCCCCATATCCTCTTACATCTGCCTTTTACTTTCTCAGTTATTCAGTTATGTCTGTTATTTATCAGCAATCTATCCATACCACCAGAAAGAATAAAGAGTTGTTTGTTAAAATATTAAAACACTAGCTATTTGGATGTTGAGTATTTTGATTTTGATTGCTTATTTGCAGATCTTTACCGATGTCGCTGCTGGAGTTCAGCACAACGACTCCTGTGTTAAACTGAAGAAATGGCTTACAGATACTCAGTATATTTGTAAAAGTTACAATTCTAATATAACAAAAGCAAACACGTTCAGTTCCTAAATAGGATTTCATACTGTACATATCTAGGACGAAGTTATTTAAATTTGATAAAAATACATAATTTAATGCTTCCTTTAGTGCAAAATTACCATGTGCTGTGTTTTAATTATTTACTTTTTGATCAAACAGTACAAATTTAAAACTTTGCAAACTTAAAGCTTTGCATATCTCTACTTCAAAACAACTGGTCTCAACAGGAAATGTAGTTCACCCGTGGAAACCAAACATCTGAAAAAAGAAAGAACTTTATGTACTGTATGATGTATTATGGTCACAGTCTTGGTTTGAATGCATTCACAATAAAGGACTAAACCCCCAACACTAATTGTTTTATTCTTATTTGCTTAAGCTTTTTTTTTTTGTATCGCATTACAAAAGCACATACATAAAAAAGGACCATTTTGATAAGGCAGTCTGTAAACCAGTTAGATATATTTGTCACAAATAGGAAAACATTTATCAAACCAATTACAAATTAACTAACACTAGTAAATGCTTATTTCTATCACTGCCGATTTAGAATTACATTTTCCCATGACACAAAGTAGCAAAAAATATTTATTTATTGGTCATCATTTTTTTGGGCCCAACAAATTAGAATCATTACATGAACACCTCGCACAACACAGGTAGTACTGTACATTGAGGTCTGGTCTGTATTTCTGTGCTTCCTTATTTATGGTAAGTGCATTGGCTACAACTAAATTACCTATCAACAATAATGATGAAGTCATACTGACAACAGTACCAAATCATCAACACTTTCCCCATTACACTTATTTAGGAAAGAGTTCAGTCTGTGTCCCTTAAAGTATGAATGATTTTTCCAATCACACTTACCAAGCTTTTATTGCACTGTGTATTTAATTGTTCTAGTTGAGGCAATTTAATTATAAAACATGATGTAATCAAAAGCGAAAAAAAAGACAAAGAATTATGGTCCAAATAAACTGATATTTTGGTCCAAAATATGGCACAAAAACATCTCGATCTGGCTGATCTGGAAGAAGTAATACTGAAAATCACTGAGCAGATAGAATGCTTGATAAGAGCTTTGATTAACCAGGCTAAATTATGTAATTATATATATATATATATATATATATATATATATATATATATATCATCTCCTAAAACAACTGTTGAACATTAAATTAAATTTAGATTGTATGCTGATGTATATAAAAGTGTAAACAAATTTTTAACATGCCAGTGATTTACTTGTTTGCAGAGCAGTAGCGTATACACACCCTGCTGAGAGGATTCTGGTATTTAATGCACAACGAGCCACACGTCTGCTTTTGTAGCCTTAAAAAAAAAAAAAAGAGAGGAAATGACTGAACTCCACTCTCCTTGCTTCCAGTTAGAACTATGGTAAAGTAAAAGATTTGCATTGAGCAAATGGACACTGCAGCATTCTGAAAGGGGCCGCACGCTAGAGCACAATGGAACAGGTGTATACGTGCCAGATGATGCAGAACAATATTTTAAATCAGAAAAGTCTACCCCTGGTCATTTTCATCGGGGTACTAGTATTCAATACCTACGGAAGCTCCTTTCTCTTCTGACCCCTGCAAACTGCACTGGCATATTTGGGGGCATGCCATGTTTTTAGCCACAAATTGGTTACTGGATTTAAAAAAAAAATTTAAAAAAAAGTGAAACACAAAATACTGTAACTCAGGCTTTTTATACATTTTCACTTAAAAAAAGAAAAAAGTCCAATTGAAATGCTTGTGATACAAAGTTTCTACAGAGTACAAATTTAACTGTAACATTGCACCATGGTCTTGATAACAAATTTGTTTTAAGAAAAAAGAATACAAAAGATATAAAAGCAAGCTGAGATAAAGAAGGGTTCACAGGAAGAATGGAGTCCTGCACAGAGCCCTTTGAACAACTCTTTTGGTTTTTGTACCAGCAAATCCCTCTCTATGCAGAGCAGTTCCAGGAATGTGTTACACGGTTTTTCTGGCAGTTAAGACTCGAACAATGGATCCTACGCCACCAGCAGATAAAGCCTGGAACAAAAAAAATGAAGTATGAAAATAATTCAATTTTTTTATTTCTTACTAGCTCATCCACCCAGTTTTAGGAATAATTAGATTCTAGGTACAAAGTGTGGAATCCAGTCTGTGATCCCTCCAATGATTTATATATTTTTTTTAATTGTTCCATACTGTCAGCAAACTGTATGTAATCAAATCATAAGAGCCTAATGACAAATTGCAGGCTTTGGAAATTGAAAAAAATACAAACAAAAAACAACACACTCACTGACCTTTTCATGCCACTGCAGTAAGACTGCGCTGCTGTTTTCTGTGGGCTGCTCAAACCCCTTGTAGATGTACTTCATGAGGAGATCCACGCCATTCTTGTCCAGGGACTGCACAGCCTTCTCAATATCGCCGCTTTTAAAGGAGCTGAGGACCTTCAGGACAAGACCCTCCGCCTGGTCCTGCACAAGACACAGGGAGTCAGGCTGATTTACTGAACACTAAGGCATTGCACTGGGGGCTACGGTAGGTAGTTAACGATCATAAAAAGATAGATATGGACACTGTACATCTAGCACACACTATCACACCCTCTCCATGTCCAACAGCAACAGCTGGGCCTGTATGTATTCAATTTAGAAGCCTTAAGCACAACATTGGACATACAATGCACTGTATGCCATATTAAAACCATGTCTCACCTTCAGTGCTTGGTTCTTTGTGTTCATTGGTGGATTTTTCAGGACTGCCTGGAGAGCACCCATCACGTTTCCTGTGCACAGCGATGTTAAGAAGCATACAGAACTTAGACAAAAACAGCACAAATTCGGTTCACTCACTTGATCTAATGTTTCTATTATTCAACAGGGGGACAAAAGATAGTGACCCATTAACATCTGCAGTTGCTTTTTTATTATCACTAGTTATTTGCTGGTGCCAGGTCTACCTAGCAAAACAGATTGTTAAAGGGACTTCCTGGTAAAACAAAGTAAAAAAAAATTAAACTTACGTTTAACTTCGGTTATTCAGACAGGGTTGCTATATTTTGTCAAAACTATGCAATAACTGCACTGCGATATTTAAGTGCACACAAACAGGAACTTCTCTGAGAGTGAAACCACTACATTATCGACATATAAGGAATTAACATTTAATTGAACTTCCAAAGGTGAAGCAACGTCACTTGTCTCCAGAGCTGGACCATCTGTTTTGAACTTAGTGCGAGTGGTGTAGCCACCTACAAATCTACTGATATTAACTCACCACACAAAAAACAGCTTTAGGTGCACATGTCAGTAACATGGTGTTGGGGAAGGGGTGCCTGCAACAACTCCGGTGTGCAACATACCAAGCAAGTCAGGGCTGATCTGAGATTCCAGAGTGCACTAATGATAACCAATCACAGCAGTCTTCATAGTGCCTAAATATCAAAAGCAACTCTTTTCTATTGTTAGTAAGCACAGGGCAGCCAGCTGGTTAATCTTTTTAATTGAATTGACTAGCAATTCAGAAACAGCTGACAAAGGATTTAACACACTCTGGTAAATTAACATTTAAGAGTACCCAAATAACAATGGGAAGTGTTCATTTAAATCTTATCTATCTATAGCTGCCCCTGAAACCTCAAACCATAATGTAACATTTATCCTAGGAAATCCCTGGATTCAAGTTCACCTAGCTCTAATGCTTTGTGTATATAATTTCACATTGTGCTACAATAAACAACAGGTAACAGCCTGGTTAATATCTCACTAATTTAAGCAGAAGTTAATAAAATGTAGTAAATCACCCAGTGGCCTCGTGTTACCGAGGCATACACGTTTGGAATGATTTGTGCAAGCATTATCCCCACCCTAAAATGAGGAATATGCACATAATAGCAGATCTGACAAACCTCAGGTGAGCACTTGTCAATGTTGAGTTACTATCCAACGAAAGTTGCTACCAAACAAAACATCACTGGTTTCAGGTTTTACAGTGAAAGTACCACACAGTAAAACCATGCACTTTTAGAAATGCTATGGAGCTGAACACACGTGTTCTCTTTTAACACTCGCTATATGCAGTTATATTATTAATTTCCATTTGCGTAACAAAATAGTGTTTAGTACTTGCCGCTTTTCACCTCTTACTATTTTTACACGCATCCAAAATTGCACTAAGCAACCGGGCATTCCTGTCAATTGGCAATAATTATGTACAACTGACGACTGCACATAATGAGTTTGACTTGCAGTGCACCACACCCTAAATGCAATTCTGCATTTATGTTCTAGACTCTACAGGTTTAACAGTCAATTGAAGTCAAGTATTATTAATGTATATATCAATATAGAAAACCATGCTGAAATGATGAGAATAATGAAATGCACCGAGGTTTTAAGGATATTGTCTGATTAATGAATCAACTTCCCCTTCATCCGGACCCTGTTGGTTTTCTCCTCCTTCTTCCTCGTCCACAAACTTGTTCTCGTCGTACTCATCTACATCCACCTTCCTGAAGCGGTCAGAGGACACGTTCTTCGACATCTTGGCTGCTTTATCTTTTATTTGAAATTCGTTTTCCAAAAGGAAAAAAATATATAATTTTTCAATGAGCCAGAATGTCTGTATGCAAGAATCCGATACCCGGTTGCCTCGCTTCCTTCCTCTCTCAGCCTGCAGTCATTTCCGCAAACTCACAGAAACGCCTCGTTTCAGGATGAGTTGGAGTGCAGTGCCTTTTGCTGGCTGGATGCAGTATTACATCACTTCTCGTGACGGGAAAGCAACAGCTACATCTACCGGTATATCCAATTTCTTTTCCTTTAAAAAAATTAATGCATTTATTTATTTATTCACATACCCAAAGAGAGAGACTTTCCAGTAGTTGAGTTCTTAACGTAGTAAGTCATTTGAAGTCTTTTCTATTTGATTAATCTACACGTACACAATAGCGTAAGCAAAAAAAAAAAAAAAACGTTTACTTTCCCCCCCCCCCTCATGTCATGATCACCGGCCCACCAACGCACAGGCCCCTCTGGCATTTGCCAGGTGGCCATGGATGGCGGCGCGGCAGATGGAGGAGTCCTTTGTAATGGAGTGAGAGAAATGCTATGAGCACTCCTGGCAGTGTTGGCATCACAAACACTTTAACACCTTTTAGGGCAGCTGATATCAACAGAGTTGCCTGTCTTTGAGTGTGCACTTTAAACTGATACTTCAAGTCTTCACAATTCAAGTCTGCTGTAGTCTGTATTCTGCAAGTACTTCATTTGGAATGTATTGCCCTCTGGGACCTCTCTACCCCATAGCATAGAGATTACTGGTAAATGTAACCATCTGTCTTAGCTGTGTGGTATATTCTTTAATAGCTTTCAAAACATATTGTAGCATGTTTAAATGATGCTGTTCGTTTAAGTGCTCCCCATTTCATTGTGCAGTCAACACTTTCATTTCAAATACATTTTCTTCACACTTCAGGCACATGCTTTTAGTGCTGGACAAAGACATATTTTTGTTAGAACTCAACCCATCGCGTGCTGTTTCATCCAGCTGAGTCTACACATGTATAAATGGTAATATTGTGTAATTATATTTTTTTCCAGCAGGTGCCAGTATAAGTCAAGGAATGTAATCTCAGCCAGTGAGGCTGTTTTGCCTTGCCAGAAACACTACAAAAATCCAATTTTGGAGATGTTTTCCTGTTTTTATAGAAAACATTGTCCTTTTTTTGTATTATTAATTGGTATTTTTCTATTTAAGCCGGGTTGAATAACACAACAGATACAGCTTCTTTTTCCAAAGGAGAAGGAAGTTTGAACACAACTGAATAAACACAGGGGTGTGTATGCAGTCCATTATGCCAATGAAGTACTGCAAGAGCTGTTGCTGACTCAATATTAACAGATACATAACATTTTAATAAGCAGAGCCTTAAAAACTCCAATACTTGTCAAAGCCTTTTAACAGGCAGAGTCTGGGATCTGTGAAGCTCGAGTCAGCCTGCATACAGAGTGTTTTGTCTGAAGAGTCCTGTACAGACAGGCCTCCGTCAATGAGTGCAAAAAATGCTGAGCAAGAGCTAGCTTGAGGCTCTTTTCTACTTGTGAAAAAAAAGTACAACAAAAACTGAAATGACTGTATTTGAGGCCTGTGGACTGTAACAATCCTACCAATTTACCATACTGCTGTTACATTGCAGGAGAGTTGCAATACTTACTTAAATTGGTTTTCAGCAAATGCTCGGGCTTGGTGGGAGCAAGAAATGGTCACTATAAATCACATAAAAATATGAAGACCTAATTAGCGAACATAAACACTACACTAAGGAATGATCTAAACAAGCTTTCAAATGAATGTACTTCCTCTCGTTACAAAACTAATGATGCCAGCTTCTCTTTTGGGGGTTACATGCTGCGGCAGTATGTATTCCCTTGGACCCCTGTTAGACTCCTACAATAGGAAACTTAAATCCTCTTTCTCCATTCTAACATTGTACTCCTTTCAGACTCATTCCTGTACACATACACACACACAAACAACATCACATGTTCATTTTGGCTTTACAAAGGGGAACAGAGAATATGTGAAAATATTATTGTGAACTTACAGGCTGACACGAAAACATAACAGGTTGGGTACCAGTTGTACCTTCGGCTCGTCACTCCATTTCTTGTCGTTCCTGTATAGCTGCCCTGGCTGGCTCTTTTTTTCCACAGTCATGGATCCACCAGAATGAGGGATTGTACCTGTGTGGATGGCAGCTGCACAAACAGAGGAATCCTAAGAAAGGAGACACTTTGTAAAGAGACATGCTTAGTGTACTGGTGCAAATACAAGGATTTTGTGCCGCAGACAAAAAACTTTTTTTTTCACCGTTAAATCAACACTATCAGACTGCATTTATATTTTTTGCAACAGACTGAAAGTTTTCACAGATTGCTGCCAGCATACCATACTGCTGAAGTGTCAAATGTGTACAGTAGCTCTTTATAGTTCCTGACATTTTATTACCTCAGTGTAGATGTCTGAACCCCACACTGAATAGTTCTCTGTTGCACAGCCAGCTGGACACTGCAAACTTAACACAAAGTATATGAGAGCTGAATCTTACTGAAGAGGGAAGACCTTGATAAAGCCTCTTGAGATTGAGACCATCAACTCCATAAAGACCCTTCCAACAGTCTATACCAAAAGTAAAGTGCAAAAGAGCAAGTAAAACTGATTACATTGTGAACTTGGAAATAGATAGTCTTGGATAAGGAATGAAATACACATTTAGAGGATGCTCAATATACATTCTGTATCTATTTTACAGTTACTCCTCTTGTTCTGCTAGAAGGAAACTGCTCCATCAGATGCAAAACTACTCAGTACTGGTGCCAAACAATTAAATCCAATAATAATTTGTTTATACTCACGTGAAGCTCTGTTCCTTAAAATGTCTGCCTGTATCTGAACATTTAATAAGTTCTGTAGAACAGGGTTAAAAAAAGACACATTAAATTTTCAGCTCTAAAACACATTACAAAAAGCCTTTGTATAGGACTGTTTTTGAAAGATATCCTTTATTACACAAATTCTGCTGAAATGTATTTGTTTACATTTTAATATTTTTTATTAAAAAGAAAACCTAACAACCCTGAACTAATGAGTGGCAGCAATGTGAAAAGTAACAGCAAATAGCGAGTGTCTGTCAACATACTGCCTCTTGTCAAACGCGCTTCATAAAAGCTGTTGAACATTTCATGCCTTGCGTTCCCGGTACTTTCTTCAATTGGATGCTTATATAGCCTGGCTATTGGATTGGGAAACACTTTATCACAGAAAATACATTGTTATCAATTGCTCAAAAGACAAAAGTCCTGAACATGTACCAATCAGGGACCATTAAGGACAGGTTCAAAGCCCATACATACCGAATTTTAGATGGGACCCAAACACTGAATGTCAATGACTTTTGGTTGTTGTCTTTTGGTTCTGAAAAAAAAGGTGACTCCCACCAGAAAAACTACCAGAGTTTCCGCAATATCCCTTCTGTGACCAATAAGATGTCTGGGGGATGGTCAATGGTCTCAGAATGCATTTTTCCTCATGTCAGTTGGGTGTCTTGGCTAAAGAAGCAGCAAGTGCCTAATAACAAACATTACTTGTTTTCAGCTAAGCTACCTGTTCTTTGTGGACACTGTTTGGTAGATGGACTTTGCTGAGAATGTTTGATTGTAATCTCAAGTGTGTGATGTACTGGTTTGTTTGAAACTGCTACTGGAAAGAAAGAAGGTACTGTAACCTAAAAGGAAGGGCTGACTGAATTAGGGATGTCGCTTATAGAAGATAATGGTAAACTGAAAACCTGCCACAGAGTTGTCCTAATGGCCGTGAGCAGGTCTTTGGAAGAGGAAGTTTACTGTAATAGATAAACTTAATGGAACACTACACGGTTTGGGCATTGCAACATTTCATAATCTAACCTTTAACCGATATTATACTGTATTGTCTTGTGTTAAGACAACAACCTCCTTCAAGGCATTCTGCACTACAAGAAAACAAGTAAGCAATCATTTTCTATCATCACGGCTTTATCACTGTACCTCTTTCATGTTGTCAAGAGATTAAGCAAAAACACTACAACATGGGCCAACTAGTTGATGGCTTTGTTTCCTCGGTGTTGGACTGTGCTTATCTGAAATGAAACACCAGTATGCTTTTTTTTTTTATCTAAAGGGCAGATAGATCAGATGACTCTCAATCTCAGAATCCACCCTAATGATAGGAGCAGTCTATTCCGCTATATACTTTTATGTTCATTTAAAATTCCTTTGTCAGAGCATCACTTGTTTAAACTGAAGTCTACCTTATCAAAATGACCAATGTTTTGCAAACATTATGCGTAACGGACTTGGCTTTTGATTACATTTATAGTAGTGTGGGTGGCACATTGCCACCTACAGTTGAATGTGGATTTGCTGTTTGACGTCACTGTTTAAACTTTCCTATCTCTGAGGAAACATCTCTCCCAAATGTGGGATAGGCATGCATAGTTTCAAAACACATTTTCAGAATAAAATCCAGATGTGTTATGGCCTCAGTTCCAACTTTAAACAAACATTATGTCAGATGTGACAGAACAGAGACTGAACTTAGAACAAGACCAGCTGGGTGTGTACACAATTATGAGCTATATAAATAGAACCAGTGTCACAGTGAATATTTACAAAGAACAAGTAACTTTATATTTCATAGTCTGTATTTCTATTTTGTATTCTTCTATGCAAATCAAGACTGAGGTGCATTTCCTCGTAACAATAGTTTACTTGTTACAATGCACTGTGTTGTATACCGATACTGTCTTTCCTGCTTAGTCTACTGTGGCAGCCTAAAAATTATTTCTCATTTGGTCATAATCAACTTCAAGGCTGTAAGACTTTAATGTCAATATACAAAAGGGTTTGGGATTTGATATTAACAGACAATTGTAAACAACCTTATCTTCAGATAATATTTTACAGTACATTTTGGCCCCAGCTACCCAATGCTCTGCCTGATTAGTAATGTGGGAGCGGGCGAAACACCAATTTCCAGCATTCTTAGGAGATATTCCCAAAATCCAATTGCATGTTGTTTTTTTTTTATTTTTTAAATGTATTGACTTACATCCAATCTCTACCACTTCTTTAGGCCTAAGAATTGCAGAGGTCATGAGAGAGCGATTTAACCGTCCAGATAAAGTGTAAAATTGCGCAAGCTGGCTCTATTGTGAAAGTGTGAAGCAGCTGGAATCTTCCAGAAATTTCTCTTACAGCATCGAGCATACATACACACAGAGACACACACTCACGATTCTGGGTTACATCTCAGTGTAAATAACCCTGTTGTGACAATGTGGAGTTGCCAATAACTGCAAGTTAGCCTCATACACTCCAGGTTAAAGGCTTCAGTGCTCAGGATTCATCAGGCATGAGCTTTCTGTCAGTCGATAGCTCATATCCACTGGATCTGAAAGCAAGTACTCTGTCGTAAATTACAGTATTTCTCCTCTGCAATCAGTATTACTGTAGACTATACAGCAGAGTTGTGTTTCTAGCATATAGTAGCCTTGCATATCTTAGTGCTGTGTACACAATCTGCCATTCTGACTAGGATGCAGGGGCGCACCAGTTTCCTGCCTCCCTCTCACAATAAGTAATGTGAATTTTAGCTCATTTTGCCCCTACTGAGCCAAAAAAAAAACATTCAATACGTAATCAATAAGGGGACTAGATAATCAACAATGACGCACAGGCTTGCATATTTCATATTTATATTTATTTCATAGTATATAAATTTGGCTTATATCCAGACATACCTACAGATTCCTTGTGACAACCCCTGCAACACATTACCGTGATGACAAAGATCCACAGGTTCTTGGTAGTGATTCTCTCTTTGGCTATTTGGGTATTGCATTATTTGTGAAAGCCTGTTGTAACTTTAATAACAGTTTAAAGTTGCGGAAGTAGGTTATTTCACTACTACAGCTATGGCCAAAAGTTTTGCATCACCTAGAATTTTAGGATTGAGACATAATTTTTTTTAAAAAACTATATGAATATAATTTAGATCTTTAAATTCTACATAAAGGGTGATGCAAAGCTTGTGGCCATAGCTGTAATAAAAGTATGTGATATTACCACAGAAATAAATTCTACAAATGAATCAAAGAGCAGTTTTTTTTTACTAGTGAAAACACAGGTATTGTTGTCAATACTTACTGAGCTTTCTAGCTACCAAATTTGTTGTGTTATTTTTCTAGATTCAGATGATTTATATGGTGAACATGAAATACTAATACTACACTAAAAAGATAGATTGAGTTCTGTTGGTTTATGGTATGTTACAGGTTATGTTTCTAATAAATTAAACCCCATTTATTCTAGAACTTTCTGTAGACTAAACGCATATTATGTTACACAACCTCAGAACTACTCGAGCACAGAAAAACAGGAAGTAGGTGGGTGACTTAATGGCACTCCCAACTGCACCCATGAGTCCATAAACTGTTGACATTCCAAAATATATGGTGCATGTGTTTGTGTGTGCGTGCGTGTGTGTGTGTGTGTGTTAAAGCAATGGTATGTAATCCATTTTAACTAGCCTGTAAACAATTAGCAGTCCATATTCACTCATCTGAACCAAGTGGTTCCTATAATCCAAACTACACATCCATTATTAAATGCATTATCTGAATATACACATTCTATAAGTGGTACAATATTTACATCTGTCTCTCTATTTTTTTTTAAAGTTTTTTTTTTTTTTTTGATGGAATATGACATGTCCAGCACTGTATGCTGCAATCAAATAGGACCCACGTTACAGATAGCATACTGTTTGATTATTAATTGTGATCACAAGAGGGAGCTGGAGTAACACACAGAAAAAACAAAGTATAGAAAGGAAAGATTAGCATAGCAAAAGCATGGAAGGACACAGGCCGGCAAGTGGTATAGGTATAGTTAAAGCATCCTAAAAAACATGGGTAAACATAGAGAAACACAGTAACATCATAGTACAGGCACATTTACTGTGGTTAAACTGTATATGGAAGCGTAGTTGTTATGTAAATAGCTGAAAGTTATGTACATTTAGCAGATGAAAAAAACCACTCAGAATTACCAATTTATGCCATTCACTGATAAACAAAGTGGTATTAGACAGAAACGACTTTACAGAAGACTGACCTGTAGCTGTGTTGCAAAAGGAAATGATTAATAATATGTTTGTCATTGTTTTATATGGGCTGGCGTCAGGGAAATCATGAGAATATAATATTAACATTGTAGAATTTTTTTCTGAAGGCAGCCAGAAAATATAGTATTTGCATGGTATTGTGAAATACTGTATATCCTTTTCCGGTAAGGCTTTGGTACACATTCTGTGGCTCTTTTTCTGCTTCTCAGTGTTCAAATTTAACTTCTGCTACTGAAAAAAATCACAATTTGCTAATTCCTCCTACTGCAGTATGTTTTTGCTTGATCGGTACATTTCAGTTTGTGTGCATGTGTGCTTCTTTTTGACACAAATGTATTAAAAGAAAGTGAAAGACTTAAGACATTGTTTGATTTTTTGTATAATATACTGTATTAAGTTCAAAGTAAAACTTTGTAGTAGAACCTTTGTGTATTTCGGTGGGCTGGAGCTGGGGCTCCTCCCTTGTGTCATCCCACTAAAATACCTGTCAGTCACCCTATTTAGACTGTAGCCAGCTTTCTAATTCTCGTCTTGCTTTTCAGTTTCCTCCATCCTCCCTTCCTCCTCCACTTTGCTGTGTCACCTCTGTAACGGTCCCCTCTGGGGACAAGTGAAGCTCACTTCCCGACCTTAGAGGCTGACAACATCACCTCGCTCTCCAAGAGGAAGGTTCCTGCTGGTTCAGAGGGACCTCCCGGCCTAAAAACATTAAATTTCGTTTTCCATTCTCCTACTTAAATCATTCTCCCCCTTTGGAGAGGAAAGCTTGCTCCCAACTTTCGAGCTAGTCATGGACTCAACTAATCGAAGTGGCTCTTACAGCTTGGGGGGAAGGACCTCTGGCCCTCTTAATGTGTTATTTCTTTATCCTCTTTTCCAGTACATTTGTTCTTCCTGCATAGATCACGAGGCTCTCCAGTGCGGCCTCGGAGCATCAGCCGAGTCTGACCTCTCTCGATTAGATGTCTCAGTAAGCCAGGGAGACCTTAGTTCATCCTCTATCCTTCCTTAGTTGCCCCTTGGGGGAAGTTCCTCGCTTCCCGGCCTTGGAGGTCAATCGGTTTGGCCTCACCTCAGCAAGGGCAGTTCTCCGAGTAGTCAAGGGGAAATCCCTATTCTGTTGCTAAAGTCACAAACACTTTGTCTTTATTCTAGTATCCCTTTACGCAGGATTGGCTCCTGTCTCGTGAATTAATGATACACAACACTAAACCCATGATTTTCATGTTGTGACCGGTTTAATTTAGTTGTGGTTGTTTTTAATAAATCATAAATCAAGAACTGGCAATATTGTTTTCAATTATAAGTTAACTACCTGAACTGTACTGTATCCCTTGGCTTTGCTTTTCGGTTCGTTTTAACCAAGTCTGAGATTTTGATGTATTTGAATAACCTTTTCCATGTTTCTTTTTGAATACCCTTTTAATCAGCAGTGTATACTCAATGATGATAAAAAGATTGACTTTGTATAAATATCTAACACACCACTATGAATACCGCACAAGTCAGGGCTGACACTTCTTTGAATTTGCACATTTTCTTGTTGGAGGCGAAGGAGATTGAACTAGAAATCCTAGTAGAAGTGTTTAAAAATAATGGGTTAAACTTGACTGGCGTTGAATGAGCCAGACCCCAAGCTTTGGAAAACAAATACTAATAGCTTAAAAACCACTGAAATGTATGGGGCTTCCATTCCTAGATGTGTCCAAGCTACATAGGAGAAGGGCACACAAAGCTGTACAATACTATATAAATATTGAGCATTGCAGAAAATGTGCTTAGGTTTTAATTTGGACTGGACAGCTTAGACAGCTGGAAATGTATATCACTGTTTAAAGGGAGTTTCAAGATTCTAAATTCTGGTAGATCTCCCATCAGATAATGACCACTCTACTGGGAGCTTGAATGGCTGACACGATCTGTGAGGTTTAAAATGCTGTTTATTGAACAGATTATAAAAACACAAAAATGTTTTACATATGAATACAAAGTGGATAAACAATTGAATTACTATTCCATACATAAATAAAAATGAAGCCTTGGTCATATTAACTTAACAATAAATAAGGCAGTCATAGTATATTAACAATTCTTAATAGTTTATAAATACAAAAAAAGAACTGGGACTGGGATGGGACTTTGATTTTGGTTTAGTGATAGAGTTTATAAAACACATATAATAAAAAAATGTATTTGCCAGTTGCTCAAAACAAAGAGAAATTATATGACATTTAACAAGGCATGAACATCAGTTCTGCTGGTTATAGTAATTATACTTAAATATAGATTCAGTCTTCATTGTTCAAAAGAAAGGTGACTGTAAAATAAAGATCCACTGGGGATTCAGACTACTGACATATACTGCTTTTTTCTGACATAGATAGTTGGATAGGACACCCTTTCAATCACTTGAAAAGACTAAGGAGGACCCCAACTATACTTCAAAACAGCTGACCATGCTCAGATTAGTCCTGGCTGATTGATTTTCACCCACACATTTTAAAAGTTAAAAATAAAACAAAAAGAGGCTGACAGTGTCTCTAAACAGCAACAGAATTTGTGGAATGCAAATTTGATGGTCTCAACTCACTCTGTGGTCTCAATGCCACACGGTTGTGTTTCAGCCATTCTAAAGACAGGTACTATTTAGTGTAGGTAGCAATAATGCAGGGCATTATCCCTCATTCTGATAAGCCTCAGCCTCATCCTTCGTAGGAAACTAAAAGACTTTACTGGACCTGTGTTATGATGCAAAAATTCACTTTACCCAGAAAAAAGTAGAGGAACCCAAACCTTCAAGTTCACATTTGGAGAAAAACAGCCAGAAACAATATCTACAAATGCTGGAAGAAAGAATATAAAAACATGCTGTTCACACCAGAAACAATTATCCTAGTGTTAACCCTAAAATGCTGAGTACTGTGCAGATTCATGCCACATTTACCCGAGCTGGTATACTATGGCCACTTCGTGCTAGTCAAAACTAAATCGAAGATGAGAAACTCAAATTCAAACCAATCCTACAATCTCGAGTGCTTGTTGGAGAGAATCTTCATCGAAGCATGAAATAATAGGCCTGTTTAAGTTAAGACATACAACAAAAATGCATGCCCTGACATGGCAGTAGGACTAACAGATAAGATCATGAACTACAGATTACTATAACAACCAAGCGTCAAGTACAAAATATCAGAAATCGTGAAATAATCAGACACTTACCACTACCATACTTCAGATTAGAACATACAAACTCTCATTTGCAAATGACCATGTTGTACACATACACTACACAGGGTTAAAATAATACAAACAGACTAGTAGTAAATGCAGATAAAGTCCCAATCATATGATCCCAATAGGAATGTAATAACAGTTATTTTATTTTTATTTTTTGCATGGGATGATCAATATGAAATTCAGATACATTTCACTTCCAGGAAGGTTTTGTAGCTTGTTGTAACATCACAATTGTTTTTAGGTCCAGTCCTGCAATCCATCTACAAATCTATTCATAAATAAACTGTCCAGTCGATTTGGGTTTACATATATAGTTACTACTACGTGTACCATGCTTAAAATCAGCTGGCTTCACAGACCGCTTTACCTGCAGTAGGGTAACATTAGGTAGTCCAAGATTAGTGCTAATCGGGGTCTGTGGAACCAGCCAATTGACTTGCACAGAATGAATCCAGCAGTTTTAAGAAGGCTTGTTACCATGATCAACCAAACCACAGATTATCCGTCTCTACCTAAGTATTTTAGACATGTCTTCTGCTAACAATCAGGTTCTATAACGCATGTTTTAGATGTGTCTGATAACATGCTGTTGGGGTGCAATGACAATCACAGCTGGTACAGTCGTCCTCGTTGGAAGTGGCTTTGTTAGGTGTGGAGTTTGCTGTGGGGATCTTTATTGAAATACTTTCTGGTTTCAATATCGTTGAGAGACACAGAGCAGCGGGATGGATTCTCCTTCCTGAATTTAATACTATCAATGATAGCTTCTTTTATCACCTGCAATTAACAAGCATAATATTTCATTAGATGGCAGCACGTTTTTCCACGGTTCTTAGCTGTATGTGAGCTGATCTATTAGCTATGATATGTCAGCATACATCAGAAGAGCAGAGAAAGCAGTGGACTCACTTCAATGTTGTTGAGCGTGTTGAACTCCATCAGATCGTGCAGCTGTTTGAACGCTTGGTTGGAGTAACGGAAGTTGAAGGTAGAGTACGGCGACTCAGGGTCATCAAAGATATCAAACTCACCATATTCCTTCTCTTCCTGGGTTTCTCTCGGAACACCTGTAATTGAACAATACAGAGATGGTTATAGAGCTGGGAGTCAGTAATATGGGACAGGAATATCACCCAAAATATTACATTTCTGTCTTCAAAATACATTTTGTAAGTTAGTTCTTATCGTTATTAAGATACTATTTGAATGAAGAATGGAGGATTATCATAAACATTTTAACAATAAGCATTGGAAATAAGGTGAAAAGATTAATGTAATTAAAAAAGAGACACACGTCTATTATTTGGAAGTGCAGAGGACTGGCTTAAATGAGCAGATGTTGTGCTTATTAGTTTAGTGCAGAACTGTTGTTATTTCAGAAAAGTTCATACTGATGTTAGACATTTGTGTGGCATGTATTAAATTTATGGTTATTTTTATGATAGTTTGAAAATGAGTGTCAGTACACCACACAAAACAGGAGTAATTTATTTGTAACCAATAAAATAAGCAATAAACTTTGCTGCAGCTAGTTTGGAATGTCAGAGTGAACATACACATCTGCTTTCAAAGGCGGGAGATGACGACGACAGATTGTGGCCAAGACACTAAAGGGTAAATATTACAGGCCTTGATAAAATAAAATAATACCCAAGGACATCATTCAGCTTGTTAAAGAAGAACAAGAAGGAAAATGTTATTGGGACAACTACAAAAATGTCAGAGGAAATGACATACTCATTTTGGGAGTACCACAAACAGAATACAGGTAGTACACCCATACTGCATCTGTCCATTGCTGTATTAGGGGAACTGCCTGGTGGAAACTTGATGATCTGTGCCTAAAGTGCATTGAACATGTAGCACCAATACAGATTTTAATCCATGGTCCACCATTGTTTGGTGAAAATAAAGCACACACATTTCACTTTGTCACCTTTCACCTACCTGGAGCCTTAAAGTTTCTGAAATCGATGTTGGCTAGCACAAAGTGGATGACTGTCGGGCAGTTTTTGTAGCCTTTCTTGGGCTTGAACACGTAGCATTCTTTCAGGCCTTCTCTGTCAAACACTTTGGGGTCGATCTTGGGGAAGGGCAATTTGTTCATTTTGGCCCATTTTTCTGCCAGCAAAATCTCCTAGAAAGGAAACCAAATGTCTGTCTGTCAAACAAGCTCAGAGTGAACACGAACAGCAACTATAATAATAATAACCCCTAAAAATTTAAATTAAAAAAAATCGAAATAATGTCCTAAATATATTTATCTTATATTTTCAATAATAATAAAAGAGGATAGGAGGAAGGGTTCACTGTTATGCTATTCATCCAAGTATGTGGAATTAGCACCTCCTTCTTGAGTCAGCGTCTCACCTTGAAGGGCGGGCTGGAGTCACTGGGTCGAGCAGAGAAGTCGAAGGAGATAATGAGATCGACCCCTCGCTGGGGTCGCAGGATCAGGGGGTACGGTAGGTTAAAGGTCAGTCCGCTGTCCACCACGTGGATCTTCTTACTCTTTACATCCAGTGGCTCGTAGATCCGGTCAAACTCGTCTGGATCTGAGGATTAACCAGCCCAAAACACAAAGAGTTCGTCAGCTTGGAATCTATTTTTGTTTTCAGAATATTTCTGGATGACCAAAATGTATTTGTTTAACCCCTATCTGCTGGCCCGCTCTAATTTCAGAGCTTGTCTCCCGGCAATAATAAACTGTGGGTCAATTAAATCAATCTTTTTGAGCTTTGTCATTGAATAAGGTTTGGCACTAGGAACAAAAAAAAATGTATCCCTACATGCCAGTTTTGAGGATACACTTCAAAATCGCATACACAGGAAACGCGTCTACCAGCGAGTACTTTGAAGTTAAAGAGGACAAGATTGACAGAAGGCTTGTACTTGACAGTACGTACACCGCACTACATCACTTTTATTTATGTATGTATTTGTTTGTTTGCTTGCAGTGGTGGCCACATTTATTGCATCACCCCATTATCTGTACGATTACTGCTTTATGACCACCATAGTTTGTTTTTCTATAGACTTTTTTTGTTGTTGTTACTGTTGTTTTGCTGTTCGTGGTTATATTGAATTCTATAACTTTCTCTTCTCTTAGTCACCACTTATAGTGTTTTGTTTCTATATACTTTGTTGTTTTTATAGTTCATTTTACTATAGACTTTAAAAAAAAAAGATTTGCTATGTGTGGTTATATTATATTTGTATATAACTATGATTTTTCTCTCCATAATGCTAAATTATTGAATAATTTAATAAAAACAACTGCATTTATTACTTGTATTTGTTAATATATTTTAAGGTTAAAAGGTTTTACATACAATTTGTTAATGTACTTTGTGTTATTTTGCTTAGTCTGGTCTACTTCCATAAAACAGCCGACAGTGTCTCTAAATAGGGCCATTTTGTCATGCAGACCATGGCTAGGACAAAATTGTGTCCTCAATGATGGAAGATATTTGAAATCTAGATTTTTTTATTTGAAATCCTCATACAATTTCGCAATGTCCTAAGATTTTTTCTATATGTAACTTAGAAAGGGGTCGAAATTGGCAGTTTTTAAAAATATTATTTTTTAATGTTATGATTTTTATATAAAAAACATTTAAAACATTCCATAACAAAATACTTTATATCATTGGAGACAGCTACGTAAGACCTTTCTGTGGATATATTGAGTTTTAATTTCTGATTTAAGGTTGCCAAACTACATGCACTAAAACACAGAGTGGTCATATTCATGCCTGTATATGGTCATTCTATTTAGGCAAGAAAGGGTTCAAAGGGTTGTTCTAAAGTAATTCTGAAGCTGCTATAGTAGTTACCTACCTGTTACCACAGATTCCTCCTCTTCCACAGAGTTCTGGTACATGAGGTCTCTGAAGGGGGAGTAGGGGAGGGCAGTGTTGAGGTTGAGGCCCAGCATGAAGTTGTGCACTTTGCCAGCCCTCCCCTCACGAGTGTTGAAGAGAGTGGAGTCGCTGATCATGGCAGTGAACATGCGCTGAACCCAGCTGGCCTGTGCGTTTTTCTGGTACTCCTCCTCCACCTCCAGGTTCTCTGTTCCTGCTGAAAGAGTCAGCAGACAGGCAATGGGTCATTTTGCTGTATTAGTTCTGGCAAGACAGACAATCTAAAAAAAAAAAATAGCCTCGTGGAATTAACTTCTGCTAAAATCCTGCTGTTAATAGAAATTTTTTTTTTTGGAAAGAATTGTGTTCATCCCCTTGCAAAATACAGAATAAAATACCAAAGAATGACAAAAAAACAGGGTACCCTTGCTATTGAGATTTACCATTTAATGTACAGCATGTAGGGTGAGGAGTGAAAAACAACAAAGAGAACCACCTCCACAAACTTCTTCCATTAACTAAAGTCATTCAAAATTTCAAAAATGTCCTTGTGGGTTTAATGATCATGGAGAACTAGTCTCAGGATTCTCAGTGGTTTCAAAACAAACTTCATTTTATATGATTTGAAGGTTTTTAATCTGGATACTGCTGTTCGATTTAAAGAAGATAGCTCTCTATTAATGGAACAGTTGTCTTTGTTTTGTTTTTTTTCGTAATTAGACACTGTGAAATGAATCTCGTACCTTTGCGAGGTTCTTCGTCACCATCCAGACCGTCATCTCCCACGATGTGCTGAGGCTTAATATTTTCTGTAAAACACACACACACAAAAAATGCAGTTAACACAAAATCCACTTCAAAACAAAACTTTATCTGGATAAAAAAAAACCACAGTAATATAAACAGTATCTGGCAAGCTGCCAGACAGAAAAGGACAATTTGTTTAAAAAGGTGAAGCCAAAAACTGAACACGGTTTTCAGATTTTCTGATATACGGAATCTCTTGTGCTCAAGTTTATTTCAATTCAAACTCAATTGAACTGCACTAACCATTAAAAAAACAACTTTGAGGGCTATTTTTGCTGGAGAGGGATGTTCTATTTTTAGTTTTTTGAAAGAACAGCTGAAATCAAGTTCCCTGGTTCTACTGTGCAAGGCCCCTCACTGAGACGACTGTTAAAAATGTCATATTTTCCCATTTTATATGTAGCTATTCTTTGTCTGTGTACTTTCTTTTCCTTCTATTCAAATTACGTAAGTTCTCAATGTAAAGGCAAGCTTGTGGAAGTTATTGATAAGACATTCCCTTTTTGGGTATGATATATGGAGGATGTTTGTGTGTTGTCATTTCTTGTAGTGATATATCTTATTAGCAGGGTGTGTGTGTCAAATACATGAATTGTTATTAGATGGTCCAAGAGGATACCACAGCTGTAATGGAGACAATTTATAACACGAATTGTGAGGACCGAAAGGACATCAAGCTATACTGGGCAGCAGTGTGGAGTAGTGGTTAGGGCTCTGGACTCTTGACCAGAGGGTCGTGGGTTTAATCCCAGATGGGGGACACTGCTGCTGTACCCTTGGTTAAGGTACTTTACCTAGATTGCTCCAGTAAAAAAAAAAAAAAAAAAAAAAAAAACTGTAAAAAATAATGTGATATCTTGTAACAATTGTAAGTTGCCCTGGATAAGGGCCTGCTAAGAAATACATAATAATACTGGAAAACTTTTACAAAAGAAGGAATTGTTAAAGAATGATGTAACCACAGGCTGGATATGAAATGGCTTGCATAGTGTTTATTTATTGGACCAGAAGAGAGAGGACTGTACACTCTGTCATCTCTCAAGTTGATAATTATGCATCAAGTGCCTTTTTCGTATTGCAAGCTCATTTTGATGTATTAGTATTAAACTGACTAATTGTAGTATTGAGCGAATCATTCTGGGCAACATTTTTCATGCCAAGGTAAGTCATACTGCTTTTACTGGAAGCGATTGTTAACACATTTTAAACTGACAAGGAAAACATTAAGGAAGGAAAAGGAAGAAATAAAAGAGGACAGAAGAAGAGGGTGAGGCTATTTTGGGGTAATTTCCTCATTGTAGTTTCTTTTCTTCTCTTTACAGCACAACAGAAATCACTCATCCAACCAGTAATCTCTAACTCAGTTGGGTCTTAATGCTCTCTTCATTTGGTAACTTTGATAGCAATGGCAGCTAAAATGCAAATGTTTAAACAAAACCGTAGTCAATACTTTTCTCCAACACAGTAATGCAAGTACTGCACATTTAATTTCTATTGTAACTTCTATTTCTGTTTTATACTTTTCTGGGA
Organism: Acipenser oxyrinchus oxyrinchus; assembly: GCA_030684275.1. Taxonomy (NCBI): domain Eukaryota; kingdom Metazoa; phylum Chordata; class Actinopteri; order Acipenseriformes; family Acipenseridae; genus Acipenser; species Acipenser oxyrinchus. Next base: position 11,577,808 of record CM060258.1, on the reverse strand, counting down.
TTTGTTTTTATACTGTTTGAGCAAACGGACCCTACTTGCAGAGTTACCCTGTATCTTTCTAACCAAGGGATTTAGGGGAGCTCCCTATTAAAAGCTGAATGTCAAAACAATAATTGTGTTAATATAGTAATTGTTAGAGCTGTGTATAATGGTATTTTAAACAGGATTCATTTATCCAACTTTTTACATATCCACCCTTACTCTGGTCCCACCGAGTCCAATATGCGACGGAGTACTGTATTATTATTTATTGTTACTTTGTCATTTTTACTACTTGTTGATATTGCAGACTTCTTTCTGTTTTAAATCGACATGTAGAGCACTTTGAGATACTGTGGTATGAAAGGCGCTATATAAATAGAATTGAATTATGATCGTAATTCTTTTAAACTAAAAGGTTGTGTAAAGTCTCTTATTATGTCATTTTTTCCAGTACAGCTTGACAAATCAGAATGTTTAACGCACTGGAAAGCGTGGGTTAGTGCACTCAGACAGGGGCAGTGTTCTTACCAAGCTCCTCCTCCATGGTGGATCCTGAGTTGTCTGAGCTAGAGACACCCAGCACTCTGTTGATGAGAATGGAGAAAGCGCTGCCCCATATACCTGCAATGGAGAAAACCACCAACAACATTTGACAAGGGCAACAATATAATTCACAAACAAGGCTTACTCAGAGATATCTGATACTGCCTCAGTCTAACCTTACCTCAGTGATCAAAGTACACTGTCTGTGTACAAAATAATGCATTGTGAATCATTTAAACCTGTAATTTACTCATGTTCCAAACAGTTTAACCTCATCCTCTGTCAGTCATGAGTGCCCCTGGCAACGCTGCTTACCCATGAGGAAGTGCAGGGGGTTCTCCTCGTATTTTGTCACCACCGTTCCCATGAAGAATTTGCTTCCAAACATATCAGGAGGCATGAATGTCCCATACTTAGCCATTCCAATCTCATAGGGGCTGAACTCTACCCAATCTGTGAATCAAGATAAGGGTAAAAACAATAAAGACCAGCACAGACTTTCAACTGAATTTAGATTAATGTATTTATTGAACCTGTACTGTATGTGTTCACAGCATTCATTTCCAAGAGGTCTTGGAAAGAGAAAAGACAAGCAATGACAGAAACACTAAAGAAACAGCCCATTGCCACGCTGAGAGAAAGCTGTTACTTTATTTCAGATTTAAAAAAAAAAGATTAATGCTTACGTGTAACATGATATGGATGTTTCAGTTTTGCAGTTTCAAGGTAATAGATTTAATCAGGAGGGTAACAGACTTGTGTGTGGTGTATCGGTGTGTAGATAGGCATACTGGCATTTACACTTGTTTGCAGACATCAAAGAGCCCAGGAGAAGGTGTATTTGCCAGAAAGGTAATTTAAGGCGGTACTGCTATGGAGCGATACTAACTTAAAACACTACATGTACATTGCATTATCACCTTAAAGAGTAAGGCAGGTTTCACCCAAACTAGATTCAAACCGGTACCCTGAAATTCCCAATCGAAGATGACACAGCCCAGCCTAAGAGAAAGTCAGCAGATCCTTTTAAGTCTTCCTCATTCCTAAAACAACCTTGGTTAACCACAACACAGCTAAAACCATGTATCTATAGAGCCCAAAGCCTGAATTCCAGTTTTCATTTATAATGTGATTTACATTTATGAATACACATTCAAGTACAGCATCTAAATAATGTATTAAAATCAAATATATGTCAATTCATATTCATTATGAACCTATTTCAGTTTTGTTTTTATCTAAAAATGTGCTTTGGACAAAGGATCACTACATACAGTATGGCTAGTTTGGTTTTATAGATTTTAGAAGCTGAACACACCAGTATAACCTTTTCGTTTCTGTCTCCCAAGCACCATATATGGCAGAGTAAGTTTCATGCAAGGTTGTAATTCAAAAACTATTGCAAGCCTCTGTCTCTATAAGCATATCAGTTTTAATCCATAACAGATCATAGGTACAGTAGCTGAGGTGTTTGCACTGAACCTATGACTTATGTCCATTTTCACTGACATGATCAACTAGAAGTCATTGTTGAAATGTTGTATTTCAAGAGCAACAGAGCAAACAAGAAACCAGTATAATGAGGTGCAAGGATTGACCAACAAAATGGAGGTGCCTGCTGAGGGGCAAGGGTTCAAATCAAGACTGGATCATAACTTACTCAGTAGATTAGTAACCCAACACTGGACTGTGTATTTTAAATGAACACTGCCTATCATAAAAATGCCTTACTTGTGCCTAAAAATATCCCTCTTTGCAATTTGCATATCTGCATGCTTTCTGTTTTATTAATGCAAAATTAAGCAAATATACATATAAATAGCAAATGCTAGATCATGATAAGGGAAATACTTTGAGCCTGCGGGAACAAATAGTAACCTAGCGCAATGCTTATTTATTAAAATCCCTGCTTTGCATCTGTACCTGGGTAAGAATTCATTCAGGAGAAAGAAACAGTGTTTACCCAACAGGGACAACTGAGCTGAGAAAACACATAGAACTGGGTCCATAAATAGCTCTACAAGTTGAATAGTGAACCTGGAAACTGAACCTATGGCTGGTTAATGCAGTACAGTATATCATCATAATTGGTTTATACAGTATATAATTGTACTACATTCCTCGTCAGCTTGCTCAATTTAAAAAAAAAAAAAATCTAAAATATTTCGGATTACCTGCAAACATGAGCTCTGAGACGTCAGGCTTGACATGCAGACAGGTGAATAATGGCAGAGGACTCTGTCCTTCATTGATCTTGTCCTGCATGTGGCTCATTTTGAAGTTCATTCTCTGAAAGACAAGGTGAGCATTCAGTTAAAAAGCCAGAAGAGGATGAGATCCCAGTTTAATGTTTGTACGTTTCAGATAACGGCATGAAGTGCATCTGCATGTTACATATAGCTTGTGCATTATATAGGAGGTGCATGGTATACTTGGGTTATAGTGTTCTATATAGTATGCTGTGATATTATGATAGGATATAAATATTTCATTTGAAATTGTCCACGCCACCGCCAAGCCACCGAGAGTCCTCTGGTATGGAGGTTCAAAATACTGAACGTTCAATATTTCAGGGTCCCACATATTGGTCTCATATTTTGTATGTTTTTGTGCTCTAATGTAAGCAAATAGTTTTTAGTTTATAACAGCGCTACACCAAGAAAGCCAAGAAAAATTTGAAAAATCCAATAAAATTAAACACATCTGTTACAGTATTTGGTTAGTGTGTGAACAGAACATTTTCCCACAATTTGTGTTACTCTTGTTACAGTCTATAATTCTGCTTAAACAGAGTCTGGTATTAAGAATACATGACAAGTTTAAGGCCAGGGTCAAAGAGTTAGTTGTGGAGGGAGTAGTTTTGCCTCTGAAGTTTTTAAAGTCAATGCTTTCTGCAGCAACCCCTCCCTGCCGTGAACACACAGACTTGGATTTGAATAGGGAAGCAGCATGAAGGTGCACTAAACAAAGCTGTGCCTGTGTACCATAGCATTCAAGTGCTGGCCAGAGTCAATATCAATACAACAATGTACAATGCAAACTAGCCAGTCCATATGAATACTGTCACCCAGGCAGCTGTAAAAAGCAAAGGTTAATTTGCATATTCTAGGAATTATCTTGCAGGATACCCTTATATAAAAAAAAGAAAGAGAAGTGAATCTGAATACACCATTTCCAGAATTTGCTGTGTATCAAAGCCACAGTTAAAATAAAAGCTATGTATATTTGTGTGTCTCCCCCAAATTAAACCCATTTTACACATATGAAGAGTATTATAATCAAAAGACCTTAGCAATTCAAACTTAATCAATTACACTTTAAAGAAGGCTGCTCTTACATCGTGGATGAGGGTCTCCCCAATGAGCATGCCGAAGATGTCAGTGAAGGTGACTGGCTGTCCGCAGGCTTTCTTCTTCCACAGAGCCTCGATGTATCGTTTGATGTTCTGCGGCCGGAGCAGGAAAAGCGGGTTGCTGCTGACACTTTTCATCAGCTCCTGGTTGATCTCTTTTGGCCCTTTCGTCGGGAAGTCCGGGTGAGAATACAGCGTTGACATGTACCTAACGCAAATAAAAGTTTAAGTGCTACAGAACCCCCTCAGGTGTTTACAAGAAACACATTACTTTACCTGTGCTGTATCCCATGTTGTCCATGTTTTGTTTTTTTTATACTTTTATTCACGCACCATTGGTAAATTAGGGAATTTATTTATTTCAACTTTCACCAGGAGAAAAGAAAATGTGTCTTCTAAACATCCAGTTCACGCTCACTCCTGCAACAATGCTGGTGCTCTGATTGAAATGAGTGCCGTATGATGGAAACGAGTGAGGGTGATTATTATTATTATTTATTTGGCAGATGCCTTTACCTAAGGTGACTTACAGCTGCTAAAGGGCAGTACAGGGTTACAATGTAAGATTAATATTTAAATACAGTGTGGTTTACAATAGGTTCAGTAATACTACTAGAATACAATATGAACTAGCATGCAACAAGTTAGTCCATCTATCCATCAATCCATTATCATTAACCGCTTACTCCTTTACAGGGTCGCGGTTCTACAGAGGCATTGTAGCAGAATAGTGCATTAGCTGGCGTACGCTTCCAAGTTAATGTTGAGAAATGTATCTCTTTCAAAAGAGACATCAACATGTTTAAAAATATAACGCTGCGATACGGACAACACAGGACACAGCAAAGGTAACGTAATGCGCTTCTTGTAAATTTGGCAGAGTATTCTATAACATTTTAACTTCAACTTTAAAAAAGATTTATTACAAACAAAGATGCTTTTCTGTAACACATCAATAGTTTGATATGAATATTTATGAGGCGTTTCACCTCCCCATTGTCAGTTCAAGGAGATTCCAGTAGCACTTACCATGTGGATCCTGAGAGCCCCGCAACATATGTAACACAGTCCAGAACTCCAGATTCATAGAGAGCCTTCATCACCCCAGAGAACCCCACCATGGCTCGAAATCCACCTCCAGAACCCAGTACAGCAACCACCGGCACCTTCACACATACAACGCATAGTTTCACTTGGAATAACTACATGGTGTTACCATCAACCCCTTCAAGGGAGATGCTTCAAATTCCAAGCACGACTTCTGCTCTAATCTTCAATTACCTTACTAAATTAACATTGTTTAGTCCAAGATCAGTACTAATCAGGGTCTCTAAACTATGTGAATAACCACCCAATTTTCTACTATACCCGGGTTCCCTCACAGTAACTTCAGGACAATGTGTCAATTGTTACTTATTTTAGAATGAGATCTACATGTAACTGTAGCTGGTGGTGGAACCACAGTCCTTCCGAGTCTACCAGGTAGCAGTACAGTGTGATTAAGCTGTGGAGAACTGTACAGTTGATCTAAATTAATTTCAAACAAGGGGGACCTAGAGAGCTAATTAATTGAATTTGAGTTCACCGAGAGAAGACTGTCAGGTTATATGCCAGTTCCCTGCATTAAACAGGGTTTAGGCACAGCAGTTTTGGGAGCTGATTTTGTCTTTGTTTATAGCAACTACAGTATATTTGGCAAAATGAGTAAGACAAAAAATACTACTATAAAACCAGTCAAATGCAACTGGGTTTGTTAGGGAGTAATGACAGAGCTGCTGTATGAATGGGGCACCCTTTGAATGTAAGCCCCTGATTCATAATGCCCTGTTCATCTCAGTTTCACACAAAAGTGTGTATGAGATAAGTTGCACACAGTACAGTGCATGCCGGATGAAGTAGGCAGCAGATCTGGATTAACTTATTAACTCACGTCCCGATGTGATGATGGAAGACAGCGACCCTTCTCCATTCTCAGGAGGTTCTTGATTCCCAGCATCACTCGCTCCTTGCGCTTCTGCCGGAACATCTTCTCTTTGTCGCAGAGCGCCATGCTGAAGCGCAGGTCCGTGGACGAGCTGGGAGCAGAGAGCATGGCAATGTCAATGTGAAGGCAGGAACTGTGCTGTGCTTTCTGGAGTGATAATGTTGGGCTTTTGAGTTTGCATCCGGATGTCTAAGTGAAACTCAAACTGGTGACGTCAATCACTGTGAAATTAATTAAAATAGTAAACTACCTATGCCTTGCAGCAATGCAATTAGAAAACAGAGACGGGAAAGAGAGTTCTGTCTAATGATGTCAGTGCATGTTAATGGTGATAAGCCATTTATGCGTGTGTGTGTTTTTATTCAAATGTTAGGTATCAGTGTTGAAGGTTATGGATAAAGTCTTCCATCGTAACTCACAGGAGATCATATACTGAACTATGAAATGAACAAAGCATAATAGTTAAATAGTGGAGTGTGATACATACCACACCTCAAGGGTCATCTCTAGAAACACTTTAGTAACCTGTTAAAAAAAGAGGTAATCTTTAATTGCAATTGCTTGGTCATGACCAAGAATGTGTGTCAAATACAAAAAAAGGATTGCTGAATTCAGAGTTGACAGGGATCTCGGTCATTTCAACAATAGAGCCCACTTGATTAGGTCTGTTACAGCTGCTGTTATTCCTAGTGAAAGTATGGTAAAGAACATACATGAATGTTAAGGCACAAATATATATGGTAAAACATGAGGAATGTGCAATAAATGGGAAGAGTATGTGAACTGCAAAATTAAAGTGAAAAATGTACCCAAATCAAAACATCATTTGCCCAAATTACCTTATATTTTCATGTTTATTTACACTATGAATCCAGTCTTACTTTGCCGATAAGGAATGGCACCTCCTTTGTTTGCCCAATTCGGATTGTTTCGCAGGAGATGGGAAACGTCGTGCTGCCCAGAGTCTCGTCCATAACGTAGTTAGCATCCATTAGAGTGATCTAGAAGGAGGCAGGCAACAGACTGTAGCTGGGAGTGTAACTGTATGGAGAGGACCCTTTTAGGTTGTATTCATAAAGTATGTTTATCTCTCAGGCTTAACTTCTTTTTCACCATGTGCAGTGATTCTGCGGTAGCAGGATGTGGCCTCTATATGAGTGTTTATGTATTTCAGTGCCGCCCTTTTGAATGACTGTATGCAGTCTGGCAGTGAGCATGAGCAGAAGAGTGAGCGCTTAAACCCTTAGGGGTGTAACAGAAGACATGAGAAGTGAGAGCCTTTTCCAATGTGTGAATTAAGCACTGATAGAAAATACTGTATTATTCAAACAGGAATCTGCTTTACCCTTTACGCTCAAATATAAGTGACAAAGCTGCTGCAGTTGTGTCTCCAGCTGATGTTATTCATCCACTAACAGCCCTGTTTAGCTCTCTAGCCAGCCTGCTATCTTCCAGGACCCCACTCAGTGTGAAGGACCCTCTACCGCTACCCAGACCAAGATTCTCATTACACATGCTTTTTTTCTTGTATTATACAGTACATGCAAGTCTGATATTAAATCCATGGCTAAAAAAAGGTAAGGCTAGTTTAAGTCTTCATCTTCAGCTCACATAAAAAGGTACCACTTTACACCAAGACAATGTGACACCTGGAGCTGGAAAAACACAATCATTTTTTTTTTTTCTTCATATGTTACTATGTACTGATATGCATTCTATTGTTTTAGACCCTGATACAGGCTTGACTAATGCCGATTTACCTCGAGTATATTTTCCTGGTTGGGATCCAGTATGAACTCATATGACTCATTCCACTTGGGATTGACATCATTGTTAATGTGCCTTGTCCTCCTCCTGCTTTCTGGAGCCGAGGAGATGAATAGCTCAACGTAGGGATCAGGAGTATCAACTGGAGGGAAGAAAGAGAGTGCACATAACTTTCACAATGATCAGGCCAGACATTACTAAACTGTTTGGACTCTTTTTATTTATTTCTAATTTCATTTAAATTTTCCACGTATCTCTATGACGAGCGTAAGCCATTAAAAAGCAATTTTCAATTACATAATAAACTGCTTGTGCTTTTAAAAAAGAAAATTGTTTGAAGAGTCGATTAGGTACTTCAATTTGAAAAGGGAGGCACCCCAAGAGTAGTTACTATTAAAATGATTTATGACAATCTTTCACACCAGCTCTTATGCAACACAATGGAATCTGCTCCTTTGAGGGACTGATAGCTTATTTATCTGACAGGCTTGAGTCTGATGTTCAGATACATCACCTGATTGTGCTGTCATCAGGTGAAGCTGCCAAGATTTGCAAGTGTTAGCTTGTGTCAGTCATATTTTTATGCTAAATGTAGACACCATCTGTAACGTTTAAGATATAGTATAATAAAGTATAAGTAAAGTATAAAGTATAATATAGTATAATATAGTATAATAAAAAGAAACTAGGTTTGACTAACGTTTCAATGAGAAGTCTTTGGGTATATATGTAGTCTTGTAATAGAAAGTGACAGGATAATGTTGGCAATGTATCAGCCTTTTCAAGGCAGCTGCAAATACAGATAACTGAAGTTCAAGTACAAAATGACAATCACTGCTGATAAAATCAAGGGAAAGTCAATAACAACATCATGATCATGAAGGAAAGATTTGTACTCAACGTGAAAGAAAAAAAAAAGCATCTTTACTTTGTGAATAATAAGGAAGGCACATATTCAAACTAAATCCACCACACTTAGCATCAGCAACCAGCCAATCCACAAGATATCCATCAAATCTATGTGAGGTGTGTTTTTATTTGTATTGCCTGTTGCTACAGTATGTATTGATATGCATTCCATTATTTAAGACCATGACACAGGCTTGACTAATCACAATTTAACTTGGATTTTAGACACTATTCACTATTAGGGTGTAATGCTATATGCTTGATACTGAAATCTAGATTTACAGCATTAATGCCCAGCATAATCTTATATGGTATTTGTGCTAAGGTTCTGTGATTTAAGACAGAACTCAGAATCCTCATATTCCACCCCTGAGATGGATCAGAAGTGAAGTCAGGTTCTCCTGGCCTAATACAGAGCCCAGTTGTGTGAAGCAAGGATAAGACGGGGGCCAGAGCAGAGGCAGGAAAACAATCAGGCCGAAAGATTAATGGAGAGAATAATGACGTGAGTGCAACATGAGCCAACAACCGGTACCTAACACCACAAGGAGCTGCTCAGACAAAGCTGATATGCAAGTTAAATACTTACGCAAGTCGCCAATAGCTCCCTTAGTGACATGTTCAGCTCGTAACACAGTCACTTTGAACTTATGAGAATACTGGTGTTCCACCTGAAGAAAAAAAAAACAAGAATAAAGAGTACTTATATCTGAAAAGCCTAAAAAGTAACAGATTCACTTGGACTCCCCAGCGCATACAAGACCTCTAGGGAATCAGGGATGTTTATTTCATTAAAGCTATTGAAAAAAATTATGGCTGACAAGACTGAATCTAGTGGATAGTGCTTAACAAATACTGTTCCTATTCAGGTCATTGCTTGACAGTGGACTATTAAACCTATTAAATCATGAGAGCAAAACATTTGTAGTTCACCTGGACATTTTTTAAGTAAACACATACACACACATGCACACACACACACACACACACACACACACACATTCACACACATATTTTTTTAGTTGTTTTGATACCCCTGAGGCAGAGCTCAATATGGAAATTTAAAAAATGCCAGAACCAATACAACATGTTTTTAATAAACCTGTACTATAACTCCCTTGACACTGTTAAACCACTGGTACCAATTGAAACATGAATTCCTAGTAAAAAAAAAAAAAATAGTTGATGGTGGACACTGCGATGTTAATGGTGCCATTGTTCAGATGAGAAGTTAAATTGAGGCTCTACAAAAATATAGAAGATGGGAAGAGATATGAACCATTCCTTCCTGTCAAACTCCTATCCAGTTCAGACAAGTTCAGATAATCTGGTCTGCCAATAAACATGCTTAATTTTCAAGTTTTTGGACCACAGGCTGAAACACAGCAGACCAAATGTGTCACTTCCTTTTGCAGACACTTCCTCTTTATATTTCAGTAAATAGTCTACATTATTATCTTTCACAATTTTCTATATTTTCCACTTTACACAGATAAATTACTGTAAAAGCAGAGAAGTCAACACTTTCACTCTCTCTTAATCAAGCGCTCTGTTGTACTATGTAAAATGCATTTTCTATTGCATTTACTATCACTGTAAATAATTTGCAGTTCATTTGCACCAACCACTTACTCTTTAGGCACAGGTTAAAAGGTTGGACATTTTAAAATCAAGAATGCAAATTCACAGAGTTAATGAAACTCGAAAATAAAATGATGGCCTGATTTTAACGGGTGCATTCAAAGTAACAAACTGTGTTCACCTTGGATAACTAACCATAGTAAGAAACAAAGTTTATATTTATAACACTAAAACAAATGCAACTTTCTTTGGCTCTATGAGATTTGTCTTTTCAAAGCTTCTTCTAAGTGATTACACATCATTGGATTCCTTCGGTCTTGTAACAATTACATCCTCTTACTGGTGAGTTGTTTGTAGCTGTAATTTAGGTTGACGTTGTATTTATTGTTTTGTAAATTCCCATACAGAAGAATGCTGAAAACCCCTTTTAAATCAGTAAAACTTGAAAGAATGCAGGCTTCATACCAGACACAAAACTTATGGCAGCTGTGTACATACTGACAGCTCTACCCTCCAAAAAAAGGGCTTGGAACCAGGAGGTCCTCGGTTTAAATCCCGGCTCACTCACTGACTCACTGTGTGACCCTGAGCAAGTCACTTAACCTCCTTGTGCTCCGTCTTTCGGGTGAGATGTTGCTGTAAGTGACTCTGCAGCTGATGTATAGTTCACACACCCTAGTCTCTGTAAGTTGCCTTGGATAAAGGCGTCTGCTAAATAAACAAATAATAATAACAATAATAAAATACATGAACCTTTTCTCTACACTGCTGGGGATGCATCTGGACATCTATAAGAAGATAAATACAACACAGTGTCATTTGCACAAAAGCCGAAGTGTTGAATGGGTACTGACAAGCGCCATGGGCACTTCAAATTTTTCACCATACCTTAACAACGGCAACAAGAAGATTCTACTTAACCTGCGCCCATCACAGCCAGAGCCATCTCAGAGCACCTTCATTAAGATCTTGGAGCTGTGCATGTATGACACACTGCCACTAAGGATTTTGACCCCTGTTAGTGAGTTGAGATTAACTGTAATTGTTTGTGCAAGCCTGGCTCTTTTGTGCAGGGGCTAAGAAGCTTGCTTGCAGTGTGTGTGGTTACTGATTAGTGCCCAGCCTCTACCCTGTTACACATGTACAAAAATACAACTGCCTATAAGTCAGTGTTACCCAAGTGTTTGTTTGTTCTGTTTAATACACACAGATTAAAATACACAATTCATAATTGATTTAATGATTATTTGCATACTATAAAATAAACACAACCACCAGTTCAAGTTTCTGACTATAAGCAATTCAATGTCACCAAGCATTACATTTCATCAGTCTTGATAGTGGATATTCAAGTTCAAAGAAATTTTTCCCCGACATAGAATATATATAATTATAGTTAAGAATGATTATCTATAAAAGACAACAATGCAACTCTATTATAGATCTTAATTATATCCCTAAAACTCCCACAAATAGTAATCAGTTCGGTGCCTATTCTATCCATAAAAACAGGGATAGACTCCTATCAGGACTGATGATAGCAACCAAATAGCAATCCCACCCCGAAAATAAATAAATATGCCTGATAACTCTACTTGCTTATTTATTTTGGATTAGAAGTATTTTGTTTTGATTTATAGGTAGCGGAAGCCATAGACAAAATGTTTATAGTGTGTAAAAATATCTCAAACCAAACATGCTTTTAGAGAACAGAATTACATACAAAATGACTGCCTTGTAATTCAGACATAAACTAGACGCACCCCCTGCTCCACCTGGCACCCAATGTACAGTAAACATAATATTTATCACTATCACAAAGTCAAATATAAGCACCTAGCAGCTTAAATCAATAGTATCTGCGTATATATACATATATGGGGCCCCCTTCACTTAATTTATGAATAACGAATAACCCACCTACAGTACTGTGCAAAAGTTTTAGGCAGGTGTGAAAAAATGCTGTAAAGTAAGAATGCTTTTAAAAATAGACACGTTAATAGATTATATTTATCAATTAACTAAATGCAAAGTGAGTGAACAGAAGAAAAATCTAAATCAAATCCATATTTGGTGTGACAACCCTTTGCCTTCAAAACAGCATCAATTCTTCTAGGTACACTTGCACAAAGTCAGGGATTTTGTAGGCATATAGTCAGGTGTATGATTAAACAATTATACCAAACAGGTGCTAATGATCATCAATTCAATATGTAGGTTGAAACACAATCATTAACTGAAACAGAAACAGCTGTGTAGGAGGAATAAAACTGGGTGAGGAACAGCCAAACTCAGCTAACAAGGTGAGGTTGCTGAAGACAGTTTACTGTCAAAAGTCATACACCATGGCAAGACTGAGCACAGCAACAAGACACAAGGTAGTTATACTGCATCAGCAAGGTCTCTCCCAGGCAGAAATTTCAAGGCAGAGAGGGGTTTCCAGATGTGCTGTCCAAGCTCTTTTGAAGAAGCACAAAGAAACGGGCAACATTGAGGACCATAGACGCAGTGGTCAGCCAAGGAAACTTACTGCAGGAGATGAAAGACACATCATGCTTACTTCCCTTCGCAATCAGAAGATGTCCAGCAGTGCCATCAGCTCAGAACTGGCAGAAAACAGTGGGACTCTGGTACACCCATCTACTGTCCGGAGAAGTCTGGTCAGAAGTGGCCTTCATGGAAGACTTGCGGCCAAAAAGCCATACCTCCGACGTGGAAACAAGGCCAAGCGACTCAACTATGCACGAAAACACAGGAACTGGGGTGCAGAAAAATGGCAGCAGGTGCTCTGGACTGATGAGTCAAAATTTGAAATATTTGGCTGTAACAGAAGGCAGTTTGTTCGCGAAGGGCTGGAGAGCGCATACGAATGAGTGTCTGCAGGCAACAGTGAAGCATGGTGGAGGTTCCTTGCAAGTTTGGGGCTGCATTTCTGCAAATGGAGTTGGGGATTTGGTCAGAATTAATGGTCTCCTCAATGCTGAGAAGTACAGGCAGATACTTATCCATCATGCAATACCATCAGGGAGGCATCTGATTGGCCCCAAATTTATTCTGCAGCATGACAACGACCCCAAACATACAGCGAAAGTCATTAAGAACTATCTTCAGCGTAAAGAAGAACAAGGAGTCCTGGAAGTGATGGTATGGCCCCCACAGAACCCTGATCTCAACATCATCGAAGTCTGTCTGGGATTACATGAAGAGAGAGAAGCAACTGAGGCTGCCTAAATCCACAGAAGAACTGTGGTTAGTTCTCCAAGATGTTTGGGCCAACCTACCTGCCGAAGTTCCTTCAAAAACTGTGTGCAAGTGTACCTAGAAGAATTGATGCTTGATGCTGTTTTGAAGGCAAAGGGTGGTCACACCAAATATTGATTTGATTTAGATTTTTCTTCTGTTCACTCACTTTGCATTTAGTTAATTGATCAATATAATCTATTAACATGTCTATTTTTGAAAGCATTCTTACTTTACAGCATTTTTTCACACCTGCCTAAAACTTTTGCACAGTACTGTATATTTACTGATTACTTTAAGGACTGATTATACAGTAGCATTTAGTGTTATTAAGTGTGAAATTAAGACATTAGAAAAAAACGTAATTACTTTATAAGACAACGTTAATTTATCCACATGTAGTCTGCTTTACTGTATTAAACAGCTGTTTTAACCATTTTCAACCAGGTAGAATAATGGCAACACTATGAAAACAAATTCATAAACATTTCTAGACATTATAACAATTGCTGTGGTCTTTTCTGAATTATTTGTTTATTTAGCAGACGCCTTTATCCAAGGCGACTTACAGAGACTAGGGTGTGTGAACTATGCATCAGCTGCATAGTCACTTACAATTACGTCTCACCCGAAAGACGGAGCACAAGGAGGTTAAATGACTTGCTCAGGGTCACACAATGAGTCAGTGGCTGAGGTGGGATTTGAACCGGAGACCTCCTGGTTACAAGCCCTGTTCTTTAACCACTGGACCACACAGCCTCCTGAATACTGCAGGTAAAGTCATTCACTAGAACAGACATGCTATTCTGTGAATACGTACATACATGTACGTATACATGTGCAAACTGCCTTCTTTCATTTATAATAAATCCCAAATGGTTTTAGTGTTTTATGATCCTAAAGCACATGTGATTGAGTACCTGTATCATTCTGTCATCTCCTGCTGGTGTTTGATGTTTCTGTAGGGTTAAATTAAACATTTTATTTTGAAATTCAATACATTTGCCAGGATAATTGATGCATAATTTGTGTTTACATAACATAAAAGAGTATAAAGGTAGAGATGGTTAACCCAAGAGCACTGAGACTTTCAGCTGAAAAGGAAAGTGATACTTAAGTGTTAGTGTTCATGCAATGGCCATTAACCTGCCTACTAGGGAAGGTGTCGTTGCTGTTTAAAGTAAGTGTCAAGTAGAGGCTGCTAGATTCCCTTTAATTTAATATATAGTTTAAACGTTAAAATAAAATAAAATGAAAACATTTTGAAAAAGAGCTATTATTACTTTTAAACAAATAGCTTTTTATAAAAACAGTGTAGCAATCACATCCTCCGCGCTAGACCCAACACCAATAGTAGAAGCAGACATGGTATGTAGAGGATACTTTATGCTTTGTTCCCGCACTGCCACTGTAAGCTCTGCAGAGCACAGCCTACATTTTACGTTTTGGTCTCCCTTTTTATCGAAATATACCCAGACAGGGCTTCACTTATTTCAAGCTCCCAAAGACGACACGGCTAGTCACCTCTTTCTTTGACCCATACAGTAGGATTGGGCTCACTGAAAGCAACAGCTGTGTGTGACAAAATTGGTGTGTAATCGTCAGTATGGCCCGGTCTGTCTTGCTCTAGAGCTAAACACTGACAACAGAAAAGCAGGAGCATTCCAAGGTTCGCATTAATGTTTCAGTGCATCAACATCATAACTGTTGAAATGCTCATCAGGAAAAATGTGTAATCGATCTGCATCCTGACTGGAAAAAGGTTGTGAAATAAAGAGAGGAGAATAGCTGCAGCCTCGGATGCTTATCTGTGGTGGCTTGACTGGTGGCTCTGCCTCTGCAGGTTCTAAAAACGTCATCGGTAGCATTTAACCCCTATCAGGCAAGAAACTGAATCAAGAAAATACCCTTTTGACGTATATCTATAAATTCAGCAATTTATAAGTAAGGAAATCCGATTACATCAACGCCATGTATACCGAGGTAACTATCGCATTGGCTCTGCATTCCGATTGCGAAATCCGATTCCATGGAACCCGACTACAGAGAAATCCGATCACTTTATACCATGTAAACGTAGTGATTGTTAGCAGTGGCAGGTGGTGTGATCTGAGCACAGGTTTTAATTGGAGGAGACCAGAGGTTTTTTTTTTTACCAGAGGAGGCTTTGCCTCCGATGACGAACTCCTGTCTGTCTGAAACAGTAGATCGGGTGATCTGAGCACAGGTTTTAATTGGAGGAGAGAACCACATCCTCCCGCCCCCTTCTAAAGCACTGCTGTAAGCAGTTGTATCATGTGCAGTTAACAGAGCTGCCAAGTCCGCTTATAATAAGCGGGATTGGGCTTGTTTTTTTGAGAGTCACGGTTGGAATTTAAACGCTCATACTCTAACATGGGTTGCACTTGTTATGGTCTTGTTTGGTCTTGTTTTGAAGAACGAGGTCGCTATTTTTCTGGCAGTTAATGTAGGACTGAGGATTGAAATTGCTTTGTTTCATTCTGCATCGCATCAGTGGTAAGAAACACACTATATGTTGTTATTGTTTTATTTTGGTGCTTGTTTTGTGAATGGGCTGATTAAGACTCCATTTGCCATGCTAGATTATACTGAAAAACTCAAAATAAAATCTGAAGGGAAGCCATAACCAACAAGGTCATTTCATTTGGCAGTTTTTTACTTATACAACCTGTTTTTAAAGTTATCAATACTATTGTTTGTCAATACAAGTCAATAAAAAATGACTCTTACTCCAATGCACACGAACTGAAACCGAATGGAAAAAAATAGAAGCCTGTACTAGATTTACACTTTTGTGTTGTTCGCTGCGCCTGCAATGTACATAAGTTCATTTAAATCAACCTAATTACATTTTTTAAAACGGTAAAAACTGAAATCAGAAAATAATAATTAAACAGATTTCATAGTGCCCTGTGGCGGAGTGTCCCTCCCCTATTTATTATTATTTATATTATTGTTTGCGGCGCGGATAACAGCGCCGCGTATTTCTTATTGTGTTTGTATATTTAAAAACCCTGTGAGGATGCGCGGCTGATCAGCTACTGATTATTTAACTAGCTGACAGTCACGCATCCTTACCAAACACGTGCAGACTGTGGTCGAGGGGTAATAAGATAATTAACAGCTAGTTAACCCCTCGGCCAGAGTATAAGAACCTGCAGCTGTCCGTGCTGCAGGGTTGAGTGTAGAGAGGAGAGTACGGGGAGCGGAGAGAGAGAGCGAGGAGAATATAACGAACAATTGCTATAATAAGATATACTTGTTTCTGTTTATTCGTTTGGCCCTCGTGCCCTTTGGTTTCTGTTTTGTTGTTTGTTTAAATCTTTTATTTTGTTTTGTTTATTAATAAATATCCTGACCGCAGTTGCGTTCAGTTTCACTCGCCCATCCATTGTTTTGTTTCTGTTACTTCCTGGTCCGTGATGTCACCACATCTCACCACTGCAAGCCATCCTGCCACATGCCCTAACTGTTATGAACTTTATGAACCTGTTTTTGCTTTAATTCATTATCAATGTTAATTTGTAATGTTAAAGCTGAAAATCATATTAGAAATCATGTTAAAAATCCCCATTTCTGCAATGCTAATAATACTGAATACTGAAAAAAATGACTTTATTTAAATGTTTATTATTATTGCAAAAGTTCTCCCTTTACAAGAGATTACTGATGACCTTAGAATGCTATGGGTAAGGCAAAAAAATAAAAATTAGATACATTGCACATTCTGTGAAAAAAGTTTTAAAATCCCCCAACTCAAAGGTCACCAGCTACCACTGCCCAACATCCACACAGAGTAAGAGGTAACTGTCTCCAATTATTGAGTGCAAGAATCAAAATTCAGATGAAACCATTCTTGTAGGATTAGTGGGATTTCAAAAATATACACATGTGCTACTCCTGGCTATCTGTGTCCCTCAGGGCATGCTTTTCTCAGCTGACATGCACCTTGTGAAAACTTAAGTTTAAATAATAAGTGTAGTTGTTAGTAGAAGAGATTTGCACAGAACATGGCTGAAAGTATTTTAAAAAAAGAGATGTAAGCTTCCACCCAAACTCAAGTTTGCATTAGACCTTGGTGCAACAGTACACATCATTGTCAAGGAGAAACACATATGGCAGTTTGTTATCAGCCTTCAAAAACCTGTCCCCCGTGATGGATTTTGATGGTGTGAAGGTTTATACTTACTATTATGTACTGGTAGGGATCTTTAGAAGACATTGTCGTTCAGTTTGAGGTGTTGAGAAAATATTCCGGTGCTACAGGGTGACGATTAATGAGTCCGCTTTTAGACCTGTCTTCAGGCACACACAGATTCTCTGACGGTGAAGGACTGCATTTACTGACCCTGAAAAATGTCAAACATTTAACATAAGAAACTGATAAAATCTTCTGAGATGCAATACTGTACCCTTTCTTTTAAACATTTTAATGCAGCAATGCTACTTAATCCATACCAATTAAAAATGCATCCATAAAACATCAACATTTTACTTACTCCAAGTAAGAATTACATAGATTTTAAAACTCCAAGAATCAAATAATTTCACTTCAGTTGTTTCTCATCTTTTCTGGATTCATTTTCTGGTAGCTTTGTACCTCAACTTTGTTTCTAACAATTAATTTGAATGTTTCTCTATATATAGAAGCATAGCCGGAAACTTATCACTACAAACACCAGATAAGCATGCATGGCAATGCTGCAAATGTGACATGCAAACCATTCATATCAAAGAGAAAACTATAACAGTCTAATATTTCATTATAAAAAGACCTACTTAACAAATAATATAATCAGGTCTATTCAATTGATCTATTCAATTTGATGGACATAGCTAAAACCGCTGACACTGATGGTGGAGGAAATTGCAAAATGATTTACAGGCTAAACATTCAAGACATTTATACAGAAAGAAGGATGTATAGGCAGAACCACAATCTGGCATTTCACCAACTATTTTGTGTGTTTTTCACTGTCTAATGCTTGACAACTAAAGTGCATGCGTCTGCCCCACTAAACCCCTTTTAAATGAGGTCTCTCTTTGAGAGTCTCACTCACCACAAACCCCTTTTAAATGAGGTCTCTCTTTGAGTCTCACGCACCACAAACCCCTTTTTTGTGGCTGCTCCTCACTGACAGTTCCACCTGTGTTCTCATTGATGTGTGTAGGAACTAATAACACACCAAGGACATTTACACACCAAGGACCCTTTTGTCAATGAGTTTCCTGGTTTGAAATTCTCTGTGTAAATAAAAGCAAGGGGAAATGTTTAATAAATATACATTAAGACACATGCCACTTTCCGATTCATGTCTTATACAAATATAATACATTACAGCAGTGTAGAGCAGTGGTTAGGGCTCTGGACTCTTGACCAGAGGGTCGTGGGTTCAATCCCAGGTGGGGGACACTGCTGTTGTACCCTTGAGCAAAGTACTTTTACCTAGATTGCTCCAGTAAAAAACCCAACTGTATAAATGGGTAATTGTATGTAAAAAATAATGTGTAAAAAAATAATGTAATATCTTGTAACAATTGTAAGTCGCCTTGGATAAGTACTAATAATTAGTATGCAGTTCATGATAAACGGGACCCAGAATGTTTTGACTCACTAGGCGTTAAAACAGTGGCAAAAGTATCAACCACACAGCAATGAAGGGGGATTCAGTAGCTGTATATCACTAGATGAGATCTAAGATTGTGCAACATAGCCGATTTCTGAGAATAAAACCCTTTAATATTTGCACTGTTAAACACATATACTGTAGTACAGTCTTTTTGAATGAGACTTTTCTTCTTAAGTTTTACAACTTTTTTAGTATATATGTGTCTGTCGGTAGAATTATGTGTGCACAGTTTCTTAAATATGCCATTTAATAATACATTTGGCAATTATTAAGTTATGTCCCAATTATACCCTATGCGGTATGACGTCCTGGTCTTAGGCCTCTCTCAACAGAGATTGACAGATTGTTTTAATCATTATGACTTATATCCACTGAGTGTTAACTCATTTTGTTTGTGACCTGAGCCAGATTCCCAACAAGGCCTCCAGAAGTGAAAGGCTTGAACATTAATTGTATCATTATGCTTGAAGTATACAGTACAGTACTTCCTGCAAACAACTTAAATATGCACACCACCAGGAAGCAGAAGGTTTAAACATAACGTAGTGGCTAAAAAAATGAATTGCTCTGTTACTCCACAGTTACTTTTCATTCACAATTAATTCTTCTGTGTGAGGAAGTTCCCGCATTTCAAAATGTTGCATAATGGGGATACTCTGACTCTCACTTCACGGCAGACTCTTCCTTTGACCCCAAGTTGGCCTCTGCACAACCACACCAACCTGAGGAAACCTGGTGTATATTTCAATTACTATGGCTTATCCAGCACCATGTTATACCACCTACCCCCACATTAAAAAAACAGCATTGTTTTAAATGGTGTCATATTTCACCTTATAAAGTAATCAACTCACAGATCAGCAGATCATGACAAATTGACCAAAGGGCAAAAGGTGATTTTTTTCTTTATTTTTATAAGCAAAATTGCCAAAAACTGAAAATTAGTGAATCATCGATCAGGGAAATTTCTATGAATTTCATCAACAGACTGACCAATGACATATGTTGCCTAACTAATTTAGGTGAATCTCTATGATGACACATAAGCCTATTTGTCAACTAAAGTTGCTGTGATGCCAAAAGAACTGCACACAGTGATTAAGAGTATTGCTAAACCAGACCAACAACTAACAATTATTTCTGATTTGAGTCTGATGTGTATTATTCCAATCCAAATGACTAGCTCCAAAGAAAGCCAAAATGCACTGACGTAACCTTTCAAATGGGAAACCATCTGATCAACCTCCAATCGGGTCAGCTCTTTATCAAGATCATTTTACTTGGCCTCTTTGGTGGTTGGAGTATGGTAATAACTGGGTGACTACCTGTTCCTGTTATTACATGGTAACTACTGATGGAACAAGTGTGTAATTACATGTGCATCAGTGAAAGCTTTGGGAAATTACTGACGCGAGAGTTTTTTTTTTCTTGTATGATACCCATGAATTCGACATGAGAATAATAGAATAAAGACATGCACCATATAGTAAGCCAACATTGCAAAGAGCTAAGCCAAAGAGTCACACAACTACAATATGGTATGAGGTCAAAGTTAAGGGTACTGGTAGACTTTCCCTGAAGAGTTCCCATAACATTAAAAATATATGGAGTTGGCAGCTCAAGTGGGTTATGAGATATGACCAGTCATAGAAGCTGCAACAGTGAATTTTCAAAAACATGTAAGCTATTCTTTTAAGCATGTCTAATGCAAAAGTTCTTCAGGGTAGTCTACTTTGTCCTGAGGTTTCTGGCAACAGTTGTTATTTTGGGTTTTGAGGGCAGATTCAAAGGATGTTCTTAGGGCGAACATCTCCTGTCCGGAGAGTTTTATCTGTGAGTGGGTTATTTCAGCCATTGTGCAATAAGTGATGCAACTTTGGTAAGACTTCCCTACTTTTCTAGCTATTTTTACTGTACACACATGCCAAAAGTACTGATTAGTTCTGATTAGTTCTCCACTGTGGGTTGACAGAGAGAATATTTGTGTATAGGGAGCAGTATTAATTTGCCCCTTAAAGAAGGAATTAAGCAGCTGTAATTACATTTCAGTAGCTAATAGCAAATTCATATTGAATTGCTGATGTTTCAACAAAAAGGCTGGATACAGTTTCAGAAACCCCCAGTGAGCAATTGTGAAAACTCTTGTGTGATTATCACCACTGTAAATGTAGGGGTTAATGTGTTCAGCACAAGAGGAGAGGCCAGCTCAAAAGTGACCAGTAAACCTGACATGAATTATTATACATTGTTTACCAGGAATCCTGAACTGCAGTGTCAGCTCGGGATTAACTGCATCTTAATGCCAGCAGCAGCCCTGCCCTGATTTAAGACCTTGCAAACACCTTCTGTAATATAAACACATCCCTGATACAAAAGACTCTGGCATGCAGTGATACTGCACCATCATCCAACACAACATGGAAAAGAACATGTTCTTTATTGATGTCAAAGAGACAAGGAACACTGCCAGTTGGCGAAGAACAGAGGAAAGCGGTGCCTGAATGCTTTTATTCCTGTGCTGATAACCATATTAGTAAAGGTAAATGTGTCCTCTTTTTTAACACAGCACTGTAAATTTTGTCTTTGGGCTCAGTTTAAAAGCACACATGCTTTGCTTAGTGACAGCACTGTTGCAGAGGCTGGCCTTCCTGTCCTGGTAGTGCTGTAGCTACATACAACATTTTTCTCATGAAAAACTCTTTACACTAGTTTCTTTTTTTGCGAACTTAGAGAAGCTACAGAATATAATTGTGCTTTTTAAGGAAAACTTATAGACCCTTTCAGAATTCTACAGATTTGAACACATTTGAGCTGCTGTACAAGTTTACAAGATTAATAATGGGACTGCTGTTTAATTGATGAAGTAATTCCATGTCAGTGCAAGTGTCTCTGCTGTATGAGGTGGAGGACCTGTCAGAAGCCTCTCCTGCCATAGTGTCCTGGTGTGGGATGGTCTACACGGACTACAGCGACTTGGGCTGGACACACCTATGTGCAGTCCTGGATCGACAAGCGCAAAAATGTACGAAACCGCAGGCGATGGGAAATGACCATGTTACTGGACGCTCAGCTGATCCACTATCCTTGCGCGACTGCACTTCTATCATGTCATCGTAGATGCAAATTGTCTTGCTCATAAGTTGTTATCTCATATTGTATTCTAGTAGAATTTGCACTTACTGTAAACTACGCTGTATTTAAATATTGTTTTTGCATTTTAACCTTGTATTGCCCTGTACCACCTGTAAGTCACGTTTGTAAAAGGTGTCTGCCAAATTAATAAATAATAATAATAATAATAATAATAATAATAATAATAATAATAATAATAATAATGTCATCGTAGATACAAATTGTCTTAATCATTAGTTACCTCATATTGTATTCTAGAAGTATTTGCACTTTCTGTAAACTACACTGTATTTAAATATTGTTTTTGCACTGTAACCTTGTATTGCCTTGTTACACCTGTAAGTCGCCAAATAACCAAATATTATTATTATTATTATTATTATTATTATTAATAATAAGCAAAAAATCCTTGAATTTCACATGCACAAATTCTGTTACTGGTTCGCTTAAGGCTATTAGTTGTCATGCCCTAGTACTACTTTATCAAGCCAATATCTCAAAGCATTAGGTCAATATTTGAGGTCATAGATTCCATAACATTGAAAATATGAAGAGTGTACCTCAAATTATTAATAATATATTAGTTGTGGTTGCAGATTGAAAAACTAAGTATAAACCTTCCCTCGTGGGTATGCATTATAATAACAATTCATTAATTCATTATTATTATTATTATTATTATTATTATTATTATTATTATTATATAATAGAAGTTGTTTGATCAGAGTCATCATAATACAGTAGATACACTTTTATCTCAACTTTATCAGTTTTCAATGTAAATATGAAAATCGGCTCAGGTGTAGCTTTTCATTGCAGTCATGCAATATTATTCAACATTAGCTTTGCTGCACTGCAAATTAAATTTATATCTCGTTGTGTAACAGCCGTTCTCTCTCTCTCTCTCTCTCTCTCTCTCTCTCTCTCTCTCTCTCTCTCTCTCTCTCTCTCTCTCTCCACTGATGAGGTAGTTTTTTTTCCAACGCGACAGAAACGTTTTCACAATTAAAAAGTGTATTTCGCCACCCTTGCAGTGACTATGATATCTTCTGCACCTCTATTTCCTTAGCGTTAAAAAACAACGTGACTGTACCTTGAATAACGTATCAATCCATCAATCCAGAATAGGTCGGAGGCGATCCACACAAAACGAGTTTTGAAACAGAAACTTCATCAGTCGAGTTCTGCTAGATCTTTTTTTTTTTAAACACAAGTAGGAGGTGTAAACTTTCAAAGAGGCCGCCCTCTTAAAGCAGCAGTTCCCCCAAAAAATTAGCCAGTGACCAGATTACCGTAATTGGGCACCCAGCAGGTATATAAAATCCCAGACAATGTTTACCGCAAATAGATTCATTTTTTAGGGGCATGTTTTGCATGTAGAAGGCAATGTTAGAAAAGGTGATTACTTATGATTAATTAATGTTCCTTAAGTGCTTATTAAAACGACTAGTATCTAGCAAAAAACTTACACACAGACACACACATATTTACGTTGGCAAGGTAAATGCTGGTTCTGTAAATATTCAATAAAATTGTTTATAAAGTTCTGGAATACGTTTTAATGAGTAAGCCATGTTAAAACTAAACCGAGTTAAAATGCATTTAATGTTTTACAGTATTCCGGTTTTCTACTCCAATCATATCCTAAATCACTAAATAATAAATGTGTTGTTGTCCCTAAATATATATATATATATATATATATATATATATATATATATATATATATATATATATATATATATATATATATATATATATATATATATATAAACACAACAACAACAACAACAATAATACTAATAATAATAATAATAATAATAATATTAATAATAATCTATTGCACAAGTGCAGGGGTAACTCCAAATATCGCTTCTAATGTTACACAACTGAACATTTGTTTTTCTAATGTGTTCAATTGAGAGTCCGGTCTAGTCCCACTGAATAGTGTTACTGCTCCAATTAAAATATAATCACCCGCCCCTTAGTCCCTCCAGTGAAGAAAATGGGCAAGGCAGCTTTTCTTGTATATGAACTAGCCTTGGAGTACCCAAATTGAAAGTTGACTGTCCAGCAGGGGGTGCTTTAGGATCAATTATATAAATCTTACAATTGGTTAACCGCAGTGTTGCTCCGTTTCTAGTAACTTTTTAAAACGTTGACGTTGTGATACAATGTAAAAGTACACAATAGTAGTGTTACGCATTGTACGCCAACACTTCAACTTTCAAATCAAAATTATATGAATAGATATTTAAAAATATAAACAACTTTAAAAAAACATAGGGCATTGGACAATATTTACATGCAATTTGCAAATTAAAAGCAGTTTTATTTTCTAAAGGAAAAAAATAGATAATGTTTATCAACAATCTCTTTTTTTCATTTTACAAATAGGTTTGTGCAAACTTTGTGCTGAAGTACATTGTTAGTGAATCAGTCTTTGTGGCTTTTGCACTGTATTTGGATTGTATAATGTCGGATTTCTGTATACATTACCGTATACAACGACTGTGAAGATAAATAAGGTGCTGCAGCAAAACACTATAAACGTTACTACAGTATATACATTAACATTAAAGACAACATATCACACTTCAGATAAACCAAAACAATGCTGCTTTCTACACAAATATATCTCCTCAAGTAGAAGGATTAATTCAGAAATTGTTATATTATTATTTGATATTTGTTTATGTAGCAAACGCCTTTATCCAAGGCGACTTACAGAGACTAGGGTGTGTGAACTATG
The DNA here is from genome assembly GCA_030684275.1 of Acipenser oxyrinchus oxyrinchus. Classification (NCBI taxonomy): domain Eukaryota; kingdom Metazoa; phylum Chordata; class Actinopteri; order Acipenseriformes; family Acipenseridae; genus Acipenser; species Acipenser oxyrinchus. Next base: position 11,552,915 of record CM060258.1, on the reverse strand, counting down.
CATCAGCTGCAGAGCCACTTACAATTACGTCTCACCAGAAAGACGGAGCACAAGGAGGTTAAGTGACTTGCTCAGGGTCACACAATGAGTCAGTGGCTGAGGTGGGATTTGAACCGGGGACCTCCTGGTTACAAGCCCTTTTCTTTAACCACTGGACCACACAGCCTCCTATTCGTTATTATAATTGGTCTATTAGCCTCTAAATACATATTATCTACAGTAAACCTAGTCTGTTAGGGTTTGAATGAAAGACTAAATGCTTCCAATTCACAAATTCAGTGCAGAATATGCTTTTTTATCTGCTCTTCAAGATGACAATGTGATAAGCAATGACATCTTGATAAATACTGTATATTATCTGCCTGACTATACGCATATAAAGTAACAGTGGTGTTGTTTAAGACTTGAACCATATATTTGGAAACAAAATACCAGTGTGTGTTCAATTTATGTGAAATTTGGGGCTGATATGAGATTATTTAACAGAGATTTAAATTGTTTGATTGCTGCGAGACTCCCACACAATGGAAAGATATTGCATCAAGTCAAAGGGGCCAATGGGGATAATGCTACATTTCATCAGAATTTTCATAAACCCTGATAAGACTCTATAGAATTTCCTTGGTGTTAATGTTTTAATGCCATTGCACTGGGGAGAACATATAGTGGAACACAGTTAATTTGGTTTCCGGGTATAAAATCCTCTATATAGCCAGCTGTGGCCATACGTTTTGTATCACCCTAACTAATTTAGCTTCAGCAAGTCAAATGAAACCTGATGAATAATGTTACGTTCATATATCGAATTAGTTACCGTTTTCTAGTTTTCCATATACTTAACGAAAAACTGACAACAAATGAAAAAGAAATTGACATTTCGAAATCTAACATGAAATAACGTTAACATTAAATTAGGTCTCAATCCTAAAATTCTAAGTGATGCTAAACTTTTGGTCACGGCTGTAGATGAAGAATTTAAAACCTTTTCAAAAGTGTTATAGTAAATTGTTGTTTTTAATCATGAATGTTTATTTGGTGTTAACGTTAGTCTGTTACTGTTCCAAAGACTTAATTACTGGTTCAACGAGAACCACTTTTTTTTTTTATTTTAAACCATTTTAAACCAGCCCAATGAAGACATAAGATGACACACAATGGTTACAGTGCAGCTGTATATGTAATTTACACTTGTAATGCAATAATGGGAATTACACAGCAATTAATGTCGATTCAAATTCAGTATGACTGAAAACAGCAAAAGCCAGCCATACATTTCCACGCATTTTTGGTTATTGCATTTGGTTAACAGATCCACCTTACTGACAGAGTGACCTTAACACACACACACTGTATATTTAGTGACAGCAATCTGTACATACTCTTTAGCTATCTTTTTTTCTGAATATGAAATTTCCTGGAAGAATGTTAAAATCAATCATAAAAGCTGTCCTGCTGGACTCTAATAATAATGTTATTATCAGTACAGATGAAAACAGCTGGACAGTTCACAAAGATGAAAGGAGGAAACTATTTTTTTATTTCATTTTTTTAACTGTATCCATGCAAGGTTTTCACAAAATTGTTAGCATAGTGTGACTCGATAAGTTACATCACAATTGGATACCTCCATAGAGAACTATACAATCCCCAATGCAAACGAAACGATACAAATAATTTACTTTCAAAATCATTTACAAAACACGAATTCTAGATAATAGAACGGTAGGGCTTTCTATTTATGATCAGGTTGTGTTATAGCAATGGCATAATAAAGAGTTATTTTATGGATATGACAGTGTATGGTGATAATATGTATTTGTGACATAATATAGCATACTCAATTTCTTTGGTATTATGTTTGTTTATAAAAACCTAATGTACATTAAAATATGGGTCTGCTAGTCAACTTATTCCAAATATGTGCATGCTGTAACTTTTTTTTTTTAAAGGCATAAATGTCCCCACTAGATGGTGCTGAATCACTCCTCGATGACCCATTGATTCCCTCCTATAATATTTTCGTAATTAAATTATTTTTTTTATCCTAAATAATAGCTGTAATATAATAATAATAATAATAATAATAATAATAATAATAATAATAATAATAATAATAATAATAATAACATATATAGCAGGGGATAACAGCTACAGTATATCAATGATAACTTTTACACTTATTTAACCAAATTACATAAGAATCTTTACTTTTCAGGAAGTAGGACAGTAAGGATTTTCTAAAAAGAAAAAAATTATACACCTGAACACCTGAACCCATAAGCAGGTCTATACCTCCGCTCTGGGTTACATACATACAAGAAACAACGGCAATAGTGCTTCTTTACGTTGAAGAACGCTTTAAATACTTTACATACACCGTGAACTCTATTGTACTCTTTCACGCTCTTATTTATTCACAGAACATCTTGATTCGGAGCTCAATTATGTCGATGGCAGTGCGTACTTAAGAAGGGTGAGGCTGCCTCCCATTGTATTGTTAGATTGTTATTTCAAGTTGAACGATTGATTCGTTTTTTTTTAAATTATTTTGTTTTTGTAAACCTTTAAATCAATCATTCGCAATAGGCCTAATGAGGTTCATTGCCTTTGGGTCTGTCTGTGTGAGGTTGAGTACTTTCAGAACCAAAGCCGCATCGAGCTCGTCTGCATTTTTAAGATCCAAGCAGAAAAAAAAAATGTATGGACATAACAACAAATGTTATTATTATTATTATTATTATTATTATTATTATTATTATTATTATTATTATAACTGACAGACATAATACACTAATAATATACTTAAACATGATTGATCCTGAAGGGCACTATTGCTGTTTGTTTGTAACACCTGTATTTGTAATTTATTTTATATAGTTTAAACTTAAACTGTAGGTAAAATGTATTTACGGATTTATTTGTTAATTAATTCATTCATTCTCCAGTCATACGTTGCTGTTGTATACTATATTTTTTATTACACTATTATCTTTATTATTTAAATTCAACTCTTTTTAATGATATCGTGTATTTGTCTACATTTGCATTTTGAATTGTTGAATACAATTCCAAATACTGTTACACTAACTACAAGTAGTTACACAGTTAATTACACTTTATAATTCTGCTCATGAGTAACCGACTAGTTCAAGTGTTTAGTGTGGTTAATCTGTGACTCACTTCCGAGACTCCGCGGTCCCGCCTCCCTTATAAATGGTTTGCTGTTCAATGAATGTTCAATTTTACTTTACGAGGTTAATTAGCGTTGATACACTCTGTCTAATAAAGGTTCATACTTGGAATACATTTTCTTACAAGGCACTGGAATGAACACAGTCGTATCAGTTGTTTTACTTATTGCCGCAGCAATCGCCACTGATGCAGGTAAAACATTTTATAATGGATGCGTGTATTCGTAGTTATTCCGGCACGTACTATATGTGAACTAGTCTACAAATGTGAACAATTATAGATTTTCATTATGGTGGTTGGTTGGTTGGTTGTGAACGTGACCGTTTATTGAAAGTTTCGGTTTTTTGTAGGCTATGTGTAAACGTTAAGCTTGAATGATTATATATATATATATATATATATATATATATATATATATATATATATATATATATATATATATATATATATATATATATATATATTTTAATTGCTGATCTGTGAAGCCAAACTAACATCGTACTGTATTTTACTATTACAGCAAACCCATGCTGCTCTCAACCATGTCAGAACAGAGCAGTGTGTATGACAAGGGGGTTTGGCCAGTACGAATGTGATTGCACAGGCACTGGATTTTATGGAGAAAACTGCACAACCCGTAAGTATAGAAAGTAGAATTTGCTTATGAACACTTACACCTGTTAAATGCACTTTGTTTAATTACAATCTGGTCTATGATTTGTGTTAAACTGAATTTTGTTCTTTTTTTTCTTTTTTGCAGCTGAATTCTTTACAAGGATAAAGGCAGCCATCAAGCCCAGCCCAAATGCGGTGCACTATTTTCTTACACACTTCAAGGGGTTTTGGAACATTATTAACAACATTTCATTTCTAAGAGATGTTATAATGAGTTATGTATTAACATGTAAGTAAAATACATTTTAAGCAGTACATTTAAACCAAGCTATATGAACATAACTTTCCCACATGAGTGATCATTCTGAAAGATTCTATTATAAGAATGTTCCATTTAATTGGATCATTTTCTTAACATGTTATTTTGTGAATATCGATATTAATTACCAACAACATGTCTAAACTTAATAATTGAGCATATGCTGTGAAATTGCAGTACTTGGTGCTAATAATATGTAATAATATTGTGATTTATTGTATTTATTGCAGCCCGGTCTCACTTAATTGATAGCCCTCCTACTTATAATCTTGATTATGGATACAAAAGCTGGGAAGCCTTTTCTAATCTCTCCTACTACACCAGGAGCCTTCCTCCCGTGCCGGAGGGATGCCCAACACCTATGGGAGTAGCAGGTGAGCTATCAGCCGAACACCATGGATTTCTTAAGTGTCAAATTAACAGTCCTCAGCCGCTGCAAAATCTCTCATTTGAAGTAACACAAAAAAATCTTAATGGACGTGCACATGTAGGTAGTCCGATCCATGACTAACTCACTGAAGCATATACACGCTTCAACAGACTGAGGATGAACAGGACTAAGTGCATCAGATCAAGTTTATTCTGAATTTTAAACCCCACGTTCAGTATCTGCATGTTGTACTGTGATTCACTCATCAGTGTACTACTTCTGAAACATGATGGGTATCAAGTATTTACCTAGATTTATTCAGGAACTTTTGGATATAGGCATGATTAAAAGCGTAACCTAATGGTGTCCTTCTTTTTATTTAAAAGGAAAGAAAACACTTCCTGATGCAAAATTAATTGTGGAAAAATTCTTGCTGAGAAAAAGATTCATCCCGGATCCTCAAGGTTCCAGCTTGATGTTTGCGTTCTTTGCTCAGCACTTCACCCATCAGTTTTTCAAGACAGATCACAAAAAGGGCCCTGCCTTTACAAGCGCAACGGGACATGGTGTAAGTATACATCTAGAAGCTGAAAGAAAGCACCTTGATAGATATCTTTTAAATATATAAACTAATGTTACAATGTTATGAAATGCATTTGTATTTAAAGAAAGCACTCCATGTCTGCTTAATTAGAATAACGTTTGCCAAGGCTAGATGGATACAAAAAGTATTAAGAGCGCTTACTGTTTTCCTGAATAAAGTATGAGTAATCGTTGTACTTAATGACAAGTTGTAATTACATTTTGTCCTGGATCAGTCTTGTCCTGAAAGGAACCCATTATCTTACAATGCCGCTCTGCACCGTATCACAAGTGTACTGACAGGCCTGTTCCCTGTGTTTTAGGTTGACTTAACCCATATCTATGGACAGACCCTTGACAGGCAGCACAAACTCAGGCTCCAGAAAGATGGAAAAATGAAATACCAGGTAGGCATTACTCTTTATCACTTGAAGCACATATTGACTTACTGATATCACAGTAAGTCAATAGCAGCCCATGATCAGAATGAAAATGTAATTATTTAACAAATGCACATCAAAGGCCTTTAAGATATGGTCCTTTTCATCTCAGACTCATTAGTTAAGAGGTTAAGAGCAGTTGGAGTGTGACTTTCCATAACATACTTACAAGGAAAGAAATAAAGTATTTCTGTTGATTTCTAAATACGGAAAGGTGTCTAGTAATATCAAATAACAGAATTACTGCATTGTGTCATTGTAATATCATAAAAAGGCCAAAATAAGAGTAAATTGTTGTCTATTTTATGCTGACGGAGGTGTGTGTTATGCTTGCAGATGATTGATGGGGAGATGTACCCCCCCACAGTAAAGGACGTTCAAGTAGACATGCACTACCCTCCCCATGTTCCAGAGGAGCACAAGTTTGCTGTGGGTCATGAAGCCTTCGGCCTGGTCCCTGGGCTTATGATGTATGCCACCATCTGGCTGAGAGAACACAACCGCGTCTGTGACATCTTGAAACAGGAGCACCCTGAGTGGGAGGACGAGCAGCTCTTTCAAACCACCAGGCTTATCATGATTGGTGAGTTAGCCTTGTCTGGTCTTTCCAAAAGTAATGTCGGAGACATGAAATAACTATTGCATATCTCACCACAAGATAAATCGCTAAAAAAAAAAAACATTTTCTTTCTTTTAATAGGTGAGACCATCAAAATCGTGATTGAAGATTATGTTCAGCACCTGAGCGGGTACCACTTCAAGCTGAAGTTTGACCCTGAGCTGCTGTTTAACAAGCAATTCCAGTACCAGAATCGGATTGCAGCCGAGTTCAACACCCTCTACCACTGGCACCCACTCTTGCCTGATTCCTTCCTTATCCAAGATAAGGAGTACAGCTACCAACAGTTCCTCTTCAACAACTCTCTGGTGAAGGAGCATGGCATCAGCAACCTGGTTGAGTCTTTCACCAAGCAAATTGCTGGCAGGGTAAGAGTCTTCTGTCATTTAGCCCATGCTTGGGCATTCTCCACACTGCAGTAACTCATTCAAATTACCATATTGAAGTAAGTTGATGTCAGAAATTTTAATACTGTTTTGGAGTAAACTTTTAATGATATCTATTACAATATCCCTGTAATGGTAATCTTGGTACTGCATTTTGAGGATGTTTTGTTTAGCCAGGTAGCTTACTGTCCATCACCCCTCATTGTAGGTCGCCGGTGGCAGAAATGTGCCCCCAGCTGTCATGAAGGTAGCACTAGCTTCCATCGAACAGAGCAGACAGATGAAGTACAGGTCCATGAACGAGTACAGGAAACAATTCACCATGAAGCCTTACCGCTCATTCGAGGAACTCACTGGTAAGAACTGCTATATTTACATTGCTTCTTTGGAAGTAAACTCGATCATTTTGAACCTTTAGTGGTGCTTGTTTAAAAACAGCAGTGGGCTTGACGACATGGTTCTATAATTAATTATGAGTGTGACAGGGTATAGGTTGGTTATTATGCAATCATTTTCTGAAACTGAATGTTTTCCACGTTTTTGAAGTAAGGCGTGTAAATGGGATTTTCATGCAGCCTTCTGTGTCAATAAGTGAAATGTAATGAATCTAAGAAGTAGGTGCTTTGCTGTAATTACTGTACTTTAAAGTGGAGATATTTAATTATTCCATGGTTGTGGCTAGAAGGATCTGGAAAAACATGTTCCAACCAAACTCTCTCCTATAATTATTGTATTTATAATATTAGTCTGCATGGTTGCAATACCTGTTGACTGCTTTAATTGGTTTTCTCCAAGACTAGATAAGAGTGTACAGTATAGTCTATAGCTTAAAGTCCCAATATAAGGTTTTGTCCTGCATACGATGAGATGTGTACTGCAGTGCCACTAAAATATGTACATTACAGGATTATTACAGAACACTAGCAGATTAATGGAGTGCATTTCAAATGTATGTGTGTTGCAGGCGAAAAAGAAATGGCAGCTGAACTGAAGGAGCTGTATGGAGATATTGACGCGATGGAGTTGTACCCCGGTTTACTCGTGGAGAAGCCTAGACCTGGTGCCATCTTTGGGGAGACCATGGTGGAAATGGGTGCCCCCTTTTCCCTCAAGGGCCTTATGGGCAATCCTATCTGTTCCCCACAATATTGGAAGCCAAGCACCTTTGGCGGGAAAGTGGGCTTTGAGATCGTGAAGGACGCCTCCCTGCAGAAACTAGTCTGCCGCAATGTCAAAGGGCCTTGCCCAGTGGCGTCCTTTCATGTGCCTGAACCGGATCAGGCAGGCTCTGCAACCATCAATGCAAGCACTGCTCACTCAGGGAAAAGTGACGTTAACCCCACTCTGCTACTAAAAGAACGAACTTCTGAACTTTAAGAAAATACTGCTATTTATTTATTTATTTATTTTATTTATTTGTAATTTTAAATCAATATGTAGAAGAAACAAGTGTGCATATATTTATTGGAGTACTGTGTCTTTTTAAATTTGTATTTATTTATTTATTGAAATGTTCTAATACTATTTATGTAAATGTTTTTTTAATACTATTTCTATGTCTTTTAAAATGTTTCTAATTGCTCACTTTTACATTTTAATTTTTTTTTGTATTTATAAATTTTCTACAATGTATAAATAGATTTTTCTATTTTTTACGTAATTTATTACAAGTTATACTACTTAATTTTTAATGAAAACCTCCCAGCTGGTTAGTTCCTTTCCTTTCTGATGAGTGAAGCACATAACCTGGATTGGTGTTACATGTCATTGCATATTCTTGCTAGTCAAATGCGAGGCATAATCTGAGGCATATGTACACTGTATGTGATCGTTCTAGAAAAAGAGGCCTGTTAAAGCAATGGCACTGTTAAATGAAAAATCAACCCTGAATTTTCTGCCCACCTTTTAATATTTAAAGGTGGTGCACTCTATAATGATCTGACTAGACAATCAGCAAAATACATGGAATCATGTATAATTTGCATTCTCACGAACACTGACATTTATGTCATTACAATCGGGTCTTCCCTGATATACCCTTAAATGCAATAATACAATGGATCTGCACCTAGAATTATATTGGGTCAAGCCCCTTTGCCCTGATCACAGCCTTGACATGATTGGCACAACTCCATAATGTGCTGGAAAAGGCCTTGAGGGATGTTAATAAATTCAAGGTACCCCCACCTTGAATTTATTAACCTTGTGTTGTGTTGCTCTGTGTTGCACCTTGGGGAGCAACACAGAAAATATTGCATTTAAGCAATAATCTCTTACAGCACTCATTACCAACCAGGTACCGAAGGCAGGGGTACTTAAAGAAAGACAAGGTCAATTATGTTCAGGTAATGACCGCTGCAGAGGCTATTAATGCTATTTTAAACCAAACTAATATTTTTAAGTATGTGTGTATGAATACCTTTTTAAAAAAGTTATATTTTGGTCTGTATCCCTTAAGCAGCTTTAAATTTGCGTTGCCATTTAAAGCCAATTTCAAGATTCTAATGTCACGTTTGCTTTAAGGGCTACTTTCTTTGCAGGAAGAGACGTACAAGCTACACGTTTCAGGCTACTTTGTTGCAAGCAACTGTATCAAAGGACTGTTGATTTTGTAGGCGGAACATTGCGTCATAGAATTAATCAGCCAATGAAAGTGATGTAAAAAGTCATGTGACTAACTTCTTCACTGGCGAAAAAAACTTTCAAAAATGTCAAAGAAAGTGATAGCGGAGCCGGTGTAGAATATTGTGAGGAAGATTCTCCTTATCGATTTCATTTTTTTTTTTTAATTTATAGGTAGTATAGGCGAGTAAATAAATGTTAATCGGTCCATTCCTGGTAGTTAATGATCAATTTGTCAGTTAATGCCACGAGATGTAGTGGAGCGGCATTAAAGTCGACAAAACGATGTACTATTATGAACCGTTTTAAACATAATGTTGTGTTGGCATTATAGTCTAATATTAGAAATAAAAAAAACGGTTTGGTACTGATGCTGAAGCATTAGAGCGTTCATATTGAACCGCAACGGAATGTTAACAGTGTGTTAACAGTATGTTACGTGTAAGTTCCCAAGTTGTGTTTTCAGTAGTCATTTTCTCTCAAATAAAGGCTTTCATTTGATACAACTTAAGAGTAATGGAACATTGCAGTTCAGCAGACGCAACTTACAAATATTGTTACACAGTTCCCGATATCCGATTTGTAGAAGGGAAAAAATCTGGCATAATTAGGAGTTCTGTTCATAATAATAATAATAATAATAATAATAATAATAATAATAACAATGATCACATTTTAACTTCTTTCTATTTATAATTAGTTTTATTTACACAAATAAAACAGAAAAACATTCAAGCCAAAAATAACACATTCAGAACAAAAATGGTAAATATTACTAATACAATTCTTTATATACATATTTAAGAATAAAGGTTATTATATTGAAAAAAAATGCTGGTAAATTATGTGGACACTTAAAAAAAAACCCATAAACGTTTTGATAGGAAATCTCTTGTCTTCTCTGAGTTGTCCATCAGCATTCTCTCTACAATTTCTAAATACCGTACTGTACAATAGTGTCCCCTGAAATCTGAAGCAACGATGGAGAAGCAACAGATTTCATTCTACATTTTCTAGCAACATGTAGACCCTTGACTTTTGAGGACACCTGGAGTAAGATAATGGAACCTGATTGGCTGAGTGAGATTGGCATTAAGACAAGACAGGAGTGCCTTTAACCCTTGAGGGATGTGAGCGCGTGTTAACGATACCCCCTGGAGTTGTCTTAATGCTTTTATTCAACATTTAAAATTTAAAAAAAAAATCATTGTTTTATATCATTTTACTGTTTTATTTTATTCTCTCACTGAGTGGATGTGCATCAATGCTATTGAGAAAGTAGATCTTTTAAAAAGAATGACATCGTAATACTGTTTGCTTTTCGTTGCTAGCAATGTGGTGGAGAGAATCTGGCTGCCACCGATAACAGAAATCCTACCATTTACAGTACTTTCAATATTTCTTACACAACATCATCATGCTACAGATCATACAGGACCCAAGAAAATAGTATTGAGACGACTAAATACAACTTTGAGCAGAGCTATTTCTAAAGCTAGCTGTAGCCTGTTTGGCAGGCAAAATAAATGACTTAAAAATATTTATGAATGCATGGTCCCTCTCTACATATCAGCCACCTGTTAGTGTTTACAACAGCCCATTGGCTTTTTAATAAAAGCATTAAGTTATTTCAGGACAGAGAACAAAAACAAGTATACTGGCACTCTGGTATATGGCGGAATACAGTATTTAAAATTGGAAAAAAAGATACTAGTAAATATAGGAAAATGTGAGTAGAAAGTGAAAGATGTATATTTTAATGGCAAATTTACAACTCTTAGAGCCCTTAAAGATAAATACAAGATACCGTCCCACCAAACTTCAGTATACACTCAAATTAATATTATTTTATTTATATACATTTTGGAAAACCAGGAAACGATGTTAAATTTATAATTATGCTGCACATAAGTGAAAGCATTGTTTTAATAGATTTGTTCATAGAATGTTAGTATGGAGTGATGTGTTTATATAATGAGGAGGCAGCCAGCTGTCCATCTGAGATGAATCCACCGCTTATAGAATGTCGCTTGGCTCTCGCCAATCAAAGTGCTCCCTCAAACCACGCAGTTGCACGAAACACAATTGTGATTCAGAATACAGGTAAGCAACTAGTGCAGACAAAATGTGCTTGTTCCAGCCTGACTGAACTAGAAATCTAGGAGTGGTGTGCATTGTAATGACAGACCTGTGTTAGCGTGCCGGTTGACACCCACATGGAAAAAGAAGCAAAGTATTTTGAAGTTGGGAGGGAATGTGTGGGTGCAATTAATGGATTTTGCTTGGGGGCTTAAAAAAACAGAATCACTTAAACTGGATAAAATTATATATAAAAAATGAAACATTTGTTTTGTACATAAATTCCTTACAGTAAAGAGGTAACATTAGTTTTGATTACTGTCGAGTACATTCATTTTATTTATTTAGCATTTCAGCCTAGGGACACCAATATTATTATTATTTATTTCTTAGCAGACGCCCTTAGATTTATTTTAAATTGAATGTTTTACTGCATTATCTAAACGCTTATGTTATGTATGATGAAGCCTCTTACGTGTTCAGTTATGCACATGTGGCAATGCATGTCTTTATTTTAAAAAGGTTGACCAGCGAGAAAAAAAATAAGGAGTGGCTATTCCTCAGGCACAATCTTTCCTGTACAGGAGAGGAATGCTGGGTGGGTTCGGTTTTCAACTGTTATGTTAGATTGCCTAGGATACAGTAGAAACATGACACAGTTTGCCTGTAGTTCCTTACATTAAGTCCTATGGCAAGAATAGAGGAGATTATGCATGTGTGCATTATTTTACCAAATACTCTTTGTTCACTGTGGTAAAAATGCACAGTAATTCCACACTTTTCATTCTCCACTATACTCCACCTTTACTATTCTTCTCTATACTTTTCCAAGCTTGCCCGTGTTTGTTAGTACATATGTACAGTACTGTGCAAAAGTTTTAGGCAGGTGTGAAAAAATGCTGTAAAGTAAGAATGCTTTCAAAAATAGACATGTTAATAGATTATATTTATCAATTAACTAAATGCAAAGTGAGTGAACAAAAGAAAAATCTAAATCAAATCCATATTTGGTGTGACCACCCTTTGCCTTCAAAACAGCATCAAGCATCAATTCTTCTAGGTACACTTGCACACAGTTTTTGAAGGAACTCGGCAGGTAGGTTGGCCCAAACATCTTGGAGAACTAACCACAGTTCTTCTGTGGATTTAGGCAGCCTCAGTTTCTTCTCTCTCTTCATGTAATCCCAGACAGACTCGATGATGTTGAGATCAGGGCTCTGTGGGGCCATACTATCACTTCCAGGACTCCTTGTTCTTCTTTACGCTGAAGATAGTTCTTAATGACTTTCGCTGTATGTTTGGGGTCATTGTCATGCTGCAGAATAAATTTGGGGCCAATCAGATGCCTCCTGATGGTATTGCATGATGGATAAGTATCTGCCTGTACTTCTCAGCATTGAGGAGACCATTAATTCTGACCAAATCCCCAACTCCATTTGCAGAAATGCAGCCCCAAACTTGCAAGGAACCTCCACCATGCTTCACTGTTGCCTGCAGACACTCATTAGTATGCGCTCTCCAGCCCTTCGGTGAACAAACTGCCTTCTGCTACAGCCAAATATTTCAAAGTTTGACTCATCAGTCCAGAGCACCTGCTGCCATTTTTCTGCACCCCAGTTCCTGTGTTTTCGTGCAGAGTTGAGTCACTTGGCCTTGTTTCCACGTCGGAGGTATGGCTTTTGGCCGCAAGTCTTCCATGAAGGCCACTTCTGACCAGACTTCTCCGGACAGTAGATGGGTGTACCAGGGTCCCACTGTTTTCTGCCAGTTCTGAGCTGATGGCACTGCTGGACATCTTCCGATTGCGAAGGAAGTAAGCATGATGTGTCTTTCATCTGCTGCAGTAAGTTTCCTTGGCCGACCACTGCGTCTCACGGTCCTCAACGCGTTGCCCGTTTCTTTGTGCTTCTTCAAAAGAGCTTGGACAACACATCTGGAAACCCCTGTCTGCCTTGAAATTTCTGCCTGGGCGAGACCTTGCTGATGCAGTATAACTACCTTGTGTCTTGTTGCTGTGCTCAGTCTTGCCATGGTGTATGACTTTGACAGTAAACTGTCTTCAGCAACCTCACCTTGTTAGCTGAGTTTGGCTGTTCCTCACCCAGTTTTATTCCTCCTACACAGCTGTTTCTGTTTCAGTTAATGATTGTGTTTCAACCTACATATTGAATTGATGATCATTAGCACCTGTTTGGTATAATTGTTTAATCATACACCTGACTATATGCCTACAAAATCCCTGACTTTGTGCAAGTGTACCTAGAAGAATTGATGCTGTTTTGAAGGCAAAGGGTTGTCACACCAAATATGGATTTGATTTAGATTTTTCTTCTGTTCACTCACTTTGCATTTAGTTAATTGATAAATATAATCTATTAACATGTCTATTTTTGAAAGCATTCTTACTTTACAGCATTTTTTCACACCTGCCTAAAACTTTTGCACAGTACTGTATGTCTCATATACATTTTTATATGTACATGCTTGTGACATACTTGACTTAGTATCTTATACTGTACATACTGTGGATACAGGGCATGGTGATCTATATTTCATGACAGCTCATATTTTGTAATTACTGATGAGGGGAGTTGATTTATATTATTCATATTGTATAGAAATATCACGACAGTTACTTGCGAGACTTGGTAAAACTGAAATATAAAACTACATTTGCTTTTGTCCAGCTGAGCTGCTGATAAAACTATAATGTCAGGGACAGCCCAAAGGGCAAGTGCTGTAAAAAAAACAAAAACAAACAATAGAGCCGATGACTGAAAACACTTGTGGCCAAAGTATGTTAAGAGTGAACCTGAAGCAACTAGAGCCCTGGGGTGGGAGTGGAAAGTGCATAGGTGATCTCACGATGGCTTAAGCATGCAAATAGAGTTGTTTGACTGCTTCATCTTTGTCTGTATAAATATGGGTTGTCTGCGAGCTGCTCAGACACGCTCCTGAGAAGACCTCCAGCCCTCTGGATGCACCATTGCAGGGGGTTCTGCTCACATGAACTCCCAGCAGACAGGTAACAACTGGTTCTAACTGCTGTTACGCTCGTGGCTCCATTCCATGCCTCATTTTAATGGGTTCTTGTGACAGGACAGCATCACTGGCAATGGTGTTTAGACCAGGAAGGGCGACTCAGACACAGAAGTTGCAGGTAAAGTGCAAATGCGCACATTTAATTAAATGACAAAACAATAAACAAAACACAGGAACAAAACAAAAGGCATGGTGGCCAAAATAAACAGGTTTAACAGAAACTCACCAAACATAAACAAAAACAGACAGGGCCATAAATCCAGCACAACACGGAACACAGAACATGGAACACGCACCTCCACTTCTAACACCAACATCAATCCTAGCCTAACCAATCTAACATCCGTGATCACCTTATTTATACACAATTCTTAGCTCCAGCCACATTCCCCCTGCCAACCCATTATTCCTCACAACAACACACACACACACACACACACACACGTGCACTGGCAGGGCTTTCCCCTTGCCACACTGCCACAGTTATTTATACTTGTAACCTTTGTAACTTGAAATCAATTAATGAGTAATTCGAGCATTGATTATACTTTATTGCTATTTATTGACAATGAAAATAATAGAATCAATTAAACTACAATCTTAAAATACTTGTTTGTTTAACTATTCTTGGATTTTTGTACAATTGCAGTTCATTTTAATATACAGTTAGTTTTCAACTGAGTATACTGACAGTTTAATATAAACATGTGAACATATAATAAATTATAGCTGAGCTAAGATCACCAGACCTCAGCTTCCCCCATGCGTCAAATGAAAACCGGATTTGACCAAAAGTGACCTGGACCCTTTTGCAAGTGCTGCAATAGGGCCCCCAGAGACTAGAGTCAAACAAGTAACCTAGATGTAAAATGTTACATTTTATAATGCAGATACACCATATATCCAACCCTTTGCATTTATATTGTTTCTCTAGAAGAGGCTGGATGATTTAACATATTAACTGACTGTGTGGGAGTGGTGTTAACCCTTGGTTTACCCCAAATTCAATATGAGAAAGTTTCTTATTGCAACATTGGAGCAGTCACAATTGTACATTTACTTTCAGCTCATTGATGGGAAGTGGCTTTTGCCGTTGTCAGCAATGCAGAGGTCAACTTCTAGGATAGCAGAAGTGTGTCCTGCACATTTGTTTGAGTTTTTCTTATTGATGTTTTGGAGATGGAATAAACCACCACAATTCTAGATGGTGGGGGTGGGGTGGGGTGTGGGGTGGGAGAGGGATCATCTAGCCCTTAGACCTGAATCAGAGAAAGATAATTTTACAATTTTAATTGGTATGTTTATATGTGTAGTGCAACATGCTTTATTATGCACTACTTTTCATTTTTTAGTGACATCAGGTCCTTTAAAATCTGTTTTCCTGTACTGCTTCAGCCAGAGTTTTCCCATACAAACAAACAGCATAGCTCCAAAAACATCAGAGATGAAGTACGTGCCTCCTAGCATAGAGCTTTGATTTTCTGTACCAACTTTGATTTCCTGTACCTGAGCTTTAAGGTTTCAAAACGTATCCTTACTTATTAGGTATTTCCTGATTTCTGGAAATAATTTTATTCAGCTATGCAGATATGATCTTTATGCAGATAATCTATTTAATAATATCTATAAACAGCAGATAATGCATATTTTGTAGAACTAGCAACCCCTCATACTACACGCAATCATCTTTGCAGATGACACAAAAATTGGAGGAGTGGCAAATATCGTTGCAGCAGCAAAGGTCATCCAAAATGATCTAGACAGCATTCAGAACTGGGCAGACACGTGGTAAATGACATTTAATATAGAAAAGTGTAAGGTACTGCACGCAAGCAATAAAAATGTGCATTATAAATACCATATAGGAGATATTGAAATTAAAGAAGAAATCTATGAAAAAGATCTAGGTGTTTATGTTGACTCAGAAATGTCTTCATCTAGACAATGTGGGGAAGCTATAAAAAAAGGCCAACAAAATGCTCGGATCGATAGTGAAAAGTGTTGAATTTAAATCAAGGAAAGTAATGTTAAAACTTTACAATGCATTAATAAAATCTCATCTAGAATATTGTTCAGTTCATATAGTTCAGTTCTGGTCACCTCGCTACAAAAAAAGGGTATTGCTGCTCTAGAAAGAGTGCAAAGAAGAGCAACCAGAATTATTTTGGCTTTAAAATGCATGTCATATGCAGACAGGCTAAAATAATTGAATATATTCAGTGTTGAACAAAGAAGACTATGTGACGATCTGATTCAAGCATTCAAAATTCTAAAAGGTATTGACAATGTCGACCCAAAGAACTTTTTCGACCTGAAAAAAGAAACAAGGACCAGGGGTCACAAATGGAGATTAGATAAAGGGGCATTCAGAACAGAAAATAGGTGGCACTTTTTTACACAGAGAATTGTGGGAGTCTGGAACCAACTCCCCAGTAATGTTGTTGAAGCTGACATCCTGGGATCCTTCAAGAAACTGCTTGATGAGATTCTGGGATCAATAAGCTACTAACAACTTATGTTTCTTATGTTTTTATGTTCTTATGTATTAACCACTATGGAAAAGAGCCAGACTCATCTGCATTCATGGTTATAGAGTTTTTAACCTCATCTCAACATATCGACAGAGCACAGA
Source organism: Acipenser oxyrinchus oxyrinchus (assembly GCA_030684275.1). NCBI lineage: Eukaryota > Metazoa > Chordata > Actinopteri > Acipenseriformes > Acipenseridae > Acipenser > Acipenser oxyrinchus. The sequence continues at coordinate 11,536,017 of CM060258.1, read as the reverse complement.
ATCTTTAGAAGCAGTATATCACACAACACTGCCCGTTCCACAAATCAATCCATAAATAGCATTTTAATAGGCTACAGATACAATAAAACATATGTATGTAATACAAATTAAAAAAAAGCTACAAACAGAGTCATTTTTATTAATGTCTGCTTTATATGTGTGAATGAGCATGAATAATTACACATTGTTGGCTGAGTAGGAGCATTGCTCATTAACTGGACTTTCATAGTCCCAATAGAGATGAGAAAGTCTGGATACTCCTCACCGTGGTAAGTGACATGGAAAGGCATTTAAAAAAAGCTCTGCGCTGTTTAAAAACATTAATTGATCTAGACTGGGCCAAAGAGGATGTCATTTCCTCTTAGGAATTTTGGAGAATCACTGCTACAGTGCTTACAAACACACACACACACCATTGTGAAAGGCTGCATGTTAAAATTCTGGCCAGAATTACTTGAAGTATTATCTTCATAATAACATAATAATAACGTTTGCCTAAGAAGCCTGGTTATTGCTTTATTCGGGCAACCATGATTTCTAACTGGAAATGAGTAAATATTAAAATCAGAGGAGAAAATCTAGCCATAACACACAACATGTTTTATTTACTATACTCATTCTTTTTTAGACAGTTTTACAGTCGTTTACAGAAACTACTTTGTGTATTACTTATCTGTTTAATTCCGAAAGACCAAAGTTTTCAAAATGTGTAACTCGGTTTCAGAGCTGAATCATCCATGATGCACTACTTTCAGTATCAGCTACTTGCATGCATGGATTCCTGTTAGTGTGAAGGATGACGTATTCAAATCAGAATGTGTTACTGACAGTTTTAGAAAAAATATATGTCCATCTGCACCTAAAGCCAAAATAAGGTTTTTTTTTGCACAGCTCATGAAAAATGCTACATAAGGGAAACACTACTGTTTTACTGCTTTAACTTCAAATGCCAAAATAATATATTGTCATTTCTCATATGCATTCAATGATACATTTTAAGGGAGATATTAACACATTTTACCATACTGTATGTGCAGAGTGTATGGTGAAGGAAAATGTAAAACTTGCCACAGGGTAAGTTCAGTCTACATGCAAAGGAGACAGAATAAACACATTCAATACAAAAGCTGTCATTGTTCTATTATTAGCCTGGATGATCCTGCTGGTTGCAGGCTGAACACTTGAGCTGCCATTTAGAGGAGAGTGCATTTACTTTTTTAAACTTTTTGTAGGACTGCTAAGACACATCCTTTTTCAATTCAGTTGTAAACCCCATTTGCTATCTTCTGTTTATTTACCCTGTTGTCATTGCTGTTGCTACATCTAGTGCTTGATACTACTTTACTTACATGGTATTTACACTAAATTAAGTAGCAGCCATTTTTGTATAATTGGTATGTTGCAACGACTGACTAAAGAAGGTCCTATCTATAATGTTCACGGAGGGTCATTTGTATTCCTGTGATTCAAACATTGCCTGTAGAAAGGTCATGTGAGGGAGAGTGATAAAACTTGTGTGAAATACAAACAAATGTTCCTACTAATATCTTCATCAGTGTTCGCAGTCTGGCCATAAGCATTACCGGTATGCGTTGAAAGAATGTCAAGCTTAACTCACCTCATCACTTTAGTGGTGGTGTGTTGGGATAAAAATATATTAGTATATCCTGAATAGGGAAATGGGGTAAGTTTGATTTTTTTTTGTCACAGCTCCCCAATGTAGTCTGCTTTTACACAAACAATTTGAAGGGTTGGTGAGGAGATTTAGGTGATAACACTCCCCAAGTGTCTCTGATCATTTTGTCACAGAAAACAAGGAAACAAAATGCAATAAATTTTTAAGACTAGAAATATACTTGCTTTATGTTGAGTGATTGCAATGTTTGTAAATGGTTGGAATTCCATTATGCTTCTGTGTATACTGTAAGTATCTAGACAGCTTTACATTGCAGGCCAAAAAAAATGTCTTTGAAAAAGTAGGCAGTTAAACATCTTAAACCATGTTTTTATTTCATTCTTGCAAGTGGCAGTTAAATAGTGTCTGCCACCTACACAGAGACCATCCATCAGTGTGACACTTGCTATTGTGAAAAAATGATTAAATATAGAAAGAAACAGGAAATACATGAGCAGGATTAGTGTAGAAGTCTGGGATCATTCATTCATTTCTGCTGCTTCATAAAGTATTAGGTGTCCAGTCCGGGGGTGGGTGTAAATGTATGAAAAGGGTTTAATTCATCAGTGTTTAGATGCATATCTCTAAATCAAATATCTAAATCAGTATTAGCAGTCCACCTATTCTGCTATTTCTACACAATTATTTTCAACTGACTTACAATTCCTACCTAGTCAATAAAGTGAATTGTACAAGCCTTAAATCAACAAGTCACTTAGCCCTAGTTTTATTGCAATGTTGCTGAATTTATAGTGCTGAAACTGCAGTCCCAGTGCAATTAAACTGCAGTCTTCTATATGTCCTTAATACTTCAGACAAGAGATTGTTAGTCTTCATATATAGCATTTTCCTGCCAAGAATACAGCTGAACTTTCTTTTGGTTTAATGGTGTAAGATTACTGTGCGTCACTGGAGTGAAACCCTGCTGCTGACTAGGATTTACAGCATGCTGTTCAACAGGGAATCTCCACAGCATCATGGAAAAGGATTAAAAAATGCCTTCCTTCCCATTCTGTAATCACTGTCTCAGGTATTCAAGAGCCCTGCTGCTTAATCATAATCCTTTGCGTAAATACCGGTACTATTTCTGTTCTTGATGTACCATGCAAGAAATTTCTTTTGCGTGTACTTTGTTTACACTATTTATTGCTAACATGTCAAAAAGTCATAGACAGACACTAAAGATAAGTTAAACCCATCTATGTCATCAGCAGAGTAATCTGATTCCAAAAGGTCATTGCTTTGGCTGATTTCCCTTCTTGTAGATTCTTTTATAATGAGTTCAAGTTAAAAGGAACCTGGCAGAAATACACAATCAGCATTAAAAACTGTGCTCTTTTCTTGCCGGCTGTAATTACACTTATAGTAACCCGTAATCATCTTACAGGCATAACTTATTGTGAGAGCGGGCAATAGACAGGGGGGAGTGTAATTAACACCTAAAGTAATACTACATGAGAGGTTGAAGAAGAAGCTAAGAAGTTCAGCTTGGACTTCGCTGAACTGCAATGGTTGCAAGTCTCGCTCTGGATTCCACAGGGAACGTTGCACTTTCAAGCACGCTGTTCTTTTTATCATCAGTAATGACTGGGACAGACTCACATTTGTCAGGATACATGAATTTTAGCAGCGAAATAAGAAGCTTTTGCTATCTGCTCTCTGTAGGCCACTACTCATGGTAATTGCTAAGGTTCTTGGGAGCATTACCTTTTTTCCAATTTAGTCCCACATACATAATGTATATAAATCATCAGAATGACTGAGGATCCCCAAATTGTTTTTCAAAATACTGTATACTAGATTTTATTATGTCTTGATTTAATGTGAAGATCAGCTCATAGAGATGAGAATGCTTATTAAATATATACTGAAATTTGAGATGACAAAGAGATGGGCGCTTGATTTCCCTCAGATTCCCATGCACCCTTCACGGATGTGTTGGTGTTTTGTCAAAGCATTCACTTGACTGCCATCAATGCTGGCTCACAGTAGTTGGCAACAAATTAAGGAGTGTACATAAAGGGTTCAAAAATGTATCTGAGCAATTCAACAAACAAATACATGAAAACAGGGGTCTGCTGAAGTGAAAACAGTATCCACACATTATATAAAATGTGTTTTATTAACAGAAGTGTGTTGATGAACAAGCTGTTGTACTCCCACTTAAACTGCAATAGATTACAGTACTTTTGTGCCAAATAAGAACATAAGAACATAAGAAAGTTTACAAACGAGAGGAGGCCATTCGGCCCATCTTGCTCGTTTGGTTGTTAGTAGCTTATTGATCCCAGAATCTCATCAAGCAGCTTCTTGAAGGATCCCAGGGTGTCAGCTTCAACAACATTAAATAGAATATTTAGTTGTACATCAGGATTGAACCACTGTGCCATGTTTAATGTAACAAGTCCTTTGTTGATCAGACTGTATTTTGACTTCACATCCTTTGAAGAGTCACCTTGACCTTCTTTGGAGTTAGGTTTGAGTGCTGAATGAGAGAGGCTAGATGAATCACAGTTGCCACAGTCATCAAAGATCTGCATCACTAGACACCTGCATGTTGGAAAATGTGATCCCAGATTCTGCAGTACTTCTACTGTGTACTTCTGACCGAATTGGAAATAAAGAGTGTCTGACCATGCTGGGTGACTAAGCTGTATCAAAAACAAAAGGGTATGAATCCATATATTGTTGTAATTTTGATCCAATGACACAAGGCAAGCTCAGCTGTTATACTGTTAGTTCCAAGTCCATACCCAAGTGCTGCAAGATATGGACCAACCTGGACCTGAACTTGAATAAACAGCACTTGGACAAAAATTATCTAAGATGGTTGTTTGAGTGGTCTCAACACAACTGCTATAGAATCACACAATTTGCAGCTTCATTTCCCCGTTTCTGAAAACTGTACCGCCCACCAACTGTGACAAACTTGTCTGTAATGTCACAATGTTTTTTTCAGCTGCTGTACATTTGATATGGTGTAGGATGGAAATGTCATATTAAAGAAAATGTATTGGTAATGTTAAACCATGACTCTGGCATAAGTAGAGATGCTAAGGTAATTTAGGTTTAAAATGATTGGAGAGATAAAGCATGTGCAGAAATGTATGGGAAATATGGTAAATAAGTAACCATGGTAACCTTGTAAATAGGGTGGTTGAGGGTTGGTTGCAATTGAACGAAATAACATCTGAATGGCTATTTTCTATTGATAATAAGTAAGATCACAGATGTTCTGAGCCTACTATAGTATAAATACCAGGCATAAAGGCATACACAGACAGAGACAGAGTAGAAAACAAAGCTGAGATAATGAAGAACATCTTAACTGTTGCCTTTTCACTCTCAGAACAAAGTGTTCAGACTCCAAAAATAATAATCCTGAACACTATTACATTCAGTATCCTACACATTAATTCATGGTCACTTATAACTGAGTGAAAATTGAATTTAGTACCTACCTGTCTATGATTCAGAAACCCATAGATCCACAGGGAAACCTGTTTATGAAAAGTGGACAATGTACTGTATATCAAAAGATATATGGATTTGAAATCCTAATGACAGTCAATGGCAATATATAAAATATTATATATCTGAAACTTCTTTGGAATTATATAGAAAATAGTTTATATAACTGTTTGATAGCAACTTCAATTGCATTAAGTTATATTATTATTATTATTATTATTATTATTATTATTATTATTATTATTATTATTATTATTATTATTATTATTATTGCTTTTGTTATTATACATTTTAATGTATTCTTTCTACTCCAGCACTTAACCCTTCAGTGTCTTGACCTTTTCCTCTGAAAGTCATTACTGAGATGAGTGAGTTATGTCTTTGCCCTCATAACCACTCAATATTCAAATGAAAAAAGTTTCATTATATCTCAGTGAAACAGGGCCCATCTACACAAATGATTAACATACAAACCAACAAATTCTAACACACAGAGTATGGTTTTCCCCTGTGTTCTTGAAAGTGATGTTTACAAGATGTGATTAAACAAATTGCTTACCAAGAAGATTCATTATTATTTATTTATTTGCAGACGACCTGATCCAGGGCGACTTACAATTGTTACAAGATATCACATTATTTTTACGTACAATTACATTATTTTTTACACATTATTTTTTGCATATAATTACATTATTTTTTACACATTATTTTTTACATACAATTACCCATTTATACAGTTGGGTTTTTACTGGAGCAATTTAGGCAAAGTACCTTGCTCAAGGGTACAGCAGCAGTGTCCCCCACCTGGGATTGAACCCACGACCTTCCGGTCAAGAGTCCAGAGCCCTAACCACTACTCCACACTGTTGCCCTGGCTGTGGACTGGGAGGCAGTGTGGTTGAGTGGTTAGAGGTTAGGACTGAGCCCGGTTTTCAATTTTTGGTCAACCCTTAAAAACGTGTTGGTTTGCTGTAACCTAGGAATTAATAATACTGCTGTGACTGGAACTCTGAGACTGTCGAATGTTAAAGCTGGATGTAACTGGTCCTGGAAAGAAGGACAGCCAAAAAGTTATATATTAAAAAAAAACAGCTAACTTTAGGTGCATGAATAGGATCAAAAGTCACTAATAGAGATATAAGACACTGAGCATTTGCAGTATTGCAGACTACGCATAAAGGGGAAACAGCCCCTTCTATTTTCCAACTGAGCCAGCGAACCAAGTTTCATAGAGAGTACAGGGGTGCTGGTTGAAATTTGTATTAAGAATAAAACAATTTATTGGACTGTTGTAAATAGGAACCAATTTTGCCTGTACAGTACAGGAAGCACTTGTGTATATCAAGTAAACATAATCTATCAGGGATGACATTATTTGGGTTACCAATCGAGAATATTCATCATGGAAAAAACATGTATACCTGTATAAAAAAAAAAGATTCTACGTTTACTTACCCGCTGTTTGATATACAGCAGCGATCAAAGTTTAACATAGCGTGTTACAGTTTCAAGACTATGGCTTTTGAAAAACACAAGAACAAGAAGCCCACTGACATAGGGTACGGTATAATATTTTACAGTGAAGTAGTAGATAATGTTGACCAATAGTGCAATAACACTGAAGCTAATTTATGATTTTACATTTAAAGTTATAAATACATTTATTTTTAAACATGATCAATTGTTTTAATATGTATAGCCACATGACCAGGGCCATTAACTGGAGGATTGCTATTATCAACAACTATTATTACTATCTAGCACTTCCATCCTTGTGTGAGGCTATCAGTGTTTTTCCAGTATCTCATGAGGATAAACTAGTAACTAAATCAATCTGGCGTGATTAAATAGGAAGTTACCATTAGATTTGTGTAGTTTACATACTTAAGGTTGGAGTACATATACAAAACTTCCCTCACTGCACGCAACCTGGCAGGCAACTTCCTGTTTTTAAATCAATTTTCAAACAGCTCGAAAGGAAGAGTTTTTTTTTCTTATCTGCAGTGGCACATTTATGCTGACTTGTAGAATATCATATACATTCGTGTTTTGTATGATACACACTGATACCCATCTCACTTGGGTTGTAACCCCCTGTTCTACTATGTATATATCATAACATTTTACAGGTACATGATGATGCAATCCCATCAACTACCAGGCTGAGTAAAACTGTCTTTAAAAACAGCTGGTCCGTAGCAAAAAATCAAATGCTTTTTTTTTAAATTTTTTATTTTTTTAACCATGGACCAACTAAAAAGAGGTTACCATTTACTGGGTGACCTGGGAACCAGGGTGGGGAACTGGTAAGTAGAGTCGAGGGGATTTAAACAGGCCAGAATTGTATTTATTTATTTGGATTTAAACTGAACACAGGGGGTTAAAACCTTGCTCTTTTCAACTTTAATATTTCATTATATATTTTTTAATCTCTTTTAGTATTTGTTTATTTAGCAGACGCCTTTATCCAAGGCGACTTACAGAGACTAGGGTGTGTGAACTGTGCATCAGCTGCAGAGTCATTTACTACTACATCTCAACCGAAAGACGGAGCACAAGGAGGTTAAGTGACTTGCTCAGGGTCACACAATGAGTCAGTGGCTGAGGTGGGATTTGAACCAGGGACTTCCTGGTTATAAGCCCTTTTCTTTAACCATTGGACCACACAGCCTCTTAAAGTCCACTGTGATCTCGGGCTAATTAACTTGCCATTAGGTAAACATGTCTCAAATGTATTCTTGCTGCTGGGTAAGGCAAAGGTTAGTGTAGGGATGTCGACACAGGGGATCTTGATAACACAACAATGCATCTTTTTAAGGTGGGACAGATGATGGGAATGTAACTTCAAAAGAAGATGTAATGTGACACTAAAGGAAGCATCTTGGTTCAGAATTCCTTGCATAGTTGTCAAAATTTGAATTTAATACAGGTAGGTCACATCTTGCTCGACAGCAAACCTTAAAACTGGATTAATCTCAATCTCAATCCTCTGTCTTGAATTTCGAATACTAGGTCATCTAAAATTTTTGTAAGCCTAAATCTTGTTCCCACCAGGTGTTAGTGAAGACAGGGAAGGGCAATACAGAGATATTGTTACAGTCTGTTGCATTCAGCATGGAATCAAGATTGAAACTTGAGAACACTACATGGCACGAAGCGTATATTCTAAAATTAAAAAAATAATTTTCATGGTATGTTACATTTTTGTAAAAACTTGTCAAACCTTGCAAGGTCCCCGGTTCAAATCCCACCTCAGCCACTGACTCATTGTGTGACCCTGAGCAAGTCACTTAACCTCCTTGTGCTCCGTCTTTCGGGTGAAGCGTATTTGTAAGTGACTGTGCAGCTGATGCATCGTTCACACACCCTAGTCTCTGTAAGTCGCCTTGGATAAAGGCGTCTGCTAAAATAAACAAATAATATATGTCTGTTTCCTCCTGGATTGACACGTTAATATAGGGAAATATTTATTCTGATTGAATTAACATTACTGAAAAGTAAATAATGCTCCACAATCACAAGCCATGCTGCAATACAGACCCCCGGATTAGCTAGCAGCACTACTGTCCTTGCAGCGCCCTCTAGTGATCAAAAGCAAAACAAAACAAAACAAAAAAAAAACACCTCTGCGGGCTGATTGAAAACAGGAAATATCCAGAATATCCCATTGTAACTCATAAACAAAATCGTGATGTAGGTCAGGTCAGACTACATGTTAACAACATTAATGACGTTGAATAAAGAGATGTCATATGGCAGTCAGGCTTTGGTATTGCTCAAGACTTTCTGTTATGATAAATCTTACAAGTACTGGTAATGATCTCTTTCCCCACTGGCTGGGGTTTTCTCTTTTTCAACATTCTTCCTGTATGATTTATGTTGCACTCACCATTGCAAATCAATGCTGATACTATGAGTTACTCAATGGGCAGGTAAAAGGAGTGACTTAAAAGGACCATTCTGCTTGTGTTGCTTTTTATCTTGTACATAAAAAACTCATACTGACAGTAGCAGCCCCCAATGCTTTCCTAAAAATATCTAATATCATGAGCATTGCAATGTTGCCCCTTATATAAAAAATGTTGTTTGTCTACAATTTGAAGTACAGAGCTCTACGGCCAAATGTTTTGCATCACCTAGATTGTTGACTGTAAATTGGCGAGGAAGTGGTTACCTATTAATCCATACAGGGTGTGCAATGTGCTTTTGGGTATTTCCTTATAATCTTCTTATTATTATGTTCCTGTTCTGTTACAGTACTACTAATATGAAAATACTGCTCATTCATGTAGTTTAACCAATGGTATACTTTTATGGCCAAAATCCCAGACGTCATAAAAAATTCCAGAGAAAGTGACCTCGATAAAGGGAAAAAACTGAAGGCTGTGAAAACTCCAACTTAGCTTGATTCATTTCTGTTGAAAAAAACAACAGAAAAGAAAGATTTTGTAAAATTCAGATTTCCATTATGAAATACTGTTATTATTATTTGTTTATTTAGCAGACGCCTTTATCCAAGGCAACTTACAGACACTAGGGTGTGTGAACTATGCATCAGCTACAGAGTCACTTCCAATTACGTCTCACCCGAAAGACAGAGAACAAGGAAGTTAAATGACTTGCTCAGGGTCACACAATGAGTCAGTGGCTGAGGTGGGATTTGAACCGGGGATTTCCTGGTTACAAGCCCTTTTCTTTAACCACTGGACCACACAGCCTTCCTTACTGTCTCATAATGCATGTAATTATGTACCTTATGCATACTATGATGCACTATGTATTGCATACATAGCCAATATAAATAATCAATTTCTGTCTTGTACATCTCCACTATATTTCAAAGCACAATTGGGTTTAGGATTAGTGGAAATGTCTAAGGTGGAATTAAGTCTTTCAAATAATAAAGAAAAATCATTGGTTAACAGACCTATTGTAGAAATCAAAGAAGGATTCTCTTTGGCGATGAACAGTACTGCAATATTACCCACATTGATACATGTACAAGAGGTCCCAAAATAGATAACAAAGTCAATTTTAGAAAAGCCATTCAAAGGCCAGATGACCAAAATTACAAAGTGAGCGGTATGGCGATATGATAAGTATGCAAGTTTTTGTTTTTTAAATTGCGCTGGATGTGTGACCATCCCTCATTAACTAAACTTGTAGTCTAAACTTTAATTTTTTAAACTGTTTGAAATGCACATTTCTTGCTTGCACAGAGACACCGTTGTACTAAACACATAAAAGACCTAGGAGTGGATATGCTACACCAGCCTAGTTAAGCCCAGTTTGGTTAATTCCTGCAACCCTGCATTTGATTTAAATAAACAACATACAAAATAAAGTTATTATTTTTTCATCCAGATAAAACATCATTCGAACTATCTTTAAATCTATAACCAGATGCGCTGACACAGCAACCAAAAAGAACTCTACTTGTCGTGTGAAAAGGCCAGCGTTGCTTATCTGAAAATCATCCTTATATGTATTCAGAAAAACATTGAACAAAAAGCATCTGATGGTAGATGAGGGTAACAGTATTTAGGTCAACTGAGATAATATAATGACTTAACTAAACCCACAAGTTTATCTAGTGTTTTAGCCAACTTGAAATCTTCCTTTGCTATGAATGTGTGCATGAAGATGATTAAAGAACAAAACACAAGAGAGCATTTCTAACATTGATCATTATCAATTAACATCGGCATTGATATTGTTTCTTTTTAACATATCTTGGGAACCCATCTACTGCACATGAGAAGTTAGAAGCATTTCTGTACTTCTTGTTCATCTGCTTTGTTTTGTAGTTTCCTGTTTTTTTAACCAAAGAGTTTACTTGTTTAGCAGACAAACTGTATTTAATCAAGACAGGAACTTTCTTTTTTTTAAATTTCAATTCCAGGGCCAGGCTCTGTGCAATACAAACCAAATAGGAAAAAAAAGAGTGTGCAAATCAGATCTATGATTGTGGGCTGAATGGAATATTCTGAGGCTAACAGTACAGTAGCCAACAACCTTTCCTGTTTTATTTCATAAAGAAAGGAAAGCTAAGTAATGACTACTACAGGACATGTCATTGCTGAAACCTTGTAATGAAAACAAGAGAGAGTCATGCTAGACGTGCAAAATCCATAATGCCTGCCAATGTGGATTACTGGTAGTGATGTTGTGATGCAGTAGCAATTTTACTTAAAAAATTCTTGTAAAATTATTTCTACTGCGCTGTTGGGGGTTTTTGTTTTTCCATTAATCTAAAAAACTCCTGGGGGGACAAATGCATTTTTAAATAAAAACACAGAAAAATGTGGCCTTGACATAAAGGTTTGTTTTACTAAGGTGTCTTAAAATTCCATTTCACCTTCCATGTGTCCTTCTCACTGAGTGGCACATTTCACGCTGGTAAAATGCCACATGTATGCAGAGATTCACTGAGGTCACTGACAGGAATTGTAAGGAAGGAAATGCTACTGTTGGTGTGTTGAAATTTCTGTTTCACATGTGTATGTTGGCAATTAAATGTTTTCCTCGTGAAGTTTCACTGAAGTTTTCTTTCTGATTTTTTGATGAGTCAGTATTTTGATTTGTGTCTCGACGTACACTTTTGCTTTCACAGACTTACTAAGTCAGACTGCCTGAGTAGCAAGTTCAGTTTAGGTTGGCTCATTCTAGCTTGAGCATACGGCACGTCAGATTTTGTAAAATCTTCCATAACACCCAAGGGTAGAATATGCAGCAGAACCATAAAAAAAGTATTTCTCAATGTCTTTCTCATGGTCAAGAGAAAAGTAATAAAGCACAATCCTCCAGGGACGGTCCAGATAAACTGAGTTGACCCTTATGTATAAAGCACACAAATCCTCCATTACGTAATTATGTAATTTTTATTGACATGAATTTTGCATTCAACAAGTGGGTTTGATATGTTTTCTTTTATATTTTCTGTTGGTGTGACTGATATGATCGTTCATGTACAACACAAGTTGAAGAAAAAAAACATTTGACAAAATAAATGGAATGCAAAGAATGATTTATTTTGAGTATTAAAATAATAAACATAAAGACAGAAATGTATACATTTCCTCATAAGGTTGGCATACAGTGCCTAGCGATTCGATTAATCTCGCCCGCTCCTTTCCAAATCTGTTGAATTTATCCATCTTTTATTTAACATTATTTAGAGAAAGCTATACAATTTTAGAAAGGACAGTAGTTTTTCTTTTCCTTTATCTTTATGTTTGATTTTAGAACTTGTTACACAGAGCCTTATTTTAAACAGTGTCAGTATTTAGGAGATTTAACTACACCCTGAAATGTAAAGCCATTCTTCCATTAAAACAATAGAAACATCAATGACAAACTTTTCCATTGTTGGTTAATCTATCTCTCATCATCCTTTGGAACTCTATTGTCTCTTACGACTCTAGGTCTGTGACTCTTCTGTGTTAACAAATTTAGGTAGCCTTTTTTGAAACTTGAATAATAAAAAAATCTGCCGTCTTCTATTATTACACAGACAAGTGTAGTAACCTTTAAGCCTTTTGACTGCTTTTACAACTAAAATCTTAAATGTCATACCAAAGCGTGAAATAATTTGGCTACAGCTGCATAGTTTCCCATTGAATAATTCCACACTATCAGACAAACCAATCAGGACTCCCAGTATCTTGTTTAAATCTGTTAATGATTGTATGAGAGAATGTGATGGTTCTGGGTGTAACCCTTTTACCTAAGGGCCCTGACCCACCCCCTTCACATAGACAAAGTGGTTTTGAAGGACGGGCACCTTTGCAGGAAATAATTTGACTTTTTGTGGTTATTTTTACAACAAAGGGCTTAGTGGGTCATAGTTTGGCTAAAAATGAGTATATGATGCTGGAGGATCATTATCACATGGATGTATGCAGTTATAATTCATTGCATAAGGTCTTATTACTGAGTTAGCCAGCACAGGGTGTCAAGACAGGTGATGAGAATTTTACTTGGCCAAATTCAGTGCTTTGCACGTAAGTTATTTAACTTGTGTGTGATTTTCTGTTTTGTTGTTGTCTTTTTGTTTCCCTTTTCAAGACAAGAAACGGAGAGTAAAAATACAGGTCAGTTTTCAAACAAACATTCAAACAAAGCACAAGAAGCTTCCACACAGAATAAAGACACAAATTCCTTGCAAATATCAATGCAGTTTATTATAATTAGTAGGTTACTGACGTAGATATATTATGGAATGGTTACGTAATACCCTTTGGTTATTACTATAGTTGTTCAAATGAATGTGAGTTGCTTATTCATTACACCTTTTCAAAATCCCAGGGTATAATTACTACTTAGTTTTTCCAAGATTACATAGTCTTTCTGGTTCTCCAGGGCATGGCCTCAAGCCAAAAGATCTGAATTCAAATTTAATTCAGCTGATGACATTTTAACGTCTTTTTTCAACAGATTTTTTTCAGATTTATAAATCTCGTGAAAAACATTTCAATAAATGTTTAAATACTGTACTTTCAGATATAATTTATAATTCTGAAAATATTTAGAAAAGTTTCAACGTTTAAATCCAGGATGTGAAATAAATCCGAGAAAAAAAGCTCCACTTTTTTTTTTTTTTTTTTTTTTACACTTGGCGAGTTGAGATTTAGATAGCTAAGAAATATTTATTTTCAAAATAAATATATAAGTTGACTGCTAAATCCGGAAATGCAATTTTCTTTTTTTTAATTTAGTAGTCACCAATTGTTTTTAGAATTTTCTCCCCAATTTGGAATAGCCAATTATTTTTAGGCTCAGTTCACTGCAACCACCCCCGCGCTGACTCGGGAGCGGCAAAGACGAACACACGCTGTCCTCCGAAGCGTGCGTCGTCAGCCGACTGCTTCTTTTACACACTGCAGGCCCACCATGCAGCCACCTCAGAGCTACAGCGTTGGAGGACAATGCAGCTCTGGGCAGCTTACAGGCAAGCCCGCAGGTGCCTGGCCAGGCCACAGGGGTCGGTGGTGTGCAATGAGCCGAGGACACCCTGGCCGACCTAAGCCCTTCCCAACCGGGCGGCGCTCAGCCCATCCACAGTCATTTGCATGCCAACTCCGGATTTAGCAAAAATGATATATATGTGCTCGCCGAGTGTAAAACAGATTTAAAAAACGACATTTAGCTGAATGTGCTCGCCGAGTGTAAAACAGATTTAAAAACAGACATTTCGCTAAATCTGCTTGCCAAGTGTAAAACAGATTTAAAAACTTGAGCTCTTTTTCTCATATTTATTTCACATCCTGGATTTAAATGTTGAAACTTTGCTAAATATTTTCAGATTCATAAATTATATCTGAAAGTACACATTTAAACATTTATTTAAACGTTTTTCACGAGATTTATAAATCTGAAAATCTGTTTTTTGTTTAAATCTGTGAAAAAATATAAGATTTAGGCTAAAACTGGAGAAAAAAAAGATGTGTTAAAATGTTAATGCTTTTTTCTTTTTAAACTTGGCGCCTCATAATATCCTGGCAATGTTCTATTTTGTTAGGCATCAAGAAAATTTAAATTATATGCATATAAAACAACTACGTATTGATGACTACATGGCTATTAATTAAATATTTATTACTGCCACACAAAAAAGCCTTTTTCTTGTTCACCAGAATGACAAAGAATAGAAATGAAATATTGTGAAATCCATCCCTCGAGAGTATCAATTGTCTCTATAATGCAGGCTAATCCTAGTTAATTCTCATTCAGTCTCTGAATAGTTTTGAGAGGGCTTGTTTCTGTTTGGAGAAAGTTATGCTGCCATCTTGTGTCTAGACAAGTTTAATTTCACTCCCAGTTTCTGCTTCTGTACCACATTCCAAAAAACAGATTTCTTCTCTGCCCACTCAGAAATATAATATTTCCACATAGGACTTCAGACAACACATTGAATTAGGATATGTTTCAAACCAGTATGGACTGACATTAGAACAACGACTAACAGGATTGCTAATGATTAGTAACCACTGACGACATTCTAATGTGATGAAGATTTAAAGCAAAGAAATAAAATAAAATGCTTTGGGCTTTGTAGTAAGAGCTCTGAATAAAATATGATATGTGTAATTCTACAATATTTTAAGAGCAGACAATGAAAGTTATATTGTTTTTATAAGAGGTATGTTAACTTGTTGCTAAGTAGATATGAGTCATCTAACCAACACCAGAACTAAAAACTCTTACCCCTTAACTCTTGTGTAGAGGCAGTGCAGCACTTTGTGCAGCATAAAAAATGAGAAGAGCTGATGAACACTTTAAATCACCTGTCTCTAACGACACTGTAATTACACTGTAACAGCACCATAATATCAAAGTAGAAAATGTTGGCAGTTGCTACAGTATTCTGTAATTGCCCTGTATTTACACATGGTGTTCTTTGAAATGTAATAATATGTAACTACACATGCACTGTTATTACATCGTAGTTAAAGATACTGTTTCAAACAATGGGCAACTTGCAATATTAAGATAACTTTCTCCTGAAAGTGACCTTTCTCTCATATATTCTAGATTGACAGCACTAATTTACTAGGCTAAATGATCTAAGCAGCCACCACCAACTATCTTATTTCATACCAAATCATTTGAGCTGGTGCTATAGTAATTGTTCCATTAACCTGTCATCGCCTTAGAACTTTTACCAGCGCCTTCAAGTGTTCAAACCTGGCAATCTGCTTTTGAACATATGATTCTTAATTACATTGTTTTCATCTGTGCTTATGAAAATACAGTATTGGAGACCATAAGCAACAATGTTGTCAGTTACACACTTGTTTTCATAGCTCCAGTCTGTGAAATGGTTGTGGTTGCTATAGTTTCCACTAGCAACAGCCCTGTCTTATATATTTATAGAGATTTATTTATTTTAATACATCCAGGAGAATCACATTGCTGATTAGAAAACTGCCGTGTGAGTTGAAAGCATGTCTTCCAAATATTGGCATGTTGTCTAATTGAGAGGGGCATAACTGTTGTACATTGAAAGTGACGCAACCATTCATAAGACTCAAATCCATTAGGTATTGAAAAACATGTTTTTGAATGCAAACATGTTACTAGACATACAATAGTTTTTCTTCCTAATGTTAATGTTACATTACCTTGTGCATCAATTTGCAAAATGAATGCACCTGATATTTCGTCAGTAAGACTTTTATTTTATATGTTTTTCATTACACAAATGTGCACAGGTGGTGACAACTGGATGGTTAATTGTATTGGGAGGGATAAGCTACCACAGCTACACAGATTTGCAGGTCATTCCTGGGTCCCTAACTGCAAGGATATATGTTTAAAACCTTTTTTGTGCAATGCATAAAAACATTTCAGCAACCCTATATCTTAAATGAAACACCCCTGAGCACACCTTAGATGAAAACTACAAAACAAATGAACCTAGAGCTTGGTTACTTAACATTCCACAAACATTTTCTTCAAAAGAATAATGTTTTTCAGTAGAGACTCTCAATACTTGGTATTTATGATTTTGTGTTTGTTGAATCTGAAGTGGTGCCTTCTGTTTTACACAGAAATAATTCTTCCCAAAAAGCTGTGATTCTTTAAAGTTGGTTAAGTAAGTTCTAATGTCATCTAGTCCAGTTATAATACTGCCACATGTCTGGTCATAATACAAAGTAGTAATAAATTCATATGCTCCAGGAATGCTGTTGCAAGCCCATTTGATTGTCTTGACGTTCACCGGCATTACTTGTATCAAAATAGAACCCTATAAGTCTTTAAGCCAATAGCAGTCTACTGTACATGTGGCAGCACAACAGCAAGTATCCACGCTCCACTTGAGATTGAGAATACTGCTGTAACAGGAATGGACAACACCAAACATGCAGTCTTGTAAAATCATTGAACTGAACAGTTTTATTTTTCCTTCTGGGCTATTTAAAACACTTAAAACTGTCACCATATCCCACAGCAATTGCTAAAAAAACAATAATATTCATAGCTTGTTGCTAATTTCTTTTACTGCTTGAAAGATTTCATAGTAGTAAATCAGTTCTATGACATGATTATCATCAGTAACGATAACATCATAGTGAAAACAGAGGAGATGATATCATAATTAAACATAATCACGCTTCAAATACTATAAGTGGCTGTAACTAATGGTGCCTCTTTAATTTATGAAAAAGGCATACCACAAAATATGGTACAGAGTACTGTAACTGGAAAGTCACCATAAAAGGTGTGCATAAAGTGTGATTGAGTAAAACTGTTGTTAATTCAGTCGTTAAAGAAAACTTCATTCATTTATGAGTAATAAATAAATTAACTGATATCTCAATTAAGATTAGAAGTCGGTTACACCATAGAACTGGAAAGATATTAGTGTCATACTGACACAGTATGTGGGTTACCTCAGTGATAAGTTTGCATACATTTTATTAAAACAAAGTAACTTCAATGAGCAAAACAGAACATAAAATGTATAGGTTGAA
This sequence comes from Acipenser oxyrinchus oxyrinchus, assembly GCA_030684275.1. Classification (NCBI taxonomy): domain Eukaryota; kingdom Metazoa; phylum Chordata; class Actinopteri; order Acipenseriformes; family Acipenseridae; genus Acipenser; species Acipenser oxyrinchus. The sequence continues at coordinate 11,518,392 of CM060258.1, read as the reverse complement.
AAAAAAGCAAAGCAGATTGGTACTTTTAAGATGAAACTTACAAGACATGCTTCGACCAGTGCCTTTGTGGGTGTCTTCATGTTCATTTATATCATTGTTAATTGAATGTTTTTGAAGTTTTACTTTTGAAATCGTTAATCCTGGAGCATAGGGTCCAGAAGAGCAGATAATGTGCTCTTTAACTGTACAGAACATAATTCAATGTTTGTGGAATTCCTTAGTTTCTACATTTTTTTTTTTTTAAAGTTTGGCATCCTGGTCTTACAATAGGGTGGTTTTCAAAACTTCAAAACTCAGTTAAGAATTGTCTTTTAAACTGTCATCAACATGCATCAGATGTGCTAAAAGGGATACATTATTTTAAATTGCCATTACAACTTGATATAAACTGAACTACAGTAACAACATTCACAAGTACTATAAATATTTGAATATACTGTATTTATTGGAGACATTTGGGGGTCACGTTTAGCTAAATTTACTGAGGGGTTTAAAAGGGTCTTTGGATCCCCATAGTCTCCCACTAAAACTGCCTTGGTAGAGTACTAATATATAAATTTAAAAAAGAACTGCTGGAATATTGTGTTAATTATACAGGCATAGAGTGCAAGAACTTTCTTGCCCCTTAAGCAGTAAATTCATCACCAAAGCTCTCAGAGAATATACTATAGAAACAACCAGGGATTCCCATGCTGGGCTTCATGTTGTTGTCACCACTTGGAGCCAGACTACGCCACATGGAGGAGAAACTACGGGCACCAGGTGTGAGGGAAAGATACTTCCCAGACACCTCAAGTACAACATAAAATATTCTATAATCACTAACATTTACCATTAACCTTTGCTTTTTCTTTTCAGGTTCTTTACTCCAGGTTCACACCTCAGGCACTCAACTGGAGAGACAACACAGGTAAATAATTTAAAAGTTGCTAGTTTGATTTTTTTTAAAAAACGATGGTAAAATTTGCATGCAGAAAGAAACTGCAGAAAAATATAAAAAACAATTGTTAAAAAAATAAACTCAACAAAAATAAAGTATTGCAATTGTTGCTTGGATGCAACCAGTTTTTTAGGATTTATGGAAGAAAGAAAAACAAAACAAAAACACAAAAAAAAACATCCATAGCAAAAATCCAATACGTTAGTGATAATAAAAATCCACAACAAGAAAAAAAAAACGATGAGTGCACCACAGTAAAAAAAAAATATTAAAACACTACAAAACGGCAAAAAAGGTGAAAAAGAATCACACAAGAAAAAAACAAATCAGTCTTTCCAACTAAAGCTCTCCCTCTTTTTTTAGATTATCTGGTTCAATTTATTTTAAATAGTTTAAACAGCACATCCACTTCAGTGTTCCCGTTTACTTCTTATCCCGTTCCTTGTTCTTTCTTTCCTTCTCTCTTCCTGTTAATTTATTTTGAGGTGTTACACTTTCTGCCTTGGTTCATTTGGATCTTCTGCATGTCATCATATTACCTTCTGTGTCTCGGTCTGTGCGTCTGGTTAGTGATCTTTTCTGTTCCCCCTGTGCGTCCGGTTCATGGTCTCAACCCTATTAGTTTCCCTACCAAGTCCTGGTACGTAATTGCCAAATGGTTAATATGGGCACATTCTACACAGGGATTCCTGGAAAAACGTGTCAAAAATAATTACTGCTCAAATCCCAAATAATCAATAAGGAAAAACGTTTATACATTAACGGTGAGTTTATAGAAAAAAAAAAAAATATATATATATATATATAAGTGATCAGGAAAAGAAATAAAAGTAAACAGCGAATCGTCACCTGGTGACAATGCACAAATTTAATCCTGGTATCTAGTTGGGCATCTACCTCTGTTCTCTCTTTGACATTGTCTAAGGGGTATAGGTTCAGCTAGGTCTGCCCCCACATTAGGGTTTAGTTGGGGTACAGTACATCTCCAAAAAGGGGGCCAATTCATAGCCTGGAATAGGGGCTTCTCTGGCCTGAGGGCTGACTCTAACCTAGGTGTAGTTTGGGGCAACACGAACGTGCATGCTCGCAAGTTATTTCTATGGACTGTCCTTTCTGGTCCTTACTTCCCTTCAGGGCAAAGCCTATAGACAAGATTTCTGCCTTTCAATGAGGCAATGATAATAAAGGGATCTAGGTTCCACCTTGCCGCTAGCTTTCTCTTAGCTCTGCGGCGAAAACTATGAATTAAGACCTTGTTCATCGTAATAAGGGTGCATCCCGAGCATGACGGTCATACAGACCCTTGTCTTTTGCCCTCTGTAGCTCTGCCCGCCTCCCTGCTTCCTGGGAAGCACAGTCCAATGTTTGACAATGGGTGCGCACCCATTGGTCCAAACCTCCCTGTGGCCCGCCTGGGAGCGCTCCCATAATCAGGTCTACAGGTAACCCAGCGTGTCTCCCGAACATCACAAAGAACGGGGTGAGGTTGGTGCTGCTATGGACGGTATTATTATAGGCATGTACCACCTCAGGGAGAATGTCGGCCCAGCTAGGTTGCTGTTCCTGTTCAAGTGTTCCCAACAAAGCCAACAGGGTCTGGTTAAACGTTTCACAGGTTCCATTACCCTGAGGATGATACAGAGAAGTTCTACTTTTCTTATATCCATACAATTCACACAACTAGTGCATCACGGTGGACTCAAAGGCAGCACTCCGGTCGGAAAGTCCTTTCGGGCGAACCAAAGGGCTGGATGAGAGTGCACCATAATGCACGTGGCATTGTATGTGCTGTCTGATCACGTGTGGGAACTGCCCAAGCAAATTTAGAGAATAGATCTGTCATTACTAGATGTACTGGTTTGAATGTATGGGGCACCCTAACAATAGATACAGGGACAAAAAAAGAGAAAAAAAAACAAAAACAAACAAAAACATCCACAGCAAATTCCAATACATTAGTGATAATAAAAATCCACAAAAAAAAAAAAAAACGATGAGTGAACCACAGTAAAAAAGAAAAAAAATTAAAATAGGGAGGCAGTGTGGTGTAGTGGTTAGGGCTCTGGACTCTTGACCGGCGGGTCGTGGGTTCAATCCCAGGTAGGGGATATTGCTACTGTACCCTTGAGCAACGTATTTTACCAAGGTTGCTCCAGTAAAAACCCAACTGTATAAATGGGTAACTGTATGTAAAAATAATGTGTAAAAAATAATGTAATTGTATGTAAAAATAATGTGATATCTTGTAACAATTGTAATTCACCCTGGATAAGGGCATCTGCTACGAAATGAATAATAATAAAATAAAAACACTGCAAATGGTAAAAAGGTGAAAAAGAATCACACAAGAAAAAAACAACAAGTCAGTCTTTCAAACTAAAGCTCTCCCTCTTTTTTTAGATTAACTGGTTCAATTTATTTTAAATAGTTTAAACAGCACATCCACTTCAGTGTTCCCGTTTACTTCTTATCCCGTTCCTTGTTCTTTCTTTCCTTCTCTCTTCCTGTTAATTTATTTTGAGGTGTTACACTTTCTGCCTTGGTTCATTTGGATCTTCTGCATGTCATCATATTACCTTCTGTGTCTCGGTCTGTGCGTCTGGTTAGTGATCTTTTCTGTTCCCCCTGTGCGTCCGGTTCATGGTCTTAACCCTATTAGTTTCCCTACCAAGTCCTGGTGCGTAATTGCCAAATGGTTGATATAGGCACATTCTACATGGGGATTCCTGGAAAAACGTGTCAAAAACAATTTGTGCTCAAATCCCAAATAATCAATAAGGAAAAACACATGTGAAAAAAAAAAATAATACAGTGCTTTGAAAAAAAACATTTATACTTCAAAGGTAAGTATATAGAAATAAATGAATAAATATAAGTGATCAGGAAAAGAAATAAAAGTTAAACAATGATTTGTCACCTGGTGACATTGTGACAGTGCCGGAAATGCTTGAAGCAAAGGCGTTATCAGGTGTGTCCATTCCATTGTGAGGAAACATTCCACTTAATACCAGCAACACTGCCCTCAGGTTAATGAGTGATGGGGGAAGCACTTCATGATGCTTCATAAATAACTCTGTGGTTTCCATTTGGTATCCAGCCCCGAGCAATTAGAGGATGTGAATTTACAAGAAAAAAAAAAAAACATGTTTCTATGGTATCAGTTTGGTTATTAGCAGGGATGCAAGGAATCTGTTTGATGTGTTATAATAGATTTTTTTTTTCCCAGAGGAAAAATAGCCCCCCCCCCTCCCAAAAAAAAAAATCTGTTTATAGCTATACGCTTGCTGTTTTCCCTACAGTTTAACATATGCCCTTAGCTTGGCGATTCACCTCTCAAAAAGTTGAATGAATGAATGAATGAATAAATGCATTAGTAATGACAGAATGTCAGCAAGCAAAGAGGGACAGGTGAACTCAAAAGTAGGTGTAAATGTCTTTTGTGTTATTATAAATAATAAATCCCACAATCTTGAGTCAAATTAAGTTAAATAAAAACAGAAATCCTCAAAACAGTTTTTAAATGGGTCAAGGACGTCCTGTCCTTGTTTGTTGTTACCCACACAAAGACCGGTTTTGAAAACAACACCAGGATGCTGCACATTTTCCATTGTCTTCAAAAGTGAATTGGCTCATTTTATACATCCCATAATTTTTTGGGTCCTACTTGTGTCCATGATAAAACCCTGGCACCTTGACTGACCGTAGCACCTGATTGGCTGTCTCTAATGAATGCAGGTTGCTAATTCCTCAGCCACAATCCTCTTACCCACTCTGAGCTATTTCTACAAGCGTCATCATGATCCTGAAGCCTAACTCCGGGACAAAGCACATCTGCCCCTGCCCAGCAATTCATAGTGTGTGCTGTTGTCTTCTCCTGAGCAAAACCAAGGACAAGTAAACACATCAACAGGAGCTGTCCAGCCTACCAATAGGGAAAAAACAATCACTCAGGTAAGGTGTCAGGCATTTTCTACTAGTCTTAAATAAAATCCGTATAATACAGCTTTAAAAAAAGCTTACTTTAGAGATGACCAACGTTAAATGGGTTTACATTCTTTAAAAATACCTATTGTTATAGTTTTAGTTGTTATAGGTTTCTAGATTATATTTTACTGTTAACATGAATAACATTAGCCGACATGTAAACAAGCTAGTGTCTCTTAAAATAATGCATGTCTGTGATTACTTGTATTATTGTACATTTCTTCTGCAATCTTGATCTATTTTCAGTTGTACTGCTCTCTGTGTTCAGAATTAGAACACACAGTGCCATTTGCTTTTACATGAGATAGGCTACCAAGGAAGTGGTTCACGCTTTGGGTTGAGTACATCACTCAAAGAATCTGCCAAAATGGCAGCCAATTTAAAGGTTATTTTTCAAAAATTCTGTGGATGATGTCATGATTATGCCAGAATATATATAATATATATATAACCGAAATTTGCCAATAAGCGAAAAGCCCCTATTTAAGTCTATTTATATGGAACAACAATATATAGGCCTTCTGTAGTTGTACAAATATGGCACTGAAGTATATGTGTTTTAAATGTTATAGTGTTAAGAAATGAACACGAAATACCCTAACATAGAACTGTTTACTTCAAAACAAGGGAGTAGGCTTAAATAGTACTACACAACGATGTACTACAATTGTCCTTACAATGAGTAAAGCAAACATAAAAAAAATATGTGTTGTACTTACAAGCAATTCTAAAGAACACAATTTTAAAATAAGAAATTGTCCAACGTTGTCTGCTTTTTACAATGTACCACCTCCCGCTGTAAATCCGTTTCAATTTTGTGTGCAGCTTCGTAGCCAGTTTCAAAGCCACGATTCTGCCTCTGTCCACCAGAAGTATGCAGTAGTGAAGTCAATGTGTTATAAAAGCTGCATGAAGTACATGCATAAATCTTGTTAAAATCTAGTAATAAAGTTGTCAATAAGCGGTGTGCAGTTGCTAATATCAGAATTCCATTAACATTAAAGTCTATGGGACGGGATCGGTTCCTGGGAAAATGTTGTTAATAACCGAAAGCTGTCTTTATCAGGGCTGCTAATAACCAGCACCTACCCTGCCCACCTTTGCCTTATTCTAATGCAGCCAGTCATACAGTGAGGGGTACAAGCTAATTAAAAAGGTTGTCTCCTTCTAAAAGTTTACCATAGTAAAGGCACAGCAAAGTGTAATAAAGCATAGTGAAAGCAAGGTTAAAACACAGGTAAGCATTGTAAAGTACAGAGATGTTATGGTAAAGCATGCTAACATGGCTATGCTAAATGCATGGTGTAACCTGATTGTGTAGCTATACCGTGGTAACGTTTTTTAGGGTCCTGTTTCTGTACACTGCAGTACAGGCAGACTTTACAGATGAACAGAGAAGCCTTGTATGTCCCCTCCCTGCTCTAAAATCCTAATTCTCTATCATTTTATTTCTGTGGCTCGTAATATTCTCAGGAAAGTCATGTCTTATTTTCTCCTTCCAATTCAATTGGAAATTATGTCATACGATTTCCAACAAAACCAGTGACAAATCGGATATTAAGATAATCCATTAATACCCCATCAACCCAGTTTGCACTGAGTGAGGTCGGCAGCCTAGGCTAATTTAGCCTGTTCCGCCTTATCCTGTCACATGAAGGACAACGCATTCCTAGTCGGTCCTGGAACATCAAGCTGGCAATGTGGTTAAATGAAGCCTTGAAATAGACTTGCAATAGTAATATGTAGTGTTACTCCATCTAGCAAAGAAAAAGGTCAATCCAGCATAAACAAGCATTTCAAGGTCAGGGTATGATGTTGTTGTGTAATTAATACTAGAGTTAGAGGCGGGAGTGTGTTGACTGACCTTAAAAACGGAAGCAACGTGTTTATATACAGTAGATGTGTGAGATAGGGGTTTACAGTCAAAAGTCAAATTGAAAGTCTATGTCCAACTATGGGGACAAACTCACATAGTGCTTTTTAAAGGTGCTGTACCCTATTATGTTTTAAGGGGAAGGTAATAAGTATAAGCTCCCATTGCTGCAGGTACAGTAACAGTTAATTATATGCTATAAGCCCCCAACTACCTTCCACGTGTTAATGGGGAGCCACAGCTGTCACAGTCATTTTCCTTAGTGATTGTTACTAATTGGTTCTAAACAAATCCATGTGTACATTGAAAATGCCCTCCTCTGCATTGGCGTAGGTATGAAAATAAATAAAACAGTAATAGGAAGTTAATATTTACGTATGCCTATGCAAGATAAACAATACCGATGACGGGACGTTTTCCATTTGTTATGTACAATAATGATTACAAAGCATAGGATGTAAATCTTTCACCTGTCCATGAAAAAAAAAAAAATCATATGGTGACATTGAGGTAGCCAACGTAAATACAGATTTGTGTAGAACCAGGCAGCAACAATCACTGTGAAGTAAGACTGCAATGCCCAATTCCCAGCAAGCTTGTTACTTCATACCAATGTAGATATTGTAATGACATACCAATACATTAAGTTATACAGTAAGGCAATGACATAATGGAACATTAAGACCTTTTTTTTAAAAACTAAGAATAAACTTCAAACTCTCTCAAGCAGTTTTTTCAAGATCAGCAGTTTATTTTATTTTTGTTTAAAAATTGGGCTTTATTAACAGCCCACAACAAAACAATTCTTGAGAATCCTTAAAGTTTATTTACTAGGCTCTTTGAGGTATCATACAACACTTCTTAGTCCACCCTATGTGTTTGGAGAATTCTTCCATTTTGTCATCATACTACATTGCTATGTGCAAATAAACGTTTGTCCCTATTGACTGTTTTTAGAACCCAATTTGAGCATTCCTGTATTTGTTTTACAGTAATACTGCTATTACTGATTTACTTGTACATGTAAAATCATGGATTTTTGGTATTTCTTGGTGCGTTCAGTTTTCTTTTTCTTTTTTTTTCTTTTTATAAATGAATGTGATAAAGACTAAACATAAACTTCCAAACTCAGCTATCTTTAACCTTCTGCAGGTCATTCTAGACAGCGATGTCGGGAAACAGTGTGGATGAAGAGCTTGATGAACTGCCAGCAACAAACACAGGTGAGGAGGAGCTTTTCAAAGGCATAAGGGACTGACAGAGTCTGCATTTGAAAGGACAGGTGATTCTACCCAGCTACTGCACTGTTCATTTTGCATGTGGCTCATCTACTGTATTACAGCATATTACAGAATGTTGTGAGACAAAAGGGTTTTCTACAGAACCTGAAAAAGAAATATCAATCCAAATATTACAAAATGAAACCACAAGAATAAATAAAAGTGATGACCATGCTGTACTGCAATGCTTTAAACATTTAGAATTGCATTATAGTGGCATCAACTGCACTTAAAAGCTGTAGGCTATAGGATTATATTGCTAAACTGCTGCATTCACTGGCTACTCAACATTACATCCTTAAAGTGTTACAGAACACCCTGTAAAATGTACAACAATCACGTGACGTTACCTTTGTCCTGTCCGGGGTTGCACGAATCGCAGCATTATGTTTTTACATTGCCGACTCTTAGGATCACAGTGTGGTCACGCTCCCTCCTGCAACAATTCTGTTTTTTTGTTCCTTCCAAAGTTCCAACATTTGTGAATATGCTGAAAAAATTCTGTGATATGGACAACACGGGATACAGCAAAAGTAAAGTAACGTGTTTCTTAAACACTGCAGGGGGTTCTGTAACACAATCAGTGCCCTGGGTCACCTCACATCAGGTAGACACACATTTTGGCTAATTCCCTATGCTAAAAGTGTGTCTACTTGCTTCTGAAAACCTTTGCATTATTGGATTGCCTGACATTGCCTAGTATATTTAAATCAACTTTATTTACATAATGTGAACATTGTTATTGTTTTTTTTGTTGTTGTTTTTTAACAGTTTTTGAAAGTTTTTAAAAACAGTTTTTTTCTTAAAAGTTGAAACTTTGAGAATATATTACAGAGAGTGTCATTCAGCACTTCAGAAAACCAATGTTTTCAGCTTTAACTAGCATCAGGACCTCTCTTTTTTGAATTTGTTCTGCATCAGGACCCAAAGGGGTGATTAATGACTGGAGAAAATTCAAGCTGGAGAGCGAGGACCATGAGTCTATTCCACCCAGCAAGCGGGAGCTTCTCAGACAGATGTCTTCTCCTTACCGATCCAATAGCAAAGAAGAAACAGACATCCAGAGGAGATTAAGCCGCAAGGTCAGTTTGTGGAAAAACAGGAAATTAACGACAGCTTGCATTAAAAAATAAATAAATAAATAAATAAATAAGAAATAGTAAATGTCGATACTGACAATGAAAATGGAAATTGGCTGTAACTTTATGACATAATGCAGCGAGAGTAAAACTATAGGCTATATATATATATATATATATATATATATATATATATATATATATATATATATATATATATATATATATATATATAAATGACTGAGCTTTAGGCTACTTTGATGCAACAAATTACTCTTCCTGACATATATTGTATATTGTTGTCACGGGGATAGATGTATTTTCATCTATCCCCATGACAACATATTCTTTCTTCAACAACGCTACTTAACCATCCGGCAGCCAAAGGATTAAGCCTCTTATAGGCAACCAAATTCAATTAAAACTATTGACAGAGAAGAAAGAGTTATTTACCCCACATTTTGCGAATGCATGTAATAAATGTACAACTACCGAAAACATGGGATGAGATGACCAAATGTTATTTCACACAACCTTTAGAATGCATTTTCATATATTGTTATTACACGAAAAAGCAATAGATGGAAGTATATTTGAAACACAGCAATGGTATGTTATTGAGCCTTAACTCAGCCCGCAACAAAGGTGCAGTTTGTGATAAACAAAATATTGCAGCTGACAATTTTATTTACCTTCACTTCATATTGAATTTTGTTTGTATTACAAAAAACAAATAACATACAGAAGGGGAAGTGCTTTCCAGTTTCATAAACCTTGGTTAATCTTTTTTTTTTTGCTTGTTTTTCTTCACAATTTTGTCACAACTGTTAAATCAGTATGTTTGTGTCCCTTTTAAAAAAAAAAAAATCACTTTATATACTTATGCTGTACACTTCACAACAAAGGGTAATACTTTAATCTCCTGTGCTGTGATTGCACTTACTGTGTGTATACCAGGATAAGGAGAATTCAATGCTTCTCTTTGGTGAATTACCACACCAGGCCTGGATCAGTATGTAGATGTTTTGAGAAAAAATCTTAATTTCCTCCACAGATGAGCATGCAGGAGTATGAGCTGCTTCAGGATGAGGATGAGGCGTTCTCCCAAGTACCGAAGCAGTGCATGCAGGAAATGCACCAGCGGCTGAGCTTCGGGCCCAAGTTTGGTTGCCTGTATGAGCTAGAGAGCGGGGAGCAGTTCCTGGATGTCATCGAGAAGGAGCACAGGCTGACGATGTTGGTGGTCCACATCTACGAGGACAAAGTGAAGGGCTGTGATGCCTTGAATAATTGCCTCACTTGCCTGGCTATGGAGTACCCCACTGTGAAGTTCTGCAAGATCAAGGCCTCCGACACTGGGGCAAGCGACCGCTTCTCAGATAGTGTGCTGCCCGCCATTCTGGTCTACAAGGCAGGCGATCTGGTGGGCAACTTCCTGAGCATCTCCGAGCATCTTAACGAGGAGTTTTTTGCAGTGGATGTGGAGTCCTTTTTAAACGAGTATGGCTTGTTGCCGGAGAAGGAGTTTGGGGCCTGTCAGAATGCACAGGAGGATGTGGAATAAAATGGACGTGTTAGAGGATTGTTATACTTCTCAGTAGCATTCTATAGAGGGGGTCTCAACTGTCCCTGGCTTCTTTCTAAAAGTGTAAAGTGTTATCTTCTTGTAGGGCAACCACAACCAAATTTACTATTGGAGTCAATACCCATCAGCTCCCTAAGAATTACATCCTGGTTTAAATTATTGGAATCCAAGAATACTATTAATCTATTTAATAACATACAGTATATGCTACCTTCAACAAGTCTAACATTCATTATTTTCTGAATTGTTTATATTACATAGCAACAACTGACTTTAAAAAACAAAAAAAAACATCTACATTGAAAAGGTGCAGGGTAACTATCCAGGCCATTTTAACTGGTATTTAACTATTGCTCCTTAACATTATCCGCTAGATACAGTTGTGGAACCTGAAGAGGAGATGTCTATGTTTTTATTAAACTTTCACAGTTGCAAATGGTCTTACATTTTCATCAGTCTTCGGTTTTGTAAAACGAATATTATATTTTGACGTAAGATAAAGATAATGGAAGCACTTGGAGATTAGATGTACTTCTAGATGCTTTTGAAATGAAAAAGACTACTATATTAAAACAGCTACAAGTTTAACTTTGACACTGCCATTATCACAAATGGATATTTGATGTGAATGTTCTGTAACTCTTCAGTGCTGTATACTTGTGTGTGTGTCTGTGGGCATTATTTACATATTTCATTGTAGTGATCTAGATGGGTTTAAATATTGCTTCCCCTTTGTTAACATCATTAATAAACAATAAATAAGCAGGAAATTAATATATTTTAGAAAAGCAGTATTGAGATCTAATCAACATCCTGTTTCGATCATTTAAACATACTTCATAACCACACAAACACACACAGTAAGTGTTAGAAGGAAGACGTTGATGTTTTCTTGTTTTCTTTTTTAGATGTAATGAACTGCAAACTATTTATAGATATTTTGCGTGTTAAAAAAAAAAAACATGGATTGAAAAGCCATATTTAGAAATTTGTGAAATTTAAGTAAGCAACTTTAAAAGCATAAAAGTTAGAACAAATATTTAAAATAAAATAAAATCTAAAATATATTGGTGAGTGAAAAATTACATGGCACATTAGTTTTACTGCAGCTCTGGAACCTTCACTGTGGAATCTACAGCTGTACAACCTCAGTACAGTATAGATTCCTTTTACTTCTGTGATTCGAGATTGATCAGATCTCGTTCTCACCAGTATTAATCACGCAACTCGTGACTCATGGTAGAAGTGAGTGTGGTCAGGTTTCATTGCGCTGTAAGGGACCATGTGGCTTAACCAGCTTGAATGTACATGTACAGGTAGTGGACAAAAAAATGGAAACACCAATGTAAAGTCACTTAATAGGGCGCTGGGCCACTATGGTATCCTGCTCTGTGGAGTTCTCGGCGGACTGTTTTTGATGAAACTGGCTGCCCGTGCCCCAGTTTGAAATTGCAGTCAATTGATCTGCAGTTGCTCGCCTGTTTTGCCTTGCACTTCGAATTAATGCACGGATATCACAATCCTGGAGTATGCGCTTCCACCCACTGTTGCCCTATGCTGATGATATCTTTCCCTCTGAGTTATAGGCAACCAGGCCTGTCCAGCATTTTTATACATGACCCTAAGCATGCTGGGATGTTATTTGCTTAATTAACACATGAGCCACACCTGCTTTCAGTATTTACCCAGGTGTTTCCATTTTTTTTGTGCACTACCTGTATATTGCATGTCTGTATCTATTTCCAGACATACATTATACTTATACATACCATGTTTAAAAATGCTTTTACTTGGTTGGTATACCAGTTTAAAAATATGTTCTCAAGTCATATTCTTATGGTCAGTTTTTCTGAATTTTAAGGTTTACTATGAATAAAAAACAATTTAAAGCAAACATTGTTTTTTTGAGTGTGTATTGGCCGTCAAATAAAAAAGTACTTCAACACCATTATTTAATTAGATAATTTTGTTGTTTATTCTGCAGAGTCAATACCCACATATGAACTTTAGTCTTTTCTCTTTAGTATTGCTTTATCTGAACATTACTAGTTGGTATTAGCTGTTATGTGCAGACTCCCCTACAAATCTATTACTATTCAAATTTTTCAATATACGTGGATATGTAAGCTGTAGATGTGGGTATGTGTACTATAGGTAAGCACAAATTTCTCCACCAGATAAAAGTAGTAACATACAGCAGCTTGGCTTCGGGGGGGCATCCACCTGTAGTATAGCTCCCGATGTATTGCTGAAGTTTGGTATTAGCGCAAAACAAACAAGGTCAACACAATGATTCTATTGCCATTAAGCCATGTTTAAGCTCACGTGTGCCTATCAAATAGTTAATTCACCAAGAGAAGATAGAACAATGTGTGCTTGGGACCCCGGCTCATGCACTCAAAAACATAGGCCATAATGTAATATACAGCTATGGCCAAAGGTTTTGCATCACCTAGAATTTTAGGATTATAGACATAATTAAAAAACTATCTGAACATAATTTAGATATTTTATTTAACATTGTGTAATCAAATATGCCATAGCGGTATACACTAATAGTGCACATAGCTAATCTCTTACAGCTGAATGTTGAGAGGCCACACACAAATTTAGTTGAAATACTGTTATCAATCCTTATTTCTCTACTAAACAAGAAAGGACATTTCCTCAAAGAGTTGTTATCAATATTATAAATGTTGTTTTTTTTTCTTCTCCTATTAAATAGTACTGTAGATGAAAAGCATAGTGGAATAATCCAACTACAAAATGTTTATTACTTACATAAAGTTGATAAGACACAGCTTTTTTTAATATCTCTGTAACCCCAAATTGAACCACCATCCCAGTGAAAGTGGTAAAACAGCCATAACTATAGCCTCATAAGAAATACAAGTTTAGCTCATAAAACAACCAGGAATTTAATTATAACAGAGATGCTTAACCATTTAGAGAAAATGGGTGATGCCTGGAAACGGGCAGTAAAATATACTTGACAATTACCATTACTAGTTATGATTATTTGTATTTATAAAAACAGACATTTCCTATTATTATCTACAGTTCTATAGGTGCTATATATGGGAGGTTTGTAGTCTGGCACCCAACTGAATGCCAGGGTCTCACAGTGGTTAAAAGTTTTTAAAAAATTGAGATGAGAAATTAAAATCAGTTGAAACACATTTCAGACATCTTAAGTCAGCTGAGTTTGTGTGGGAAACTGTGCCCTTCAAGTATTTAGGTACAAGTTTAAAATCTAGTGTAACAAATGTCCCTGGAGTATTTATTTAAGCCGTAAAAGCCAATACATGAGTAACTAGGTGTCAGCATCATCACAGACAAATGTTTTTGTTAACAACAGCTCTTATTCTGTAGCTAAGGAATAATTAAAGCTACAGGTAAAGCTTTGATGCCAGCAATTTTCACTTGGGAAGGGAAGGTACGGTCCAGACTGCAATCCTCCACAGTGATAACTCTGCTGCACACAAACCCACCTCTCAAGAGGCTGTGATGATTTAAAAAACCAGATGAAACAGCCTCCTATTTCCTTTCAATGGTGAAGTCATGAAAGCGGTTACGAAGGAGTTACATAACATGAAGCCATGGCAAGAATGATCAGAAATGTGTGCAGACATCCTTTTTTTTGTTTATTTGTTAGCAGAAGTGTAATTTAAGCATAAACCTGGAACATGTATTTCCATGTATTTATTTAACAGTGAGTCTCATTTGTATTGTTTTATATGAATATATAATGCTTCACTCCATACAGCTGTTCAACCTCAGTACTTTGGTTATTCCTGGTCCTGAAGTAACCACACAAATTTTAATGGAATGTATGATTTAATGTTTAACATTTTTCAGTTGCATGTAAAAAAAAAAAAAAAAAAAATAGAAATCACTTGTGTGAATTACGGATACTACAGTATTGTACATTAATGATGTTACTGCAGATTCCGAGTTTATTGGAATCTCACAATTGGGCAACAAAGTATGAAGATTCCACATGGGCGGCTTTCATTCACATGGCAAGCCAGGGCAGCACTTCACAGCATACTATAACTTTGCAAGCTGTGTGCAGCTGTTGGTTTGAGGAAGTAATAATTATTATCCATCCACTTCATGTTTTTTTTTCTCACCTTGATGAGTAGAGCACTGCAGAGCCATTCATTCTTAAAAGTACTCATTATAGTGTTTTAAGAAAAGAGGGCTAGCCTTTCATTCAGGAGAAAACTAGTTTCATTGGCAGTGCAGCTTTGTGTGAACTTGTGATTAAAACATTTTTATGGGATTATCAACAAACTGGGTTGGGCTTTTGCTTTTGAAAAGGCAGAATAAAGAATTGAAGAGAGCTCTCTTCCCACAATGATATTGGATTGAAGAAAGTGGTAATTATGTGACCACATGTGTGTGTGCTACACTGGTAAGCATGATTAAGGTATAACAAGAAATACCATCAAACCAATTATAAAGTGGATTGCATGTCAAACCTAAAACTGAAAGTAACGTTTCCCATTAATGTCATTCTAATTATTATTACATTACTGAAAACTGGACACATTTTTAGTTGTTCCCCTAGGTCCTCAGTGAAAAACATTATAGTGAGTCAAATCACAAATTAACTAGTCAATACCATCAAAGAAATTAAAAGCAGTGACATCATTTCTTACAATCAAACAATTATTGCCCCTACACCCCTTCTCTTTCTTTTGGTTCGCAAACAAATCACATTTCTGGAGACAAAACGGCTCAGCCGGACATGGTTTGCCAGTGGAAATGTTTTTTTACTACAACAGCAGGTAGAGAACTACTTCTAGGGTCAAGTCAAGAGGAAAATAGTTAAATTAAAATGGAATCAAACTTGTTAAATTTAAATGAATTGTTGCAATAACTTGGCACCTGCACAGCAAATGGAAGTGAGCATTTTAGATTGCATTTCCAAACCACACAATGATAAATCACTTATAATACACCGCACCTACCTTGCCTAATACTGTGGCCCATGAGATGTTTCTTCTGTGCCCAATTAACACACAACGTAATGACAAAAATATTTCAGTCATAAATGCATAGAATTGACATTAGAACAGTTGGTATGTATAAAAACTGTTTGACACCCATCACAGCTCTTCCACAGGGCACCATTTGGAATGCAGCAGGGCAAGCTTATGTGGATGAGCATCTCTAAACAAAAACAAAGAGTTTTTCAATGTGATGACAGAACAGCGTAGGTATTCAGCAAGGGCTCATTGTTTCAATCTATACATAACACACACACACACACAAAAAGGCATTTTATTGCCGGCAGAAGTAAATACTGTTCAATAATGGTAATAGTTTATTAATACATTTGGATTTTTCTTTAGACTTGCAAACATGCTGAACATGAAATATAACATATAACATTGGGGGGGGGGGGGCACACAAACATACACAGTATATATTTCAATGAATACAGAGCGTGCGATGTTTGGCATAAGAATATATAATTACCTAATTACCTACAGTGTTAGGTCCTGCACACTGTGTCAATCTGACCTACAAAACACTGCAACAAATACTATGTGGTTTGAAAATTACAAAACACAGGGTTCACAAACATAATCAGTTTTCAGTTTAAATCACTTTACAATAGAACAAGTGTGTCTATTACACTATGAAATTAACTTGTTTACTTATTAGAATCCTCCTGTTTTTGAGGGATCTGAGCAGTCAAAGGAATTTGTTAAAGGTTTATTAATGAATATATTTGAACCAATACAAATACTTCTGTAAATATGTTGGAATCACTTCCTATTAATGGACATACATTACTATGTCATAGCATTGCAATAACTGCGTAACTCTAAATGGTTTCTTCTCCATGGTGTCTTTTGATAATAATGCATAATTGCATTGAAACTGCATGGAATCACATACTGTACTGTACAGAGTTTAAAAAAACAAAAAAAAACAAATTAAAAACAGCTATAATGCTTTCTAATTTACCATAAAGAAGGCTGTGTGTTGTAGAAGAAAATGTTTTTTGGATAAAATAAGTATCCTTGAATATAACACATTCATGGCATTTTCAAATATGCATCAAAATATTTCGTTTGAGGTTTCTATTTCAGTTTTATCCTCTAAAATAAATACACCTTGTAATTATTCAATATTCCCTTTCCCTATAATCCATTTGGTTACATTAGAGCACTATTATACAAACCTTGTTATCTTTTATTATCCCAAAAACAGTAAACGAATAAAAAGGAATTGTGTGTAGTATATGAATCACTTATGGGATAGGGTGTGTTTGTTTTCATTCTCTACTGGAATCGCCCATAAAACACAACGTTTCTGGGAAAAGGCCACAGCTGGTCACAAAACCACAAACATTTTCATAAAAGTTTACAGTAATTTACCTAGAACTAATTTCTTTCAAACATTGCTTTCAAGGAATTGACATATTGCTCATTCATCATAGTAGCACTACACAGTTTTCAAATCAGTTTCATCCTGCCGGCTTTTTAAAAAAAAACAAAAAAAAAACTCTCCCGCCCCTGCTACAGAGCAAGTCCTGACAAAGAGATCTTTTAATCTGAAAGAAAACGGAACACACCTCTTCAGCATTCAGGCTTCATTGTCTCTCTTAGATTGGTTTCAATACCTCTACATGTAAATACTGGTCAGCAGGTTCCTCTGAATCCTGTGTAGTTTGTCATAGGAGTTTTGGTAAATGTACAGTGTGTCCCAGTAACAAGGTACCCCTTTTTTCTATGTTCTAGTATATTTTAAAAAATCTTATTAAACTACCTTGAATTTTATTGCTTAGTCACTAAAAAAAAAAACTGAAAAGACTACGGCAAAGAGGACCACCCCAGCAGCTATCACCACACCTAAAATAAACACAATAGAAAAAAAATGAGTAATTTACTTTGCAGAGTTAAAAAGTATTTGACTTATTGCTCAATAATACACAATGCCTTTTTCAGAGCTGAAAGATTAAGTCAGGTTTGCTTCTCACGGAACAGGCTTGACTTCATTCAGCTTCTTTACCAGAATTTTTTTTCTTAAAGATGTACACTTCTTTTTTTATGAAAGTTTGAAAAGCTGCCCACTCCAACTTATCTTCAATGCAACCATTTTCCGGTTTGCGTAACTGAACTTCAAACAGTCCAGTACCATTAGATCTAATCAATCAAGCACTGTTTGTTACAGATTAACTGTGATCTGAACAATAAACCTGTATTTCAGTTACTTAAGTAATCCATTCTCCTTCATAAGAGTGATACAGCGAGAACGAAACGTGGAGGAAACATTTCCAAATGTTCTATTCAAGGCCATAAAAAAGACAACACAGTTAATGTGTGCAATCAGACATCTTAAATCATGAATATTGGCCCCCCTTACCTTTGTTATTATTATTTCAGGCACAATTTACATCATTTTAAAGTAAAAGCAACCAGATTAGTAATATTGTCAATCTAATAATAAGCAAAGATGGTTACAGAGTGATTAATTTAACACATTGCCAAATTATTGTAACCACTATTCTTGAACTTGATTAATTTATTTTCAACATTCAACTAACCGAACATTGTTACTGGGTAATTACAGTGAATAGTGTCTCTGTCAAAGACACAGTAACGATTCTACAATTTCAGTCATGGAAACAGAGATGCAAATGTTGGTAAGGCAATATGAAGTATGTTATTGCTTAGTTGGAACAGCAGGTATAACAGAAATATAAAGGCAAGTAGAATAAATGTACTTTTTACATTATTTGCACTGTGTCTATTATTATTATTATTTGTTTATTTAGCAGACGTATTTATCGTAGGCGACTTACAGCTACTGGAGTGTGTGAACTATGCATCAGCTGCAGAGTCACTTACAACAACGTCTCACCCGAAAGACGGAGCACAAGGAGATTAAGTGACTTCCTCTGGATCACACAGTGAGTCAGTGAGTGAGCCGGGATTTGAACCAGGGATCACCTGGTTACAAGCCCTTTTCTTTAACCACTGGACCACACAGCCTCTTATGTCTACATATCAACAATCAAAAGGTATTGTGATTGGTAACATATTTTTTAAGAATACTGGGGTAAAAATGTGTATCCAGGGTGCTCCCGAGAGGCACACCCGGTAAAGGTACTCCACGTGGAGTGCAGGATCGCCCTATTGCCTGGAGATTGCGGTTCGAGTCAGGCTATTCCACTGCTGACCGTGGACCGGGGCTTATGTTGGCCAGGGTGTCCTCGGCTCACCGCGCACCAGCAACCCCTGTAGACTGGCCGGGCGGCTGCAGGCCTGCCTGTAAGCTGCCCAGAGCTGCATGGTCCTCCGACGCTGTAGCTATGAGATGGATGCATGGCGGGCCTGCAGAGTGAAAAGAAGCGGACAGCTGACAGCACACGTTTCGGAGGACGCATGTGTCCGTCTTTGTCTCTCCCGAGTCAGCTTGGGGGTGGCAGCATTGAGCCAGGTTGAAATAAAATAATTGGGCTTTCCGAATTGGGGAGAAAATCAAAAAAAAAAAATTTGCAGATTCCAAATGTAATGTTGAAGGCTAAATGTGGACATTCAAATATGTCTAAAGGCAGAGTATAGAAGCTGAAATGCATTTCAAAGGTTCTATGGTACAGATAAATATGTTTTACCGCTTTTGAAAATTGCTGCAGTTAAGAAAACAAGACAAACATATTTGTGTGGTAATATATAACATAATACATCTGACAGATTAAATTAAAACAACATTCTGCTTTTAAGCCGCACTTGCATGTCTATATATTTTTATGATAATAGCCAGACTATTTGAAAAAACCTTTTTCAGATTGCCAATATTAAATTACTTAACTTACCAACTTTCAACTGCATGGGGTTATAGTCATCAGGAAACACTATAGGAAGAAAAAAAACATTACAAAAACACTAATACATACACACACACACACACACACACACACACAGTAAAGCTGACTGATTAACGGTACATATAATGCAACATATAGGGCAAGGAGGAAGTGATGTTTAAGAGCCAAGAATCAATATGTTTGAATCCCAGCTAAGCTGCTACAGTGCAGTAATTACACACTAAGCTTGCTCAACTGAGATAGTGGAACATATTATCTCAGTAGAATTAAAAAAAACAAAAAGTTAAAGCTATTTATTTATAAAAAAAATATTTCAGTTTAATGCCTTCAGCTTAAAATTGGTCCAGTAAAAAATCTGTGGTTGCTGTTGATAACTTTTCAGTTATTGTTTCCCTTCCCTTTCCTAGTGGTTTAGGAACATTGGATTAAGTGAAATAATCTGGCTCATGATGGTGAATCAAGAATAGCCAGGGTCTGGTTATATGGCTTGAAGTAAACCTGGTGTCATAATCCAGTCTGCTTTACCATGCACATACGGTACTACTGTATGCCTCATTGGTCATCAATACAAATGGCAAGGTACAACGCTTAATTCTCTTTTTTTTTTTAATTTTTTATTTTTTATTTGATGACTAAACAATCTAACTGTCTGCACTATTCTGTATTAATATTAAAACAGGGATTTAAGATTATAAAATTATACAGGTACAAATACAATGCATTTCTCATTTTGTATTCTAAACAAATATATAAAAACAGGAATTGCCTGAAGCTATCAATAATATGTCTGCAGTGTTTCATGTCTCCAAAACACAAATTCTGTTATGGTTAATAAACATGTTTTTACAGGAAAATAGGTCTTGACCGGTTTAGGCGAGTTGTAAGGGGATACTTTAATTCCTTCATGCTGTGTTATTCCGCAAGTCAAAGAAAATACATCTGCGAATACAGATATAGATATATATATAAAATGACATACCAGTAACTAAATTCCTATAGTGAATAAAATAAGAAAACAAAAAAAAGACTTGCTAACTGCCATGTAAGACAAATCGTCCTAAAAACTATGAAAACTTACTCTCCAGTTGCTGCAAGGTCTCAGGTTCAGCCACAACAATATCTTAAAAGCAAAGGACATAGAGGATAAAGTCATATATGTAAAAAGCTAATTGGTCTCAATGGCTTAGAAATGGTGAGACGCCAACTACTGGATATATGAAGCTTTAAATTTGGCTTAATCAGTTACACAGCATGCTGAAAGTCATGCCATGTCGAGTGCAATAGATCTTAAGAGGATGCTCCACAAGGTGGTTGGTTCTGATAGATGTGACCATCCTCACAAGTGTGAATAACTACGGTACTCAGTGTCTTATTTATACCAAATGTGTATACTCTGTTTACTAGCTGAAGTACCCAGTGTTGCCTGGGGAAATTCAATATTTCAGTATTTCATGCATAATAAATTGGGGAACGGTAGCCTAATGGTTTCCTATAATTTACCGATCTTGGATGTCGCACAATGCGGACAGACAAACTTTCTTCTTTATATATTAAGATTAAAAGAATGAATGAATAACTAATCATTTCCACGGTTGGCAATGGGAACTTGTTTGTTGCTTGAAGGATGTGGAGTGATAAGCTAAGATGTTACTGAATTCCTTAAGTATCTTGAATACAGTTAGAAACAAAAGACACGCAGATTACTGCTATCTTATTAACTGCCTTACAAGACAAACTGCCTGAAAAAGTCAATTAAATTTTAAAAGCAAACACAATTTTACTTTATATAAAAAAAAACATCACTTACTGCTCTGTGGATATGAGGTCTTGGGGGCAAGTTTAATTGCTGAAAAGGAAGGAAATAATATTCCAGAATAACTGGATAAAGGCATATAAATAAAAAGCAAATTGGTGTCTAAAACTTAGAAATGGTGAGACACCAAATACTCTGCTATGTACATTTTCAATTTTTCTTAGTCAGCTACTCTACGTTCCTGAAGTTAGTTCAATTATTACAGTTCAATTATGACAGACCTTATGGGCTGCATAGAGGAAACTCCACAAAGTGCTTGAGTTTGTTTTTTTAAGGTCATCTTCACAAGTGTAAATAACTACGACACTCAATTATCATTTGTGGGGTGCTCAGTTTATACAATGTGTGCATTTGACAGTTTATTTTAGTATGAATACCCAAAAACATTTATCATTCCTGTACCTGGAAAGAATGCATTGCTTATTAATAAATACTATTTATCAAACATGTATTTTCATCCCTGCCTAGTAATGTAGTTTAGTAATGTACCAACAGGACCCTACCTGAATCCATTTCAAGCAACATATTCAGCTGATCCTCCTTCACATCCAAGTCTAGCAACTCTTTGATTCTAAACTGGATGTCTTTGGGAGCCTCATCTTTAAACATGTAGTCACAGATCATGACCCCAGTCCCTGCAAGTGGAACAAACACTCGCTTGGGCAGCGGGTATTCCTCTGTCCTAGCACCTAGTGAGTTTTGGAGAGCAGAGAAAAATATGTTAAACAACACTAAAAACAATACCCTCTCAAATATATGGGTGTTCCACAAAGATACAACTGGAAAAGAAGTTCCAATGTCAGGCTTAATTTTCATTTTTTAACTTTAAGTGTGTTGTTAAAAAATATATATATATATTTACAGCACAGTTTTAAAATGTTTTTTATAAATTACACACACACACACACACACACACATACATACATTTTAATATGAACATATAAAAAACATTTACACAGTACTTCAGCAAATAGGCTGGGAGGCTGTGTGGTCCAGTGGTTAAGGAAATGGGCTTGTGACCAGGAGGTCCCCGGTTCAAATCCCACCTCAGCTACTGACTCATTGTGTGACCCTGAGCAAGTCACTTAACCTCCTTGTGCTCTCTTTCGGATAAGACGTAGTTGTAAGTGACTCTGCAGCTGACGCATAGTTCACACACCCTACTCTGTAAGTCGCCTTGGATAAAGGGATCTGCTAAATAAACAAATAATAATAATAATAAATAAGGATCAACTATGCCTCCTAGTGGACAAGCTATTTTGCTAATAACTTGCAAATTTGTTGACAACAACAAACATGACAAATTTAAAGCAAAATAAGTAAATAAAACGTGTACCTTTTTCAGTGTAACCCTCTGGATCAAGGTAGAAGTCCTCGAAAAGCATCTGACTTCGGATTGCAACTGTGTTTAACACATCTCTCTTCAAGGCCTGTCAGGAAAAAGGTGCTTTTTAGCAAACCTAGAGTGTCTTAGCAACCTTTGGAATAACATAAACATCTTTACAAGCTTTTTGTATCCCCCTCTTGTTTAAAATTCAAAACAATTTGTGCCTTGCCACATAACACATTCAGTGAATTCTGTAGAACTGCAGTGTATGTACCACCCCACAAGCTAAATGCCCAGGCAGAATTAGTATTATGGGGCAAGAGCTACATGTGTTTAAATTCGGTGCCTGTAGTGAAAAAGGTTGGGACACTTACCTGAACAGCATCTTTCACCTTTGGTTTGTTGGTGTGAATGTAGGCCTTACAATGTACAACACCCTTCAGAACAACTGTTCCACTGCTTTTTTGCACCAAAGCTGTGGACCGATCATCTGTTTTAAATTTCTTCAGATTTAAAAACAAAGAAACATTTGTGAGTTTTAAAATCTGCAATGCTAGACACAAAGACCATGCAGGGTATTGGTGTCAAACAATGTTTATTATTAAAGGCTAGGTATGAACATCCCACAGTGTTTTTTGTATTGTAGTATAAGTTAACTAACCCATTTTTTTACAATCACACATTTAAATGGAGTCAAGCTAAAAATCCCAAATCATACTATATTAAAAAAAGACGAAAAAAAATGCACAAAATGTCAATTAAGGGTGTGATGGCGTATGTCCACCTAAGTTGTTGAACCTGGACTTGAGGAAGTGTGTCCCCCTGCAAGCTCCTACAGGCTCTGATGGGCTCTGTCAAACTACAGTATACACAGCATGTTCCACTGGGGAATTTCTAATTACTGCTGATGTAATCATCAAGATTTTAGTTTTATTTCTACAGGCCCAGGGACTAAAAAAGGGATCCTTAGTGAAGTCTGCATTGCTTGTATTAACCACTTATACTGACAGTAATGAGAAATCCTTACCAAAGGCCTCAGAAGTTGAACGACAAATGGCTGTTGGACAAATTGTTGTGAAGATGTTTTCTTTTTCTGTAACAGATCATTTATATTTATTTCTTAAAAACAGTTAGAACAATGTATATACTTATTTATATTAGAGCTCAACACAGAAACATGTATTTCAAAACAAACTGAAATGTGTTCAGAAGCCTTGTAAGGTCCCCTTGCTACCTGCTTTTATGTGTAATGTACCATTACATATTCACTATTATTTCCACAGTATATGGTGTTATTCTGAAGCGCCACAAACCATTTTATATGGGGATCACTTAATAAGACTGATATTTACAAGTAAATCCTTTGACCAACATACCAGATCGAGAACCAAAAAAATCTTCACTACCCAATTAGATGTTGGTGGTTGAAATTTATTTCTGGGACAGAAAAAAAATACCTGGCTCATAAGTTTTATGTTTAAAAATTAGAAGCCAGTACAAAAGAGAATTAGGCCCTGTCCACACTACATAACCGATCTGGAGAACCGTACTCGAAACCGTTCTAATTAATCCAGCTCAAAGCGTCCACACTGAAGTACTGTTTCATGTTTAGTTGGGCTTAATGCGTATAAACATTATTAAAACAGTTCAGCGATCAATGAACAGTGGAAATTAATACAATAGTATCCCACCATGCACTGTATTTTATTTTAAAATAATGTGTTATGCCCCATAGTAATAGAGGTCCATGTTGCTAAAAAAAATAAATAAAACATGTATTTTGGAAAAAGCAAATGCGAACACACAAGTAGCGCTTGACGTTTTCATGTTTTATTTTTAATCAGGTGACTTCCTTTTAAACACATTGAGCTGATTCTGTTTCATAATTAAACTCAGAAAAAGCTGTTACAAAACCATCTTTGTTTTTACCTTCATATCTTGCCTGAGCCTAATTCTGGTACCTTTCATTTTATTTCAAACAGATCTGACAAATTACATGAATTGTTCATCCCGATCCTACTTTTAACTTGCATTTAACGTTGTGCTTTTGTTAATTTCCCCACTAGTTTAACAGAGATATCCTGACAGATGTTTTTTTTAAGCATAAAAATGAATACCCAGTACATAGTGTACACTGATAGCAAATCCTTCAGGCACCTGTTCTGTATTTCGACAAACATATCAAAGAGCATTTTGGGATATTGGAGGATACACAAATGTAGTTTGGTATTAGGGCGTCCACACTTCTGATAAACCGCACTCACTACCTGATGCGAGCTAATTTAGAGGTAGTCTTGAGTACGGTATTAAACGTTGCATAGTGTAGACTCTAACCATATTTAGCACTTTTGAGCCACTTTAAAAGCAACGAATACGGTTTAAAGGCATAGTTTAGACAGGGTCGAAGTCATAATTTCATATTTGCATGAAACATTGCAGAATGTTTACTATCCAAGGGAATTGTATTTGATTCAAATATAAACAAGCTACCTCTGTGTGTTTTCCTTGCATGCGAGCAAAATATATCTTATATAAACATTATGAATGTTCCAAATTGCATGACCACTCACCGTCCCATCCAGGAGATCTTTATCCAGACCCATAACTTTGCCATTGAGAATACAAGAACACTGTTGTATTAGCCTGACCCACTCCTTAAGTCCATTCTAAAAAATGAAAAAAAATAACTCACTTTCTTAATTGTCTTTTGAAGCCAGACTTGCATATGTCAGGTTTGATGCTCATCTCCCTCCTTGTGCATAGCTTCATGAAACAAATACATAGAAAGCCAAAGCATTTTTCTAGCAAACTAATGATTTTCTTTAGTTTTAGTTCGAGAATTCTAAAAGTATCTAATTGGTAGGGCACCATAGAATACATTCTTAAGTCTACTGTTTAGGACAATAGAAACAGCAGTAAGGGACTTATGACACTGTTGATGTTGGACTAATGAGATTACATATATAGAAAATGACCCTCTTACCTCAATACATTTGTCTAGTTCTCTGTTGGCGGAGTCTGCAGGCACAGGTATCTGCAGATCTACTTCAACATTACACTCCAGTACCGGCCATGAGGCTGACAGGCCAGTTTGATACTTCCAGTCTGCTGGTTTTGCAGAGCTCTGCAAACACAGAAAACAGTGCATATATTTAAAAGGGTCATTTTATTGTCTTTAGCTCCTTCAAATGTTTCTATAATGTTCATATAATGTTCAGTTTTTATTTCTGAAATAATCAGGTCATATTTCTCAGGTAGCAACCATGTTGTGGGATGATAAATTATATTTTATCTGTGACAGAAAAATCCTACCCAAAATAGGTAAGTACCGTATTTAACTTGGAAGAGCTTGAAAAAGCGGATTATTTGTTTGCTTTCAGGTGCAGGAGCTTGTTTTGTTGTTATCACACTTATCCTATAGCTCCACCTTGTGGATTACTGATGCGATTACAAAATCAGATTTACTGGAAAACGTATGCAAGATGAGACAGCCTGTTCATGTTCATGGGGGTTGGTGAAAAGAAGAGAGATTTAGCTTGACACAGGTCCATTTAAACTAATCCCCTTTAAAATACCCAGGCCTCACATAAAATGTGCGACTGGGATTTGAGATTGATTACATATTTTTGTAACACTGAAATCACACAAGTGCAATGATGCATTATGGAGCACACTATATTGGTAGGATTTTCTATAATTTAGTTAACTGTTAAACTCACCTTGGGATCTTTGACATCAAAGGATCGGCACAGTACTCTATAAGCAGCAAGTGAAGGTGTAAAATTATTTTATCATGGCCACCCAGTCCATGCATACTATATACACACAAACACACATACAGTGCAATTTCAGCTATTCCTTTTATAAACAAGGACATACTTATTGATTTAATTTTAAGATAATAAAACCCAACAGTTATTATTAAATAAACCCTTTGAAGCATCAAACTTTGGGATTTGTTTCCCTAAGAGCCCCCCACCATATATATATGTATGCAATAAGGTATGTCGGGGCGTTATGAAGTCGAGTGCTTCCAGTCCCCGAGAAGTCCATACATCCAACGTACACAGATTTTTTGCAGGTAATTGGTCACTCATTTTCATAGTTACAGCTGTACATCTGTAACTGTAAAAGCAAGATGGCTACTGTCCGATATAGAATATGTGACAAGGCTCCAACTGTCCGTATCCATCCTCTATACGCACAGCTGGAACCTTGCTTGACCAATCACATTGCTTGTTTCACGTTCCATTGCCAGCCCTGGATTATATATATATATATATATATATATATATATATATATATATATATATATATACTTTGAGTCACTGCAGTGAAGGATACTTTTTTGTCTCTGAACAGATATTAAGAGCCACTCTGTCATGAACTTCATCATTAGCAAGCTTCCACAGTCTTGCCTTAGTGATTGACTTCTCCATGGCAAAAACCAGCTGCAAATAAAAAGAGAGATGTAAATAGCATAGGCTACATATAAATAATGTACACCTGTTAAGTTTTGCAAATCGCACACTACCACTTACTGTTTTGAGTAATGTCTTGTTCATGCTTTTGCCACATGGCAACCAAAATACAAAATATTGTAGAACCAATTTTGCCAAAACAGCTGCAAATAATGCTATGCCATCCTACTGTATATTTATGATTTACTAAGCTTACTAGAACAAGTTTACTCACCCTGCGCAGAATATTCTGGGCCTGAATGGACAGTTCTGGGGCGGATCCCAGAAACACGCCGAGGACTGCTAAACCTCCTGGCAACATTCGGGACACCTGCACCAAAGTATTGTTCAAGACAAACCTCAACATGTACAGTACTGACGACAATATACAGGAAATACCCGAACAGCCGAGTTAAACAACACTACACATTTAATATTGACAGGTATTTCTATATCTCATGTAATGGTTTTTAATTTACAAATACAAAGCCCTGTTCCTTGTTGGAGCAACATCAGTAGGCATACAGACATGTCCTCAAATAGCAAAGCTATCAATATGAGACTCCCCGTCCTCAGGAAATCAGAAGAGTGAGTAGGACCTGTTGGGCGTGATTGTGAAAGTACTGAACAAGCAAAGAAGAAACTAAAAAGCTTGTTGGATGAACAGTAACCGACAGTCACCTTTTATTTCAAAATGAACTAAGTATGAAGTCTGGTACATTCCAAGACATGGCAATGTAATGTTTTGGGAAATAAAGAAAACCACATACCTGTGTTGCATGTTCAACAACCCATTCTTCATCTACTTCATCACTCTGTGTTTCCTTTGGTGGGGTACGGACAGCTAGCAATACAAAATCTCTCTGTGGGGAGCACTGTAAAAAAACAAACAAAAAAAAATGTCGAGATCAAGTATATTACTAATGAGGTCAACTTTCTTAGGCGAACAGTGGAAATCAGATACTTAATCAAAAGTATGTTCTTGACTAATGACGCAGGGCAATAAGACTCCCGTTGCATAGCAGTTTGATTGATTCCTGGTTTTACTACGTCACGTTAATTAAGAATGAACCTTACCTGCCCAATTAGAAGACCAGTGACACAGGCCTTCCCTGACGTGTCAAGAATGTTCTGTAGGTACTGCTCAACAGAGTCTTCCACAAAGTAAGTTCTGCCCATCTTTGCTGTTAGTGTTTGGTGGTATTAGCCAGGTCTGCACAAAACAACATTCAGACATTTACTTTTTAAATTCCAGTATCCTACTGGGGTTTACAGTCTTGGCTAGTTATACAGTACTTAAATCATGTTGTGTCTATTACTATTATCAAGTTTCGATTCTGTAATCAGTGGTTCAGCACGGTAGTTGATATTTGCAAAACCAAACATATGTTCACCAGTATCTGACGTACTATGTGCACTGTCGCCACATCATTAAATAACTCGTATCACAGTAATTTCACGTCATCAAAGCTATGAAACATTTTTTCATTATATTTCATTCAATTTCTGTCTAGCTTCACATTCCTTATATAGTATCATCACAATTTTCAAAATACCAAAAACTCCTGATTTACATTGTTATTAATTGATCAAACACATATCAACCCACGTTTCGTAAGGAACTGAAAATAAAACTTAACAAACAAAATAAAAATCAATAAATAACAACCATATGCTTCCAACCTATGCGCCAACTAATAATTAAACTGTCAACAACCAATCACCTGCAACCTAGACGCGCGTATATGACGCTACTGAACAACTAATAAACACGTAAGAGCGTGCAACACACAGCGTCACTGCGTGCCAAATGTTTTGGCCGTTTCTATTACTGATCTATACCTACTGACTATACCTAGAATGCTTTTCACGTCTGAAAACTACAGTTGTATTAATAATACATTAAACCAGTGAAAGCCGATCATGTCACAAAATATCTGAACATAGCGCTAGAATCAAAAATAAATTAAAAGGGCTTTGCCTTTAGCCTTCAGGTTTCTTCATCTCAGCAAAGTGTATACAATTCCCAAAACACATTTCTGTTTCCTGTAAAGAAAAAAAAAGAAGAAAAAATACAATTCCCATACCTCCCTGCGGCCTTGCTTGTAAAGTGATAGTCGGTACAGCGATATTTTCGAAGTGCGCTGGAAGGGGTTGACTGAAGATGGCGGCGGTACTGCAACAGATACTGGAGCGTACTGAGCTCAACAAACTACCCAAACCTGTCCAAAACAAGCTGGAGAAGTTCCTTTCGGACCAGCAATCAGAAATAGATGCACTCAAAGCCCGTCACGAGCGTTTTAAAGTAGATAGTGGTAAGCAAATTTATGGCGGTAATGCAGTGCGTGTTGTTCTCTAAATGCACATTTTCATGATCATCGGGCTATATATTGGAAATGCACGCACGGAGTTTTAATTTAGTACGGCGATAAGTGGTTGCCTTTACTGTACAATTATTCCTATTGTGGTAGTGTTTTGAAAAATGTATTTGTCCTATTTGAATACGGTTTTGAAGCAACCAGGCCTCGGTCTGCGTTGTTTACTGAATTGCTCTGTTTTGGGGAGTGTACTACTGGGCCATGGGTGGTAAAGAAAGTTTTTTTTTTTAAAAAAATATTTGCCTTTACTAACGACGAAGTACAGTCTCTATACAAATATGTTAGATTGTGTTTCGTTTTCGGTCAAACACTTAAGATGTGCTATGTAATAAGTAGTAGTAGCGTATTCCTACTTGTAATATAAATACACTTAATTATAGCATGATAGTGGCAAACTCGATAAAACATTACCTATACTTTACACATGGTAAAACATCGCATTTTAATCACATCAGATGTACAAATGTTATGCTTTATTTTTCTTGTACAGAGCAACAATACTTTGAGGTTGAGAAGCGACTGGCTCAGAGTCAGGATAAGCTTGTGTCTGAATCTCAGGACCGTCATAGCCTACAAGAGGAGCTCAATAAGCACAGTAAGTACCTTCAAATTACCTTATTTAATCAGCAGCACATATTTGGTAGTGCTAGGTGGGGAGATATACATACACACACACAATGTGTTTGTGTGTGTGTGTAATTTTACCACATCAATGATATGATGTGGTAAACATACCCTGTATATACAGTATATTCAGTTGATCCAATTTTTGCAGGTGAGGAATTGAAGGCTCTGAAGGTGAAGATTAAAGAATATGAAGCGGCACAAGAGAGTGTTTCATCAAAACAGGTATTTTTTTTATTTTTTTTTTAAATATGATCACTGGATCATTAACTTTCCAGTATTTAAGTTATTTTCCTTACAACTTAAGAATTCACTAGAGGCAATGCTGTTTAATGTTCCACAACCATGTTGTGTAGTGACATGAATATATGATATTAACTAAATAGATGGCTTCTATGATTTAATTATACCTAAAATAAATGTTTTTGTATTAAGAGTCAACTTATTAGAACTAAGGATGAGCTGGAGGCTGAAAAACGGGAATTGGTCAGAAAACTTGAGAAAAGTTCCCAGGAGGGGGAACATTTTGGTGGTAAGAATTTTTATAATCCATCAGTGATTTATTTATTTATTTATTTTTTGATGGATACTTTTCAAGATGTTCACAAACATGCGCTAATAGTATTGGATTCAATTGTTGCTTTAAGTTTTTATTTAATGCATTGGTTAAATGTAAACCTTCTCTGGACCTGTACAACACTAGCTTTGGTTAATGTTTTCCTATGTGGGCTTGCTGCTTGAAGCCAGCACTGGTTTATCAATGCTTTTCTTGCCATTCATTTTCAGAGGACCTGAGACGTTTGAATACAAAACTTGTGGAAACAAATACTGCAAAGATGGAACTCCAGTTGAAACTTGATGAACTTCAGTCTTCAGAGGTTTCGATCAAGGTGGGAAATCTTATTCTGACTTCAAAAATAAATAATTTGTTTTGTTCTTGGCTTGCCTGTAGCTGAAATGACTATAAGGGTGCTGTTGTGGCTTTTATTCCAGTACCGTGAAAAGCGATTGGAGCAGGAGAAGGAGCTGTTTCAGAGCCAGAACACCTGGCTAAATGCTGAGCTGTCCGCCAAGACTGATGAGCTGCTTTCTGTCTCCCGTGAGAAAGGAAATGAAATCCTGGAGCTTAAATGCAACCTGGAGAACAAAAAGGATGAGGTAAACCATGCTGACTTGGATAAACACAGAAAGCTGCTTTTTTTTATTAAAATGTTGAGGGTGCAAAGTGTAATGATGCATAACCAGCTCATGATATCTTATTCTTACTTATCCAGGTTACCAGACTGGAAGAGCAAGTGAACACCCTAAAAGCATCCAATGAGAACTTCCGGAATCAAGTAGAGGACCTGATGGGCAAATTGAAAGATGTAAATTCTTTACATATACATAAACTTCTTTACATATACAAAACAGCAACATTGTTGTTGTTGTTGTTGTTGTTGTTATTATTATTTATTTTATTTTTTTTAGGCAAAGGAACAGCAGGCCAGCATGGAAGAAAGGTTCCGCAATGAACTCAACGCACATATAAAACTTTCCAATCTTTATAAGGCAAGTGCATGTCTAGTTGACTTATTTATATGTACAGTCAGCACTCATGTA
Source organism: Acipenser oxyrinchus oxyrinchus (assembly GCA_030684275.1). NCBI lineage: Eukaryota > Metazoa > Chordata > Actinopteri > Acipenseriformes > Acipenseridae > Acipenser > Acipenser oxyrinchus. The sequence continues at coordinate 11,486,599 of CM060258.1, read as the reverse complement.
TCCGATGCTATAAAATTGACTTCAGTGGCGGTTAAACGAGTACAGTACTATTTTCAACAGAAGTAGCATTAATTCAGAACTCTATGATTCTGAAAATATCACTTGCCAAAATGCATGTAGACTGGAATACACTACACTACATACTTTTAAATCCAGTACTATTGTACTAGCATTATGTAAAATTCCCCATTAACAACCCAACAGCAAAATGAAATAAAAAGGGTTCCCATGCACAGAACTGTGTAAAAGGCAATGCAATTTAGCAAAAGATTTAAAAAAAAAACACTAGTTTCCAGAATTAATATTATTCTTAATGAAGATTGATTTTATTCTTAATGAAGGGCGGTAAAACGAGATGGACGTGTATCTGGGAAACGGATACCCGAGTGCTGACAAACACATTGTTGGAAAATGACAAAACTACTGTAACACACCCCACTGTAGTCAAACTTAATAAGCTGGCACTTCATTTCAGAGCTCAGCAGCAGATTCTGAGTCCAAGGCTGGTGAGCTAACCAGGGCAGTGGAGGAACTCCACAAGCTGCTAAAGGAGGCTGAAGAAGGTAGGAACCCAAAGGTAGTAGTAAGTAGCATTGCAAGAATTTAAAGACAACTGCTTCATGGTATCTGCTTTTTTCTTCCCCTTTCTTAAAAGCCATCAAAGTGACTGAACGACAGCAGATAGAAATGGAGGCCTCCAAAGAAAGCATGGAAGCAGAGCTAAAAGAAAAGATTGTCAATATGGAGAAAGAGCTGGACAATGCTAATGACCTGCTCTCTGCTTTTAAGCGGAAAGGTAAAGCATGTTTTTTGGAGTCCCTTGATCATCTGCTCAAATATCCCCCTTTTTTCATTGTTGAGCAAAATGTATTTGGGTTGAAAACACATGCACTAGAATTGCATAATTAAATATGTATTTGTTTTCCAGGTGTGGCTGCACTTACAGAGGAGGAGTTGACAACGATGTCTCCCACTGCAGCAGCTGTAGCAAAAATAGTAAAACCTGGAATGAAGTTGACAGAGGTATGAAATAATTGAAAACAAAACATTTACCAAGCCCCTGTTGCTTTTAGGTGATCCTGTGTTGATTTTTCACTCTGTCCTCTTGCAGCTCTATAATGCCTATGTGGAAACTCAGGATCAGTTGCTGTTGGAAAAACTGGAGATCAAACGTGTTAACAAGTACCTGGATGAGATTGTACAGGAGGTTGAGGCCAAGGCTCCTATCCTGAAACGCCAGCGTGAGGAATATGAGCGCATGCAGAAGTCTGTTGCCAGTCTTTCTGCTAAACTAGAGCAGGCTATGAAGGTATGACTCCATATTAAAAAAGGTCTCTAGTCACTTGGCTGTTGGAATCTTGTTAAATTGATTAGTTCTGACTTGGATGTTTTTGTTTCCAATTCAGGAAATTCACAGACTCCAGAAAGATACTGATGAGGCCAACAAGCGTTCCTCTGTGCTAGAGAGGGACAAACAAAGATCTGAGCTCCAGCTGACTGACATGGCTCAACAGGTAGATTGGCTTGGCTTGTATATTTTCAATGTTAATAAAAAAGGAAAAGACTGATGTGCTTGTGATGTAGCCTCTCACCATTCTATATATCTGAAATGCCATTTATTTTTCAGATTAGAGTTTTGCTGATTGAGCTGGAGGAGGCAAGAGGGAACCATGTGATCCGCGATGATGCTGGTGAAGAGGTGAGCTCTGCAGACATCAGCAGTTCCTCTGAGGTCATATCTCAGCGCCTTGTCACCTACCGCAATATTGAGGAACTGCAGCAGCAGAACCAGCGCCTCCTAGTGGCATTGAGAGAACTTGGAGAGGCACGGGAGAAGGAAGAGCAAGAAACCACATCTTCAAAGTATGGATTTGTTGAAAAATGTTTTATAAAATTATCTTTTCATCTGATTCCTACTTGTGCATTACAGGAATGTCTTTTCCCTGATACGTGTGGGTTTTATGTTAATTTGACAGGGTTGCAGAGCTGCAGTTGAATTTGGAGAAAGCACTAAGTGAGCTGGAACGACTTCGGGACGGCCGCAATCACCAGATGCAGCTGGTGGAGTCCATCGTACGCCAGCGAGATATGTACCGCATCCTACTGGCACAGACCACAGGAGTCTCCTTCCCTATGCAGAGTGAGTGCTTGTGTCTTTGAAAAGTGCCATAGTCTACGCAGTCTCTTTTAAAATGACCCACAATTGCTTCATTTGATAGATTTGAGATTGATACTATTTTGGTGCTGTATGGCCCATTGCTTATAACATTCACTAAGGTTTGTAGTCTGATGTGTACTTTGTATGTCCAGGTGTTTCAGAGGAGATCGCTCTGACCTCCACTCCTCGGCGCTCTCCAGGAGTTACTCCAACAGTGTCCACTCCAGCTCAGATTTCCACATTACAGTCAACTGAGTTGGTTGAAGCCAGGGCAGCACTTAAACAGGTATTCATTGGCATTACCACCTTTGCTGCATTTCTGGGCTGAGGAAGTTTAGGCAGGGTACTGGTATTGGTACCTTCTTTTAGGCTTGCTCTTAGTTGCTGTGAAAAGCTTAAACCTCCCTAAACAAATGTTCCTTTTTACAACTTGATTTGTCGGTTTTTATGTTGTAATTTATTTATTTATTTTTATAATGTTAAATGTCTGTTTTTGCACATGCATACAGAGATGGACTATTTTTTGACATGCAGCATATGTCTGCTTAGGGTGTCTCATTGTATAATAGATATCGCATTGTGCAGTTTGCACGAGAATTGGGAAGTCAAAGCTGCTCAGATTTTGCTAAATATATGCAATAGGAATCTAACTTCTGAAAATAACTTAAGCTCAATGGGGCCACCAGAGGTCGCTATAATATTTATATATTTGTCTTGATGGATCATGTTAATATTGCACAGGCTACTCTGTTTTTCTTACACAACTTTTGATTGTGTCTTTATTTAGCTACAAGAAGTGTTTTCAATGGACAAGAAGGAGAAAGCTGAAAATGATAAAATCCTCAATGAACATAGTGAGAAGCTGCAAGAGCAAGTCACTGAACTGCGTTCTCAGAACACAAAAATATCCACCCAGTTGGAGTTTGCTTCCAAGCGGTAAGCACTGGAATTGCTGTTTAAAATATAACCAAGACTGTTGCTCAGAGACTTTGATAAGGGGGATCCCTCTGCAAAAGAGATTGCATGCAGTATATTTTCATTCCTATATTTTGAATTTGCAGTTATGAGATGCTGCAGGATAATGTCGATGGATACCGACGTGAGATTGCATCAATGAGGGAGAAGTGTCAAAAACTGTCCACCACTACCCAGAAACAGGAGCAGATCATCCACACCATGACCCAGGATCTCCGTGCTGTCAATGAGAAGCTGGCTGTAGCCGAGGTAAGACCTATGGAAATCGAATGTAGGCACCAACAAAATTTAAATATCATTACTCTGTCATTGTACATGTTGCACAGCCTGGAAGGCAAGTGGAAGAAAACTTGTGACCTTTTTTCCTGTCATTCTGTAGGTCAGAGGTGAAAACATGAGAAAGGAAAGAGATATGCTGAAGATGGTGGAGTCAAGGCTTTATCAAGAGAAGGAATCTATTCTTGCAGAACAGAGGGGGCAGAACCTGCTGTTAACTAACCTCCAGTCCATTCAGGTACGAGGCCCAAGCTTTTCAGATATAGGGCTTGCCTTTGCAAGTAGAACCATCCCTGTAATCGATGGCAGGTTAGAATTTGGTTGTGTATGCCGATTAAACAGCTGTCTGAGCAACTTAACTACCTCCTTTTGACAGTTTGCAACATATTGAATACATTCACAAACCAAGTCCAGTGAAGACCTACATCTTAATTGTGTATACTTATTTTTAGGTGACGCTGGATCGCTCTGAGACAGAGACCAAACAGCGACTTAACAACCAGATTGAGAAACAAGAGAGGGAGATTATCCAGCTAAAAAAGAAACTGGAATATGAGGTGGAGCAGAGACACTTACTTGGCAGAAACCAGGATGTAAGTGCCAGCTGACTTCTGATCTGATTTCTTTTGAGAACACAAAAGGAAATATTTTAATTGTATTTCAGGACTTGATACTTGCAGAAATTTGTTTTCATTTCAAACAGTAAACACAAGCTATACATAAACAAAGTAACACTTCTCTTATCAATTGGAAATGCCTGTGGAGCTGGTATGGAAGTTTAGGTAAATGTGAATGTCTGTTTCACAGTTGCAGCTGCTAGAAGCTAAGAAGCAGCTTGAAACACAAGGAGCCATGCACCTCAAAACCAAGGAGCTGCTGAAAAATGCAGAGAAGGAGATTGTTACACTGAGACAGCAGATCAGCAATGCTGAATCCCAGCTAGCATCACAGGTGTCACAAGGAGCTGGTACTAAAGGTAATCCATTACAAATACACAGGCTCTTCTGCTGCTGATCTGATTTTGTGCTGTTGAGTTAGTTTTAATTCAGATTGGATTTTTTTTTTTTTTTTTTAAATAGTGTTACAAAAATATAACTGGAGCAGTAGGCCTATATGTTTTTGGGTGGGATTTCCCTGAGCTATTTGTTGTAAGGAAGCTGTTAGTTTTAATTTGCTCTAATATAAATAAAGGGTTTTCTCCAACTTAATTTACTATTGATAATCCTAAAACATTTCTTGAATGTTTTATACTTTGAGTTTATTAAGTAAGCCAGATGGCATGTAGACAAGTCAACTCCTCCAAGTATAACTTTTTTAAATGTTATTATTCCATTGGAACAGCTCAAGAAATATCAATTAAACTACATTGAACTTTTAAAAGATGTGGTATGTAAGGGCAGTGTGAAACAGATCAGGTCTATTAAGCTCTATGGTTGAAGATTTTGCAGAATAAGGCACATTTACCGCAACAGATGGACAGCTGGAATTCTCCTGTGCTGATGTTCAGCCGTAGTTGTACAATCATTTTAAAACTGAAAATAAGTAGTTTTAAAAGTGACAAATCTCAGTTCTTTGTCAAGGTGCACCAATTTTATTTTAAACTGTAAATAATGCAATTGAGGTGGTTTGATTTTTAGGACCCCAGGGTGCAGAGAAGGACCTTGAGGATCTTCGCACTCGCCTCAGGCAGACAGAGGAACAGAACAATGATCTGAGGGAGCGCCTGAAAACCTCCACCAGCAATGTTGAGCAGTACAGGTCCATGGTGCTTAGTCTGGAGGAGTCTCTGAACAAGGAGAAACAGGTGGTGTATTTTATCTTTTAGTCTCTCTGTCCAAATAGCCCTGTTAAACCAATTTTATCCTCAAAAATGTGTTCCATTTCATTCTGGTAATTCTTTCGTACTGCGGATAGAAATAACCAATAGGCAAAATCATAAGCTGCTATTCTGGCTACAGTTTGAAAATGAGCTGGAGGAAATTCGCACAACTGTAAAACAGGCTAGAAGCATACGCCTTGGTTGGGATCTGCTGTCTTTGGGTAAATGTCCTAATTCCCTGTTGTCTTAGGTAACTGATGAAGCTCGCACCACTATTGAGGCTCGTCTGAAGGAGTCTCGCGAGTATCAAGTGCAGCTGGAGAAGAAACTGGTTGAAGCAGAGAAGGAAAAACAGGACCTGCGGGAGGAGAAGCGCAAAGCCATTGTGAATCTGGAGGAGCAGGTAATGAAAAATCAACACTGCTTCCGTTTTGTTACCTTAAACAGATCCTTTGTTATAAAAAAAAAAAAGCAGGAAACAATTATGCTGAAAATCAAGTACATACTCTTTAATGAATCAGTTTCCCCTATTTGCAGATGTCTGAGCTGAAGAAAAACCTGACCAACATCCAGGCAGAGCTCCAGGATGCCCTTCAGAGGGCAGCTGTAGCCTCTTCACATGAGCAGAAGGCCACCCAGGACAGCCAGCTGCAGGTGTGTAAAATGCAGTGGCAAAACGTGTTGAATAATGTCGCCACACAGCAGGTGTTCTATAAAGCCTTGCACTGGCTAGCTATGCGGCACCCAGAGGGCAGCAGTGTGGAGTAGTGGTTAGGGATCTGGACTCTTGACCGGAGGGTCGTGGGTTCAATCCCAGGTGGGGGACATTGCTGCTGTACCCTTGAGCAAAGGTACTTTGCCTAGATTGCTCCAGGAAAAACCCAACTGTATAAATGGGTAATTGTATGTAAAAATAATGTGATATCTTGTAACAATTGTAAGTCGCCCTGGGCAAGGGCGTCTGCTAAGAAATAAATAATAATAATAATAAAAGGCTGAATTCTTTTCAAAGATATATCTTAACAATTTTTGTTTATTGATTTTTAATATAAAGGCTAAGCTAGCTGCGGAGTCCCAGAATAAGTATGAGCGTGAGCTGATGCTGCATGCTGCTGATGTGGAGGCCCTACAAGCAGCTAAGAAACAGGTGTCTCAGACCTCCCAGATGCGGCAAGACCTGGAGGAGAAAGCACAGAGAGCCCAGGCACAACTTCTGGAGGGCAAGGTATCCTGGGAGGAGCAAGAAAGGATGCTGAAGGTAACATGGAAAAGTTAGAGGCTTTTATGTTGCAGTTTGATTATATGGGCTTGCACTACTTAAATCCACTGTACCTTTGTTTTAGTATGTACTGTATTTGTTAATCCTCTTTATTTTTTGATAGGATGAGGTGTCGAAGCTGGCATCTCGTTGTGAGGATCTACAGAAGCAGAACAGTCTGCTACATGAACAGGTAGAAAGCCTAGGCAACAAGATGGTGGCCTCTGTACAGCAAGTTACCCAGGAGAGCAATCTGAACATCTCCCTGAGTGAGGAAGGAAAATCCCACGAACAGATCCTTGAGATTCTTAGGTAAATTGCAATAGACTAACATGCATCGCTCTTACATTTTTATACTACAGAACTACTCCTCCAATAGCGGTGTGTATATTTAGCTCCAGTTTTGAGGGCAATAGAATGTTGAAATACAGTTTCAAAGTCACTTGCTTGTATTTGTAGGGCAGCAGTGTGGAGTAATGGTTAGGGCTCTGGACTATGTAAAAATAATGTGATATCTTGTAACAATTGTAAGTCGCCCTGGATAAGGGCGTCTGCTAAGAAATAAATAATAATAATTTGATTTGCAGATTCATTGTGATGGCCAACAAATTTCGCCCTTTCTGTTTTAAGGTTTGTCCGCCGGGAGAAGGAGATTTCAGAGACCAGGTACGAAGTGGCTCAGGTGGAGAGTTTGCGTCACCGCCAGCGAGTTGAGCACCTGGAAAGGGAGCTTAAGGAACTGCAGGACAGTCTGAATGCAGAGCGGGAGAAAGCACAGGTATAATCTCAGGTTTACAGGTGATCTCTGCATTGACCAGAAGGTTACCGTAATTACCGGTTGTCCAAGTTTGTTTTAAATGTTTATATATAGTCTATACAAATGTAGCGGTCATAGTAATACTGTTTTTAATGTGACTTTTAGACTAGACTGAGTTATTATTATTATTATTATTATTATTTGTTTATTAGCAGACGCCTTTATCCAAGGCGACTTAAAGAGACTAGGGTGTGTGAACTATGCATTAGCTGCAGAGTCACTTACAATTACATCTCACCTGAAAGACGGAGCACAAGGAGGTTAAGTGACTTGCTCAGGGTCACACAATGAGTCAGTGGCTGAGGTGGGATTTGAACCAGGGACCTCCTGGTTACAAGCCCTTTTCTTTAACCACTGGACCACACAGCCTCCAGAGTTCCATTTGGGTTGACAGATTAGACTAGAGTAATCTTTGCTGCTCAATATGCCTGTGAGTAAAGTGCTGCATTATGTCTGAGGTAAAAATTGTCTGTTTTGTACAAATCAAGCACTGCTTCCAACATGTCATCTTAGCACTTGGTCAGATATATAAGGGTTTTAATCATACCCCCAAAATAATCTTAAAATTGCATTGGATTGTGAACAGTTTGTGTTTTATTTAAGCAAGCCCCTTTTGAAAATGTCTAGAGAATTTACTTTATCTCATGTTGCAGGTAACGGCTAAGACTCTAGCTCAGCACGATGCGCTCATGAAGAAGACTGATTCCATGAACGTCCTTGTGGAGACTAACAAGATGCTGCGGGAGGAGAGGGAGAGGTTGGAGCAGGAACTTCAGCAGACGCAGGCTAAAGTAAGTATATCGGGTGAATTCACTTGCTACTTCATTTGATTTAAAAAAAACAAACCTTTTTGAGAACATAACCGATTTGTAACCTTGGTTTGTTTTCATGGATTTTGAGTAAGTGAGGACTCTCTGTCTCTCTCTCTCTCTCGGCACATGTTTGTGCTGAATAGTGCGCTCAATTTGTTTGTGTTGGATTATCAGGTGCGCAAGCTGGAGGCAGATATAATGCCACTACAGGAATCCAATGCAGAGCTGAGTGAAAAAAGCGGGATGCTTCAGGCTGAGAAGAAGCTGCTGGAAGAGGATATCAAACGCTGGAAAACTCGCACGCAGGTAAGTGTAGAACACACTGAGCATTTGAGTGTTCTGTGCACGCATGCCACTGTATAACAAAAACATGTTCCTCTTGTCTATGGATTTCCCATAAAGATCTGTTCTTTTCATTTGTAGCACCTGCTAAGCCAACAGAAAGATGCTGATCCTGAAGAGTACAAGAAGCTCCATTCGGAGAAGGAGGCCCACCTGAAGCGCATTCAACAGCTGACTGAAGAAACTGGCAAACTGAAGACTGAAATTGCAAGGTTGGCCTTTGACATGCAGAGCAACTTGGACTACAGTGGCTAACTAATACATTGTTATATACTTGTGTAGGACTTCAAAAGTGAAGGTTGTGGGCTGACCTTTTTTTTTACATTTATTTTAATTCTTTCAGGTTGCATGCATCCGTGTCCACAGCACAGAGTCAAGTCAGTAGTCTGAGAGAAAATCTTGGTAAGGTCTCTACTGAAAAAGAGACACTGCAGAAGGATCTAGAGGCTAAAGCACTGGATATCCAGGAGAAGGCAAAGACCATCACGCAGGTGAAGAAGATTGGCCGCAGGTACAAGACTCAGTACGAAGAGCTCAAAGCACAGCATGACAAGGTATGTGAATGAGTTGCCACAAATTCAAAGTCACTATTTTAAAATGTATTTGGACACTGTTCCATATCTTTAAAACAAGTCACTGTCCTGCTGTAGAACATAAATATGCTTATACTACAGTGATTTTTTACTTAATCAAAGCCATGGCTGGATTTTTAAATTCCTTTGCACGACGGCATACTTTGATCTTGCTGTAATTTTAGAGTCTGTTTCCAAAACTTGCTCTGAATACAGTAGAACCCCAGAGTTATGAACACCAAACTTACAAACTGACCGGTCTACCAAACCCCCACTTTGTTTGCAATCACTCAATCAAGCGTGCAATGCAACCAGATAGGCACTCCTACATAAGTGGCATGCTGGTCAGAGAAAGCAAAATTACTGTACCAACAAATTTATTCAGAAAGGTCAGGCAGATTTCAAAGCAAGTATGGGCAATTTTACTGGGAACATTTTTAGTTTTAAACAAAGCACAGATCCCCACCCCCACAACCAACCCACCCAAACCAAAGGAGGCTGAATGACCTGAGCAAGCTGCACGAATGCATTTTTAAAAAGAAGCACAACGTTAACCCAGGTTTTCCTGGATGTTTAAATCTGTGTTTTTGCTACAGTTACGATTTTAACCCTTTGCAATCCTGTAATCCTATGTCGGACCAGGTCCGATATTACAAATTTTCTTTCCGGTCCCATCAAAAAGACGTCCAGCACAGGTCTCTAGTCATTTTTGGTCCGGAAAAAGCCAAGAAAAGCTTTCAATGGCTGAGAGAGGCCGATAGAAGCCGAAAAAACAAAACAAAAACGGAGGCGGATCTGAGCAATACGCATAGTCCCTTCACCATAGACATGACACAGACATAAACAAACAAGATAGCTGCTTCCGCATCCAGCGCTCAGAGAAAATCGGAGACATTTGCCAAACTTTGAGATGTTATAGTAATAAAATAATGACTTGGATAGCATTATTGAGGAGTTTGGTGATAAAACGAGTGATCAGGAGATGATTTATCAGTAAGCACTACTTTGAAGAGATATGTGATAAATAGAGTGGAGTGATGCAGTACTGAGTATCCTGTTGATATCCAGTGCCTTTTTAAACCTGTTTTACGGTGAATAAAATTACTTTTAACGCTTTGCAGTCCATTTATTAAGTGCGTGTCAGGCACGTCAGGTCCAATTTATTTTCACACGCACAGTTAATTTTAGATGCGCGGTTTAAAAGTGTTTTTTTTCCACAGTCAAACGGGTTTAAAAGGCCCTGCATATCAACAAAGCACTCGCTAGGCATCTCCAGCCCCGCCCCACCCTTTTGTTCGCTATAGCTTTCACATATGCTAAGAAATAAATAATAATAATAATAATAATAATACGTACATACCGACTATTATATTATAAATATGAAACGGAACGAAATTTCAATGTACCATTTGTAATTCAGTAATATGAGAGAATTGGTCAGGGGTCTGAATACTTTTGCAAGGCACTGTATGTACGCATGTAAAATAAACAGCTTTTGTGAAAATAAATTGGACCTGACATACCTGACAGGTGCTGAATAGATGGACCACAAAGGGTTAATGGTAACTTCAATTTAGCCTTTTTCCATTTTATAGTACTATTCTGAAGACTTTAGAACCAAAAAATGAGTATTGCATTACTGTGCTGTATCCTTTTATGCTGTATCCTTGTATTCTTCTGATGCATTATGATCATCAACAATTTACTCAAAGCCTCCACTAGTGTTTTCTACTATTATAACCTTCACTTGCATAAAGAAGGAAGACCCAAAAAGCTGTCTAACAAGGATGAGCAGTACTATAAGGAATAGAAAGAAGACAAGCGTTGAATTGACAACAGAACTCGCAGAAGGCACATGTGTCGTTGTCCATCTATCAACAGTCCAAAGCACCTAACTGAGGTTGTACTTTAGGTGTGTTAGTCAGTTGGACCAGACCTTGGTAAAATGATTAGTTTGGTGTCAGGATGTAGAAGTTACTGAATGTTTTAAACATATTCTGTGGTATCCTATGTTGCATTAAAAAAATTACAATATTTTGAACTGTGGTTTTTTTTTTTTGCAAAAGGTTAATCTGTTACAGTTCCTTATCCTTGGATGCAGTCTCCCCCAGATTCTTAAGTAGTTGGGTGTAATGTATGTTTAATATCTGTTGAACCATTTAAAACTTTCATATAGATTGGGAAAAACTTATTTTGTAGTGCTTCTAGAATGTCAACTGATTTTTGTATCTTCAGTTGGTCGCTGAAGCTGCTGCTAAGCCCATCATTGAGCAGGAGGCCCAGCAGGCATCTGCCCAAGAAATTCAGGATCTAAAAAATGCTCTTGGCCAAGCGGAGACTAAGGTCAAGGAGCTGGAGGGGCAGGTTGAACATTTGCAGAAGGTATGACAGTTTACTCATTCAACAAAAGAGTATCCTTTTGGGTTTTATAATTGCAAACAGTTTAAAAAAAAAAAGGATCTTGCTACATCCTATTTTAATGCTTGAAGTGTGAGATTTGGGGATGTGCAAACTTGTTTCTGCAGGTTGGCGATTTTTAAATTTGTGTTGTGTGTTCATTCATTGTGGGTTTTATAAAGACTTTTATTATCTCATCCTGTGCTTTCAGCTGGCAAGCGAGCGTGAGGCAGAGGTGAAGAGCGTCCAGGAGCAGATCGGCAAACTGCAGCCAGAGCTGAGCCGACTGCGCCAGGACCTCCAGGAGAAATCCGCCCAGGAGGAGCAGCTGCGCCAGCAAATGACAGAGAAAGAGGAGAAGACCAAGAAGGCATTCATGGGGGCAAAGCAAAAGATAAACCAGCTTATTGGTATGAGTTTTAACTGCTTGTTTGGTTAGGTTTGAGGCATAGCTTGTACAAATTTGCAATATACATGATGTAGCACATTTTTGTTACTTTCTTAAATGTGTGTGTGTTTGCTTGCTTTTTTGTTTTGTTTTATTTTGTTTTTTTTCTATGTTTTGCAGGCCTACCTAGTTTTACTTTTTGCTTGAAATTAATCTGACTTCCTCTACTAGGTGCCAAGGAGCAGCTGTCAAAAGAGAACGATGAGCTGAAGCAGCACAGGGAGGAGCAGGAGGTGCGAATGAGTGCCCTGAAATCCCAGTATGAAGGCAGGATCTGCCGTCTGGAGAGAGAGCTGCGTGATCAGCAGGAGAGGCACCATGAGCCAAGGGATGAGCCCCCGGAAACATCTAGCAAGGTACAGTGGAGGCACAATAGTAGGAAGGGTGGGTCTTATTGGGGGTGGGGGTGGGGAGTGTTTTGTTTTCACTTTGGCACTTTGCGTTAGTAGTTTTTAAAAATATCTAGACTTTGAGAATTAACCAAGACAGTCTCTTCCTAATTCTATTTTCTCAGGCTCAGGAACAGCAAAGACAAGTTGAGCAGAGACAAATCTCACTAAAAACCACACCTGCCTCCGTTGATAGGGGGAGGTAAGCTTTATTTTTGAATAATGTAATAACTTTGAATATTTGCCTTGTGGCTTGTTTGGTTTTTTTTTATGGTTAATGTCTGAAATGAAAACCATAAATAACTAAGTGTTTTGTACTTCTGCACCAACACTGACTGGTTATATATTATTCCAATGTTAGTGCTAGCTCTTCAGAGCCACCTACAGCCAACATTAAGCCAACTCCTCTGGTTCCAACGCCTAGCAAAGCTGCTGCCATTCCTGGTAACAAGTCCACTCCAAGAGCCAGCATCCGTCCAATGATCACCCCACCAACCACCACTCCCACAGCCACCGTCATGCCAACAACTCAGGTGGAGACCCAGGAAGGTAAGTGTAAGACGTGCTTGACTTCTAAGTCATTGTGAAGATGGTGTGTTTTTAATTTTAAATGAAAAAACTTTGGGCTGATTTTTATGCTGAGGTTTGTTTGTTTGTTTGTTTGTTTGTTTGTTTGTTTGTTTGTTTGTTTGTTTTTCAGCCATGCAGTCTGAAAGCCCAGTGGAACATGTCACTGTGTTTGGCAGTGCCAGCGGATCAATTCGCTCTACAAGCCCCAATGTTCAGACTGCCCTGTCCCAGCCCATTCATACAGTGCAGCAACAACAGAATCAAGCCACAGCCTTCGTACAGCCCACCCAGCAGAGCCTGCCACAGATCGAGCCAGCCAGTCAGGAGCCAGCCCCAGCCCCAGCCCCCTCCCCCGCCATGGTGGAGGCAGTGCAGAGCACCCAAGTTGACAGGCCTTCCACCTCCACTGCTGTTTTTGGCACAGGTTGGTGCTTGTTTTTTAAATTCATATTTAATTTGCTCAATACTTTTATGACCTAGATATGGAGAAGTGAAAGATCTGTATTTCACCAAACACTATGGAATTAGCAGAGAGATTACTGAACACAACATACATCTCTGATTTACCATACCAGTGTAAAAGATTTAATAGATGCTATGGAACACTGCTTTTAAAATACTTAAATGTTGATGTTTGGACTTTCAAACAGCAGTGCAGAACTGTGTGGTTAAATTACATTCTGCTGTTTGTAGTTTCAGCTACACCCGGCTCTTTGTTGTCCAAGCGTCCTCGTGAAGAGGAAGATGAAAACACAACTGATGTCACAGAGCCAGTGCAGGAGGAAACTGGTGATCAACCTCTTCCAAAGAAGCTGCGAATCATTCAGAGAGTTGGCCCCGAGGTATGTCTCAACACAACTGAATCTTGATCTAGCGGGAGCAATACTTTCATAGCAAGAAATATTTCACTTTTAGTTTGAGAAATGAAGTTGCTTGCCTTGCTGTGAATGATGTGGAATTTATATTACTATAGTGTAGCCCACAATTGTTTTTCAGTATCTGACATCTGCCTAGACCTTGGATTTAAGTCTGGAAGTTTTATTTGCAGAGCAAAAGCCTGCATTGTGTTTAACACTTGTATATCTTTTAAGGAGGAAGTCCTAGCAGAGGAGAGCACTGAAATTGAAATAGAAACTCCAGCAGAAAGCCAGGAATCCCAAGAACCTGGACAGGTAACATCAGATCTCACACAGGAATTCTGCAAAAATAATTTAACACATTTATAGTGAAGTATGATATCTGCCTGAGGCTGGCAAACTATAGTTGATTATGCTGTATATGTAACATTTAAATCAGTATGCCTACTTAATACCACCTTTATTTTCAACAGCATTGAGTGCCTGCCCTTCAATCCTGTGTTTCTTTTGTGCAGCTGGTTATTGAAGTGTACCCTCCCCTAGAGGACAGTGAGGAGCTTGTACCTCAGTCTGTCCCTGTGGACATGGTATCACCCCTTCCAGAGCAGCAGAACACCCAAGACTCTCAGGAGGAAAAGCAGCATGATGTCATTGTGATCGACACAGACAGCGACACAGAGGAGGAAGAGAATGACGAGGAAGGAGAGCAGGTATACTTTACTGGAAACTTTAGGTGGCAGTAACAGCTCACAAAGCATTGGGCAACAGCCAATGCAGAGTGAACATATAAGCATCTTGGCACTATCTGAGTTTAGAAACCCATACTTTTAATTGTTGTAATAGGCATATAATTAAGTTTGTATTTTGATTCTTAACTTATTCCTTTAGTGTCTGGGTTATCTAATCCAAATGTATTTCCCACAGGAGTACGAGGAGGACGAAGATGAGGAGGATGAAGATGACACTGGGATGGGAGACGAAGGGGAGGAGAGCAATGAAGGAAGTGGGAGTGCAGACGGGAACGAGGCTTACGAAGGAGATGACACAGAGGTTAATATTCCTTACTGGGTTTAGCTTGCCCTTTTGAAAGGAGATGAAGCTGGAAATTCTATCAAATAGTTAATACAGAATAGTATAGCAGAGCATTGAAGTATTTGTCTAAATATTTAAAGGTGATCAGAATATTTTGCCTATAACGATGCACATAGTGTACTGTACACGCTGTCGGTAAGATGCAACACTGCCATTACAAAATTAAGTCCACTGGTTGTTGGCATTGGAACTCGTCAGAGTTCATGTAGATGTTTATTAAAGTCTTCATGTAACCAGTACACCTTCAATGCCTTTTACTTTAAATCTAATTCTGTTTTTTGACTATGTAAATGCTTTTAGGTCTACCCCAGACATTTTTTAGATTACATACTTTTTATGTTTTTTATATCCAATTTCAGGAAATGCATATTGGTTTAAATGGACAAAAGGGTTAATAAGCTTGTAAAGTGTAATATGATGCTTTTGCTGATTTTGTAACCAGCAATTTTGAGTCATTTTATTAGTTACCAGACTGTGTACAAAAACAAGTACTTTTACACATTGTGATGTCTGCTTTTGTTTTATTTAATTGTTTAAAAATGTAATTCTACATTGAATGTCTTTGTGGGGTGTTATAAAAACAGCATTTGTATTAATTCCAAGAACACCCATTTAAACTTGCAAAGCTTTAAGAGAATCTGGTACACATGTGAAGCAAAAGTTTTCAGTTAAAGAAAGTAATGCACCTTGGATCCATTTTTTTCTGTTTTGTGCATAGCAGGGTGCTGAAGCGACAGACCCTGGCACAGAGAATGAGGAGAGTCTAGGAGCGACCGAGATGAGTCAAAGAGTGGCAGATTCACAGGACAGCGGTAAGCTAAGAGGCTGTTTCTTTTGTGAAAGAATGCCAGTCAAACCGGCTTCTAACAGATACTATCTTATACTAGTTGGTTGGCTGTTTTATCTTTAAAAAAAATAATAAAATAAAAAAATAATAGGTTTGCTCAGCACAATTGCTAAGTCTAATGAAAGTAATGCTTGTACTAAATGTATTCAGTTTAAGCAGTTGTTCTCATCCCCTGCTATCCTTGTTTATTGGAGTTATGTTTATTCTGTCAGGTGAAGGAAGCAGCAGTACCACAGAATCTCCCTTCTCTAGTGAGCTACCCAGAGAGCCACTGCAGCTAGCTCCGAACAGCACCGACAGACCAGCCCCTCGGCACCCTCAGTCGCCACGGAGACATCCGCACCCGCTTCCTCCCAGGCTGACCATCCAGGCTCCGGCCCAGGAGCTAGGACCACCCCCACAGGTGCACAACACTACTGAACACTCGCAAACCAAGATATAACATTCAAGCTTCTCTTTGAAACCACTTCCTTCAGTTTATCCTGAAGACCACATTTTGCTGCTTTTTCCCCACAAGTTGATTTAAACTGCAATGTGTGAAGTTCCATATTTCAGATTGGTAATTTTGAATGTTGTAAACCACAAAGAACTACAATCAAAACATTTTATAAAACCAATAGGGCATGTACCTGGGACAGATTAATTGTTGCTTTCAATCATTCATAAATATTGAAACTGTTTTGAGGATTTGCATAATAATTACCACCTTTTTCTTACTCCTTTTGAGGCAAAAGATTTGGTGGCTTGTCCCATGGATTCCCTTAGGAGGGAAAGATGAGCTTATTTACAAGGCAGATTGGGGAGCATTATAATTAGGGCTTCTGTTTTTCGGGTTTTATTAATTTGTATTTTTCGGTGCTTATTTTTAACTTTGAGTTTTATGTAAATGGGCTTTTTCCCAGGGCTTTTGTTTTTAATATACTGTATGAAATTAGTGTTTTCGGTTACTTTCCAAAATGCTTCAGCGTTTTTTTCTGTCATGTATTGTAGTAACTCGACAGTACTTGCACACAAGTTGTACCTTCTTTCCTTTGCTGTCTTCCACAACGAAATCCGTATGGTCATGGGCACATTCTTCTGTGTTTTTGTAGGCATTTTTGTACATTTTGCCACAATTCTATTTTAAATCCTCCGTATCTTAACTGTAATACAGCTTTAAATCCAGCTAACAAGCCTCCACCCTGATTGTAATCTTGTTTTAAATCTCACAAGCTGAGTCTCCAATAGAAATGTAGGAATGTGCTGTCACTCAGCATTTATTATTTTTGTAGTAGGTTTTATTTTTTAATGGGAGAAGGGTAACGTCAACGTGAATAGATTTATTAATTTCCACAGTTTTTCCAGTGTTTATTGGCTATCCACCAGTCTTTTGTATTTTGGGGGGGTTAGGGGGGGTTTATCTGGTTAAAACCAAAAATCAGAAGCCCTAATTATAATGCAGCTGCTTGTACATGTACTACAAAATGGAAATGTCCACTCTTCATTGCTGTTGATCTGGCACTTTGGCAAATCACTTGAATGAGTTATGATTTATACTGAAAATCTGTTATATAGGATTGAATGAGGTGTTCATTTATTACCCAAAAGGTTTTTACAAGTATATGGGGACTGGTATGATTTGTTACTCTTATCTATGGCAAATCTGAATCTGTTTTCAATCTCTCATTTCCATATATATATATATTGTGAACTGTTTGTTTAGTGCTAATTTTCCTAAATAAAACTTTGTACCAGATTGAGATTTAATTGAATAAACCTGAATTTGTTGTTTGTCTTTTGAGCGTTTTAAATGTTTAATTTCCGAGACCGATTTGCAACACAAGAGCAGAAACCCAGCAGACTAAAGTGCAAATTACTAATTGAGTAAAACCATGTGCACAAAATAGCTGGGTTTTGATATTCACAAATAATGCATACATATGCAAATAAATTCCAAGTACTTCAAATGCCTAATGGCCCTCCTATAATGTAAAAATTCTGACTGCTTTAGTGCAGTAGAGATTTTCCTCTAGATGTGTAATGTTGCAGTTCTGTGTCATATTTAAGTGTGCTCCTTATAACTATTGTGTGCAGAAAGCAAATGAGCTGCTCTGTTAGCAGAAGCAGTTTAGTGACGGGAAAACTAGTTTTCTTCAGTGCATTCACATTTTGATTTCAGCTTGCTTTTCCCTTCCGGGACTTGATGGGTTGCACTCCAACTAGTTTTTGATGAGAATTGGGCACAATTTGGTGTGCTAAATAAGACATTTTATAACCAGTTCTGTGCATGTGTGTAAATATACAGTAATCAAAGTGGCTTTAATTACATATCCAGGTTAATGACATATACACTAAAAATGCAATTACTGTGTAATATCACTTTTAATATAAAGTGTTGCCTGTTTGGTATAGCCAGGTAAAATTGCCACAAGGTACCAGATAAAATGGTTGCATTGTTTTATACCAAGTCATTATCAGTCTCTGGAATAGCTAGGGTCTGGTTTTTCTCAAAGCACACACAGCTGAACATGCTGGTGACTGGTGTCCTTTATGTTGTGCAGCGCATTCCTATCCGTCGCCAGTCTGTAGGCAGAGGGCTTCAGCTGACACCCGGGATTGGTGGCATGGTGAGTAACTAATTGTTCTAGCTGGGTACAGGAAAATTCCTGCCAAGCATTTTCTTTACACAGTTGTCAAAACTATTACATACAGCTGTAAAGGCACAGGAACCAGGAAAAGTTTGTGAGAACTTGAGAGTTCTAGGATTCTCCATCTAATACTGTAAAAAATTGAATTGGATAGAACATAATGGACAATTAAGAACTCTGTTTTATAAGTAATTTTCTGACATGGGGTAGGACAGTCTCAATTGTTCTGTTTCATAACCTTTTCTGCCTACTGTGCTATTTTCTTGGATTTGCAGCAACACTTTTTCGATGACGATGATAGAATGGTACCTAGCACACCAACACTGGTCGTGCCTCATCGCACAGATGGCTTTGCTGAAGCTATTCAGTAAGTAGAACTACAGTTTTCTCTTGGTAAAGATGTATTGGACTCTAGTTGGGTGTCTTGCATTTCAGACCATGTGGTGTTGGTGGTGGTGTTTGTGTGGTTTTTTTTTTTTTTTTTTTCCATTTTCTTGATATTATTGAAGCTGACCCATTGTGTGTTCAGCTCTCCCCAGGTTGCTGGAGTTCCCAGATTCAGGTTTGGTCCACTTGATGACATGCCCCATGCGGGCTCCAGCCACTCGGACCTTGGGCAGCTGGCATCACAAGGAGGTAGTTTAATTAATCTTCCCATATAAGTAGTCTTACAATATATCTTGATTTCTAGTAGTGCTTGAATGATGAAAGAGCTTCCTTTCCATTCATGCAAGCATATGGTAATTTATTTTGGACTGTGTAACCCTCATGGCAACACCATGTTTTCTAAAGAAATATAACTAGGTACAGTATAGTGTTAACTCAAAGCCTTGCCCAGTAAGTGTACAGCAGTAACCCAGATTTCATGTTATACTCTTAATCTCTCTTCTCCAAAATAATAAAACCATTTAAAATCTTTTAAAATGGGAGTCAAAAGTTTTAAATGTCACCTTTTTTTTTTATGAACAAAATCCGCTCTGTAGGTCTAGGAATGTACGAAACCCCCCTGTTCCTTGCAGCACATGAAGAGGAGTCTGGTGGACGGAGTGTTCCAACCACACCACTGCAGGTTGCCGCGCCAGGTAATTACTTGCTGCTGTTGTTGTTTCTTAGCACACGCCCTCATCCAGGGCGACTTTGTCATAAACAAATACATTTCAAGAATCACAGTACAAGTATTAATACAATTAAGAGCAAGTACAAGTATATCACAAAATACGATTCAGTAACGGAGCAGATGTGTCAGTGATAGTTACATCAGAATATAATTAAATACAAAATACTACAGATTAAATAACACTTGACAGATTACAGTACTCTAAAGTACATAATTAAATGCAGTAAAATGGTGAGCAGATAAGAGCAAGTAAAGCGCATTAAGGAAGAGTGATAGTGTCCAGAGGGAAAAGAGTTCCTACCATTTTGTATCTTACTATGCAGACCCTTTCCCAGTGCATTTGGGCATGGATGTGTTTTGTACTTGAATGCTCCAAGTACAGGCAACAGCAGGGACTATTCTGAGTTTTGCAGTACAGATGGATAGCTGTTTGAATTTGCTTTTTGCATTCGTAGTCTAACCGCACAGCAGATTTTGGAGGACCCTTTCACTGTGTCTACGGTTTCTAATAAAATGAAAGCAGGTTTCTGTTTAAACAGCATAGGATGTAATAGTAAGAGGTTTTTTGTTGGACCATTGCAAGTATACTGTTGGAGGCGCGATAGTTGGTCTCGCAGGTTAAAGTGGAAATGCTCAGTCCTTGATTGTGTCTCTGTTTTAGTTAATGTCTTTGCTGAAGGCCACTCCTCTGACGTCTCGGAGCATGCTTCTCAGTCGGTGCCGATGGTCCCCACGTCGACGGGAAACCTGTCCACTACCAGCGAGGCTGGGCAAGGAGATGAAGGAGATGAAGTGTTCATGGAAGCAGAGCCTGAGAGGTACAGTAGGAACTATTTTTATATTGCTAGTTTAATGTAGAAAACAGTATTTGTTTTAACTTTTAAACTTTAATTTGGTCTAGACTTGCAATATTAAGTTGTGTTGTGTGAGATTCATCGATTTGTGAGGGCTGTCTTTTTAAGGGCTAGTGCAGTAGAAGCTTTACTAGAATTGGAGAACCAGTCTGAAGCAGAGGAGTCAGGTCAGCCATCCGGTGATGCAGATCTCCCCTCCACAAGCCAGGACCTTCCCTCCAGCTCTTCAGCCGGTATGTATACCATGGGAGTACCAGTTTATAGGGCTGTGCAGGTCATGCAGAAATAGATTGTAAGGGATCTTTCTAGGGTTTTAAAGTACCTTCAACTAATATGCTTCAGTTTCCTGTATCAGCCCTAAAGAATGAATACCCCTGGTTTTAGGAGATTTTTTCACCACACTTCCACTTATGATAACTTGAAATGGTGGTTCTTGAAGCTATACAAATCGTGGGGACCTGTGTTCTAGTTTGTGTATACATTTGTTACAAAAAGTTGTTGTTCATACAATATTCTGATGCTGAAAGTGTGTGTAAAAAAATTATTTTATTTATTTATTTATTTATTTATTTATTTATTTATTCTACTATCAGACACCAGCAGCAACCAGCCCAAACCTTTCAGGCTGGTGAATCGGCAGCCTCAGTCTGGGAAAACAGAAACCCGGGGACGTCAAATAACCCGCCAGAGAGGTGAGTGGGATGTTGAGAAACATTTCTTGTTCCAATTCTGACCCACACAAGTGAAATGAAGAATATGAAGAGACTTTTTTAATATAGATATATCATTTTATTTAAATAAAACCCTTCCTAATACATTTTTTTTGTTTTGCAGGTGTAAGCCATGCGGTGGGTAGTAGAGGCCGGTATAATAGAGGAAATATGAGTTAACCGCAATGCTAATTCTGCACTGCCTGTAGCTGTGAACTCTTAATTAAAAACATGCAATCACTTGTTTTAGTTTATGGAAAACAGCTTAAATAGTGCAATGTTGTACTTCTTGCTTGTATTGCTTTTTGTTTTCATTAATAAAAGTTGACGATTTAGTTATCTGATGTCTGCTTCCAAGTTATTACCCACGTGTATCACTATGGGCACTTGAACCAGTCCTTTGCTGTGCTCTGTTGCCTTTCTGAAGAAGGTGAAGGGGAGGTTATAGTCAGTTGATCAGCAAGAATATTAATGTTGTAGTATCGACCTGTGGAAATAAAATGAACAAGAATCAGAACAGTTCGGTGCTTTGTTGCAACACACCCTTGTATTTGAGTGAGAAACACCGGTTGAACAGAACATCTGAAACAATTAATTTGCCCTCACATGACTGGTTCATTTTATATGCAAATTATATACTTCCCTGTCCCAATGGGTAAGACTACAAAATTACTGATTTTATGAGGAACAATCGAAAATGACGTCTCTGCTATTCTGTAGAAAATGTTTGCCAGCTTCCTTGAAGGAGTTGGAGGCAGTGAACTATTGAGAAATGGTAGTCCGGTATCCCTCGGGCAGTTTTTAAATGCCTTCCTAGCTGGGCATGGTGACCTACATCCCATGTTTCTAACTTGTCTGACTCCTATATTGTTTGCTACTGTTAGAAACTTGAGAGAAAGTTCCCCATTTCTGGATGAAGTTTATTAGTGGACCATTTTAGAGTATTGTATGACTGTGGAACAGGTCATGGACATGGAAGAAAAAACGGCAATAAAAAGGTAACAATATAATCTGCAATGTAGTTATGAAGGGAGCCAGCTAAGGATTTAAAGACCTTTTTTTAATAAGGGTTTTTTTTTTCTCCTTTTGAGGGGTGGGCAATAATTTGAGTAACAGACAGAGGAAAAGCCTTACAATGATGAGATCCAACTGGAAATATTGTACCGGCAATATGCTGCCAACCAGATGTGCTGTATGTGTACAGCAAAACTAGATTTTAAGTCATTTTAAATGATTTATGTACAACACTTTTGTTTAGGGAAATGTGTTTGCTATTTGTTATATCAGGCAATATCATAAAGCATTTCTTCATCTATGGCAACTGATCATTTCAAACACTTACTCTTGGAAAACACAAAGTAGTCATATCCATCTGGCTTCTTTGCATTGGGTACAGATACAGCTGAAGTGACTGATGTGGGAAATCCTCTCCACTGTAATTTTATATTGACTTCCTGGCCAAGATTAACTGTAAAAAGAGAAGAATGCAAATTAAATGCTTGCCTGCTTTCTTTCACTGTTTTTAAACTCTGCAGAAGTACTTCACTGTGTATCACTTTTTAAAAGTAAATCCAGTTTTATAAGAAGCTTATGTGCAAATTGTTTTCTTCTGCAGTTTTTCTCTTTTCAGTATGATGCACACGGCTGATGCTTACCTGTATCTTTGCTTTGACCGCTCAGCTGACGTGCAAACCTGTTCCTAATACTGTAGACGGAGTACTGAGTCTGCATCCTTTTACAGGTTTGTGGTGGTTTTTGAGTATAGGAATATTTTTGGACTAAACCACCTACAAAAAAATGCATTCATCATTAGCAAGTCTGGAAGAAAAAAAAAAACTTACCTGCAGTCTCACTAATATATATTTATTTTCTCCTGCTTAGTAAACTGCAGAGTGCATATTGAATATTCAAATAAGCTCTAATCAAGCATTCACGACCATCACTTCACTCTTGTACTATATATCCCAAAAAGATTTCCTGTCAACGTGCTCGGTATTGCTGTAAGAGGAGCTTTTCCAGGTTAATTTATTTAATTTTCAATTCTGCATATTACCACCCCCCCCCCATTTGAATGAAAAAAACACAACCTTGTTTAAAAAAGTAAACTGATTCTGGTTTTCTCCTGGTTGAAGAAACTGAAAGAACAGCAGTTATTCTTCCTTTAATCCCTCCAAAGCCTGTGCTAATTAATTTGGGGTAGCCAGGGTCCATGACACCGTTTTCAAATCTCCAGTAATTATTGTCCTGTGGATTTAAACATGAAACAAGGATGTGAGTTTGAAAAAAAATTCCTTTGATAAAATTGACTCGTATTCAACTTTTTTTTAGTACTCTTTCTAGAGCCGCAAAATATTGTGTGCTATATCTCAATAAAACTTTAAATGAACAGGCCGTCATCATTAAGCAATGACCCATGCAAACAATGTCAGATTGCCTACAAGCCTATACCTTGAAAAAGAAGGTTTTTCCTTGGCAGTTACAGCGTGTGAAGACTGAGTCAATGGGAGAGGGAATGCCCCAGACGTCTGTGATCCTGCGAGGATATCCCACCTCTATCCCATTGGAATTGAGCATCCAAAACCAATGCCCTGTGGGGAAAGTATCACCAAAGAGTTAACTGCCATTTTATTTCTTGTTGTGGAATGAAGATCACAGCCTTCTTGAACTATGACAGACACATTGACCACAGTTTTTAATATATAAATAGGATGATTAATTCTCTCATTTCCCCCACTATGCACCCCAGTGCTGTAATAATTACTGAAAATATATTCCCTAATATATCCCCTTTGGTCACATTTTTTATTTAAATTTGTTGAAATTTTAAAACAGTTTGTGTGAATTCTATGGAGCTTGAGAAGCTGCCCCACCAAAACACACATGCATTATAAAATAGGAACACTAATGTGGTATAATTATACACGCAGTGGCTGAAGGGAGCGGATTCAGTTTAGTGATTTAAATAAAAATAAAATAATATTCCATCTTACCTCGAAACACATACATTGTCCCATTTAGTAAAGTTGTTATCCCATTTACTGGTCGGCCACTGCAGAGATTAGTATCATTATTGTCATCTAAACAAATGTAGAAAATTGCAAGTCATCACCTTCAAATTAAATATATCATACAAACAGATGTTAATACCAAACATGGCAGCCCTGTACTGTTTTGGTAGTTTGATAATTTATACCATTTGGGATTGTTTTAAGCACCCAGAACAATTGTTTATATCTGCAATGCAGACATTGTAGGTTACAGTCATTCTTGCAGTATCTGCATATGATGGTAAACAGAGCATGTATAACATACCTGCTAACAAAACATCACTGGTTGGGTCTGTGGTGGTGGTGGAACTTGGGGTGCTCATGATTGTAGGCATGTTTGTTGGGTTTGCTGATGAAGGAGCTGCGTTAGCTTGGGGCTCTGTCAGGTTTGCCTGTTCTGCAGGCTTTTCAGATGCCCTTGTGGTGGTCTGGGTGGTGGAAAAGGCAACTAAAGGAGTTGATGACTCAGTGGAATACGGAGGAAGTGAGGTTGAATCTTCCAGGTTTGACATCGTGGTCGTAACCTCTACAAAAAAAAAAAAAAAAAAAGTTATAACAACATAGTATATCATTTAATTTTAACAGTAATGCAAAAAATACTAGATGGTGCAGTGATACCCTGACAGATACACAGAGAATAACATGCCATGTCCATAGGATGGTGAAAATTAGACAATAAGGAGCTCATACCTGGTAAGAAAACGTCACTTGGATTGTTTGTAGGTGTGGTGGTGGTAAGACTCAAAGTGCTGGTACTTGCAGGGGTTTGGGTTGGGCTTGCTGAAGGAACATCTCCCTCAGGAGGTGAGGGTGTGTCAGTCTCAGGTGCATCTGTCATTGAGGGTTCAAATCCACTTTCTGACGGGGCGTCTGGTTCCTGATCGTTTACTACTGCAGGTGGTGTAGTAGTTTGCCCAGTAACAGCAGGTCTTGTGGTATCACTTTCTGACACTAGGGGCTCTGTTGGGTTTGCATGTTCTTCAGGCATTGTGGATGCTTCTGTGGTTGATTGAAAAATGGAAAATATGCTTGAAGGTGCTGGTGGTTCAGTGGAAAATGAATGAGTAAAAGTTTGGAGGAATTGTTCTTGGTAAGGCATTACTTCAGTTAATTCTACAAAATAATAATAATAATAATAATAATAATAATAATAATAATAATAATAAATATTCTGCAACTAACTAAGATAGTTAACAAATTTTCTACTAGGACAACTGTTGAAGCTGCTCACCAAGTAGGACTGTCTCATCATCCCTTTGAAATTCAGGATACTTCTGGTTTTCTAGCTGCTTTGTGGTCACTGCAGGTCTGGAGGTTGGTTGGTTGGCTGGTGGTAAAGTGGATAGGGTGATCAACTGGCTTTCGGACAGATCTGAGGAGAATGAAGCATTTACTTCATTAGAGCCCACAAGTTTGAACCAGCCGATTTAAAGCTAGGACTAGTCAACCAGCCATGCATCTGGCCTGTCCCCCATGCTGCGAGGATGTTATCCGTCAGATGCATTAGCGACAAAATGTTCTTGCTCCAGTCATGATTCATACATCCTCAGTCAATCACCCTGCCAGCTGTTTGTGAATCATGATGTTTGAGTGGGTCATTTACTTGGTACTGCAAGTACGCCTTTCAAGACTGATCATTTCAAGACTGATCATTAAGGATTCTAATGATTGGCTTTCATTTAGACAAATTAGAAATAAATGTACGCAAGCCATTAGAAGTTCTAAAGTAAACTATTATAACAGTCAATTCTCTAATCTTATTAATAAGAAATTTTGGAACTTTAATGTGTTGGAGAATAAATCACTTTCTTCTCAATTACCTGTATCAATTACTTACAAAAACAGAGTTATAATAGTTTTTTTTTTAAATGTATGGTTGATGCTTTCAATGATCATTTCATTTAAGCTGGACATGTGTTTGATAGGTCTAATTTATTTTACTGTTTCAGCTGAACATGATTTAATGGTGAGGTTTTTACATCAGGTTTTTATTGATTTATCTAAGGCTTTTCATACTGTGGATCACTCAATTCTCTTTAATAAGTTGTGCGATATTTGTTTTGATATTAATTCTCTTGCATGGTTTCAAAATTATTTTCGAAATAGAGCTCAGAGTGTAAAATCTGATAGATTTGTTTCACAATTTCGCACAGTTACTAAAGGCGTTACTCAAGGTTCTATATTGGGCCCTACCCTTTTTTCAATTTCTATATTGCTCAGGTAATAGGCAACTCTCATATTTATCTTTATGCAGATGACACTATTTTGTAATCAGTTGGTCCTACGCTGCCATTAATAATGTTTGATTTGCAACTTAACTTTGATAAAATTCAACAGGGCTTCTATGACTTGCGTCTTTTGCTGAACATTGATAAAACTAAACTTATGCATTTTAATAGAAACAATACGACAGGTTCTCTTAATAGTGTTTGCAAAATTCTTACTTATAGTAAGATTGAATTAGAGCAAGTAGCAGTTTATAAATATTTAGGCATTTGGCTGGACAGTGCTTTGTCTTTTAAAACCCACATTGATAAAGTTCAATCTAAAGTTAAATCGCAATAAATCATGTTTTACACGTTCCGCTAGGTATACTCTAGTCCAGATGTCTGTTCTTCCAATACTGGATTATGGTGATGTTGTCTACAAAATGGCCTTGAAAGCTGCTTTGGGGAAGCTTGATGCTTTATACCAGCTATAGGATTTATAACTGCTGCTTCTTATCTTACTCATCACTGCAATCTTTATACTGTATTATGTTTGAATGGCCTTCATCGCACACTAGGTGATTGGATCATTGGCTTAGGTTAGTTTATAGAACCCTGATTGGAAAAACCCCACTATATCTGCACAACCTATTACAGTTCTCTGCTTCAGTTTACAATTTAAGATCCGATTCACTTATTAGATTGGTTCTTCCCAGAGTATCCACTGTTTTTGGGTGAAATTCATTTCAGTTTGCGGCTGCTTATGACTGGAATGAATTTTCAAATCAAATTAAAACTACAGAGTTTTGTTTCAGAGGATGTTTTTAATCGGAAGCTGAATTCACTATTGTCTGATGCATGTGTATGTACTTGTTAATGTGTTACTTAATTATTTATTTATTTTTCTATGTTGGATTTGTTTGCTTTGTGCTGCTGTGATGTTTGCCTCTTGACCAGATCGTTGTTGTAAATGAGTATTTGTTCTCAATCTAATATTTTCTATATGTTAGTCTTGGCAACAATTTCGCCCTGATTGCTTGCTTGCTAAAAACGTCATAAAAGCATTGCAGTGGTCCTTCTATGTGTTACTTATTATGTGACAAATATCATTTGCATTTTAATTTTGGTTGGTAGCAAAATGCTAAAAAGATGCAAATGTATTGCTGGTGTGCTATTACAGTGTAGAGCGTTAATGATATTTAAAGTGAACTCCATTTTGAACTGAGACTTGCAAAGGTTTTCACACAGGTTTGTCTGCTTACTGTACCTTGGATAATCTCTTCATTCGCACTGTTGGAATCACTTGTTGCTGTTTCAATGGCTTGAAACCTGGAGGAAGCTGATGACTGAGTGGTTGGAACTGGTTTCTGAATTAAAGGAGACAGCTTTACTGACGATTTCTTTGTTGCTAGAAAAAGAACAAAAAAGAGATTATAACAAAATCAGCCATTTTTTTTCACCCTCAAGATGAAATGTCATAACATAGCAAATTACATATTTTTTTTTTAGTTTTGCTTAATGTTATAATATATAACCACAATTTCAAGATATTCAGAGAGTGTGTCTCTTAAAGGAGAGCTGTTTATAACGCACACGTGTTTATTGTGTAATATGGCTTTTGAAGAGGCTGTCTTACCTTGCACTTGAGGGGTGTTAATGCTTGTTGTGATAGGCACAGTTGTGGGTTTAGCAACAGTTGTTTTTGAAGTTTCTGTAATAAAAATACACATTTAATTCAAAAAAGATATATTTTTACAGTTCTAATGTATAGTAGTTATGAGGAGGCTGATAACTATGCAGGTAACATTTAAGAATCCTGTTCAATAAGTCTAACCCATAGAATATTAACCTCACCTTTTAAGCAGTGGCTTTGATAATCAGGACAGCATTGATTAAATTCTAAGCAGCCAGCATCACAGTCACACTTCCGTCCTCGCTGAAAACCTTCTCCGCAGCGCCCCTTACAGGAGTTTGCTGTGAAACAAATAGACATTTACTTATTTGAAGTTCAACAACGGGTAACAAGATTCTAGGTTCATTGCATTAGCTCTCTTTCATTTCCAAAAAAAAAAGGCAAACTACACAACACAGTAGAAAACAGGGGCACTCAACACTTTTGCCCTTTAATTGGCAATGTGTTTAACACCTTTACATGTTGACAAAGAGATTTATCACATTTGTATCAAGGGGAAGTTTTATTTATAATAAAAAAAAAACAGAAATAGCAGCCTTTTACCTGTGGTACAAAGCCCCTCATAATCAGAGCAGCATTCCTTATGAAGCAGACAGTTGTAGTCGCAGTGGCATGCATGGCCCCTGTAGTAGTCCTCTCCACATCGTGTACTGCAGCTCCCTTCACAAGGTCAAATAATAAATGCCAATACCTTCCAATACTTTTTGAGTAAAAGTGAAATCCAAGGGCTATGTATATCCTACCACTATAGTTTGATGTGGTATTTTTGGTAGCTAATACCTCTATGTTATAAATGCTTGTTTGTTCTCTTCCTTCATGTCACCTGCTTCTCATGTTTAATTTGCATTGCTATCACTGCTATCACCCTATATTTTCTAAAGGATCTTTATATTGTGAATGACTGACGATGACAATTCAAAATTCCACTAGAATCGGGGTGGGGGTAGGGTCTGAGGTTGTATTAAAAAGAATCTCTAAGAGAAGACCATAAGCACTTTAATTCCAGTAGCATGGTTGTTTTTTTTAACTATACATTGCTTTTGATTGTCTGTTATTCCTAGTCGTGACACACTGTTAATAATCTGATGTATTAGTCATGTTCCCACAAGTTAGTTCAATGCACTTGACTTTGGTTCACATTGAGAGGTTCATGAGCTCTGACATGAACACAAAAAATAAGCTGTTTTAATGCGTTGTGTCTGGTAATAAGTTGAAACAGATATTTATTTATTTATTTGTGTGTCACATAACCTGACATTAATGCACTACTACAGGTTCTGAAAAAATATTCTTACCCTGAGCAGATGAGAGGTCTGGTAGAATGGCGATGCAGGAAAATAGCAGAACAATAGAACCAGGTGAAGGTGAAATGGCCATTGCTAAAAAGCTTCAACTAAAAGAAAGCAAAAAAAAATACTAGTTACACCCAATGATTCGTTGTAGCAATAATACATACTTTTTATTAGGCTTTTTGTCAAAAATACTACTATTACAACTACTAATAAAATAATAAATAATAATAACAAACTTCTTAAAGACATACACATTATATTGTAATATTCAAAAAAAAATTGTTATTTGTTTCTAAATGCTGGAATATTAATAAACAACAGAAATAAATACATCAACAGCTTGTTTAAAACATAAAACAAAAAACATAATAGTTATGTTGTATGATATGCTGTATGAAAGCCCACAAACCTTTAGAAGAAATCCCTTCTCAGCTCACCGAGTTTCCTCAAGTGGTCCCTGGTTTTTATATTGTAGGTTTTACTACTGGGCGGGTCCTCCTAATTAGATAATCTTGTACAATAAAACCACAAATGATGTACAGACTGAGAATACAAACTTTCTCCATAAATACAGGAAGGATCCTAGACTGCAAAACATTTGGAATGTAATCAAAAATCTGTTCTATGTTGCATAATAAGTGAAGGGCGGATCTATACGAGAACACCGTTATACTAGAGTCTGAAACAAAATGTTCTTACAGAAATATGCTGGATACCTACAGAATATATGCATATTATGGTGCTTTGTGGAAATGATAAACTTTTAGTTAACCAGTTCCCTCTAACCTATAGCACTATTTCCAAGATTGCAAAAAGTTAATGACAGTTGACAGAAGGAGAATGAGGATATACTGCTGTGTGTTTAATATGGGATTTTATTTATTATATATCCAGCATAATAGTGTTGATTTTAACATACCTGTGATGACCAGCATAGTAATGAACCAGATCATTCTATACCGTCTTCATCACAAAAGACAAAAAGAAAAAAAAATGTAATATCTGTATTCAAATAAACTATGGTGCCTTAATGCAAATGCATTACCAACCTTTTTTGTAGAATTACAATGAAATTGATTACAATCCATAAACCACATTATAAACAGACCTGCACTTCATTGAACCAATCAATATTTGGACACACTGAGGAATGTTATTCCACTCTGCATGTACCAAGCTGCCAGCTCTGCTTGGTGGGGTTGTACTGGGTTGTTCAATGCTGCATTTCACAAGCAGATTGCGAGGGCTTGTTTCGATGGGGTGAAATTATTATGGATTGCCAGAAACAAGCCAACAATAGGTATAAAGGCTTTTTCTATTTATGTTGAGATCCATCAATGGCCTACAGCTGTTCCCAATGGTTGTAGCTCTTCCACTAAGCCTCAACCATGATGAGGTTCATTGAGTTGCAAAGATGCCATTATGGGAAACTTTGTCTGCTTGACTTTTAGTTCTACCTAAGAGTTTATTGGAGAGATATAGTTACACGATTAATAATACAGTATTACTGGATCTCGCATTTTGACACAACCCTGTAATGTACTCCCTAATATTACACTCTAAAATATTTCTTAAGCTTACAGTGTGCATGCAAAGAACTCATGCTTTTGATTTACTGTAAAAAGGGGAGTCCTGAACAACTTGTTATTCCAGTACATTTAAAGACGCAAGCTGCACTATTTCAATAATATATACATATATTCCCATCAAAGATATCAATACAGAATTAATGATACAGCTTTCAATAGTGCAGACTAGGAGGTGTCAGTACTGTAAACATTATTATTATTTATTTTTTAGCAGACTCCCTTATCCAGGGCGACTTACAATTGTTACAAGATATCACATTAATTTTACATACAATTACCCATTTATACAGTTGGGTTTTTACTGGAGCATTCTAGGTAAAGTACCTTGCTCAAGGGTATAGCAGCAGTGTCCCCCACCTGGGATTGAACCCACGACCCTCCGGTCAAAAGTCCAGAGCCCTAACCACTACTCCACACTGCTGCCCTATTAATCTTAACAATGTCAGTGCCAAGTATCATCGGATTGGATGGTCGGTTCTCAAAATAGAGCCAAAAAATGAAGTGTAGAACCTGTTAGATTTCACATCAGACAAAATATAATTTGATAAAAACAGTTTGCAGAAAATAGTTATCTAATACTTTTAACCTTACAGTACTGGTAATAATAAAGCTGTTGTTTCAGGGTTCAAAACATGAGTCAATTAACCAACTAAAGCTGGAATCACACAGAGACACACACGCAAACAGAAAATTGCCTTGAAACAAATGTAACCCCATGTTAATTATATGATCGACCTGATAATCCTGAAGAAGGGATCTAAGGTTTTATGAACAGTTTAAGTTGGGAGTTTTCAATTGTAAAAAAAAAGGTTACTATATAAAGTATTAACTAATGATTAATAAAACATAACATTTGTTCATATTTTGGTATGCTTAAAAAAAAAGATTACCCCTTAAAATAATGTCTGGCCCAATGTTTAATTAAATTTCTCTATTTTTGTCTATTGAGAAACCTCTGTTTGCAATCCCTTTGGCAACAGTACTATTTTCTCATTTGACACATAGGATGTTAACCGCCCACCAGATGATGTAATGGCTTTTCCATGTCACTGTTTTTACTTCTTTTATTGATTAAAACATGTGGATGATAATATCTTCAGAACCAAATGATGGAGCGGAAACCAGTAACATGGTCTGGTCTGGTCCTTTTATAACTGAGGTAATGTCTCCTAGAACCACCAAAACCCCACCTATGTTAATATCAATTCTTTGAGCCAGTAGACAACCTTGTTTTTGGCATGACTCATTCATTTGGCGTAACAAATAAAAAATAAAAAAGCAGATTAGGGGATACTGTTCAACCTTTGGTCTAATTCACGATCAGTTTCTTCAGGTTCCAGTCCAGAATTAACAAAGGTCAGTTTCTTAGAACACTTAACTGAAAATTAAGGTTTATTTCACCCTCAAAATGATGGTCTTTCTTCAACAGCCAAACAGATATATTTGATCAAATTATTGGTTCAATATTAATTTAGCAATTGGTACAGATTAGTATGGTGTTGTGTTACTGGAAGTGGTTTAAACTACAGTTGTAAACAGTCATGGCATGAATGTGTGACAGAGTGACACCTAGTGGATTTCTCTGTTTCCAGCTTTTCCCGATTTTCTCTGAGTTCTGACATATGCTCTATTATATGCATTGACAACTGAAGCATAACCTTCCATAAACAGGAAAGCTTACACTTTGCATTGTATCTTGTTTCTTTATGCCTGTGGTTCCTGATGAATGCTGTCAGCTGCTAGTTATAATAATATATCAAGCAGCCACTTCAACTTTCTAACTTCCGTAATCTCTATTGATTACATTTTAAAAAAGCAAGATTTCCATTACATGAGAGTTGATGTTAAAACTTCATGCTGATTTGAACTTGGCTCTCGCCAAGATAAGCACCAACTAAGACGTAGCTTCACAGTAAACTAATGTGATCCATATGTGTCTCCATCCATTTACGCTTCCTTCCATATGATGATGTAGATATCCTTCTGTCTGGTGTTGATGGCTGAAGTGTAATGCTGGCTCCAGGGATCAGCTTATTGCCTCCCTAGCGCATCAGCACACACAACGGCTGCGATGCTGGCTCCAGGGATCAACCATAGTGCGGTCTCCCCAGCGCATCAGCATGACAACCATCTGAATTGAGCTAAGTAGGGTACATCCCTGGGGTTTTCAAGTGGGCACCTTCCATCCTCGGTGTTTCATCGACTAGCCCACAACACCTCAAGAGGGCTCGACGGTGATTCTGGCATCCCAGCATCACCCCCCTCCGCCCCCCACTCAACTCAACCCAGCTTACTTACCTGTACATCAGCGTTTCTTTCTTTTTATTGTGCTTGAGCTCCCCAGCCAGAATCTTTCCGTCTCAACCACAGCCAGTTGCTGCTCCTCTCTGCTGCTTCAGATAAGTTCTTCACTGTGCGACGCAACTCTTGTCCATTGAATCCGACATCTCTGAGAAACCGGGTTGTAGAGTGTGCCACAAATCCTCGACAACCCACTTCCACTGGGTAAACCCAGACTCTCCATCCTCGCTGTGCCGCTTCAGTGGCTAGTTGAGCATACCGCAGTTTCTTCCTCTCATACGCCTCATCTACAGCATCCTCCCATGGCACTATTAACTCTACCAGGTGAACAAGGCGTGCTGATCCAGACCACAAGACAATATCTGGTCGAAGGTTAGTGGTGGCAATCTCAGGTGGAAAAATAAGCCGTTGACCAACATCTGCCAGCATTTTCCAGTCTCTAGCAGCTTCCAGTTGTCCTGGGCGAGGATTGGTTTTAACACCTTTTCTTGGTGGTTGCTCTCCTGGGCGGAGGAATGTTGTCTTTTGTGTGTAATGTTTTGATGGAACAAAACATAACATAACATAAACAACCCTGGTTTTGCTAGAACTGTTACCTAATCTACTGTAGAGACAGTTTACTAAAACTCTATACATATATATATATATATATATATATATATATATATATATATATATATATATATATATATATATATATATATATATACTATGCAAAAGTTTTAGGCAGGTGTGAAAAATGCTGTAAAGTAAGAATGCTTTCAAAAATAGACATGTTAATAGATTATATTTATCAATTAACTAAATGCAAAGTGAGTGAACAGAAGAAAAATCTAAATCAAATCCATATTTGGTGTGACCACCCTTTGCCTTCAAAACAGCATCAAGCATCAATTCTTCTAGGTACACTTGCACACAGTTTTTGAAGGAACTCGGCAGGTAGGTTGGCCCAAACATCTTGGAGAACTAACCACAGTTCTTCTGTGGATTTAGGCAGCCTCAGTTGCTTCTCTCTCTTCATGTAATCCCAGACAGACTCGATGATGTTGAGATCAGGGCTCTGTGGGGGCCATACCATCACTTCCAGGACTCCTTGTTCTTCTTTACGCTGAAGATAGTTCTTAATGACTTTTGCTGTATGATGGGGTCGTTGTCATGCTGCAGAATAAATTTGGGGCCAATCAGATGCCTCCCTGATGGTAT
This sequence comes from Acipenser oxyrinchus oxyrinchus, assembly GCA_030684275.1. Lineage (NCBI taxonomy): Eukaryota > Metazoa > Chordata > Actinopteri > Acipenseriformes > Acipenseridae > Acipenser > Acipenser oxyrinchus. The sequence continues at coordinate 11,452,330 of CM060258.1, read as the reverse complement.
TGCATGATGGATAAGTATCTGCCTGTACTTGTCAGCATTGAGGAGACCATTAATTCTGACCAAATCCCCAACTCCATTTGCAGAAATGCAGCCCCAAACTTGCAAGGAACCTCCACCATGCTTCACTGTTGCCTGCAGACACTCATTCGTGTATGCGCTCTCAGCCCTTGGCGAACAAACTGCCTTCTGCTACAGCCAAATATTTCAAATTTTGACTCATCAGTCCAGAGCACCTGCTGCCATTTTTCTGCACCCCAGTTCCTGTGTTTTCGTGCATAGTTGAGTCGCTTGGCCTTGTTTCCACGTCGGAGGTATGGCTTTTTGGCGCAAGTCTTCCATGAAGGCCACTTCTGACCAGACTTCTCCGGACAGTAGATGGGTGTACCAGGGTCCCACTGTTTTCTGCCAGTTCTGAGCTGATGGCACTGCTGGACATCTTCCGATTGCGAAGGAAGTAAGCATGATGTGTCTTTCATCTGCTGCAGTAAGTTTCCTTGGCCGACCACTGCGTCTCACGGTCCTCAACGTTGCCCGTTTCTTTGTGCTTCTTCAAAAGAGCTTGGACAGCACATCTGGAAACCCCTGTCTGCCTTGAAATTTCTGCCTGGGAGAGACCTTGCTGATGCAGTATAACTACCTTGTGTCTTGTTGCTGTGCTCAGTCTTGCCATGGTGTATGACTTTTCACAGCAAACTGTCTTCAGCAACCTCACCTTGTTAGCTGAGTTTGGCTGTTCCTCACCCAGTTTTATTCCTCCAACACAGCTGTTTCTGTTTCAGTTAATGATTGTGTTTCAACCTACATATTGAATTGATGATCATTAGCACCTGTTTGGTATAATTGTTCAATCATACACCTGACTATATGCCTACAAAATCCCTGACTTTGTGCAAGTGTACCTAGAAGAATTGATGCTGTTTTGAAGGCAAAGGGTGGTCACACCAAATATGGATTTGATTTAGATTTTTCTTCTGTTCACTCACTTTGTATTTAGTTAATTGATAAATATAATCTATTAACATGTCTATTTTGAAAGCATTCTTACTTTGCAGCATTTTTTCACACCTGCCTAAAACTTTTGCACAGTACTGTATATATATATATATATATATATATATATATATATATATATATATATATATATATATATATATATATATATATATATATATATATATATATACGGTATACTGTATCATAGGGGTTTTCTGCAATCCACACATAATGTTAAAACTTCACATATATTCTCTGACACCGGGTGCTAAGTCACTATGAAAACTGAGTAATCTTGAGTCAAGTAGACAACATTTTCAGTGTGTGATTTCATCAGTGTACTAGTGGAAACATTTCTCAACTTGACTTAATTTTCTAGAAGTGTACTTTCAAAATGTTTAAGAATGGTTTCTAATATTATTTTATGGTCAGTAGGTTGTCGTACTGCAAAAATATAGGGTTTTTTTTATGCCAAGAAAGATTGAATGCTCCGCACCTCGTCCTTCTAAGAGAGAAAACAAGTTTGTGACTGTATTTTTACCATTTCCATTTTACATAGGGCTTGTAAGCCAACCTTACTATACAAGCTGGAACGATTTCTCTTCATGGGCACAATGGAAGACACTATAAAAAAGACAAGGTCTCTTGTTATTAGGCACTGAAAGGGTTAAAAAAACCTTGCAGTTAATATAAAAAGGGAATAGCACATCTGTATATGAGAAACCTTCAACATTTCATTTTCCATGACTTTACACACACACAGGTTGTCTCTAAGACTTCTGACAGAGTACATTCTTAAAAGTCATGCCTTTGGTCCTAAGGATTTTTAATTGCAAGAAGTTTTATAGGAAATAATCATTTGGAACCATTTTAGTATTCCAGTATCAAGTACGAACAAAGAACCTTTGGTTTTAGCTTTCCAAAAAGAGTGTGTGAGGAATTTTTCTTGTTTAAATATTACATTTTTCCTGATACAGTATACTGTATGAAGGGAAACGGTGGTGTTCCCTGAAATTGAAAAAGCTTATTTTCCATTTAAGATCATTTTCATTGGGCATGGCACGCCAGTTTTTTTGTTTTGTTTTAAACTCGCTTGGATGTGGACTGACCTGGGGGCCAGAAACTTATTTTACTGTGTTGTATCTAAAGCCAATATAATACCTGTGGTATCCTACTGAAAAAATGAAATAATTTTTTTTTTAAAAAAACCCCATAAATGCTGTTTAAACTTTCTACAGAAAGGTAAAAAAACATGTGGCCTTGGTGAATGGTATTGTAGCGACCCGGGCACCGTTCTGTGTCTGCTGGACTTGTATGTTGTCCCGTTGTTTGTCTGGTCTGTCTTGTCTTGTGTATGTGTTTCATGTATTGTTAGGATGGGCAGAGGAGCGAGGGATGGATCCGGTTGGTACGTCCGGGTGGAGTGGGCGGGAGCAGCGGGGGGCTATAAGAACCACCTGTGGGGGACAGTGGTGAATGTCTGAAACTACTGAGCAGTCCGAATTCCAGTGAGAGACAGCCAGGGAGATTGGGCCTGTGAGAGACTGCAGCCTGAGAGTGACGTGGAACGAGAGTCAGAGTGAGAGTCGGTGGGTGAAGGAAGGAGTTAGTGTCTTTTTATTGTTTTTGAGGTGTGGTCTTGGCCCGAACAGGGACCGTGTTAGTTCAGTTAATAAACTAATTATTAATTGCACCTGTCAACGCTCTCCATCTTCTGCTTTATCATCAAGAGCACGGGTCATTACAGTATTGTTAGTGCAACATTTCATACAGTACTAGGAGATTGCTGCTTTCTGTTTTTTCTCCTATTCCCATGACTGGGGTTTAGAAAAATGTGGTTAGATTTTATGTACATTATACTTTCTAACTTTATGGCAGTAATCAAGAGATGTTTGAGGAACTATTTATTTGAAGTTTGAGACCCACAGTTCCCTTCCCTGATCTCACTGATATCTCATTATTAGAAGGCAGAGTACATAAAGAAGAAAACAGGGAAGTATAATTCCCACAATGTTTTGGGTTTGTTTTAATGAATCTTCGTGCGTCATAACTGTGTGATTTTTAGAGAATTTACAGCAAAGAAAACATTAATATGAATATTTCCCTATATTTTACCTTCAGCAGATACCAAAACCACGTCCATAGGGAATTCAGAAAGGAGTTTTAGGAAAATATAAATCCATGCAATAAACAGAACAAATGTAGAATTATTTATATATATATATATATATATATATATATATATATATATATATATATATATATATATATATATATAAAGACACAGCAAGTCAAATTAAAAAAAATACTATCCTTTTGGTCATGTTTTTGGTCATGGAAAGTAGAATTTATAATGTTAGTAGAGGATGGTGACTCACTCACAACAGGTTGCCTAGTAGTACTAGTACTTAGTTGTGATTTTACTACATATCATCACTGTGTAGACTGGCTCTAACTTACTTCCATATAAGAGGTTAAACATCTTACTGCTCTGTATTTGTCAAATAAAAAATAAAAATAAACTTGTCATCAGAGTGACCGCTCTGTTAAACTATTTCCAAATACCGTATCTATCCGTAAAAACGTATATAAACGTACAGCTGACGTTTTACACTAACAAGTAGAAATTCTAGTGTGTTCAGGAAAAACTGCTTCACGATCACTCCACTCTTTGTAAAGGGTGTACTGAGAAGTTCGTGTATATTAAAATCGTCCTCATTATGTTCCTGGCGAACAATTATTTATAACTTTACATTTTACTACAACAAATATATTGTTATCAAATCATTTGATAGCCAACGTTTTCGTTTAGCTGTAAAAGATGACAATGGTATCTACATATATACCACCTCTTCTTCCGTTGGTTTATTCCAAACACCTGACAGGAAGGGCCGGTGTTTACAGTGACGAGTTACAACACAGGAAGATCTGGCGAGGGAGAACAGTGTCTCAGTAGCTTTCAAAACAAAAATGAAACCAACTCACGTGTTATAAACTAATATATTATTGATGTATATAGAAATGTAAGTATCGAAATTCCTCACAAGCTACAAAACCACCAATTAAAGGAAAGCTCCCGGAAAAGCAAAACCGTGCAGCGCGACCAAAGTTCTGATCAGTAATAATAACAATAATAATAATAATAATAATAAAAACTAAACACTAAGGTAATTGTTATTCCATGACAACAGATTTGTAGGTTGGTATGTATCACTTTGATATAAGTGAGTAAAAATGTGTGGTGTGCACGGCGTTTCTCAATTAGGTGGCCACTGGCCAGACTAGCGAACATATAAATGTTCACTTTTAATTCATAACAAATTAAATTGGAAGAACCCGTACGAATACTGTAATGCTTGCTTGTTTTTATTTAATTTTCTTGGTGTATGGCCTGTCGCTGTTTTTGTGTCTACATACCTTATACGTTTCAGAGGTTTACAATCCTGAGTTCTGATTCTCTGCTTAAAATAATATAATTACCCCGCAGCAATGTCTAAATAGTACCATTTAACTCTATTGAGTACCTACTCTAGTTGAGTGTAGAGCTGCTGGGTTCAATATACTGGAAAGGTCACAACCTTGTTTTGTGTATTTATTTATTTATTTGTTTGTTTGTTTGTTTGTTTGTTTAAAACGTTTCCAAGTTGCTGCGATGAATTGGTTCCTGTGTTCATACTGTAACATTTTCTATTCGATAGCAAAGTGCTGTGTTGCCAGTGAAATGGGTTCAGAGAGCAGTGCTCTTAAGAGCTGCACATTGGAAGAGCCCCTTCTAACACTGCCATCTGGACTCACAATCTACCCGGCTGTCTTAGAGGATCGAAAGCTTGTCTCAGTCTTTGTATACAAGCAGGAAAATGAGGATAAGGTCAACAAAGCTGCCAAGGTAAAGAACACAATCTTGCATTAAAGTCACTATAAAACTTGCCAATAACCAGCTAGGGTCAGTTTGTCCAAGGACTAAGATGATGTCAGAGAAAAAGATAAAGCCACAATTTAGTCCTGTAAATTGAGCTCAAACCAGTGAGGATTTAGTAGTTAACTAGGATTATTGTATTTCTTTGTCCTTTTCTTCATACAATGTCCCTGCCCCTGTCCCTGTCCTGACCACCCTTTTTGATCATTTGTATGAAGTAGGGTCAGCTTGGGCATGCCTGGACATGGAATCCTATGAGGTATTATTAATCTTCAGAGCCTCAAACAGTGTGGCCTGTTGCTCAGGGTGGTTACAGCTGTTAGTCCACAATCAACATTTCTAAACTGAAACTTTGAATTCATTGTCGTGAAGTGGTATTTTCAATAGCTGTAGAATATTAAAATAGATGTAGGTTACCTGATTTTACCTGATTTATAAGCAGCTAACCCACTGTAGTTATCTTGCTATTTAACAGTGACATACTGCTATTTACCCATTATTGAGTGTTCTAGCTTTCTTAAAATTGTGAAACACTGAACGGCTGAAAAGTTTACAGTTGCATTTTAAACCATTCATTCAGATCAAAAAAAACATTCATCAATAATAATCTGAATCAGTGTGATAGGGGTTTACTGACTGTTTGTTCACTAGAACTTTTGGTGTTGTATTGCAGCATCTGAAAACCATGCGCCACCCCTGCCTGCTGCGCTTCTTATCCTGTACTGTTGTAGCTGATGGGATCCACTTGGTGACGGAGCGCGTTCAGCCCCTAGAGCTGGTGCTTGAGAGCCTCTCTGCAGAAGAAATCTGTGCCGGGATCTACGACATATTACAAGCGCTAGTCTTCCTTCATGACCGAGTGAGAACCTTTCTATCAAAATTGTGGGTTAATTGTGGGTTTTGTGTTTTTAGGTCCTTTTTTGTGTAATGCTGTTCACGGTTTTTTAATTGCAGTATCAAGGTAAAACTTTGCGGTTATGCTGGATTTTTTAAATGTTGTACAATAAAGATAAAATGGTATCAGTGACTTTAAAGAAACAGTATGTAAAAAACAAACAAACAAACATTTGATTCAGACTGTTTACTGGAATTTTACAAAACTGACAAAAGCTTGGTATTATAGTATTTTCAGTTTTACAAATATACTTATGTAATTAATAAACTGTGGAAAATATAACTTTATCTAATCAAACTAGTATTAACAGTTAACTGCAATATTACCATTTTTAATTGCAGGGTAAATCAAGTCACAATAATGTGTGCATCTCATCAGTCTTTGTGAGTGAAGATGGCCACTGGAAGCTTGGAGGAATGGAGACAGTTTGCAAATTCTCAGAAGCTTCCCCTGAGGTGAGACATTGGTAATTGTATTACATATTTGATTATAATGAACACATACTACAGCCAGCTGAATCAAATCTTGCACATCTTTACTAATACAATGTACATGTTCTTCAGTAATTTTAAAACTTGACAAGTTTCATGATTAATAAAAAAAAAAAGACTGTCCTCTATGCTCATCAGTTTCCTTGAAATTGGCATCCAAATGACATGGTCCTTCTGATTATTTTGTCAGTTCCTAACCAACATTCGGACTGTGAGAGAACAAAATGCTATTCCACCTGAGGAAAAGGTATGTTGTTTTTAATTGAGAATTAAACATATAACTTATTTGACCTTTGCTAAAAGGGAGAACCTACATTATTGTTGTTGTTAATTCCTTTTAATTCAGATTTTCAAGTTGTGTTGACAATTTTCCCAGGCTCATTTTCTTTCCTTAAGGTACTATTGAATAGAGTATACCATTCTAACAAAGTACTCCCCTTGTGTGTGTTTAAAATGTAATGCAGTATGTACTGTCAATGACATTGTTATAATGGAGTTGTTCATATGTACTTTCTAAATGACTGTCTATGTTAAATTAGGCTGAAGGCTTTAAGACTCTGCCTGACAAAAATGGACATGCTCGAGATGCCTATTCGTTTGGAGGAATGGTGGAAAACTTTCTGCCAATGCTGAGTGATTATGGTGAGTTAAGTTTCTTTTTTTTATCTTCATCTGGCTTATCTTCAAAATTGCTGACACAAATTTGATTAAACTTTACATTTATGTTTATATATTTAGCAGGGATATGTATGTTACCAACGTATCTTTTTTTAACAGTAGTTCAAACCTATCAAACTAATAATAAGCTTGTAAATTCCAACTATTATATCAGACAATTGATAATGCTGATTAGATCATACAGTATTAGACGTTGCTTTCAGAACACATGTAGCTTACTTTTAAATAATTAACTAACCAAGCTCATTTTTATGATCAATGCTGTAGTTTCTGAAGAGCTGGCAACAGGCTTTCAGTGCACCATTCGGAGTAACTTTCTGAACCCTGATCCTTCAGCTCGGTTACCCCTTTGCAGCCTGTTGTCCCATGAATTTTTCAGGTAAGCCGATGTTTGCGCATCTTTTTAGTTTTAGCAGTATAATCTACAGCAAAACACAATACCAATAAAACTCAAAAGGCTACATACATAATACGGGGTACTCAAATACGTTCTCTGGCAGGCCAGATAAGGCAATGTCCAAACCTTGGGGGGCACAGGGGCACAGGGCACTCAAGATGTGAGTACTTTACATAGAGTAACAGAACTTTGCAACACTACACTTGCATCGATCTTCTAATACATGTCAGAAATAACTACTTACAATGATACAATGTCTGATCGCCATTTAATAATAAAAATAGAAAGCAAACATTTTTTTTCCTGATTATTTTTCTGACAGTATTCAAATGACATCTTGCAAACAAATAATTATACAAATCCCACTGTAATGCTATTAAAACAGCATGTTATTCATGTTAATTTCATTAAAACTAGAAAATGTTCTAAAAATGACTGAAGCAAGCATTCAAGTTAACTAATGAAAGCACGTCAATTAGTGATCGCTTTATTTATGTTGTGTAAGCATCTTATTAAGCGCCTGATTAAAAGTGCAGCACTGTGTCTAAATATGTATGTTCTGACTCCAGTGTGTTTAAATGTAAATGAAAAGTTAAATACATAGCATGACAGTAAACAGAGGGAAAATAAACTTCAGTGCATATCCACCATGCCATCTTTGAGAGGCGTGCCGTAGGTGCATTTCTTATTGTTGTTGCCAAACAGGTTTTTTTAAGCCAAATAAAAGATCTTTGACAGGCTCGGTTTCTTCTGCTAATTTCCTGTGCCTTACTGGTGGCCGCATTGCTATTTTTTCTTATAAATACTTTATTAGTTTATCATATGAAAAATAAAGAAAATATAGACATATGCACTTAAATTTTTCATGTATTTCTATAATAAAGCCAAACATACAGCAGCCCCTCTCAGCTTCCTAAGCCTTTCTATAATGAACTGGAGACAAAAATCTGGTGTTTTGCAAGATTAAAAAAAATGCCCTGACACCAGGTCAAACGTAATAGGTTAATCAATCACATAACTTAATACAATACCTAAGCTAAAGTACATTGCTAACGTATTTAAGTAAATACAAAAACTGGGGTGGGGGGTGGGGAATCTTTCCATGTCTTTCTGTTCATTTTGTATATCATTTTTCAGTAAAAACTTAATTGCAAAAAAAAGTAAATACAAACACTACTTTCACTTTCATGTTCCAATCACATGCTGCACAATTCCCAGCTAAATCTATCGAAATTAAAGCGATTTTCAATACTATTTATTCTAAAACTATATGTAAAACTGTAATATTCCAGAATAGGTTGTGAAGGCTTTATTTTGCTCCAATGAATTCAGAGATGCCAACTGCTACGATTTGGCCGTAGCAGCTATTATTTTGGAGGTTCTGTTACGACGAAGAGGTATAATACTACGATTTTTATTAAATAAATAAATAAATGATGGATAGTCCCTGAACGTTTATGAAATATTATTTCAATACCATGTGTCTATTTTCCTGTTTAAAACAAATCAGTGCTCTGAGCCGGGTTGCTTAGTAACCAGTTTAGGGGTCCTTCAGAAACTGCTGCTCAGATGTCACTTTGCTATCATTATCGCACGTTTACTTGGTTGCTTGTCAGTAAGGCTGTCATTAAGTTACCTGGTCACGGATTACTTGCTTTTAGTAGAGAACATTGAACTTTACCAACAAGCTTGAAATTCCACCTTAAACAAAAATGATGTTGAACTAGCTTGGTTGCTTTACTTTGCAATGTAGCCGTTTACACTTTCGATTTTTTTCAGTGCTGTCAATTGATTTAAACGCACATGTAGGTGCAACTCTAATGCCTGATTTTGTCATCCTACAGCTGCATTTTTCAATGCCTGTCGGGTCTTTGACTCAAATAAAGCGAACTATCTTGGCATAGCTGAGAAGTGTTTTTGAGGCCATTCTACTGTTTGGAGATAATTGTGGAAAAGGGGGCATTGCACAGGGAAAAAAAAACACCATTTAGTTTTTTGTTTATTACTTTCCTCATAACACAAAATAGGATCACAACAAAACGTTGATCACTGTACGTAACATTTACCTTGCTAATTTGGCCAGTGTCTGGAAAGTGTGAAGCATTTTCAAGTGATGTGCATTACCTGCATCTGTATCCCCCAATTCTGACTCACTTGCCAAATCTGAAGCATCACTTTGTTGATGTTGTTTTAATTATTATTATTATTATTATTATTATTATTATTTATTTCTTAGCAGACGCCCTTATCCAGGGCGACTTACAATCGTAAGCAATACCACACATCACTTGCCATTTTAGACACAGTCAGGGATTTTTGCCTTCGAATTAATGTGCAGCAATGTTTGTAAGAATATTCAAATAGTTATTCAGCACTAAAGAAAATAATATTAATCCATGCCGCTGTTTTCATATTGCACTAACACTAAGCTAAATGGGTGGAGATTTGTGATGCATGCCAAAAAGAAATCGGAATGAAAGCTGGCATTCAGCTGACTTGTTCCTGATTAGGTTGCCCAAAAAAAACCCCACTTGTTAGGCGACACATACCCTGTAGATAGCGGCGACATTACATTCTTGCCTAACAGCAATTTCAGCTTTTGTAATTAAGGACAGCTGACGCGCGTCAAGCCAAAAGGAAGGCTCTCGTGGGCCTCCAATTGAGGAACCAGTATAGTAAAACGACAATTCTGTAGCTATAAAGGTTAGTGAAAATAGAATACATGGTGCGAGAACAATGCAAAGGAAAGCAAAGCAAGAGTTGTTACTAACATACATCTTTTAATACAAATAGGAATGAATTCTTGGAAATCGTGAACTTCCTGAAGAGCTTGACTTTAAAAACTGAAGAGGAAAAGAATGAATTTTTCAAGTAAGTGAATGATACAATTGTTTAATTAAAATGCCATACACAGGGCTGCACAGTTGGAAGTTTGGGATCCATGCTCAGCAACAGCATGGCCTTTTTGTCTTTTTGAGCCTACTGTTTGAATTGTACCCCTATACAAAACATTTGAAAGTTAACTTACCCCTTTGCGTATCAGCTCATAAGAACTCCTAAACATCTAACAACTGGATATTAAAGTTGTTTGAAGGTTTTATTTCTCCAGTCCACTCATATCAAAGAGCAGACAAAGCAAGCAATTACCTCTGTAAAGCCATGGATTATTACCCTTACAGATTTCTCCTGGACAGAGTTCAGACACTGCCTGAGGAGCTGATTGCTACTCGACTTGCCCATAAGCTGTTGAATCCGTTGGTATTTGCAGAGCCTATAGCAGTCAAAGGTTTCCTTCCCCATCTCCTCATGCCAAAGAAAGGTAAATTTAAACAGCACATCCACATAATAATCATTGTAATATGTAACTATTCATACTGTAGCTAATTTGGAGTGCATTGTATGCCATGATAAACCTATGGTAAGTAAACACACTATTGTTATTAACTACAATTAAACAAATTAAAAATAAACATATCTTGAAAAATATCTTGATCACATTTTTGTTTTATACAGATGCAGTTGGTAGCAGCCAGGATTGTCTCCTGTCTGTGTCTCTTTACCGTAAACATGTAATCCCCCAGCTGCTGAAACTCTTTAAAGTTCATGAGGAGCATGTTAGGATTGCGCTGCTATCCCACATTGAATTATATGCTGAACTTTTTTCACATGATGATCTTAAGAACCAGATACTACCACAGGTTTGTTTTTTTTATTTGTTTTATTGTTTGTTTGCTTTATTGTTTGTTTTCTAGTTACAATGTGATTATTTAGGTTCCGTTTTAAAGTAATGCATTCAAATTCATATGTATTCAAATCAAAATTATTTGCATTTTATTTACTGTGTATAGTTGCAAAATATCGTTACTGTTATTAAAAATAACAGTAACAATAGCCTACGAGGCCTGCCAAAGCTTTTCATAAAAAGATTAAAGAAAAAGGTCAAAAAGAAAAAACGGCAGTGCTAGTTTAGAAAATTTTTAGGGGGTAAGTATCAGCAAGTGATTTTTGGGAATGTGTTCAACATAATTTTTAGAATTTTAAAATACTGTAGTTTCATGCAGATTATTTACAAGCCTGTTATATTCCACTGTCTTTTACAGGTGTTACTTGGAATGAGAGACACTAATGATTGCCTTGTAGCTATGACCCTCCAGAGCTTGGCAGTGCTAGTACCCTTGCTTGGAGCTGAGGTAGTAGTCGGTGGAGGAAGAACAAAGGTCTTCAAACGTACAACGCCCAACTTCACCAAGTCAGCAGATGCCACACCTGAAAGTAAGGGCCCCTAACTAGCATCAGTCCCAGTGCATGACTGTGGGCATGCTAAAATCCCAGATAACTGCAAGTGACTTTCAGGTTCTTATGACTTGTACTTGCACTTTTTTTTTTTTTTTTTAATAAAGGTTCTCCGGTTCACGTTATTAATAGCTTGAAAACACTGGTGTTCCAGCCATCAAAAAACACCAGGAAGCTGCATTCAAAACCGTCTGAAACAAAAGAGCTAGTCCTGGGAAACATGGCTTCCCTGGAGCAAGCGGAGCAGTCTGCACCAGCTAAAACCGGTAGGAGTAACAAAATGTCATTTCACCTTCTTGAACATATGTTCTGTTTATTTTGCATGGATGTGAAGTCCCTGTAGGTGTATTCCTATTCAAATAAAGTCTAGCTCATTTTGTCTGCCCTCCTTTGTTTCACTACAGGGGTCTCTTTAAAAACTGAATATCCATTTGTTGTTTTTTTTCTCCCGCAACAGGTAGGAAACCTGATATGAAATTGTCATTAAACGGTTATACTGACAAAAGTGCTGTTGCCATTGTTGGCGAGGAGGATGTGCAAAAGATTGCTAGGACTGTGGAAGAATGGCCAGATTGGAGTGATGCTGAAGAGACAGAAAAAGAGAAAATTGTAGAAATACATATTTGTTCTGAAGAAAGCCAGATAAGAGATAGCAACCAAATCAGCAAAGCTGAACCTTGGGATGACTTTGAGACGTATAGCAAGGTTTCAAAAAATACAGACAATCTTTCTACTTTTACGTCAACATTAGACGCAACAAGTGAAATCAGCCAATCCTCCGAACCCACAAGGCAATCCAATACCCTGAAGCTCAGTTCAGCACAAAAAACAAGATCTGAGAACACATTAGATTCCGGGACCAATGGCTGGAACCAGAATCAGGTATCACCACTGGAGGCACAACAGCTCCCCATGAAACCACATCCAGTAAAAAAAACTTCAGGTGCTGGTTTAGGAGAAGAATTCACAATAGACATAAAAAAGAAGCCAGAGAAAGATCCTGAAATGGACTTCTTTGCAGACATGATTCCAGATATTAAATTGTCTTCTGCAGCGTTGTTGGTTATACCTGAAAGGACAGCACCAGCAGAGATTAATATATCACTAAACATGCTTGCATCAAAGTTTGCTGCTGATTTGACTGAAGTAAGTGTTACGTATTTTGTCTAGTGAGTAGAGTAAATTTGATACAATATATGACTTGTATTGCTAATCTCAACGAGTTTTAGCCATTCTACTTTTCCTCATATTTAAAGGTACTTTTTCTAAGAGAGTTATTGCTTAACATTGTATTAGTCTCTTGTTTTATGGTAAATATTTCAGTCTGCAGGCTTGGAGAAAAAAAAGGGTGTAAATGACTAAAGGCATAATTGTTTCTATTATTAAGCATCACTGGTGAACATTAACTTGGCTAAAATTAGCCCCTAATGGATTTGTATTATTATAAGCTAAAATGAGAGCTGGTCCCTTATGTGTTTAATGCAATTTATGTTTTGCTTATTTATTTTTGCAGACAGATGCTGCAGGATGGGGAGACGATGATGACCTAAACTGGGAAGATGAGAACAACTGGTGAGAGTATGTGCGCCATACAGTACATTAAGTCATTCCCAAAGCCAGGACATTGCACTTTAAGTCATGAAGTAAATAAGAAAATGACTTAGCAGGGCATTATTAGATATACTGCTTCATAATGCTTACTGTTGCAATTCTTTCACTCAGTGAGCTGCTGCTGCACATGGGCCAAGTTACTGCACAGTAACAAGTAATCTTTCCATTGAAAGAAAGCATCTAATTTCTCGTTGTTAATGACAGGAACTTAAATCTCAAGATGGATTTGATAGTGAGTGTATTCAATGTAAGGCCAAATTGTAATGTTTTAAAGTGCTCACTTTCTTCTTATTTTTTTATTTTTATTTTTTTTTATTACTACTTTAATTTGTGCCAGACAGATCAATAAGGTAGACTGTTGACCCATTGAGTCTATTCACTTTAAATTTGGATATTTATCTACTGAAAATAGGATAAAGACCATTCAACAATATCTAATGTTGGTGGCTTGGTGGCTTGCATACTTTTAGGGTGTTTGAAAATGATAATGCTGGAGTGGAACTTTAGAACCAGTGGTGAAAAAGAGCTATTATTAGCACATAGATATATATGAGCTTTTATATGTTTTTTGTGCCATATTATTTCTTTTGCATTAATCACAGAAGAAGCTCTAGTTTGTTTCCAAAGTGAAAAAAGAACTGTATATTTTTAACTTGTGGAGAAATGTCCCTCTATAATTTATTCATGTTTACTGTTAATGGAATAAATGATTCTACCCGACTTACTTCCTTTGACTTAATGTGGAACTAAAAAAAAAAAAAGCTTGGGTATGAAAAGACCCTATAACTGTTTCATACATACTGTAGGTTAAACTTTTATATAGGGAAATCATTTACAGGAGCAGCTATTGTACAAATACAGTACTTTGCCATCAGTGTCCTCCTTACTGGGAGCCATGTCTTTATTTCTGTAGTAAACTGATTAATAATGTTAGCTCACCTACAATACAGCAACTCGTTTCCAACCATGTAAACAGTATTAGTATACACTATAATGTAATTATAGGATTTGTTCCCTGACATTTGCAAAAAGCAAGAAGCACAATATCATAATCTAATGATCATAGTGTGGAGTAGTGGTTAGGGCTCTGGACTCTTGACCAGTGGGTTGTGGGTTCAATCCCAGATGGGGGACACTGCAGCTGTACCCTTGAGCAAGGTACTTTACCTAGATTTCTCCAGTAAAAATCCAACTGTATAAATGGGTAATTGTATGTAAAAAATAATGTAATTGTATGTAAAAATAATGTGATATCTTGTAACAATTTTAAGTCGCCCTGGATAAGGGCGTCTGCTAAGAAATAAATAAATAAGCAGTCAGGTACATGTGTACATTTTGCACCACTGTTAACCAAAACTGTTAAACACAACTGTAGTTGTATATGTACTTAAAAGAAAAAAAAGTACAATTTATGTGGGAACACTTAAATATCTTCGAGTTTCTGTGCAAGATTCACTACGATCCTTGCAATTTGCAGCTGTTTAAACTGTGTACCTGTGTCACAAGCCCCTGTAACCTGGCTGCCATCCAGTTTGGGGCTGCAGTCTGCTGAAGCAATGACTGCAGCATTTTCAAAGCATGTTCTGCTGTATGCAGCACCTTCTCAAACTCCTCCTCTTCAGGGGTCTCCTGTCGAGCTCGCTTCCGGTATGGCTGAGACAGGAAAGAAATCAAAAAACAACCGTGACATTTATTCACAAATACATAGATATGGCAGCTTCACAGTGAGTAAATGATTATGTTGTTATTTTCAAAAACCCACCACAATATCTTGGGATTTGAAAAGCCCAAGTATGCTACAGTACTTTTACTTCAATCACCACTTGCTGGAGAGTACTATTGTTATTTTTTTTTTTTTTTTTCCGAAGGTAAAGTTGAACTTGTGGATTAGCATGTGGTAACCTGGCCCACAATTTATTTTAATTTATAAAATTATAAAATTATTGGAAACGATTTCCTCTGTTCTCCTGTATAAACTGTATACATACCTGTAGATCTCTAGTTTCCAGTCCAGCACATAGCCTTTCTAGAACAGACCTTTCTGATTTTAACCGCTCCACTCGTGCATCCTCATTTTCTACTGCAACAAATTTCTTGGAGAAAGGAAAACCAAATTTGAATAAAGTATAATAAATTAATCTGTTCTTTATTTATTTATAATGAAAAGGGTCAGTGTTAAACACAAACAATATAGCCGTAGACTGTTCTCTACATCAACCCTGTGGTGTGCATGTAAGTTTTAAATATATTATTAGTACAAGGAAACTCTTACCTTATTTAGAAAATGTTTTTTATTTCTTCTGATGACACTCTCTGGGACTGCTTCTTCATGGCTTATTTCCTAAAAATGGGATTCAAATGATCAGCTATAAATGTCTCTTTCTTATGTTAATTCTTTGTGAAAGTAATGACAACTTGAAATGTGCAATTCAATTATTTATTATTAAAATAACAAACGTTTATTTACCTCAGCAAAATGTATAAAGGCCTCTAAAGCTTGCTGGTGAAGAAGCCAGGATATTTCTGCCAGTAAGGAGGTGAAAAGACTTGACAGTTTTGGAAGTACCTGGTCCTGAGCAGGACAAACAAATACATTGTTATTCTGCACAAGTTATATCTTTATCAATTGGGGAAAAAAATAAAATAATAAGTTGGAATGTTTAACTCTGTATTGTTCACTTCCCAGTGCAGTTTAACTTGCCTGGTGTTGTGTAGTCATCAGAAACGTCACTCATCTCAACAGCAAGGAAAGGTGTGACAGCTGGTAACAGTCATACTACAAATTGAATGGATTTTATTTATTCCACTTCATACATGTATTACATTATGCGACTGAGATTTCACAGATGCACTGTGGCTCGACAAAGATGATATATATTTTGATAATCTTATTGTCTCTGGTTCATTAAAAATGTTTGTTATTTATTGCTACGTCCATCTGGTGACTGTGGGTGGGGTGTCTATGCTGGTGGTCTATACCCAGTTTTCTAGATGACAGGTGTCCACTTTACATACTAACTGGCACTAATTGTCACCTTTGTGGGGAGTTTCAGAGTTGCCAACCATTAAATGGGCATGGAGGCAAATTTACCATCTTGTTCCCTCTAGGGCAGGGTTCAGGCACATTGACTGGGGTTGTGGTGCAGACTGTGTATGAAGGTTTTTACTGTGCTGTATCATCTCTGTAAACAAATAGCTGAAACTGCAGTCATTGTAGATGTAACATAAAACAAAGTTCTGGAATTGTCACTTTCCATCCAAACAATTCAGATAAAAAGCTTGAGAAATGTATTACATAGCACTAATGCAAGTGGGCGTATTTACAAAATGAAAATCCTGTAGTTTCCTTGGTGTCATTTCTTTCTTTGCTCATTCAATGACATTCAATGTTGTTGGCCCTGGAAAATTAAATTGATGATCCTTAAACTCACCAGCTGAGCTATGATGATCATGTGATGCTTACAGTTCTGCTGACCCATAGCTGGAAATAAATTGTTTACTTAATTAAATTGCAGTTACAGTATATAGTTCTTCATAACCCATTTTACATTCAGAGAAGTCACCCACAACTATCAATATAACTGTATTACCATTCTGTAAGAAATATGTATTCTGTAAGACCCTGGTGCCTAGCTGCCTAAAGCTATGCAATGCCCAGAGCAACAGATTCACATAAATAAGCATAATACATTCCAACGACACCAATTTAATCTTTGATTTAGCTTCAGGTTTAGGGGGCGTAATACATTGTTGCTCACTGGGGTAAAAACTAAAGCAACTAGCAATAAGGAACTTACCGAGCAAGAAAGCACCATGCATCTGCAGAAAGAAGAGCAGTTTCTGTGTCTGGACAAAGCAGAGCAGCCAGTAGAGAGCGCTCCTGCATTGAAAAAGAAATACATCAGAATCAGTGTCCTCTTTTAAACCTTAAATAACCTAGTAATGATCCTCTAAGAGCAGTCTGTCTCTCTGTCTGTGTGTAAACACTAATCAACGGAGGAAAGCATTCCCGCAGCACTGATGCAATGAAGGCGCAGAGATGGACATAGACATGGTGATGCAGTGTGACTTTGCTCTGCGCCTGCCCATTCATCATCACCCCTGGCAAGTGATTGGGAAGAGCCAGCTCAGTATAACACTGCTGGAAACTGAGGAATTCAAAATTCAAATAAGCTTTATTGTCCATTAAATAGAACATAAACTGGAAATGTGTCTTCAGCTTGGTGTACAGGATGTACAGGAACATGGCCTGGAAAAGGGACAGCCTGGCCAAAGAAAAGGAAGTCAGTTAAATAATAGCCTATGGTAAATAGAATAACTGAAAGATGAGGTACCTTGGAGTCTCCTCGGGAAACTGACTGCCCTGACACCAGAGACCCAGCACCTCTTCTGGCAGATTAGGAAGCTTATCCATGATTGTGACGAGCAACAGGCAATGCAGGAGAAACAGCTCAGCTGAAGACTGAAAAAGAAAGACTAGTTTTTGAGGCTCCCAAGTGGCGCATCAGGTAAAGGAACTCCATGTGGAGTGCAGGATGCGCCCTATATCCTGGAAATCGCCGGTTCGAGTCCAGGATATTCCACTGCCAACCGTGGATGGGAGTTCCCAGGGGGCGGCGCACAATTGGCTGAGCACCGCCCGGGTGAGGAGGCCCTAGGTCGGCCAGGGTGTCCTCGGCTCACCGTGCACCAGCGACCCCTGTAGACTGGCTGGGCGCCTGCGGGCCTCGCCCTGTAAGTTGTCCAGAGCTGCATGGTCCTCCGACGCTGTAGCTCTGAGGTGGCTGCATGGCGGGCCTGCAGAGTGAAAAGAAGCGGACGGCTGACGACACAAGTTTCGGAGGTCGCATGTGTCCGTCTTCGTCTCTCCCGAGTCAACGAGGTGGTGTCAGCAGTGAGCCGGGTTGAAATTTAAAAAAAAAAAAAAATTGGGGATTCCAAATTAAAAGAAGGCTATTTTTGGTTGTTTTTTTCCATTAGGCAGGGAACAAGCAGAATGGTGCTATGTGAAAAAAAAAAATAATAAAAAATTAATCCATTGGTCGGCATCAAAGTGTGCAGATGCAGCCTGTTTAAAATGAATATATCTCAAAACCCTTTAAAGATTCCGGGATATCCTTATAGGCGACTAAATACCAATTGATTACCTTTAAAAAAATCCCCCTTCAAAAAATGCACATGTAAAATGTTTGGGGTTTGTTTTTTTACTAGATTTTGTACGTGAAAGAAGTTATTTACAAACCGCTAACCAAGATCATGCAACAGTCTCTTGACACAGGGGTTGTACAGTTTCCAAGTACAGTTTCATATTTATTTTTGTAGAGTATATTTGTGTTTGTGGAATTTTAAAAGACATGCACTGTGGACAGCAGTTTTGTTTTGAAAATAAATAACAAAATGCTTATCAATAAATATAATATAAAGCATTTTTAATAAACCTGTCATCATTTGGGCTATAAATGATTATTTTTTTGCTTGATGCCTTCTGTGCGAGCCCTATTATTGCCGCTCACAAAGAGCTAATGTTGATGAATGAAATAGTTTTTTTTATCATGAAACTGGTATAGACCTTGAAGACAATGACTTTCAAATACCGTAGCTGAGTTAAAGCTTTGTGAACAGAGCACATAAGGACAAAACTTCTTCCACAAAAGGTCTCAAGGAAAGTAGCTGGGTGATAAACGGGTCCAGAGCCACTAGAATAACAGCGTTTATCTCACTGCTGTGAGTGTCAGATAACTGGGGGGAAACTTGCTGGAGATTAAAACATAACATAATCCAGCGTCATCATTAAAGTGTCACATCTAAGCTGTATTAGTTATTTCAACACTGCAGACTTCCTAAGAGGGCTAGGGGGAAAAAAAATGCACTCAAAATGGCAGATTGCTCATGCATTCTGGGAAAAACAACTCCACTTAAACAGTCCTGATCTTGATTATGCTCTCACCATTTTTTATGACTTATTTACATTTTCAAACAATAGAGCTATTTATTTAATAAGTCATGGTAGGGTTCAAAAGTTACTTGGTGCTAAAATAGTCAATGAGCATTTTCCAATTTCATTTGTACCTTTATAAACATTAGGGCTTTCCATAAGTCTGTTCATATCCTGACTTGGTTTCCTCCTATGGAAGTAGCTGATTGTGTGGTTTCCCAATAGGAACCAAAAAACATCAAGCTGGGCATTTGGTCAAACACCTGGTCTAATAGTGAACCAAGAGACTGAGCTATGTACTGAAATGCCCTGAAGTACAACTAAATTTGAATGGGAAGTTTTCCTTTAGATAAAATACCTGTAAATCTGGTGATACAGCAGATGCAGCAGACCACAGGATTGGGCCAGAAAGGATTTAAATTCCTATTTAACATCACAATACTGTACTGCAGTTACTATTTGTCTCAGAGTTTAAATATATTTGAAGATAGTAGATATATTTGGTTAACCTTGATATAGTGTTCTAATGAGTGGGCAAAGAATCGACACAACTTCCCTGTTTTCTGGAACAATTTGCATTCTACACTTTGCGTGACTTGCTACAAAACAAAATTTTGGTCAGTTGTTTTTGGTTAGTTGTTTCTAGGGCATACCAACAAGAGAAAATGTCCACTTACTTTACACTATGTTACACTACTTTAAAACACAAAATCCTTTTGCTCAAAATGCGTGTAGAAAAGGAGAAGCCATACTAATGGGGGATTTCAACTTCCCCCGTATAAAATGGGAGAACCCGGTGGGGAGCACGACGGACGAAATTTAAATTGTGGAAATGACAAATGGCTGCTTCCTAACGCAATTTGTCAAGGCACCAACTAGAGGGGACGCATGCCTTGAAAAAGGATGGCTATTTTTTAAAAATGTAGTACTAGAGGCGCAAAACAATTACATCCTAAAAGTAGACAAATCTAAATCTAAAACAAAATGGCCAAAATGGTTTAGTAGATCAATTAAAAAAAATATTCACCAAAAAAAGGCACTTTTCAGAGCGTTTAAAAGGGACCAAAAACAAAGTACACAGAAAGAGTACATGGAACTGCAAACACAAGTCAAAAAGGAAGAAAAAATAGCAAATATATTAAATGATTACTTTTCACAGGTTTTTACAAAGGAGGACATGGACAACATGCCCCACATGTCGACCTGTTCCTATTCAGTTTTAAATAACTAGCATAATAGAGACAGAAGTGTTAAAGGGACTAGGAGCTCTTAAAATAAACAAATCCTCTGGTCCGGATGAGATCCTCCCAATAGTACTCAAAGAAATGAAAGAAGTTATTTACAAACCGCTAACCAAGATCATGCAACAGTCTCTTGACACAGGGGTTGTACCGACAGACTGGAAAATTGCAAACGTAATACCGATCCACAAAAAGGGAGACAAAACCGAACCAGGTAACTACAGACCAATAAGCCTGAGTTCTTTTATATATAAACTTATGGAAACTATAATAAGATCTAAAATGGAAAATTACCTATATGGTAACAATATCCTGGGAGAAAGTCAGCATGGTTTTAGGAAAGGGAGATTGTGTCTAACTAACCTGCTTGACTTTTTTGAGGATGCAACATTGACAATGGATAATTGCAAAGCATACAACATGGTTTATTTAGATTTCCAGAAAGCTTTTGACAAAGTCCCACATAAAAGATTAATTCTCAAACTGAACGTAGTAGGGATTCAAGG
Source organism: Acipenser oxyrinchus oxyrinchus (assembly GCA_030684275.1). Classification (NCBI taxonomy): domain Eukaryota; kingdom Metazoa; phylum Chordata; class Actinopteri; order Acipenseriformes; family Acipenseridae; genus Acipenser; species Acipenser oxyrinchus. Next base: position 11,431,374 of record CM060258.1, on the reverse strand, counting down.
AAATGCATGCACATGGATTAGGGAGAAAACAGAAAGTACTGATTAGAGGAGAAACCTCAAAATGGAGCGAGGTAACCAGCGGTGTACCACAGGGATCAGTATTAGGTCCTCTGCTATTCCTAATCTACATTAATGATTTAGATTCTGGTATAGTAAGTAAACTTGTTAAATTTGCAGACAACACAAAAATAGCAGGAGTGGCAAACACTGTTGCAGCAGCAAAGGTCATTCAAAATGATCTAGACAACTGGGCAGACACATGGCAAATGACATTTAATAGAGAAAAGTGTAAAGTATTGCATGCAGGCAATAAAAATGTGCATTATAAATATCATATGGGAGATACTGAAATTGAAGAAGGGAACTATGAAAAAGACCTAGGAGTTTATGTTGACTCAGAAATGTCTTCATCTAGACAATGTGGGGAAGCTATAAAAAAAGGCCAACAAGATGCTGGGATATATTGTGAGAAGTGTTGAATTTAAATCAAGGGAAGTAATGTTAAAACTTTACAATGCATTAGTAAGACCTCACCTAGAATATTGTGTTCAATTGTGGTCACCTCGTTACAATAAGGATATTGCTGCTCTAGAAAGAGTGCAAAGAAGAGCAACCAGAATTATCCCGGGTTTAAAAGGCATGTTGTATGCAGACAGGCTAAAATAATTGAATCTATTCAGTCTTGAACAAAGAAGACTACGCGGCGATCTGATTCAAACATTCAAAATCCTAAAAGGTATAGACAATGTCGACCCAGGGGACTTTTTTGACCTGAAAAAAGAAACAAGGACCAGGGGTCACAAATGGAGATTAGATAAAGGGGCATTCAGAACAGAAAATAGGAGGCACTGTTTTACACAGAGAATTGTGAGGGTCTGGAACCAACTCCCCAGTATTGTTGCTGAAGCTGACACCCTGGGATCATTCAAGAAGCTGCTTGATGAGATTCTGGGATCAATAAGCAACTAACAACCGAACGAGCAAGATGGACTGAATGGCCTCCTCTCGTTTGTAAACTTTCTTATGTTATGTTCTTTAGAACATTGTTTTCTTTATCTGAATATTAATTTAACAAGCCTGTGTATTTCTCATTGGACCTTGCACACCAAGTCCATACTTGAGTAATGGATACATTTCTGGAAGCAAAATCATTTTAATACGATTTGACAGCAAGGGAATAGATCAAGTCAAAACGGTCTTACAACAGAGTCTTGCTTCTTTCCAGGCTGACCCACTTCCCGGTCCCGGAAACGAACTGTCAGGCCAGCCCTTCCAGATACTTCTCCTCCCGTTCTTTAGCGCCCTCACAGGTCGGGAGGAAGATTTATCACCAGAACTCATTATATTTCTGTCACATATCCCACCGCCAGAGTGGAGCCAAGGAACACTCAGCTAAATCTACCTTTCCCATTACCCTCCCGGAAAAATAATCCGCATTTTGGTGGTCTTTCCCTGCACGGTGTACCATATGGTACATGAAGGGCTGCAATGCCAGATACCACCGAAGTTATCCGGCATTGCTGTCCTTCATTGTGCTTAACCACTTGAGTGGGCGTGGTCTGTGACCAGATCAAATGAGTGTCCCAGCAGGTAGTATCGTAAAGAGTGAGTAGCCCATTTAATGGCCAAACACTCTTTTCGACCACGGAGTAGTTACGTTCCCGAGGTAACATTTTTTGCTCAGGTACACTATCGGGTGTTCTACTCCAGCTAATTTTTGGGACAAGACTGCACCCAAACCTACATCCGATGCGCCGGTGTGGAGGATGAATCTCTTGGTGAAATCTGGAGTAATAAGAGTTGGGGCCTGGCAAAGTTCACGCTTAATCGTATCAAACGCCCCTGACATTCAGCTGACCATTTAATTAAATTTGGAGCACTCTTTTGGTGAGGTCAACTAATGGGTTAACCACTGTGGCGCACTCGGGATGAAACGGCGGTAATAACCGGCTAAGCCCAGTAGTGACCTCACCTGAGTCTTGGTTTTGGGGATCGCTGCATCAACCAAAGCCTAGATTTTGGTGACCACAGGTCTCACCCTTCCATTTCCCATTAAAAATCCCAAATATTGAGTTTCTTTTTTTGCAAATGCACATTTCCTCAAGTTAGCTGTCAGCCGGGCTGCCCTTAGAGACTGAAGAACAGCTGCAACCCTAGCCAAATGCTCTCGCCAGGTGGAGCTGTAAATCACCACGTCATCAATATACTCTGCTGCATATTCATGATGTGGGCGTAAAACCTGGTCCATCTGTCTCTGAAAGGCAGCGGGCGCACCATGTAGCCCAAATGGCATGGTTTTAAAGTGGAACAGCCCTTCTGGTGTTGAAAATGCGGTTTTCTCTCTGGAGCTGCGGGTTAAAGGGATTTGCCAGTATCCCTTCGTCAGGTCCAGAGTGGAAATAAACCTCGCTTTTCCCAGTCTGTCTAAAAGTTCGTCGACCCGAGGTATGGGATACGCATTGAACTTAGCAATAGCTGCTTACCTTCCTGAAATCCACGCAGAAGCGGTTGGTGCCGCCTTTCTTAGCCACTATGACAATAGGACTGCACCACTCGCTCCTGGAAGGTTCAATCACCCCAAGCTCGAGCATATCCCATACCTCTTTGCTAACGCCACTTCGCCGACTTTCCGGGATCCGTAAGGTCTCTCTCGCACTGTGACACCTGGTGGAGAGATAATGTCATATTCAACTAAGTTTGTTCTGCCGGGCACGCCAGAAAAACATCGCTGAACTCCTCAATAAGCTTATGCAGCTCTCTTTGCTGATCCGAACCAATTGTTCCCCATTGAAATCGCTTCTTGTGCTCGGGTCTCTGGACAGGGGCCTAAATCATCCTCCATATTGCCTGGGGCTATAAATAAGACCTCCCTTGCCTGCCAGGGCTTTAACAAATTAACATGGTAAATTTCACGCTCATTCCGGCGATCGGGCTGTCTAATTTCATAATTTACTTTCCCTATAGCCCTAATCACCTCATACGGCCCCTGCCATTTAGCACACAGTTTTGATTCTGATGAGGGAAGTAGCAGCATTACCTTGTCCCCTGGTCGAAAGGTTCAACTGCATTTTGTTGTAATGCTGCTGCTGTCGGTGCTGAGCCGATCTGAGGTTGTCCTGGGCCAAACGACCGACCAAATCCAGGCGATCTCTTAGTAGGAGCACATACTTCACTACATTTTTGACGAGCCTTTGTGCTCCTCCCACCCCTCTCTCAGCAGGTCGAGAATGCCGCAGGCTGCCGGGTCGTACAGGAGCTCAAAGGGGAGAACCCCGCTGAACTCTGGCGGCACTTCTCTCACCGCAAAAGGAGGTAGGGAAGAAGCGATGCCCAATGTTTCTGCTCCTGTGTTACAAACCGCCTCAGCATCGATTTTAAGGTCTGATTAAAACGTTACACCAGACCGTCCGATTGTGGATGATAAACGGACGCCCTGATGGGACGATTTTCAATATTTTGTACACCTGCTGTAACGTATTGGACAAAAAATTGGTTCCGTGATCAGTCAAAATCTCCTTGGGGATCCCTACTCTAGCCATAATCTGCGCTTAACTCAGTGGCTATTGCAGCGGCACTAGTGGACTCAATGGAACTGCCTCCGGTATCGCGCTGCATAATCCACCACCAGTAATATATGTGTATACCCGAGTCAGAAGGTAGCAAAGGGCCCACTATGTCCATTGCAATGCGCTTTGAAAGGAGTGGAAATAATCGGCAGTGGGACCAAAGGGGCGGGCGACTCGACCGGGCGCTACTCGCTGGCAGTCTGGGCATGTGGCTACATATCTCGACACATCAGTATGAAGACCGAGCCAATAGAATCGAGCCAATATCCATTCCCTCGCCTTCTCGGCCCGAGGTGCCCCGCAAAGGGATATCATGCGCCAGCCTCATGACCTCGGTCCGACAAGACGGGGAACCAACAATTGTGTTACAGGCTGTCCTGTGCCCGTGGCTAGGTTTACCCTATACAGTAATTGCCCCTTGATACTGAAATGTGGATATACTAGCCCCAGCCGCCAACATCCTTACCTTCAATGGACCGACCTGCCCCCTGCTGCACCAGTGACGGTCGTTATGTTGGCCCCACACTAGGTCCGCGCTGAGTACCACGGGTCCGCACATTGAGAGGGGCTGGAATAACCTCTGCCCTAGTCGGCCCAGTAACCTCGCCTCTCGGTCACACTGCGCTCCCACTCCCTTCGACTGGCGCTTGTTACCATTGCAGCACTCTCCCACCAGACCCCAGCCTTGTCTAAAAACGCCCCTCCCATTTCGCGGTCCGTCTCTCCTTATTTGTTTTTCTAGGATGGAAAAGAGGGAAAACATTTCAGTGTGAAAAGGAAACACATCACCAACTGCTCCTTTTTTTCCTGCCACGCTTACGGTGTGGCTGAGACTGCCATTTTTGTATCAATTCTTTGAATTTTGGCCAGTCTCGGTCCAGAATAACTGGGTGTGGCAACCTTCCGCCACCCCGACTACAGCAGGACGCTTTATCGGTCCTACCGATAAATATACTTTTAATGTGGGTATGCCGCGGTCTCCATGGATACAGGAGATGGCCACCTGACCTCGTGGTCGCCACGACACACTGCCCAGGAGAGCTGTCCTAATCAAGGTTTGCTCACACCCCGTGTCCACTAATGCGGGTTTTCACATTCCCTAAAACAACATTAATCAAACAAGGCCCCTCCCGACCATTTTCCCCACACTTACCAGTTTCAGGTGCCCACTGCATGCGCCACGCCACACTCCATGGCAGCGGGCATGACCTGGCCAGATGTCCCGGCTGGTGGCACCTAAAACAGATAGGAGGGACAGAGGGGAATAGGGTGTAAATCTGTCCCGCTGCTGGTATGGCAACGGGCAGGGGCAGCACCTCTACCCCAGCTGGGGCCAACCTTGGTCTCCATGGGGAGGCAAGGGGCCCAATGGGGTCGGCACTCGGAGGTCTGGGTCCCAGGAACAAGGGTGGTGGTGGTGGTGTTGGAGGAGAGGGAGGGAGAGGTCGACTGCTCCGAAGGGCAGGAGTCGACAGGATCCCGACCCGGGCAGAAGTCAGGGAGTCCTCGAAATCTTCGGCCAACTTGACCGCCTCCTCCAGGGTGTCAGGGTTGTGGCACCGTATCCACACCTAGTTTTCGGCGCCGACCACATGGCAGAATTGCTCCACCACAATGGATTCCCCCATCTGTTGGGCGGTCTTCTTCCCGGGGGTCAGCCAATGCACCATGTGGTCGCACAACCGCTTCTGCCACCACCCTGGGGCGTGTCTCCGGTCTCTCCGGTACTCCCTAAACCGCGCCCGGTGGGTCTCCGTGGTGATATTCAGGCAGCGGAGGATAGCCTGTTTGACCAGGTCGTAATCGGTGGCGTGATGGTCACTCATAGCCTGGTATGCTGCCTGAGCCTCCCCGATCAGGCAGGGACCCAACTGGCTGGCCCAGAACTCCCGGCCAAGCCGCCGTGGTAGCCAGCCGCCGAACGCCACCAAATACGCCCGGTCATCCTCCGCCGACATCTTCATCGCCCGTGCCTTCGGGGCTACATCAGTGGTGTTGTGGTAGGGGCCGCCGCTGCGCAACGCCAGCCCTACCTCGCTCAATGAGCCATGTAGCGCCTCCTCCTTCTCTCCTCTGCGCGCGCCTGCTCTCCAGCGCCTGCAGCAGTTCGCCAGCGCTGCGGTCCATGATCCCGTGATCTGACACCACGTGTGGCAAAGTGGCTAGTGAAGGGGAACAGGTGTAGCGGTGATGCGATGCAGGAGTGACAGACTGACAACGGTATCCAGTGAAAAGGTGCTTTATTTATAATCCCGGTCTGGCGACCGTAAATAATAAATCCCCGCTATACACAACAATGTGTAAAGCGCTGGGATAACAAACAGGGCACAGTCCCAACAAAAACAAACACACGGTCACCAGTCCTGGGTGAGTGCAGTCGTGCTGGTGCTGAGTGCAAACACAGGTATGTTGTGACGGTAGTGCAGTGGTGTTCGATTTGTGCTGACCTCTGCGACAGCTCCGAGGTGTGCTTTAACTGTCGGGTGAAGCAAAACATGAACAATTACTACACAGACAAACACAACACAAAACACGAACCCGCCTTTTTATTTTAACTCTGAGAGCTCCTCTCTCAGTCCTTCTCTCCACTGAGCTTTACCCAAACGAAGGAAAAGATCAGCGCTACCCTGGTCTCTATATGTAATCCTCAAGATGATATCTAGGTAAACGGTTGCAGCTGCCTTATTACTTGCAGCTGCCCCTCGTTTACCTTTCAAGTCAAAACGGTCTTACAACAGAGTCCTGCTTCTTTCCAGGCTGACCCACTTCCCGGTCCCGGAAACGAACTGTCAGGCCAGCCCTTTAAAATCTAAAGTTTTGATCGACAATACTTACGAGTGTGTTCGCTGTCAGCATGCTGATACATGGAGTAGTTAATACTAAAAGTAGGTAAATAAATGGAATTAACTTTTAAACTTTTAAAAGGCAAACTACTGTATCAGAGCAGGCTATAAATAAAAACAAAAATTGCGTCACACTAATCTTACTTTTCACCTAATGAATGTAGTAGACATAAAGAAATGTGAAAGGATATGACAAGCGTAGGCAGGTCAGATTTCAGTTCTTTCCAGCACGTGCCTTCATTCCACTGGGTTATCTCCTCCAGATGAGTTGTTTGGGACATTCTTGTGCCTCTCCCTGCAGAGTTCCCAATGGAACCCAGTATCTTCTTCGAATGACAAATCTACTCCAAATAGTTTAGCACAAACCACTCTTAAGTAAAAGAATGGAATAAAAGAACATTGTGCAATTAAAAGTATGCAGAATATTCTGATTTTTTTATTTTATTTTTTTTGATAACAAGAACCTGTGGCGGAGTGTCCTGCCCCTTTGTTTATTTATTTATTATGATTTGTTTATTACGGCGAAAGCCGATTTTGTTATTTGTTATTTATATTTTAAAAACCTTGTGAGGATACGTGGCTGATCAGCTACTGATTATTTAACTAGCTGACAGTCATGCATCCTTACTAAACTCGTGCAGACTGTGGCCGAGGGGTAATGAGATAATTAACAGCTAGTTAACCCCTCTGCCAGAGTATAAGAACCTGCAGCTGTCCGTGCTGAGGGGAAGGAGTATACAGAGGAGAGTACGGGGAGCGGAGATAGCGAGGAAAACAAAATAAAACAACTGCTAAGTATCGTGCTGGGTTAAAACCAGCACGCTTATTTGTTTCTATTTGTTTGGCCAACGCGCCGTTTTGTTTTGTGTTTGTTGATTGTTTAAATCTTTTGTTTTGTTTATTTATTTAATAAAAGCACCTGAACACCGTAGCGTTTCAGCTTTCACCCGCCCTTCCACTGTTTGGGTTCTGTTACTTCCTGGTCCGTGACGTCACCACACCTCACCACTACAAGCCATCCTGTCACAACGCCTCCAAGAGCCGGACCAGGAAAGAAAAGGACATTTTTTTTTGTTTTTTTTCGAATAGTGTTTTGTGTTTGAAAAAAAAAAATGGATAAAGTGGATGCCTACATGAAGAGGTGGCATGAGCATCAGAGGGAGTTGAAGCAAGGAGGGGCTACATGGTGCCTTGCCTGCCTGGAGTATGGGCACCTCCCTGATGTGTGCCCATATGAAGACCCCCTCTTTGTGCAGGCCTTTGATCGAGGTGAGGTGGAGACCATGGAGGAGTGGATCCACCTGAAGGCCATACCATCGCCGGGGGGGATGAGGAAACCTGCCTCACCTGCCTCAAAGGGGAGGAGTGGTGCTTTGCCGTCGGCAAGGTTGGGCACAAAGCACCCGACCAACCCCCTCCATGGCAGGAGGTGGAACTGCTGGTCCCGAAGAAGGGAAGGAGTGGTGGTGCCAAGAAGGCAAAGAAGCAGGCTCCAGCGCCTGAGTGGGAGCAGCCCGAACGTCCACAGCCCAAGAGGGGGGAGTCGGTGCATCCACAGACCAGAAGGGGGAGAGGTAAGCTGCAGCAGCAACAGCAACTGCAGCAACAGCAGGAGGAGGTCGGGGATGATGGCTGGGAGGTTTGTGTTATAAACCTCATCGCGGTGTTATGCCCTGACTGTGGGGCATATGGGCACATGTTGGCCATATGCCCCACACAGTACGAAGAGGGGGAGCCCGTGCATCCAGCGCCCAGAAGGTGAGAGCCCGTGCATCCAGCGCCCAGAAGGGGGGAGCCCGTGCATCCAGCGCCCAGAAGGGGGGAGCCCGCATCCAGCCCAGAAGGGGGGAGCCTCCAGGAGCAAAGCAGCGGGAGCTGCCTCTGCCTCCGCCACCTCCACCACTTCCACCACCAGGAGCAGAGCAGCGGGAGCTGCCTCTGCCTCCGCCACCTCCACCACCAGGAACAGAGCAGCAGGAGCTGCCTCTGTCTCCACCACCGCTAAGGGCAGAGCAGCAGGAGCTGCCTCTGCCTCCGCCACCTCCACCGCCAGGAGCAGAGCAGCAGGAGCTGCCTCTGCCTACGCCACCTCCACCAGCAGAGGGTGAATGCCTGCTGGTTATGTCTCAAGCGCCGTGGGAGGACAGCTTACCGCTCCCATCTCCACCAGCAGAGGGTGAATGCCTGCTGGTTGTGCCTCAACCGCCGTGGGAGGACTGCTTGCCGCTCCCAGCTCCACCAGCAGAGGGTGAATGCCTGCTGGTTCCACCTCAGCCGCCGTGGGAGGATTGCTTGCCCCTCCCACCTCCACCAGCAGAGGGTGAATACCTGCTGGTTCCGCCTCAACCGCCGTGGGAGGACTGCTTGCCGCTCCCAGCTCCACTAGCAGAGGGTGAATACCTGCTGGTTCCACCTCCACAGTCATGGGAAGGACTGCTCCTGCCCTGCTTCGTACCGCCCAAGGATGCCTGCCTCGCACCGCCCAAGGATGCCTGCCTCGCACCACCCAAGGATGCCTGCCTCGCACCGCCCAAGGATGCCTGCCTTGCACCGCCCAAGGATGCCTGTCTCGCACCGCCCAAGGATGCCTGCCTCGCACCGCCCAAGGATGCCTGCCTCGCACCGCCCAAGGATGCCTGCCTTGCATCGCCTGGGGCTGCCTGTTGCTCCGCAGCGCCTGGGGCTGCCTGTTGCTCCGCATCGCCTGGGCTGCCTGTTGCTCCGCATTGCCTGGGGCTGCCTATTGCTCCGCATCGCCAAGGGGTGCCTGTTGCTCTGCATCGCCTGGAGAGCCACCAGTTACAGGGTACTAGGGAGAAGTGGAGCTCCCGCTGCCGCCTCCATGGCCAGGGGCTCCCCTCCCGAAGTTCTCCTCCGGAGGGTCCGCTGCTGCTGCCGTTGCCTCCCAAGGGTCCGCTGCTGCTGCCATCGCCTCCCGAGGGTCCGCTGCTGCTGCCGTCACCTCCCGAGGATCCGCTGCTGCTGCCAGCGCCTCCCGAGGGTCCGCTGCTGCTGCCGTCGCCTCCCGAGGGTCCGCTGCTGCTGCCGTCACCTTCCAAGGGTCTGCTGCTGCTGCCGTCGCCCGCCGAGGGTCCGCAGCTGCTGCCGTCGCCTCCCAAGGGTCCTGTTTTGCCTGGGGTCGCTACCAGTCCTGCCATGCGGCAGGAAATACTGTGGCTGGAGCCCCATGAAGGGGAGCAGCCAGCCACGGAAAGGGGGATCAGGAGACCAACTCCCCAGCCGCACTTTCGCGGCAGGAGAAATTGTGGTCAGAGCGCCTCGGAGGGGAGCTGCCGGCCCTGAAGAAGGGGGGGGAGGTCAGGAGACCAGCTCCCCCCGCAGCAATTTCGCTGCAGGAGAATGGGTGGCCGGAGCCCCACGGAGGGGAGCTGCCAGCCATGAAGACGGGGGGGGGGGCCTGGAGACCACCCCCAAAATTTTCTTGGCCAGAGGAGCCGCCTGTGCAAGCAGTCCAGGGGACGCTACTGCTGTTTGGGTGGGAGGAGGACATCCCACCGTGGCCGCCACCTTTGGGTCTGCTGCCCCTGTTCCTGGGCCGGGACTGCTAGCCGGGACTTTAGGGACTAAGGGGAGGTGGCCGAAGGCCATGTGTGCTGCGCACAAGGGGTATGTGTGGCGGAGTATCCCGCCTTTGTTTATTTATTTATGTATTATGATTTGTTTATTACGGCTAAAGCCGATTTTGTTATTTGTTATTTATATTTTAAAATTCAGGAGGATGCGTGGCTGATCAGCTACTGATTATTTAACTAGCTGACAGTCACGCATCCTTACTAAACTCAGTGCAGACTGTGGCCGAGGGGTAATGAGATAATTAACAGCTAGTTAACCCTCGCCAGAGATAAGAACCTGCAGCTGTCCATGCTGCGGGGAAGGAGTGTACAGAGGAGAGTACGGGGAGCAGAGAGAGCGAGGAAAACAAAATAAAACAAATGCTAAGTATCGTGCTGGGTTAAAACCAGAACACTTATTTGTTTCTATTTGTTTGGCCAACGCACTGTTTTGTTTTGTGTTTGTTGATTGTTTAAATCTTTTGTTTTGTTTATTTATTTAATAAAAGCAGCTGAACGCCGTAGCGTTTCAGCTTTCACCCGCCCATCCACTGTTTGGGTTCTGTTACTTCCTGGTCCGTGACATCACCACACCTCACCACTGCAAGCCATCCTGTCACAGAACCGTTGACATTTTAAATATAACATGCTTACAAAGTGCTTTGAAGTTTCAGATTCACTGCTGTGAGTAAATAAATATTCATATTTTATTGGACGTTTGAGTAAGTGGAAATGGGTAATTAAATAAATATAAAATGTGCCAATACAAACCTTACTGGTGGTAATGTCTGCCTTTAAGTTTGACCAAAACAACAACAGTACTAATTTGAAATTCGGTATAAATAATCGGTTATAAGTAGTACTTTGTGCAACTCCATGAGTTTGATTTTACATAACCCTGATACTAGACCTATACAACTTGCCTTAGTACTAGTGACACGACACAAACAAACTGCAGTGCATGCAGTCTAGTTTGTACATGTTGATCGAGTTTAGTTTCCTGAAAAAACAGTGTGGTGTTCCCTGCTAGATTTTGCGCGTTGGTTGACTGCACAGATCTGCGTCACTTGTGCTGAATAACACCAGTACCTAGACATTATATTTTGCCCTGTAGGAATACAGTAGTATAGGTCAGTAGCTACAGAGCAAAATAATGTTATTCGGTCTTTGAAAGATTAATAATATTTTGTCATTACAGTAGTTGTGTCAACTGTTTTTGTTTGTTTGTTTGATTTTACACAATCTGATTAAGATGAAATCTATAGACTGCAAGTATGTAGAAGTTAATAATTTATGTCAGTGCATGAACAGTGTAAAATTGTGTTTTATTTGTATTTATTAATTTATTAGTTTTGTTGTAAGGGTTAGATCTGTGACAATTAATAAATATGACCCTAATACCTACTATAAGCAATTACGAGAATGACAATTTGAAATGGAAGGTGGACCTTCCCAATTGCCTGTAAGTGTGTTTTGTTATACCAGTAAATTGACTGCTGTGATTTTAGCTGACCTCAAAAAGTCCATACCTCCAACCTTGTTCAAAGAACCTGTAAATGAAAATAAATTAAGCCTCAAATACGGGCAGAGATTATTCCCATACAAGCCATATTCATTAAAAGCAAGGAACAAGGGCTCTGAAAAAAAATATCACAGATTAGAGGAAGCAGAGAGTGGATGTTACTGTTTCCTGTTTACTCACTTGGCTTGGCATGAGAGGCACAGTATAACAATGTTTTCTACCTGCCCTTCACACTCCACAGTTCACAAAGTAAGCAAGTCATGAAGGCCGCTGTCACACAGGTACACAAGCATTGTAAAAAAAACCCTTTGCCCTCCAGGTCAAGAAATGCCAGTCCGGTCTGTTTTTACAAGAATAGAACTGAATGGTTCTGTATAAATAAACTTGCATTCCATCAGGAACTGTAAAAACTAAAATAGATCATGTCAACCATCGATGTTGCTCTAAAAAAAAATGCATACATGGTGCTTTAATGTAACCCATGTAATAACGGTTTTAATTTTTTGTTTACAATAATACAAATATATTTTTAAAAGATCTAGTTTGTTCAACCAGTAAATCCATAAACAAGTCAGACTTTCTACACTGCCTCTATGGCTGGCTATCAGCATGTAGGCTAAGAAAAATAACAGCAGTATGTACAGAACATTGCACAAAACTTGCTTTAGCCAAAATTATTGAGTATAATCTCAGCATCTCTGTATGTCAAACTTTTTACATCTGCGTATACTGTAGAATACAGTTAAACAGGTCTACAGGTGTTTTTTGATACATATACTAAAATTACGTATGTGTTAAAATGATTGATATGTATAATGGGTTTGGGCAATTGACCAGTCCTTGTTTCAATTTAGGACGTCCTTCAGCTAAGCCCTTATTAGGTTACAATGGTTGAACATGGGTTTGCAGTACACAGGAGCATAAAGGGTTAATGAAAAACACAGCTTGGGTCATTTATTTGTGTTTTATTCATCATATGTTAACATTTTATGGCAATTACAGGTTTGAGAACATTATTATTATTATTTTCAGAATCTGGTACCTGGGAAGGGGTTTCATTTTTACATCTGGAGTTGAAGTGGCAAAGGATGGTTGTTTTGCTCTCTTGCAGTGGGTCCCAGAAATGTGTGTGGCTTTTAAACCATAATGTTTGGCTGGTAGATCAAAACACAGGGGCATTATCCTTGTCTGTTTTTTCTTATTGCTTGAGTAAAATAACCCCTTTTAAATCCTTTGACAAGTGTTTCAAATAGAAGTCTTTCTCAATGTCCTAAATGGTGAAATGTGACCTAAAATTTATTTCAACATTTAATAGATTGAGAAAGATTTCTAGTTGAAATGTTTGTCAAATCATTTTACTAAGTTTCCTCTATTAGTGGTAAACTAAATGAAAACGCTATTATTTAGCTTCAGTACTACTACTTACATTAAGTAACTAATATCAAGTATGTCATTGTTTGGTATTTTTTGTAGTTTGTGAAAGCATTCCCAGAAAACTTTCAATTTCAAAGATATAACTTCCTACCAATGTTTAGAACTTGTTACTTTAAAGAACAAGGAAGTTCCTCATTATTTTTGTTTAGAACTTGTTACTTTAAAGAACAAGGAAGTTCCTCATTATTTTTAAACACACATTTCTCAAATTAAGGAAACATTTCACCCAGATGAATGACTGAAAGAAAAAGGTATTACTGGCAGGCTTGTTATCAACTAGATGCAAAATAGACTTTCACTTACAATGCCAAGGCAGAGACTGCTGTATGAATTGGGGTTTATTTGTAATGGCAAAGCAGTTTTCTGAGAAGCTAATCTCTAACCAGGCCCACCGAGAGGGCGGGGAGGAAGGGGAAATTTCCCCGGGGCCCAACGCCTCGAAGGGGGGCCCTGATGAAGTCTGAACTTTTTTTTTATTTTTAGTATATATAAAATATTTTAAAACAACTAGCCCTGCACAAGACCCTTTGCGTTCCCACCACCACATTAAAAAGAAAAACTCCCATACTGAACACCGAGCCAATGTGCATCTATTGTGTAATGATTGTGTATCCAGGTGCTGTCAAACACTTTTCACACAATGATTTGAACTTTCGCATTTCATATTTTACTACACCAAAAAGCACAAAAAAAGGCATAGCAATTTTATGTATTTTTTAAAGACTTTTAAAAACTTTAAAAGAACCCTAAAGTTGCACAATATATACCACAGTATGAATTATTCTATTATTAAGATCTATAATTTGCTCAAAACAACGTGGTGCAGCAGTTTGTTAGAAAAATGGTATCGTGTAAAATAAATAAAGTACTTTCTTCAGCTGGTGGTAAACACAATTAGAGAATGATCGGTTATATTGCTTAAAATACAAATATATTTACCAATACAGGCTATTAGTTAAGAGCAGAGATGAGTGGTTTATTTTTGGCACGGGATAAATAAAAATAATGTATAGCAACACCATTAAAATGTAGTTTATGCTAAAAACGAATGTTATTTGATGTTAAGTAAGCTTCAGATTATTGACTGTTACAGGTGGAGTACAACAAACATATTTATTCACTTACCTAAAAAAAAAGTTTGAATACTGTAAATAACTTAAACATAACTACAGATTTTAACTGAGATATTGAAACTTCTAGGCGTTTAGAAGCTTGGTTTAGACTACAGAATACTACAAAGTCGGATGAATGTAGTACCATGGGATGGGGGGGGGGGGGCGGCGGCAGCGGGACATACCTTCCCCGGGGCCATGATGGCTGTTGGCAGCCCTGTCTCTAACCTGATTTAATTCTTACTGTACTTTCACCAGCTGAACCTATGAACTGGGATATGTAATCTTAACAAAGATGCATTTTCAACACAATGTAATAAGGGGAAGTGGAAAACCTAGGCCAATGTGCTGAAAGTTAATGCTAGAAAATAATAATAATAATAATAATAATAATAATAATAATAATAATAATAATAATAATAATAATTTAATCTCACAGTTACTGTAAACCTTTGTATATCTGCAATCTTTATTATTGTTTTTGTTGCTTGTTTTTACTCAACTGTACAACTGTTCTGAAGTACAGTATAGCATACATCGCAAAAATCTGCTACCTGCTATAGAGAAACTGTAATCAGATCCATGTGTAATGATAAAAATCAACAAGTCACAAGAAACAGAAGCAGTATGAAGTTCACCACAGACAACAACAAATATAACATGGGCCACCACCTCAAACAGTACCGCAAAGAAGTGCATGTGGTCAAACAGCTAGCCTCGCTATTTCCCTCCTACTATCAAAAGCACCAATTAAGCAAGGTGTTCAGATAAATGTTGCAGATTGTCAAACAAAATAAAAGTGTGAGTCACAATCCATTAGATAATCATTGCATACATGTCCCTTGTAGTGCTTACATATTGCAAAGTAAAAAAAAACACCTAAAAGAAAGAAAACACATTTATTTCAAAATTTAAAACACATCAGTTCTGAACCATTTTTTTAAATGAATTTAGGTTAGATTGTAAATTGAACTGTTAATATTTCTTGTGACTCACATTGTAAAGTCACTGCTGCGTTGAGTGAATGTATTTGGGAGCCTGCTGGTTCAAATTCTGGTTGACTGGAGACACATAAGGAATGCTGTACTGGACTTTGTGCATCCATGGGCTTGGGAGGAAAATGGACTGAGGTTGGTTCTGCGCACCATGCCATTGCAACCCCAACTGGTCAGATGCCAGATGAAGCCAAGCTGAGACCAGCCAGGCTGACCTCTCTCCTGCAGGGTTTCAGTAGCATGGCAACACACACTGCTTGGTTCCTCAGGGTAAATGATAAGAGGTCTTCCTGAGTCTGTACGTGGGTTGCAGCATTGAGATTCAAACTGGGCATTTTGAAAAGGGTTAACAGAGTACAATACATTATTATTATTTGTTTATTTAGCAGACGCCTTTATCCAAGGCGACTTACAGAGACTAGGGTGTGTGAACCATGTATCAGCTGCAGAGTCACTTACAATTACATCTCACCCTAAAGACGGAGCACAAGGAGGTGAAGTGACTTGCTCAGGGTCACACAATGAGTCAGTGGCTGAGGTGGGATTTTAACCGGGGACCTCCTGGTTACAAGCCCTTTTCTTTAACCAATTGGGCACTCTTTACTTATTCCTTTGTGTAGCTTGATGAAGCCCATGTGAAACAGAAATCGCAATTATATTTCAAAATGATACTAAGTGTTTTGTTGTTTTTTACTGATTTGTTCTGTGAGTGTGGTGGTGGATTGAATCAACAAGCTGCTCCAAAGCCAACCCTTAGGTCTGCAATATGTGCCAAAAACAATATGTCCCAAACCATCCAACAATATTGAACTTCATGAACCCAAACCAGACAAAATAAAGCAGCTTATATCTCCAGTTTTGTAACCTTATTTTAAGCTATTGTTTTCTGTGCTATATTTTCTTTTCTGCTATTTCTAAGTAACAGCGACTGGTCACAAGTTATATGACAATAATGGGAACTAGACGCACTCATGCTGGAAAATACAATATTCTGTACAAGGGGCATTGATTCTGAAAACTGCACAGGATAGGTGGAGAAAAGGGCTGAAAACCTTTGATAGGGTTTTTTTTTCCCCTGGAATCTTCCATCACTTCAATCAAATTTTCACCAAGTAGGCCAGTGCCTTTGACACGCTAGTTACATTAACATTTGACTAACAAAACTCTGCAGTGCTGTATATTTTATTGACATATACTTGTCTTACCTTTGTTATCTTTATTATTAGATTATGGGTACATATGGAAGTGTCTCTCTGTCTGTATATTTGTCTGTATCTATGTGGCAAAGTGGTTAACTGTGTGCAGGTGCAGGAATGCAGCAGTGATCAAGGAACAGACAGACAACGATAATCCAGGTGCAGTGATATTTTATTTTGTAATCCAATTGGTTTGATGACCCAAAGACAGTAAATAATAACAATGTTAACAGGCAATACACCGGCGTGTACTGCTCTGTTGTAATCCATGGGTTGGTCCCGAAAATAATAATCCCGATCTTTTTACATCCACACGTAACACAAACACGATCACAAGTCCACAATGTGTGCTCTAGTACTCGTGGTGCAAATACAGTTTATCATGCAAACAAGGTGCAGTGTTGTCCGGGTTTACTGCTGGCCTTTGGCGATGGCTCCAGATCGTGTCAGCCGTCTAAATAACAACAAACAGTATATTTATTAACAACAAAACAAACAAAACATTCACAATAACAACACAGGTTTCTCCTGCCAATTCAGCTTAACCATAACAAGAAATGGATCACTTCGCTACACCCCCTTTTGTACCGTCAATCATGACCCCTTGGTTAACTAGTGCAACCGCTTCTCCAATCCGCGGCTGCCACGTCATTTCACCTTCCAGCTCGATGATTTTGTGTATCGTAGTTCCGCCTCCTTTCTAGATGACCGACTTCCTTCTAACCCTGGGAATGAATTGTCTGGCCATCCAGTCCAGGGCACTCTCTTCCCTTTACACAGCACCCTCACAGGTCGGGAGGGAGATTTATCACCAAGAATCATTCTGTCGCTGTCACAATGTAACACTTATTTGTATTTGTATAACCGCTTATCTAATTGTGATAAAGCTTGGTGTAAACATTTCTTAGTTATTGAGAGTAACACAATCTGGGGACATCACACAATCTTGAGAATCATTTTTCAGGAAACTTTTCATACATTAACCTACTATGTACATGATGTTGATTTACATTGTGTTCATCCACTTTGTCATCATACTGTTAGCTCTACCTTTGAATTTACAGCCATGACAGGGTACGTATCTTAATGACATAACATAGTTAATTCTTAGTGACGGTATCAGTAAAGGTAGAAGTGAGCCCCCACATTATCATACAAATAACCCACATTTAGCTTATGGAACTGGATCTACACCTCAGTGACTTCTTGTTTTATTTGCATTTCTTTTTCCAACAACCACATTCAAACCACGGTGGAATAAAAATCCTCTTCTAATATCGCTTTTACTCTCAAGCTTATCAGTGATTTTTTGTATTATTATGAATTTTCTTCCTGTCTGATTAGGACTGATGTCAATAGCTCTCTTGGCACCTAGTCAGCTATGGCCAAAGGTTTTGCATCACCTAGGATTTTAGGATTGAGACATCATTAAAAAAAAACAAAAAAAAAAAAAAAAAACTACATGAACATAATTTAGATCTTTTATTTAACATCATGTAATCAAAGAAAGAAACTACAAAATGATATTGTGAAAGTCTACTGGAAGCTATAATAGTAGTACAGTATTTTATGCTAGATTTCAAAATAAGAGGTATGTCATTCAATATGTTAACGTGACATTATTCATCAGGTTTCATTTGACTTTATGAAGCAACATTAGTTAATTATATAGGGTGATGCAAAACTTTTGGCCATAGATACTGTCAGCATGCATTCTATAGGTGCCCTAAGACTGGGAGCTCAGCTACTGACACCTACTTAATAGTAACTTAAAATTCACTGATAAGATTTGGAGTGGAAACCTTGTTAGATGTGTTATTTGTTATTGAATCTAAGAAAAGGAAATAAGATATCTCTACTTTTTATTTTGCCAAAACATTTCCTGGGCTGGTTTAAAAAACAGCTGTTATTACAACCAGGTTATGAAAGACAAGATATAAAGATTAAAAGTTAATATGTCAGTAGGGTTAGAAAACGGATGTCACATTTAATACTTCAGTGCTGACTAAAACACTCCTGGGTTTATTAAATGTAAAAAAAAAAATGTGTATGACCTTTTAACCCTCTTTTTATAAACTGTAAATGAAAGGTCAGCAACCACATTGAAATATATTAAAATCCCTGAAGATTCCAGTTACAAGGAAATGTAAAACCAAACACCTCCTGTTCTCTGCTCAGAAAACAATAAGAATTTTTTTTGTTCTTTCTGCCATGTCTTCTCTAGCAATACCACAGTGCACTTAAGCACTTCATCATTTTTCTTCTGGAAACTGAGCCAGAAAATCATAAGCTGGGATTTGTGTGATTTATATCAGACGACCTTCAGTTACATACTACCCATGTTTGTATAGTGTACTTCTGTACTGGCCAGCATCCAGTGGACAAGAGGCATCAGTTTGTGATCCCAAAGGCTGCGGCCACAGCACAAGTGCCCCTGTACACTGCAGCATGGGCAATGCGCTTGTCTGATGCTAATGTATTGAGGCAACAGAAAAAAGCAAACCTGTTATTTGGCATATTCTTTTATCAATAAAAAAAATTTATGGCTGGTTTCACAGACAAAAATTACCAAACATTTTGGAATACTTTACCTAAGATAACATGCCCAAGTGCTAATCGGGGGTTATGAAACCAGCCATTAATATAAAATAAAATAGCCTGGCTAGATTAAGCAATCATTCAACATTAAAGGATGATTTAGCTACATTAGTATGATAACACAAAACACAGCATCATATTGCTTGCATCAGTTATACCTTAAGGTAGCTGAAACTAATACAGACATCTTACTGCAGACACAACAGCATGCATGCAGTTCTGTACACGATGCTCCTATTGTCTTGTATTTTCTTTTCCAAGTACTCAGTTGCGTTTCAAGATATATCTCCATGGTCCTGAGGGAAACTGGCATTCACTTTCCCGGTACTGGAGACAGGATATTTATGTCAGCTGTGACATTTAATGCCAGTTTCCATTATGAACTTTCAAGAAGTAAATGCCTTCCTGTGTTAAAAAAAATGTGCCAAAATCACTCTCTGAGGGTCTAGCTTTTGTTTAGACTCCAGCACCTGCTTTAACCCTGGGGACTTAAGCATGGCTCCAGTTTAAAATGAATTGAACTTCATGCAATTAGTCCAGTAACTGTTCTGAATTATTAGTATTTCCGAAGAGCAAATAGCAACGGTCATTTATATCGCCTATTTTTTAAACTACAGGTTAGCAGGCAGGGAACTGAGATTTTGAACGGTCCAAAAGTCCTGTGAAAAAATACAAACTACATGGCTCAGTAACTAATTTATAGTGGTGCTTATGTGGAGACAACATGAGTGTACATGCCAGCAATATGTCTTAACAGACAGGAAGCCTCTTAAGACTACAGGATATACCCAGTGTGCAGTTACCTAACAAAACCCATGGCTATGGCATTTCACATCTGCAGCTCTGGTTTTCAACACCAAGACAGAGAAGGAAGCTTGGTTCACTCCAGCAGAAAAACTGTAAGCAATCTGGATAAGCAAGAGGACTGTGAAGAATTAGCTAACGGGTTCTGTCACCCTGAGGATACATTAGTTAGGTCTGTCTCTATTATTTTTAAATCCAATGATTGACTAAGGCGATTTGATAGAAATCATAGTATTTAATGGCTAACAATATGGCTTTGCTTAACAAAAATTTCCAAAGGGTATAAAGATATGTACTCAAATTAGTTACTTTGCAAGCGTTTTGCTCATTGAAACTATTAGTTGGCACACCAACTACAGACAGACAATATCAGGAAATTAATCACCCTGTGTGATATCCTGGTGACTTATTTAAGGTTCGCTTTCCCGCTTAGATGATTCCAGTTAATCTCAATAAAGAAAAAATAATTGCACAATAGTCCTTGATTGAATTTTAATTACAAGAAGACATTCAGAAGACTCAAGTTAATCTTAATAAAGAAAACACAATTGTACAATAGAACAATAGTCCTTTGAATTACGAGAAATCACACTCCTAGTATCTGGTTATGTTAAGGAAAGATGTCAAACCGAGCTGTCAATGTAAGCTGTCTTGGTGCTTCAAAAAATGAGGTTGTGGGGCAAGTGATGTTAAAATAAATGCAATTACTAAATCTATTTTTATTTAGTGTGTGTCTCATTTCTAAATAAATACACATCTTAAAGTTCTGCTATCAGCTTATTGAGAAAAACAATAAAAAAATCTAATTATATATCAGTACTGTACGGCATTATATTGTGCGCTCCCATTTGCATTTTAGTAAACCTCCACATTTAGGACAGTAAAACAAAGGAGTATTGTACACCAACTAAAAATGATATATTTTTTTCCCCCACAAAGATTACTTAAGCAAAGATGAATCTTGGACAAAATGTTTGACTTTTATCTAGGAGCAAAGAATTGTGTTTTGCTTTTGACCCCCTTCTTCGGTAGTCTTGCTAAATGAAGCTGTTCTACTTTTTATCATCAGACCAGGTGATCTCATAGTCTGTGAAGACAGTCTTTAGCTTCTCAACAGTGACAGAGTGGTCAGCCTTGCCGAAACCCTGCAGGAAAAAGGAATATGAAACTAGAAACATATAGCAATAATTTCCTTTTATATTAAAAACAATAAAAAATGTAATTATATATCAGTAGACCTGTAAGTATAATGGTTTAGACGTTTTCTTTGCTGCTGGAGCTGCCAGTCTCTGAGAATCTGGCCCTATTGTGTTACTGATTTAAGAGTACATTTTTCTTATTATTATTTTATGCAACGGAAGCAGTTATAAAATTCATATTCGGTGTTGGAATTACCAATATGGTTAAAAATAAAGTACAGTTATGCTCAACTTACATGCTTCCAGAAAGCTACTGACAGAACCGTTACCCAGGTATTCCTGTCCGAAAAAGACCCCAACCACCATTACTTACTGTGGAGAGGCCAAATACTCTGATCTTCTTCTCGGTGCTGTTGTGTTCAATCTTTCCACCTCCCAGACAGTTACATTCCAGTCCTAACTTTTCCAAGTCAGGATTTATTTTTTCAAATATGTGATCTGTAAAGAAACATGTTCACATCTTTAGGGTAAGAGCAGTAAACGGTGGCTTCAGTTTTTAAATTATAACATTCATTACACACACTTGCATTAATTGTTTAGCTATATTTTCACCTTTGAATGTTGTATTATATTATTATTATTATTATTATTATTATTATTATTATTATTTATTTTCAACTATTTTGGATATTGCATTGGTAAACTATAACTTGCTTTCCATTTTATGATTCTATGACTTGAGCATGTATTAATAAAAAGATTATAACATTACAGCTCGTTTTGTTTGGCCTGTTCAAAAGCTTTATCTCATATTCGAAAACATACCTAAGGAAAGCAGCGTGCACTCAAAAAAGCAGCAACTAAAGCTCGTCTTTATACCGTATGGTAAGTTAAAAGTGTATACAATATGCTAAAATAGTTTGCTACTTTAAAAATTAAACATCTCAAGAAACAGTAACAATATCTGGCGATTCAAATATCTGGCTGTTGCAACTTGCCAGGAGCTATTTTAAAGTAGTGTACTCAGTGGCAGAACGTCATGCTGTTTTCCACACACAGATAAACACTTACTGTGGAATTCAGCACTCTGAGTGCCTCTAACTATGTCTTTGTATTCACCAGCACCCCCTTTGACTTTCACCCGCACCAGAATGTATTTAAACACTCCTTCGGGATCGATTTCTACAGCAGAAACGTTGCTTAAATGATCTGCCATGGTGGCTTCGGTTGTAGTTCTGTCTCACGGAGGCTTAACGGGGCGGAGCAAGCAGAAAAGCAGCGAGAGAGAGTCTGCAGTCCACGGAAATTTAAAGTGACACGAGACCTCAGGCTGGTACCCCAGTTGAGAGTCATCTCTCAATACAGTTTAAGGTGAATTAACACAGCAGGTTTTTCACCTCAATAAATGCAGACCAATAATATTGACCCAATGGCAAATGCACATTTTGTGTTAATCCCTTGTACTGTCATACTCTTTCATATTGCCGTGGAAGAAAACAGGAGAACGGGGGAACCACTTCGCTAATTAAATAATACATTTGTTGAATGACGTGCCGTAGGAGATTAGTGCAGTATTCGCAACACTGCACTGAGTGTTCTCCGTAGGCATTAATTTGAGAAAAGACAGAATACATTTTCTATTTTTGTGAGTTTTGTCCAGTTGTTCAGCTTCGATTTTGGTTTCTGACCAAATTTATATCTGAACTTTAGCTTCTCGCACTGTCCATCTAATTAGGCTTACCAGATTTGCACACTTTTTTTTCACTGACGCTGTACCAACTCTGAAGCCCTTAAAATAACAGTACTAACACAATAATAGTTTTAAAATGAAACATCAGGTGTATTTATTGCAGATGATAATAACTAATTTTGTTTTATATTGTCATCTCAAAACATTTTAAATGTACAAAAACACAGATTTTAAAAAATTGCTATTAGTATTACCATTTAAACGTGGTAGTTCAAGTCTTGCTTGGGCAATTATTATAATAAGTAGATCAAACCATAGGAGAAAGCATATAGTCACTCATTTTTACTTCATATTTTTTCATATTTAGTGTTCCAGTATATCCAATTATTATTATTATTATTATTATTATTATTATTATTATTATTATTATTATTATTATTAGGAGTTTTGCTGTCCTAGGTTCTGTTTTTCTAGTTGTTATAGTTTGTTGTGACCTGAGGCTTCCTGTTATTGTGTTAGCCTGTACAGGGTTTTTTTTTTCCAGTGTCATCAGCTTGCTAGGCCATTGCATCAAAGTGTGAACTTTTTCATTTGGAAATTGTCCCCTATATTTCCTTTTGTTTACTTTAAATGTGGTGCCAAATACATTGACCTCAGTCGGTCAGGGATTGTTATTGTTGGGTTGTGTGCAGTACGTCAGTTTTTGTTCAAGGGTACAAACTATTTCTGTCTTTCGGGTAAAATATCCCAAGATATTTAGCGACCTTGCTTGAGTAACAGGCGGACTTGTGTGATGTACTGCTGTTACAGAATCTAACCCTTGCAGAAACACAAGGTTAAAAGCTTGCACGACTTTTAAACAGTGGTTGGACACTCTATTAGACGGTCACCTGTTGGGCGCCTAACCTTCCACTTCTAGTCTTATATAAATTTGCTTTCCTCAGATTCCTTTTAAGATCCATAATTTCATTATTTGTGTTTAACTGCAATGCAGAGATCAGCACATACAGCTATGGCCAAAAGTTTTGCATCCCCCAATAGAATTAACTAATTTTTCTTCCTAGTCAAATGAAACCTGCTGGTTACGTTAACATGTTGAATTACATACCACTTTATAGTTTTCCATATACTTAACAAAAAGCTGACAAAAATGTAAAAATTTGACATTTCAAAATCTAATATGAAATACTGTACTACTATTATGGCTTCTGGTAGACTTGCGATATCATTTTGTCATTTCTTTGATTACATGAGGTTAAATGAAAGTTATGTTCATATAGTTGTTTTTTTTTATGTCTCAATACGAAAATTATAGGTGATGCTAAACTTTTGTTCCTAGCTGTACGTGTTCACAACAGTGTTGTGCAATATATCAAAATTCTATTAACCATGACAAGTATTGAAAACATGTCGAAATCAACTCAAGATTCTCATAAAACAGTACATTTTAAATGTAGTAAAGACATTTACAGTTTAGTATTTTTTTTATATTAACAGTTTACAGATTTGATTGTTTTCATCATGCTTGAAAAGAACTTTATACATTATATTCTGTTTTAAAATGAGAGGCACTGATAAAACATAGCCAGCATGCTAGAGTCTGAATTTGGATTTGGAAATTCCTGGTTTCCTGGGAAGAGTGGGAAAAGCATCAGATTGTGTGACTAAGGAGCTCAGAGCCACTGTATAAGGATAGACAATAGATGTCCTGAGAAGACACAGTGTTCCATTCTTGGACTGTACACATATGACTAACACACATCTTTCTCAATGATTTCCTTATTGGTGACTTTCAGTAGGTTTCTGCCCTTTTCAGAGATGACCTGTGGTGCAACTGTAATTGAATCAACCCATTCAAATCAATATAAAACCTTCTCCCTGAAGTCTTTTTTTTATGTTGTTTCTCTCAGAAATGCACTAAAGAACCTGACTTGCACTGTATAAAGTGATAATTGTCCTGTTTTTGAATGATTTCAGCGGTGGCAGTATTAAGACCCAGCACTGTTTGGATCAATTGAATACACACCGGTATCTAGAGTTTAAAGATAGAGGATTAATGCCATTTTCTCATCCTCATATCATTGTATTTGGGTTCCATTCTTGTTTTGTTTTTGTTTTTTCATGACATCCTTGAAACTTATTGTACACCTGTGCGAACTTCCCTACTGACAACTGTGTTTGAGTAATTGCTGCTCATGTTGCTAAAATGAACAAAAGGAAAATGGATACTATTGGCTCGGCCTGCACTTGGTATTCATTAATCATGCAGACACGCTAATATCAACAGCTGCATAACCTCTAATCCCGATTATATTTAGGTGCTGAAAATAATACACAGCAGGATGTGCTGTTGTGATATGTCAGCAGTATTAAAGTGCTGATATCTTAATAGTGCTCATTAGGATGATCTTCATTCTTATCTTGACAGATTTTAAAAGATATTAGGGTCATAAGTTATAAAAGGCTTTTTATGTATATTCTGTTGCTGCGGTTGTTGACAAAACTGAATAAGCCTTTAGCTCATCAGAATCATTTATTCTCAGAGAAATGCTGGGACGTATTTGTCCTTGTTTCTTTTAACATCTTCCAAAACAACATTGTTAGAATTGTTTATAATGCTGATTGATCTGTTTAGAGGAATGTCATTTAAAATTAAACTGGCTAATTTGAACTTGAAGGTGTAATGCCTACCATCTCTGAGGTTTATATTAATGATGTAATAAGTAACTAGACCCTAAATACCTCTGTATTTTATTTCTTTATAACACCCCTGGAGTATTCCTGTGCACTTTAATACTGATGTCCCACATTCAGTGGATATTTTTTATATTACTTTGCGACTCTGGGAAGAACATACAGTTTGTACATTACCTATTGCAATCCTAGGAAGTGCAAAGCAGCAGGAAGCTGAAGCACATTCTATGTAACTTGGGTTTGAATGAGGTGAAATGGGAAGAATACATACAAATAAAAACTGTAACAAAAATCTATTATGAGATAAAAACAAATCCTGATAACCATGAAACTTATCTTTGCAGACACCATTTCCTGAACAGGGTACACCAGGAAGAGACCCATTCAATCGGTGGCCCCAAAGGGTGCTTTAAAACAATATTTTCTCATTTTAACGAAAGGCCAAAATAAATGTTATGTTTTCCATTTACAATTTACTGCCACCAGTTCATAATCAGCATACATTATGTTATGTGCTGTAAAAGGAAATTATTCAATACAATTTATATGCTTCTATGGTATTAGAAGTATACACAATTTCTGATATAACATCAGGAGTTATGAAAATGTATTTTCTATAGTTAATTGGAATATGGGCGAGTGTAGACCTAGGAAACACATTTTGTGTGCGCATGACCACGGTGCAGGTAAAAACAGACACACAGAGAAATGTGTTACTCAACCATGCGCTGTACTCAACCCTTTCAAAAGCAATTTCAATAACAGGGTGTTAATGTTCAAGGTCTAAGGGATTATGAAATACCTTTATGCCATTTACAGGAAAAAAACACAACTGAAAAAATGACACCTGAAAATGTTCATTTTGTAATGTCTGAGAGTTGCAATGCACGTCCCTCCAGACTGCTGTGATTTACTTAGTCTATCAGAACAGAAGTTATGTGAAGACGTCAAGCATTGTTTTCCTTCTAGACTGTTCACTGGAATAAGCTAATAGGATGCTAGCAGGAAACTCTGGAAAATCCATTATGCCCATGAAAATGTCTATAACAAACACATAATACAATTTGAATTAAACTTTAAAAATTAAGGTCCAGTAGACAACTGTAGACTTACATATAGATAGATAGATAGATAGATAGATAGATAGATAGATAGATAGATAGATAGATAGATAGATAGATAGATATGTTTGCTATGCTAATTGTAGACTGTAACAAGTTCAGTCTCTGCAATGGCCAGTAAAATATGACACTGCAGATTCCTGGTATCCAAACACTTCATGAGCTGTAGTTCACAATCAGAGGTGTAAAAACTGCCCTTAAACATAGGAGGCGAAAAAGTAGAACAGGTACAGGGTGTCCCGAATGTCGCCCCTGGTAAAATCATGACCGCGTGGTGTGCAAGGTGAGTCATACAAGCAGGAGAGTGTGAGTTCAAGTCTTCGGTAGGGATTCTGGAATGAGCGTCACATTGGCTCTGGCCCTCTTGCGGGTTAGAGAGGCAAAACCGTCAGGGACTGTTTCTCCTTATCGTACACCCAGCCCTGTGCGTATTTTATGTTGTGTTTTATTGTTTAAAATGAAAGAGCGCAGTTACGACTCACCCCTGCAGTACTTCTTGCGTGTGTTTCTTCCTGGTCTGACATCACCACCAAGCCTATCTGTGGCAGGACCCTATCAACCTAGTGAGCTCAGATGGACACTTACAGGACTGGCCTTTGTCCTCCAAAGGCTTGGAGCTGTCTGACATCTGCTCTCGAGTTCCTGGGTATAAAAACAGGAAATTGGCTTGGTTGTGGGATTAGAGGATGCTCACTGAACTTCGTCCCCTGAGCTATGTGGGGAATTGTTGCGGTGAGGAAACATAATGCCCCACTCCTCAGAAATGTATCTTGTCTTTGCAGATCCTTATTATGACAACCACGTGCTAACGTGTCACCAGAAAAAAACTCAGGTACAGAATTAAAAGGAGTTTCCCATTCCAGCTGTTCAACACACTACATTAAATACAAAATATTACCGATGTGATTGGAAAATTGTCTATCGTTAAATGGGAAAATGAATAGTCATTGAATAGTCCAAGATTAGAGCAAATCAGGGTGGGTGAAACCAGCTCTAAGACTTTATGACAGTGCCATTATCAGGCATCTGCTAGCTTATTACATGAACACTACTTTGTAACTACAAAACTACAGTTGTAATTATAGTGTGCTTACATGATAAAGCATGTCCAACTCCCAGAACCTTTTATTTTGCAATCATGCATGTAATTAAATTGATAAGTTCACGTAATCAATAATATTAGACCGTAATTGGGAAAACTGGGATTTTCCCCTGGCCTTATCCACAGACTTATGGTCTACAGGAAAGGTGTTAAAAAGCTGCTATAGACATTGACTTATTTCCTTCCTTACAGTCAGCAGTGAAATTACTGGATGGAAATCCCTCTTGGGTTTTGCAAGCTTATTTCTATCTAAAAATATTCACTAATAAATGAAAGTCATGAAGCAGGATAATGAAATACTGTTTTCTCAATTATATACTATAACTATTCTATAGTGATTCGGAATGATAAAGCCTAAGATAGATAGATACACACTATGAGTAGGCTTTTTCTGTCTTCATTTATCCTTATAGAGGATTGTATACAGAACTGAGCCTTTATAGAATGTATTGTACACTAACAAATAAAAGACACAAGTTTGTAAATGTCCTTGTAAAAAATATTGTCTGAATGAACATGGCAACACACTCATCATGTTTTATACAACCCTGTGTATCACCCCAGTATATCTTATTATATCTCACCCCTCAGAAACCAGCCGATTTCAGATTTGATTTTATAGGGTAGCCTGAAGTTTAAAAGTGGTCTTTTCAGTTGTATTTCAGTGTGCAAGGTCACAGAAAGATGCTAAAACATGGTAAAGCATAGAAACTGCAAAATTACAAATTTACTGTAGGAAACCTTTATAAAGAAAATCAGGGACATAAACGTAGCTAGTATTCTATAGTAGTAGTGAACAAAAACTATAGTTGACTGTACTATATGGAATGCTAAGGCGTAGACAACGCCAGCCATGATGTGGCTTGACATAGCAAGTTTAATACAATAAGTATAAATAAATACATGCTTTAGAAAATGATCAGAGGTTTGATTAAAGACCTGGACTGGAAATTCCGATGTTGCCTAGCCCAGCTTTCGTAAATGTAGACTTCAGTTCTGATTGTTATTAGTAGTAGTCGTAGTAGTAGTAGTAGTAGTAGTAGTATTTTATGCAGTTGAATGAGGAAATCCTCACATTCCTGGCCCCAGGGCAGAAAGGGATACAGATTGTAGTGGAAATAAAACTAACATAGTCAAATTCATTGAACTAAGGAGTCTTTAGTCTAAATGTTTTTCAAATAATTAAACAATTTCACTACTTAATTATATGGTGGCTCATTAAGGACAGTGGGGAAAAAAATAGAAATGTGTTGAGATTATTTATATTTTTTTCAATGTCCTCAATGAGCCATTGTATATTTTAGTTGTATGTTTTAGTAATGTTTTAGTTTTACTACATACTGAGGCATTGAGTGCATTTTACAGTAGTTTTGTTTTTATATAGCATGTGAGGAAATACAATTCAGTACATGTTATGCAAGCGGGTACACGTTATATCTGTGTATGTGTGTGTCAGCTATTGAATGGATGGTATTTGGGTCTGCTATTAGGTTAGATATTTTATTTTAAAGAAACAACTGTTTTCACTGTATTTGTATTTTTGAATTTCAATCTGCCTAAAAATATGAATGTGTTCTTATGGCCAGTGCAGAGCTTGTGATCGCATTATTCTTACAGTAAGTGAAACAGTAGACCATTGCTTGGTATTTGCAAACCTTGGGAAAGGTGTTAGCTTCCATGCAACCTCAATTTTGAGAAGTACCATGTGGCAGAGAAAAACATCCCCTCAAAGAATCTTCTGACAAGGCTGCAGAGAAACATCACGTGTTTTCATTTGAAATGTGTTATAGCAGATTGATATCTTGTAGTTTACAGAAACCTCCATTTGCATGCCTTACTTTCAGGCAGTCTTGCACTTCCTCACCCTTTTAACACTTGATTTTCTGTCATTACCAACCAACTGCTGCCCCTATTTTCTGACATGCTGTGCAACCAATGACATGGTTTGACCTGGAAGAGACAGACCTAGGAAGTGAAATAATAATCGATTACCTAAAGTAAGGTAAACACAGTATACTGGAAGATTTAAAAGCAGATAAGGTACCTGGTAGGACTGAACATTTTTGAGAGTAACACAAAAGCTCCAGGGTAAGCAAAGAAAGATTTCTGAGCTTATTCATCTATTTATTTCTAGGTACATATGTATTCAGGTTAACTAATTGTTATTGGATAACGGTGATTACAACATTTCCAAATAGATCACTCATAGCAAAAGGTATTATAAGCTTGACTGTGATTATTAATCTTAGGAAAAAAAAAAAAAAGGAAAGTCCCCTCAAATATCCAGGAAATAGGGGGGATGGCCCAGATATCCGCACAGGATATAAGCAGCTGAGCGGCACTTAGATGCAGTGTATGAGATTTGCCAGCTAGAACAAAGTTTAACAATTCTACCACCTTGAATTAAGAACTGCAGACTTATCAATTCACAATGGTAAGTAAGTCTTAATATAGGAAGATATTGTAAACATATTAACATTTAGAGAGCTTATGAAAATACAGTTGTTAGGTTGTTTACTTTGTTCTTTTTTCAGTGATATATGCATTCTTAAAAACATATTCTAAATATAATATGACACAATTTTGACTTGTTGTAAGAATTGTATGTACAAAAGTGGATTTGACTAAACACCAGAACTGAATACAGTGATACTTACAAAATAAGTAAATGTAATATTTTGAGTTTCTTTAAATACAATAATACTATTATTAATTGTGCTTTTTCAAAGAATTATCACCTTTTTATATTGTCATTTTTTAATGGTTCTCAATAGGTTGTGACTGATGGAAAATGTTTGAAGCAGATTCCCAAGACTTTGGTTCGCCTGTGTCTATTGAGCCTTATTTGTTACGGTAAGCAGATATTTATTCATTGATTCATTTCTATTGCAAAGTGTGGTTAGGGCTATGGAGCTGCAATATATGTGTGAAATCCTTTACTGGATTGTTACAAAGACCTGCTGATTTAATATCTGTATCTTAATTTCTTCTTTCAGAACTTACCATGCTGAAATGTGTTGAAGGGTGGACATATCACTCCTCTTCTGATAAAATGAATTGGCAAAATGCAAGGAAATGGTGCCAAGACCACTACACTGATATGGTTGCAATCCAGAACCAGGAAGAAAATGTCTATCTCAATGAGGTGATTCCATTTGTCAGTGGATATTACTGGATTGGGATTAGGAAAATAAATGAAACCTGGACCTGGGTGGGAACCAACCAAACACTCAGTGAAGAAGCAGAGAACTGGGCTGAAAATGAACCCAATAATGGTAAAAACACTGAGGATTGTGTAGAGATTTATATAAAAAGAGCAAAGGAGTCTGGAAAATGGAATGATGAACCTTGTAAGAAACAGAAAACTGCATTGTGCTATAAAGGTAAGGCGATGATACAAAACTGTTTAACACAGTAAATTATTATGTTTTCCCATTTTCTAAATAAAGATTGCTGTATTCTACAAGATACATTTGCAAATATGAGTTCCATGTCATGATGTATACAAAAACGATCAATACACTATAGTAAACTGTTGTTATTCTCTTGCAGCTGCTTGCCATGCATCTTCATGCAGTGGCCATGGTGCATGTATAGAAACGATTAATAATTACACTTGCAAGTGTCATGAAGGATTCTATGGACCCAAATGTGAAAACGGTACATTCATTTTAATGTTTTTTGCCATTATATTATTGTGGTTTGGGATTTATTTAAATAGTTATTTCAATATAATACAATGTGTTTTACATTCAAGCTTTCCTTATCTGTTCTAGTTGTGGACTGTGCCGCTATGGAGAAACCTCAAAAAGGGTTTATGGATTGCTCTCATCCTTTTGGAATTTTTTCTTATAACTCTGCCTGTGACTTCAGCTGTAAAGCGGGATACAAATTAAATGGCTCAGACAGAATCCAGTGCACAGCTTCTAAAGAGTGGACATCGCAGTCTCCTGTATGTGAAGGTAATGCATAGTTTCTATGTAAGTGTTGACTATATTGATGTTTAACTACAACTCCTTTGTGTATGTGTATTTTAGATTACAACAAACAATGTTTTCTTTTTCAGCTTTTGGGTGCAACACTCTTACAGCACCTCTAAGATTAACCCTAATGTTACAAAAACAATTCTGAAAACTCAAGTCTTTCCATTACCTGGCATTTCAACCTGCCACTTGATATCAAAAATGACTTGCTTGTTGTTGGTAACAGCAGGATTCACCTGAGCTAAAGTTTAACTTCCTGTTTAACATATTTTGCAGCTGTGAAGTGCCATACACTGGAAGCCCCCCAGAATGGCAGCATGAACTGCTCTGACTTCAGGTACAACTCCAGCTGCCAGTTCAGCTGTGCAGAGGGGTTTGATTTGAAGGGAGCCGAGAGTTTGACCTGTAGCGCATCTGGGCAGTGGACAGAAGAGCCTCCACAATGCGAAGGTAAGAGCACCGTCAACACGGTGAATAAAAAACAAACACATTCTTTGTGACTTACAGCAGCAGTATCAAGAAATAAGAAGTATTAAATTGTGTAGTAGTATTTTCAGCACATATTTTCTTTTTCTCTCAGCTATTAAATGTGAAAGCCCAAAGACAGTTGCCCATGGGGTTTTGAACTGCACCCATCCCATTGAGAGTCTCGTCTACAACTCAACCTGCCTGCTCAGCTGCGAGGAGGGGTTTGTGTTAAACACCACAAGAAGTCTTCAGTGTACAGCTTCTGGGAAGTGGAGTGCAGAAACACCAATCTGTAAAGGTAATCCCCATGCCTACTTCACATGCATACCGCTGACTGAAAATTTTTTTGATGATCAGAACAGGATATACAGGCAGGATTGTATTCATTATATTTTCTGCTCTATGTTTACAGCTGTAACATGTAATCCACTGACAGTGCTGAAGAAAGACTTCATGAACTGCTCTCATCCATTTGAGCACTTTGGTTACAAGTCAAAATGTTCCTTTTACTGTCCAGAAGGACATTTGAGTGGATCAAGTAGTTTGGAGTGCAACTCTTCTGGGAAGTGGACAGCAGAAAAACCAATATGCAAAGAAGGTAATGCTTTACAAACGGCATTCAGAATGAATCTACTGTACTGCTAAATTATTATTATTATTATTATTATTATTATTATTATTATTATTATTATTATTATTATTATTATTATTATTTGTTTATTTAGCAGACACCTTTATCCAAGGTGACTTACAGAGACTAAATGAGCTATATTGTAAAGGTAGTTCTGCCTATACACATTATTCAGTATTGTATTCTGTTTTAAACACAGATCCCAACACCTTGAAAGATTACAGAAACATCGGCCTGGCTGCTGCATCAGCTTGTCTCTTATCTGGGCTGAGTTTCATAATATGGCTTATAAAGCGACTTCGGAAAAGTAAGACACATTTTTGTTTTTAAATTAATTTTTAAAAAAAACACCCCAGGTTTATTCGTTATATATAACCTGCTATTGTTATAGCGTTTACAATTTCTTCTGAAAAGTATTTTCGTGTTTTAATAAGGGAGGTGTTTTAAATATCCCATAAAAACCAGAAATGTGTACCGGTATCATGTTAAGCAAGATAGAATTCACTAGGTTATGATACAATTTAGCTGCATCCTGCCTGTGTATTTAACAGAAACAACTTGTTTTCATTCTTTAATGCGTAAGAGATGTATGAGGACTTTGGATTTCAGTTTTATTAATACATAGTTTTAACAAGTTTAAAAATCCTTCTATTAAACTTTTCTAATATTTTTCTCCATTTCCAGCTAAGAAATTTGATATGGAAAGGTAAGTTCAATTTTTAAATATAATCTAACTTTCCATATTTGTATAGCTCTGTTAAATGTGGAACATGCAATTGTTAAGCCTGTTCATATGTATTATGAATATATACTGTACTATGTATTTCTGTTACATTAAATTACATTATAACGCCTGCATGTAGATCTTCCTGTTTACTTTGCAAAAACGCAGTATAAGTGATAACTATTGAGACAATTGAGAACTTCAACAGTTGGACGTAAGGATTATCTAATATATGTCTGAATTCAATTAAGATGAATATTTAGATTAGCATTGAATAGTATAGTATTGAATAGCCTCACCAGCCACAGGGGCTAGCTGCAGATAAACAAAATATGCCTTTCTTTCAAATTAGCCATTCCAGAATGGTAATTTACTATAGCTGGTTATGTTGTCTACAAAAAAGCATTTCTATTTACATTTGCTTGTTTATTTGTACAGGTGTGCAGAACACTGAACATCGATAAGTAACCTTACCTAACAGCAGTGCTGGCATCTGTGAAAACAACACATGAAATGAGAAAATACTCGACTTCAGTAATTTGATGATTATATGGAGCTGCTTCATATTATTTAGCACTGTGTGCTCAAGAAAATGACGTATGCTACTTAAAGAAATATGAAAACATGGCATTAGATTATCTACTGTTTTGAATGTTGCAATATCTTTATAAATGTAACCAAACATCATATTGTATCTTAATAGTAATTTCTTTTGTATTGTTCATTATTTATTTGTAAGACTATTTGTATATATTGTAACAATGATATGTAAATTCTTTGATCGGTAAAAAGTAAACGTGTGATTTGTGAACCAAAATAAAATGTATTGGTTTTTTTTACTGATTCAGTTTACATCTATTTATGTACAGCTGGGCCTGCAACACATTAAGTAAAGGTTAACTTTTAGTTACACATTTATACCAATATATGTAATAAGCACACTCTGAGTTCAGTGTTCACTTGAGGAGGTTAATTAACAAATATAAACAACTAACATGTGTAATAGTAAAGTTTATAGGAAAGCCTCTGAGCCCAAAATAGCTACTTGGACTTTAGTTATTAAGGCTGCTTTTCAAACGCCCCCTGGTCATTGTAGCGTTCATTGATTTTTGTTTTTGAGTAGTTCATTTTCAGTCTGATTTTCTCACTTACATTGTCACCAATGCACTGGTCTATCCCTTTCAGTCACTCAGCCAAGCAGCATCACAATAGTTGTATTTCAGGCTCTCAGACTAATATCATCCTATCAGGGTGCCATCACAGATGCTGAAGATAGATTGCAGGTACAACTTGCCCACAGTTTTATAATAACAAGATGTGCGGTGGTGTTATCTTTTACTTTTTTTCCAACAGAGGAAGTTGTGCTTGAAGTAATAGGGTGTGTTTTTACAGCTTTGTTTCTTAGAAGTGATATAAAGAACACACTCCCTGTGTTAGAATCATGAAAAGTACTATGGTTGACCTTGAGCACATCAGTGGTAGATTAGAAGTTAAGGATCCATGTGCAAAGCAGTTTGAGTCATTCCAGGCAATCTGTAGAAAAGCACAGGTTGGCATTAAGAACTGTACAGTAAAACCCGGAATGACTGAAACCACGAATCAATGGCATTCCTGTGCATCAACTGATTTAGAAAAGCATACACAATGAGGTGGAATCTGATTAATGATTTTTATACCAATAAAATTAATTTGTGCAGTACTGTAACTTACACAGATATGAATTCAGTCAGGAAAAGAAATTGAATGTTCTATTAAAAAAATTAAGAAATAGAAACATTAGATTTAAGTTGAGCAATGCAATGACATGTAATAATTGGTCTTAAACAGTATATAAATCATTTGGTTTAGGAACATAGTGATGTTCAGAATTGTACACATTTTATATAACACACTGTATGTCAAATGTGTGTGCTTCTAAATCAAGTTTAGTAATTGCATTGTAATAACTGATTGTTTTGTTCTTCATCAGCTCAGTGCAACCAGTCTACATGCAGCGGTCATGGTGAATGTACAGAAATTATTAATAATTACACCTGCATTTGTGAGAAGGGAAGCACTGTCAAAATGGTAGACTTTACTTACTATTTTAAAACATATATATTACACTTCAGAGCATTTCATTTCAACAGTCCGCCGTTATTTTCATACCAGAATTTAAAAGATAAATTGGTCAGATCAGATTCATATATTCCCCCGAAACAATTTTTTCAACCGAAACCAGGATTTTATGATGTGAGCAATGTGCACAGTGTGGTAATATACGGGCTGATACACGTTCGCACCCTAGAACGGGTAATGTATTATTGATAAAGAGTAGGATTACATGTACATCAACACATGTCGTATATCTTTTAAAATGTCCTTGTAGTTGGGGCTATGTAGGTAAAACAAGCAGACAACTAAAAACTAGAATTAGTGAGCACAAAAGTGCAATTAGGCGTAAAGATGAAACATCTTCCATTTCAAGACACTTGTGTGTTTTTTTTAATTTTTTAATTTTAGCTGTGAAATTTGAAGACCCATCAAAACAAGGCCAAATCATAATTAACCTTGACAAATTTGCAAATGTTAGTTTCAACTCAACCTGCAAGTCTCAATGTTCAGAAGGTACAAATTAACTAAAACTTAAACAGAAATACTAATTGTATATGTAAAGTATGTGTATCCATACATATTTGAGAATGTGTATTTGTATAGAGGTAGATAATCTTATTTTTTTAACACCAAAGTCAAATTTGAAGAAAAGAAAGTGTCTCAAAATTGTTTCATGTTCAATTATCTACTTTATTTTTAACACCTAGATTGTGTGATCCAATGATTTCTTTAATTGTTAGGTCAATTGTTTATGGGTTCATAGAGATATTTAAATATTCATATGTAAACGATAAAGAAGCAAACTGAGACAGTTATTAAATATATATTGTCAAAGAAGATTCATCTTTAATACTTTTTCAACATTCTTATTGCTTTCCAGTTCAAAATGATCATCTAGACTATAGACATCTGACAATGGCTGTTGTTGGTGCCTCCATTCTTGCAGCCTCTTTGATTATATATTTTTTTGTTGAGACGTTGTATGAAGAGTAAGTACATTGCATTATATTATAATACCAGTGTATTTAGTCATAGAAAAGAACATTATAGCCATACCCCCATGACTTATACAGCGTGACTGTATAAGTCACTCTTACAATATGCATTTTTTGACAAGCAAATTGTAAATGCTGTTGTTTGATGTTGTCTGATATACACTTTTCATTTTATTTTCAAGAAAAGAAGCATCTTCACGTAAGGTAAGACATCTATTCACATACCCTAAATCATAATTTTTCTGAACACTGAAGGTCGTGCACATATAAAATGGAAGTTTCTGCCATATTAATTTCTCATTTTCCTTAAACAGACTGCCAGGGATGGAGTCCCCTGATGTAGCTCAAAGCAATCTATAAAATATGAACCAAGAAACAGGAATGCTTCTGTATACTGGATATCATTTAACTGCAAGACTGTTTTAATGATCTAAACTGGAAAAGTTCTTAACAAAGCCGTCCAATGTATTATATTCAGTGATGTTAAAGGGGTTGGTATTAAGATCTGAAAATGGTGTCCAGGCTGGTTGTTGAATGATTATCTTATATCCATTTTGAAATGTTTGTTTTACATATTCAAAGAGGCTGTTGCCTTGTAAAGTGTCCTGTAACAAGGTTGCCTGTTTTATAACACAGTGCCACCTTAGGTATAAATGCTGCAGTCGCAGCAAAGATATAAAAATGAAAATCAAGTTCTAATCGTTGTACACAAGTCATGTTGAACATGGCCGAAGCTGTTCAAGAAAACTAATTTGTTTACTTTCGAACCGGCATCCACAGCTTCTATTAACTTTGTTTTTGTTGCTGTCATTTGCATTGATTACAAAATGAATAAATAACAATAACCACACATTACACATAATTTATTTTTTGTAGAATTCCAGTTAAAGGAGCTCAAGAAACCTGAAAAGGGGCATGAATTGATAGTGAGACACCTACACTCTGGATGGCAAAAAAGGAACAGCCTATCATACAAAGAATGCTTCATTTTAGTAGATTTAGGGCCCTATTCTCACTTGGTTTACACAGTATTTACATACTGGATTACACACCCACTGAAAGTCCTTCTTCTTCTTCTTCTTCTTCTTCTTCTTCTTCTTCTTCTTCTTCTTCTTTTTTATTCTGGTATTGGTATTGGTGCCAACAGTTTTGTTATTATTATTATTATTATTATTATTATTATTATTATTATTATTATTATTATTATTATTATTATTTATTTCTTAACAGACACCCTTATCCAGGGCAACTTACAAACGTAAGCAAATACATTTCAAGTATCATAGTACAAGTAATAATACAATTAAGAGCAAGATAAATACAATGACTTTGGTTCAAGCAAGTACAAGTGTGACAAAATACAATTCAATAATACAGCAGATAACAGTGTCAGTGATAGTTACATCAGGATATAATTAAATACAAAATACTACAGATTAAGCACTTGGCAGATTACAGTACTCTGAAGTACAGGATTAAATGCAGTAAAATAGGGGGCAGATAAGAGCAAGTAAAGCGCATTTAAGGAAGGGTGATAAGTGTCCCAGGGGAAGAACAGAGGAGTTCTACAGGTGCTTTCTGAAGAGGTGAGTCTTGAGGAGGCGCGGAATGTGGTCAGGGACTGGGCAGTCCTGACATCTGTAGGAAGGTCATTCCACCACTGCAGCATTAGCATTAGCAGAAGGATGTGACTTGCTAAAGCTTGATATGATTTAAGCTTTAGCAAGTCACATCCTTCTGCTAATGCTGTATTTTAAGACACTGATCTCTTGATTCTTATCTAATTTCAACATACTCTGTAACTGCTTTGGCAATGTCAACTACAGCTGGCTAAACAGCTGCTGCAGTACAGAAGTCCATGTTTCTGTTCACTTAATGCTGTTGTGTCTTTTATTGTATATTAACCTGTTTATCTCTTACTGCAACAAGTGCATAAATACATGTTTTTATTTGATATTAAATGTCGGGAATGTTTGAAATGCACAAATATTAACTCTTGTTTCTTACATGAAGGATATGTAGCAGGATTTTGTTTTATTATTCATTAAAAAAACTTTAATTATATATGTAATTGTAGAACAGTTTTAAAATAATGTATTTCTACTGTGTGTTACTATTAAGTAAAATTCTGTTTGTCATGCAGATTTGGTTCAGTGTTGATTTTCAATCTACTGAACAGTAAAAATGAATTAGTACCAGAAGGTGTGATTTACATGCTGTAAATAATAAGGGAAGATCAACAGTTTATTTATTGAGCAACAATTTCTTGGGAACCAAAAAAAAAAAAAAAAAAAAAAAGCTACAAAGGCAAACGGAGCTAAAAAAACTGTTTTGAACGTGGTGTATATTTCAATATTTCAACTTTAATTTTCTTAAGATGCATACGAGGAACAAAAGAACACTAGAGAAGACTATTTGGTCCATCAGTGCTCGTCTGGTTCCAAGAAGCTGGATAATCTCAAAACTTAGTCCAACATCACCAACATATCAGTAGAGGGGAATTAACATGACACCTGCTGCAATTTAATAAAAAGATGCTGACAGAGCCCTCTTCGGACCTGCCTCATCAGCAATGCATTGTTGTGAGAATTTCTACACGCCTCTTAGCTAATCAGAGGACTTGGTTTGCCCACGCAATGTTATAAATTGAAGCATGCTGGGTAGAGCAGGGGGTAGGTGGAGGAGGGATGAGACTACCTTGACTGTATGTAACTGTGACACTATGCAGTACATAGTAAGACATCACTGATTCATTCAAGAGTTCCTTTACTAGTAAATTAGCATTTATTTCACAATGAAGAACCCACACGTTTGTATTTGCTATTGCTCAGCACTGGAAAAACATTACTATTATATATGAATGGTTAAAAATGCTAAATAATGCAAAAGTATTTCTAGTTTTCAAAATAGTGTGGGGGAGTTTTTTTAAGTAATAGGTGCTGTAGAGTACTGCCCCTGCAGTTAAAGAAAACTTACAAAACAGAAAAAAAGGCACACTGCCCTACAGACAGCTTGCTTGGTGAGTAAACCATTCTGCTGTTTAAATGTACTTTGAACTTTGGAAACAGCTCAGATCTAAATAATAACAATGCAGCTTGAAGAAAAGAATTATTGGATGTGAGTTTTGTCATATTGTGAGGGTGTACCTCTATCATGAGGGCAACAGTGCTAAGGAGCACCTGAGATACACCCCTCACTCCACAGCCCTTCTGTAAAACATTTACAACACAGGGCAGGACCTACTGCTACCCATCCCCTCCTTGTTACATGTGCTGTATTGGGCCACTTTTCTTTTTTTTTAGCTGATTGTCGAAATGACTCAGTTCCTAACTGCACAAAACAAAGGAAGAGGTACCACCCAAGATTGTTGCAACATGTTATCTATATTTTGGATAATCTAATTTCTTGACTAGAGCTCGGCAGTTTGAAAATCATCACATTATGACATGAAGACACCAAGTCCACCTGTACAATTAAAAGACTGTGGTCAGATGTTATGGGTTTATTGTAATCTGTAGCCTGGATATAGCCTGTAATAAGACTGAGTTCTGAATTTATTATTTATTTTTGTTGAATTCATTATATACTGAGGGTAACACTGTATATTGTGTCTCTAATTACTGTGTATTTATATAGTAGTTACTTAGTAAATATATGTGTACTTACACATAATTACAAGGTTATTATGCATAGTTACAATGTACTTAATGTGTAAATCTTTTTTTCACAATATATGTAAGCACACAATTGTCGCAGAAAGGGTTAGGGTTATTTCATGCAAAAAGAGCTACACATTAAGTGCATTGTAACTATGCATAATAACAGTGTAATTATGTGTAGCATGTTACCATACTGTGTTCATTGTATGTGGTTATCATGGCTGATATGCCAGTTATTTGAGTTTAGTGAGGTATAGGAAAGCAGTCATTTATTCTGCTCTGTATACTGTACAGTATCTCTACAGGGATGCCCTGGAACAAAGTTAATTTATGCATGTCTCATTTGACTGTGATCTTAAACATTGAAAATACGTTTTCTGTCAAAGCTCGGATCATCCTGGCACTCCCCTGTATCAATGTGTGAAAAATACCCCTGCTTTAAACTGCTCTAACTGCCTTGAACTACACTGACACTAGCAACTGACATTTATTTTATTTTATTATTTTGTAATTAAGCCCGTTCTTACCACACAACTGTATTTATATTTACTGTGTCATTACAGTATAAAGGCAGTGCAGTAACGCCAATGGTACCCAATAGCATTTTAACTAACAATCTTTTGATTGTTTTCACATACAATGCCAAGTTAAAAGTATGTATTTTATGAAGTGAGTCTTAAAGATAAAGCATCAGTGATGATGACATTGGCATTTTGAAATCTTGTCAAAAATTAAGAAAGCAGGAAGGTAATGCACATAAGCAAGAGCTGAGCAGGGATACAGCTTCAAATTGAAGAGGCACAAACTCTAGAGTTTAGGAAATGGTAAGCTATATATTTGTCTTAATTCTATATACTGAAGACTAAACTGTTGCACTTTTACATGTCGTTGCGTATAAACTCCCTCAAGCTTTAACTCATGAGTAGTTTCAAGATTTAAAGTTATTTAAAGATCTATTTTTAAACATTTCAAGGATATAAATCATTACATAAGTTAAAGCTTTCTAAGAAAATCCCTAAGAAAGTCAATATGTTGTGATACGATAATGATCACACATTAAGAAGGTTGATCGTTATTTTTCATTTTACATAGTGTCTATAAGAAGTGTTTGATTACAGAATGAAATATGTTTAAACAATTAGGTTTTACACTTAACTTCTGATAGATGAACATGTGTCTCATTGAGGCTGAAAACATCTACAGGTGTGTACTGTAGTTGTTAACTTAAAACGAAGGAGATGTTATGGAATTGGTTTTAATGACATTCAGACTTGCAATTGTTGAATACAGTAATTAAACATGAGATCTCCAAAACAAGTATGATATTATTAACTGTTTTTTTTTGTTTTTTTTACTTCAATTACAGTTTTTTTACCGGGCAAATTATCCAAGGGGGAAATTAAACTGGCATATAATACAAGCCATTTCTTTGATTGCCATCGGTTATGGTATGTTTCCGTTCCTGCTTATTTCTCAAAACTTTGAATTGCAAAGCCCTGGATACTCACATTCTTTCAGAGCCTAAAACAAGCTCAGGTTTCTTTTGTTAGATGCGTTTCTCCTTTCTACAATGCATTTTGAGCCCTATTTTGCAGCAAGTGCAAAGACAAGACACATTTGTGAGAGGACGTGTTTCTTAATAGAAGCCTTTCTTTATCTGTTTAAAAGGAATGTATGACTAATGTAAAGCAAGATATTGGCAGATGTCAGAGGAAAACAAGCAACAGAAAAAAGTCAACAGAGTACATTTGATAGAAACACAGTAAATAGGGGCAGCAATGTAGAGTAGTGGTTAGGGCTCTGGACCCTTAACTGGAGGGTTGTGGGTTCAATCCCAGGTGGGGGACATTGCTGCTGTACCCTTGATCAAGGTAATTTACCTAGATTGCTCCAGTAAAAACCCAACTGTAGAAATGGGTAATTGTATGTAAGAAATAATGTAATTGTATGTAAAAAAATAATGTGATATTTTGTAACAATTGTAAGTTGCCCTGGATAAGGGTGTCTGCTAAGAAATAAATAATAATAATAATAATAATAAATAATGCTGCACTTAAACTAATTTGTTTGACTGTAATGGAATGGAATGGAATGCTCTCTTGTTTTGTAACAGAAATTTTATCTGGAAATGGGGGTGTGAATGCCTGGACTTACCATTACAACATTACTCCAAACATGAACTGGGACACAGCTCGACAGTGGTGCAGGGACCACTATACTGATATGGTTGCAATTCAGAATCAAAATGAGATAAAATACCTGAATGATGTCTTACCAAGTAACCCTAACTACTATTGGATTGGTATCAGGAAGATCAATGGCAGGTGGACATGGGTTGGAACTAACAAAACCTTAAAGAAAGAAGCTGAAAACTGGGCCCCTGGTGAGCCAAACAATAAAGGAAGAGCTCAGGACTGCGTGGAGATTTACATCAAGCCGTTCTTCCCATGCTTCAAAATGGAACGACGAAAGGTGTACAAGACAAAAGGGAGCCCTGTGCTTTCAAGGTAATTATATTAGAAAATAGCTGCCGGTTTTAAAACTTGTCTGTGTATCAGTAATATCTGTGTGTCAGTAATATCAAACACAGGCCTATGATGTTTCTTATACGTTTTGTAACATTAACTACTTTGCTTACTCTGAACAAACTGAACAAACTCCCAAATTCAATAATCAAGTATTTACTCTGAGTTTTTACTCCAATATGGCTACTTCTCCTTTCTGTATTAATTAGAATCAGAATCTAGTTTCTTGGACCCACAGCATGCCACTTAACACCTATATACAGTAACTAGGGCTTGGGCTTGAAGTCAACCCTTTTCTTTATTAGCCTCTTGCACAGCCTCCTCCTGCACTGCCTGGGGGGAATGTATAGAAACAATTGGAAACCATACATGCGATTGCTACCCGGGATTCCACGGACCACGCTGTGAATATGGTCAGTTTTTTTTATTCATTTCTTGCATCTGATGAATATTAGGATATTAGTATTTGTCTAACGCAGAATTAAATACATGGCTGAAACATGAGAAAGCTAAAGGGGTGAATCAATCAAAACTGCAACATATTTTTATGGAAGTTTTTTTTTTTTCAAAAGAAATGACTGGAATATTTTATGTTAACATGTGAGTAACAATGTAAAATAATCAAATGGTATGCAGCAATACAAGTAATGAAGGATTTTGCCCCATTCCTTTGTTGTCCCTTTTTGTAAATATCATCTTGTCTTTTGGAACACAAGCTATGGAATGTGAAAATCTACAACCCCCACACCACGGCACCATGAACTGTAGCCACTTGTTTGGACCATTTCAATTCAACTCATCTTGTGATTTTGGCTGTGACCAAGGCTTTGTGATGGCTGGATCAGGGCTGCTGCAGTGTCAAGCTTCAGGACAGTGGACAACGGACTCACCAACATGCCAAGGTATGGATCTTTAATGAACTCAATGATTTCATTAAACACCAATTATTCATATGGCTGTGGAAGGGTTGCCAGTGTTCAAAGCAAGCATGCCGTAGGAAGAGCACTTTTATTTTATTCCAAAATAAACCAAATACAGATTAAGGGTACTGGCCATTTAAGCAGGGTCAGCGCCTGGTTGCATTAAACATCTTAAGTATTTCACTTAAGTGTATTTTTTCACTTAACTAAGGGAAAAACTTAAGGGTGTTGCACAAAACATCTTAACCACTCTCCTTAGCTAAGGGAAAACAAGTGTGCCTTGAATCTTTAAAGACTTCAACCAATAGGCGAGTAGCTTACTGTACTCTGTAAATCCTGTCTCCATGGTAACATTTGGGCAGTTAAGTAAAACTACAGTATGGCTGATAAAAAAAAAAGAAACTTAAACTGGACAGAGGAGGAAAAAAGAATACTTATGCATATAATAACAGGCAAACTATATCTGAATTTGACAACTGCCATGAAGCAGAAGAAATGGGCAGAAATAGCTAAATGTGTGAATGCAAGAGATAAAAAAAATGAAAATATATGTTGTGTAGTTTTTGCATAGTCTGTGTAGGATACTGTGTCTCTCCTAAATATTCCAACATGGTGCCTGTGTTTCTCCTAATATTCCGACACAGTCCCTGTGTTAAAATGAACACAAAATGTATAGTCCTTAATCACACTCAGTAATGTGTAAAAAACAACACATTATGAGTTGTTTTTAACACAGTTGAGTGCAGAAGGATTTTCAGGGACAG
Source organism: Acipenser oxyrinchus oxyrinchus (assembly GCA_030684275.1). NCBI lineage: Eukaryota > Metazoa > Chordata > Actinopteri > Acipenseriformes > Acipenseridae > Acipenser > Acipenser oxyrinchus. The sequence goes on along the minus strand of CM060258.1, from coordinate 11,387,223 downwards.
AGAAAATCCTTTGCATATAATGGATGACTAACAATTAATAAAAAGAAAAATATTGATTTGACTAAAAGTTCTGTCTTTTAAATGTCAAGTGGACAGTGGATAGGACAGATGCCAGCATGCAAAGGTATAAACTGATATTGTCTTGTAGACTTTATAATATATTTTAGAATGCATACATGCTATGAAACCAGGGGGGCAGGTAAGCACTTTGCAATCCCTTGCCATTTCTGGAGAGGCAATGCTCTATGAAAACAGGTTTGTGACTCAGTTGAAGACATCTGTTAAACAGATATTTGTCCTACAATTGGTTTTGACAGAACCTTATATTATTGGTACAAAATAAATATCTAGAGTCACATAACAGCTGAAATATTGTCATGAGTATAGTGTATTGACTTTTTAACATAAAATATTTTTATATTTTGACTTTATTCTTTATTTTAATTTAAACTTCTAATGCTTATCTCCAACATATGCACCTTGGTTGATTACATGTTATCTGTCACACACAAAGGTAAATTCAAAATACTCATTGCACTTTTGCTGTACAATATTCTATGCAGTATAAATTAGTTACACAATATGGATGCTATTGATAGTCCTTATAGTCTTTACATTTTCATTTCAGCTGTAAAATGTGAAGAGCTAAATATCCCCAGTCATGGTTCAATGGACTGTGCGCATCCAATTGAGAAGTTCAGCTATAACTCAGGGTGCTGGTTTGGCTGTGAAGAAGGCTTTCTTCTCAATGGAACAAACTCCACACAGTGTACTTCACAGGGGCGATGGTCTGCACAGACTCCAGCCTGTCAAGGTAAATCACAATCACAACTTTTCATTTTGTCAGTTTTATTTAATGTTAAGTATTCTTCTAGAGACACCGACTTTTAAATATTGTTCCAGCTCTAAAATGTGAGTCATTAAAGACTCCAATCCGAGGTGTGATGAACTGCTCACATCCATTTGGAGACTACAGATTCAACTCGAGCTGTGAGATAGGCTGTGCAGAAGGGTTCATAATGAGGGGCTCAGACAGACTGCAGTGCAATGCCTCTGGACTGTGGACAGAACCCCTGCCCACATGCCACGGTAAGTCTTATACAGGTTATAACATTTTCACGCACAACTGCATATTCATTTTAAAACATGTCTATTATATATGACTATTAAAAAATGGCACTGTTTTAATCCTCAAATAAAAACTATACATTTCTAAGTATGAATTCAGCAACACTATTCATTTTATTTTTCCAGCTGTAAAATGTGAAGCGTTAAATATCCCCAGTCATGGTTCAATGGACTGTGTGCATCCAATTGAGAAGTTCAGCTATAACTCAGGGTGCTGGTTTGGCTGTGAAGAAGGCTTTCTTCTCAATGGAACAAACTCCACACAGTGTACTTCACAGGGCGATGGTCTGCACAGACTCCAGCCTGTCAAGGTAAATCACAATCACAACATTTCATTTTGTCAGTTTTATTTAATGTTACGTATTCTTCTTGAAACTGACTTTAGTTTCAGCACTAAAATGCAAGTCATTAAAGACTCCAATCTGAGGTATGATGAACTGCTCACATCCATTTGGAGACTACAGATTCAACTTGAGCTGTGAAGAAGGGTTCATAATGAGGAGTTCAGACAGACTGCAGTGCAATGCCTCTGGACTGTGGTCAGAACCCCTGACCACATGTCACGGTGTTTAAAACTGCCTAATACACTAAGGACTGCATAATAATAATAATAATAATAATAATAATAATAATAATAATAATAATAATAATAATAAAACCTATACAGTACCTGTATACTTTTTAATTAAGATTTTGCACGTCCCTCATATTTGACTTCTCTGTTATTTAGAAAATAGTCCCTTTAAATAATATCCAACAGAACTTTGAATCACAGACTTGTTCTATAAAACAACAAACAACATTAAAAACATATACAGATAATGTTTAAAACATTTTCATTTCAGCTGTAAAATGTGAAGCGCTAAATATCCCCAGTCATGGTTCAATGGACTGTGTGCATCCAATTGAGAAGTTCAGTTATAACTCAGGGTGCTGGTTTGGCTGTGAAGAAGGCTTTCTTCTCAATGGAACAAACTCCACACAGTGTACTTCACAGGGGCGATGGTCTGCAAAGACTCCAGCCTGTCAAGGTAAATCACAATCACAACTTTTCATTTTGTCAGTTTTATTTAATGTATTCTTCTAGAGACATCGACTTTTAAATATTGTTCCAGCTCTAAAATGTCAGTCATTAAAGACTCCAATCCGAGGTGTGATGAACTGCTCACATCCATTTGGAGACTACAGATTCAACTCGAGCTGTGAGATAGGCTGTGCAGAAGGGTTCATAATGAGGGGCTCAGACAGACTGCAGTGCAATGCCTCTGGACTGTGGACAGAACCCCTGCCCACATGCCACGGTAAGTCTTATACAGGTTATAACATTTTCACGCACAACTGCATATTCATTTTAAAACATATCTATCATATTTGACTATTAAAAATGGCACTGTTTTAATCCTAAAATAAAAACTATACGCTTCTAAGTATGAATTCAGCAACACTATTCATTTTATTTTTCAGCTGTAAAATGTGAAGCGCTAAATATCCCCAGTCATGGTTCAATGGACTGTGTGCATCCAATTGAGAAGTTCAGTTATAACTCAGGGTGCTGGTTTGGCTGTGAAGAAGGCTTTCTTCTCAATGGAACAAACTCCACACAGTGTACTTCACAGGGGCGATGGTCTGCACAGACTCCAGCCTGTCAAGGTAATTCTCATTGCATTTCTAAAGTTAGCACTAAAACAACACTATCTGTTCAAATGTCATTAGAGATTAATATTGGGTGACGTGTCCTCTCTGGTATAAACTATGATGAATGGATGACTCATCAATGTTACTGCTTAATTTGGCAATCAAGTTTGAGCAACTATGATCCCTGAGTATTGCATCCCAAGAAACTGAATCTTCCTGGTTCATTTAGTCCTCTAAAATGTACCTCAATCTCCTTTTAACAGCTTTCTAAAAATATGAATGCATTTGTTAGGATCCAAACTTTAAAAGGTAAAGAAATAGAATTGAATGTTAATGAATTGATGACTTAATACCTCCCCCTGGTGGATAAAAGGATAAACATACTGCTTTACATCAGGATTTCAAATACCCTTCCCTTTGCAGCGCAATAGCTAACTAATGACAGATGGGGTTGGTAGTCCTTCCTCAAGGGGAATTTTATTTTATTTGTTGAAGCCTGTTTTCAATAGTAAACAATAAAGCTGATGATACTGTCTTCTATGTGCTCTATATGAAAAATATCCACCTGTGGGGCAGTTTGAACAAAACCTGGATTGGAATGGACTTATTTTGTTTCAGCTCTAAAATGTGAGACGCTGTTGGCTCCAATCTGAGGTGTGATGAACTGCTCACATCCATTTGGAGACTACAGATTCAACTCGAGCTGTGAGATAGGCTGTGCAGAAGGGTTCATAATGAGGGGCTCAGACAGACTGCAGTGCAATGCCTCTGGACTGTGGACAGAACCCCTGCCCACATGCCAAGGTGAGTCTTATACAGGTTATAACATTTTCACATACAACTGCCAAAGTCATTTTAAAACATGTCTAATGGCACTGTTTTAATCCTAAAATAAAAACTATACATTTCTAAGTATGAATTCAGCAACACTATTCATTTTATTTTTCAGCTGTAAAATGTGAAGCGCTAAATATCCCCAGTCATGGTTCAATGGACTGTGCATCCAATTGAGAAGTTCAGTTATAACTCAGGGTGCTGGTTTGGCTGTGAAGAAGGCTTTCTTCTCAATGGAACAAACTCCACACAGTGTACTTCACAGGGGCGATGGTCTGCACAGACTCCAGCCTGTCAAGGTAAATCACAAGCACAACATTTCATTTTTTTAAAATAGTAATAACATTTTATTGGATATGCAGTCTGGTTTTCGGGCCAGGCACGGGCCATTTCAGCATTGACAAAAAGCAATTTTGTGCTGCTATTTTTATAGATCTAGCAAAGGCATTTGATTCTGTAGATCACTCGATTCTTTTGAAAAGGTTGGGTGATATCGGTTTTAGTGAAGATTACCTTAGATGGTTTCATAATTATTTTTCTGATCGGGTTCAGTGTGTTAAATCAGATCCATTTGTCTCTCAATATCTTAGTTACAAAGGGAGTCCCACAAGGTTCTATTTTGGGTCAACTCTTTGTTCTATTTATTTAAACAATGTGGTTCAGGTCATAGGTACTTCCTCGATGATCCACCTTTATGGAGATGACACAATTCTTTACTCAGTAGGCTGTTCCATGTCTTCAGTTGTGTCTGATCTGCAACTTGGTTTTGACAGTATTCAGTAGGCTTTTTCTGATTCATGCCTTCTGCTGAACACTGATAAAACTAAATTTATGATGTTTAATAGAAAAAATGGCAGTAGAATCTGTAACAGTAACCACAAGATTTTAACTCTCAATAAGACTGAATTGGAGCAAATCCAGCTTACAAATACTTAGGTATTTGGTTGGACAGTGCATTGACTTTTAATACACATATTGATACTATACAAGCTAAAGTCAGATCTAGACTTGGGTTTCTATATTGTAACAAGTCTTGTTTTACTCATTCTACCAAGTACACCCTAGTTCAAATGTCCGTCCTTCCCATTTTTGATTATGACGACGTAATTTACAAAATGGCTTCAAAAGGGTCTTGGGAGGCTTGCTGTCCTCTATCATTCTACTGTAAGATTTGTGACTGGTGCTCCTTATCACACTCACCACTGTGATCTTTACTCCCTGGTTAGCTGGCCTTCTTTATACACGAGATGTCTGACTCACTGGTATTTGTTAATTTACAGAACTTTACTTGGTAAAACTCCTATTTATTTGCAGAAATTACTACAAATCTCTTCCTCATTTTATAATTTACGTTCCAATGAATTGATTAAATTGGTGCCGTTTACGGTTGCTACAGCTTTTGGTCGCAACTCATTTCAGTACGCTGCAGCCAGCGCCTGAATGCATTGCAACTTAGGCTAAAGTTGCATAGCTTTCTTTCCGTGGAAGCCTTTAGCCATAGGTTAAAACCTTTGCTGACTGATATTTGTGCTTGCTAATTGTGTGATTTTATCACGTTTTAACTGCTATTGTAAAAAAAAGAAAACATGTGAATTTGTATGTTTGTATTGTATTGTATTGTATTGTATTTATTTATTTATTTATTTTACTGCTGTAGTGCGTACCTCTTGACCAGGTCGTTATTGTAAATGAGAATTTGTTGTCAACTGATTCACCTGGCTAAATAAAGGTTAAATAAAATAAAATAAAAACACTTTTGACAGTTTTATTTAATGTTAAGTATTCTTTAGAGACACCGACTTTTAAATATTGTTCCAGCTCTAAAATGTGAATCATTAAAGACTCCAACTGAGGTGTGATGAACTGCTCACATCCATTTGGAGACTACAGATTCAACTCGAGCTGTGAGATAGGCTGTGCAGAAGGGTTCATAATGAGGGGCTCAGACAGACTGCAGTGCAATGCCTCTGGACTGTGGACAGACCCCTGCCCACATGCCAAGGTGAGTCTTATACAGGTTATAACATTTTCACGCACAACTGCATATTAATTTTAAAACACGTCTATTATATATGACTATTAAAAAATGGCACTGTTTTAATCCTAAAATAAAAACTATACGTTTCTAAGTATGAATTCAGCAACACTATTAATTTTATTTTTCAGCTGTAAAATGTGAAGCGCTAAATATCCCCAGTCATGGTTCAATGGACTGTGTGCATCCAATTGAGAAGTTCAGTTATAACTCAGGGTGCTGGTTTGGCTGTGAAGAAGGCTTTCTTCTCAATGGAACAAACTCCACACAGTGTACTTTACAGGGGCGTTGGTCTGCACAGACTCCAGCCTGTCAAGGTAATTCTCATTGCATTTCTAAAGACAGATGATGTTGGCAGTCTTTCCTCAAGGGGAATTCTGTTTAATTTGTTGGAGTCTGTTTTCAATAGTAAAAAATAAAGCTGATGATACTGTCTTCTATGTGCTCTATATGAAAAAATCCACCTGTGGGGCAGTTTGAACAAAAACCTGGATTGGAATGGACTTATTTTGTTTCAGCTCTAAAATGTGAGACGCTGATGGCTCCAATCCGAGGTGTGATGAACTGCTCACATCCATTTGGAAACTACAGATTCAACTCGAGCTGTGAGATAGGCTGTGCAGAAGGGTTCATAATGAGGGGCTCAGACAGACTGCAGTGCAATGCCTCTGGACTGTGGACAGAACCCCTGCCTACATGCCACAGTGAGTCTAAAACCACCTAATACACTAAGGACTGCATAAGAATAAGAATAATAAAAACATTTACATTACCTGTATATTGTTTTATTAAGATTTTGCATGTCCCTCATATTTGACTGCTCCGTTATCTAGAAAATAGTCCCTTTAAATAATATCCAACAGAACTTTGAATTACAGGCTTATTCTATAAAACAACAAACTACATTTAAAAACATATACAGATAATGTTTAAAAAAAATTATTTTTCAGCTGTAAAATGTGAAGCGCTAAATATCCCCAGTCATGGTTCAATGGACTGTGTGCATCCAATTGAGAAATTCAGTTATAACTCAGGGTGCTGGTTTGGCTGTGAAGAAGGCTTTCTTCTCAATGGAACAAACTCCACACAGTGTACTTCACAGGGGCGATGGTCTGCACAGACTCCAGCCTGTCAAGGTAAATCACAATCACAACATTTCATTTTGTCCGTTTTATTTAATGTTAAGTATTCTTAATGAAACTGACTTTAGTTTGAGCTCTAAAATGCAAGTCATCAAAGACTCCAATCCGAGGTGTGATTAACTGCTCACATCCATTTGGAGACTACAGATTCAACTCGAGCTGTGAGATAGGCTGTGCAGAAGGGTTCATAATGAGGGGCTCAGACAGACTGCAGTGCAATGCCTCTGGACTGTGGACAGAACCCCTGCCCACATGCCAAGGTGTTTAAAACTGCCTAATACACTAAGGACTGCATAATAATAATAATAATAATAATAATAATAATAATAATAATAATAATAATAATAATAGTAAAACCTATACAGTACTTGTATACTTTTTTATTAAGATTTTTCATGTCCCTCATATTTGACTGCTCCGTTATCTAGAAAATAGTCCCTTTAAATAATATCCAACAGAACTTTGAATCACAGGCTTGTTCTATAAAACAACAAACAACATTTAAAAACATATACAGATAATGTTTAAACCATTTTATTTTTCAGCTGTAAAATGTGAAGCGCTAAATATCCCCAGTCATGGTTCAAAGGACTGTACGCACCCAATTGAGAAGTTCAGTTATAACTCAGGGTGCTGGTTTGGCTGTGAAGAAGGCTTTCTTCTCAATGGAACAAACTCCACACAGTGTACTTCACAGGGTCGATGGTCTGCACAGACTCCAGCCTGTCAAGGTAATTCTCATTGCATGTCTAAAGATAGCACTAATACAACACTATCTGTTCAAATGTCATTAGAGATTAATATCGGGGGAAGTGTCCTCTCTGGTATAAACTATGATGAATGGATGACTCTTCAATGTTACTGCTTAATTTGGCAATCAAGTTTGAGCAACTATGATCCCTGAGTATTGCATCCCAAGAAACTGAATCTTCCTGGTTCATTTAGTCCTCTAAAATGTACCTCAATCTCCTTTCTTAACAGCTTTCTAAAAATATGAATGCATTTTATAGGAGCCACACTTAAAAGTCAAAAAATAGAATTTAATATAATTGAATTGATGACCTAATACCTCCCCTGGTGAATAAAAGGATGAACATACTGGTTTACATCAGGATTTCAAATACCCTTCGCTTTGCAGCTCAATAGCTAACTAAAGACAGATGAGGTTGGCAGTCTTTCCTCAAGGGGAATTCTGTTTAATTTGTTGAAGCCTGTTTTCAATGGTAAACAAAACGGCCTGTTTTCAATAGTAAAGTATGTGCTCTATATGAAAAAAAATCCACCTGTGGGGCAGTTTGAACAAAAACCTGGATTGGAATGACTTATTTTGTTTCAGCTCTAAAATGTGAGACGCTGATGGCTCCAATCCGAGGAGTGATGAACTGCACACATCCATTTGGAAACTACAGATTCAACTCGAGCTGTGAGATAGGCTGTGAAGAAGGGTTCATAATGAGGGGCTCAGACAGACTGCAGTGCAATGCCTCTGGACTGTGGACAGAACCCCTGCCCACATGCCAAGGTGAGCCTTTTTGGAGAATTGGTTTTAATAGAGGTATCAGTACCTGTTCCTTGCTGTCGTTCAAGGAACTTGATAGTATAACAATGACAACCATTCAGATATACTAGGTGTCTCAATTGCATATAAAGATTTAAAAAAACAGTGAATTTAATGACCAATTATGTTGGACTGCTTTACTTAGTATCTTTAAACAGGCTAATGATACTTGCGATTTGTATTGGTACATTTGTCTGTACTGGCCTGATATTTATTTTCTGTGTCATCATTGCAGTTGTAGAATGTCCTCCATTGCCTACATCATCAGCAGTGGAAATGAACTGCTCCCATCCTATTGGACATTTTAGTTTCCTTTCCAGCTGTTACTTTAGCTGTGTGGAAGGGTCTAAGCTTAATGGAACAAACAGGCTTCACTGCACCTCTGATGGGCAATGGACCGGAACCGTTCCTTCTTGTGCAGGTATTGATCATTATTATTATTATTTGTTTATTTAGCAGACGCCTTTATCCAAGGCGATTTACAGAGACTTGGGTGTGTGAACGAGTCACTTACAATTACATCTCACCCAAAAGACGAAGCACAAGGAGGGTAAGTGACTTGCTCAGGGTCACACAATGGGTCAGTGGCTGAAGTGGGATTTGAACCGGGGACCTCCTGGTTACAAGCCCTTTTCTTTAACCACTGGACCACACAGCCTCCGCATATCTGAATCAAACCTACTATATTACTACGAAATATAATTTTGCAAATCATACATTAAATAGGATTCATATCATGAACCAGTTCCTCTCTGCTTATTCCTCTGTTATTGGCATTGATTTTTTCTTTCTTGTTGTCAATTCTAGCTACAACATGCATGGCAGTTTAAAAGTAATTATTTTCATTCGTCCTTTTAATTTAAGTACTGGCGATGTCTACTGGAATGGCACTGTTACTGTACACTGGTGTGGGCTCAGGAGCTGCGGTCTCACTGCTTCTTCTTGGTGGAATTGTGTTTCTGATTGTAAAACGTCTCGCCAGGGAAAGTAAGGAAATATCCATCCTCATGGGTGCCATTTTATATTTATTTGAATCTCTACAGTCTGTCTTCAAATTAATACAGTATATATAACAGCCATTTTACTCTATGTTTTTTTTGGCAAACTATTATTCATTTCTATGTTTCTGATTAACTAATTAACTAGTGTTCTAATGTTTTTTTTCATTTCCATTTAGGTGACAAACAAAGACTTTGTCCTGAACGGTAAGATTTCTTGCATGTTATTCTTTTGTTGGAGTTTTAACATGGGGGGCACTGAGTCCATCATCATAACTTTTCTGGATAGCCCTTGATTCTCCAGAGGTCTGGGCTAGCTGTTAAATGAATGGTTTACAAAAAGTTTTTTTTTTTTTTAGAAAACACATTTCCATGCTGATATTTAAATAATAAAATATTTGATTTAATCTTCTAACACTTTACACTTTTTTTTATAACAGGAATGGTTCTGTTTTGGAAGAATGTGCAAATCCTGCATATGATGGAATCTAAGACCCCCAGGTAGGCAGCCCTTAATGAAATAAAGAAATGCTGCATACTTCCACTGAAAAATTACAAATTATAATCATGTTTTGTTCTCTTCTTGTTTTCTAGCAGCACTGTGGAATGTTTTTGACAGACAGAAGACAATTTGACTCCATTTTGGTTCAGTTAAATGTATTCCCTGTTTTGTGAGAGACAAAGCTGGAGTGGCTGGTTTTAAAATATGTCACTCCGTGATAAAAGGCCCTGTAATGAACTTATATAACAATGTTGAGAGTTCTAGTGCTGAAAATTTTGACAAATTTAAAGATACAGCTTTTTTAAAACTTTACTGGAGCATTCATCATTCAGCTGGACCAGATAGTTGCTATTTCAGGTCCCCTGTCTATCTTTGGCTTAGTTAAACCAAAGAAGTGGCCCACAGTGAATCCAAAACACACGGAGCCTTTGTAATAATACGTTTTTAAAACAAATTCTAATATACAATGGTTCTTTCATGATAAATTAAATTGTCTACCTACCGATACTTGATCATTTGTCCAGGTGTTTATACAAATGTTATAGTATGTTTCCCAAATTATCTGTTTTTAAGTTAAGATTTATTTTTTTTATCCAGGAAACACATTGACCCAAATTAGCCTCCCATGCAGGTCAGATCATCTAAAATGAATTGGAGGTGGGAAGCTGCTATATTAAAGACCCAAATTTTTAGGCAGCAGCAGGCCTACCCTGCCTTTCCTAGTGGGTGCTACTGTTGAGCAAGTATTTACAATAAGTGAAATTGAAGAATAAGTTACAGATGCCCCAAAAATTAGCTTGCACAATATATGCATTCTGCTTTTCTAACCAAAAAAGTCTAGGAATAAAGGCATATTCATATTATGATGTCAAAATGAATTTTTGCTCTCTATGTTTTATGTTGCAATCATTTTCCGTGAACATTTAAACATGTGATTTTATTTAACTGAATCCTTTTGTTTTATTGTCTACTTATTTTCACTGCCTGTCAATATTAAATTCTGTTTGGTATGAGCCCCCATTTAATTGAATGAAAAGCATACTATAGAAAAAGAAATTAAATGGCTTACTCTGTATTCATAAAATGAATGACCCCCCAATATTTAAGAACACAACAAAATATTACGTACTGCGTAAAACATAGAAAAAACACATGGGTAAACTATAAGGGCCCACTTCTAACTTCTTAACCACACCCAGTTTGTTATTTCTCATTTCAACTACAAGTGTACAAGTTCCCCACTGGAAGAATTTCTTGTCACGCTGTGAAAGTAATAATATACTCTGTTATAGCAGTACAGTACTATAGCGACAGTTAGTAAATTGCACCACCTGCTGGGAAATGTGTGCAGTAGCATTGCACTTGACTAGAGCAACTGTAACAATTGATCTATACTGTTCCTCGTGGATCCCTATAGCTTACTTTTGAAAGCAGGTTGCTTACATCTCAAATCAGACAGTGCTCTGGTCCAGTGAACAATACAAGTGTTGGTTTGCTTGTTTTCATATACATTGTTTCATCCCAGGAAAAGTAAAACATACTGTTTGAGAAAAGGAAGAGAACTTCTTCACTGATAAGCAACATTGGGGGTGTCAAGTTTAGGGCTCAAGCAATTAATTGTATCATATAAAGTGCTGGCAGCAGTACTGTATGTATCAGGGATAGGAGTATCATTGGTGCCCTCAGTGGCAAACTTTATTATTGAACACCAATGAAATGGCTGAGGCGCTCCGAACAGGCATGCTTCAGGATGGATTAATTCCATTAGAATTAATGGAAGGAACTGTAAAAAGTTTTTCGTGTGTATTTATTTCTTAGCAGACGCCCTTATCCAGGGCGACTTACAATTGTTACAAGATATCACATTATTTTTACATACAATTACCCATTTATACAGCTGGGTTTTTACTGGATCAATCTAGGTAAAGTAACTTGCTCAAGGGTACAGCAGCAGTGTCCCCACCTGGGATTGAACCCACAACCCTCCGGTCAAGAGTCTAGAGCCCTAACCACTACTCCACACTGCTGACAATAATCTGGAATTATTGTCCCTCATAACTAGGATGGAACGTGAACACATGTCCACTGCTCAGAAAGATCCCGGTGCATTAGTGGCACAGCAAAACCCTCCTTTATACCACCGTGTCACTCAGACTGGGCATCACAGCTACACAGGCACTGGAACAAAACTGCTCGGTTCCAAGCGGAGAGAAATTTAAAATAGAAACATACAAAAATACACAAAAAGAAATAAAAGAAAACCAAAAATGCAAAAGGAAATAAAAAACCATTTACAAAGCACCTCACTCTAATCTAAATCTTCTTATTGCTGCTCTTTTTGAAATATTCTTTATCTGACTAGTAATACTGAATTATATGTGTCCTATGGGATGCTTTTACAAAGTGGACTCATCTGTCTGTGCTACGAAACAGCGTGATGCCAATTAGAACAGTTCTAAAGTAAGGGCTTTGTAGTCTTTCGTTAGGAAGGCAAGCCACGATAAATGATTGGTCAACAGAAGGGCTGCTGTTTAGGCACTTTCAGAGTAATAATTAGGTTATTGCTGCCTGCTGTTTGGCTGCACCAGTAGCCATTTATTCCAACTTTGCTTTCAAATCTTCTTAAGGTACGGTAATACTACAGTTCAGCAGTAAGCCAAAACAATCTTGTTTTAATAGATAATGTTAAACTAAAATGTGTTTTTCCGTATCTGGACGTGACACTAATGTGCAGAATTTGAAAAATAAACATAATCAAACTCACATATTTTGAATCTAATTTTATGGCAAAACCCCCGTCGCACTGAAGAAATTGGTTGGAACTCTGTTTCAGTGTAAGTGTAAGAAGTTTTTCTGCTACTGTTTGGTGTGATGGAATGAGAGGTGAGTGGGTGTTTTTTGGATAAACCTCAGATGAAATCTGGACCTGTGTTGGAGTCAAAAAAACGGACTTAAAAAACAAAAAGTCAATTTAAGACATCCAAAAAAGCAAGAACATGCATGCATGTACTTGCAGTTTTCTAGTGAAAAAGCTGTTATAAAATACTGTCCAACCTTAAACAAAACAAAACAAAAAAACACTAGGCTAACTAATAGAAATATTTAAAATGCTGAAATAATCCCATTATTCAAATTGAATGCATCTCAAAGTGCATTGAAACAGCTATGTTAAGCATGTCACATGGTAATTACATTGTAAATACTTGTGGTGCAACGCTTTTATTAAGAGACCCCTAATTTGTTATCAACAAAATAGACATCCTTCCATTTAAGCAACCAAGATATACCAAAGCCAAGTTATTCCTTACAGAGAGTAAAAGCCGAGACAGACTTCTATGACACAGTTAAATTGATCCAGACCAATGGGTTGCACTCTCATTTTCAAGCTCTGATTTCATGGAAAGAAATCTGAGCTGAAACACAAAGTTCACAGTAAGGACACAGAGATAATAGTTAATAGTTCATTTTTTTTCTTTTCTTCATATTTGTGTGTCATACCTTCTAACATAAAGTTTCAGTTTTGTGATCTGGTCTCCTTCCTAACCTAACAATGTGAATACACACTGTACCTGGGTGATCTTTGAGGTATATTCACAAAGGGTATTTTCTGCACATATTGTTTGAATGAAAGATATTCATGAAATGCATCTCGCAGCTTTGTTTCCAGCAGTCCCCCTGTGGAACCCCTGACCAGCTTGTACTATGAGCTTGATGGGCTTGTTTCCCAACATGGGCTGGATCTGATGAACCCTTTCACTGGGATTGTAACAGGCTGCTAGACTGCACCCAGGCTCCACAGTGTTGTGTAGAGAGCAAGTACTTAGGCTTCTCCAGATCTCACAATATGATACTTGAAGAAGAATACCCTGCACTCTTCTGTGGCTTGGCTTTCATAATTCAACTTCTTGTCAATTGTATCCCATTAGGTTCTTTTAAACATTTGAGCATCGTAGCCCCCCCCCCCCCAATGGAAATATATACACAATGAATGTAAACATAATACACAGGAGACATTTTTTTTATTTAGAACTGTATTTTAATTTTGCCACATACCTCAAGACATACTGTACACAGCAACATTTTGTTCTATAGAGAACATTCAGTGATAATGCTCGACTGGTATTATAATGGGTGTGTTTAACCAAGCAACAACCATGGCATCTCAAGGACACGCACACACACACACACACATACACACACACACACACACACACACACAGACACATACACATTTCCATATTTACATTTCATAATACTGTACTGGAAGTTAAAATAGAGAAACTTTTTTTAAAGGAATTGTATTGATGGTCACTTAAAAATGCCTTTTAAAGGTCAGATTGGGTAGGTCATTAAACCATTTTTCTTATTAATTTCCAAGCTCTTTTTTTAAATAACCTTGGTACCAGCACAGACTCTTGCCCTTGTTCTTTCTGTCAAGGCCTCAGCTACTGACAGCATCCTCACATCTTTCTGCCTGAACACTTGTCACACGCTGTTGCTCGCTACATTATTGAATTGGTGTTAAGTTACTTTGAATGACAGGGCCTGATCCAATAATGCCTCTCCAACTGTGACTGACTCTTTCTCTTCAGACAGCCACCTGCTGTATAGGTTGCAGCACAAGACATCATCATGCCCACTGTTAAAAGGTCACCTGGCTCGTAGAACTGGTTCAGAAAACCTCATTCAATGAGACCTCCCCTTAACACTTTAAAATAGCTATCTGGTTTCAAATGGAATACTGTTCCATATGCATATATCAGATAGAATTGCTTGTATATAATATACATTTTTGGGTATACTAAAAAGATTCTCATGAATTTCAGTGGAATGTCAGGAACACTTCTATTCCTGTTTATTTATATGGATATGTTCCTCTCCTCTGTCGTTGGGATTTTTATAAAATGGTTTTATGATGGATGCCTTTGCACTCTATAGTTTCACAGTGTCACAAGGAAAGAGTCAAGGACCCCAAGAAGTTCATGTATTTTTTTTACACCCCTTGACTTTTATGATGGCTTAATACAACAGTGGCATAATACACTAATGTCAATTAAGTTAAATATATAGTTACTTTACTTTACAAGTGCATAAATAGTACATTCTGTGCATATTAGAAGATAGCTACGTTTTCTGTGCTGTAACTCATAAAGCAAACATGTTGGTTTATGAAAAAGGACGCATTCTTTGTTAAAGTATTTTAAGATGTTGTAATTTAACATTTAGACAACAACAACATTGCATTGTAATGGTTTGTATTGCATTCCAGGCAATATAACATTATTACATTCACATCCAATATGATTCTCCATATAATAAATAACATGAAACATAAATAGCAATTTCAGATCTTGTACTGCACATTTACATACTGGTTGTAACTCTATTCATTAAAAGTATTCACGTTCTGTAATCTAAGCTGTGGTAACCTAGGTTTTGGGTTGAGAAATGCTTCAAATGAAGAGCTCATGAGGCAAAATAAGAGTCCTGCATGGAGTAGAGCCGGTCGATAGGATTCAGCACTCCGCGACCAGCTTCGGACGTGGAGAGAAGACAGTCTCCCAGGTTACTGACTGATGTGTCACTGTCTATTTCATGGAACAGGGATTCGTTATCTGAAAGAGGAAGAAAGTGTTCAACAGGGATATGATGATGAGGTCAAACTGAAGTACCTTTTGGACCAAAAAAAATACCTGCCCAGCCCGTGTTATTCTTTCATGTTCATTCCTTTGCCTTGCAGTCTGACAGTAATTCACAGAGAATCATAGAACAATGTTGTAATGGTAGAATTGTTACCATATGGGAGCATGTGATCCCCAGGCATTTGTGGTGGCGTTAGTCCCTGACGAAAAGGGTCCACTTTGTACAAGGCCTGTTCCATAGCTGTAATCTGCTGCTGGTGCAGACGTGAATATGGGTGCACACCATCTAGGTCAGGACTGATACCTTCCATCGTTGAAACTGGAATGACATGGATAAATAAATAGATAGAAGGGGTGAGACAAAAATGTGACTTTGATTATTGATCAATTATTGAGCTTCAGTTATCTTGCGCAGTACGTGTGCCAGTTTTTAACAGTCATACCTGAATGCACTCTTTGGGGGTTGTAGGGATCTTGCTGCTGCTGCTGTTGTTGTTGCTGTTGACGTCTGGCAAGTTTCTTAATCTGTAAGGAAAACAAAGTAATCCTTAAGTCTAAATGAAAAAGATAATTAGACAAGTTAAACAGTGACATCTACACTCATGACATTAGCAAGTAAAAAAAAAAAAATTACCTTAGCCCTTTGATTTTGAAACCAAACTTGTACCACTCGAACGCTTAGTCCAGTATCTGCTGCCAGTGTCTCTCTTACCTAGGAATAAAATGCTTATTAGAGTAATAAAAAGCAAAATAATGTTTACATCTTATGGATAAGCTAAAAACAACTTGTATTATATTCCAGACAGACACAAATCTCAACTGTTCCTTTCCAGATTTTCAGAGGAAAAAAAAAGTATGTATCCTTTTGTCAGCCCTAAACAGCTCCGTCCTCTCTTTTACAGAAAGAAATATACTTAAGAGACTTGCGTGCACTGTTAGATTTGATTGTAATTGACTTCAGTTACAAAATATTGATCGGCTACTGTTTAGATGAATTGCATAAACTACATTTCGTCCAGGTTCAGTGGAGCCACAGTACAGTTCAGTATGCTCAAATCACAACCTTTAACTTCCACCATAATGTAGGTAAATGGGTTAAGCCATAATTAGTAAACTATCACTCGAACCTTTCTACAAGGTTTAGAGGAGACCTCAAAAGAAGCTTTGAATGCCCGTCTCTGCTGGGTTGTAAGGATAGTTCGTGGGCGTTTTGGTCGCTTGTGATCTCTGTCTTCCCCTCCTCTCCCTGCATTGCCAGGCTTCCCAGTGTTCTCTTCCTCTTCAATTTTATCTGAATTGTATGAAAAGAGAGACTCAAAAGTTACCAAAAGGTGTTAAGAAATAACACCAAACAGTGCAGTTAACAATTCCCAAAAGGAAGCTTTTAAAAGCTGTGATTACTGATTTTATCATAACATATTTTATATTAAAACAGGGTGCCATGGTGTGTCTTTGTTTCAAACCCCAGGATGTGCACTATTGGTATGATTTATTAAATTATTTGTATCCATAAACTATGTTTAAATTAAGTTAAATAAAGATGTTTCTGCAAAGTAGTATGATAAGAATTGCCCAAGTGGTGTTTGAGCAGGCTTTATCAGGTCCAGTTTATACGACGTGGTTTTAAATTACTATTGCTGCTTTTTTCTGCTTGTGCTTGTACCCGAGTCAGAAGCTGCTGGGCTGACGAGACTCAGTAGCTCTCGCTCCTTGTCATAGTCACTCCTACACAGCAGCTGCCCCTCCTTCAGCAGAAACTCGTCTCCTTTCTGCAGCCGCCGCTCACACACACAACAGCAGAAGCAGTGCAGGTGATACACACTCTTCTGTGCCCGCATCACAAACTCTGCAGGGGTGATCAGCTCCAAACAACCACTGCACTTCACTGCAAACAATCTAGTCAGGGAAAGAAGAGGGACAGGATTTCAGAAAATACGCCATAAGCAGAATTAGCTTTTTCACACAAGGCAATAAACACAGTACCAGGGGTTCACGTCTTTCTTAGCAAATAATTGCAGTACAGCATACTTATGGTAGCCCTGAAACTGTGCTTTAAGACATCGATCAGGATTTTCATCCTCCACCTAAACCCCAGCCTGCCAAGTTGTAATCTGCTGATGTTTTCTCAGCACTAAATTAATACAAAGCTTATGCTTGATGTTTTAAGACGATAGAGCAAGTTATAAATGCAAATGCTTTATAAATCATATTTTGGACATATATGGGTATTATTTATGTAAATATCTAAATAATAATGAATAGTACAATCATTTGGGTACAATTTATTGACTGGAACAGAACATCAACACATTTTTTTTTTTACAAAATTCTATTTGCTCTGACAGCACCATTGATTCCCTGTGTGCCACTTTTTCTCCTGGTAGGCTTACTGGCGACTAACTTTTCCTTTCCTTGTAGGAATATATCAAAGTTATTTGGAATGTTGCTGAGTGGTTGCTTTCATTCTAGTAGTTGACAAGGCCCCCTGCTGCAGAGTGCCCCTTCCCTCTGAGAATGGCAAGTGTAAGTTTTAGCACCTGGCAACCAAACTTGGACTAAGCCTTTTAAACTATGAGTGATTTTTTGGCTGTTGTATCGAGGACTTCAGTCCTACGGAGAGAAGAGAATAAAACTCCCCATGCAATGGCTCCAGTCAGGGGAAGAATTAGGTTTCCCGTGGGGTAGGCTGATCCATGGCATTACTTTAATTATACTTAACTAACCAAAAACAAAAGAGGCTAACACAGCCCCATGTTAAATATCTCAGTTTATGCCTAATTTGTTTGTCCCCAGTTCATTTTAGAATTACTCATTATAGCAATAACAGAGTAAAATAATTTTGTCATTTTTTTTATCCCTTTTCATTAATCAAATCTTTCAAACTCTAATTAAATCATGAAGTTAGACACAGAAGAGAACACGCTCTTCCACCTCACAGTTAAATTAATGAAAACAAGAGACCCACAATTCAGATATTAATTTGATATTAACGTATAAGTGCATATGTAGCTAACTACAGTGTACTTATTCAGAATGTTATTGTTTTTGTGCAGATGCCTCAACATGACATGTATGCACAACTATATTTAGAATTATATTTATATATTTATAATTAGAATTTATAAAACTGGACAAATAAAATACCAAACTACGAGTTCAAAGTATGCCATAATTATCATTTAGCATTTCATCCAAAGTAAAAACACTGGGAAGCATATCTGCAGTAATTGGTGTACGAAAAAGAGGACTTGTTTAATAATTTAACCCTTTCACTGTAGCTATTGACAGCCAGTAAGTTGAAGCTGTATTGAAAACACTCGGAAGGTGAAAAGGGACACAGTGAATTTATATAAAAGCCATTAGTGGCTGGATATTGGGGGAAATAACAGTACAAATGAATTTTGCACTGCTCCACCAAGCACTTATAGCACGGCTTAATAGAAGCCCACTGCACCCGCTTTAAATTTTAATGATGTTGAAAGTTTATCAGGTTACAGAAGATTGAACATAGTTCAAGGATAATAAATATAAAATACCTGTGCAGTTCCTTAAAAAAAGGAAAATAGGAAGCTGCTCAAGTTAATATAGGGGATATCATATACTGGGAACTTTGGAAATACATTATAAAAAAAACTATTCAAAACTGTTGAAGAGGAACAGGAGTTTTATAAAGAGCACAGAATTTATGAGCTATTCTTTCATTATTAGGTCTTTCAAATAGGCTCTGATTTTGTCTAACTGTGTGGTGAAAGGGCAGTGCTCTTAGCCAATAAAGGGTAGTGCATTATCCATGCATATGTCGCTGACAGCAAGCCTAACCATGTAAGTTAGATGATGGTAGCGTCAGAGTGCCAGGGGTTGAGTAGAAAGGCATGGTGTAATGTATGTGAATAATTGGTCAGGTCAGATAAGACATGGCTGAATGAGCAATACCCTTCTATATTACAAAAATGCTCCTGAGGCAGAGTATCCAGATGCCTCAGCACACCTCATGTACTTGGATTTCCTCAAGTAGTCCTTTTTGCAAGTTTTAATATGCCCGTAACATATGGTGTGTATATTGTTGTTCTCAGGTTTTCTATCAGTTGTGCCTCTGGGACACAGCTATTCCACACTTTATTTATCAACCATGTGGGCAGTCTATTACTATCTAATAAGTTCTCAGTGGTCATTTTTGAATGCGTGTGTTGATAATAATTGCACTGACCAACTGCTAATTCTTGTCTGTGGATGGTCTCTCCATCAAACTGTTTTAGGTGTCAGTACTTCTGTGCACTCTCCGTGAGCCCACCTGCCAGTTTTTGAAAGAGAACACCCAGAAACAAGAGCTTGGTTTGCGGAAACTGGACTTTGAGATGGTCCAAGTGATCGTGAATCTTTTAAAAAATACTTGAGTAGGACTGTTTATTTATGTATTTGTCATGCAGAAAAGAAAGAAGCCATGCTGACATGGCCATATGCTGTCCCCAGCTTGCAGTTACCAAGCCGCTGCGTTTCACTAACCTAACCGATTTTGACAATGTGTCACTTTAACTCTCTCCAGCTCTTTCCCTGCCTGTAACAGCATTCCCACATTCCACTGCCCAGCCTGCCTCCTTCCTCCGCATGCTTTCACCTGCAAACACCAGTCTCTCCCCAGACCAGTTCTCCAGACATCCACAATCAAGACAGTGCATGTTAGAGTCAGCACATTGGGGTTTAGGCATGTGCGCAAAGCTGATACCAAATGCATAACATCACTAAATTTGAGCATTTGTGAATTAACCCGTCACACACACAATACAGAAATCAACACATTTAAACATGAGTCAAAAGATGTGTCAAGAGAGACATGATGCCATCGCTTTACTTAATCAACATACACAAGCAAACAGAGTTCAATCTGCCAGTAAACATTCATAGTGACTGTAAATTACATTGCATTCTCATTATAACCCCTGTTTTCAGAATAGCTCAACTATGGAAGGATTTCAGATCAGTGCAATGATGTCTGTAACATGCTTCCATTACCATGCCCTCACTTGCTTTGACTCCATACAGTGTGAAGACCGTGGCCCAAACATATGAATAATCAAGGAACAGTGACAACATTAGTTTAAAAAGCTATCTCCATTAAAGGTGTGACTGTTTTCTTTGTTGTTGGTTTTTTTTTTCAGACTCCATGCACCCACCTGCCAGTCTTATTATGACAAATTCATAATTATCAAATGCATTTACACGCGCGCGCGCGCGCACGCACGCACGCACGCACGCACACACACACAGCATTTCCTATTTCCTAATAAAGTCATTACTATACCGTTGTAAAAGTTTACCAGTGTATTTTTGAATGGTGTGTTTGCAGTTTTGCTATGTTTTTTTTTTTTTTTTTTTGCCATTTGCATTTCCCATAGTTTACCCTGGTTTGCCATGTTTATTTATATACGTTACTATATCTCGCTATTTGCAATGCTTACCTGTGCTTTACAATGATTTTACGATGCTTTATACACTGTTATGCTTTTACCATTGTAATCTTTAAAAAGGTTAATAACAGCCTACTATAGCTTATAATCATATATATTTTAAAAACAAATATGGACATGTACCAATTCATGTGTTATACAACAGTTTAGTTTTGCTTTGTGTTTGTTTTTTGTTTCCCAATGCAAACAACATCAATATGAACATTGCTACAATTGTTTGTGTATCGAGTCTAGGCTGTATATTTTAGTGCTAATAACCTATCGTACTCACCCGAATTTAGCTCCAATACTGTTAGCTGATATTAAATACAGTACACTATGTACAAAATAACATAATGTTGAGATACATATTTCACAAAAAAACAATAAAAACAATCATTAATAAAATGTTAATACAGAACAATTATAATATTTTTAAATACGTATAGTAGTGTACCTTATTACTAACCAGAACAGAGAATCTAATATCAAAACATACCTTTCTCATTCAGAATATTATTTGTACACATGTGCCTAGTTAATTTATTATTATTATTATTATTATTATTATTATTATTATTATTATTATTATTATTATTATTATTATTATTATCATCTCCATCTTCTTTGAAGACAATGAATACGAAAGTATGCTTGTTTAAATTATTTCCTCTGTTCACAACTCCTGGCCCTCCCTGGGAATGCTTGTTCATTACAGTGGTTTAATGTTTCATGCAAAATATTTGTATTTGAATTTGATTTGAACACTTTTTTAGCCATATGTTATGGATTAAATAAAAAAAAAGAATAATACGAAAATAAAAATAAAATATAGGATACTTACTTTTCGTAGTCGTGTTTGCAGTAAAGCTTTTTCTCTCTAAGAAAACAAGTGTTTTTTAGTGGTTCTCTGCAAGCTGTACAATGAACACATTGTTCGTGCCAGAAACTGTCATTAACTCTCAGCAGAAATTTATCATAGATCACACACTGGCAGCCTTCGCACACAGCTTTCTGATTTATATCTGTACGCCAAAACATGAAAAAGAGGGAGATTATACAGATTGGAAATTATACAAAATATAAATGCATATTTATTCATAGAAAAAAAGAACATCGAAGAAGAAAATGCCACTTTTATACCGGAACTTATTTGAGAATGTATTAAGAATACATAGAGTGCCTGTAAGATTAGAAGTGAGATAAGCATAGTTTTGCACAATATTAAATCTGTTTTTTATTTCTAATCAAGCTCATTTTTGTTAAGCATTACCGGTATTGTTACATGTCAAACACATTTCAAACAATCCGTAAATGTACAATATTGCAATATTGCATGAGAGATTGTTACACTGTAAATCCATTTTTTTTTAAATACAGAAAACATACATTTATGCAAACAGATTACAATACATTTTAGTACCTGTACTGTACTGTTTATACTTTACATTATGTTTATTTTGGTAACTTTTCGTGCGTTTGAATTATGTTCTCAAAACATTAAAACGTGTTTAAAATATGTTCCATTAAGTGTATTTAACAGTGTATTTATTTCACATTTGATGTGGCCCATGAGGAGAATATAATTCAGGTTTGAATTTAATGCTTTCTAACTGCAAATGCAAACGTGAATTATATTCTCCTCATGGCCAAAGTTTGTTCATATTAGAGCCTGATGTTTAATTCAATGGCAAGTTAACGAAATTGAAACAGCCTTTAAATTTATTAATAACGTTTTGTTTAATTTTCGAGTATAACAATTGCGTTTAATTAATCAAGTGTTTAATTAAGCGGCACAGTTTAATAAAAGGTTAAAGTTATATATATATATATATATATATATATATATATATATATATATATATATATATATATATATATATATATATATATATATATGTCATTAGCATCCAATACTATATGCATTTGTTAAAAAGACAAAAATAACATTATAAGTAAATATATAAGGCTACATTGTAATTGCATTCGTTGTTATTTTAATAGCATAAACTCACCCAGTAATGATGAAAGAGATGTTTGATTTGGCGTCCCTCCTTCCATTCTAAAACCATCCAGCATATTCTGTTGGAAAAAAAAAAACAATTTAATTTGAAATATTTTGCGTGCATATAGAACAGGTATCCCACAAAATGCTATAGATTTTGTAGGCAAATAAACATAAGTACCACAATTATACAAGCTGTTATTCGAGGTGAACCTCAGGACAGGTGCGGTGCCTTATTGAGCATTAAACATTAACTGTGTTGCAAAGTATAATGAGAAAAGTACATAGTCGACTTATTTATTAACTTGAACTTACCTGTTATCTTTAAGTGAACGGCACTTAGCGATAAAGGTTATCAATACATTTATAATTCAACAATCCACAACCTTTTATTGTTTTCTTTTTTTTGTTCCATCTATTCCAATGTCAAATGTGATTCCATACTCAGAAGCTAAGAATGATCCCGTGCTCTCCGATCATGAGAACACTAGCTTGTTGAAGAATGTGAAGCTCTTAACTTTCCCTGTTAAAGGCTTTCAGACGGTGTCACTGTACTGTGAGGAGCACTTGGTGTGTGTGTGAAAATCTTTCGATTAACCCATCTGTTAATCCATCCAGGGCTGCGTTTGCCCGTCTCTTTCTGGAATGAGTTTGAACAGTCTCTTCTCTTTCTGTACAGTCTAACTGTTTTTCTTTTCTCCTCCCATCTCAGCCCTGCTCCAAGCACCCTTCACAAAGTAAGCTCTCACTGCATGGAATATGTTTTTCTGTCGAAGTCTAACGTTATGAGGACCAATATCAATAGGAAGAATATGTTGACATACAAATTTTCCAAATAAAACATGGGATTAACATGTGTGTGTGTGTGTGTGTGTGTGTGTGTGTGTGTGTGTGTGTGTGTGTGTGTGTGTGTGTGTGTGTGTGTGTGTGTGTGTGTGTTTGTGTGTGTGTGTGTGTATTTATTTGGTTTATTAAAAAAATAATAATAATAATAATAATAATTAGCCTAACAAAGTACTTGGAAGTGTTAGGAACTGAACTGATTATTAACCCTATATTGTATTAATACTCAAGGAAGCCTATACATACATACATAAAGATGCAGTTTTGTATTATTGATTCACCATTTCAACAAGGTTTCATTTTCTTGATCCGTATCTTTTACACTGCATGTTTAATTCGTACAAAAGTTGTCAATTTATTAATTTTAGCATTATAATTTAAGATGGGTAATTTCAAAACAGTATCATCTTAATCTCTTTGAGTTTACAATAAAAAAAAACCCTATTTAAAATGTTTGATATATAAATATATGTAGTTTTGAGTAACCGGTAGATACTAAAATAAAAATTAAAAATAAATAAATAAATAAATAAATTAGGGTTTTGGGTTGAGGAAAACAAACATTTTTGAGTATACATTTTATTTACTTTGCAATATATATATATATATATATATATATATATATATATATATATATATATATATATATATATATATATATATATATATATATATATATATATTAACAATACCATTTAAAACAAGGGCCCCGTGTAGACCACACAGATACAGCGAATAACCATATTAACCAGTATTAATTACCCCAATACATAACTCAAATATATATTTTAGTTTATGTCCTCTTACTGTTTTTTGATGCAATATGAAATCCCCGTCACAATACAAATATACATGAATATTCCTTTAGTTTACACTGCAACGTTGAAGGAAACAACAATAGGATTAAATAGAATTATTTCTATAACGAACATTATTTCTTTATTTACTTTTCAAAAACATTCCACATCAAATAGGCTATGAAGATACATCGCCAATTCCTGTGCATAACATATTTGGATTACAACATTAGGTTTGGGAAATCAGTTGAAAATGAATACTGGTCTTAAATTAACAGTTCCACGCGTTTAAGAAAAAAAGGATCCCTGTGGTTCTTCTGGGCTTCCTCTGTAACTCTTGAAGTTTGTTCTATATCAATGAATATACATCATAATAAACAGAACCATTGGGCTTCCATAATGGTATGCTTAACATTTGGAAACCATCATAAAGGGTTATAGTTGCAGCAACCCTGGATCAAGTTGTGGAAAACCACGATACGTGAAACCATACCTCTGATTGTGATTAAGGGTTAAGTGCTCTAGTGCCTGATCCAACAAGATGTGACCTAGCAACAAACGTAGTTCCTCATCTCCCTGCATCCCCAGCCTTGAAGAAACTGAATCCGCATTTGCTTTATTCATCCATCCATGAGCTGGCAATGCAAGAAAGAAGAAAAAAGACTACATTGCGCACAGAGGCCAACAATATAACCGACAGCCATGGATAGAACTAAAACTAAAACAAGTTGGAGCGCCCTACAACAGCTGTCAATCAGGCGTCAGCCACCAAGTGAGGGAGGGAGTCCGTCCAAAATGGTGTCGGCTGCTGAGCAGGATCCCTAATTCTCACACTGGAGAGGAAATTGAGGTGGGTTGGGCATATTTCAAAAGAGACCTCTGTTTAATCCGTGTGTGGTTGACTAACATGAAAATAGAATGACATCATTGTGAAAAACTGTTAATGTAGAGGACCTTTTTTCTCTCTAAAGAACCGAGGACATTGTATTTTGCAATACAATACATTTGTGTTTTGTATTTCTACTTCCATCTTCCAATACTTGCTTCAGTTACATAGCATAGATTCATGCCATTTTTTAAAAATGTTTTTATTTTAAGCTCCCAGTACCCTAAGTGCCATTTTCTGTTGGCAAATTGTATATGGCCAATTGGATTTTATGCAATATTATCACTCAGTGAGCACTAATATTAAGAGATTTTGCTTTATAGTCTTCTATCTGTAAACCTTGAGTTAGAGGCATTATCACTTAAGGACTCCTGTGGCTAACAAAATTGTGGCGATGTTCCAAGCCGTGCATGAATGAATGTTTGCTGTGATCACATCTCTGGTCAGAGAACGCAGAAGCAAGGATCAGGAGCAATGAGTCAGTACAAAAATCTTTGCATCAAAAGGTCCATTCATGAGTGCAGGTGAGCTCAATAAACAGACAAAATGCTTCTGATTTCCATATTTATTATTAAACAAAACTGACAATTCAGTAAAACACAAATTAAGCGGAGTTGCCCAGAGATAAGTATTGAGCTTCTGCAGACACAAAGTTCTAGAGGTTAAAAGGGGATATAAGGATACGTGCAAAGTTATTTACGACTGCAAAACACCCATATTGCGGCCAAAATCTGCATGTTGCATGCACAAACCATGTTTAGCTGCCGTAAAGTGGGACTTTAGCAGCCACTAAAAATGCAGCGTATGTAAAGAATGGTTTTCACCTGGCGTTCTGCACCCGCTATCAAATTAACCCTTTGCTATCATTAATCCATTCAAATGATATTGACATGTATTCAAATGAAGAAAAGAGCATTTAATTGGGCGGGGATCTGGAATACAAAGCAGGCACAAACATTATAATGAGATGTAAGGATTTTGCCTCGCACTTAGGCAATTGCTGAACCTCCAGAAACTTTACACCTCTTATACAAGGTGCAAACCATTGTAGAAGCGAGTAACTAAGAGCTGTATAAAAGCACACACCTGCAGAGACCTGTCATTGGACTCAGGGTGGCTGCTGTGGTACACTTCCTGATGCAGCGACACTTGGCTGTTGTTGAGGACCAGCTGGAAAACCTTTTCGAGGAGAAAAGCAAGACGAAGACGACCATGCATATTGAAACCCAGGGTCACTCTGTTTGGGATGCCGGAGGATGCGGTGGTAAGGCGTTATCGTCTCACTCCGCAGGTCATCCTAGACCTAATAGCTGAATTTCACCTTTTCATCACCTGGTTGACTGTCCTCCTGGTAACACCAACAGACATAATTGACCGCTAAATAGCCCGATGCACAGGCGGCACTCTTTACACGCCTCATTACCATGATTGCAGCTCATTATGTGTGCGTGTTGAGTAATTTGCATTGCTCTTAAGCTTACATAGGCCGCAGTGCAAAATAATTAGGCTAGGCAATTTGGATTTTGCAGTATGCCTGTCCTTACATCAGCCCCTTAATGTGCTAA
The DNA here is from genome assembly GCA_030684275.1 of Acipenser oxyrinchus oxyrinchus. Lineage (NCBI taxonomy): Eukaryota > Metazoa > Chordata > Actinopteri > Acipenseriformes > Acipenseridae > Acipenser > Acipenser oxyrinchus. The sequence goes on along the minus strand of CM060258.1, from coordinate 11,360,209 downwards.
CTTTATAGTAAAGATATCAGATACATCTCTCGAAACCAAAGGCTTGCTACCATGCTGTGAGGTCGAGACTCACGGTCGGGTACCACCATGCGTCAATGCTGGGTCCAGGATCATGGCAGATAGCATCAGTAAGACTGGCTCAGTGAACAGCTGTCATGTACAGCAAGAGCTGCGATCCTGCACTCCATTGTTGAAGTTCACGTTGGTGCCACTAGTTTGGAATTGGAATGTGATCTCAGTTCTATTTAGCATGCTTGGAACTGTCTACAAGTAGGAACCTACTGTCTGCCCATTCTTACGGAGTCTGGTAAAACTGCTGTTGGTTATGGTGGTTCCCTGTATTGGAATTCATTGCCTAGCTGTAATACATGCTTCACAAGCTTTGTCAAAGCAACCACTGTCTATCCTATTTACTATTTTAAATGTTAGTGTGAGAATGTTATTACATTTACTTGCAGCATACGTGTTATTTTTTAGTTGGGATGAATTGGGCAGTTCTGGCCTTTTTTAGATTTACTTGCCATCAATAAATGCGGTGAAATGCCTAGGTAAATGTTATAGTTGTAAGTAAGTAGGAACATCATGCGTTTGTAAGGGGAGGGGACATTTCCATTCATGCTCCTGTTTCTTCAAGTTGTGAAGCTATTTTCATCAGTTTGTTATTAAGAAAACCATGATGCCACAAAATACAATAAGTTACAGATTAAATCAACCCGTTGTTCAAATATAACCTGAAGGGAACTGTTTGGAAGTGTGTTAGTAAACCTGTTATTTGCTATATACCTTACTCTTGATTTGACTTTAAAACCAAATGGAACTGGGATACTGGCTACTAGGAATGATGCTTCAATTCACAGCCTGCCACCTAGTGGTGCAACATTAGGAGTGCACTGGAAACAAGACAATGGCACCACACAGGCGCCACACTTGGTTTGCAGATGTTGTATCAAAAGGAGTTCATTATTTAGTAGCACCTGCTTTATGAATATACAGTGCATTGCAAATAAGACTTTTGAAGAAGATGGATATTTTTCTTGAGACAGTTTGAGTGGTGAGAAGTGAAATCTCCAAACTGATTATTTATCAATAAGCTGCATTGTCTTCAAAAAATAGTGGCTGTAATACAGTTAATAGATGGCAGCACAGATAATAAAAAATGCATGAGGTACTGGAAATATACTGGAATAATTTGTGTCATCAGTGTCATTTCACAGAGGTCCCCAGTAACACCCCAGTACTGTCTGCACTGCCCTATACAGTTCTAAATGAACACCCTGAAAAAGGGTTAAAAAATACTGTTTTTATTGAATTATATCGGCCTTAGAAACCCAAAAACTTGAGACTGAATCTCAGTTTATATATTTTTTTATTATTGAATAAAATTTGATTTTATATCATATAAAGACAACTATTAATTCATATGCCAAAACTGGACAGAACTATTTACAAAAGCATTGTTTTATATTTCTATTAAACTCATTTTGACTGCTTACTTTTATCCTTTACAAGTTTTCACACTAATAACTGTGCTTGGACGTGATACAAAATATGTAGTTTACAACTTCCAAATTGAACTTTTATTTTCCATTACATAGTCATCAAAATATTTACAAATAGAAGAGGCATCGTGTCATGTTATTTGGTGTGGTGCTTCAAGCATTTCCATAAGAAACGTGTCTATCGGGGTGTCTCCAATCAACTTGAAGAAGAAGAGGTGCTCTAAACATTTCAACCCAATTGATCGCAGTGCAGGCAGTCGAAGCAGAAGTTTGGCAAACCTATTAAAAAAAAAAAAAAAAAAAAAAAGATATCAAATCATTTTCTGAACATCGTAAAAAGGAAAACATGTTTTTAAAGGTTTCAACTAACAGTTTCCCATTCAAAAAAAGGTCCTGAAAACAGTATGTCTTGGTAACAAGTCATATGAGTGAAACAACTGATAGTCATCGAAGAACGAATGGGTAGACTGTGTACCTGCCAGGCTGTTCTGGGTATTTCTGTTTCGTATAAGCCTCGAGTGATGCATAAACCTTTTCCCTCAGTCCTTCTACTTCCAGTGGGTTTGACAGGCCCTTCGCATCTGGAGGAACACAGATAGCAAAAAAAAAAAAAAAAAGAAAACACTAATGCAAAATTAACAGTAACATTTTCATACTGTTTAATACCAGAGGGCTGGGAACAGTATTCTTTGTTACTTGCGCGCATTTTTCAAGCATGGATAAACCTAAAAAAAAAAAAAAATAGCTAAGAAAGCACACTTTGTAACATTATGTGATTTTGCTCCTTGCAAACACAATGGATAATGGACTTGTGTAGATTTCTCTGAAGACAATCGAGGGACTCCATTTTAAAATCACAGTTCACATTCACAATATGTATGGGAGTAACTGCCAGGTATGAATGAGTTTTTTTTATTTTTTTTTTTATTTCAAATACATTTGTAGCATATTACCTGGATTATAAAGAACAATGGCTCGAAGGCATCCCAGTTCTGTTTTATCCATTTGCATGTCTTTCATTTTAGACACTAATTCTGTGAGAACTCTGAGGAAATAAAATGTATTCTTATGTCAACAGGGAACAACAAAGAATATGCAGAAATCTATAGAGATCTAATCTAAACTGTTTGGGGTTTAATATACTCCAATCCCATTTGGTTTTTTTAACCCAATATTGCTGTAGCATACTGAAAGAAATATGAAACGCAACAGCATGTTGATGGCATGTTTACCATTACAGTCAGTAAACTTAGAGGCACTGCAGCTGTACCACGTTTCAAGTACGCATGCCTCCTTTACTAATGCCACCCATTCCACCCTTAACATTCCAATGTGCCAACCTGCTTTGCTTGTGTATTATAAGAAATATGTAAACTCTATGACAAGTTATACACAAGAATAGCATCACTGTTTTTTAACTTACTAAAATAAATAAGCCATTCCTTATTACTACAGAACAGTGGAAAATAAGGCCCTAACGCTATTAACTAGCTGCTTTGACACCACTCAGAACAAGAACTCCACATCTATATCCTGCAACTTAGTGCCAATTTTATGCTTCCACAATTGGTTTACCCTTCCTTTCATAATAATACTAATAATAATATTACAACTAGGACTACTACTACTACTACTAGCAGCAGTGTGGAGTAGTGGTTAGGGCTTTGGACTCTTGACCGAAGGGTTGTGGGTTCAATCCCAGGTGGAGGACACTGCAGCTGTACCCTTGAGCAAGGTACTTTACCTAGATTGCTCCAGTAAAAACCCAACTGTATAAATGGGTAATTGTATGTAAAAAACAATGTGATATATTGTAACAATTGTAAGTCGCCCTGGATAAGGGCGTCTGCTAATAAATAAATAATAATAATAATAATATTAATAATAATAATAATTATTATGACATCAGTTATAAAGCTACATTTGGAAAGTTTCTGTCACTAACCTGTCAAAAATGGATCCAACCCCAGCACTGTGGGCACTGCTTCGATGTACATGTAAACCAGTGGCAAGAAGGATGCCATCTTTCACAGATACTGACCGGTGTGAAAATGAGGCGATAAGCAATTCATTCCAACCTTAAATTAAATCAGGAAAATCAGAAATGTTCAAACAGGCACATTTATTGTGTTTTTCTGTTTTCAGAAAACATTTTCGCTACAAGGAAAAGCACAGCATTGAAATAAATAATGTACTTTTCAGAGAAACAGATGATAACTATAAACTATTGATATAAAAAGTGCATTGAAATGTATCTGCGTGAGCTTGCACATACATGATATTTCTGAAGTGTTTGTACCTGCCCTCAGCAGAATGACTTGATCATCCAGAGGCAGTTCTGAGAAGTGAGGGATTCTCTTAGCCCATTCCACAAGAGTGAAGAGCTGTTTGTCTGCTGCTTGGCAAATGTTGGTAACTGGATCATTAAACTGGAAAAGGAGAAGAGAACTGAATATGGAACATGCACAAATACGGCACATAATGCAGTACAAACACAGTAGTACGGGCTACAATGTATTACACTTTATTTTAAGTGAATGCAATTACACTGTAGTTAGTGAACAGTAGTTACTATTGTACAAAATGTCAGTAGTGTAAAGATCTTCTGCATGATACCTCTTTCAGCACTAAGTAATGTAACATTACACAATGAGAACCCCAAATGCAGTGCATTTTGAAGAATATACTCCAAACATTTATTAGGTTCAAATTAAATTACAGGACATACAGAATTGTCTGTACTGGCATCCACGTAGATTTCTGTCTTTGGTTCAACTGCAAGTTCTGCATCCAGGATTTTATCCACAGGCATTTCATCACTGTAGCTGCTTGTTGACTCCACCTCATTATCACTCTTTTCTCTGCCTCTTTGCCTTTCCTCCTGTACAGCTGAAAATAGAGTGGACAAATAACATTCAGGAAAACAGACATTACAGTCTATTGTCTTGGACAAATAAATATGAAAACGTTGAAATTACAGCTGTGGACAAAACGTTTTGTATCACCTAGACATCATTTATATAAAATAAATAAATAAATAAAAACTATATGAACATAATTTAGATATTTTATTTAACATCATGCAATCAAAGAAACTACCAAATGATCTACTGTAGCCATAACAGTAGTACAGTGTTTCATTTTAGATTTCAAAACGTCACGTTTACCATTGTTGTCCATTTTTCGTTAAGTACATGGAAAACTACATAGCACATGTAATTCAATATGTTAACGTAACATTATTCAGCAGGTTTCATTCGACTTTATGAAGCCAAATGAGTTAATTCTATAGCGTGATGCTAAACTTTTGGCCATTGCTGTATTTACAAGCATACTTGTGCACTTGCAATATTTGGACACTAGATGGTATCAACATTAAGCAAAAATCATTACAGCAAGAATATTAATCGTCTTTAAGTTTAGTACCCTCAATAAAGTAAGAGAAGCCCAGTTCCAAATTGTAATGAGATAATAACATAAACCGCACCTTCTCTCTTCATTCCCATTGCCAGACATTTCTGATAGCGGCAGTACTGGCAGCGATTGCGCTGACGCTTGTCAACCATGCAATCCTTGCTGTCCCGACACGTGTATGTAAGGTCTTTCCTGATAGTCCTCTTGAAGAACCCTTTGCATCCCTCACAGCTGTACACGCCGTAGTGCTTCCCTGAAAATACATAAAAAAAAAAAAAAAAAGTTTGGTACTGGGGTAACATTTATAACATAAGTCACAAACGCTACCTTAATTTCCACCATTAAGACAACCGACAATGGAAAACTATTAATTTAAAACAAATACCCTTTTTTATATTTTAAAACAGCACATTAATAGACAGTGATATTCCTGGTGAACAAATGACAATTGTGTTTTTGTCCTGTTGAAAAAAGAAGCTTTAATAATTAAACTGAAACAGCCACATTTGATTAAACTCTTTTTTCTCAAATATTGATCTCTTTATCCTCAAGAAAAACAAAGCAGTAGATTGAGTAACAAGGCAAGTCAGTTTTATAGTGTTCACTTTATTTACTTTCTACTTCTGTTGTTCAGTTTAATTTTCTCTGATGCTTCTTTTTTGTGCAATATTCTTATTGGTTTACTCCTATTGCCTGCACTCTGAATGATGGCTTCTCTGTGTTGCTATGTAAGTTTTGGTTGTCAGTGAATTAGCACCAGACTTCAATATTTAAACTAGGATAATTGACTGCTTTTAAAAGTAACATCTTTGATTTGAAAGGTACAATCTACAGTAAGGATATGATATTCTCAGAGGCGATTTCAAATCATCTTTATACACACTCATATGCTCTTTTGCTGGCAGTCTCAGAGAGTGGCTACATATGGTGACTGAGCTCCCCTCGCACCCTCCAGGGCCAGGCTGAGCAACACTGCAAAGCACTGAGGGACAGCTAGCACTCCTCATGGCTCTGCTGTATGCCCTCTGTGGATAAAGACAGGTCTTCAGCCCCAAATGCATTTACTTCAGCACCTCACATTCATCTTAACCTTTAGTAAAGTTTATCATGGTGCAGTTGCATGCCGTTGTTCAGTTTCCTTGCTATTATACAAAGCATTTACTCTGCTTAACCATGGTACTCTTTTTACTCTTTACTATATTTTGCCATTTGCAATGAAAAGCCACAGTAAACTTTAACAAGGGATAGTACCAAACAGAAATCCAGATCTGTAAAAAAACAACAGATTACCTGAGGACCGATCTCCACAGATCGCACATATGTGTTTGGATTGGGATCCCGGGCTTGTACACGGATAGCTGCTAAGGTTTCCAATTCCAGAAAGTCCTGGAGGGGGCTTGATATCTTCTGTACTGCTCACATTGCTCATTGAGCTCATCTGAAAAACAATTGATATAGTTAGCTTGCTACCAACATTTTACACAATGACCTTACTTTTTTGTGTAGTAGAATAAGATGAAGAATAATATGGTGCGGTAGGAAGGAGGAGTTATATAATGGCATATTACTGTTGGTTTGAAATACATTTAATAAACACTGGAATGCACTTGTAGAATACACTACTCATTAGTTCAATCTTTACAGTTTTATTATAAACTATCGTTGTATTATGCAGTTATCAACAGTGTATTTCCACTACACTGAAATAGAATCTGATGTTTAAAACCAGTCTGCTTTGACAGCTGCAGTTCCACTCTCTCCCACCAGAGGTCAGCAGATTCAGAAATCCTTATTATTTATTTCTTAGCAATCCTTAAGCAGCCCTGTGGGAATCAGCTGGTTTGGCCTGAATCTTTTTAGTCAAACGAAATAATATGTGAATATAGAAGTACTTAATGTGTAGTTGGATAGCTAACGGAGGTGACCATAAAACAGTCAGTTGTGCCTGCTTCATAACATCTAATTTCTTAAGTAAGAATGGCATCAAAAATCTTAACCCCACAGACTGAGGAAACAAAAGTGTCAAAAATACAGTAAACACCAGTCTAGACTCCAGTGACTATGTTAATGAAGACATGAATAACCCTGAAATAATGACACCATAACTCAAATGGGAGAATACATTATTAATACTGTATATCATTATATATACAATTTTTTCACTTAGAAAAATGCTTCAGATAATTCAATCCAGCTTTTAAGAATTTCTTGTTAGGACAAGCAAGGTCATCTGCTGATTCACAATGAAACAATGTATAGTCAGGTGGAGAGCAGCCAAATGGGAGTTAATATCAGTGTCCAAGATGGTTCTGTGATCATGGTAGAAAGACCCAAGAATATCAACTGTCAACCGCTGTGTGGTCCAGTGGTTAAAGAAAAGGGGCTTGTAACCAGGAGGTCCCCGGTTCAAATCCCACCTCAGCCACTGACTCATTGTGTGACCCTGAGCAAGTCACTTAACCTCCTTGTGCTCATTCGTTCGGGTGAGAAGAAGTTGTACACTACCGGTCAAAAGTTTTAGAACACCCCCATTTTTCCAATTTTTATTGAAATTTAAGCAGTGAATAACCTGAAATGGTACAAAGGTAAGCAGTAAACTGCCAGAGGTTAAAAAAAAAGTTTAGGTTACCAAAAACTGAAAAATAATGTACATTTCAGAGTTATACAAAAGGCCTTTTCAGGGAACAAGTAATGGGTTAACAACTTACAGCTGTTCTGCAGCAATGGAAGTAAATTAAGCCTTGAAAGTTGATGCTAACAATTCCTACAGGTGTCCCAACTTTTGTTGATTACTTACAAACCCTCTGTCTGTATAAAAGCAGTGTTGGAACAGACTGTGTTACTACACCCTCTTAAGCATTATTTGGACAGTATTGTACTGCAGGAAGTAGTATATTGCTATCATAATGGCGAGAAAAAGGCAATTAACAAAGGAAGACAGACAGACCATTATAACCCTTAAAAGTGTAGGTCTTTCCTTTAGAGAAATTGCAAAGAAAGCCAAGGTGTCAGTGAGTACAGTTTCCTACACCATCAAAAGGCACTTGGAACCTGGAGGAAACTCTGACAGGAAGAGGTCTGGCAGACCCAAAGCCACAACAGAATCAGAAGACAAGTTTCTGAGAGTCAACAGCTTGCGTGATAGGCGGCTCACAGGACAACAGCTTCAAGCACAGCTTAACACTGGTCGAAGTAAGCAAGTCTCAGTTTCAACTGTGAAGAGAAGACTTCGAGCTGCAGGTTTGACAGGTCGAGTGGCAGTAAGAAAGCCATTGCTAAGATGGCAAAATAAGAAAAGAGGCTTGCCAGGTCCATGAAGCACCGCCAGTGGACTACTGAAGACTGGAAGAAGGTCTTATGGACCGATGAATCAAAATTTGAAATCTTCGGTTCATCACGCAGGGTTTTTGCGCCGCCGAGTAGGCTTAAAGGATGGTTCCTCGGTGTGTGACACCAACTGTCAAACATGGTGGAGGAAGCGTGATGGTCTGGGGCTCTTTTGCTGGATCCAGAGTCGGCGACTTGCACAGAGTGAGTGGCACCCTGAACCAAAACGGCTACCACAGCATTTTGCAGCGCCATGCAATACCCTCTGGTATACGCCTAGTTGGTCAGGGGTTCATCCTACAGCAAGATAATGACCCAAAACATACCTCCAGGCTATGTCAGAACTACCTTAGAAGAAAAGAACAAGACGGTAGGCTTCAAATCATGGAATGGCCAGCACAGCCTCCAGACTTAAACCCCATCGAGCTGGTTTGGGATGAACTGGACAGAAGGGTGAAAGCAAAGCAACCTACAAGTGCAACACATTTGTGGGAACTTCTGCAACAGTGTTGGGAAGAACTTTCCGAACAATATTTGATTTCCATTATAGAAAGAATGCCACGAGTGTGTTCGGCTGTTTTATCTGCAAAAGGTGGCTACTTTGATGAGTCAAAAATGTAGATTAAATTTTGTTAAACAAAACGATTCCATGATTTCTTTTTTATCTCCAATTGTTTATTTGTTCTATGCTTTAATTTCAGAGTACATTGAGACATTAAACTGCGTAAATTTCAATAAAAACTGGAAAAATGGAGGTGTTCTAAAACTTTTGACCGGTAGTGTAAGTGACTCTGCAGCTGATGCATAGTTCACACACCCTAGTCTCTGTAAGTCGCCTTGGATAAAAGCGTCTGCTAAATAAACAAATAATAATAATAATAATAATAACCGGCGTCTGCGAGAAGGTGAACTGAGGTTATGCAGTTAAGAAACTACTACTATAGACCACAAACAAGTACAAGAGGTTATACACCTTCCTTTGTGGTGGTCCTGCTATGCTTTTGAACAATGTATTTTTAAATGCCTTCAATAATTAAGACATTCCTCTTTTCTGTGTTCAGAAGATATATTTAGAGCTCTGTTCTTCCTGTTAAAAGCAATGATATTCAGAACAGCAACCTACATTTGGTTCCATTAACTTGCAAGCAACAGATTCCCAAAGGTCCAAGCTGTCACCCTTTATTACTGAGAATACAAGTGAGATGCTCTTTATGGCTCAGAATGTCAATTCCTACCATTGAGCAATGGTGATAACACCCATGAATGAAAAGAGACAGCATGTGGTGATGTTAAAATATCAGTATAAACTGCACACTTTACAATACAATAATATAAAAGCAACCCCCACACCATCTTAAACTATTGATGGACGCTCATGTTTAACATAACAAAAAGCAGGCACATACAGCTCTGGCCAAAGGTTTTGCATCACCCTATAGAATTAACTAATTTGACTTCATAAAGTCGAATGAAACCTGCTGAATAAATGTTACGTTAACATATTGAGTATACCGCTTTGTAGTTTTCCATATACTTTTTGAAATCTAACATGAAATACTCAACAACTATTATGGCTTCAGGTAGACTTTTGCAATATCATTTTGTACTGTAGTTTCTTTGATTGCATGGTGTTATATATATATTATTTTTTTTTATTTTTTTTTTAATTATGTCTCAATCCTAAAATTCTAGGCAATGCAAAGCCTTTGGACATTTACAGAAATCATACATTTTTAAAGCAACAGTCAAACACACAACCTTGAAGCAAAAATAATACAGGCTTGTAAATGCCCCTTAAATAAAAGAGCAAAGCATGTGTCTTTGTTTAACATGTAGGTAACTGCATTATTAAGTCACAGAAATGACATATTTTAAGAGCTTATTGCCCAGAAAAATTTCAGTTGAAATGTGGGACCTACCTGTGGACTATTTAATGCCCCATAATTCAAGCCAGGTGTGGATGGTAGTGAGACAGACGGCGACCCTAAGGACGATGTTATAACTGAATATGGAGAGGCTAATCCATTGATAGGTGATCCTAGTGTGTTCATTGGGGATGTGAACGACCTTGAATTGTTGCTTGATGTACTGATCACTGATGGATGCCCAACCATGGTATTCATCGCACACTGTGATGGAGGATAGTTCATAGATGTGTGGTTAACCTGCACAGAAGAATCTGAAATCAGAACAGAACATTTGGGTTTCAGTTGATACCAATGTTGCAGTGTTAAACACAAGCAGCAGGACCCAATCAAGTTGTTTATAACCCACGTTATTTCCCAGCTCACTAATGCTGGCACTTTTTTGTTTGGTAAGTCCTTAATAAAAAAATAATAAAAAAAACTGTATTTACAGCAATTTTAGGAAGGGCACCACAGAATAGAAAAAATATAGCCAGACTGTAATTTCTTGAAGAAAATTACTGTAAGGATAATAAGCTGCCAATAGTGAAGTGGGGTCAACCATGCTAGTAGATCAAAACATTCTTCAGTGTGATATGTAAAGCAATGCCCAATCTCCAATACTTATTGTTTGTAAACATGAATGACAGCGTGACATTTAGATAGGCAAACACATTTACAGAATCTGTCAATCAAGAAGGTAATGTGACATGACATTTTAATTCTGTAATGTCAAATCATCAGGGCTGTTCACCACTGCACAAACATTTCCTTCAACGCAAACTGAGAGGTTTTAAAGCTTATTACATTGGTGCATTTGCTATTAATAATCATGACATAACTATCTTAGGAATAAATATTGAGAACACTATGTAACAGACACACCTAATAATAACATGTTTATGTTATTTATATATATATATATATATATATATTTATATACTATTTTTCGAGACATTTTCTCTATAAAATCAGATTTACTTTCTAATTGCTATCTTTAACTGCTAAAAACATGGAAAATAAACCTGTGAATTTGTGGAATAGAGCTACTGATCAATAGCAATAGTGATCAGAAAGTCTCCCCGACAGTTGCATTAATGTATCTACTGTAGGAAATCTTGCAAAAACTGAAAAAGGGTACAAGAACAATGTAGTCCTTTTTTTTTTTTTTTTTAGTGCCACGAGTTTCTACTGTATAAACCAAAAGAGAGAGGTTACACAACATTACTGCATGCGAGATCTATTGCATTAACAATTTAAATTGAATAAAACTAGTTGTCCATTTTGACTTCTCACTCAAAAGAACTTGCATTTTATCTAATACTAGACATTATTCTATTGAAAACAAAAGAAAAAGTAGCAAAGGTCTTTATATTTACTCACTTTCAGAGCCCTTCGGAAGCATCATGAAGGGATGGCGATTCCCATACATGTTTAGTCTTGTTACAGGTTCTTCTGCTGTTTCTATTCCAGCCATGCTCTAGTGTTTCAGTAGTGATCACATCCCTGAACAGTATCTCTCAGCACAGAGGGGCTGGCTGCTCAAATAAAGGTATTCTCTTAAAACAAAACACAGGCAGCCCCCCCTCTGTGGCAGTGTTGCACTGTGATTGAGCTTAGTGACTGAGCCTCTGCTGTCATGTGTGTCTTTGCCACACAAACGGAGATACGCACACCCACACCCACACTGCACTCTGGCGACACACAGCAACCGAACACTGTGCAAAGTCCAACGACCAAGCTTCTGTATTGCACAGAATGTCTTGAATTTCTTCTCTGCAAGTGCCTACAGGCGGTTATAGGGATTAATTTACTTTCATTCTCTTCCTTTTAATACTCAAGCACTGCCGCTATTCTTACAGAGTTGGGAAGTTGTTTAACAGTTTCAGGCACAACACTGATTTCCAAACAGAAAAATGACCTTTGGCCAGTAGTATCATAACTCATAGGTCAGACTCCCTCTTATCGCAATCTTTGTGTACCAAGTTTAAAGGCAATCGGCTCAAGTGCTCACCAACCCGGGGGCTGCAGAGCACAACTCCGGCAGCTTTAAAAATCGATTGGACATAGGCACACTGTAGAAATGCACACGCTAGCAAAGTTAAAACTGAATAATAATCCTCAAATACATTACCATCAAAACGTGTTTCATTAAAGCAATTCCTTCCAGAAAACAGCACTGTTTCACATGGCACTTTGTCACATAGTAAAACAGGCTTCTAGTGAGATGTTGAACCACCATACACACTGTACTGTTAAAACCTTTTATAAGGGTAACTTCAGTCACAAATGTGTATCTTTTTCAGTAACTAGTTTTCCATGCATCAGTTTTAATCTTTGCCTATGCAAATGCTTCAGACTTACATTGCATTTGTTTCTACAGTGCTGAATAGATTTGTATACAGTAGCTATTGTTTTTCGGGTGAGATGTAATTGTAAGTGACTCTGCAGCTGATGCATAGTTCACACACCCTAGTCTCTGTAAGTTGCCTTGGATAAAGGCGTCTGCTAAATAAACAAATAATATTGAAGCGTTTTACAACATATTTCTTCATGAATTTGTTTCAGTTAGCTTGTGTTCAGAAACGCAATATAAGTGACTCTGTTTCAGAAACCCAATAGACATTGTAATAGATTAACTAAACTACTATACTAGCTAACATTCAGACAATGTATTCAAGTACTATATGCAGTAGTACTGTAGTATTATTCCTGCTATATTAATAACAACAGGAGGAGGACCCCATTGTGAAACTGATACTCTCCTAAGAAGTCTATTGCTGGCTCTTCAATTCTGTTCTGAGAATATCAGCGTTTGAAATGATTCTTTTTAACTGCTGGCTGACACCGATTAGCATAATGTAGTGAATACCGTACTGCTGTACATGTCCTTAATATTATCATGTGTGACTGTAATACTCATGATCATAATCATTGGATCACTTTTAATGTTAATGCATAGTTTACATTACTATTTTCTCTAACAGGACTATGGGCCACATTAGATGGATTACCAATGGAGTATACCGTGACTGTCAGAATACATTTGTACACTTCTAAATGAGATTGATGTCTAATCAGCTGTGGCACTAAATCCTCTTATCCCTTCATAAGCACCTCTAGCCAGTTTATCAACCGAGAGGCCAGCTGTCTAGGGAGAGGGAGACATTTCCAAACGTCTCTGTGATTGAAGATATTAAAAGGAACCAGATTAAACTGAGCCACTAGAATCGCTGCTACACGCTGGAAAGTACTGAAACTTTTGACACATTTAATAAGGTTGCTGCTTTATAAAAACTCCTAGTCCTCCAGTTAAATGCCCTCTGAATAACACAAATGCCACACTGGCAGAGATTGGGCTCAAACTGCTCCTACTTCCTTGAGCAAGAGTTTTCAAAAATAACATGACAAGCAGTAAAAACATGTTACATAAACTAACATGGACATTTGCAAGTGTCAACATGATCTAGCTCTTGTATCACCACGGAAAATACGCACAAAACCTTGCAGAAATAGAAACTGCTTGCAAGTTTCTTTTTTTTTCATTAAGAATGCATTGATCAGTGCTACTGGTCTGCTGAATTGACAGAATCACAGATGATTCTTCTGGTGATCATTTTTTAAAAAATATATATATTTTATTCAAGCCTAATAATTTATAATAATATACAGAACAGAATCACCAAATAACCAGCACCCTCTTTCCATTGACATTGCAACAGCCTCTTGAGCAGCATCTCAACCACCCTGTCTTGGGTGTGCGGTCAACTCTCGGAAGACTACTTTGTAATGGGACGGAAGCAGGACCCTGAGACAAATGAAGTCACCTACTGTAAGCACAACAAACCCATTGTTTCTATTCTGGCTTTCCAAAAAACCCAGCTTTTGAAATGCAGTCAGTAATAAAAGGTCAATTGTTGATCAATAAAAAAATGACTGAGTTTAAGCATGAGTGAATCAGACATACAGGTAAACAGCAGCTTGATGCTGGATATCCATGAAGGAGATTATATTGGCAGAAATGACATTCCCATTTGATCACTGACTGTGAACCAGTAAACACTGTTCTTCACTGCTAAACAGCAGAAATACTGTATATTATCAATAAAGAAACACCTGACTATACAGCTGCTTCACTATTAACCAAACATCTCTCAATTTCATGAATTAATTTACAGATCTTTCTGCCTGCAGCTTCTATAATTTCTATGTAAAATTCCTATTCATCGTTTACAGCAAAGCACCCTTCGGGTTCTTTTAGGGTGCACCTAAAATCTTTTACTTGATTGTCTGTTCACAAGCAGAACTAAGGCAGCTGTATTCATGGTGTGTTCTTATCCAGATCCCAATCTGGGGGATAAACCAAACAGATCATGAATAGTAACACTTAGAACCTGTTCTCAAATTACAAAATACAACATTCCTGTTCAGGAGGGGGAATCTACTTCAACTCCAAAAGACTGCATCCTTAGTGTGTGCAAACACCTACTACTGTAGCAACCTAGGGCAACTCCCATCTGCCTGGGCAGGCTCGGAGGAATCACTGCAGATCAGTGCTGCATGCATGGCCATCCCATTCACTGGTACACACCCCTACCACTTCTGGTCATGTGATGGCTTTTATTATCTATAAATAAAATCCCACCTGTTGTTTGTCTTTCTCTGGAGCTTATAACTATACTGCTGGTGTTTTCCCTCAGGAGTCATGGAATACAATGCTGTACTGTGAAGCCAATATCTGGTCTTCATCCAAAAGGTCTTATAACTAAAATATGGCAGCCATATTAGGTGACATACCAAATAAAACTACTGTTACATTTTGTCTACCAGACTAAAAAAATCCGATATGATGTGTTGAAAGATCGTCAGAGGATTTAGAGGGGTACATACTATGAAAAATCCTTAAGCTAAATTCCTTTAAGTTGCTATTTTTTCAAGAAATGTATCACTCACATGCCCCCACACTAGCTGTCTTTCCCTGAATTAACTGTGGACACATATTGCCTACAACAAAAGATAGCACTGTCTGTTACATACAGGAACTGCAGCTCAATCTGTTAAAGTTTATTAGCAGTTAACAGTTAATGAAATCCAATGGTGGTGAACAATGATATCAATGATTCAGCTGATGGACTCACTGAATAATGGATTTACTGGTGTAACAAATTTATCAAAATCATCATTTTTTGTTACAAATCAACTCTGTTAAATCACAATGTACCCATGCTTGTTTCTATTCTAACATGTGTCAACTGTTACTGCAATAAATGACTTTGTCATAGCACTGCTTTACAAAATGTGGGACTAATTCAATAATTGGACAATTCAAAGACAAATGCAGTTTTCATTCCTGGGTAGTAATTGGCTACACCTGCCTGTAGCTGGCTTAAGGGCTTGTGCACATTCTGTAATTAGATTTGTTAATCAGACAGAGGTGTCCACATGGCCAGATAAATCCCCAGAGGTGTTTTTTTTTTTGGCCGAGGCTAGGATAATTGGCAATATGGAAGACCATAGGAGAAACTTTGCTTACAGAAGCAGAGATGGATACTCCCAGTCCTCAATAAAAATGTTCCATTTTCCATGCTGTCTCTCATAACCAGTGAATAAATACAGAGGAAACAAGTATGTGCTTAAATTAATGAAACATGGAAGCAAGCCCCTTTGAAAACAGTGTGATCCAACTCTTACTGGTCTTGTCTAATGTCACAAACCTGTCCAACACATTTTGGAACAGATCCATGCAAAAACCCTACTTTAATGAAGAAAATACTGTAGCCTCCTGTTCACTGTACTGTAGAGGAGGACAAATGCCCAGATTAAGCTAAGTGAGGATCCAGCTGGGCTCTCTGCTATTGATAGCTATAATTACATTCAGAGTACAGATCTGCTGGCATTTATCAGAATGAATCCCTTTGGGGGAAGTTCTTTATCTTGGAATCCTGCCAAACCAGAGCAGTTTCATTGTAAACAATACATTACTGCAAAAGGAATCCATTCATTTACCTCTTAATTACTAACAGGCAAGGAATTGCAGAAACGCTTTTAATTAATTGGCCATTAGGGCAGAGACATTGAAGTGCCTCTGTCTTTTTTGAGGACTCGGAGCAGATGTTATTGTAATGCAGACATGACTTCATGCACCTGATTATGTACGGATAGCTAGCAAACAGAAAAACATATTATTATAAATACACCTACACAGTAACATATTAGCTTCATTTTAAAATAAACCAGCATTTGGTAAATATTCACATACATTTTCTAAAAGGTGCTTTTACCTACCTGGCTACCTGCACTCATCAACATCTGAATACACTGACTGTAAAATATGAAATCCGTATCTATTGCTACAGAACTGTATAGCTTAGCCATGTAACTTTATTAGAAAATTTATTAAATAACTTTTGATATTCATTTGATAAATTTGTTCTGGACTGTCATTAGTTTATTTAATCCATCAAAACAGAAATAAAAATTATTCTGGAAACATGGTCCTTCAATCCCTGAGTAGAAAAATAAAAGAAAGTATTTATATTATTTGAATTACCGCCGCCCTTGAATAAGCGCCACACTCAGATATCAGATTTGTAATAAACGCTGCTCTCAATAATGAAACTTTTTTTCCCTACCCCAGCTCAGGTAAATGCAGCACTTAATAACGAGATGTATACAAAACACAGTATGGCAAAACATTACAAATAGAAACAAAATTAATTGAATAGGGGCTCCCGAGTGGCGCATCCAGTAAAGGCGCCCACGGAGTGCAGGATGCGCTCTATAGTCTGGACATCGCGAAGTTCGAGTCCAGGCTATTCTTTGCCGACCGAGTGACGGAGCTTCCAGGGGTGGCGCTCAATTGGCCGGCGCCGCCTCGGGGAGGGAGGGTTAGGTCGGCCAGGGTGTCCTCGGCTCACCGCGCACCAGCGACCCCTGTAGTCTGGCCGGGCGCCTGCGGGCTTGCCTGTAAGCTGCGTTGTCCTCCGCCGCTGTAGCTCTTGGGTGGCTGCATGGTGAGTCTGCAGTGTGAAAAAAAAGCAGTTGCCTGACAGCGCAGGCTTCGGAGAACAGCATGTGTTCGTCTTCGCCCTCCCGAGTCAGCAGAGGTGTGGTAGCGGTGAGCTGAGCCTAAAAATAATTGGCCATTTCCAAATTGGTGAGATAATAATAAAACAAATTATTGGCAACGACTAAATTTATATATATATAAAAAAAATTGAATAAACTTGAATAAAATGAATTTAGAAGAATACACTTACACACTGGGGCATACTGGTGTTTAACTGTAGTTAATGGAACCCAAACAGAAAAAGAACATCGTAGGTATGCAGCACTAGGTACTGATACTGGTGTAGGAGTAAATACAGCAGCACTAAATGGTGTTTAACTGTAGTTAATGGAACCCAAACAGAAAAAGAACATCGTAGGTATGCAGCACTAGGTACTGATACTGGTGTAGGAGTAAATACAGCAGCACTAAAATACACACATATACATATATATATATATATATATATATATATATATATATATATATATATATATACATATACATATACATATATATATACACATATATACATACATATATATATATATATAGGAATTAGCATGAAAAGTAATACATTTTAGTTGTAATGCAGGAGCTGTATGATTATTACAGTTTCTTAAATGCCTTTTTGTTTTGGTTGTATGCACTGTATTTTGGCTAATAAGAGATGCTGCAGAATCCTGATCCAGACAGGAAGTTCGGAGAGTGGGGGGTGTGGCGTTTTGGAGTGTCAATGGGGAGCAGAAGCTAGGTAGCTCTCGCTGTGGCGTTGCTGTTTCAGGGATAGCCACGGGATGAACTCATCTTCCTCACCGAAGCCCTGCCTGAATCAGGAGACCGTGAGCGTTTAGTTGTCTTGCTGATTGAAGAGAAAGAAACACACTGTATATTAAAGAGTTAAGAAAATAAGAACATTTACAAAAGAGAGGCCATTCAGCCCATCTTGCTCGTTTGGTTGTTAGTAGCTTATTGATCCCAGAATCTCATCAAGCAGCTTCTTGAAGGATCCCAGGGTGTCAGCTTCAACAACAGTTCAGCCCTGCGACTTAGAAACTGCTGTAAGAAAAGAACGGGAAAATAAACCAACCTCCTTGGTGTTGAATTGATATTCTCTTGTTATTATTTCCCTCTCCACGCTACACTGGTATGTGACCTCACCTAGTCAAACACTGATCTGATCTGCGAGCTCTACAGCTCAGTTTAAAGTTGTAGGACCATCCTGATCAAGCTGTATCTGCAGAAATAAACTTCAATATACACCTCCCTCAAATACCGTAAAAAAACCTAATAAGAAATTGCGCTTTTCAAAAGCCACAGCCCTTGAATAAATGCTGCAGCATTTTTCTTAGCAATTTAAAATAAATGCTGTGGTGTTAATTCAAAGTAATATGGTATATGGACATGGTCTGTATTGTGTATATCAATAAAAATCATGATTTTAGCAAACGTCAAAACCACGTTGTAGTTGCCAACTTGCCTAGTTACAACATCAATGAATTGTAATGATCACTTTTGCTCATGCCCCACCAAATATCCTTTATGATCCAACACAGGAATTTATATTTATAGAAAGCAATTTAAATAGTCCCAACTGGTGATCCAAGTGCAGAAAAAAAACAAAAACAAAACAAAAAAAACATGAAATCACATTCCCTTTGAGTTAGAAAGAGAGTGTTTACCCTGCATTAGTCACATCCATGCTGTTGGTGACAAAGCACAAGGAAAAGAGAAAACTCTTGAGCTAAAGCAAAACAAAAAAATAATCAAATAGGGAACCCAGAAGGAAAAGAGCTCAGTGCATATTGAAGAGAAGCATCAGACAGCATGACGAACAGGGGCTTTACACAAGCACAACACAGAACAACCAGCTGGAGAAGAGCACAGAAAGAAACCGGGTCAGGAAACACACATGCAGACTTCTTCCCAGGAATAAAAAGGTAGTAGAGATACTGTAAAAGCAAATAAAACAGAAATACCTGAAGAATGTAAATGATTAAATTTACAGGATGTGTAAACGTGACTTGTAAATTGTGACACAATGACCACAGCCCCCCTAAATGGCTGTGAGTACAGTAATGTATCTTTGATGTAGTGACACACATTGCATGGTATTGTAATGATTATTATTAAAACTAGCGTGATCGACTAACAATATCATAGTGTCAAATTTAATGACCTAAACAGTGCCGATTGCCATAAAATATATAAGCCTTTTTTTTTTTTTACAGACCTTATTTTACTGCATTTTAATGTATGCAGTAATTTTAATAAATGCGTCAACAAATTACCTCTGGAGGGAAACCCCAGCAGGATTAATTTTGAGTTAAAGGGTTGAAGGTATTTAGAACTGCCGTCTTTCACCAGCATCAGTTATGGATTTCTATTTTTATTTTAAATGGATTCTTTACTATTACAAATTACCTCTGGAGGGAAACCCCAGCAGGATTAATTTTGAGTTAAAGGGTTGAAGGTATTTAGAACTGCCGTCTTTCACCAGCATCAGTTATGGATTTCTATTTTTATTTTAAATGGACTCTTTACTATTTATTAAACATTTTCTAATTCCCTGCGCTAAAAAGACATCCCCTGCCTGTCCTAGTTGGGATTAAATCTACATGTAGAGAATACAAATCAACAAAGCGCAAAGAAGATTTAAGATAATTCCTGCCCACGCTTAGCAGCTTATTCAGCTCCTGGTGGGGCTCAGAAACGGTTAGACGCACCCAAGCTTAAAGAGTAAGTAGTGGGGTTCTGAAAAAAATAGTGGTAAACGTCCCCATGTGTTGCTGCAACTGTTTAAATAATGTACAAGTGATTTTTCAGCATGGCCGCTCTAGTGCACTGGGGTTTGAGATCTGTGCTCTAAATCGCTGCAGGAAGAGCGATTAAAAAAAATATATATATCTACAACATATCAACATATCAACTGCTCTGGCTTTTCTTTTCCATACCACACCACATCATGGATCGTTATTTTGGTATTACTTGTTTGACAATGTGGGCAATACTCTTTACACAATCAGTGTACCAGAGTAGCCATTTTGAAAACAGGCTTTAAAGTTATAAGTGTAAAAGTGTAAAAAATAAAAACAAAAAATCATAATATGTATATATTTAAAATCCTTTTTGCATTTCAGTAACAAAAAGCAGATACTACAGCATAGCTGTACTGTTAAAAGATGACCTGAAATGTAGGCTATTTGCATGTAATGATAACAGGGTACTTACAGTGAATGTATCCTGTAGCTCCACTGAGTTTCTCATTAGGAGTTGAACACTTAGGGTCCCACATGTCAGTATGAACCAACACAAAGGGACAAGTACACTCACTGAGCAGAGCGTTGCAACCAGTGATTGGGCACAGCAAAGTGGATGAGGGTGGATGGAGAGAGAAAAGTCTGTACCTATTGCTGGATTAGAGAGATTATCTTCAGATCAGTCCAAAAGGAACCGTTTATTACAACAGATCAGATTATTTTGTCTCTGGCCCTGTTTTAAAACAGTGCTTATCTGAGTGCTAAATTCAGCACTTCATTTTCACCAATGCTTTAAGGCTTGTAAAACATGAACTAATGTATAACAGAAATGCTTTCTACAATACCTGTAGCACAGAGTGAGGGGTTGCATTTCAGTTTTTATAAACTGTGTCAAATTACACTGCGTGTGAAGACAGCAGCAGATGGGTATAAAATATGATTTGCATTAAACACATTGTACTGTTATACAAGTAACATCATCTGTTGTTTAATTATTTCAACAGTGTTTAATGGATCTGAATCTGGTTGTGGGATGTACAATTTTCCATCTTGGACCAATGTACCCAGGTCTTATTTATTGAAAATAACATAAACAATATTGGTAACATTGTGGTCTGTTATAATTCGTAAATCAACATAAAGTCAACATATTTATTAGGAATGGATTCTTATAAATAATGTGTGACAACAATGTTAATTACAAAACTCAGAAGGTCCCGTACAGTACATGCAAGGACTTAAAAGTGTGCCTTCTTTGTATAAGTTCTTTGTTAATAGTGCTGGCCTGGGACAAATACCCAAATATTAGAACAAACATTTCTTGACATGTATTCAAAGGCATGTCTGCCAAAAATGACACAGCTGATAGAAATTAGAAATACCTATGACAACATGTTTTGCCTTGCACCAATTTACCGCCTTGCCAGAATTTGCGCAAAACAGTTTCAAAAATGGCAAGTGAAAAAAGAGCTCTTTGATGTGTAGGATTAATAAAACAAACAAAAAAGAGGATTAACCAGCTCCTCTTGACCCTTTCTTTGAACAGTTTTAGACAGCAGGAAGTAAACAGTCCAGATTAGGATGCACACACATACTGCAGAGAGCTCTACCTTGAACCGCTGATGGCGCTTCACATTTTGGAAGCAAGTCAGAATCAGTTTAATTTAAACTACTAGATGACATCCTTTGTTTTGTAGTTAATTCACTTGGGTAAACTAAGGCCTTCACAACTTGGGATTTTTTTTTTTTTTTTAAAATACAGCGTTACATATAATGGCTTAGATTACGTTTTGCAAATGAACGAATATTCGAATACCGGTCTGAATTTAGAGCAGATATCCAGACATGACAATACCATGTTCATCCCAATGCTAATAGTTAGTAGTTCAAGTTGTGTAATATGAAGTTTTTTGTTCCTCTAATAGCTAACAATCTCCCAGTTCCCAGTCTTCACCTCTAACCTGTATGATACACTCCCTAATGTGTTACAGCACCACAAATACACACAATTGTTCTGGAGAGAATCCAGTCTACATCACTGGTGAATCAGTTCAATGCGCTACAGTAAAACAAAGGTGTAATGTGGATGTCAGCACTGAGGAAGTGCATTAGAACTGCAATCTGAGCTGCCTACTGACCTGTCTTCCTTAAGACCCCTTGCAAAATAGAGCGATTTGAATACCTAAGAGACAACATAGGCATTGTGTACCTTTACTAAGAGTGTGTTCATGAAGACTTGAGTTGAGGCAAGCGACAGAAATGCTCTGAGAACAGCATCTCATACACATGTATGCAGTGATAAGGCTGAACTTGAGGAGCATTGGGTTCCTCTGGAGACAGACACAAAGCACCCCTTCTCCTGTTTGGATTGTCATCTAATAAGCGGAATAGTTTAAATTCATTTTTGCACATGGCATAAACCCTTGTTGTGTTAACAAATATAGCAGTTCCAGGTTATGTGTATTTGTGTCATCACACTGTAAATAATTCTGAACTAATCAATGTAATAATTAACTTCATTATACGTGTCCTTATTTAAACAAACAGGGTACAACGGCCGTTTTTTCCCCCCTGTATTGTACCTCAGACAGTTGCACTTATAAAATTTTATGTAAATGCCTACATGTGTTTTTGTCTTACCATAGCTGTGCAGCACTAAAAGACACAAACATAATACAATTAACTCGTTGATGCAATACCCTGGGGCTAATCATGACATTACATACATCGAAGATCGCTTGACTGGGCAAACACTCAACAATTTACAAAGTTTATTAATGATGACATTAGGCTGCTTTTGGGGGTTGGAGATGAGCAATATACTATGTGAGGTTAACATGGTAAAAATTATTATCTGGTTCAGAATTAACTATGTGTTAGACTGGCATTGTACCAAACATCCAGTAAAAAGTTAACTAGACTGATTTTATTCCTCAACTGTCCTTCAATCCTTTCAGCTTCTTTCTCCACCTGCGTGCGCAATAAACTATTTCCTCATATTATTACCACACATATTCTGCTGTTTCCAAGGCGGATTCTGTTTTAAATTTCGTCTCTGCTCAACACTTATGAATGACATCAGCTCAGTCAAAACCAAAAAATATATATTATTTTTGGCAACTGAAATATGTACAGCTGTCCATAGAGTCAGTGAATCTAGTTATTTATATTAGCAGCTTTCACTCCTGGTCCTTGAGTACAGTACTCAATGATTTTTGTTTTAACCTGGACTAAATGTGGTTTAAAAATGCATAGCTTACGGTACTGAGATTGATTTCTCTAGGGTCTACAGTATGTTCATCACCAGACAACAATGCAAATTAAAAAGTGAAATGGTCAGAACAGAAACTGTGCCAGTTGGGGGTACTTGAGGACCAGGGTTGAAAACCACTGCTTTATAATATCAATTGGTTCGATATCAGAACCCAATGCTAATGACAGCCAACTATAAATCCAATAGGCTCTCAAAAGAAGGAAATCGCTGACAGTAACACCAGCAAAGTTCATGGTCTCTCTCTATAAATGTAACTTAACCCAACAAACACATTCTATGGACTAATTTTCCATAACAAACACCTGATTTACTGCAATAAACTGTAGGTCACAATAACAAAAGTAAACGGCGGTTTACAGTTACAAGCGTACTGTGGTCCCTTCGTATAGGTTACATGTTTTCAGTTACAAGAATTAAAACAGGACCACATATAAAACACCCATATTACTTAATGTGCCTTTTGTTACCCTACTATCATAATATAACCCCATTCACTCCAGTTGACGACAGCACTAAAGAATGCGATACAATCCACAGCATCAAATACTATTTTCACAGACTAAATGCAATTTATAATTGTTTCATCTTTAACCTCGTTTCAGCTGGTGCATTTCCCCAAAAGGTAAAACATTGCTACAAGTCAAAATCCAATTGGAATGCACGCAAAGCAAAGGTGAACTTTCTCCTCAGTTCTGGTCGCAGATACTAACTATCCCATTTCATTCCAGACTAATAAATAAAGTCTGCAAACAGTTTACTACCCGGACTCAGACGCGCTAGGAACGAAAAGGCCATAAATTACATAAACTGTAATTAAAGTGCCAACCCCTGACCCTGTCTGAGAGCGAGAATTTCAATCACCTGACTTAACACTGGCACAAACGTCTTGTCAATAAACAAGACAAGTGCTAACTAAATAGAAAACAACAATCAGATTATATCCAGTCTAAAGTCCTATGATGGAATTCAGTTTACCCAATCGTTACAGGAACTCACAAATAGGCTACGCCATACAGCATATGCATACACTCACCAAAGAGTAAACTCGTGCAACAGAATAGGCGATAAATAATGTTTTGACTTTTAAAAAAAAAAAAAAAAAAAAAAAAAAAACACTTACTGAGATGCAGAAACGATTCATTATTATCCATAGTGTATGAGTTACTGCTGTGTTGTTTTCTTAGGGTTGTTGTAAAAGCAACGCCGTCACAGACAGCATCTCCCTCTGAATTCCTCGCTGGCCGACTGAACTCTCACTACTCCAGCACAGCTGGCGCACAGAGGGGCCTCGCTAAGGGGGTGGCGAAAGATGAGATTTTCTCATTGACAGCAGAATTCAATGGGCTCCAAGTTACTCGGTCATTCACCACTATAGCTTATAGACTTTCTGCAAAAATGAACGAACGTTAAATATTGTACTTATATTTGTGTCTATTTTTTTAAAATATTTTTTAAATTATTTTGTATTCATCGTGATGCAATATATATATATATATATATATATATATATATATATATATATATATATATATATATATATATATATATATATATATATATAATTACCAAAAACCTGTCTATGAAAGGGAAACATTCTGAATTCACAGACTTGAGACTGCAGTTCCCCATGGACGGAACCTGGAAGCAATGCATTATTTTAGCGTTGAACTCCATCTCAAAATAGTCTGTCAGTATTCTTAGATTAGAACATTCATCTGTAAATCACTGTGCAACTTAAACAACATCAGTCTACTTGTATTTGTACAATGCTGAAACATTGCAGCTAATTATTAAAAAAGGAGTTTTCAGTTTATCAGTTACTTTTCTTCTTCTTTATATAAATAGATACAGCAGATTATAGATTATAGCTGTATTTTTTTTCATTTCACTAGTTGTTAAACAGTTAAGTAAAAAAGTTGCGTTTCTTAATACCATTTATTGATAATGATTGCATAGTGTGTTGTTGTTTTTTTTTTAACAAATAACAATAACAAACATATTTACTTGATTTGAATTAGTAGTATATATTTTAAAACGCCGTGTTTGAGGTTAAAAGAGACACAACCTATTATGTTTGTTTGCGAGTTAGAAGTTCTGATTGTATGTCTGGAGACCACTTGGAGCTCCCCTAGCTCTTTTCGCGGAGTGAGGGGTCATTTCAGGGTGAGCTCTCGGTACCTCAGAAGGTTACACAGGAGTCACCAGCATTCCCAATCTTGAACTATGTTTGGGAGACTCTGCTACTGTTGGGGATGACCACTCACCCAGCTCGTCAATCTAATGGAAAAGACATCTCGGCTCCCACCCTTGTAAAGACGCACCATAAAGGAGCACAGGAGGATGCTAACACGGATGAATGGCTTTTTTCCCCAACTCATTCCACACTACTCAGGCCTTTTCATGTCTCCCCTTTTAAATAATGAAATTCATGAAAGTCAAAGAAAAGGGCTAAAATGGCAATTTATCAACCTGTTCCTTTTATCTCCTAATGGAGGCACATGGTCTAGGGACATAACCCTCGTTTTGTTTTCTTCTCATCCTATTTTAACTGCTAATGGGTGTGTAAAACAAGCTTTCTATGCTTGTCTTAGACTTTTCATTTTACACCAATGTTTCATTCTCCTTGTGTAACTATTTTCCATAATAATAAATAAATATGTTTTTTTCCCACAGCCAAACACTTCACGTTCAATTTAGGTCTGAATATATAAATGCTGTGCTAATCTAACCTAGTGGTATTGAATTACTAAATGTATGTGAGTCATTTAAATTGATAATAAAAACAGGAATAATAATAATTTAAAAAAAACAAAAACTGTTTATTGTTCTGGAAATTCTAATGTACCCAATACATGTTAATGACGTGTAGAAATAATAATAAGTAAACTACAACAATTCAGTTTAAAACATTAGATCTAAACAATAACATTTAGATAATTGTTTGAAACAATATTTTTATAAAGACAGTAGGTTGTAAATACAAAAAAAAACAGTACCTCTTTGATGCTTTAAAAATCTCAAAGAAATGAAAAAGACAATATTGCAATATATTTAGCAAACCGAACATGACAATAACTCCAGATTATTCAATATACTCTGGTTACCATACCCCCATCAGCATCCATCACCACCTAAAACCCCAAGACCCTCCCCCACAGTTATGTGAATGAAACAAACCTCCTGCAGAAATCCTTTTGTATTCAAACTAGCCAACCAAACAATTACCTCTGCACTAATCCCTCACCCAACAACAAACCCGAACCACCTGTCAACTCATCCTACCACAGAGGCAACTGTATCACTTTACAGTGTATCAAAACTCTGCTCTTTTGCTGGCAATAGCATTGTGCTGTACTCTGTTTTAAAATGGTCTATGTCTTTTGAACATTGCAGTGATTACAAGCAGCAGAAGCAATCATATAGGTTTTGTCACTAGATTATAACCTTTTTTTATTACATGGCTTGGAACTGGCTTATATAAATATATTATACCGCAGATCACAAGATGGCCTCATGTCCAGTTGACATTAGCTGCTAGATTCACTCCCTGGTTGTCAGTTTTCTCTTCAATAATGACTTAGCAAACCAGCTGTTATACCCTAAACATGTCTATTTATCACAATTAGGCTATTTGTAATTCCTTTCAATGTCTGGATGGGAAAGATTATTTGCTGTTAGTCCTAATGGATAGATCTTACATTTGGAAATTTAGAATAAGAGGGCGCTGTTTAAAGATAACAGTTTCAGTGACCTTCTCAGGGGAAAATGTTGGTTTAAATAAGAAAAAACAAAATCTAAATTAAAAAAAGTGCAATTAACTTTTTACAAATGTGTAATTGCAAGTATAATACAATCTGTAAATTAAAATAACCACTGAACTATTGCGAGATAGATAGACAGACAGATAGATAGATAGAAAGATAGATAGATAATGCTGAAATCAAGAAAAAAGTTATAAAAATGCAGCCCCTCCAATCTAGAAATAGGGTTTTGTTTTAAATGGCAAATAATCAGTGATATCATTTGGGAATGGGTCCATTGCAAATCCCTTATTATGAAATGACTCTTACACCATACCTTCTGTTCACCACAATGTAACTTCTAACTGCTCTTAGTCAAACTCGCTTTTAAACTGCAGAGTGTGCTGTAAAAATAACACAATTGATTAATTTATTCTTCTGTATGCTTTCAAGCATAAAGATCTATAACCTAAAATTTCTCCTCTGAGGTTCGGTTTGCATTGTATCCTCTTGCGAATAGCACATCAAAAGACACACATTGCGCAATAGCGTTCATCACAACCCCCATCAAAATCTCCTGAAGGAGTGAACCACTCTACAGGAAAGGCCAAAACAACATCCCATCAATCACTGCTTACTGGCCCTGGAAGTTAATCATAAATCAAACCCTTAATCAACAGCATTGACTGGCAAACTCCAGGGATCCAATCAAGCACAGCCCAGCTATACAGCAGTATCCAACACACAAGGACTTATTATAAATAACTTTACCATCTGCACAAAAAAAATGATACTACTGGAAATTAGGATGTTATAGGATCTAGTTGTTCAGTTGTGAGTATCTAGTTTTAGTAACTCATGTTTTGCTCCCATTGGGGATATAGGTCTCGAATGGGCAGTTTTTAAAGAATTTTATAACAAACATGTGTTTGAATTTGAAAACAGACTTCTGGGACTACACTAAGTTTCTCGGACAATTTGACCCAGGAAGTGCAAGACAGGCTAAATAATAGAATGAATTGCAAACAGCGATTTATTTAACCTAGTGTAGTACCAGCTATCATGTTTAAATACTGATACTTGTTGGCTAAAACATGTGTTTTTTTTTCACAATTGCACATTTGAGACCTTTACAATGAATGGATTTGCATGGTGGAGAAAATCTATGGAACTTTAATTGTAATACAAATGACAAATTTAATGAAATGTTTGGATGCCCCACATTTTAAACAGTGCTAATCAATTTGATAAAAACTACTATCTAACTTTTTTTAAAAGGTTTCAAGTCCAGACATATAAATCAGCCATTTAGATGTATCATGGGTCAGTAGCATGGCGACCAAACACATAAAGGCAGTACTTAGAGGACTCTTGTTGTCAGACTGTCATGGTGAGCATAAATTCAGAGTATGCCATACAGTCTAGGAAATGACCTTAGAAAAAATAAAAATAGGAAAGGAACAGAGGTAAGGATAAATGTATATTAAAAAAAAAAATGTCCTTCCCATAATGTGTAATTCACAGCCAATTAATGTTTAATTTGCTGAGAATAAAAATAATACTTTTTTTTTTTTTAAAACAACAAAATGTTACACAGAAAATATTTTCTGAACAGCTTGGGTGAAATGGAAACATATGTAACATTTTGTACGCAGTATCATAAACCTGCGGCAGGCAATTTATATTTCATTTCATTCTTCAGTCAAAACATACTGTGGTAATGATGACAAGATGTCATACAAATGACTATGGCCAAGATAATTCATTGTTGGGGTCTTAGAAATCATTTATGGCTACAGAGGAAAAAAATATACTTATAATATAGTAAAAAGCATGCATTTATCATTCCTTTAAAATACTTTATCCTTCTAGTATTGTGCTTTACTGTTGAAATATGGCATATCTTTATTATTAATATTTTTTACAATGATACCAGTTACATTTTTGCAATGTAAGCCTGTCTTGTACTGTATATTGAGAAGTGAGCCTGTCCTTGTAGATTAACAATGTCTCATACAGACCGCATTAAGCAACACTGTTTTCTAATTAGATTCGCTTTTTTTAAAGTGTAGCATTTCACAAGGTCACACAGACTGTACTGTCGCTATGGTAATTTCAGAGTTTAATCGATTTACAGAGATGTTGTGGCAGAGCAGGGCTCTGCCCTTGGAAATACTGGCAGGGATGGAGTTAAATTCTCCTCCATGCCCAGGTTGATTGCGTCAGGTGGGAGCAATCAATCCATTAATTATTCAATTATCATCCAGCCACCTGGCATAAAAGGAGGCTTCAGCCTCCCAGTAAGGGGGAGAGTTCTAGAAGGAGAGGAAGCAAGTGTGTTTTTCTGTGTGCCGGGTTTGTTAATTTTTGTAATCCATTGAAGGTAATGCCCAGCCTGGAAGCCTTATTTTTGTAAGTTTTGTTTTGTGCTTATTGTCTGTGTTTTAGAAACCTTTTGTTTGGCCCTTGTGCCTGTTTATTTTGTGTTTTTTGTGTATTAAAAGCTTTATTTTGAACTTTTCACACTGTCTCTGAGTCTCAACCTCTGTCATCCTGTCACAGATGTAAACTGTGAAAAAAAGTAGCTGAGTCTGTTCAGCAAATTAACCTGGGGTCATTCCAGCTCAATGAATATAGACTATTTCTCACCTGCCCATCTCAGGTTTATTTCAGGTACATAAGAGGTACTGCACTGTATGTAATAGTTCCAGGCTTTAGGTTATTAGACTGAAGGGGTTCTGAGCAACATACCTTTTTTTTGTTTGCCATATTTTCAGAAATCAACAGCTCAAAAACAATTACAACTATCTTGAAATCTAACTTGAAAAATTATGTTTTTTTCATCCAAAAGTGAGTCTGTACACCATTCAAATCAGAAATGCCTGTATTACAGTATTGGTTTTGTAGGGTTTTTATAATGTACAGTATGTGCCACTGAAAAGGTAAGACAATACTGTATATAATCATACTCAATTAGGTTTTTGTTTGGTCACTGCTAACTATGAACGTATTTAAAATAATAGGTGCTTTTTTAAAATAATAAATAAATGGGCCCTGTAATCCTTATCTGTGTTTAGATTTCAACAACGCCACTAAAGTCACGTCTTTGTTGACACACGAGTGTTCAAATTTTCCTCATTGATGTTAGCATGGATTAGAGCTAGGTTCTTAACAGTTACTTTTGACAGGTGGACCCTGGTGGTGATTTGAATAAAGACACACCTGCAGGTCTCTATGATATATAAAGTGGTGTGCTGTCATGTTATGTTGGCTTGCAGATTAGAGCATGAAACTTCTAAATCCTTTCATTTACTCTTGGGCTGAGCTAACACAGTAACTTCTCGTTCAAGCAGTGATTCTTTTATATTCAAGGACAAATCCAAGGTCAGACTTAAAGAAACATTTGTAAAATGAGTGGATGGATCAGGTTCTGAAAGGATTTTGACAGGACCACCTCAGGCTAATCTGAATGTGTCCTTAGGGAACCAATGAGATTATAGTTTAAGCACCTGCTCTTGAGCCACAGATGTAAATGTGATGATTTGTGTTTAATTAAGGAATCATTACCTAATACTGTACCTAGAAAGAGATGCTTAACTCATTTGCAGAGCACCCACTCTGCACTGCAGATGTTTGATTTTAATGTCATGGTAAACACATTTTAGAGTAACTTCGGTCTAGTATGTCTGCTGCTTAGCATATATTTTGTCATTGGATGTGGGCTTGTATGCCAAAGTAAATTTAAATCAGGACCAGAACTGAGAGGGTTTAGTGAGAGAATGAGGCTGAGTCACACCTGCTCAAATGTCACATCTCTCAAGGCACATTATCAAGGACTGTGCCATTGTCTGCTTTCAGTTTAACAGTGTAGAATAGCCGTTTACGCAATGATTCAATTTGACTCTCAGCACCAAGTAACTTTGCGTAAAAAATGACCCTACCATAACTGATAAATAGTTCTAAAGTTTTATATGGAAAAAAGACAATGATATAAGGGTATACCCAAGACCGAAACCCCATTCAATCCAGTATTTTCTTTATAGTCAAGTAATTAAGACATTTTTTAACATGCAATAACATGGAAGTGTGACCATTCAATGTGTGTTTCTGAGATGTTTCAAAGTCAAATGAAGAAATGGTGTTGAATTAAAAAATAAGCGGAGCAGTGCAAGTGGCAGCAAATCTAATCAAGGGCAGACAATGGATATATAAACTTTAGTTATGTACTGTACACTTTCACCTTTAACATGTCCTGCTGATCTGTACTCTGAAAAGCTGTTCTGCTGCCATCTAGTATGATCAGATCCTTCAGCACACTGTCACTTGCAGGTAC
This sequence comes from Acipenser oxyrinchus oxyrinchus, assembly GCA_030684275.1. Classification (NCBI taxonomy): domain Eukaryota; kingdom Metazoa; phylum Chordata; class Actinopteri; order Acipenseriformes; family Acipenseridae; genus Acipenser; species Acipenser oxyrinchus. Next base: position 11,328,911 of record CM060258.1, on the reverse strand, counting down.
ATGCTGGGGCCAAATAGCAAAGAATTTGAATTTCTGTGAAAAAAAAAAAAAAAATTTGTTTTGGTTAATCTCTGACGGGAAGGACAGGGGAGGATCTTGCACTACTTTTCCAAAAATAAACAGTATTATTTTTTTTTCAAGATGAATTACTGAACAATTAAGATTTGGAACACATACTGACATATTTAGAGTGTACTTGGTTATGGGCATATAATATTTAGATTTTAACTATATGTTTTTTTTATTTTTTTATTACAGTTTATCCATATTTTTAGCTTGTAGGGTGTATTGATAGTGGATGGAACAAAACAGAATATTGGACTGAGATCACAATTAGCTGGGGCGTAAAATATAAAATAATCATCAATAAAATTGTTTGGTTGATCTGGATGGCTGGGGAATAACACCCAGAGTAATCATACAAAAGACAGAGAATTCCTTTTATTTTCTTTCTCGTAAAAAGTAAAGCAGCAGCCAATATCAATACTGATTTATATTTTAAACACCTGCATTGACACCATCATTTGGCTGCTGTAGGCCACCACCTACAACAAGGACTGCATTGAATTAAATTGAGAAGTCTGTAAATCCATGGACTCAGAGTCTTGCAGCATATTTTGTGTCACAGTTCATCATTAGGTCTCAACTGAGCAGTGAACTAAAACAAATATATAATACATCTGTAATGCCCTGCATTCTGTGTTGCAGGTTCAGTTCTGTATGGAATGGATTTACACTAATGCTTTACACACCTTACTTCGCTAGTCGTGGATCATCGCGGTCTGCAGCACAACCGTGATTTAAACTGAGCTGCCACAGCCGAGCCTGAGGTAGTCACACTTACCTGGCCAATCAGCTGGCCTCAGCGTGAGCAGAGCAGAGCCACATTCCCGCCATCTGCCACATGTGGCACTGGGATCCCGGAGCACTGCCTGAGCCTCGTGCTGCTGCTCCCCCCCCCCCCCCCCCCCAGCATGCCATCTCCTCATGCCAGTGACTGCTGCTACACTAGCAGGGGGCAGTTCAGCTTTATTCTTCAGCAGAATCATAGTCGTCATTTTATCCTGGAAGACGGCTAATTCTAAATTGAGGGGTGGCCAGGCTAGTGTTTTAACAATGCAAGTTGTATACCAGCCTTCTGAGCATCGGTTACTCTGGTGACACTTATTTTTCAATCCTAGAATTATCCCAGCATTTCAATTCAGATCTGAAGGGATATGAATGTTCTAGGGAAGTACTTGTGCTTGAGAGGGATGGGGCATCATTTTAACAGTTCAATAATATAACGATTTGTGTTCTACCCTGACAGCTTGTCAGTTTGTTTATCAATTGAACTTTTTAGAAACACTATACAAAAATTGGACAATAACATTCCAATGTTTGTACTATATTTCTTTAGAGCAGGCTGACATTGTTGAGTTCCCCTGTATTATTTGGATCACTACTGTACCACATGACCTAGCCTTCTGTGACATAAACAAAGAAGCTAATTATTCATTATCAATATTGAAAATAATCACTTTAAAGCTCATGGTTCTCAAACATTTGCAAATTTTATAAGGGCTGGTAAAAATAAAACTAAAAAAAATAGCTGACTGCATTTATTTTGCGCAACGAGACCTCAAGGTGCTTAACTTGTTTAGCTTGTTATGGAGGGATACTATGTTTAAGGCCTCTATCTCAATCAGGGAAGTTAAGGTGGGAATCTGCTAAAGTCTGTTTTCCAGAATGGGTAGTAGAGGCTAGGGTTGTCACATCTGAGCCTCAAAAAAACCCCCAAAAAAACCAGGACATCTGAACAGAAATGTAGAAATCCTATAGTCACCCAATAGGTAACATTGATAATATTGCTATTATAGTATTGTCAACCAATTCATATTTTGGGTCTATTACAGCAATATTGTATCGTGATTTATCTAACTTTACAGTACTGTATAGTAATCTACATGGATGTGGAAGCATAAGATTAAAAACGAGATACTATTAAAAACCTGGATCTGTCCAGGGAAGGCATATTGAAATCCTGGACACCTTCCTCAAAACCAGGCCGATTCCGGGAAAACAGGGGCATGTGGCAACCCTACAGTCATCACTTTTTAGACCTATTTCAGTGTCAGATCTGCCACCTTACCTATCAATGGTGCTGAAACAGATTACACTACAGAATGTATGACAGGGGCTCCGTTTGCATTAAAAATGAATATGTCACACAGTGTGTTCTACATACAGTATCACAGGGGTTTTGTCCTTATCATTGCCTTATGTATAACTACTGATATCTGCTTTCTTTCATATACAATATATACCAAATAAACAAACAGGTCAAATATAAATTAAAAAATAAATAAATAAATAAATAAATAAATAAATAAATAAATAAATAAATAATAATAATAACATCCTGGTAAAAATGAGCCTCAAGAGACAAAAAATTATACTCAGATTACAAATCTCAATAGTTTGCATTGATTCATACAGCAGTTGATTAACTTTGGTTGCCCGGTAGGAACCAAAATGTTACTGTATTGGTTTCTAACCGGATTCTTTCCACGGGAACAGAAGCGAAAAAGGTTAGAAATGTAAGTTATTGTGTTAAGCTATTAAGTTTTTGGGGGTCTATTTAATGTTGTTAAGATTGCTGTATATTATTTTATTAATGTTTTTTGTAATATCGTAGATGAAAAACATTCTGACAGATGTCAGCCAGTCTGCACGTTGGATAAGAGCTGTGATGGGCTGTACGAGAGTGCAAATAAAATCTATCGTACAAAGTGACATTTGAGCAGCATACAGTGAAATATTGTTATCTAAATATTTACGGCACAATTCTGTCCTTGTCCACTCAGTCTTCGTCGACTTAGAATGTTGTTGAAGCTGACACCCTGGGTTCCTTCAAAAAGCTGCTTGATGAGATTCCTGGATCAATAAGCTACTAACGACCAAACGAGCAAGATGGGCCGAATGGCTTCTTCTCGTTTGTAAACTTTTTAAATGTTTTGGTACTACCGTGATGTCTTTGTTTCTGTGCCATACATAAGTACTTTGACTGTACCATATTACGTTTTGTTGAAAGACCACTAGAGGGCAACAATTCAACCGTGATATATGATTCCACTCTCAAGACCAACAGAACCTATTTTACACAGAAAACAGTAAATAGGTGAACATAGTAGGAAAATGCTCATTATGTAGAAACACTGATTTATATGAAGCTAATCCGTAGTTTGAAAACAGTGCATAACTTCAACGTTCACCTTTAAAATATATATATTTCCCTGGATAATTTTGCAAAACCTGTATACTGGTAATTATATTGTCATCAGTAAAGTACCTTTTAATTTCCATTTAGGTGATTCGACCTTCAGGAAGTAAAAAAAAAAAAAAAGGCCCCAGGAGCTTCTGTAACAAACGGTGCCTACCATGATCTGTGTGCAGTCAGGGGTGTATATTGGAGGTGCCAGTGACCTTACAGACTGCCAGAATTTGACAGATGCTGCCATCACTCACATTCTCACAGTAGATTCCGAGGAACCTGAAGTCCAGGGTTCTTTTCAAAGGAAATTTATTTATGCCCTGGATGAATCTAGCAGTGATCTGCTTAGCATTCTGGATGACTGCGTTCAGTTCATCATAGAAGCCCTGACAACAACTCCAGCTGCAGTTCTGGTACACTGGTAGGTAGTAATGCAATATTTCAGTGCAATATCTGCTAAAACGAATACTGATAGTAAGCAGGTGTATCATAAAATGAGTTCATGAATGATGGAATATTATGTTATTTGAAACAGCATTTCATAATTAGAATTTAAAAAAAAAACCAAAACGTTTCTTTATGATTTTCTGCAGCCTCGGTTAATTGTGCTTTATGTAGCTAATGTACAGTTTGCATGAATACAATTTAGTACCTAAATGTGCTTACTACAGAAATGTGCAATATTCCTGTTTGTTTAGTCATGCAGGGGTGAGTCGAAGTGCTGCTGTGGTGACTGCGTTTATGATGAAGACACACAGTTTGAACCTGAGTGATGCATATGCTAAACTGCAGAACATCAAACCTGATGTCAAGTGAGTAGTGGTTTTTCTTAATTAAGAATTTGTCTTTGCCTTTTTTATGCTTCAAAAATATCCCAGTTACTGAACATGTACGAGCTGGGCCTAATTTGTAGCTACACATTTTATGATGCTTCTTGCACAACATATATTTAGATTTTCTTAAAGTTCTGTTTTTTTTTTTTTTTTTAGAATTATTGAAGAGTTTTTGGACCAGTTAGAACTATACGAGACAATGGGCTGCAAGGTGGATGGAACAAGTCCTGTATACAAACAGTACAGACTGCGAAAAGTCACAGAGAAATACCCAGGTAATTACACAGCTAACCCATAGCCTTTACTGCAAATACCCAGGTAATTACACAGCAAACCCACAACCTTTACTGCAGATACCCAGGTAATTACCCAGCTAACCCACAGCCTTTACTTCAACTACCCAGGTAATTACAGAGCTAACCCACAGCATTTACTAAAAATAGCAGTTATTGTCAACCAGACACCTTAATTATTAATATAGGGAAGTAAAATTGTATTCTATGATTAACGGGTAGCTGCTTTTACTTGCTTGGTATCTTTGGTTATGCTTCTAATGACATATTTATTTAATTTTCCTATCGTGTTTAATTTGTGGCTAGAAAATGTTATTCAGTTTTGTGGATATCGCCTGGTAAAGCTAGGACGTGTGCTGCTTAACTAATGTGTATGTATTAAAAATAATGACACCAAAGTGTTTGATCAATGGGTTATTGTTGTAGGGATATAGTACTGCTGCATAATGTACACAAAACTTTGCAAATCAACCTAGTAACCTATTTCATTATTTTCATCAGAACTTAAGAACCTTCCAAGGGAAGTATTTGCAGCTGACCCGACCTCCACTGGACAGACACAGAGCAGTGAAGCCGTCTGCAGGTGCAGGAAGTGCAGGTACGATGCTTTATTACTAGAGACTAAATCATTACATTCACACTCGCGTAAAAGTGTGTCTAACTTGATTAGTCTTCGTATAAGTTTGACCTTGGAATCTCTTAATTGAGCATTTTCATACTATATTCATTAATATGGGTCTGTTTAAAAAAGTGAATTGATTCGTTTTGTGTTTCTTTATTTTTCAGACGCTCTCTGTTTCGCAGTTCTAGCATTCTGAACCATACTCCAGGAACTGGACCAGCATCCTTTGCTCACAAAAAAATATCCCATCTAACAGCTGTGGGTGGGGATCAGTCCCAGTGTACATCATACTTCATTGAACCTGTGCAGTGGATGGAGCAAGCACTGCTCGGAGTTTTGGATGGACAGGTAAGAGAAACATATTTATAGTCCCAGTAAAATCTTAAATAGGTTGTCCTGAAGTGGCATTCATTTTATAAGTGCCACAGGGGATACTTGGCTTATGTTTCAGCCACTATTATCTAATCTAAAAAATTGCAGCTCACTATTTCCATATCACCACCCCCATGCTTTCTTCCCATGGCAAAGTGTGCAATGTCATATGCAAAAATTAACATTTGCATATTCATATAATGTGCATGTTTATTCAAATTAAAGGCCTTTCACCTTTTAACTTTTATCACAAAAAATATATGTTTTATGAAATAGTGAAGCTGTGTGTAAAATGTTTTTCTTTGCAGCTCCTGTGCCCTAAATGCAGCTCAAAACTGGGTTCTTTCAACTGGTTTGGAGAGCAGTGTTCATGTGGGCGGTGGGTGACTCCTGCTTTCCAGATTCATAAGAACAGAGTGGATGAGATCACACACCTTCAGATACCTGGACTGAGACCGGGGAACAGTTAACAGGACAGATCTTGTTCTCATTAAGATGATGATTCAGAACAAATACATGCAAAGTTTAAAATGAATATTAAAATGAACTGCTCAAGACCACTTCTCCTCAATACCGTTAAATAATTTACAGCATTCCAGAATTTTTGTATTGGCTGGACTCAGTAAAAATAATATATACACTACCGTTCAAAAGTTTGGGGTCACTTAGAAATTTCCTTGTTTTCGAAAGAAAAGCAAATTTTTTGTCCATTAAAATAACATCAAATTGATCAGAAATACAGTGTAGACATTGTTAATGTTGTAAATGACTATTGTAGCTGTAAACGGCTGATTTGTAATGGAATATCTACATAGGCGTACAGAGGCCCATTATCAGCAACCATCAGTCCTGTGTTCCAATGGCACGTTGTGTTTGCTAATCCAAGTTTATCATTTTAAAAGGCTAATTGATCATTAGAAAACCATTTTGCAATTATGTTAGCACAGCTGAAAACTGTTGTGCTGATTAAAGAAGCAATAAAACTGGCCTTCTTTAGACTAGTTGAGTATCTGGAGCATCAGCAATTGTGGGTTCGATTACAGGCTCAAAATGGCCAGAAACAAAGAACTTTCTTCTGAAACTCATCAGTCTATTCTTGTTCTGAGAAATGAAGGCTATTCCATGCAGAAATTGCCAAGAAACTTAAGATCTCGCACAACGCTGTGTACTACTCCTTCATAGAACAGCTTAAACTGGCTCTAACCAGAATAGAAAGAGGAGTGGGAGGCCCCGTGCACAACTGAGCAAGAGGACAAATACATTAGAGTGTGTAGTTTGAGAAACAGACGCTCACAGGTCCTCAACTGGCAGCTTCATTAAATAGTACCCGCAAAACACCAGTCTCAACGTCAACAGTGAAGAGGTGACTCCGGGATGCTGGCCTTCTAGGCAGAGTTGCAAAGAAAAAGCCATATCTCAGACTGGCCAATAAAAAGAAAAGATTGATGGGCAAAAGAACACAGACACTGGACAGAGGAAGATTGGAAAAAAGTGTTATGGACAGACGAATCTAAGTTTGAGGTGTTTGGATCACAAAGAAGAACATTCGTGAGACGCAGACCAAATGAAAAGATGCTGGAGGAGTGTTTGACGCCATCTGTCAAGCATGGTGGAGGCAATGTGATGGTCTGGGGGTGCTTTGGTGGTGGTAAAGTGGGAGATTTGTACAGGGTAAAAGGGATCTTGAAGAAGGAAGGCTATCACTCAATTTTGCAAAGCCATGCCATACCCTGTGGACGGCGCTTGATTGGAGCCAATTTCCTCCTACAACAGGACAATGACCCAAAGCACAGCTCCAAACTATGCAAGAACTATTTAGGGAAGAAGCAGTCAGCTGGTATTCTGTCTATAATGGAGTGGCCAGCACAGTCATCGGATCTCAACCCTATTGAGCTGTTGTGGGAGCAGCTTGACCGTATGGTACGTAAGAAGTGCCCATCAAGCCAATCCAACTTGTGGGAGGTGCTTCAGGAAGCATGGGGTGAAATCTTTTCAGATTACCTCAACAACTAGAATGCCAAAGGTCTGCAAGGCTGTAATTGCTGCAAATGGAGGATTCTTTGACGAAAGCAAAGTTTGAAGGACACAATTATTATTTCAATTAAAAATCATTATTTCTAACCTTGTCAATGACTATATTTCCTATTCATTTTGCTATATTTCCTATTCAAACTCATTTCATGTATGTTTTCATGGAAAACAAGGAAATTTCTAAGTGACCCCAAACTTTGAACTGTAGTGTGTGTGTATATATATATATATATATATATATATATATATATATATATATATATATATATATATATATATATATATATATATTCTCTTGTTGTTTTGTGAAGCATTTGCTTTTATTTGATAATGCGGCCACCATGGTGACTTTGGCTCCACAGCAGACCTCCAGTCTTAATTAGCCTTAAAATCATTCTGGTAAATGCGGTGCAGCTCTCAATTACACCTGCTTCAATGCTGCTGTTTGTGGGATGGATGGATTCCTTCTATGGGCCTGCCCTAGTATTAGTCTCACCACACTTTGCTGTTTGTATTGCTTCTATTGGCTAGCCCTGCTTTCAAGCGGTCTGTAATTTGATGATGATTGTTCACATGCTGGTTTGTTGATATTGTCATATTTTTTTGGAAAGTTGGGAGTGGAGCCATTATATCTTTTTTTCCTGATAACCTCTAAAATAGGTTACGTATTAAAAATACTTTTCACTGGTTGATAGTGCTTTATGTATTTCTACAACATTTTCCAGTGGCTTTTAATAAACCTTATCTATAGATGAACATAATTGCCAACACATTGATAACTTTTTTTTTTTTTTTTACATTTAAAACTACACAACAAATGTATATGTCAAGAACTTTTGACCAGGGATAGTTTTATCGTCAGTACATTCAATAAAATACAGCCAAACGGGATAGCAAGATGGATAGACTATTAAACGCCGTATAATTGACTGGGAATTAATGCTGCTTTGTGTTCTCAATACCCACCACACCGTGCTATCTTGAAATACCGATTTTAAAAAAATATATATTAACGTCAGAAACGAAATTATATAATGTTCGGCAAAACTAAAGGAAACCAAATTTAGGTAAACACAAGTTTTGACAAATCCATATCAGCACACAGACGACGTGTACTGAAATACAAGGAAATTGTACTCTTCAAAGGGGCCTTACAAAGATTACTAAACCATCAATTAACAAAATAACTACATTAGGATAAACAAAAGTAGATATTGCTTTTACTGTAAATGCACAATATGTTTCAAATACACCAGAGGAATTGTTTTGCGGCGTTCCTGGAATCTGATAGTCAGAAACGGATGCGTTGTATTTTATGATCGTGTTCAGCTTTTTGTCCCTTCACAGTACCCATAGTTCATGAACGGATCTAAACAGACGTGTATAGACATACACAGAAGCCAGGAAGTAAAGTGTGTTTTGAGATCAATCTTTTTGCTAATACGCTTAAAGGATGTATCAAATTGATTTATTTTTAACTAATGTATTCAACAAAGAATGGCGACAGGGTTAATGTCAGAACTGGAAACTCACCTGAATCAAAACAGTTCCACAATGAATAGTATTTTTATCGATCAGGGTGGCGAGTGGGGTAAGTGCAGTTTGTTACATAATTTACACAACGACATTTTGTGTGTTAAGACAATGAATTGCTGCCACCCTTGGTCGCAAGTATATATATATATATATATATATATATATATATATATATATATATATATATATATATAAAACAAACACACACCCACTCACTTGCTTATTAAAGCCTGTAGTCGGACATCCTGTGGTGTGGGCATTTTATAAGTCAGTTACCAAGTTTCTTTTGACACTGTTGAGAGTAATTTGTGTTTATGTTTGTGCGTTTTTGTTAATATTATATAGTAATTTTTCATCTGTTAGAACTTAATTTTGATTCTGTACTTGGATGTTTAGTTGGGAGTGACATTAATAAAGTTTTGATGAAAGGTGCCTGTAACGCACGTGAGACTCAGACAACATAGCAGTACTACCAGTTAACAAGAGATCAAATAGGTGTATATTCCGTACAGGTGTGTCTTTATGGTTTTTATCCAGTATATACATAATACGGTTTTTAAAACCTGTTTTACATTAAAAATAAATAAATACATAAATAAAGTAAAACATACTAACAATTCGTGGACAGTGATGCCGTAGGAAGGACGCATAAAGGCCATTTAACCAATTCATTACGCAAATCAGTAGCCCCAGCACAAACTTAATTTGAGGGAAGTTCAGTGTTTAACTTTACGTGGTTTCATTTTAAAGAATATTTTTCAATGGTAAAAATCTGCTTTTTTTCTTGCAGATTATAGTCTGTTTGATGAGCTGGGAGATGCAGAAGAGCTGTTGAAGTCTTTGGCTCATGAGTCATATGTGAGTACTGTATACTGAGAGGGCAAAACAGGTTGAACTGTTGTTCCCTATCTAGTGATTCAGTTCAGATGGGTAGTGGAGATAGTTGAGGAGACCTGTCTTACACACCTTGTTCTCCAATTGCCTGACCCTAACTCATTTTGCCCAGCCTAGTGTTCTGTTGCTGCTGCTCTGAAGCTGAATATTCCTTGAGAATGGCTAATGGAGAGTCTAATATTGATTAACCCTGAACCCTGATATAAGAGTCTTGGTATCCTGAACCCAAGCTTAACTTTGAAATGCATAATTGCATATTCATTCATCAAGGCATCCTTTTGCCAAGAGGCTTTTGTACTTTTATTACGTCTCAGAAATAGAATATGTATAAATGTACATGTGCTCTAGGAAGGTTAAATAGCTCCTCTTTTGTTTTTCTAGGAATATAATGATGCAAGCCTTGATTTTGATATTGATTTAGTACCCTGGGATGAGACTAGCAGCTGCACAGGTAAGTGTGTATTCATTTATTTATGGTCAGTTGAAAATTGGTATTAAAAACAGGGCCCTCTGTTTATGATGTGAGAAGTAGGTGGTTTACGAGCAGGTGGTGTTGGATTTCAGTTAAATCTTCAACATGAAATATGTATTTAAATTATTGAGCAACACTGGGGTCAGTTGATACATTGAAGAGACTCATATGCTGTTTTATTTTCATAACATTGGCACACACAAATACCTTTTCTTAAAGATGTGGTAGTACTGCCTGTCTCAATATCTATGTCTATTGAATAGAGACCCCTGCCTTTGATACATCTTCAGAACAGGCTTTATTTTGCAATTGCTCACCGCTATTTTGTCATAGCAACACAGCTTGGAACTGTTGGGACTGTATAGAAATGTAGATTAAACAGCATTTCAAATTATGTTTTTGTATGCAGATTGGGAGATGGCAGCTGGCTCCCTCTCCCCCACCACAACAATCAGTTCAGTCCCGTCTCCTTCCTCTGTGGACACCCTTTCACCATACAGTGTACCTGTGAGTACCAGTCCTGCTGTTCTCTGAAGTAAAATGTTCACTTGGCTATTATAGTCCACTGTATCACTTTTACCCAATTTTAGGATATGATAAGAAACCCACCTAAGTGTGTTTATTTTCATCCAATTACCATTTTTATGTTTTTTGTTTTTATTCAGTATTTTGTGAAAAAGGCATGCTTATGTTTCTTTATGCATCTTTTGTTTTCAGGAAGAGTTCAACATCTCTTCTCAGTCTCAGCTGTCTCCTGTATCCCTGTATTCAGACAACAGCAGCTCTGATCTGAAGGTAGAGAACAAAGCCTGGAGGAAGACTGCCACAGGTAAAAAGTACATCAAGGACTTTCCTTGTGGTGGGCTGTTAATAAATCCTGTTAATTAGAAAGTTGATTTCAAAACGGCATTCAAAAAAAGTAAATGCATTCTTATTTCTACTGTATTACAGTTGTTTTATTTTCTAGTTGTTTTAGTAATGGATCAAATCGGTATATTAAATATGCTTCCTCATTTTTTTTTTCCCTGCTTAGGAAAATCCTCTTCAAATCCACCAAAGCGCCCCATTCAGTTGACACCAAAGATTTCTATTCAGCCTAAGCCAGTAGTCACAGCAGTTCCCTTTTCTCATAACATTGGCACTATTCCAGCTAAAACAATACTAATCCAGCCTCTTCAGACTGTGCTGCCTGTGTTGAAACAGCAACCTGTTACCATCCAAACAGCACTTCCTGGTGGTAAGATAATGATTTACTATTGATTAAACTACTAATGAATATCTTCTAATCTTAGTGCCACATCACTCTTGCCCACTCTTGTATTAAAAGAGATTGATAGACTGTGTAGATTTTATCTCTGGAAAGTACACAGTTTATTTGCATTTCCTGTTGTAAACCATTGTAAAATAAAATAGATATAAAAGTTTGTACATGCACTGCTGCCTTGAGGTAATTTTAGTTAAACATGTGAGTAGCAATTGGCTTAATACTAAGGAGTAAAACATGCTGTTTTAAATGCATTTTATCTTCAGTTTTTATTGCATTTTAGGGTATTCCCACAATCACTAGTGTAGTGTTCAGAGCAAAACTAACCACATAGATGCTCTCTCTTGTTTTTGTAAATATTTTACTAACGTCATACTCGTGGACCTGTAGTGTAAATTGAATTATTTGATTTCCAGCTTTCTGTGTTGTAATTACAGGTCTTTCCAGCAGGTGTCATCAAACTCTTATTTATATTTTAGTGTGGTGCATTTTAAATATGGCAGTGATGTTGTATTACGGTGGCTTAGCAAATTCTTTTGAGGTAAAACCTGAGAACACCTGCAAACAACTTGTTGCATATCCCTCACCCTGCAGACTCCTGACAATGAGGGCCTTACACCTTATAGAGACAGTGTAATGGGATTTGTTTGATTTTTTTTGTCCATTCTGTTCTGTATAAACCTGTTATTTAGTATGGTTATGATATAGATCAGAGATAAAAATCGTAAATCAAAAGTATGTGAAATTATTCACAATTGCTTTGTATTGTAATTTCTTATTGTGTCATTTGAAAACATTTAGTATTGCCCCTCCTGAGAGTTCCCCTCATTCCCAGACAGAATCAGAGGACAATAAGACCAGCACAACTCCCTAGAGACACATCTCAAGGTGGTCTGTCACAAGATGGGATTTCAGTTCCAGGATTTAGAACAACAAACAACATACAGTTGAAATATCACAGACTGGGCAGCTCTCCAGTTTTTTTGCCATACTTTAAAATGCAATTGTTCTACTGGCAGTTGTCCCCTGTGAGCTATATGTTTCAAATGCTCTTTCTTAGAGCTACCAAGGATTGTTTGCATTCTGAGATGGGTGGTAATTGGTTCCTTAGTGAGCAGAGAGCAATACTTTGAGAACTTTGTCACTGAGCATTAGTGTTTGCATTTACTAAGGCAATTTATAGCGTGCAACAGTTTGGGGCGGCTGGTGTGCATGCTTGAAAAACCTAATTCAAACCTGACCAGTTTGTAATAAAATGAATTGATCTTATCCACGGCCAAAGAAGATGTCAAATCTATGCACCATATCACAGTTGTTTTCACTTTTTAACAAAGCAAAAAAAAAGCATTGCATAGATTCCACTTAAATTTGTGGCCAAGCACAAGTCTGTATGGCTGCTTACTTGAGTATTTTTCCTTCTTCATGTAGCCAGACAGTTTCTAACTTTAAGTGAAGTTCAATTTCATATGTGTCCCAGCTTTCAGTGTTTAATGCAAAAAACTGGTGGGCCACAAATGTGATGCTTACCTTGGGATACAGTGCATTTTTATACATTGCTACATGTGGTCATGTATTTTATTAACCAGATTATAACAGAAAGAAGACATTCTCACTCTTATTAACAGAAACATGCTTGCTTTATAATTAAGCATCCCTCTTAGAGGCGCTTGTATGTTTTTTTGTAAATCCGCCACTACTTCTAATGCTAATATCTCATAAAAACATTTCAGATCTGACTTCATCATTTCAGTGTTTTGAAAACTCCTCTGCCAAATCTAATTGCACCAATGACCTTAAATATTTTATTCTCTAGGTTCACTGTTCCATTGTTTAACCTCTGAACATTTTAATGACACACAGGCCACACACTAGCATGTTTCTATCACTTCTGTACCCTCCAGTATGCAGCAGCTGAGAGTGGTTTACTTGTGAAAGCTATCTTATATAGTGTAATTAGTACTAGAATGCTATTAATGTATTTAAAGGGGACATGTAAACAGCTGGTCCAGACATTTGCTGAACTATGACTGTCAGAATATCAGTTTGATACGTTTCTCAGTATATGACAGAACAGGTCTATTTGTGCAGCCTGCTAAACATTGCCTTACTAGGTACTATAATTGGGTTAAAGTAAAGCCGCTGTGTAAAAATAAACTAAACAGTTCACATACCTTAATTAAACATTCTGTGTAGACCGCTACAAAGTAGACACATGATGCTGAAAACCCCAAAGTTCCACTGCACTATTTTTTCAAAGGGGATGAACATCCTCGGTTTTGTATGTACTTTATCAAACCAGGTACACGTGTGAGTCTTGGTTTAGTTACAGTTGATACCAGAAATGGTCTGCAAATTGAAGGAAAGTTGATCAAAGGCTGTCTTGTTCTGGTAATTTTGTATTGTCTATTGTGTCCTTCCACCTGTGAGGGTGAGGAATGTGATTTCTATTTGTCAGCAATCCAGGGGTGGTGTTGATGGGCTAAGGCATGCCACACAGGATCATCTTCTAAACTGAAACCCAACAGGCAGCATAGCAGGTCATGAGAGGAGGCCAGCCCTTTTACATTCTTAAATGAGTTTAACTGACAAGCAGTATTATCTGTGGGGTAAATACTGCAGAGAGAAGCCTGTGAATTATTATTCTTCTTTAAAAAAAAAAAAAACTCTCAAATGAGTGTCAGCATAATGTGTAGTAAACAATGTATTTTATTTATATAAAATTAATTTATATGCACAGGAGGTTAAGGTGTTTTCTATATTTTAAAAAAACAGGCTGTGTTTTTACACCGCCAAAGGCAGGGCTGGGGGGGCGGGGTGTTTGGAGCCTCTCATGGGTGGTCCTCCATAGAGGTTAAGTCTAAAAATGGCTTTATGATCCATTCTTTTCTAGCCGTTCAAATCATTGGACATTTGTTTTTTTTTATTTTTTTAATCCTTATATAGCCAAGGAATTGAAATAGGATGTTTTGTTTTGTATAAAATAAGCTCAATCTATTTAATGAGGTTTATAGTCTCAGTGGACAGAAGCGGACAAATCACTTTTACTATAGAAGAGTAATACTGTCTGGTTTCTTTTGTTTTTTCTCCTTCCACTGTTTTCTTGGACTTGTACTTGTTGTTAGCCTTTTCCTTTTACGAGCAGTGAGGAATCTGTGCTTTCAAAACAGCAAGCTTTTGCAGTGTGTTTTCACAATATGTCCCATCTGGGATTTGACATACCAGTAATCTCCATGGGGACCCCAGTTTCCAGCAGTCAAGCATGTTACAGCTTATTCTTGCATGGGGTACAAACTAGGAGAAGCATCCCAGAAAGCTTAAACCAATGTGGATCACCTTGACAAAAAACATTTGGAAAACTATTTGTTAACAACGAATACAAAAAAAAATGACCTGTGTGGTGTCTACAATTCATGTTATATTAACCTATGGGTTATAAAATAAACAAATGGTGTCACTCGCTTTTAGCCTGGTATGTTAATTACAGAAGAGATTTTACAGGAATAAAAAATAAAAAAGAAATGCTGAAAAGTTTGAAGCAGATGTTTTCCTAAAGACTGTGTTTTCAGATTTTTTTTTTTCTCCAAGAAAGTAAAATCACCTACTTTCTTCCATTATGTTTGGCCATAGTACTGACAACTGCTTGGCTTTGGTAAAGCGGAGAAAACTTTTTTGGAAGTTTTAAGTCAATTAAAGGATTGTCATGTGGAATCTCTTAAACAACAGCTGTAGATTTCAATAAAATATAAAGCAATGACACATTTCGACCAGAAAGGATATGCGATTTAACTGCTTGTTGTGTACAGAGCAATACGAAAAATATAAACAGAAATTCTGTGTTTGCAAAAAATGAATTGATTTTGGGTGATTTTTAAAAATGTTTTTAAAGTACATTTACACAAATCATTGATACACAAAAAAGCATGACACCCCTAAGCAGATAGAGCCACCAAGTGACCAACTGTTGTACTTGTGTTACAGATCCAAAACAACAAGTACAATTACTTATGCATGTTAAGACCTAACTAATGGGTCCTTCTCAAAGCATGTTCCTGCCTTTAGCTCCTAAAGAATCTTTTCCTGCCAGGGCGACCAGTGGTGCTGCATCAGCCAACCCAAGTTGTGCAGCAGATCCTGACCACACGGCAGATTGTAACCCTCACTGATGGGGTCATCACTCTCCCCAATCATCCTGGAGACGGACTGACTACCACCGGAAACACTGCACTCCCCACCCAGAGCCAGCCCATCTCTGTGGGACACTACCAGACCGGAGCTGCTAACGGAGATGTATGTTTTTGTTTTATTTATTCAAGGAATTACTCAATATATTTTATAAATGTTTTAAAACTAGGGAAAAAAAGTACTTTATGACCTTATGAAACCAGATCAAAATCGGATTGAATAATGGTTGGTTGGTTAGTAATGGTTAGTTGTAAAGTTTCATGAACAGTGTGTGCTTTGAATACTGCAATACACTGTATTTATATTCTATTGCAAAGGCTGTGTCATGTCAGGGAGGCCGTGGCCCAGCATAACCAGTTAACTGATGAGCTACATATGCAATGGCCTTAGTACCGGTTTTATGAATTCTGTTAAGTCAGTGGTGTGATGTCTCAGTAATGTGCATTTACTAGAAAGAGACTGTAATTATTTGGCACTTGATGAGTAGATTCAAGTGGCGTGTGTTTTGAATTCTTTTGGCAGTTAGCGCATCATATTGTTTTATGTAGTACAGAAAATGTTTAATTGTTGCTGAAATGCCTGGGGGTTTGTATGAACTTGTACAATAACGGTGTAACGGTGACTGGTGTAAGGTGGTCAGGCTCAAGGCAAGCATTGAGGGTTCTGTAGTATTAGGATCTTAAATGTAGTCCCCAGGATTATTTAATGTTTGAAATCTAAAAACAATAAACACACAAATGCCAGTGAACCATGAGTTGTCTAATTAAAGTTTGTGTCAGGGGTTGACCCAGTGTATCTGGTTGTGAGACATGTCTCCTGGGGACCTTTTCATTGGGAAACTCAACAAGGCTGCTCTGTAAAGGATGTCTTAGGCCCTGTCCACACTATGTCTTTAAACCGTATTAGTTGTCTTTTAAACCGGCTTAAACGTGCAAAATATGGTTAGCGTCCACACTATGCAGCGCTTAATACCATACTTGAGAACCGGACTCGAGAGCACCTCAGGGGGTAGTCTCGAGTCCTGTTCTAAATTGGATTGCATCAGGAAGTGAGGTTTGTCAAAAGTGTGGATGCTGTAATACTGAACGACATTTTTTGTATATCTTATCCCAAAATGCTTTCTGATGTGTTTTGGCGAGTGGACAGTACAAATACAGTACTCATAACAGGCTCCTGAAGGAGTTGAGAACGACTCAATACTGCTGAACCATTTTGAGGCTTATTTTGTAAAATGGTGGATCGTGGAGTGCTGTGGTCATATTTATAACATGTTGACAGAGCCTATGCAAAGCTTGCCTATGGCGAGACCGTTGCTGTCCTCTCCGTCGAAACAAACCCATAATGCTAAGCGGCGCTGTGTCTTCCGTGGGCACAGGCTCCATATTTACAAGGTTGTTAACAGGCAGTGCATGGTGGGATACTATCATATTAAGTCCCACAGTCCATTGCGCTGCTAGGAACTGTAATCAAACTATTTTAATAGTGTTTGTATGCATTAAGCCTGATTAAATGGTACTTAATGTGGTCGCTTTGAGCTGGATTAATTAAAATATTTTTGAATATGGTTCTCGAGATTGGTTATGTAGTGTGGACAGGGCCTTAGTTACCAGCCCTCTCGCTACATACAAACATTCCTGCATCATTTTTTCCAGTGGTTACTGTGACATTTCTGAACACCATAATGTAATTTCCTTCTTTAGGGTAAATGTCCGACTAGTTCTAAACAATTGCAGTTCAATGCTGTTTTTTCTTGTGAAAAAGCCTTTTTTTTTTAAAACCCTGCATATAGACTATCCACAGTTGCTCTCACAAGAAGGAACTTGAGCATATACTTTTATGATGGTGACGCAATGGCTTTCTCACTTTCTACAGTTTCTGCTTTGATGACCTTTCTTCTATGTTGAGTATGCTGGGGCCTCATCTCAGTGTCTTCTTAAACTCTGCTCTTGTACATTTCCACAGTTCAACTGCCTGGTTTTAAATCTAGTGTTTCTTCATTAAAGTTGTGAAAAAGAATTTCAATCATTTCGCAGGGATTTCTGAGATGGATCTTTACTTGTCCAACGGCACTGCATTCCCTCTTCTGAACTATATTCCCTCTTCAGGCCAACTGCATCTCACATGCAACCCATTCACCACAAAATGTTTTCCACGGGTTAAGCGCAAAGCTGAGTCTCGGACAGATGTCAAGTACAGTAGGGCAACAATAAACTGGTAAACTGTTAAGAGATCACCAGAGGTTATAGCAGCAAGGAGTGGGTTGGCTGTGAAAAGAAAAATGCACATGGCATGGCACACATACTGGAACCACGTCCAGGAGTAGGATTTGTAGAATTAGACACTAGTGCGCTGAAAGAGCTTGAGCAGTATCCGCCCTTTCTGCAGGTATGACACTTTTAATGTGTCTGTTAGGAAAATCCAGTTTATTCATTTGGACAAGAAAACATGTAACACTGAAATGGATAAGGGGTTATTGAAATAAATAACTTAGAAACCATTGGAAGCATCAATCTGGTAGCATAGACAAGCAAGGAAGTGTTTCTTGTAAATTTTAATCGGAATGTAACCAGCCTTGAATGGTTTATTTTAATAAAAATCGGAAAGCCAAATGCCTTTAATGGCAGAAGGACTGTTACACACCAGAAAAAAATGTTTTTGCCATTAATCACATCCATATTAAATGTTGAGTAATAAACTTATGGGGAGGTCCGCTCCCTAAACTGCAGGAGCAGCTTGGGTCATAAAATGAAACAACATCTTCCATTTCAGATTTATACCTGTCTACAATGGAATAATTTTTTTTACTGATAATCTAGAAGACTTTACTGGAAAAGGTAGAAAAAAGAATATACAATTGGTGTGCAGATTTGGTTTCAGTGTTGCATTTTTTTTTTTTTTTTGCAGAATTGTTTAAATCAGATAAAGATGAAAGTGTTTATTCCAACACAGACTTCAAACTAAACTTGGCGAGGAATTGTAAATACTGGAAATATCATTTTGGAATTCTTTTTGTTTAAAATGAGTCAGAGAGCTCCATACTTCTTTTCGTCATCGGTCCACCTGCTGTTTTTCAACTGTATTTAATCAATGAAAGGATTTTGAATTCTTGCCTTGGCCAGGTCAACCACTTTAGAATTACTGCATGTACGGTAAATATTGTAGTTTTGCAGTAAAGTGCTAGCTAACGACAGTATCTAAGGATTCAGCTGTGGTGGAGAAGCAGCAGCTGAAATGCACATGGCAACATCCTATATAGTCGCTCATTTGACCCCAAGAAAAACAAGACTGAACTGAAAAAACAAATACCGTGAAACATTAAATAAACGCCCTGGCGTTTATGTACAATATTTGCCAGTAGCCCCGGTGCCTATTGGAGACCGTTGACTATTTGAGACTCAGAGTTTATTATGTAAGATTATTAACATCTGCAAATACTTCAGATGCAATCATGAAAAATATGCCTTCACACAACCTTATAGAAACGACATAAGTAAATTACAACATTCCAGCAACATCATTAAAGGTTGTGTCAGTGCGTAATAACAGTTTGTATTGTAATAATAATAAAAACATTAAAATCCACTAAAGACAGCCCTGTAAATATCAGAACACACGCGTGTATTAAGGTAGGTTTGCAGCACAATAAAGAAACAAACATGGTTTTAAAATTAATAAAAGCAATAAGTATCATGCTTTATAACACATTATATTTATTGTTCACCCTCAAAATGTGTACATTGGTAAGCATGGACAATCAATGAAAAATTAACCAGCAACAAATCTTCATTGCAAAACAACTGCATGAAATATTGTGTTAATATGAAAAATAAGTTTTTTATACTGTTGGCCCACACTAAAAAATACTTCAAACTGTTTAAAGATTAACAGTAAAATCAATACAAGTACCAGTTTTATCACAAAATCAAAGCAAAAGTGACTAATTTGTTTTTATAACGTGTAAAAAAAAAATACATTAAAAGGCAACCCTGTTAATATCAGAAAACAAGTTTGTATTTTACTTACTTTCAGCACGCTCAAAAAAGCTTCAGCTGGTTATAAAATGAATAACATCATAAAAAAACCTAATGCATGTACCTTTTAAAATAAATTAAATTCAGTTTTCTTATCATTCATCCTGAGCCTCGAGGGGTGGGTCTCTTTATCGCTGTTGAAAAACAAATTGGTAAGCTCCCTGTACAGCCATGTGTGTGTATTGGCTGGAACAGTATGACGCACATTATATTATTATTCATAACCTGCCTTTTAAAAGAGACCTGGCGTCTATTTACCATATTTCCCAGCAGCCCCAGTGCTTATTAGAGACCTGGCTAGTATTGGAGACCAGTGATTATTTGAAGTTTTATGGTACTGCCATGGATCTTTAGGTGACTAAATGAAGGCATGGAATAATACTCAATACAGAGATTCAACAGGTTAGAAACACCATCTGCCACCTCTAGCACATAGTGTATGGTACATGGGCATGACATACAAAAGGTGCTGTATTTTTTATACACAGTAGTTTTAGAGGTTGTACAAAACCCATGTAGGTATTTCTGGTTTGAATCTTTCTCCCACTGCAAGTGTGTGAAATAAGTCTGAGAAAGACATTCATAATATAATAATACTGGGATTATTTGCCTAAACCATGGCTATTATGATCTTTTAGTCATGATGCAATTCCAGCACGAAACATAAAATATCACCTCAGTAGGAAAGAATGTATATTCTGCTTTGGTTAATGATTACAAATTATTCCATAGGATTATATAATAATTTATAAATGGTAAAATAATAACAAACCTTATTATATGCTACAAGAAGTGTCAAGCTGCTGAGAAAAGTTGTGCTTTCCTAGTTTGCCAGCTTTTCTGAAAGGTACAAAAGGGTCCAAATAAAGCCCTGAGATGATGATAAATAGAGTTGAAACAGCTGCTACATTTGTTTCCAAATATTACAGTATTTCTCTTGGGAATTTCATTAGACTGGAAAATGTTGTACCGTGCATAAATCTCTTATTTGGGGTTATGGAATGCTATTACAAGGTAATGTAAATTGTTACTATGAGCCAGAACTGTAAACACACTAAATTCCCAGTGCTGTCTTAATCAGTTATCATTCTTTATTGATTAGATCATCATTGTTTTGAAAAAAGATGAACCTCACCAAAAATAAAATTCTGACCTAGACAAAAATTATTTAGCGAAGGCTGTAACACGTTTTAATACTCGTAAGAACATGAGAATATTCTTTTAATTTAGCTGTAAATATGTAGACTATAGCACTCAATTACAGTTAAGAAATATGTCCCTGTTAAAACGGCTCCAGGACAGTTTCACTAAAAAATCCACATTTCCTTTTAGCTACAGCCACTGAACAATGTGTTGATAACAATGGGAAGTACTGTGTAGTCCTGTATTTGGAAGCTATTTTGCATTGTAAATGAAAGAGGTGTGCAGCAGCTTGCCACAGTATTAAACATATTTCCAATGAATTTTTGACATGCTGCCTGAAGTAGCATATTTAAGCACTGAAGGGCTCCGAGAGAAGGTGGGAAAGGAACACTGGGGGTTTCGTCCTTTTGAAATGGTTTTTGAAATGGTTTTTATTATTGGTATTTCAGCAACCTTACAAGGTATACAAGCACCTTTTTTATTTTATTGTGTTACATGTTCCCATGTTTAGCTACAACTGTTTAAGTAAGGTGGTGTTGTATTGTTTTAATATATATATAGTGAACTGAACGGTTCTTGCCCCTTTAAAAATTGACCCTTCATCCTACCGCTCACATATAGTGGTTTGCCGAAGTATTCACTCCCCCCCTGCAAAGTTTTCACATTTTGTTGGCACCTGAGCGTATTCCACGATGCTTTCAAATTAGACTTTACATGCTGGGCTGTATGGTCGGGTGTCAAGAAAGAAGCAATTACTCAAAAAGCCTCATCTTAAAGCACATATGGAGTTCGCGAAAAAGCATGTAGATGATATTGCAGACATGTGGAAAAAGGTTTTTGTAGTCCTGTATTTGGAAGCTATTTTGTGGTCAGACGAGACAAAAATTGAACTTTTTGGTCTAAATTCCAGGCATTACGTCTGGCGCAAGCCCAACACTGCACATCACCCAGTCAGCACCATCCCAACTGTCAAGCATGGTGATGGCAGCATCATATTATGGGGATGCTTCTCTTCAGTAGGGACTGGGAAGCTTGTCAGGATAGAGGGGAGAATGGATTGTGCAAAGTACAGGTGAATCCTTGAGGAAAACCTGTTTGATTCAGCCAAGACTCTGAAACTGGGGAGGAAATTCACATTTCAGCAGGACAGGGACCCGAAGCACAAAGCCAAAGCCACACTGGAGTGGTTAAACAGTCAAAGTCCTGACTTGAATCCAATTGAAAATTTATGGCGAGACTTGAAGATTGCAGTCCATCGACGATCCCCAATAAACTTATCAGAACTGGAGCAACTTTCCCACGAAGAATGGGCAAAAATTTCACCATCCTACTGTGCAAAGCTAGTAGAGACCAATCCAAAAATTGCTGCAAAAGGTGCTTCTATCAAGTACTGACTTAAGGGGCAGTTTTGAATAAAAAAAGTTTGTTTGAAAAACTGTGCATAAATTATTTGCAATTCAACAAAATGTGACATTATTGGTAGAGGGTGAATACTTTTGCCAACTACTATATGTGACTGTGATGGATTTACCAGTGAGCAGGAGGATGATGGGAAATGTAGTTCTGGGAAATACATGAGACGCCATCTTGGAGCTATAATTTAATATTTATTTCTTAGTAGACGCCCTTATCCAGGGTGACTTACAATTGTTAAAAGATATCACGTTATTTGTACATACAGTTACCCATTTATACAGTTGGGTTTTTACTGGAGCAATCTAGGTAAGTACCTTGCTCAAGGGTACAGCAGCAGTGTCCCCCACCGGGGATTGAACCCACGACCCTCTGGTTAAGAGTCCAGAGCCCAAACCACTGCTGCCCTGAAACAGAAACAGAAACAGGCAGAGAGCACTGCAATTTAAAAGTGGAAAAAAGTGGTCATGATGGAAAAAACAATAATATTATTGATAATCAACAATATACACCCCTTACTTACAGTTGTAGCAACACACGGGAACATGTAATGCAATAAAATAAAAAAGGTCCTTATATACCCTTTAATCCCATTAACTTATTTATTTATTTTTAATTATGGTTCTTATTTGTTCTGCCTCATTATTTCACTGCTGTACAGTTTAATGTAATGTCAGTTGTTGTTCCCAGTTTGTATGTGCCCTTTTGTGATGAGGTAGCTATACAGAAACCAAGCTTGAATTTGTAACTGAATAATCATTGTTTTCCCTGCAATGGCAGCGGTTCCAGATTTAATGGTTACTTAGGAGACTGATTTAAAACCAAACAACATTAAAATCCAAATAACATTACAGCAGAAAAATCAGGCTCTTATTACATAGCTGGGTAAATCTTTCAAAATGTACACGCAATCGAAGATTAAATCAGTGACTTAAACAGACAAATCGAGCTAGCATCCACTTTGAATTTCTTTGGTTCTTACACGGTCCACAGAAACAGACCAGCAGATGTAAAAGATCTGTCTGCCCTCCATGGGGCACTAAAACTATGTTTAAGTCCCTGCGCCATAAACCTTCTGGATAATGTACACTGACAGGTGTGGTTGTATTGCAGCTTCTTTCGTCGCAAACTCTAGTTCCACTTTATGAAGAGATGCAGATCACAGTTCTTTCTTGGATAAATCCCTGTAGAACCACAGGGGTGTCCAGGGTTACAGGTGCTAGACAACCTTCTTCCTGGAAAAGTGCATAGTTGGCAATCAAAAGTTCAGATTACCTGCTGTGCAAGAACCAACCTGCTTTCTTTCTCCAGCGGTCCATGAGTGTATAATTAGATAATCAGATCTCAGATGAAAACTGTGCGAACTAGAGTAGTGGAAGTCACCTGAAATAATTTAACAAGGTAAAATAGGGGCTTTTAAACAACCCCCGTTTGAGTGGATTTAATATTGTTAAGGTGCTTTTGAAATATTTGTATAATTGCTGTATTCTGAATTTATTCTTTACCCAGGGTCCACTGTAAAAATGTGATATACCCATAAGAGGAATATCAAGTTCATGTAGGATTTTGTTGCTGGAAAACTTGTTTCATCTTGTGTTTTTATTTTACTTTGAAAGGAATAAATAGTAGCTGTTATACCAGGGGTGGGCAAACTATGGCCCGTCGGGGCATTTCCCGCATTTATAAATTACTAAATTACTAAAAATAGTAAAATATAAAATCTCCTTCACTTAATCTTGATCAGTGCTTCAGTTGAGTCCAAAATAACATCGCTCAACCTACGATTATCAGGTGCTGACTTACAAGCACACAGACACTCGCAGTGCCTTGTAAAAACAAACCACTTCACACCGCCCGCGTGGGACGCGAATGCGTGTATGATGTTGATTCAGTGATGCGTGCAGTCCTGTGAGCGTGAGGTTTGTTTTAACTGTAGTAGTGATTTTACTTTTGTTTTTGTTTTTGTGCATTTTTGAAAAAACAGAGTGGATATTGACAAAGTGCCGGATTTAACAAAGAATGGACAGCTATTTCTTCACTGACGTGCAAGGCTGGGGCGATGCCTAATTTTTCACTATCGATATAGTAATTACAAAAGATTTATTTATTTATTTATTTTACCGTATTAGTGTTGATTTGTACCAGTTGGGGGTCAAAATAAAATCAAAAAAAAAAAAAAAAGTTGCTTCAATCCATAACCAGTCAGAGTAACAACCAAACAAGATATATATATATATATATATATATATATATATATATATATATATATATATATATATATATATATACACACACACACACACTACCGGTCAAAAGTTTCCAGTTTTTATTGAAATTTAAGCAGTTCAAGTCCAGTGAATAACCTGGAATGGTACAAAGGTAAGCGGTAAACTGCCAGAGGTTAAAAAAAAAGTTTAGGTTATCAAAAACTGAAAAATAATGTACATTTCAGAGTTATACAAAAAGGCCTTTTTCAGGGAACAAGTAATGGGTTAACAACTTACAGCTGTTCTGCAGCAATGGAAGTAAATTAAGCCTTGAAAGTTGATGCTAACAATTCCTACAGGTGTCCCAACTTTTGTTGATTACTTACAAACCCTCTGTCTGTATAAAAGCAGTGTTGGAACAGACTGTGTTACTACACCCTCTTAAGCATTATTTGGACAGTATTGTACTGCAGGAAGTAGTATATTGCTATCATAATGGCGAGAAAAAGGCAATTAACAAAGGAAGACAGACAGACCATTATAACCCTTAAAAGTGTAGGTGTTTCCTTTAGAGTAATTGCAAAGAAAGCCAAGGTGTCAGTGAGTACAGTTTCCTACACCATCAAAAGGCACTTGGAAACTGGAGGAAACTCTGACAGGAAGAGGTCTGGCAGACCCAAAGCCACAACAGAATCAGAAGACAAGTTTCTGAGAGTCAACAGCTTGCGTGATAGGCGGCTCACAGGACAACAGCTTCAAGCACAGCTTAACACTGGTCGAAGTAAGCAAGTCTCAGTTTCAACTGTGAAGAGAGACTTGAGCTGCAGGTTTGACAGGTCGAGTGGCAGTAAGAAAGCCATTGCTAAGATGGCAAAATAAGAAAAAGAGGCTTGCCTGGTCCATGAAGCACCGCCAGTGGACTACTGAAGACTGGAAAAAGGTCTTATGGACTGATGAATCAAAATTTGAAATCTTGGTTCATCACGCGGGGTTTTATGCGCCGTCGAGTAGGCGAAAGGATGGTTCCTCGGTGTGTGACACCAACTGTCAAACATGGAGGAGGAAGCGTGATGGTCTGGGGCTCTTTGCTGGATCCAGAGTCGTGACTTGCACAGAGTGAGTGGCACCCTGAACCAAAGCGGCTACCACAGCATTTTGCAGCGCCATGCAATACCCTCTGGTATCGCCTAGTTGGTCAGGGGTTCATCCTACAGCAAGATAATGACCCAAAACATACTTCCAGGCTATGTCAGAACTACCTTAGAAGAAAAGAACAAGGCGGTAGGCTTCAAATCATGGAATGGCCAGCACAGTCTCCAGACTTAAACCCCATCGAGCTGGTTTGGGATGAACTGGACAGAAGGGTGAAAGCAAAGCAACCTACAAGTGCAACACATTTGTGGGAACTTCTGCAACAGTGTTGGGAAGAACTTTCGAACAATATTTGATTTCCATTATAGAAAGAATGCCACGAGTGTGTTTGGCTGTTATATCTGCAAAGGTGGCTACTTTGATGAGTCAAAAATTTAGATTAAATTTTGTTAAACAAAACGATTCCATGATTTCTTTTTTATCTCCAATTGTTTATTTGTTCTATGCTTTAATTTCAGAGTACATTGAGACATTAAACTGCGTAAATTTCAATAAAAACTGGAAAAATGGAGGTGTTCTAAAACTTTTGACCGGTAGTGTGTGTGTGTGTATATATATATATATATATATATATATACACAGTACTGTGCAAAAGTTTTAGGCAGGTGTGAAAAAAATGCTGTAAAATAGACATTTTAATAGTTTATATTTATCAATTAACAAAATGCAAAGTGAGTGACCAGAAGAAAAATGTGCATCAAATCAATATTTGGTGTGACCACCCTTTGCCTTCAAAACAGCATCAATTCTTCTAGGTACACTTGCACACAGTTTTTGAAGGAACTCGGCAGGTAGGTTGGCCCAAACATCTTGGAGAACTAACCACAGTTCTTCTGTGGATTTAGGCAGCCTCAGTTGCTTCTCTCTCTTCATGTAATCCCAGACAGACTTCGATGATGTTGAGATCAGGGCTCTGTGGGGCCATACCATCACTTCCAGGACTCCTTGTTCTTCTTTACGCTGAAGATAGTTCTTAATGACTTTAAGCTGTATGTTTGGGGTCGTTGTCATGCTGCAGAATAAATTTGGGGCCAATCAGATGCCTCCCTGATGGTATTGCATGATGGATAAGTATCTGCCTGTACTTCTCAGCATTGAGGAGACCATTAATTCTGACCAAATCCCCAACTCCATTTGCAGAAATGCAGCCCCAAACTTGCAAGAAACCTCCACCATGCTTCACTGTTGCCTGCAGACACTCATTCGTGCACCGCTCTCCAGCCCTTGGCGAACAAACTGCCTTCTGCTACAGCCAAATATTTCAAATTTTGACTCATCAGTCCAGAGCACCTGCTGCCATTTTTCTGCACCCCAGTTCCTGTGTTTTCGTGCATAGTTGAGTCGCATGGCCTTGTTTCCACGCCGGAGGTATGGCTTTTGGCCGCAAGTCTTCCATGAAGACCACTTCTGACCAGACTTCTCCGGACAGTAGATGGGTGTACCAGGGTCCCACTGTTTTCTGCCAATTCTGAGCTGATGGCACCGCTGGACATCTTCTGATTGCGAAGGAAGTAAGCGTGATGTGTCTTTCATCTGCTGCAGTAAGTTTCCTTGGCCGACCACTGCGTCTCACGGTCCTCAACGTTGCCCGTTTCTTTGTGCTTCTTCAAAAGAGCTTGGACAGCACATCTGGAAACCCCTGTCTGCCTTGAAATTTCTGCCTGGGAGAGACCTTGCTGATGCAGTATAACTACCTTGTGTCTTGTTGCTGTGCTCAGTCTTGCCATGGTGTATGACTTTTGACAGTAAACTGTCTTCAGCAACCTCACCTTGTTAGCTGAGTTTGGCTGTTCCTCACTCAGTTTTATTCCTCCTACACAGCTGTTTCTGTTTCAGTTAATGATTGTGTTTCAACCTACATATTGAATTGATGATCATTAGCACCTGTTTGGTGTAATTGTTTAATCATACACCTGACTATATGCCTACAAAATCCCTGACTTTGTGCAAGTGTACCTAGAAGAATTGATGCTGTTTTGAAGGCAAAGGGTGGTCACACCAAATATGGATTTGATTTAGATTTTTCTTCTGTTCACTCACTTTGCATTTAGTTAATTGATAAATATAATCTATTAACATGTCTATTTTTGAAAGCATTCTTACTTTACAGCATTTTTTCACACCTGCCTAAAACTTTTGCACAGTACTGTGTGTGTGTGTATATATATATATATATATTTATATATATATATTTTTTTTTTTAATATATATATGATATAATTTATAAAAAAGTTACCACTGTCCACAGTAGTGGACAAGAGTGTTGTCCATGGCTTATTTGAATTGTGTTAAGGAACATGATAGTGTCCAGATTTTGTTTTAATTTTAGCAATGACTGGCACTTGCTTACAATCTGCCCTTATTACTGAATACCTGCTCACTAGGGACTGGGGTTGCCAGGATGCAATACTTCTGACCAGAGATACAACTTTTGGAACGATCTTGGTTATATTTCTTAATTTTTACTCAGGAGTAGTTCAAATAAATAAATGTAGATTTTGTTTGATGTTTTGTAGGGTGCCATCTCCAGAGGTCGCGTTTACGCAGAATTCTGCGTTATAGACACAGGACATTTTAATGAAACGCAAAAAAATACCAGCAGTGCATTTCTAAAACGGAGATGTAAAGGCCCGAAAAATAAATGTTATAAAGCAGCGGAGGTCTCCGTATCCCATATAGCACTGCGCACGACCCTGGTATTAGAGTGACTCAGTAATCTGTATCACAGCATCTTAACTGTTGACACTGTCAGCCAAGTAAAACACATGCTCAAAAATCATGGTTTTAAGACCATGGATGAGGCCTGCAGGGTTTTTATTGAGAACTGTTCCGACATATTTCCTGCTTTCGCAAAACTTGCAGCAATTGCAATTACGATACCTGTACCTTGTGTGCCAGCAGAACAGGGTTTTAGCGGTCAGAACAGAGTGCAGAACAGCAAACACTCTCGTTTACATGAGGATCATCTAAAACATGACCATTTCAATGGAAGCTCCTGAGAATTGATTTGGATTTTCAAAATAAAATGTTTCATGGTAAGCTTGCCTTTGTCTATTTCTATTACCATTATTTATATTGTGTACTGTTTTGCATGTTAACTTCGTTAATCTGAAATAGTTACACTGGAAAATAATATAATTATGTTAATGCATATGTAAAAACGCAGATGTTATGGTTGAAAACGCAGATTTTGAGATGGTATGCTTTTTTTGTTTTGTTTTTTTGTTTTTGTTTACCAATGCACATTTTTAAAGGCTTGCCCGAACTCTGTATCTCATTGAATGGTCACGCACATTAGTTGTGTTACCAGAGTATCCCAAGCATTACTTTCTTTACTTTTTTTTCTTGTCACCTTACTTTAGAAAATAATTGCCAAATATCAGAAGGCATTGTATTTTGTGAAGATCGAGAAGACCCTAGAACTGGTTGTCATGCCCATTTTCATTTGACTGCGAGAAAACCCAAGAATTATTGCAGCTGGAGCTCATTTTACTCCAGTGTGAGACTACCTTCAAGATATAACCCAATTCAGTAACACTGGACAAGTTTTATTCCTGTGAGTGAAACTAATTTCTCAAATATCCGCAATGTAGCCCAGAAAATGCTGGTTTTATTCGGGTCCACCTACATGTGCGAGTAAACATTTTTACTGTTGAAGTGCAACCAATCTCGCTACAGATCGCAGTTAACTGACAAGCATCTCTGCTCAGTGTTGCGGATTTCAACAACAATAGCACCGGACTGCGATGCCATCGTAAAGAAGAGCGACCAGCTGCAATATTCACATTAAGCAAAAAATAATAATAATAACGAGGGAACAAAACTTAACAAAGTAAGCTTTGTTACCTCTTTTTTGTGTGTGTGCATTGTTATTGGGATTTATTTAGGATTATAAGTAGGCTTGGTACTTTTTTAATGTTCATTTTACCCAAACACTACCTTTTAACATCTCTTGTTCCAACTTCAGTCTATGAACAGCTAAACTGCACAATGACCCGTGCTTCACTTTGGAGCTAAATAGTTTTGCCAGCATATGTAGTGAATGTCACTTCTGCAATGTGCAAAGTAACAACCTCCTTGCGTTTTACAAATCAAATTGCAGTCTCAGCCTTGTGCAGACTTATATTATGGATGGAAATTGGTGTCCAGCTAAAAGCTGCACGGAAACAGTTCTGTTTTCATGTTGTGGTAAGATGTGGACGTATATTATACACAAGAAAAAATGCTCTCAAACGTTGCATTAAAACTGAACATATATATTATATAAGAAAGGTAAAAGGCTCATTAAAGCTACGAAGCGAAAGCAACCTAACTTTTATTATTATTATTTTTAGCATAATAATCCAAGATTACTACGACTAATAATAATTAATATAAATCAATAATTAATGTGAAAGCAGCTATACGTTGTGTTGTTTTTAACCCATTTTTATGAGTGTACATTCAAATAGCTCGCCATACAATTTCCATACCCTGATGCCCATGCCCACCCCGTGCTATTTTATTATATAATCCAACAGTACTTTTAAATTAAAGAAGTGGGGATGAAGAGTTATGCAAGGCATTCAGACAGGTGTTGGAGTCATCAATATTTGTTGCTCATTATAGATATCCATTCAGAATCTAGTGATTCCATTTTCCATCTTGTACTGCAACATCTGCTGAGGGGGCATAGCAAGACTGGAACCTTAATACAGTAGTAACATTTGAATTTCACTTGTGACGGACTGATTCATTAGAACCTAATCAGTGACCCAGCTTTTTATTTACAGTTGGAGTTGTTATCAGTGAGTTAATAACCACATTAGTACTGTATCCTGATTGGGTTCTCAGCATTTCATGAGGTTTTTAGCAAGACAAAATCGCTTTTGCATTATTTTTGGTTCCATTTCAAACAAAAAAAAAAAAAAAGTTGATTGCCTTGCTTAAGCTGAGTGAATCCAGCTCTGAGTTTTTGGACCTTACCAAATGCAACATTCAGAAGAGAATGGGAGCCAGAACCCTTAGCATAATTAACCTCAGCTGTGTATGGTACCTACTTCTATTGTTTTTGTTTGTTTTTTGGGGGAGGGGTATTTTTATTAATTCATTTTACAAATTGATTTGTTTCCCCCTAGAATGTGTTGAGGAGGCAGCAGCGTATTATCAAAAACCGTGAATCTGCTTCTCAATCGAGGAAAAAGAAAAAGGAATATCTGCTCACCCTGGAGGCCAGGTTGAAGGTAGCTCTGTCTGAAAACGAAAAACTGAAGAATGAAAATGGTTCCCTGAAAAAACGGCTTGATGGGCTTTCATCAGAGGTGGGTATAATCACACACGCACGCACGCACACACACACACAGCCAGTTAACAATGAGGACTATATCACTTTATTTTACAGTACATGATATTAGTGTTATAGAAATATACAATTCTAAATCCTAACTCTCCCAATAGAAGTAAGTTTATATAGATTGTGTTTTGTTTTCTAGAACCAAATCCTTAAGATTACAGCACCAAAAAGAAGGTCTGTTTGTGTCCTGGTGGTCTTGGCATTCATAATGCTGAACAGTGGCCCATTGAGGTAAGCATTTATTGTATTCAGTTGACCAAAATGATTGAAACCAGAACATGAAGCATCTTGAATAAGTTGAATGCAGGTAATGCCTCCCAGATATCTCTTGTTATGAGGGAGGTCCCTGGTATTGCTTCAAAAGTATCCTCTGTTTCATATGAATCTTAATCAACGTGGCAATTCACAGACACAAACGTGTTATTTAACTATGCTAACAAAATATGTTGCTGTTAAAATCCCCTTGGAAGTTTCTGATCTTTTTTTGTACAGTGGTTCCAGAATATATTTAACATACAGTAGATCTGTAACCCACAGTTAAATGGTTGTGTTTGGATCTCCTTATTCTGCTCTTAAACAATTAAATTAAAAAGAAAACATTATTTGTACTGGGAAATTCAAGCCGGGTATAAAACTCAACACATTACTTTCTCTAGCTTCCTGCTTTTGTGTACATATTCCTGCAATATTGATTTCAATATACAAGTGATTACTTTTATATTTTTGTTAACATATGCCTGGTCATAGATCAGTTTTGACCAGTTATTTTTGTTATGCGTCGGGTCTTCCTGTCAAAACGTCTTCTGAATTCAAAACATCGCCTGGTTCAGCATTTTGATGGAAGACCCAATGCATAATAGGGAAAGTAATTTGTTGTGTTTTAAACCCTACAGCATGTTCAGTATTGTATTATTAGTTTATTTAGCAGTTCAGTTTTAATCCCAAAATTCTAGGTGATGCAAAATCTTTTGGCCATAGCTGGAGTGTGAGTATTTCCATGCTGGAAAGTTGGACAGGACCAGTGTCATTAAGTGACATTAACAAGAATTTCCATGCTGTCAGGCTTTGAGGTTTTTGCAGTCCAGTTGAAATTCAAAGAAACTGAGTATGTTTCTACAGTTGTATGAAGTGTTTTATTTTTAAGAGACTGTGGCAAAGTGGTTAACAGTGTACAGGTGCAGAAGTGATGCAGTGCTTAATCAGGAGACAAGACAGTGATAATCCAATTAGAAAGGCTTTAATGTTGTAATCAAGGTCTTGTGACCTCAAACAATAATCCCAGCAATACACAGCAATGTGTTTGGCACTGTTCAAAATAAAGGGTTTGCAGTCCCAAATAATAAACACAGTCCAGTTAAAAAAACACAATATACAAACACGGTTACCAGTCCTGGGTGCGTGCTGCAGTGCTCGTGGTGCTACTACAATTATTATCGTGACACAGGTATAGTGATAAGGAGTAATAACAACAAGTAACAATTAGAGACGAGACAAAACAAACAAAACACTAACGTACGATATTTTTAACACAGGTCCTTCCGGGTCGTTTCCTTAACCATAAACGAAGGAACAGATCACGTTGCTCCGTCCCCTATTTGTACAGTCACTCATGACCCCTTGGTAAACGACTGCAGCCGCTCCTCCAATCCACGGCTGCCACATAGTTTCCCTTCTGGGTCAATGAGTTAGTGCACCGGAGCTCCGCCCCCTTTCTAGATAACCGACTTTCTTTTAACCTTGGGAATGAATTGTCATACCATCCGGTACAGGGTACTCTGTTTCCTGTACTTAGCGCCTTCACAGGTTCTGAGGGAGCTTTACCACCAAGAATCATTCTATTTCTGTCACAGAGACCTAAAGGAATAGTTTTGTTATTAACTCAAATGGTTCTTGCATCACAAGACCTATAAAGTCTATTTTGTATATGTCGGAGCCAGTAAGTATCAACAAGTGTTTTCATTTCGCTGTCAGCAGTCTCTTAGGAGGTGCGGGTGCAAACGCATTTGATAGGCGCACAACTCCGAAATGCAGGTTTATGATATAGAAAGTGTTCATTTTTTAAAGTCATCATTTATATATGTATTATGTGTGTGTCTTTTGTATTATGATTAAAAAAACAAGAACAAATTACATATATATATATATATATATATATATATATATATATATATATATATATATATATATATATATATATATATATATATATATACAGTACTGTGCAAAAGTTTTAGGCAGGTGTGAAAAATGCTGTAAAGTAAGAATGCTTTCAAAATAGACATGTTAATAGATTATATTTATCAATTAACTAACTGCAAAGTGAGTGAACAGAAGAAAAATCTAAATCAAATCCATATTTGGTGTGACAACCCTTTGCCTTCAAAACAGCATCAATTCTTCTAGGTACACTTGCACAAAGTCAGGGATTTTGTAGGCATATAGTCTGGTGACATATAGTCTATGATTAAACAATTATACCAAACAGGTGCTAATGATCATCAATTCAATATGTAGGTTGAAACACAATCATTAACTGAAACAGAAACAGCTGTGTAGGAGGAATAAAACTGGGTGAGGAACAGCCAAACTCAGCTAACAAGGTGAGGTTGCTGAAGACAGATTACTGTCAAAAGTCATACACCATGGCAAGACTGAGCACAGCAACAAGACACAAGGTAGTTATACTGCATCAGCAAGGTCTCTCCCAGGTAGAAATTTCAAGGCAGACAGGGGTTTCCAGATGTGCTGTCCAAGCTCTTTTGAAGAAGCACAAAGAAACGGGCAACGTTGAGGACCGTGAGCGCAGTGGTCGGCCAAGGAAACTTACTGCAGCAGATGAAAGACACATCATGCTTACTTCCCTTCGCAATCGGAAGATGTCCAGCAGTGCCATCAGCTCAGAATTGGCAGAAAACAGTGGGACCCTGGTACACCCATCTACTGTCCGGAGAAGTCTGGTCAGAAGTGGTCTTCATGGAAGACTTGCGGCCAAAAAGCCATACCTCCGGCGTGGAAACAAGGCCAAGCGACTCAACTATGCACGAAAATACAGGAACTGGGGTGCAGAAAAATGGCAGCAGGTGCTCTGGACTGATGAGTCAAAATTTGAAATATTTGGCTGCAGCAGAAGGCAGTTTGTTCGCCCGAAGGGCTGGAGGCGTGCACGAATGAGTGTCTGCAGAAAACAGTGAAGCATGGTGGAGGTTCCTTGCAAGTTTGGGGCTGCATTTCTGCAAATGGAGTTGGGGATTTGGTCAGAATTAATGGTCTCCTCAATGCTGAGAAGTACAGGCAGATACTTATCCATCATGCAATACCATCAGGGAGGCATCTGATTGGCCCCAAATTTATTCTGCAGCATGACAACGACCCCAAACATACAGCGAAAGACATTAAGAACTATCTTCAGCGTAAAGAAGAACAAGGAGTCCTTGAAGTGATGGTATGGCCCCACAGAGCCCTGATCTCAACATCATCGAGTCTGTCTGGGATTACATGAAGAGAGAGAAGCAACTGAGGCTGCCTAAATCCACAGAAGAACTGTGGTTAGTTCTCCAAGATGTTTGGGCCAACCTACCTGCGAGTTCCTTCAAAACTGTGTGCAAGTGTACCTAGAAGAATTGATGCTTGATGCTGTTTTGAAGGCAAAGGGTGGTCACACCAAATATGGATTTGATTTAGATTTTTCTTCTGTTCACTCACTTTGCATTTAGTTAATTGATAAATATAATCTATTAACATGTCTATTTTTGAAAGCATTCTTACTTTACAGCATTTTTTCACACCTGCCTAAAACTTTTGCACAGTACTGTATATATATATATATATATCTGTATATATATATATATATATATATATATATATATATATATATATATATATATATATATATATATATATATATATATATCTCAAATGCAGTGAATTGTTATTCTATGACCAGGGACTTCATAGGGTAGTAGTGAGAGGAATGCATAGAATAACAAAAGGCAAGCAGTTTTTGACTTGACTGGACAAGGATTTTCTAAGGAATGTCTTGGTTTCAAGTGTAAGTCTGTGAAAAGTATGGGAACGAGGGTTCGTATTCAACTAACTGAATAGTTCATCTCTAGGGGAATACATGTGGTCTCCCACAGCAGTCTAACTAACCTTATTTATTGCAAACAAAGTATGATCTCATTGCTGGATCAGCGTTCAGTTACATCTTGAGAATGTCAGAATACGTCGTAAATGAGATCAAGTTAGGGCTTAAACTGTAGCTAGTTTCTCAGTTTATGAATAGTTATTCTAGAACACTATATACTGTAGCACCTATCAAATTCATGCATTAAAAAAAAAAAAAAATCTGTGAGCTCTTCAAAAAGACTTGAACTGTTTCGAATGGCCAAAAAAATACATCAGTGACATTGTTTATCCCAGAGAATAGTCCTGTGCTCTTTAACTTGTCTACTTTAAACACAAAAGGCCTCGCATTGAGGAGGAAACTTTTGCCCTCATTTATTTTGAAAGCTTACAAAAATGAATATTATTAACAATCGTACTGCTCCTGTTTCTTGTTCATTTTTCATGGGAAACCATTGTAAGACACTGACTATCCTCCAGTTTGCTATTCTGGCACCTAATAAAAGTCCCAAATCCCTCACAGACTGTATTAATGCTTTCATTCCAAGTCTCACTTCTTGTTAATAACACATGAGTTCTTCTCTGTTGCACCCCTGCCTGCTCACTCCTCTGTATTCCCTGAACAGGTAGCCTGACAGTCTTTGTGACAGATGGTCTTACCACTGCATATTGGCATGTTTAATTAGTTTTGTTGAAAGTCATGGAAAGGCATCAGTTAAAAAGATGTGTATTTTTTGGCATTTCATTTACTGAATGCCACCCTTTAATGCAGATCTTGCATCTAATGCTGTCAATTGTCATTTACAGTCTGATATGAACTGTATAAAAAAGCATATCATCGGATATGATACATTAAAAAATTAAGTGCAGGTCTTTTTTAATTTCAGTTTATTTCAGCAAGATCCAAACACCAAGATATCCAGCGCAGTACACAGCAGTAGACATCTGCTTGAATTCTCGACTGAAAATGAGAATAACATGGCACAGGAAACACCTGAAATTCTCATTCCACAAACCCCTGACAGGTAATTATTATTTCTTAGACAGAAATCATCCATTTTATAGAAACCGTGGACTTTCATTTTTCCTTTTGATTTTCTTTCATTACTCTTCAGAATGAGTCGGATTATAGTTGTTATCAATCAGAAATGAAAAAAAAATCCTATTTTGTTTAAGCTGCTGCTACCATAAGCTGACAATCAGAAAATGTGGTTTCCACAAATACATATGTTTTAAATATGGTTAAATGGATATGTATGTTTTAAATGAAAAAAAAAAACAATACTTTATTGTGCTTGTAAAACATTTTATGTGGTCTAAATCGTATGCAAACATTTTTTAGTTGAAGACTGACTATGATCCTTTTCTGTTTTTTAAGTGAGATGGCTATGAACCCAAATCCTTGAAAGCAAAAAAAAAAAAAAAGTTTGAATTGAATCTGAGAACACAGCTTACGTAAATCACAAAATGGAAAAACTCATTTATTACAGTCTGTGCCAATGATGATGTCTTCATTTTGTTTCATGATTGTGGTGGTGTGTGCAATTTTGAACTCTGTATTGTTAAGGGCTTATGGGTTTATAGAAAGAGCAAAAAGTACAAGATGGTTTTTATTTACCATATTTTGTTAAACTTCAGACAAAAGCCTTTTTGAAGATATTGCATGAGTACTTTATTTTTGTGGCAAAGATTCCCCCCTCATAGTTTACTAGGTTTGGTGGGATGCTGTAATTTGTATGGCTTAATATTTGGAATGGCAATGCTAAGGAAGACTGCTGTAATTCAAAGGGGAATGTAAGCACCAGCATGAGCAATTGCTAAACTGAGTGGGATGTTGTGTAACTATATCCTTTATTTTTGTTGTATTGTTTAAGCTAAGTTTCACAGTGAATTATGGTTATGTCTCTATACTTTGGCAGTTCACATAGTACTAAACTGTAACAGAAGACGGTTTCCTGACAAGTAAGGATTACTTAAGAAATCTGACCAAAATCTCTAAACCTGTGTAACTAAATGATTGTAATCTTATTGTATTGAGAGCCGCAATGGTTGAGCTCTGCCAGCTGCATGCCCTGCTGTCAGCAGTGTGGTTGTCATGATGTTGGAAAAGTGGCTTGCAAGATAAGTATACCATTTGTGATATGTAGGATTCTTCATTCATACAGTAGCTGTCCCTGTGCAAGTTGCAACACAGCAAACCACTTTTCATACCCCAAAACAGTGCATAAAGAAAGAGAACTTCCCCCTGAATGCTATACATGTTTTCTTGGTCTCCATTTCAGATCTAGTTGTTTTGTACCATGGTATACAGTTGAATATTAGTGAGTTTGCATCACGTGGCTAGGCATTTGATCCAAAATGCCGATCACAAAATCTTGCTCTCATAAGAAACCCATGTCTGGTGTTTGTCCAATGTGCTGCAGTGCTGGGTTAAAGCAACTCCAAATTCTGCAAGTAATGAGATCTCTTGAGTGGTAATCACACTCCTTTTGAGTGAATGCTTTTATAATCACTGGTGGCAACCACCTTAATGCAAATTCAAATGATGGGGCAGCTGTTTTGGTGGATCCAGATATGGCTGTATGACCCCAATCTGTTCAGTCAAAGATTAATTATCATGCAGTACTCTGGGTATATGGAATTGCCAGTGATTGGTGTCATGTTGACACGATGGTGAATACTTAGTATTTGAAGACTAGCATTTTTCCATGGCATTCCCAACAAACCTAGTTCAGTATAGGGTACGATAACTTTGAATATTTCCACTTCAGTGATAGGTGTCCAGTTTGGGGAGGTAGGGTGTCATTGAATATGCTTTTGTTCATATGAAGAACTATTCTGTTTTATATAATCTTGTACATTATACCCCTGTGATTATACTGTAGCACTCCAAAGCAGATTATATTTGTAGTGTTCGTTATCTGACTTCTTTTTAATGCTTGATTTTAGTCTTAAATTACACTGAATAATTATATAGATTTTGGTGATGGCAGTTTGGGAAAAAAAGTGCTTCATAAAGTAAGTGAATAATTTGCTGCGCTTAGGGTAATATGCATGATAATATACCGGTATATATTTCCTTAACTGCTTATCAGCATTATGCCTAAAATAAGAAACTACAGCAGGACATGGTTTAATGTGTCAGACTCATAAAGGGTATTGGAGTATGTTCCAGAAGAATACGGAATACTAAAATGCAGGTGTCCTAAGCAGCCGGTTTTCCTACTTAAACTATCCTTGATTATGAGGACACTAAAGACCTGTTATCAAACAGGAATGCCTGCTGCATAGAATACAATGAAACAAAGAACAGTTGAATGTTTCAAAGCAAGCTTCTTTTGGAGTGAGTTTCAGGACAATAACTACAGGACACACGGAATGGACAGAGATATGTCTTTCTGACATTTTGTTTCTTTAAACTGTGCAGTGTCCTGTTTTAGCAGTGAAAGCGAATGCCAGAGAGATTACACTTGTCACGTACTGATTGCTAATACTGTTATCAGACGTTATAATAGTGTTTAATCTGTATTTGCAGTACTAACAATATGTTTTACTCCATATATATATATATATATATATATATATATATATATATATATATATATATATATATATATATATATATATATATATATATATATATATATATATATATATATATATAAAGATCTGACAGCTCAGCCTTGGATCAGAAGGCCTTGATGGTGGTGAAGGAGGAGCCTCTGTTGTATTTTCCTTCTCCCTCGTGTCAGCCTCATGTCAACAGGACCAAGTCTATCAGGTCAGGACTGATCATATCCAGATCATATATATCGTGTGAACCATGCTCTGTAACTGTAGTTGCAGTGAGTAGATTGATCAGACATACACAAGCCGTCTCACAGATAGATACCAGGACAGAAGCACTTTCCAGGTGCTATGAGGAGCACACAAAGAATCTGGCCTCAATAACAAACCACTTCAAAGCTCTCCTAAAGATAATAACTGTTAATTAGTTTCAGGTGAAGTAGTTTTGCATGCTCTATTAGTTTAATATTGTAAATTGAGGAGGTTTTAATGGAAGAAGCCTTCTGTTTTCTTTCACTGTACTGATTCATCTGTTATGCGGTTTTGCTTGTAAAGAAATTGGTAATTGTTAGGTATTGAAACATCAGGTTAGAATATTGTGACAATGTAAAGTATGAATAACAGAGTATTTTTCCTAGCTTTAGAAAGTTCTTGCTTTAGAAACTTTTCTTTTCCAATTAGCCTAAAGAAAACCAGTTATCAAGTCGTGTTTTGCTAAGTCATGCAACAACTTTCTATAACCACATATTTCAGATTTCTTTTTCTATTGGTATTTACAGGTTAGCTCATGAACTACGTGGCTGGGTTCATAGGCATGAAGTTGAAAGGACAAAATCCAGAAGGATGACGAACAGTCAGCACAAAGCAAGAAGCATGCAGGTATCCGGTGCATTTAATACAACAAGGCTTTGTTATCCAATTCATTTATAACAGTACTCTGAAGAAGACACCAGCCAAAGTGTTTATCTAATTGTAGTTTTACATCTTTGCATCCACACCTACAAAACAAGAAGAGTTTTTACAACACACCACACGTTTGTGGCACGTTATTCCTGTGCGCTTCACTTGCAGTGTTTTCTGTTTTTTATTTTTTTATTTTTTATAGTCTGTGTAAAGAGAAATACAATACAATCTTTAAAAAATAAGTCATAATAATTATAGCATTCAGGGCGAAAAAAAGAACTGACATTTTATTTTCTTCTCTTCAGCACCCAATAGCAAAGTAAACAAGCCTCTTACATTTTTTGGAATGAAGGTCCACGATGTGCTTTGTTCATGTTCTTTTAGACAATGTTTGTTCTTGTCAGTGTCTAGTGTTCTACAGTGGCACTGGAGTGTTAGCTTAAAGTATCTAGTGTGCCTATGCACTTATAATCTTTTTCTCAAGTCCAGTAGCCTTGCAAACTGTCTTTTGCATACTACTTAAGAAGGATATTCTGGCTGTGCATTGTTGTTACCACCTGACACGCACGTAAAATGTGATTAATTGAGAAAAAAGGTAATAAATCATTTTGCTGACTGGATGTATTCAACAAAACCATTTCTTATCCCCAAGCAAATTCTGTAGTCTTTTACTGTAGTTGTGTTTCCATGGTACATTCCCAGTAATTTGTAGTGTAAATGTTTTGAAACAGTACAATGACGTCATTTTCTGCAATCCTCTGATCCATGGCAAATCCCATGTAACTTGATGACATTTCCTTAAAGGCCCTGTCCACACTATGCCTTTAAACCGTATTAGTTGCATTTAAGCCGGCTTAAAAGTGCTAAATACGGTTTGCGTCCACACTACGCAGCATTTAATACCGTACTCGAGAACCGGACTTGAGACCACCTCAGGAGGTAGTCTCGAGTCCGGTTCTAATTAGATCGCATCAGGTAGTGCGGTTTATCAGAAGTGTGGACGCTGTAATACCAAACTACTTGTTTTGTGTATCCTCCAATATCCCAAAATGCTTTGTGGTATGTTTAGCTAAATACTCAGAGCAGGCGCCCGAAGGAGTTGCTATCAGTGTACACTCCGCACTAGGTATTCATTTTTATGCTTCAAAAAATCTTTCAGGACATCTCGGTTAAACTAGTGGGGAAAATCATATTTTTCTTGAATCGTACTTGTACTTGCTAGAACCAAAGTCATTGTATTTATCTTGCTCTTAACCGTATTATTACTTGTACTGTGATCCTTGAAATGTATTTTTGTTTACGACTGTAAATCGCCCTGGATAAGGGCGGCTGCTAAGAAATAAATAAATAAATAAATAAATAAATAAATAAATAAATAAATAATAATAATAAATAAATAACAAAAACACAGCGTTAAATTAGGCGACTGCAAAAATGAAATGCGAGTTAAAAGTAGGATCGGGGATGAACAAATTACGTAATGTGTCAGCTCTGTTTGAAATAAAATAGAGGACCAGAATTAGGCTCAGGCAAGATATGAAGGTAAAAACAAAGATTGTTTTGTAATTAACAACTTTTCTGAGTTTAATTATAAAACGGAATCAGCTCAATTTGTTTAAAGGGACTTCATCTGATTAAAAATAAAACCTGAAAACTTCAAGCTCTACTTGTGTGTGTGTGTGTTCGGATTTACTTTTTCCACAATACTTGTTATATTTCATTTATGCAATATGGATCTCTGTTAATATGGGGCATAACACTTTATTTTAAAATAAAATACAGTGCATGGTGGGATACTGTCGTATTAATTTCCACGGTTCGTTGCGCTGCTGGGAATTGTAACTGAACTATTCTAATGGTGTGTGGACGCATTAAGCCAGACTAAACATGAAACGGTACTTCAGTGTGGACGCTTTGAGCTGGATTAATTAGAGCGGTTTCGAGTACGGTTCTCGAGATCGGTTATGTAGTGTGGACAGGGCCAGACTGTTTTGCTTGATAACCTTTGAAACAAATGTGTGAAACACATGATCGTCTGTTTCTAAACCATTTCCCAGTTCTTAGAGGAAACCTGCCTCCTCTCACTTTCTCATGTCTCTCATCCACTTTGTGGTGGCTGTCAGAGTAAGATTAGTGCCATTCTATAGCATGGCTTTCATGTTTATCGAAGAATCTGACCTCAAACCGGGGAACATAAAGGGTAAAATTTCCCCTTTAGAAATATTAGAATCCCGTTTATAGGTGAAGAGACAAGATGTTTTACCATTTCTATGAAGCCAGTAAAAAAAGGCAATTAAAATCTTATTGAAATCATAATTTAAGACTTTTACTAGGCATGAAGTCAAAAGGACAATATCTCATAAGAGCTAATTCTTTTAAATACGTCCTGTAAACAGGTTAACCAGAAACAGGTTTAACGCTATAGTCCTATTTAAATGTTAACATTTGCTTAAATGAAATACGTATGAGACTGTAAGGAACCAAAAACAAATGTCCTGCACTGTGGAACTGTTCATAATTATTGGGGTCTGTTTCCTTCTTTGGCTGTCCTGGAGGTTAGAATTCCTGTTTAACGACATACATAGATTTGAACAGTGAGATGGTGCCAAGGGTGATGGAAATTTACACGCAACAGCTTAATTGGGATGTTGTCTCCTATTTCTGTTCAATGGCACGCCACATATTTTCTGTGTTAAATAGCTTTCTGGGAAGAACATTTATTAAAGTTTCATTCAGTGCCTGCCCTTTCAGGGTAGAGCCAGAACCAGGATGGGCACTATACTACATTATCATTGAGCACAATCATCGCTTACATCAAAATATTACAGATACGGTTGAAATCTACCTTAGAATTCCTGGCAAACAAAGATGCTTTGAACTTGCAGCCTGTTAATTAGGTTTGATCTTTTGCAATCACTGACTAACTGAATCTAACCTCCTGGAAATCACTAGCATTTAAACCACTACTGTGTGTAGCTGCGTGTTAGAGGAGTAGGCATATGTGTCTCTAATATAAAACATTACCGTGGAGACTCTGGCGTTGAATATTCTTACCGAAAAGTTTCTAAATATGTATTTTAATTGACTTAGACACA
Organism: Acipenser oxyrinchus oxyrinchus; assembly: GCA_030684275.1. Lineage (NCBI taxonomy): Eukaryota > Metazoa > Chordata > Actinopteri > Acipenseriformes > Acipenseridae > Acipenser > Acipenser oxyrinchus. Next base: position 11,286,194 of record CM060258.1, on the reverse strand, counting down.
TTGTCACTGTAATTTATTACTGCTGTTGTAAGATAAACATTTCAGGCAATGTTGGCACTGAACTCTGACAAGCCTTTCTTTTTCCAACAATAGAAATAACTTCAAATCTGAATTCTAACATGCAAGTGGTTGTCCATCATTCACTAATGCAGGGGTCAGCAGCCTATGGCACACACACACTCACACACACACATACGCACGTTTTCTATGTCTTGACACATGTTGCCTTTGGGTATGTTCTCGCATAATATTATTTTGGAAATGTAAATTGGTTGCCACATAGACACTTGAGAGAAAACATCTCATTTTCAAAAGTAGAAAATCTTAACCGCAACACGTTGTACAAGCAATAGAAAATGTACATAAACAAGATCTGTTAAAAGCAAAACTAGGTATTTAGGCATTCAAAAAAAACTTGTTAAAACTTTTGAAAGTAATAAAATAACTACGCCTAGTAACGTTTAAATGCTTTGTACAGAACAATTTCTAGGCAAAATGGGTCAGAGTATTTCATTTCAAAACACATTGGTCATAAAAACACTTTTTGTTTTTTTGTTCAAAGTATTCACTGATTTGTAATTGACAGACGACAAACCGTGAAAAAAGAAAACGTTGTGTTCTGTTGCATGCTTGCGTTTAATTCTTAATTTGAATATTTGTGCTAGATTGAAGAATTTTAGATATCAGAATTTTCTTTCAGTAACCTGCTTCTTGAGTTCATGCTGAAGTGTACAACATTCTGAAATAAGCCATTTTTTGTGTTTGTTGATTTAATGTCCTTCATGCTGATTTGATTTTAATTGTGTATTTTTATTTGATCTTATTGTATTTTTATAGAGGGCATGGGCAGTATTTACTGTAAATAGGCAGTTAATTAAAAATAGTGGAGGAGTTCACGTACATTACTGTTACTGTCACCAATGAGAAATTATGGTAACTAAATTATTTTTCTGTTTTTGTTGAAATACTAAAAAAAACAAAAAACAAAAAAAACGTTTTTATTAATGTGCATCTGTAATAAAACAACATTTTTAGTGGATGCAACAAAATTTGTGAAAAGTAAAATGAAAAATTATAAAAAATAAAAAGAATTACTCTGGGCTTTACATATTGGTAACAACTGTAAGGAGTTTATCACTATGACACCAAGAACCATCGATGTCTAAATGCCACAAATATGCAGCAGTTTGGCAATAAAAATCTGGCCCTTTACTGAAAGTTACCAGTGAAACTTGCTTAAGTGTTATTACAAAACAAAAATGGTTCTGATATTCTTGTCTTGCTTGATTCTGTTTAATTGCACTCAAAACATTGAACCAGTACTTTGTTAGTCTGTTACCGAAAACAGGTTGGCAATGTTCTCTACAGTTTGGATAATTTCCGTTTAATTAGATTAAAGTGTTGTATTACAGACACCAGTCTAAATACAATACCCTAAAAATCCTTGATGATATTCTTACTGCAGGCAGGGATCACTGCCTGCTACCATATTCTGTGTTTTTGTTCAAAATAAATGGCTGGGAAATAAGAGGTGGGCAAAACTAACCCCCAGTCAGTTTAGTTTATGGTTTCCAGCAGGGTCTTGGCTCAGGGGTTCTCAACTCTCTTAACCTAATGCGCTTTAATTTACCCCCACCTGCATGCTCTTACAAGCCCTTCTAGTAACTGAACAGCAGCACTGTGTTTAACAGGCTCTCCCAAGCTGGACCAAACAAGACACCCTGGAGCTTTCTCCTGGTCTGGAAGAGGCCGCTTGTGGGGGTCATTCTGTAATAGGACTAACCATTCCTATCCAGTCAGCCTGCCTGGCAGAGGGTGTTCTGTGAAGATGTTCTACAGATGCAGGTTACTCTTGCTTGGCTGTGCAGTGAAAGTGATAGTGATGGGACTGATAAATGTACAGGAACTTTTCCTTTATATACTTATGTTTTACAAAATTATATACAGTACTGTGCAAAAGTTTTAGGCAGGTGTGAAAAAATGCTGTAAAGTAAGAATGCTTTCAAAAATAGACATGTTAATAGATTATATTTATCAATTAACTAAATGCAAAGTGAGTGAACAGAAGAAAAATCTAAATCAAATCCATATTTGGTGTGACCACCCTTTGCCTTCAAAACAGCATCAAGCATCAATTCTTCTAGGTACACTTGCACACAGTTTTTGAAGGAACTTCGGCAGGTAGGTTGGCCCAAACATCTTGGAGAACTAACCACAGTTCTTCTGTGGATTTAGGCAGCCTCAGTTGCTTCTCTCTCTTCATGTAATCCCAGACAGACTTCGATGATGTTGAGATCAGGGCTCTGTGGGGGCCATACCATCACTTCCAGGACTCCTTGTTCTTCTTTACGCTGAGGATAGTTCTTAATGACTTTCGCTGTATGTTTGGGATCGTTGTCATGCTGCAGAATAAATTTGGGGCCAATCAGATGCCTCCCTGATGGTATTGCATGATGGATAAGTATCTGCCTGTACTTCTCAGCATTGAGGAGACCATTAATTCTGACCAAATCCCCAACTCCATTTGCAGAAATGCAGCCCCAAACTTGCAAGGAACCTCCACCATGCTTCACTGTTGCCTGCAGACACTCATTCGTATGCGCTCTCCAGCCCTTCGGCGAACAAACTGCCTTCTGCTACAGCCAAATATTTCAAATTTTGACTCATCAGTCCAGAGCACCTGCTGCCATTTTTCCGCACCCCAGTTCCTGTGTTTTCATGCATAGTTGAGTCGCTTGGCCTTGTTTCCACGTCGGAGGTATGGCTTTTGGCGCAAGTCTTCCATGAAGGCCACTTCTGACCAGACTTCTCCAGACAGTAGATGGGTGTACCAGGGTCCCACTGTTTTCTGCCAGTTCTGAGCTGATGGCACTGCTGGACATCTTCCGATTGCGAAGGGAAGTAAGCATGATGTGTCTTTCATCTGCTGCAGTATGTTTCCTTGGCCGACCACTGCGTCACGGTCCTCAACGTTGCCCGTTTCTTTGTGCTTCTTCAAAAGAGCTTGGACAGCACATCTGGAAACCCCTGTCTGCCTTGAAATTTCTGCCTGGGAGAGACCTTGCTGATGCAGTATAACTACCTTGTGTCTTGTTGCTGTGCTCAGTCTTGCCATGGTGTATGACTTTTGACAGTAAACTGTCTTCAGCAACCTCACCTTGTTAGCTGAGTTTGGCTGTTCCTCACCCAGTTTTATTCCTCCTACACAGCTGTTTCTGTTTCAGTTAATGATTGTGTTTCAGCCTACATATTGAATTGATGATCATTAGCACCTGTTTGGTATAATTGTTTAATCATACACCTGACTATATGCCTACAAAATCCCTGACTTTGTGCAAGTGTACCTAGAAGAATTGATGCTGTTTTGAAGGCAAAAGGTGGTCACACCAAATATGGATTTGATTTAGATTTTTCTTCTGTTCACTCACTTTGCATTTAGTTAATTGATAAATATAATCTATTAACATGTCTATTTTTGAAAGCATTCTTACTTTACAGCATTTTTTCACACCTGCCTAAAACTTTTGCACAGTACTGTATATATATATATATATAATATACACACTGTATATATATCTATATATATATCTATATATATATATATATACACACTGTATATATATATACACACACTATATATATATATATATATATATATATATATATATATATATATATATATATATATATATATATATATATACACACACTGTATATATATATATATATATATATATATATATATATATATATATATATATATATATATATATATATATATATATATTAATTAATGTACACACAGTGCATTCCATTTATAAGAATCACTGTATCAAGAGGAATCAACTGCATATAGTGATCAAAACCACTGGGACAAAATCATTCCAATACCAACCAATGTAAAATAATTTGCTTGTAAGAATCAAGGAATCCGCTTATAAGAATCATTTCAGGGCAAACTGACTACATGTAATATGGTACTTGATTAAGTGCAATGATGTGTACAGCCAATAAAAGCTGTTTTTGAATTTGAATTTGATCACATCTCCCGTGATTAGGCACATACACAGCGTGGATAGTGCAATGATGCAGGAAACACTGCATTGTTTGCGTTCTCTTAGTGAAAATTTTTTTCAATAATGTGAATACACATTTATTGAATACATACTGAGTACAGCAGTTTTATTATGTGATACGCCTGTAGAGGGAATGGGATTGTGGCGCTGTGAGGAAGAGGAAGAGGAGGAGGGGGGGGATTGCAGAGCTTTGCATCTCTGCTAAATGAAAAACTGAGATTTGCATCGCAACAGAAAATAAGTAAGCCATAGACGCTTAAATGCAATGGTAGTCCTGACAGTAAAATATTGTACTGTAATGTTTTTGCATTTTAATTCAAAGGCCATTACAAGTAACACCGCACGGCAATTAAACTAGGTACCCTCACAAGTCAATTGCTTCTCAAGTATACAGTACTGTAGTAAAATAGGATTTTGCAGCCTTGAGTAAATATAATCGTGATCATATAACAAGCTGCTTACCCACCAGGACTTGTTAAGTATTGTCCTCAATGATTGCGCACCATTGACATCTGTATACTGTATTTAAACTGCTGGTGGCAAGCTTTTGCTAATTGTAATGCGACAGAGTGGCCAAGGACAGTGTAAATGATCAGGCTGGAGTCTTGATTTACAGTTTTAAACCGGTGTTGGGTTTATTTTTCTTACACTGTGGTGGCGAAACAACTGCTAATAAAGCAAACACTTTAATTATATATATATATATATATATATATATATATATATATATATATATATATATATATATATATATATATATATATGTGTATATATATATATATATATATATATACACAGTGTGTATATATATATATATATACAGTACTGTGCAAAAGTTTTAAGCAGGTGTGAAAAAATGCTGTAAAGTAAGAATGCTTTCAAAAATAGACATGTTAATAGTTTATTTTTATCAATTAACAAAATGCAAAGTGAGTGAACAGAAGAAAAATCTACATCAAATCAATATTTGGTGTGACCACCCTTTGCCTTCAAAACAGCATCAAGCATCAATTCTTCTAGGTACACTTGCACACGGTTTTTGAAGGAACTCGGCAGGTAGGTTGGCCCAAACATCTTGGAGAACTAACCACAGTTCTTCTGTGGATTTAGGCAGCCTCAGTTGCTTCTCTCTCTTCATGTAATCCCAGACAGACTTGATAATGTTGAGATCAGGGCTCTGTGGGGGCCATACCATCACTTCCAGGACTCCTTGTTCTTCTTTACGCTGAAGATAGTTCTTAATGACTTTCACTGTATATTTGGGGTCGTTGTCATGCTGCAGAATAAATTTGAGGCCAATCAGATGCCTCCCTGATGGTATTGCATGATGGATAAGTATCTGCCTGTACTTCTCAGCATTGAGGAGACCATTAATTCTGACCAAATCCCCAACTCCATTTGCAGAAATGCAGCCCCAAACTTGCAAGGAACCTCCACCATGCTTCACTGTTGCCTTCAGACACTCATTCGTGTACCGCTCTCCAGCCCTTCGGCGAACAAACTGCCTTCTGCTACAGCCAAATATTTCAAATTTTGACTCATCAGTCCAGAGCACCTGCTGCCATTTTTCTGCACGCCAGTTCCTGTGTTTTCGTGCAAAGTTGAGTCGCTTGGCCTTGTTTCCACGTCGGAGGTATGGCTTTTTGGCCGCAAGTCTTCCATGAAGGCCACTTCTGACCAGACTTCTCCGGACAGTAGATGGGTGTACCAGGGTCCCACTGTTTTCTGCCAATTCTGAGCTGATGGCACTGCTGGACATCTTCCGATTGCGAAGGGAAGTAAGCATGATGTGTCTTTCATCTGCTGCAGTAAGTTTCCTTGGCCGACCACTGCGCTCACGGTCCTCAACGTTGCCCGTTTCTTTGTGCTTCTTCAAAAGAGCTTGGACAGCACATCTGGAAACCGCTGTCTGCCTTGAAATTTCTGCCTGGGAGAGACCTTGCTGATGCAGTATAACTACCTTGTGTCTTGTTGCTGTGCTCAGTCTTGCCATGGTGTATGACTTTTGACAGTAATCTGTCTTTAGCAACCTCACCTTGTTAGCTGAGTTTGGCTGTTCCTCACCCAGTTTTATTCCTCCTACACAGCTGTTTCTGTTTCATTTAATGATTGAGTTTCAACCTACATATTGAATTGATGATCACTAGCACCTGTTTGGTATAATTGTTTAATCATACACCAGACTATATGCCTACAAAATCCCTGACTTTGTGCAAGTGTACCTAGAAGAATTGATGCTGTTTTGAAGGCAAAGGGTGGTCACACCAAATATGGATTTGATGTAGATTTTTCTTCTGTTCACTCACTTTGCATTTAGTTAATTGATAAATATAATCTATTAACATGTCTATTTTTGAAAGCATTCTTACTTTACAGCATTTTTTCACACCTGCCTCAGCCCTCTATTTCCAAGTGTAACTCAGCTAAGAATCATATTTGTTTGTTAACAATACATGTTCTGTATATCCCACAGGAACACAGAACAAAAAGTGCAGTGTTTTTACCTTATTTGACTTGAAGGTCAGTCTGTTAGAGAAAATTGAAAATGCATCTATATGGTCCATGTGTAGCGCACAGAAATTCTCCTAAAATGTGTAAACAGGTGTATGTTGTACTCTGAAAAACACACCATAGGCCACTGAATAAGACTACATTGTATTCTGTTACCAATGTAATGAAGCCAATATTTTTTTTTTCTAAGCTTTCTTTGTATTTTTTTCCAATAGAAATCTCAGGATAAAAAGGCTGATGTTGCCCAGATGGTGACGGTCCAGTACACTGATACAACTGACAAGTAAGTGTGCAAAAAGCTAAACTTACACTGCAGGATATTCCAAATGCAAACCCCTGTCAACTGGAAAACATTCCATTTCACTATTCTGTATTTTGTAATGGAACATGCTACCATTTCCTTTAATCTGTCTTTAGCAATGAATTATTGTTGCAGTTTGTACAGTTGAATGAACAGTGCCACTATCAGTCATTATTCCATGCATATTTCGTATTTTGTATAGTATTCAGCTGGACAATATTAGCAGTGCAGCCGTCTGGAATCAACCAGCTGGACAGCAGGCTTCAAAAAGTAACTCTTGAAGATGCCGAATAGCAAAGCATAAGGGAGAGAAAATAGCTTTGTTGGCTAAAAATGAATTAAGTAATTTCCAAAGTATGGATTTAAAATCCATGCATACATAGCAACCCATAACCTGCTTTGTTTACAGTATTAGATCCTCAATAAATGTCAAAGATCATGTATGCTATGTATTTTAGTGGATTTAGTTGTTTCTTAAATTCAGTTTTTGAAAATATATATTTTAAACCCCCATTACCACCACCAGACCTTACTACATTAAATGGGTTTCCATAACTCTGCAACTGTGGGTGGGCTCTTCATTAGCACTGTCCAAACACCACCCTGCTTTAAATCATTTTTAAAGCCAATCTTTTCGAATATGGCCAACGTTGTGTGTCTTCAGCATGCATTTTTCCTATAGCTTCCTGTAACACCCTCTGCGACTGTTTAAACATTAAAGAGTAAGTAGCGCGGTACTGAAAAATATAGCGTTACACGACCCCAGGTGTTGCTACAGGTGTTTAAATAGCGTACCTGTAATTTTGCTTTTAATTGTTAACATCCTGACAACTTTTTACACTTATAACTTTAAAGTGTTTCAAAGATCTTTTCAAAATGCCCACATTGTCAAGCAATAATGATTCGGTGATGTGGTATGGAACAGAAAAGTCAGAGCACTAGAGTGGCCATTTTGAAAAGAGCTTTAAAACAGACTTCAAAGTTGTTAACACGGAAAAGAGAAAATACAGGTACGTTATTTAAACAGTTGTAGCAACACCTGAGGACCTGTAACACTGTATTTTTCGGAACCCCGCTACTTCCTCTTTAAGGCTCCAGGTTGTGAGCTCTGTTTATTCCATATAAAAGAAGTAAGCTTTGAAGCACTGTAGTACTTTTCTTTAAGGATTACAAAGATCAAATAAATCTGTGCGATTGAGTAATTGCAAATGTCAAATGCTTTTGTACTAATATTGGAGAGGAAGTGTGTTTATTTTTATTCACTAATGAAAACATGGGGTTTTAAGAAAGACCAGGATTTATGTGTTCACCTCATGGTGAACCAGAATACACACAGTAGCAGGTTTATACAACAAGTGTGGTGAGTTTTAACATTGTATTCAACACTGCAGAAACTATTGGTATCCTGTGACTAAATAAAAAAACAGCAATAACCTATAAAATCCTTCTACGTTTTCAATTACTGAATACATCACATGCCAGTTTTTTTGTTGTTTTTTTTCTTCTGGGGGGGCAGGGGCAGGGTGAGGTGAGGGGTTGGGGGTTATGTGCTACAATAAAATAAAGTAATCCTTTTCCAGATATAAAAATTGCAGTTGTAGTGGCCACATGTTGAAGTAAAAAGTGCCACTTCCATCAAAATCGCATCGATACATCAAAGGATAAATTATATTTTAGTGAGACAGTACCATTTTCGGTTTTCAAATTTCATGGGGCAATTTAATGAATTCCCCATTTGCTTGACATACCACACCTGCAGTTTGCATTTATTTTGTGCCTTTCATAGTATGGAGTTGGGACCTAAAAAATTATTGAAGTGCAGTTATAAACGAGTGAAGTTCTTAAGATTAAATTTATATTGCCGATGATAAAGGCCTAAAATGTCACATAACTGTAAAACAGGTTAATCCAGATAACTGCCAGCTATTTGGGTTTACTTCGGATGCACAAACTGCATTTCTGTGTTCTATTTCTGTGTGCTAATGGAAAAACGTAGGTGACCATTTTTGGGGGAGTTAATAAATCGCGGATGGCCTTTAAATTACTACAGCCTTAATAAATATTCATGTTGGAAGTCACTTCTGTTGTAAAGAGTAAAATGGAACCGCTGTAAGTCAATGAGACCAAGGAAAATAAATAACAGTTTAAAAGATGGAATTTTACAAACATTTTCAGATTGCTCTAGCTGTTAGCCATTGTCTAGCTGTCTGGCAATTTTGAAGCATGAGGTGCAGCTGGAACAAACCATGCCAAGCACAAGAACGTTATGATGGTAAATAGATATATACTTCACAACAGTAGTGCAATAAGATCACCTGTATTTTTTTGTTTGTTCAGGAACTCAGGGAGTGAATTACAGGTATATTATACTGCACACCGCAGTTACCAGGATTTCTTTGATGAGATTCACAGAAGAGGGGACACCTTTTATGTTGTTTCATTTCGGAGGGTGAGTTCCAGTTCGCGTACATGTCTGCTGCATTTTGTTGTTATCTTGTCAAACCATTTCTTCTAACAGGTGGATGGAAGAAGAAGAAGTAAAAAAATGGAATGCAAGAGCATTTGACATTTTCTGAATAAAGGGGTTGAGACACAGGATTAGGCTCCGTGTATGTCAACACTTTGGTATTTTGTTAATAACGGCTTCAGCAGAAGTTAACTGTTTCTGCAGAGTGCTATCTGTCTTAGAGCTTAATATTTTATTTGGCAAGCTTTATAACATACAGTTCCATAAACTAACAGGAACGAACAAAGTGGCGCTTCATTTGCTGTCATTACAATACAGATTCAGTTAGAAACTGTGATCTTCCATTGTTCAGTTCAAAGGCAATCCTTTACACTATGCTTTCTCTGAAACTGACAGAAACAGTCCTCCTCCACAATGAGGTGTGGTCAAGATCTTGAAATCCAGAGTTTGTTGAGACTTGCAGCAACTTGTCATGTCAGTGTTCTTTGTTTATTCATTACAGCTCAACAGACAGCCACTCACATGTACATCAATGTGGCTGTTGACACAGTGTCCACCGGAATAAGTGAAACAATACTCTTTATGACCCAGAAGTCCACTTTTCTATTTATCACCCTAAAGAGGGGTGCTGACAGAAGACCACACCATGTCCGTGACTTATTCATGACCATGTGGCTGCTTGCTATTGGCTTTGTTTCTTTGGTGTGATATCTGTAAGAATGTCTCCTGAAGTGTGTGATGAGTAAAAAAAAATTAAAAAATAAATCTTTGTTAAGAGAAATCAATTAACCCATGCCCACTAACTGTTCCTTTGACTGCAAAGTTCTTTATTTAATAGTTATGGTACCCATTCTTTGGATTGATAGCTAGATAAACACTTCAATATATTAGCCTGTGCAGTTTTATTTTTCAGCCATATCCTTTTCTAGGTAGTTTGAGAAAACTGTTTTGATATAAACCTTGTTTGGTCTGTAGATGATACTATTTTGATCTCATTTGATGTGGTGAAGTTGTAAAAAAAAACTGGGTTTAGGTAAATTTATTTGGTCTGCACATCTGTTTAACAGTCTGTCATTGTGAATACATAACACCATTCCATCTGTCCATCTGTTTACCTGCTTGAATAAATGCATACAACCAGGTTAAAGTTTTGGTCAGTTATGTTGGAGTAGCAGTAATTTTGTTGAGCAAATGCATGTGAACGGGTCATATTTCCCTGATTTAAAGATCCAGATTCTTGCTTTACAATAAAACTAGTATTGAACCTGGAACCTCTCTAACTTTAAACAAATACTCTCTGTTTGCCTTGTATTGTCTGTCAGGGTTAGATTCCTTCATTATACTTCATTGGTCTGTGAATCAATTTTTTTATTCCCTAACCGAACTTACATGTGGTCCAAGAACCAAAAATGACTTCACCTACGATTTCTGAAAACATTTTTATCCCTCAAGTGGCTATTTGTCTTTAATATCTTACTGTAGTTATATAGTTGACTTAATTTGAACATTTTAAAAATAGTTTTTGGAAGAAGGCTGACTAGCTGTTGTAACCGTGATCCCTCCCTATTTATCTGTGTTTCTTTTTTTGTAGACACATGACCCAGTCAATTACAGCATGCCTGCTTACTTTGGATTTATTAACAGATTTAATGAAACTCGTCCATCAGAGGCTTGATTGATTGATTTGGATGGAATGTCTACACCTATATCTGTGGATTAACATCTTAATACAGCATGACACGCTGGACTTTCGTCCCAGATTGCAAAAAAATATTTTCATTATGTTTTTCACAGCTGTTTTTAGTACTTGGAATTAAACCAGTTGCTAAAGTGTGTCCCGGTAGCTGAATGTATATAAATATTGTAGTTACTGTACTGTACTGTTAAACTTTTTTTTTTTTTTTAATTTGGAATCACCAATTATTTTTTCTTCTTTTTTCCCCAATTTGGTAAGCCCAATTATTGTTTATTTCAACATGGCTCACCACTGCCACTCCCGCGCTGACTTGGGAGGGACAAAGACAGACATCATGTGTTCTCCGAAACATGTGCTGTCAGCCGACCGCTTCTTTTTTCACTTTGTGGGCCTGCCATGCAACCAACTCGGAGCTACAGTGTTGGAGGACTATGCAGCTTTGGGCAACTTACAGGCAGGCCCGCAGGCACCCAGCCAGTCTACAGAGGTCACTGGTGCACGGTGAGCCAAGGACACCCTGGCCGACCTAAGCCCTGTACGGTAGCATGGATGGAAGCAAGAGATGTGTTATAAGAACAGCTTTATCTGGTATTACCTAGTATTTTATATGTTGTTGACACAAAGGTGAAAAATACGTTTGAATAATCACATGGCTGCTTTGGTCCCTGGCTCAAGCAAGTAAAATAATGTTTTTTCCGCACCAAGGGAGATGAGAAGTTACTCAAACATGAAAAGTTAGAGCTGTAAATATTTTACTAGATTCCATTAAAGAATGTGTCTAGTGTTATTGCTATTGATAGAGTCAAAGGAAGACAGCAATGATAACTGGAGCAGCACTAACACTAACTGTTATATAGCTAAGCAGCCTGAATCCATTAAAACACAGCTGAGATGGTTCTGTCAAAGAGGTCATGCTGGAGAGGACTGGCAGACACATGTTCATCTCGGGCATTTGCTAAAGTCAGCTAGCTTGGAACATATATTCTTTTGAAGGTTGGAATTGGATCCAGTAGTATTTCTGCACAAGCTGTATTCTGAATTTGAGCTTTGACATTATTGGTATAATGTTGAAAGCACTTTTCTTTTTATTCCTTTATTGTTCAGCACAATCTAGGTGTTTTCATGAACAACAAAAATTGAAACTGATCTTAGTCCTTGCATGGTGTGAACACCAAACCAGCATTTGTTCTATAAAACAGATGACACTGCAGCTCCACCCTTGGTGAGATATATAGAAATGCATCTGTCCAGCTATTGGATTTTTATAGAAGCCAAATAAGAGAAATAGTTATCCATCTGTCCAGAAGAGCTGACAGTTACGATCTGTCATACAATTACAACAGCAACATGATAAACAAGGATAAAACGCAGTAACTTGGCTTCTACCCAAGCATAAAGATCTATAGTTTAGTAGCACAGGAAGATTTTTTTTTTTTTAATATTTTTTTTTCCAAACAGATCAGTTTGTGGTTAAAAATGAAAACGTTGTTACCTGGAATGAATTCTCTTTGGTTCATTTCTAAAAAGAAATCCTACTGGTATTCTGTTCTCATGTTACAAGACTGCATGACAACACCTGTAGAAATGCCTGGCATCGTAAATTCATATTTGTTCAAATTCATCCTAAATTCACATTGTTAAATTCACTGTCTTTGGTCACATACACAAAAAGAAAGTATGAACTTGCCAAAAACCCTTTTTACCAGTGCTCCTGTTTGAAAGATATTGAACCAAAAGGCTTGCCATTGCTTTGTCTCGGTGGAGTCCCATTTTCATGTAGCATACCCTAGAATTCATCATGGGACACTGCAACGCTAATAGTAAATCTACTTTATCTGGATGTATACCACTATATTTAAGTGCTTTTCCTAATAGTTGTTCTGGCCGGGCGCCTGCGAGCTTGCCTGTAAGCCTCCCAGAGCTGCGTTGTCCTCCGACGCTGTAGCTCTGGGTTGGCTGCATGGCGCACGTTTCGGAGGACAGCGTGTGTTCGTCTTCACCGCTTCCGAGTCAGCGCAGTGATGGTAGCGGTGAGCTAAGCCTAAATACAATTGGTCATTTCAAATTGGTAGAAAAACAGGGTAAAATCAATTGGCGACTGCAAAATATATATATATATATATATATATATATATATATATATATATATATATATATATATATATATATATATATATATATATATATATTATTCTGCATAAATCCAGCTGTGTAAAACGGTGTCCTTAGGATCAACCAGTATGTATCTGTTTGTGTTTCTCTCTATATACTTATTGTTATTCAAGTTTATTTTTGTGTGTATGTCAGGATTATTTGATACAATGATTTGAACTGGAAATGCTGTCATTAAAGAATGAAATGCCAACTTTTTTTACAGGAACGTAGTGCTTCTGTAGATATAAAGAATTCAAAGAAATACATTGTATATTGTTTTAAATATTACTGTATATTGTACAAAATGACCCAAAAAAAGGTGTGTTAGTTTTAGGTATTTGATCAGATCTGGACCTACAGTATATGTCTACTCATTTTATCAAAAAAAAAAAAAAAGATTGCAACAAATATCCTTGTAGAAACATCATCCTCTAGACACACATCATATAGAGATTCTTTGTTGGTTACAAATGTATGTGTGTGTGTGGCTTTTTATATCCCTTCATTTTGACTTGACGAATGTATCGAATATAAAAAACCCAGAAAGATAGACAAACCTTCCCACAGTAACCCTGAACGATTTCCTAATGATTCAGACAGACGGTGATGTCAGCACTCCGATTCTCTGTTTAATTTGGCACTTAACCCGTCTCGAGACGGAGGGAATGGCAAAGTCAAAGTAATGAACAGATGCTGTAATTAATCGGTTTATTTGTATTAAGAGCAAGATGCCCCCACATCATCTGAACTTGTTTATTCTACAATAATATGTAACAAAGAAAAGAGTTCCTGTGTTTAAGCAACGTCTATTCAAAACCCTTTATCAGATGTTTCTAGCTAGACATTTAAATGTAGTTTATATTTTTGGTTTTCAGCTGTAAAGGATGCATAGATATTTTATTGGGACTTGCAAACGGCTGCACCATTACATAATGGCATTTGTTTATAATTGTTGAATGTCTTTTTCTTAGGATCATCTCCTTTTGCCTGCTACAAGCCATAACAAGGGAAGAAGACCGAAGATGTCCCTAGTTCTGCCAGCTAACGTGAATGGCAAGTATCATTTATAACTTTCGCAGTTATGTTCCAGGATAAGGGAAGTGTTATATTCCATCATAAAGTCAATGTCAAGGGAGTTTATTTCTTCTCGTTCTTGTGAATTGTGAAACTAAATGTGGCTGTAGTCATGCTAATGAATTTCTATCTTGAGTCCAGTAAAAATGTCTCTCTTGGCTTTGGTCTAGGTCCCACAACCTGATTCAGTTGAGGCATTTCCCCAGGGTTTATCCAAGGAGAACATGCTTAATGTACAGAGAAATGAATGAATGAGCTGCAGATTGCAATTCAAGTGGTTTAGTCTGAAGTCATATTACATATACTGTTCTTATTTAAAATACATTTATTTCATTTGGATTTGGTCTCCATTTGTTATATTTATAAACTGTAGAAGTGAAATTAGTCTTGAGAGAGGTTGAAACTGCACCCTGTCCGGATATCTTGGCTCTAACTGGTCCTTAGAATAGGCCTGACACCACATTCAAAGCACCATTGCACTGAATGCAGGCTGAAGTCAGAGCCGAAGAAACTGAAAACATTAAACCAAGGTTTGTCCCCCACGGGGAAAATGTGCAGGGAGCTCGACTACGCAACACAGCGAGTTGGGTTCCAATCCTAGTCCCCGCAGGCAGCAGGGGATGCAAAGAGTTATGAAAGAGTAGCTATTATGTGTTATAGCTGGTACTTTCCCAGGCCATAGGGCTAAATATTTATGTTTATATTTGTTATTTTTGGAAATCATGGCTGGGTTTCGCTGGTTTTGCATTTTTGTAATTATAGTTTTACATCCAAATCCCAA
Source organism: Acipenser oxyrinchus oxyrinchus (assembly GCA_030684275.1). NCBI lineage: Eukaryota > Metazoa > Chordata > Actinopteri > Acipenseriformes > Acipenseridae > Acipenser > Acipenser oxyrinchus. The sequence continues at coordinate 11,271,134 of CM060258.1, read as the reverse complement.
TGACTAGCTCCACTCGTTACAATTGAAAAACAACGCAATACTGTATTATAGACCATTTAAAACAAAAGCTAGCCTTATGTTTGGTAACCTTATGCTACTGTACATTGCTTTAATTACAGTATAACTTGTCGAAATACATGAATTGAACTGATGCATATATTTCTTTTATTAAACAGAAAAATGTCACTGCCACAAAATTGTGCCCTTTGGATTTGTGACATGTAGTATCAATTATTTTCAGAGACAAGGTAATATTTAATAAATGGGAACCCCTCCAATGCCAACCACTTAACTCTCAACACTGTTATGCATCAACATGTAGACTTGGAATGCCATTTGTAATGCTGAGTTTGGGAATGGAAAGAACAGGTTTTGGCAGATTACAACCAAACTTTATTTTTAAGTGATCAAAACAGTTTTAAATGCATTTACAAAGGAATTTATTTGTACTGCCCTTTTGTGAGAGTAAAGCCCAATGTACTCCACCTATGCTAACATGAACACTGAATACCATCTTGTTAAATAAACTCAAGACAAAGTGCACTGGCTTACCAGTTCAGAAAAATCTAAACACCCAGAAAAGAGTTCCTGCAGCTGAACTGTACAGTAACTGACAAGCAGAAAGTAAGACAGCTCAGGAACCATAAAGAGCTGTTAAGACTGTTATAAAAAAAAAGTCTGCTTCGCTTGGTTCCCCAGGAATCCATAGGTTATAAGAGTGATGTTTAAGTAAACACTTGTGAAAATGGGTCAGATTAGATTATTTGTTAAGTCATTTAAACCCGGAGATGTTTACCGGTGTACACACGATTACAGCTTTTTGTATCTGATAGTCTGCTGTTCTTCAAGACTGGCTTCAAGACTGCAATCTGGCTTTTTTTCTGCAATAATGTGGTTAATTTAGTATATAATTCTGAAAATAGGATTATATTAATAAAATGTACTTAATTTTAAAAGAGATTGCCGTTTATCTGCACAGTGGCTCACGAACAGCAAAGCTTTCCTACATATTCAGCAAAGCTTTCCTACATATTCAGCAAAGCTTTCCTACATATTCAGCAAAGCTTTCCTACATATTCAGCAAAGCTTTCCTACATATTCAGCAAAGCTTTCCTACATATTCAGCAAAGCTTTCCTACATATTCTTGTTAAAAAAACAAAAACTTTTAGTTTCAGTGTGTATTGAGAAAACCTAGGGTTTAGCTTTTTCGTTGATCCTTTATAATGATCTAGCTTGAAGTAGCTGCATACTTTCCCCAAAAAACAATAACCATATGTCAAAAAGGCAAATGCCTCAGTCAATAGTAAAGCCCTTCTGTGATTTAAAATTAGGAAATGTCTTTAAACACATTTAACTAAAAAGGCGGCACATTATTTTTCTCCACCTCCATCAGCCTGTATGTCTTGGCACTTCCTGGTGATTTTGGTCTCAACGAGTTCGATGGCTTGTGAATTTTTTTTAACACCAGCAGGGTGTATACAAACTGATTACAGCTGTTGGCATATGAGCATGTTATTACCTACATTTTTGCTGGAAATAGGACCTTAGACCTAATGATTTGCTGTCGGCCCTCAACGATGCACAGCTTCGCTTTGCTGACTTAGCAGCAAAGCATTGCTAATTCAATTAAAAAAAAGTTCAATGAAATGTTTAAGTCTCCAGTATGTTTTCTACAGTTTTTAGTATCATAACAGTGGTGATTTCTCTTGAGTAAATGTATTTATTTATTTATTTATTTTTTTGGTATTTCCAAAGACCATAAACTGCTATGATATGCTGAATTGTTATATTCAGTATTAAATATTTAACATCAACTTTAATTTCCCCTTGAAAAAGGGGCATTGTGAAATTATGTATTTTGTGCTCTTCTATGGATGAGGAGCCCTGTTGTAGATGATAAATGGTAATGAGAAAGAATCACAGGACTGCTTGTTGGAAGGAGAAGGATGGCTTGAATTTAATATCCAGATCTGAAATCCACAAAGCACCAATGAGATAAGATGTGTGTTAATAAAGCAACAGCAGCCCAGTCCCTTTGATACATCTTGACTGAATCAGTGTTTTCAGGAAGAACGAGCTAGAATTCCACCCAGGCTAATCTGATGAACCAAAGTGGAGAAACAGTGGCTCTGTAGCTCTCCACTTACTTGAGGAGGAAATAGCTCCACATGTGTGTGCATTGAGACTGTTACACTTGAAGGTTTCCATTTTCATGTGTATACGTGGCTACTGAAGATTAAAACAAAATGTGTGTGTATATAATAGAAAATCACAAATATTTAGGCAATGTGTGCAGTATTTAAAATACTGAGGAAACATCCAGTGAGCTATTGTATAAATGGACATAGCCCCAATACTACTGTATGACTGCACAAAGAAATGTTTTGTACATCGCTGGAAAGTCATATTCTCTCAAAACCCTACCTAGGTTGTCTTTGTGCAGCAACAGTTAAGCTGTAAGGGTCTTGAATTAATTAACATTTAGTCTTATTTAAAAATATTTCAATTAGGCTTCATCTGGAATGATTTGATACAGTTGATGTGAAAGAGGACCAAGCAATACTGTAATGAAGAGTTTTCCACTGTAATGCACATCTGTTCTTATTGTCCTTTTGGCACTTTAATGTATGTGTTGTTTTGAAACAGTTATTATCATAGTACAGTCTGGATGTTGCTTAAGGCATGTCGGGTGGGCTGGAAATTATACTGAAACATTATAGCGTTTGTTTGATCAGGAATCATTCCCATGATTCAGAAACAGCCAATAGCACAGCTGACACGGTATAGTTACTGTGGAAACGAGCAATAATATCTTCACATATTACAGCTAAAACAATGTTTTGGGTGTATCTTCTGACCCCCAACCTTTCCCACTCTCATCGGACTTCTCTTGGGAGTTTGCTTCTGCCAGAAAAGAAGTCTAAAGCAAAGGAACAGCAGTGATCTGTGGCATGCAATCGTTTCTACTTACTGTACAGTCTAATGGCAGGGCTTTTAAATTGTGATTGTTCCCATTTTAATATGTTCAAAGGAATTGCGAGTAGTTATGGCTGGAGTGCAGGTGCAATCGTCTGGTACAGTTCAAAGATTTCTGTCGACTGGTAAAGTCCATAAAGTGGACAGGATATCTGCACTTCCAGGAACCCCTAGTGCTGCGCTGAGGTATTGGTTGAGTACTGACCAGGCCAGACTGCTTAGCATCGAACTTGGTACCACTGTTGATAACCAACTGTTACGTTTGTGTTGCTTACTTGAACAAATCTTAGTATAGTAAAAAAAAAAATAAATGCCTCTCTTGTGTTAAGACTTAAAACCATTTCTTGGTAATTGTATGGTAATGTCCAGGGGAACCTATACATTGTTTGTAGGAAAATTAGGTTTTCATGTTAATTTGTACATGCACTATTTATCCTTTTATTGTATTGTGTTGGAAAAAGATCACCTGTATCATAGTGGTGTTTTATTAATAAGGCCCTTTAAGTAATTCCCACAGTCTCTGAATGAGTGTTGGAAAAACTTGCTGCACTCCTGTCTCTTGTGTTCTTGGCTATGGATGTACAATTTATACTTCATTAGGTGGACCTGTTCTTTCTTTTTCAATTAGAACTGTGAGGTAATTTTAGTTTGTTTTTTTTGCTGTTTTTTTTTTAAATAATTTGGAATCGCCAATTATTTTTTCTCGTTTTCTTCCCAATTTGGAAAGCCCCATTCTTTTTCTTATTTCAACCCGGCTCACCGCTGCCACCCCCGCGCTGACTTTGGAGAGACGAAGACGGACACACACGTCCTCCGAAACGTGTGCCGTCAGCCGTCCGCTGCTTTTCACTCTGCAGGCCCGCCCTGCAGCCACCTCGGAGCTACAGCACTGGAGGACCACGCAGCTCTGGGCAGCTTACAGGTAGGCCCACAGGCGCCTGGCCAGTCTATAGGGGTTGCTGGTGCGCGGTGAGCTGAAGACACCCTGGCCAACCTAAGCCCTTCTCACCCGGGCGGCACTCAGCCAATTGTGCGCCGCCCCCTGGGAACTCCCGTCCACGGTCGGCAGTGGAATAGCCTGGACTTGAACCGGCGACCTCCAGGCTATAGGGCGCACGCGGAGTGCCTTTACCGGATTCGCTACTCGGGAGCCTCACTTTAGTTTCTGTGCATGCAATAATTCTCCTGACATTGAGTGCTGCCATTTGTAGAGCGATTACAATGTTTTGCTGATCTGAGGAATGAGGTTGCTGTATTTATTACTAGCCAATAAGAATCTAGCCGGATATTGTCTGAAATGTTGTTTCTGTTTTTGATTATGTAGCTTTGAGAGAGTCGGAATGTGCCATTCAGTGCTTTTGTAATACTGTGTTATCTTTGACCAAGCAAGGCAAGACTCGGCAGCGTGTGCTGAACAGCGAGTGTTTAATTGTCTACATGCAGAGCAGAGATAGCAGATAGCAGTGACAGGTGGTTAAAGACAATGACTGCAGGTCTTTCCGCTATTGTTTTAGTTCACATTTCGACCATATCTGGTCCTATCTGCACAACAACATTCTGTTTTCTATTTCCATTACAATGGAATTGCATTGATATTCCAAAATAATAAGAAAGAAAAACAAGAAGTCTGCATGCATATTGTATATTTATTCATGTTTCTTTTTCTATTTTTAGCATTGATGGGTTTGTCTTCAGTGTCTGGTAATCATACATGGAGCATACTGCATTCTTGTGCTAGCAGAGGTTAATATGCACAATAGGGGAAAGAAGACAAATTCCGGTTAAGGCTGGATTTGTTTCATGGTTATTGCGGATTTCACAATTTCCGTGAAATTTACAGATTGCTGTGTTATATGTAGTTCCATGTGAAAATTACCATTTCTGAAAGAATAGTGTAAATAAACATATTTATCACTTAAAAATAAATAGAGCAAATGCTTCATTTATTGACACATTTACATGTATTCATGTTTTAATTTTGTTTGATAATTTACTGATGGTGAAAATAAAATGCCTTTTAAAAGGTGGACATAGAAAATGAAATATTCTACAATTTAGCATTTACTGTTTATCAGGTATTTCATTATTTATGAACATTTGTTGCATAAGAACTAGAGAAAATGATACATTTTGAATGGGACAACACTATTTTTTTCTGCTTTTAATAAATACTATGTTTAATCGTGAAGTACCTATTTTTAGAATGTGAAATAAGACATTTTTTTTACAGTGAAAAAATACAGCCCTAATTATGGTTGATTCATATAGAGTGTACTATGTAGGCTAAAGAGTAATCAGTCTGGTCTAAGTTATCCTGGCTCCCTGAGTCACACAAACAGAGGCTGTTCAAATATGTGTGTCTACTGGGAACACTGTTTTGAACAGTGTGTGCTGATCAAGTGTTTAACTGTTAATCTGGTGTTTTTTTTGTGAAGGGTTGGCAGCTATGCGACATTAGCAACAATTTTAAGAAAACACCAAACATGCGTCATTACTATAAACAAAGGAGTTCTTTATTGCAGGCTATTTTCTCTGTTTGCATGTTTTATTTGATAATATCATAGTCCCCATTTTACTGTAAAAAGTGCTATTTCAACCCATGCTTTTGTTTGGTCAACAAAGACGGTTACAATGAAAGAGTAACTCTGAAACCATAGTAGATTGATAAACTCCAGTGGCACTGCACACTGATGGCAGTTTTTTTTGTTTGTATGTGCATTTTTTGTTTGTGCGTGTTTTAAACATGCACAAGTATTTGTTGTCTGTAGAGCATAATTAATGAGAGAATTTAGAATCAACATCATGACAGCAAAGGGTATGTGCTTCCTGTTAATTGATGGATAAACATCCGTTAATCATGTGTTGCTGAAAAGCAGTTAGTAAGGAGGCATTTTACAAAAAGACAAATTGAATCAGACTCCATAAAGACATTGCTTTTTAGTATTTATGTGCTTAATAAACATTTTGACTCAGTGACGTGGCTTTACTTGCTTCTACCAAAGACTGCTGATTTATCTTTTATCAAATATCGAATAAAGACAGAGTATAATTATCTGGTATATTTAGATTCCCTCTTAGTATGTATATCTTTGGAAGTAGGAATATTAATCACAGATTAAGGCATTTGCTAAAATGCTTGCTTTTTGTTGTTTTTTGCAGAAAGTGTAATAAAGAATGAGGACTATGAAGTCATGATGCAGATAGACTGTGAGGTCATGGACACCAGGATTCTCCACATCAAGACCTCCTCTATCCCACCAATCCTGCGCGATCCACGGGAGAATCGCACCAACTCCTTCTACCACTCGACTTCATCCAGCAACCAGGCCACTCCTGTTGGAGCTATCGCTGAATCTATGAAATAACAATTAAAAACAGGCACATTGTCAACAATGTTAGTAGACTTAGATGTTATGTTTCCATCTTCATCAGTTTATCTGTGTTGATTATGTTTATTTGTGCTTGCCAGCTTTTCTGTTTTTATTGCAATTCACTGAGATGTCATTATTGGCATTATTATTATTAGTGTCAGTATGTCATTTTTAATGTCCTTCTGTTAAGATTTTGAAGTGCCTTCTCTGACAGTTCCCTGTGGTCTCCCCTCTTTGTTTTTAGTGCTGCAATAATTTAGATAACAATGTTTCAACCCTATACTACACATTAGAAAAATACATGAAAAGGCAACAAAGCCCAACATGCTCACCCATGTGGTTCATTTCTTCATCTCCATATCCCTGTCTTTACAATCTCAAACACATCCTGTTCTCTGTGGTAACTATACCATTCCCTGGATTCGTCTTCTGTGTGTTTACCTGTTTTTGTGAAATTGTTTCTACCTCAATTCCTTTTCCTTTCTTGAGGCCATTTTCCATCCAACACATTTTTTAACCCGCTATTCCAAAAAAGAAAAACTCAAAACCAGATTGCAAGCAGGACACCTGACTGGATGTTGGCAACATGTCTGAGTTACATATAAAGACTGAAAGGACCTTCAAAGTGGGCAGTGTGCTGTCTCTGGAAAACAAGGACATAAGAAAAGAGAGACGAGATAATTTACAAGACAAGCCCTTGCAATTAACTGTGATGGATGGATAAGACCTGAAAATTGTTATTGAATGTCATACGTCGATGCATTGTAAGTATCCTTTTAAATATAGCTGAAGAAACCGTATACACAGCAGTCAATTTTGTGTTTCAGCATCTACACTTGCAAGCACAAGAACCCCATGACACAAACACAGAATATAATTCAATCTGAAATGTGGTTGTGTCTTAGGTTTGTATAAGTCTTAATCTGCCTGTGAAAAACGAATTATGTAGTTTTATTATTGCTGTGTTTCTCTTGTAATTTTTGGGGTTTCATATGTATTTCCATTTTGCTCTCAGCATTGTGACTTCATGAATAGGTTCATAACTAGTTATACATTCTGTTGGTAAACCTTTTCTTTTTTCTTAAGTTAATGGCAAAAAAAAAATCTGCATAGTATTGTATTACAAATGTTTATGTAAAACATGGGAATGTCCGACTACACTTAAGATACAAAGTATAAATATCTGCTCTCTGAAAATTACAGCAAAAACCACTTTAAAATGAGAAATGATTCAGCAGCAATATATATATATATATATATATATATATATATATATATATATATATATATATAAGAATCTAAACTATCTGCCAAGTTTCTTTTCTCTTGTGAAACTCCCTGGTTAAGAACAAGAAGGGCACCACATTAAAGCAAACTCAATCTTTGATGCTGTGATCACAAACATTAAGATTGTATCGAAAATGCTGCACTAGCATTGAAGATTAGTGGTAAAAACAAAACAAACAAAACATTTCTTGTTTAAAAGTCTCTGGGGTGTGAAGAAAATGTTAGCTGTTCTTTATTTGGTATGGATGATAACATGTGAAGGAGGCTGTGTGGTCCAGTGGTTAAAGAAAAGGGCTTGTAATGAGGAGGTCCCCGGTTCAAATCCCACCGCATCCACTGACTCATTGTGTGACCTTGAGCAAGTCACTTAACCTCCTTCTGCTCCGTCTTTCGGGTGAGACGTAGTTGTAAGTGACTCTGCAGCTGATGCATAGTTGACACACCCTAGTCTCTAAGTTGCCTTGGATAAAGGCGTCTGCTAAATAAACAAATAATAATAGTATAGTAATAGTAATAACTGGTGGTCAGATGTACACTACAGAAATGATTGGAATGTAGATGAATGGATACATTAAATAAATTATTAGCTAAAAAGTATTTTTACAACAACAAAAAAACATTACGCCAAAATGTGAAATACATTGTTATGTTCAAGTAATTCTAAAGCCTCCTCTTGTGTATGGTTAGTTGCTTTCTTGTCACTATCATCACTACTGTACTTGAGGTCCCCTTCATAGCAGTTTTGTAGTCAATTAGACTCATTCATTTAACGGGTTAATGCATAACATACAAAAAATTATGTAGTTTTGTGTGTATTAAATGGATTGTGGCCAATGTCAATCCGGCAACTCATTCAAACCTATGAATGGTAAAAACAGCAGTTTGTGTACAAGTTTAAATTATAAGTTCGATTTTAGCCAACACCACAAAATTAAACTCTTACCATAAATTGCTTCCCAAAAACATGTCTCTTTAATGTACTGCATATACAATGTAATAAATGTTTATAGAACGAAGGATATTGTTACTGCTTGTAAAACATGAATATTTTTGGGTTAAATTATACAGTTCTGAAAGAGTATAATGTATTTTTAAAACAGTATGTTATAAACAAACATCTGGTGTGTGGAGGTCGATCGTGGAAGTTCATCTTGAGCAGGTTCTACTGCCTCTTGTCACTTTCTAAAGAGCGTCTAGTTTTCTTTGCTGTGGGATATGAATACTGCCTGGACGACGAATCACTTTGTTTTTTTGTAATGATGGAAAAGCACATTAATAAAGAAAAACATGAAATAACAGGTTTGAGCTATTTTATTATTCTAGATGTTCTGTGTGAATGGGGATGTGTATTAGATTTCTATATATGGGCCATATTCATAAAGTATTTATCATTATGCTACGTTATACACTGCTGATGTTACAGAACCAACAAGACAACAAGGTGCATGCAGGTGCTGTTAAATTAACGAAATTGTTTTCTTTTTAGAATAAAAACAATGTTAATTACATTAAGAATATGGCCCTGTAAGTGCTACTGTTTAAAAAAATAAAAAGCTAAAGGAAGGCATATTGTTAACATTTAAAGATTCAGCATTTATTTCTAGAAGTTTAAATTGTTATCCACAGTAGATCACAAAGCAGAAAAAAGGAAGATCATAAGAGTTCAAAACACTGGTCTTTGCCACAGTATCTGGGACAAATTTCAAATCTTACCGTTACTATTTTATACAATGAAAAATCCTTGTGTGCTAGTTCCACCAACCGCTAGTATCACAATAATGAGGTTGACCAGAATTTGATAGAAATAAAATAACTATAATCTCTCTTGCAAAGTGATTTATGTTGGTTTGCTTATATTTAGAATGAAAAAGTTAAAAAAAGGAGGAGGACCAGCAACTACAGCAGTAGATCTTAAAATGATTTTAATTCATGTTGCATAGTCTTATCCATTGCAGAACATTAAGTGCTTTGTGACTATATATAAAGTTGAAATAAAAAATGAACCTTTGTGAATCGCTTTTTAAAGCGTATCAAATAGTTTGTTTTTTGTACTGGCTTTAGAACCAAAATCAAAGTCTTGTAGGAGATACTTATATAAACTGTCCTAGACATCCTGTGCTTTAAGAGAAGTCCATGTGCATTCCCAAACTTTGTATCATGTCCAAGGTATATCTTCTGTACTTACGTTCAAAATTTGTCATGTATTTATAGCAAGTAAAATAAAGGTGTATCATGCTTCTGTGATGACAGTAAAAGAACATATGCATGTATTGCTAAATTGCAAAAAAAAAAAGCCAGGTGGACTGATCTACAGCCCACTTAAGAATATTAAAATATTTATTCTTTTATTTATACAAAAAAAAGAAAGTGCTATGGCCCTTTGTAACTGTTCACAGGCAAATCTCAATAGGCAAACATGACACCATATGTGACTTGATGCCCGCGGTCCCATGCATACAGGACTCTTTCCTTTGGATTGTAGTCAATCTGAGTGGTATAGGAAAAGTTATTGACAAAAGGAAGCCTTGGTACTCCCTGTGTGTTGGTGTGGGTATCAAAAGCATAAGAAATAGTGGCATTCATTTGGTTGTAGCTATCCACCGCATAAAGGACGCCACAGACGATAAAGCAATTCCCGTAAAAGTCCTTCCGCAAGCCAGTCCTCCATGTAGTTTCCTTCTGTATGGTCAGATCTGCAGTGTTCAGTTTACTCAGTACGATCAGCTCCTGCTGAAACCCTTCGTCATCGATTGCCGGGTAAATGATCCACAGTCCATTCTCATCCACTGCAAAGTCAATGTCAGAGTGACCTTTCCACTTCCAGGGAGTCGTCTCCTCAAACACTGCATCGTGCATCATCGCCCAGGCGGCCACGTAGCGCTGCTTCAGATCATACTTGATTATGTCTCGTGAAAAAGCTCTGTTGTAATAAAAGGCTCCATCATATACAACGTGACCTGTGCCTATCCAGTTGTAGGGGAGTTTATAGGAGTTGGTCCAGCGCCCTGTTGGAACACATCACAAAAGTACAATAAAATCTGATATTTAGATTACAGTCTTGGAGCTATGACATTGATCTGTCAATTAAAAGCTTGTGAAAGGGCTAATTCTAGTCTGCCATTTTTAAAATGTTGTAAGTTGAAGGCCCCTTGATAGCATTACGGGTCTGTGAAAAAGGGCACAATAGTACAGCTTAATTTGCAAACACTTTTTGTAAACTGGGACTTTGATGCTCGATTACATCAGACACAGCATTGGTTTCTGTTACAGAAACTGATCCAGCATTACAGCATACTGCTGTAACCCAGTACACGAGGGCAAAACATTTCCTATTGCAGGAAATACCACAAAGGTCCACTGTTTAATATTTGCTTTGTATATTTAAAAAAAATACAGATTGATAACTACTCTGGTCAAGTAAAATGGTAGATTTAATTTCTATTAAGTAATTACAATATATTGATGCAAATTACTACATAAAGTTGTGAATATACAATACCTTGTTTGAAGTTCTCCATGGTGCGGAATTCCACTAAAGTGTTTCCATAGTAATAGTTTGTCACATAGATCTTGTCGTCCATGGACTTTGGGTCCTTCATCCAGGCGCCCTCATTCCGCCCATATGTGTTATGAATTACAGGATCAGCGATGGTGGACAAGGTGTCTTTACACACGCCTGCCAGAAAAATTAGAAATATATGAGTGGGATTGTTCTTAAACATATTGAATTTGAAACACCTAAACCAGGTTATGCTTCACCAACCCCCCCCTCCCCCGAGCTAAAAAGGAAATCTTCCAAAAGAAGCTGTCAGGCCCAGACTAACGGAGTCTACAGTGGTTTTACTACAAAAATTAATTTTAAGTAGGTGATTTGATAAATTACGGTAGTATGGTTTTCTATACTATTCAAAATTAAGCTTCTTTGAATAGAGTAAATGCAGTATATGGAACCATCCACCTGTTTAAAATGAACAGTTATTCTTACTTGTTAGTCATGTCACATATTTTATTACGATAAATGAATTAGAGTTCAGGCAAATGCTGTGCTTTTAAAGTTATAATTTAGAATTAGTATTTCAGTAGAATGTTACCCAAAGTGAATCTGGAAATAAGTAAATGCATTTAAAGACAAGAGCTTTTCACCTACCGGTACTCTGAGCCTCATCCCCCATGTTCTCCTGAGATTCATCCCCATTAATGTTGACCCACTGCCTGGGTATGGTCAGCTGGAGGGGCCTGGTGGTGTTCAGCAGTATGGAGGCAATGGAAGTTGTTGTTTTAGCAGTGGTAGGCCTAGCTGTGGTGATAGAGGCTGCTTTGCTGGTGGACGGTTCAGGAATGGTAGTGGCGGCAGTGACTGTGGTGGTAGCGGAGGTGGTGTCTTCGACAGGTGTGGAGGTGCTGGTGGGAGGTACAGTCATAACGGTTGTTGTTCCTGGAGAAGGTGTTGAAGAGGCTGTGGTAGTTGCTGTGGTAGTTGCTGTGGTAGTTGTGATATAGGTTGATGGAAGCTCAGTGGTAATGCTAGGAGCGGCTGTAGATTCCATAGCAGCTGCAGTTGTAGTCAGAGCCTGGGTTGTCTCTATATTGTCTTGTGCGTCCACCTCAGGAGCTGCTGTTGTTGGAGGCCTGACCACTGGTTCTGGTATCTCCACAGTCCTGACTAGTGTTCCTATGTGCTTGATGAGCTGATCTTCAATCAACAGATCTATAGCACCATCGCCACTTGGGAAGTCATCTTCTGCTGGCCATCAAACACAAAGTAAATTAAAACGAAAGACACGCTTTTTCTTTGACAAAAATAACTTGTATTTACGTAGCACCTGTCCATCAAACAATGGCTTAATGTAGAAAATTACATGTATCAATAAACTGGCACAAAGTTATTGAAGTTACCATTTTTTAAAACAAGTTAAAAATCGGTAGAAACAAGGCACATCTATTCACAGAGAAAATCTAGCCAAGTTAACCCATGCCTTTGCAAACTGGTCAGGTTTCCTGTACCTATAGGCCTTCTTAAAAGGGCATTCCACTTTAGCTATGCACTAAAAGTGCATGCCCCTTCATTTTAACTGCATAGGAAAGAGTGAGGAGGAGATCTGCATCTGACTAAATACACAAGGCTTAATCAAACCACCATGGAAATCTGGAGCCAAACCATGTAATGTAAAAGTCAGGATCCTGTACAGTGAGCAACAGGGTGCAAACTTACGTTGTTCATCTGTGTCATTGTCCTCCTCTATGGGATTAGCTTTATAGTAAGTTATTCCTCTAATGATTGCAGGGCGGGAGACAGGCTTTGTCCTGGGCTGTGTCTGCAATGACTCCAGACGCTCCAGTGGTTCAGTCAGGGGTTCAAGGCGCACACCTTCATTTCTCTTTAGTGGTGATTTAGAGAATGCTGCTTCTCCAACAAATCTGTCTTCGTATTTCTGCCATTAAAACGGCTTTGATTATGAAACAATTCATTAAATGTATCTCGTCAATGTGGTGAAGCAATTAAAAAGGCAAATAGAATGTTAGACTATATTGCAAAAAGCGTAGAATACAAGTCTAGAGAGGTTATGCTAAGATTATACAATGCCCTAGTTAGACCCCACCTAGAATACTGTGTGTAGTTTTGGTCACCTCACTACAAAAAAGACATCATTGCAATTGAGAAGGTACAGAAAAGGGCAACTAGGACGATCCCAGGACATCAGACATGAGCTTTGAAGACAAGTTCAACTAATTAAATCTCTTCAGCCTAGACAAAAAAGGGAAAGAGGGAACTTGATTGAAGACACTACTTCACATTTAGCACAGTGAGAAGAATAAAAAGGGGCATAAATGGAAGCCGAGTAAAAGTAAGTTAGGAAGCACTCTATTTTACACATAGTTATACATTCATGGAATAGCCTACCAGGTGAAGTAATAGGATCTAAACCTCTTGGAACATAAAAATAGTGTGCTTTTAAATGAGTTCCCCTCAGTAGGGAAGAATGATGCACTAATAAGGGGGAGCCGTGAGGGGCTGAATGGCCTTTTCTCATTCCCAAACTTTTCTTATGTTCTTATATTAACAATACGATGTCCTGTATATAAAATGAATTCCATTAATAGAAACCAAAGTTCTTTATGTCTTTATTTTTCTAACTTCTGTGTTTCTTGAATATGGAAATCCAAGGAATCCAAGGAATGATACAAAGGAAACTTCATAAAAAAAAAATATAAAATACACAATAAGTGCTTTATGATTCTAGAATGAACTTAGTATAAAAGTTATCTTGGCAGGCTTTTAACTGTTTAGCAGGTTGCCAAGCTGGCTCACTAGTTTAAGACACAATTACCACTCCTGATTATAGATGCAGGGAACAGCAGCTAGTATTAGCCAAATATTCTAGGCAGAAGAATAGCAATTTCCTGCCAAAGGCATATCTTTTGTTAATTATTGCAAAGACATAATGACCACATCATTACTTGATATTTTCCCACTAATTAAAAGAAGGTGAAGCTGGCATTGGCCAGCATTGGCTATAAGAACATCAATGCCTTGACCACCTGACCTGCATCCTGGCCTCCTTGATGTCTCAGAGGCTATGCAAGGTTGAGTGTGAGCTGCATGGAAAGGTAGCTCTGAACATATCTGATCTAGAGTGTGCCAAGGAGTTTATGCATGAAAGTCCCAATACGTACTGAATCCACCGTCTCAAAATGAAAAAAATAATAAAATCATTGAATGAAGAAAAGACTATAAAAAATGATGTGTAGGTAGAATAAGGAGAATGGAGAGCCTTACCTCCTTGTGACTATAGGCAGCTGCAGCATCCCTCTGCAAGACAGAACCCAGATCTGTGAGCTGTTTCTTAGGTTCTGTTGGGCTGCTGGTGGAACTGTTTTCTTTCTTGGGTATGTGGTTCACTTTGGTGTTTCCTTTGAAATGTTCCTTCTTTTCAGTTCTGTTTTGTAAGGCAATCTACAGCAGGAATGTATAAGTTTGACAGATTTGTTGGAAGTTTGAAGTCCTTTGCTTGTAATACATCAAACCATATTTATGTATCCATCTATTTAACATTTTCTATCTGTCTTTATTTTTTTCCTGTCCCAAGGTGAACTGATACTAATTCTGAGGTCTGCACCTTTTTTGTCGACATGAACACGTAACATTCCAGCTGGAAAGCCACACCTTTTTTTTTTAAGTTGGCCACATAGCTTTATGGACACATATACTGTTAAATAAGCTTATTGTTTTAAGAAGAAAATATGAACACCAGCAGCAGAACTAAAAGGTTTATGGAAACCAAATTGTGGTGTGTACATCAGTACTAAAGTATTTATTTTGAGTTATCGTTTTTAATTGCCTAGACTTTAATTTGCAAAGCTTTGAACAGTTCTATTGTTGACTGTGTTTGGTCTGCATCCTTGCTGAAAATTGGCTGCTTAATGCCTAGACTTTATGCCTAAATGAACAAATGCTTTGTGCAATTCCACTCTGGATTTGATTCCAGTAGGAATAGAAATAGTGTTCAAATCTGCAGCATCTACATACAAAATTGCATCCTACACATTCATATGCATTTGCTTTTCTAGAATATGCTGATATTTAAACACAATGTTAAAGCATTTCAGGCATTTTGCACTTTGTAGATTTGCCGGATCAGAATTTTTTTTTTTTTTTTTTTGCAGCCATGTGTTTGTGTCGCTATTGGCCCTCAGCAAACGTCCATGTTTCTGGATGGCTGGATAGAGCTGCTGGTTCTACACTATTCAGGACTTTTATACAGGGCTCATACTGGTTACGATAATGAAATCATTTATTCACATTTGTTTGAACCAGTACATTAGATGGGAGCAGTGCAGAATGTAATAGATATTATAGATGCTGGAAGTGTTGATTCCCTATACACAGCAAATGCATCGGACTTACTGTGTTAATCAAGTCTTATGTTGTGCCGTGTGGCAAGGTGAAGGGAAACATGGGAGGATAGACAGGCACAGACAAAACTAAAATGTACAACATTTAGACTAAGCAGGGCAGTTGTTTCCCCATACATTGTATTACTGTTTTGTTAAAACAAAAATGAAGCTCTTACCTTTTCTAATGTTTCCACGCGATGTGCAAGTTTAGTTGTAACTGAATGCATTTTCAGGAGATCCAAACCATAGAAGGCACCTTCAAGCAATTCAATAATTGTTGAGAGCTGCAAAATATTAAACATAGATTAGATTTCGCAGCTTGCGTACCTTTTTAGGATTTCAGTAAGGAAATACAGTGGCAACCTTTATTACTTTGTTCAACTGCTAAATTATCAATAAGGTTCCACACATTGTACAAGAGAAAGGGCTTCCCTTATCATTTCACTATGGGACAGGTAATTGTTTATTATAATTATCTGTTGGCAACCCTCAAAAAGCAGCTTTAGTCACCTGCAGGTTGGAAGTGAAACACGATTTAATCTGAAGTCTCTCAGGGTCTCCAATGTAAAAGACATTCTTACTCTTATTTATAGTGGAGAAGTGTCCACATGAAGAGACTGTAATTATACTGTAATGGCACCAAGTATTACATCTGCTGGAAGTCAATAGGACAGGCGAGGGGCTGAACTGCCCAGTCCTAAAAGTTTAAATTGACCCTAATTCACAAAGGTATGGAGATGCAAGCAGATATTTTTTTTTGTATTACTTTTTTTTAACTTCAATGTGTAATTTTAACCATCTTTCCAAAAGGAGAAAGGAGAATATATCTCAATATTTCAAAAATTACTAAGAAAACGTATTTTTTTGCGTTATATGTGTTGCTCCTTTTAAAAACGGTCTCATAACATAGATGGTAAATTGATTAAAACATATACAGAAATAATTAATTTTGAAAACTTGCAATAACAATAAATGAACAAAATAAGTAACACAATAAGAAAACAATTTAACATTAAAAAGTGAATTTTACACTGAGTTAACACTTTTGAAGATTAGTCTTCAATAATCCCATGCAACTGTTTGAGATCATTTTCACATACAGATGTGTTTAATTATTTTACCTTGATACCATCTTTCTCAGCTTCCTGGAGCTTCTTAAATCTAAAATCCCCCTCGCAGGGGTTGAGAGCAGAAGGAGGGGCAATACAGGCACACTTGCATCCTGATCCAGATGTTACAGTTTCCACGGTGTAGAAGTCGTTCGCCTTCGCACTGCCTTCTTCAAACCTTTTGCAGGCAGTCCTGCTCAGTGGTCTGACCACGCACTTGCACTGACAGTCAGAGCCTTCGGAAACGGCTTTGACTTTGTCATAATCACCCAACAGCTAGAATGTGGAAAGCGGGTAAACAGTATTGTAAACAGACTTACCTGAAACAGAAGTATAAAAGCATGCCAGAATTTACAAAATGTCGATTTAACTGGAAGGTTTATAAGAGCTGTAAAGGTGCGCAGGTACAGTAATTTAGTCTGTTAACTATTCCATTGCTATTAATGACCGTGAATGTTTACTCCTCTCGCCATCATTGTGTAGACGAGGTTATCATTTCTGATGTTACTGTTAACAAAAATCTGATTTGGGTCTCACTCGAACTTTGTGTTACAGTTTGCAGTGACAAATGTAAATTTGTAAACAATGTGTGTACTTAAAACTACAGAACCCCGCCCCATCCCCCGACCCCCACCCCTTCTGTACAAAACCTGCATAGAATTAGCCGATTTAGCATAAACTCAGACTTACTGTAGCCTAGTACAGTTCAAAAGAATTCCCAATGAAAATTGTATCTGATCTCATACCTGTGTTAAAACATTTTCCTGATTGCCAACCTCGTTCTCCAGAGTTTCCGTGTATTCTTCTTTGAATTCCTCAAAAACTCCACCGGTTGTACTCGATTTGGCCGTAGTGTCCTGCTCCCCATTATTAGACAGCGGAGAACCCCCACTCAGAACCACACACCAGAAAAAACACAACACCGCAATCTTAGACATCAGGATCACTTGGTGACAACCAATTATGAGAACTGGGTATTCCAAGCAAGACGTTGCAAATCCGAAGTGCACTTCTTCTCAAAATGAGAATTGCATTCTGCATTTACATTACAGTTCCGAGACACCATTCATACATTTCCACCACCTTGCTGAGTAAAGCAACCGCAGAGAGGTGTAGTGCCTTTTTTTCGATTAACAAAAAAATCCGTAACTCCCGGTTACATGAAACGTGCAGGAGTTAGAAGGGCAGGAGAGAAGTATCTGCTTTGCGAGAGCTGCAGATCATAGAACAGTCAGTGGGAAGGATCTCTCTGGATTAATCAAAGCTGGGAGGAGTTGTAAGGCTATGTTAACAGAAGGATAAGTTAACTACATAGCAAGTTTGCCGTCAATCACACACAACATATATTTAATTATGAAATTTATTTGTGGACATTTAATTTTAAATGTATTAATCAATATAGCTATGCAATTATTAATTACAAAATAAAACAAAAATAAAAAAGCACTACCAAGAATGATAATAGAAATATATATTTTAAAAGGTTATCATTGCCTTATAATGCCATAATCATTATACCAGTGAACTGCAGATTGAAGGCTTGATTTATCTAAACGCACTTAAACATAAGAACACAAAATAAAAACAGAGGAACAAGTAGTCCAACTCGTTTTCGTAATACTATTAACACGTGTTCTTGTTTTATTTTTTTGTATTTACAAATTCCCAGTTTCTAAATGCGCACAAAATAATTGTCCCGGGAGGTCACATCTGACTGATGTGCCGGTGAGAACGTTTTCCAGGTAAAAGTTTTACTTTGGTTTTGTGCAATTAGTCAGGAGAGAGGATGCACTGAAAATCTTATCCAATAGCGCCACCTATGGATCACAAGACTCAAAGCCGAACGGGGCAACATTTTTGCCTTTTAGTTTTGGAACCCAACCTGCATGCCAAAAAAGCCTGAATCGGTTCATTTTCACAACTCAGTTTAATCTCTAGAAATGTGTCAACATAAATCACAACAATTTAAGGGAATATAAAGAATCGTGATTCTTTTAAGCATTAGTACTTAAACAATTCTGTTTGAAAAATTAAAACATATACAATGATTTATTTTTTAAAAGTACAAATCAGTACTAAGTAGTACAAAGGTAATATATAGTCTAATCTTTCTAACGTTTCACTGCCGTAGCTTAGATTTTCATTATGATGTCATAGCCCTTATGGAAATTAACGTAGATGTGTGTATGTGAGTGTACTGAATTATATTCTAAAATATATTTATTAATGTCTCTTTTAATTTGTTTTTTTTAAACAAAACAAAACAAAGCAAACACATTTGTGCGGAACCTAGATGCCATGGGGAAATACAGAAATTAAGACACAGGAAAATATAATTCTGTGACAGCACATCCTTCGTTCCTCCCATTCCGAAGCTAGGCGTAGCGCTTCTATTTACACAAGTTCATTCGAAATCTCAAAAGGAGTGGATGCTGTGGTTTGTTTTCTTCTCAACACAAATCAGAATGTTATAAGAGAACGATACTGAATCCTTATGCAATGAACATTTGTTATTATTTTCATTCACGTGGGACGTGCACCATGACACACACCTTTTTAAATTACGAACATCAGGACATGCTGTTCTTATGTTCTTATGACCCTTCAGCAAATTAATTTGTATGATTAAAAAAAAATAATGAAAACAAACATTTGGCGCCACCATCTGGACATGGTTGATACTGTACCAATAAACTGTTTCCCAACAGTATTATTTTTCAACAAAATACCTAGACAGGGTTACAGTGCTACACACAAACAAAATAGATAGAGATATCATTAAATCAGTGAAAAAATAAATAAACTGGGAAATAATTAATTGCATACTTACAATCTTACTTTTGGTATAACACTAGGTAGTCAAGTAGGAATAGTGCTAACCAGGGTCTGTGAAACTAGCAGTTAAATCTACAAATACAAGTCGCAATAGAACATGCAAACATTTCAGATACGAAAGAGAAAAAAAGCTGCAATCACCTTTTGGAAACCTAACAGCTGTATATTAATTATAGCCATGTCATACTCTAAAGGGTTTTTTTTTTGTTTTTGTTTTTTTAATGCACGCTGGTTTTAGGTGCCAGCCGACGAAAGAGCAAAGACCCCTTAAGGAAAGATGTGGGTGAAGCTAAGGCATCAGGAGATTAGGTATAGAGTAGCATTCTGTGAAGACAAATATATTCAGGGTGATTAGAAAGTAAGTTTACCACATCAACGCACCATATCTCACAAACGGTAGGGCATAGGAAGGTAAAATTACATACGGTTGTTAAAAGAACCATGGGGAAGCAAATGCTACAGTTATTAATTTGTCACTAGGGTGTCACTATGACCTGCCTCTGATAATCACAGGTGTTCAATATGTGCTCCTCCATGATCCAGAATGAATTGCATTCGTGTGACATTACGGCAGTATTATGCATCTCATCAGGTATGTTGGCCACCTTTCCGGTCAATGGCATCCTTGAGGTCCGGAATGGAAATGATTCTGCAGCAGTGACTGGGCACGTTTGAGGTCCCCTTGCTGATGGCTCTTCAAAAAAGAATGATCCAATAAAAAACGTTAGCCGCAAAGCCACACCACACTGTCACTTTAATATCATGTAGGGGTCTCGCAAATGTTGCATGTGGATTAGTCTGCGACCAGATAACACAGTTGTGTGTGTTCACACTTCCAGACAGGGGGAAGTGCGCTTCATTTGTCCACAGGGTATTAGCAGGCCACAGATCATCCAATTCCAGTCGTGCCAAGAACTGCAACTGCAGCTGCAGCTGCGGGTGTTATGCACGCTACGGTATTCCCTGAGAGATGCCTCAGCATTGCTTCCTTTGCTGTAAAAAAACAAAACTTGACCAGTTCACCCCTCTGCACACTTGTCAGCTTCATGTTGCTTGACTGAGCTGCCTTGTGAGTGACAAGGCTACAGTCAGCACTCGGATATAGGACACTCAGATACACAGTCAGTTGCATTTTACATCCTTGTATTAAGAATAAAATCAATCCCCATTATATGTATATGTAACAAATTAATGCACTTACCCATCACATGCGATTTCTGACTCCGTCACCAGTCTTCTGATGCAAAGCCGACCTCTTCAGTGTTACAATTGACTTGTTTAGTCAAAGGAGGCTGTGTGGTCCAGTGGTTAAAGAAAAAGGATAGTAACCAGGAGGTCCCTGGTTCAAATCCCACCTCAACCACTGACTCATTGTGTGATCCTAAGCAAGTCACTTAACCTCCTTGTGCTCTGTCTTTCGGATGAGACGTAATTGTAAGTGACTCTGCAGCTGATGCATAGTTCACACACCCTAGTCTCTGTAAGTCGCCTTGGATAAAGGTGTCTGCTAAATAAACAAATAATAGTAATCACAGCCCACTGTAAAAGTTAATTATTAAACAGATTTTAAATCTGTGATCTTTATTTCCTTTTGTGCATTTTCATTTGTGACATTAGGGCCTTATCGAGCACTATATTCTGCAATTTTGAAGACTGACTTTGGCTTCTGTTTTAATTCTGCTAAATTGGATTGCCTTTTACAATTTAAGCAGTTCTGTGCATGGGTAACATTTAGATTTAATTTTGCTGTAGTGTCGTTAATGGGGAATTTTACATACTGCTACAATACATAACTGATTTAAAACTATAAACTGTATTACAGTTTGTGTCCAGTCATCTCTTTTGGCAAGCAATATTTTTAGAATCATATCGTTCTGAATTAAAATACTACTTCTGTTAAATATAGTATTGTACCAACAAAACCCACTACAGTACATCTAAGTGGAAGCCTACTTATTTTAAAACAGAACCCTTTCAGCTATGTATTTTTGATATTGTATCTTTTTTATGTTCCCTGAAAAAGCTGACACGTTTTTGTCTTTTA
Source organism: Acipenser oxyrinchus oxyrinchus (assembly GCA_030684275.1). NCBI lineage: Eukaryota > Metazoa > Chordata > Actinopteri > Acipenseriformes > Acipenseridae > Acipenser > Acipenser oxyrinchus. Next base: position 11,249,615 of record CM060258.1, on the reverse strand, counting down.
CTGCTGTTATTCCCCCAACTTGCGCGCAAACAAATTTCAATCAAAGAATCAACGTCTCCCTGTACAGTTCCTCAAACCCTAGTCATATTTTTTCTTTCCGTACGAAATGTGTGTGTGTGTGTGTGTGTGTGTGTGTGTGTGTGTGTGTGTGTGTGTGTGTGTGTGTGTGTGTGTGTGCAGGACGGGGTTGTTTGGGTGGTAAGGGGCAAGTTACAACGTGCTCACCTACATACACGTCAAATTAGATGAAATAATCAGATATGCGTCACACACGTTTAACCGTCACTGAAGTCCAAATTTTATAGGGTTAGATATGGGAGTGATGACTGTATTTTTACCCACAGTACTGAGGTATGGAAATACACAGCAGTAACCACAGTGGCGCCCCCTAGTGACAAAAATTAATAACTGGCATTTGCCTCCCTATGGTTCCCTTAACCGTATGCAATTTCACCTTTCAATGCCCTACCATTTGTGAGATATGGTGCGTTGATGTTGTAAACATGCTTTCTAATCACCCTATATATATATATATATATATATATATATATATATATATATATATATATATATATATATATATATATATATATATATATATATATATACACACACACACACTGTTGTGCTGTCTTAGACATGTTGCATTTTTCTACTCTGATGGATTATGAGCATCAACAATTTAGAAGGGAAAACATTGAGTGAAATAGCTTGCATCACTCGATTTTCAAGGTGTGGTATCTGAAGCATAATCAACAAATACAGAGAAACATCATCTGTAATTGACAAACCCAGGACTGGAAGACCCAAAAAGCTGTCTAACAAGGATGAGCAATACTTGAAGATAATATCCTTAAGGGATAGAAAGAAGACAAGCGTTGAATTGACAACAGAACTGGCAGAAGGCACAGATGTCTTTGTCCATCCATCCATCAACAGTCCAAAGCATCTTTGACCATTGTTCCATAGTCCAATTTCTGTGTTCTTGTGCATATTTTAACCTTTTAGTCTTGTTCCCCTTTCTTAACAGAGGTATTCTTACTGGAACACATCCTTTGAGTCTTGATTTCAAGAGTGACCTTCTTACTCTTGATTTGATGGACAAGATTTGATGGATAAGTCTTTTGGGGTAAGTATGTACCAGCTTTGTGATTTTGGCCCATTCTTCTTGGCAGATTTGCTCCAGGTTGTTCAGGTTGGTTGGACGGCGCTTGTGGACCGCAATTTTCAAATAGTTTTGGTACCAGGATTGTACAAGTCCATGGACATTTTAAGCTGTCTATTGAAATCAATAGTGTCCCTGTTGTCAATCCACAATGTGTCAATCATTTCTGAAAAAGGTATAATGACTACAGAACCATGATATAGATCATTCTTTTTTGTCCATGGCACATTTACCAGCAGCGTATGTCAAAAGACAAACCAAGTAAAAAAATTAAAAATTAAAAAAAAAGGTTGGATGGCACATTGATAACCACATAAAGTATATTACTGGATAGTCCAAGTGTTACGTTAACCGGCCATGAGTCTGCTGTTCACTCAGCTATTTAGGAGTTTCTGTACACACTGGGTAACACTAACATATAAAGCACTATCCATAACCATACACCTTGCACTAGGAAGCGGGGAATCATGCATGAAGACAAGTCAGTTTTGTTTTATATGTGCACATAATGAATCAGATGTAATTTTATCTTGAATAAAGAAGTACTATTTTTGTGCCCTAATAAATATTTCAGTTAGTAAATGAATTGTATTTGTATATACCCACTTAATGTAGATAAAGTTGTATGTTTCTATTTCATGAACCCTCATTCAGTTAATCAGTAACTGTGACCCTCAGTAGGTTCACAAGCCAGAAATACATATTTTCTTTTAATGTTGTATCTGCAGAGGTTGTAGTCTAAATTAAGGCTGTCTTGCCTCTTTAACCTGGGCGACACACAGGATGACTGTAACACTTTAATCAGTAGGGGGAGTTATATGTTTGAGAATACAGTATTTTCATGTAGGTTAAATTAAATCCAATTGAGATGACTAGTTCATTTTTTACTTTTATTTGTATTTCTAGATAGTAAAAGTGTTACTTTTAATGTATTGTTTGAACACCAAGTACCATGATTTACTTCTGAAAATAAACCTTTTGGGAAAAAATAACATACAGCACATTTCATAGATCAGGATTAGTACCAATCCTGGGCTACAGAACCTTACCTAAAGTAACAGTAAGTAGACCAATGGTGCTAGCATGTGAAACCAGCTGTAGGATTCTGAGCTTCTTAATTTTTGTAACTTTAGGTGCAATAAGCATGACAACCCAGCTGGTTATGTTGGTTTAAGAAAAATAAACAACTTTCAGTGTTCTTTTACAATACAATTCTACAATCAATGTGCTGTTGACTCCAGTGAAAATGTATTGTACCTATAAAGCTGTGCTGGACAACCAGCTGTGACTCCAGTGAAAATGTATTGTACCTATAAAGCTGTGCTGGACAACCAGCTGTGAAACAAGCAAGGAACCAGTACATTTCTGCTTCAAGCTATTCTGTCCTTTGGTTCAGTCTTGCAATCAAGGGTATTTTTCCAGTGACTAAAATGACTGTTTAAACATTGTATACTAGTTTATTTAATCTTACTTAAGAACTTATGAGTGTTTAAAGGTAGATGGATATGGTCACAATTCAAACGTGTCAGTTCTTACTACCTTCCTTAATTCTGTTTTCTCAAACGTTGAGACGTATTTAGTACTTGCAATGAAGTCTTCAAGCAGTTTTTTTTGTGTGGGGGGGATTCATTTAGCAATGTAGTTGATCTGCTTTATGAAGTTATGTTTAGGGAGATGGTTTTGTTAAGGTGCTGGTGGAATTATATTTACCTCACACATTTTAGGTAGAGTAACACTGATGTCAGCAGGACTTATTTGTCATCCACACCCATTTGTGTGTTTATGGGGTTAATTTACTTATTTCCAAAAGTTACTGATGTTTGAATTGGCAAAAAAAAAAAAAAAAAGCAATATATTCTAAATATATGATAAGTAGCCTTTTGGTAGAATTATACATCATCATCATCATCATCATCATCATCATCATCGTCATCATCATAATAATAATTACACTGTTTGCTAAGGCAATGGAAAGTAGGGGAGCAGAAGAGGGCAAAATGACATTAATCCTCCCCCTAGTTGTATCTGTTGTCACATTATTATTATTATTATTATTATTATTATTATTATTATTATTATTATTATTATTATGTTTTAATATAAATAATAAACAAAGTGTGAGCACATCCCCATGCTTATTTAGATTTTTTTTTTGTTTGTTTTTCGATCTATTTCCCTTGTGTGTCCATAGCCAATGGGGGCCAATTTAAAGACCTGCTGAGACAGGTTCCATTCCATAGGGTCGCACTGTCTATTCCCCAGCAAGAGCAAGAATGTGGAAACACAGGCAGACACAAAGCCTTTGCACCCAACCCCCTGCACCTTTTTAAAACAGACTAGCGCACACACACATTGCAGAATTGATGGGAACGTGCTCGGTTCCGCAAGTATAGCACGTCAATCAAACTTAAAGGGGACCGGCCCCCTTTTTCGTCTCTCAGCCAGCAGGTTGTAAAGTCATTATTAATCCATCTGGTTTCTTCTCATTAGACCTGCTTGCCTCCTTTTGCACTCTGGTTGAAATTTGGGGGGAGGCATCCTTGCGTTCAAGTAAACCATGTACTGCCTGTGGAACAGAAGATCTGGCTTCATTCAAATGTACTGTGTATTTTTTCTTTACGGGGTTTTTGGAAAAGCCGTCAGTTCAAACTTTAAGGTAAATCCCAATTTTTTTTTTTTTTTTAAACATGTAAAATCTTGTACTAATCGTGTTTGCATTCTCAGCGGCATATGACTGTTTTGGATATAGTCGAATTATATATATACATACACACACACCAGAATAAAATAAACATTTTTAAAATAACTACACCGTTTATGAATGATATTCAAAACTTTAGTGCCGTAGTTCTTTAGCATTCTACTATGTAATGTTTTAAGTTAAATCCGATGTTACAGCCTGAGGTGGGTTTTGTGTGTGTGTGTGTGTGTGTGTGTGTGTGTGTGTGTGTGTGTGTGTTTGTTTTGTGGTCTTTAAACTTTGAGATCAAAGCCCAGCTGGAGTCTTACTGTCTCCGTGGAATTTTGAAAGTTGTTGCAGTGGCTGCACATTATTAGAAAGAGGCTTTGTGGTCCACTGGGCTTAGTTTAATGAGGCTGGTAGCGGCAGACTAGGTTCTGCGGGAGTTGTGAACGGTTAGTAATGACTTGCCAAATAAAATATAAAATGCAACAATATTATGTAGACGAGCCACATTAAAACATTATATAAAACATCAATTCTGCAGAAGAGACTAAAATTTGGTTTCCAAGTTAAATCTGTCATCTACTGTAGACACCGCATTGTAAATTGCTGGTCAATCTAGTAAAATGAATCTATGCAAACTCATGGTTAACACTGTTGACGCTACGTAAAGCGATACAGATCATAAGCACGGACACCCTCAGTCTGTTAATATTGATCAATGTGAATACAGGAAATATGTACAATACCTATTTTTTTTGCGGCAAAACTTTAGTAAGCCAGGGTGGTAAATGATCAATGGTTTAAGAAAACCCTTAAAGGACCATTTAGTTTTTATAGGTTGATAGTCTTTGTATACCGGTGATCTTAATATAAGAAATATCACTATAAGGATTCCTGATACTGGTCTCTAAATAGAGGGCCTACAGTAGAGGTGGTCTTTTATACAAGGTTCACTGTATAAACCTGGGAAGTATACAGCCCACAGCTGTTTTATTGAAGCTGTTTTAAACGTTCCAAGAAAATGTTTGGCAGTCAAGCTTCTGTGTAAAAAATATTGTTATATGGATTATATCCAGAGTGTTTTTTTTTTTCAATAATCAACTTTAAAAGCTCAATCATAAATTCTGAGGTAAACAATATGAAGCCAAGTTTACCTGGCAATAGTATTTAGAATATCTATTCTAGATAGGGATTCAGAATGATCTGTTGGCAAAGACAGAAGTAATTGAGCTACTAGTGTAGGATTTTATTATCTATCTATGTATCTATCATATCATAATAAAAGTTGATATATTGCATGACTGCATGTTTTAAATCAAGATTACCCATGAATTAACAGATGATCTCCCATTAAGGTACATATGAACTGCAAATCACTACTTTAAATGATGGTAAAAAGCAAAACAGAGTGACTGCATAAGCACAGTGGCACTGGAACCATTTTTAAAGTGGGGGTGCTAAAAGGCATTGAACAGAACTGTAACCCCTGTGTATGATGGAAGCCATGCCTCACCCCCAGCACCCCTAGTTCCAGCGCCCCTTGTGGTGAACTGTACTGTATAAGGCAACAACTCCAAAATGATTCTGTATGTTCTAGTCTGTGTTGTACAATAGCTGTTTTGTAAATACTTAAGGAGTGTTTTGGTTTCTGCTACATGTCAACAACACACTCCTGGAATGTCATGATGTGCAGTATTACTTACAAAGTGATTGTTTTCACTGGGTTTTCTCCTGCATTCACCTCAGTGCTTAGGTGTGATTGTGTGGGATTATATAAATAGTAATCAATTCAATGTAATGCTTGCTTCTGAGTTCTGATGAATGTCAAGATAGCACATATTATGAGTTTTAGGACTGGAGACTGAACTGCTCCCTTACCTTGTAAGGGGGTGATTTAAGTTGTGGGGCATTGTGAAGGGGCCTCCATGGTCGCTTCTTGGTGTGTTATCCCTGCTCTCTAGATAAATAGACAAGACAGAGCTCTCGATTTCACATTTAAGAAACATAACTGATGAAGGTTTTACCTAAACCACCTGTCTTGTTTACTTTCTTTCATGTTTGTTTTATCTCATTAAACGCTTTGAGGGAAAAAAGAAACATAATCAAGAGATTGAATACATTTAATTTGCTTTAACATTTGGAAGATAATGGATGCTAATAATATAAAATAATGGATGATAATATCATGGATGCTAATTGTTTAAAAAGGCTCACCTCTAGCATATCTGCAGTCTCCCTTATGTTTTTGCAGTAGATTCTTTAGGTTTTTTTTTTTTTTTTTCCTGTGCAGTAGGGATTACATAGGTCAGGTGGGCAGGGCCAGATTAACCAATCATGGGGCCCTAGGCAAATATATGAGGCCCTTATCATCTTATATGAATAACAACAGATTTACGATTTTATATATATATATATATATATATATATAATATATATATATATATATATATATATATATATATATATATATATATATATATATATATATATATATATTAGCTTAACTCACGCCAAGAAACCAATTTGCAAAATGTATCCTTTTCGTTTAAGTTATTATACATGGTTTTGATTAGAAACTGTGAATTATGCCGAATTCTAGTTATTAATTATGACGAAAGTTTCACGAAATGCTCTGAACTGAACGACTGGACCGAATCTGCCAGAAACAGTTCAACTGAAGGTGGTGTGCTAAATGTATTTCAAAATAAATCTGGAAAAACCTGAAGCCTATATCAAATACCATAGTGCAGCTTGATAATCACCTTTCTCGATTTACTGAACTATGGACAAGAGTACCACGTTGATTGTTATCTAAGTTAAAAAACATGATACTTCTATGTAGGCAGGTGCTCAAACTTTTGTCCACTAACTGTAGGTCCCCCATAGTCCACAAAAATATATATTAAAAAAAACATACCTGTACATTGTCGTGTAGTCAAATCAGGAGGTTGCCAACCTTGTTACTTTGTTTTTACTGACATACAGATTTACAGTGTTTGTTTTTTTTTACTGACATTTAAAAAAAAAAAAGTTTTATCATTTAAAAAAATAAAAACAATAAATAAAATGCATTATAAAATAGGCTAGTTTTGTGTACTTACATTTCTTTAGGTCTTATTTACTCATACAGGGACACATTTGCACATACACTGGATCATTTGCTTCGTTGGTCTGAAGGTGGTGCTGTTTTTTAACAGCATTCTTGATAGTCAGAATTCCATTTAGAATGTCTGTAGACAATTAATTTCTGACCTCTGTTTTTACAAGGTTCATTTGAGAAATTCTGCAGGCAGCCTTGGCAAGTGTAGGAAAACGTGGCTCTTTGCGAGGTGTACACAAGAGCGCATTTTTGTGCCAGTTTTCATCAGCTGCCAGATCCTGTCTAAGATCCTTCAAGTCAGTCACTTTTTACTGCATAAATTCCATCTAGGCTATCCAACAAAAAAGCATTGCAAGCTGGATGATGTCGCCTGAGCTCACTGTGCTTTGGTTACTTGGTTGTACACTAATTTCAGCACAGTAGTGTTAATTGGTATTCTTCTTTTGATACTTTTCACTGCCATCACATAAGGTGTACGTATATGTAATTCGAGAAAGCCGCACTCAATAAAAAATATACCAGATTTATTTTGATTTTTTATTTACGTTTTAGTGTTAAAACGTGACTTTTTTTACTGACTGGCCTTAATGGACAGTTGGCAGCCTTCAGTCAAATACAGTTTAACGTGGCTTACTTCTTTCTCAATCGCCAATACAGCAAAGGCAGTGAGCTTTCCTTGCTTTACTGTTGATCGGAGGTGTTTTTGACATGTTTCGTTAAAGAAAATTCTCTTTCTCCAGGGTTGGGTCGGGTCGGGCATAATGTTTTCGGCGGTACGGGCTTTCAGCACCGATTTGTAAAAATATTTCTAATGCCCCTCTTTGCCGTTTGTATTCTTCTTCTGTCCCCTTTCTTGTGTTTATACTTTGCTGCACATGAAAGAGACATCATTTGCTGTATTCAAGCAAAATCAAACTGACTGACCTGGCTGGAATGTACACGTGTCACCGTGCGAAAGTGAGCGAGACAGTGAGTTCCGGGTTAGCCAGTTTGATTTTGTGTGAGATACACTGCCTCGGTTGAAATGTCAGTGAGTGAAGTTGTTCCAGTTTGTGTGCAATTCCGTATCTGTTTTAAAAACAAACAAACAAACAAAAAAATGCCCTTTTGTTTTGCCCCCCATGACTTTGGGCCCTAGGCAGGAGCCTAGTTTGCGTATACGTTAATCCGTCCCGGCAGGTGGGGTATTAATAACTGCTGCACAGGATGTGAACTTGAACAGTAGTATTTATCACCAGAATCCTATTTTGCCATTGAGAGGTAAAAGACTCCATTAGGGAAGACTTATTTAAAGTATATAGAGGCAGATATATGGTAAATGCAGCAGTACCGCTTGCACACAAACTCTGGTAAATGTGTTTACAATTAGTTACACTTTGTTAGGTGTTATATCACTGTGCTGACTTTTTCAGGTCAGTTTGTAGTTCATAGACTGTAGACTGTGCTTTAACCAAAGCGCCTTTCTCTGCATTTCAGTCAGTCAGTCATAACTCAGTTCTATTATATATGTCCAGTGTTTCAAGTGCTGACTGGGTATTCTGAATACCCAATACCTTATACACCCAGCAGATAACTGAGAATACACACATAAATTTAACAGTGAATACCATGAATACAATCATTGAGCTTTTATTCTGGTGTCGTTTTTTAAAGTTATCGATGAAAAGGAAATTATGCAAAAAAGAAACATATCTGACCTAAAATTAATTCTGTACAGAGAGTTTAGTTGCATCTGCAATTTTAGCACATGCTTGCAACTTATGTTTACAGCTTTCCTATAATTTTCTGCCTGTCTGTCTGGGAAAGGAGACACTGAATCTCCTATAAATACACATATATAAAAGATTGCAAGATACAGATGATAAATATATATATATATATATATATATATATATATATATATATATATATATATATATATATATATATATATATATATATTGCAATCCAGACAGATCAGTGAGGAGTGCATAGTATGTATTCTAAAAACAAAACACATTTTGGAAGGAGCGATTAACTTGATGTCTAGACAAGAAGAGTAAGGTTAATTTAACCCAAACACTCACCCCTTTCATCTGGTTCTCATTCATGGGCCTGTGTTCCACTCTCTCTCTCTCTCTCTCTCTCTCTCTCTCTCTCTCTCTCTCTCTCTCTCTCTGTCTCTCTGTCTCTGCTTCTTATACCAGTAAAAACCTGCAGGTTGATCTGGGCCTACATTTCCCTTTGGGACTGAAAAAAAACCCCCAACATATTTGAACTTGAATCCCTCTTTCCTCAGGGCACAACTGTTAAACTACAAAAGAAGACTTTGTTTGCAAGTACAGATACTGTGGTGTAAAAGCCTCTAAAGATTGGCATATCTGTCTATAGATATGTTTTTTGGAACATCCAATAGAAAAGATAAAGCTATAAGAGGTGTAAGATATTCCCTGTGGGGCGGGTGCTAACTTACAGTTTTCATTTCCTGCCTTTCATTGTGTAGACACTTTTCTTCTGATGAGTTCTGAAGCTGTGTAAGATGCCACTAACTGTTTAACACGCTTCCATGCTCTGTGGTTTCCGTGGCACACCCATAATGTGTGGATGGGTGTAAAGAGCTGGTTCTTTATCTTTGCCAGGACAGTAGTGAGGGGTCAGAGGTCCTGAGCCTCACCGAGGAGGTTGCCAAGTGGTGGGGAGAGTGGAGCTCGTGGTCCACCTGCTCTCGTACCTGTGGAGGGGGTGTCCAGTCCCAGGAACGCCACTGCTTGAAGCAAAGGTAGGCCGCCCACCAATCCCACTTGCAACAGAAATAACCCCTTTTAAAGAAGCAGAATTTTGTGTAGTCAATAGTTTTGGATGTTATTTTTTTGAAAGCTGGTCTTAATTGGTCATGGTCAAGTTGGCTAAAGAAATAACTATAAATGACATTTACTATTAAATAATTCTCTTACTTTGCTGTAAACTACTGCTGGGTTTTACAAATTGTAACTGAGTGACCAACACATTGAATCCAATTCTAGATTTTAAAAAATGATTACAAGCAACAGAACTCGGATCAACTGAGAATGATTGCAAATGTCAAGAAGTAAAAATAGCATTGGAAGCTACTTACACTTTTAATCAGCTTTTTACTGTTCTCTGTCTCATATGAAACAGTTATTTTGTCCATTTATGAATATTTTTAAACTGGAGCAAATGTTAATTGGTGAAAACGAAAACAGTAAAACAATAAAACTACATCTAACACCACAGTGTATATTCACTTTAGTACAGCATGTGCGTTTTGAGTGGAGAAGTAAATGTATTTAAAACAAATACAAATCTACACTTTGGTTCTGGAGACACACATTCTTGCTCTACACCTCCTATAGTCAAAGTTAGCCCCAGCTGGAACCCATTAGCACTCCCCTGTGAAGTTAACAAAAAAAAAAAGGGAAGAGACAACATCTGGCTGCTGTGATGTGTTGCTGGATAGCTTTATGAAAAGCCTGGGAACGTACAACATCTGTGCTCTAGCAGGGAGCTTCAAACATGAACTAAACGTTAACACTTTTCTGCATTGGCTCAATAGTTGAGATGCCAAGTATAGAAATTATGCTTACAAAATCTTTTATCAAAGTGTAACAATTATGGAATTTTTTCCTGGTTTTAATCCACTTTGCTCAACATGAGGCCCTGTCTATCACTGTTGCTAATTAGTGCACATTTGATGTCATAAAATAACTGCATCTGTAATAATAAAGATTTATTCAAAATGTTAAATTGTAATTAATACTTTATTTTACATGTAGGATAATATGTGGTGTCTTTCTGTCATTACTATTCATAAACGCAATCCAAACAGTTAAGCTGAATCTAAACACTTACTTACTAACTGTCTCATTTTAATACCTTCTTAATTTTTCCAGACTTGTTTCATCACAACATGTGAACAGCACTTTCTGCATTGGATCAGCAAAGAAATACCAGCTGTGCCAAATTCAGGTAACATGTTTAAAACACACACTCTACCTTTCAGCAGTGGCTTTATGGCCTTTTCATGCACATATCTTTTTTTGTTTCCCTATGCTACTGGATGCATAGCATAGGTCGCTGTTCTAGTATATACAACTCCTCCTGCTGGAGTCAGAGAGGTCCACAAGTGGATATGCTGCAAAAGCACTACCCATTGTTTTATCTGTTTTTTTTATTATGTTCACAGGCCTGCCCCAACAATGGGATCAGTTTTAAACAACAGCAGTGTTCATCCTTCAATGCCAAAGCCTTCAGTAGGAGGTACTTTAACTGGGTACCCCTCTATCCGGGTAAGCTAAGGTCTCCTTAATCTGGAGAAATAGCCAAGCAGCCTGGCAAAGATATTTTCTCTATATCTCTCTTGTACACACGCACAGCTTTCCTTGTTGATCTTCTTGATGCAGCTTTTTTGGCTTGCTAATGTAACTGTAAGTACTGGTAAAACTGCATCCTGTTTAATTCTGAAAAAGAGATTGCTTGCAGAAGATTGAAGGACACAGCTTGGCATCTTGTTCACAGATCTCAAATAATGGTTGAGAACGGCAGTTTTAAACCACAGGTACTGGATGGAAGTGGATCTGACAGTGCCCAAAGACAAACTGGCTTCAGATTGTTACAATGCAGTCCATTACAGGAATTGTAGTTTGTTTCTGTTTTTTAATGGTCTCTCTCTCTCTCTCACTCACACACTGCTCAGATGACTATATCAACATATCAAACAAGCCGTGTGACCTGCAGTGCACCACCAGCAATGGGGAGAGGCAGCTCCTGGTCCCTGCTCACGATGGCACCTCCTGCAGGGACAGGGCGTTCCAGGGAGTCTGCATTGAGGGCAACTGTGAGGTAAATGCATGCAGTAATACTAGAGCTTGTGCAGATTTACATATGCATCTGGATGACTCGGGTGACCCATTTTGTGAGCTGTGAGCTTTTGACTGGTTTCTCTTGTGCTTCCCTGCCAGGTAGTGGGATGTGATGGGATGTTGTACTCGAGCAAAACTTCAGATAAGTGTGGAGTGTGTGGAGGGGATGGCAGATCATGCTACCGGATCTCTGGGTCATACCGAAAAGGAATCACACAGTTAGGTATACCTTACACTGGCATTCTGTGGTTGTAAGCTTTTCTGCTCCTACCACTACCCAAGTAAAAAACATTCTATATACAGTGAAGTCACTTGGAATTTAGTTTATGCAAAACCTATGTGAAACAGATGAGGCCTTGAAGTCTTCCATTACAGTCAGCCCTTTTATTTTTCTATAAAGACGGAGGAATTTGGCTGTTTTGGAATTTTCAAGTCCACATCTTTGGAATGGGGAGAATTTTGTTGTATAGCTCTTTCATTATTTATTGACATCTGCCTATCATTAACTGCTAATAAGCAAGCGGCACGTGAAATTGCTGAAAACTCAATGTAATAATTAGGAACAGATTTCTTGCAGAAATCAGTGACAGTAAAACGCATGTGTAAACTTACTAAATAACCATTATATCCACCATGGTTTTAGTTGTTACCATGTCCCACACTTCAAAGTGCCTTTTTCACAAAAAATAGCATTCCTTAACCAGAAGAGGGTGCTAAAGATCTATCACAGTTGTCAAGAGGCTATTGGTTTCAAAAAGAAGTATTAAAATACCATGGACCATGGAATAGCGTTAGCTGTATTAAAATGTTAATCTTTATTTTGTTGCAACTCTAGAAACAAAGATAATTGGTGAATTGGTGAAATAATCTCCAAGAAGCAGGATTATTTAAACAGCAGTTCAATACTTGGAGGTGTTTTTTCCTTTTTAACCCCTACATTCATTGTGTCAAGGTGAAACTCCTTTATTGAGTATTACATGAGAACAAGACAAAAAAAATGTACATACACTACCTCAGACTGGGACCTAGGAGTCCTGCAAGGTTCCAACGTTATTACAGACGAGATGTATGACAAATGCTGCTAAGAGAAGGCAGGGCCTCAAAGTCCTGCCAGGACTGAAAGGATAGAAACATTCCTAATTCAGCTGAATTTTATTCAAAATGCCAAATGCCAGTTTGCCATTGATTTTCCACCACTTTCTAGAATGAAATCATGTTAGGATAGGAATATGTGATTAATGGTTGTCAGTCAACTATGGTTTTCTTGACTAAGACACAGTAGTCAGCTCTTTAATAATAATAATAATCTTTAAAAAGCACCTTTCATAGCAGACCACCATCACAAAACGCTTTACAAGATTCGAGACTAGGGCGTGTGAACTATGCATCAGCTGCAGAGTCACTTACAACCCGAAAGATATATTAATATAAAACAGTATATTTATTGTATTTGACCTTTATTTTCTCTTATTTAGGCTATCTATTTATAACTAACATCCCTGCTGGAGCAACAGACATTCAGATCATCGAACGACGAAAAACTGAAAATATTTTAGGTAACTGTAAAACTAAACTGTAACAACTAGCCCAAGGTAGGATATTGTGTCCTGTTTCAGTTTTCTAGTATTCAAATATTTATCAGTTTATCAGAAAAATAATCAAAAACATTTTCTCTCTTAATTCAGTGTCTGACAAATCTTCTCTTTCAATGTGCATAAAACATATACTGTAAATCAAAAACAGTCTCATGTAAAGATGAAAATAGAACAATTAAAATAGCATATTTAGGTCATGCTATTCTAATTCCTACTCTTGCATTGTTCCTCATAGCTCTGTCAGATGAAGCGGGCCATTTCTTCTTCAATGGCAACACTGTGATTGATAATCCCAGGAACTTCCGTGTGGCAGGCACAGTGTTCAAATACAGGAGGCCTTACAATTTTTTTACAGATGGGTTTGAATACATCATCGCGCAAGGACCCACCAACCAAGGTCTGAACGTGATGGTAGGTTGAGTGAAAAATGAATACTGCATGATCTTTCTTTATTAATATTTAACAATTCTCTAACCTGGAGAGGGCCCCAGGGAGTACTGATGTTGCTTATGTTATATATTGTTTTCCATTCCTCTAAGTACTATAACCTGAATGGGAAGATGCCCCACATCACTTACGAGTACACTGTGCCCAGCTCTCCGGTGCTGAGGACAGCGCCTCCAGTGATGGAGATGGAGCTCTACGTCAGCGTCCCCGAGCCTGGTGTGGAAAACACTGGGGCAGGCGTGGGCCCGCAGCCTGAGCAAGACAAGCAAGACCCTATCCGAGACTTTAATGGCACATCAGTGGAGTTCATGTATGATGGCAACGAAATCGACAGCAATGAGGACTACAAGCATGGGAATGACACTCCCCCTCTGACCTCTGAGAGCAACCCCGCCACACATGTGGGTTCTGACGGGCTGGTGTGGGAGCTGCAGGCCCCCCTGAACCTCTCCGATATTCCCGGCGTTCTCTTCTTCAAGCCTGTGAACAAGCACTTTCAAAATAGAGCAGGCAACCGGCTGCGAGATGAGGATAGACCGTCCAAATTTGGTGAGTACCCTCAATGTTTTCGCTAAATGGTTATTTTAAGTGCACCTTGGAAAGCATTGTTCTGTTCCTGCCCTCTCCCTGAACAGCGGTTCCAGATGTCTCACCATATTATCTAAAATGTAACTGCATTCAGTATATGGATCTCTGTGTAGAAGTAGCAGCACAAAAAAAATCTTAGCCTCTGGCATCATCTATTCATTCAGGTCCCGAGATTAATCGGATCTATGGAAATTCTGCCAACCAGAATATTACCCAGCGCTCCCCCAAGACTCTCTTCAAGAACCTGTTCTTCAGCCTCCTCTCTAAGCCCGGGGGTCTGCAGAGGGCTTGTAAGAACAGTTCAATACAGGTCGTGCTGTGCCCTCAGTCTGGGAGCCCTCAGTCACAGCTCAGCCTCCAAAACTCTAGTGCCTTTGTCGACAACAACTTTTCCCTGGATATCTACCCCGGGAGTCTCAACTCTGAGCGCCACACAGGACCTGACGAAAGCGTCTCTTATAGCATGATGACAGAACTGGAGCACTCCCAACCCAATTCCTCCCACCAGCTGAACCTGCTCCATCGCCATGATGTGGAGCCCGTTCAGGCTCCTGGTACAGAGAGGTAGGTGCAGCGATCTAGTGAGCTTTTGTGAATGTAAGGAATCTCACCACAACCGTGCAACCCCTGACATATTGAACCAAGCAGGAGAATCTGATTACAAACAAAAAGCATGGCCTAACTATTAAGGCTGCAGGACACTGCTTGGCACTAAAATGAATAGGTAGGTTTTCCTTGTCGTTGCATATATGTTTTAGCTTTCTTTATTCGCTGAGCGGGAGATAGATACTTGGAGGAAATTGTCTATTTTGAGACAACAGTGCAAGCTTTATATGACATCCAGCTCCTGCACTCTTTAAGTCAACATCAACGGGGTCTATTTCTGCAGGCCTAAAACTTGTGTCAACCATTCTTAGTGTCAGACCGCAGATATGTTTTACGCAGCAGTGGACATTAATAACACATTTTCATGATAGACAGCTACAGTAGCGTATTAGTTCTAGTGGATTAAGCTTTTATAATCTTTCTCCTGCTTCCCCCTTTTCCCACAGCAATGAGTTTGAGGTGGGATCGGTAGATCATGACATCAGCCTGGCTGACTTGTACAGATGGAAGGTATCTGCGTATGCACCCTGCAGTTCAACATGTACTACAGGTGCATCTACATACCACACTATACATTCTGCTGTGTACACTTCATTATGTATAGTGTATATGAATGTATATAAAAAAGTGTGTGTACATTTTTTTTTTAAATTCAGGATACACATGGTACATAGAACAGTCAATCTGAAATGCATCAACAATTATTTTGTATTTTGTAAATGTATTGATTTATTTATTGATTTATTGATTTATTTTGGTGTTTTAGACAATGTGGAATGACCTGTTCCTGTAAAAAAAATACAGCCTCCACTCACACCCAACTGTTTATATGTAGCAAGTATTAGAATACTGTATATTCCAGTGAGATAATGTATGTATGCAATATACCTAGTACTTCAGACTTGGTCTACTTCTTCAATAGAATTAGCAGATGTATAAAGAACAGCAACAGACGCACACACTGAACCATGGTCTACTACAGCCCATTCACTTCAAAGAGCATGTAAGGTTAAGAAAACTATTGCAATTACATGTAGCAGAATTCTGTGTGTAAATATGGTTGGTAACCTAAGTAAATAGTGTTTTATCTAAACTTTATGATACTTTATTTGATATCTGTTTAATGTCTCCTCATTTCTGACAAATCATAAAAAACAGTGAAACATTTTTCCACAGTAAATTTGCAAGGTATTTTTTGCAGTTTTCCCATGCTTTTCCCATGGTTATACTATGCATTTACCATAGTTTTCCAGAGTTTGTCATATTTTTAAATTTGCTTTACCATAGCTCTCTGCTTCTGCTTTACCACGCTTTCTCTATGCTTTATTAATGCTTTTACAACGGTAAACGTTGTAGGGCTAACTTAAGTTGAACTTGAATTGAATCCACACATGCTGGCATACCTCACTTTTCAAAAAAGGAAGCAGGTAGAGATTTCTGAATTTAGTTTGTTAAAATGTGTCTGTTTCCTGCAGGAATCACTACTTCCTATGCCATGTGTGTCCGCTATGATGGAGTGGAGGTTGATGAAAACTATTGTGATGCAGTTACGCGACCAGAACCAACTCATGAATTCTGTTCAGGGAAAGAATGCCTACCCAGGTCAGTTTAGCCAGACTTGTAACAGACACATTGGCTTTGTATATGATGGATGGATGCATGCATGGATTTATTATAAAACCAAAGAAGCCTGGCTCAAAAGCAGTCGGCACATATTATACTGTACAGTATAAACTTTCAGAAACTCATTTTGGTCAATTTGTAAGGTAAACATGATACACATTCCTGAAACAGTGGGAACCAATTAGCACCTGGCTTTCAAGTGATGGGTCAAATACTCAATCCTGCACTTCAAAACACCACCACAGTTTATTACAGTGTTACCTCAGAGGGTATGACTGACAGTTGATAGATGTTGCACACTTGAGTGACCATCACTAAAATGGTGAGCAAGTATACTTTGCACCATCACGGGTGTTCTCCTAATCATGTGGTTCCTAAGTAAGGGTGTTGTCTGCAATTCAGGTGGGAGACCAGCAGGTGGAGCGAGTGCTCACGGACGTGTGGAGAGGGCTATCAGTTCCGCACAGTGCGCTGCTGGAAGATGATGGCGCCTGGGTTCGACAGCTCTGTGTACGATGATCTGTGTGAGGCAGCAGAGCTCCAGAGGCCCATGGAACGGAAGATGTGCAGAAACAAGGGCTGCGGTCCGCAGTGGGAGATCTCTGAGTGGTCTGAGGTAATGTCTAAAAGACCTCACTTGTTTTGTACATTTCTGAATATTTTCTATCCTTGTATTTTTTTTATTTGTGTTGTTTCTATTTTGTTCGTGAAGCAAGTTTTTAATTTTTAGTAGTTAGTGCAGTGTGTTAACACTCCTCCTCCCTGCTGACAGTGCTCTGCGAGATGCGGAGGGAAGGGGGTGGTGAGAAGGGAGGTGCGCTGCTCAACGGAAGGCCGTCTGTGCAATGAATCCTCTAAACCGCTGAGTGAGAGAGAGTGTGATGGCCCACCTTGTGACAGGAGGTGGACTGTGTCTGACTGGGGACCGGTGAGTTTCCATGTTTGAGGTCTTTTTTTTTTTTTTTTAACCAGTGGAATTTAGACTTGATGCCTTGTGGAAATGTGTTGTGTAGCCAAGATTATACCATATGCAAGCTGAACAAATACAAACGCAGCATTTAGATGGTGAAACGGAAGTCTATCTGGGTGTCTTCTGAATCACTTTTACATCCGTGCATTACATCTTCTGTGTTAAGAGGAAGTTATTTTGAGACCTCTATTTATCTCCGTATCTAAGTGCTCAGGGCCCTGCGGTGAGGGCCGGATGATGAGATACGTTGTTTGCAAGAACAGCAACGGGAACGTCATCTCAGACTCGCAGTGTGATCTGGAGCTGAAGCCCCTTGCCGTGTACCCCTGCGGGGACAAGAACTGCCCTGCCCACTGGGTGGAGCAAGAGTGGGAACAGGTACACAATATAGAAGTGATGAAAACTCTGAATGTGGAGGACTTTGCACGATTCTGCTTCACCTGTTACTTTTGTAATTTCTTAAGGTCTGATTTTGTATTGGTGTTGTGTTCCGCAGTGCAATGCCACCTGTGGTCGGGGGGCGAAGACCCGGCAGGTGATCTGTGTTGGACTGGAGAACGGGGTCTACAAGGAGTATCCTGAGCAGAGTTGCAGCCTCTCACAGAGACCCGAGGAGGAGACTGTCTGCTTTGAGAGGCCCTGCTCCAAATGGTTCACCACATCATGGTCACAGGTAGACCCCTGACACAGGGCTTCTTCTCTATAGCAATGTGTTTGGGGGTTCGGATTTTAAAACAGCCTTTTTGTGCATCATAGAAGCCAGCACAACATCTGAAGATCCCAATACTTTGGATTAGGCCTCCCTAGCCATTTATTAGTGAACAAAGCACTTGATAACATAGTGCTGGTAACACTATTTGAATATTCAAAGCTATAAAATAACCACATTTGCATGTGCTCCTACATTAAGATAATATGCATACAATTGCATAAATTACATCTGGAATAATTATACACACATTGTACTATACAGTACTATGATTCCATCTCCACAGCAGATGTAAAATGCAATATAAATACTATCTATTGTGAGTAGTACACTGGGTACCAAAGCTTTTTAAAACATACAATCTGTGTATCTACCTGCATAACCCTTGCATATTTTGAACCTGACCAATTATCCTAAAGACATGTTTTCAGTTTCCAGGTAGAGAATCTGACTGGTGTCTTTGTTCACTGTGCTTTCTTGTTCCAATTCCAGTGCAGTAAGACGTGTGGGAGTGGGGTGAAGGTGAGGGAGGTCAGGTGTTACCAAGGAGAGGAGGTCGGGCACAGCTGCGACCCAGGGACCAAACCAGAGTCCCGGCAGACATGCGAGATCCAGCTCTGCCCCACTGAAGCTCCAGGTACAGTTCAAACAGTGTGCGGCTACTCGTCAAAAGAAAGAAAGAAGTATTTCACACTAGCAAGTTGCTAAAATAAATTACGTACCTGATTTTCTTTATTACTTGAAATAACAAGCCTTTTCCATCTCCTATAGATGAGGTCTGTAAGGACAAAGCTACTGCAAACTGTGCCCTTGTTCTGAAGGTGAAACTCTGCACACACTGGTACTACAGGAAAGCCTGCTGTCAATCGTGCAAAAACAAGACCCAATAGGACGAGGAGGGAGACAGAAAACAGCAGGAGAGAGGGATGTGAGAGCTGTCTGACAACAGGACATCTATAAGTATCAAATCTAATAGGTTCTAGACTTGTCTGAAGAGGTAGGCTCTTGAAAAAGGGCTATACGGTGTGTATTTATACCAGACTGTTACAGGCTGCAGAGGCCCAATGCATCTTGGTTTCACAGGGACTGGGTAAAAGGCAGAAGGACCAGAGGCAAGGCCTATAATTATCATTAGAGATTTTTGCCTGTATTTCTTACTCGTGACTATAGAAGCCATGTTTTTTGTATTTTGTATTTGATTTGTACAGATGTTTGTATAACCAACCATTTATTTTGTAAGAAATAGAATATAAAATAAAGACTACTTTGAAACAGTAAATAACAGTAACTTAAAACAATGTGTGACTGTGCAATGGGTGAAGGATGTCTAGCTTTAAATTTCCTAAATCTCTTCTACTAATAATCATAATTCTGGCTTCCACTTGACCCCATTTGAAGTCATCTTTGCAAACCATTTAGAAAGTTTCAGAACTGTCAAGTGGTAGTTGCCAACATTGTGAAATGTATTTTAATGAAACGCAATGGTTGCGTAACACTTTATCAGTGTCAGTATGTTTTAGGTTATTTGTGATATTCAAAGCATTGTAAGAATGACCCCAGATCTTTCCAGTTGAGCTTGAACAGCATCCCACCTGACACATAGGGGTTAATAAAAATCACAAGAACATAGGAGGGATTTTAATCATCTATTACCTACAATCTGATATTACTTCCGATTGCCCCATTGAAGAAGTCAAACAAACTTCGGCTGCATCCGATATAATGTCACTAAAACAGAATACAATAAAAATGAGTTTTTATTTATACTTGGTTTGTCTTTTATGTTGCTGTAGGTACAGCAGAAGCAGGATGCCATCTCTTCTGTAACCAGTAACATGTATTTATATCCCTCACTCACCCAACAGAGATCACTGCAGTTTATTCTCCTCACTTTATCCTTTTCTGTTTACCATGCTCATCTATGCATTGCTGTGTCATTCTTTACTACAGTTTATTCCATGTTTTTACATGATACAGCATATCTATATTCTCTTGAGGCAGTATACTGCTGTTCAGTGCTGTATTGAGGTCTGAAGAGCTTTATTTTGCTAAGAAATGCAATGTGTCTTTTTTCTTTCCTTTACAGGAAAACATCCTACCGTATACAAGTTATAATAAGTATTTTTGCCAAAAAAGTAAATAAGAATTAATTTCTAACAATTAAGTGTGAAGGTACTGTCACAAAATAAAAAAAACTATGCGTTGTTGGTAGCTTTATAAGGGCATTCATTGTTTGTTTAAAAGCAGCCACGTCAACTACTCTTGAGTTGTAGCACTTCATCGCTAAAAGTAGTTGCTAAGAAAACTAAGACACAGTAGATACCTACATCATCAAACTAAAAGTAGTTAAAGTGCTTTACAAAATGTATGGAGCATGGAGGGGATTTTTGCTAAGAGCTGGAATACCTCATTTAACTGGAATGCATTTCCTTGTTTCAATTTTATAAGAGCAGGGTTTGTTTTACATTCCATATACTGTTTTCTTCAGCCCTTCATATGCCAGTGTATACTAAACTAATTGTAATCCACCTGCATTAATATGTGAGGGCAATGGAAGCATTTAAAACTGTTCATTCACCTCAATGGTCAAACCTAAAAAATGACAGATTATGATGTACTTGCAGATTTTTCCAGCCATCAAACTTGTTGAAAGCACAAGCCAACTTTGATTCTACATGACTCACGGTTCACTCTGCTGAAGTCAAATTGTCAGATCAGTTCCTCTTTCAGATGGTGGTGGCTTCCTTCTCCTCTACTCAACAGCAAACCTCAACTGAATTAACTTGCATTTGACAGCTAAAAGTAGCTAACACTAAAACACAATAGATGCCTAGGTTATATTAAAAAAAAATGCTCCAAGAAGTCTTTTTTTTTAAATGGACAATTTGCAATTGGCACATAATAGATCTGTACTAATGGTACCTAATACCTGTATACAGTATATATTTATACACAAAGTGTTGAAAGAACTAGCATTGCAAAATGACATAACTGGGTGTAGAACCACAGGAATGCAGTCAAGTGCTAACGAGAGCAGGATATGCCATTGCATTTATATACAGGAGGCCGGGCTGAACTGTCACCCTAGTAAGTAATTTAACATGACCACAATCAAACGTCTTCGGTTGTTTAGCACTATGAGATGTGATACATATTAAAAGGTGATGTTGTTTAAAGTGTGCGCTCACATTTAAGTTTATTTCTACAAATGTACCCTATAGCAGTTCCATTAAAGTGAAAACAATAGTCAACCAATCATCGTTAAGGATTGGTCAAAATATCTTATCTTGCTTACAGATTTCATCCCGTGCACAGAACATACTGTACAACGATTCAAAGGTAATTAATATATTAAAGCCAATATTATAAAATGAATGTACTTCATGTGAAAGGCATTATTTTGAATAGCAGCTTGGTCTATTTGTGGCAGTGTAGATCCAGTGTAGATGCTGTCAGGTTTAGTTACAGAACTATGTACTTATAATCTTTCCTCTTGGAATAATATTTACAAACCACCATACCCAAATCAACCCAGCATCCAATTGTCCATACCAATTTGGTTTGATTAGTAATTTGTGATTCTTAGTAAAGGTCTCAATGGGTCTCTTGCTCGCTTGCTGCTAAGATAAACCCACACCTCCAGATCAGCATGTTGTG
Organism: Acipenser oxyrinchus oxyrinchus; assembly: GCA_030684275.1. Taxonomy (NCBI): domain Eukaryota; kingdom Metazoa; phylum Chordata; class Actinopteri; order Acipenseriformes; family Acipenseridae; genus Acipenser; species Acipenser oxyrinchus. The sequence continues at coordinate 11,227,610 of CM060258.1, read as the reverse complement.
TCTGGCTTTTCTTTATAATTCTCAGCATGTTTTATATTTTTTGATGGTTTGTATGTTACGGTTCCTATAAGCCTACGGCTTGTTTGTCTCAAATCTTTCTTTCAATGATCTCACCCTTCCCATTTCGAATGATCCATTACTCACCAGGGTTTAAAGAGTAAGTAGTGGGGTTCTGAAAAATATAGTGTTACACGTCCCCACGTGTTGCTACAACTGTTTAAATAATGTACTGTGGCAAAGTGGTTAACAGTGTGCAGGTGCAGGAGTGCTGCGGTGATTAATAAACAGACAGACAGACAACGATACTCCAGGTGCAATGATGTGCTTCGCATATTAGTTCAACTTCTTATTTCGTATAGAATAATTCCATGCGTATAGACTTTTCAAACTTCAGAAACAATAACTTTTATTTACTTACATCCATGGCAGTCAATGTGCCTTTTTTACAGTTTTTCTTTCAAACTCGAATTTAACAATACTGCCTGAACCAGTATTGTTAAATATCAGAATGCCATATTACAAAACATACATTCTGTAGCATTACTAAAATAACGGTGGAGGATGAGCCCTCATTGTATTACATGTATATGAGACTCTTTTCTTAATCTCCACCGTTCTTATAATAATGCCTACACTCTAGAAGTAAAGGCTCTCTAGAACCTTGCTTTGCCACTGTGGGGAAACTTTTTTAGGTGCTTCTCAGAACCTTAACATGGATTTCTTTTTTGTCATGTAAGCTGTGAAACATGTATTGAAAATTGGAGTTTTATAAACCGCAATTTACAAACTGACTTGATCAGAAGGGTTAAAAAATGTGCTCTTTGCAAAATGTTATTAAATGTTTCTTTGTCTTTGAAAACAATGCCTCCTTCTTGCTGCAAATACGAGGCTCGCAATTACTGGCGTCTCCAATAAATTAGACAGAATATTTAATAGACCTCATTTGCAAAATCCCATACCAATTTTAGCGGTTTCGCCCCGGAATTACAATGCATATACAGAATTACATATGCATCAAGGGCTAAAGTACACAGAGACATTGCCCCCGCAAATCACGTCTTAATTGTGTGTTTATGTCATTGCGTGTGTTTTATAAATCCCATCCAAGAATTCAGAACCCTCAGCGCCCGTTTTATGGTCGTAAAACATGCGCAATCGTTTCATAAATCTGGGCCTAAATGTTCCCCAGGATGTTTTGTACTAAAGATGTCGTTTCATCCAAATTATATAATTATTATACATGTATGACCGATGGCTGTATTCATGCAGTTTTATGAAATTAAGGTGACCAGTTCATGTTTTTTTAATATGCAACTTTTAAAGAAATGCAGAAAGGTGCAAGAAAGTATATTCACAACAAAATTCCATCAGGTAATGTACTTTGGACATTGAATGGAAAAACAAGGACGGGATGCGAACCGCAAACCATATAGTTCAAAGAGAAAGGCTTACCATTCAACTAAAGAGCAAACTCTCTAGTCTAGAGGTAACTATGTGTTGTATGCTGATGTCTATATTAACTGACCAGCTACTAGGAGGAGAATCATTACATTAACATGTTCCTAAAGAGTGTGGACAGTGTGGAATTTCTTCCCTAAAGAATCCCAGACTCTGCTATGATGGCTACACCCCGTTTACAGTGCTATGGAAGGTGTTTTGTCAAACATCCTTATGCTGTATGTAAAAACATGTTTTATTTTAGATTCAATCATAATATATATACACCCATTATACACCTTATGGAGAGTTCAGGAAGGAGCAGGAAAATAATGTAATTAGCCTATAACTGCCAACAGTGTGTGTTCCTCACACACTATAATGTTTGAGCATTTGTGTGGGTCATCTTTATGTTTGGCCTATTCCAACCAGAAGAGCTATCAAAAACATCAAGTTTCCAAGAATGTAAATAAGCAGCACCATTGGTTCAGGAGGAGTCTAAAACAGAAAATAAAAAAAGTGTCATAGAGATAAGAGAGATACAGCTAAAAACAGGATATATATATATATATATATATATATATATATATATATATATATATATATATATATATATATATATATATATATATATAAAACTGGTGTTTGTATGAAGTTGGGTAGAGATATTTTTTTGTTTGTTTGGGTTTTTACAACTGACAAGCTTCTAGTACACCATAATGACTGTTTTCCATTCATTAACTCATGCTTTTGTCAATTCTCACAATGTTATGTTCACGAATAGAGGTTTTAAAAAAGTTACATTACCTTCACTACATTTTCATATATTTCTGGAAAATAAAAACACTTGTATCAATCAGCTTGTTCTTCATTGAATTGTAAATCTACAGTAGTGTGCACACTTATAGAACACCTCAATATTTGTCATTAATGTCCTTTATATATCTGCCTGCATGAAAACTTCAGGTTGTGAGAATTAGAATTTTCGGTCAGTAATCAGTGTTATAGAAAGAATAGACACTTGTGTGAAAATGTTAGACCACTTTGTGCTTTAATTAGGCATCTTAAAACAACTAAAAATCTTCATGCATTTTACTATTTATGCCTATGTGTTTCTTTTCTATTACTGTTTTAAATTAATTGCATGTGTGGCCTATTAAAGTCATCAATTACATTACACAATCACTAATTTGCCTACTTTGACAATTCTCTAAGATTTTCAATTACAGCGGTTTGATTTCATATGCGCAACAAATCAAAACTACAGAGCAATGAGGTGTTCTAATTAATGTGCACACTACTATATAAAGTATTTATATTTTTATTTCATAATGAATTGTGCCTTGATCCTTACCTTCCTTTTTTAAAAAGAGATTGAAATCTAGCACAAGATAAATAAGGAATTCCCATCCAACGAAACCTCCCATAACTTTAAGCAGCCATTGATTTGGAGAGTTATCAAGAAGCTGCAGACCAAGAAATATTGAGATCACTGTAATAAAAGAGAACATTGGAACATGAACAGAATGCAGAAGTATGCATAGGTGTAAGCCTACAATGTGTCCATTGCTGTGAATATATGGAAAATATATTGCAAATAACATAACATACACCTTTGGTTTAAGGTGTAAATACATTATCTAATACTTTATAAACCCTGGCTGTTGATTAAAGAACAGACTACTGTTAATTTGTATCATCCAAGAAACATCTAGTAAATTATTTTTTTTAACTTTATGATCATAAAAAGCAGCATAATGTGCCAATAACCTTTGATTTAATAATCCTAATTTTAAAATGTATGAGATTTGATTCCACATGTTGTGGATGGTATGATACATTTTTTTTAATGTTTGGCGTGGGTTAAGTATGTCGCTTACATTCCTGGTTGGTTTCATCTTTGATTCCAGGAATTACTGGCCGGTAGCTAGCTGCACTGGGTAAACCTTTAATCACAACAGTAATCAAATACTACCTGCAAGAACTTTGATCACCAAAGCATTTATAGCATGCACGAGATTGAAGACAATCCTCCTATAAGTCAAAATAAAAATGTGTTTCATGAATACATAGTAATAATTGTACTTCATAACTGGGTTATTCATGCTTATACTGGAACCACCATCACAATAAACACACAAAGAGTGGCAGTTAAGAAGTTCCTTCTGGAAAATGAAGGGTTCAAATCAGTCTGGGCTGTTTATATAGGGAAGGTATACCAACAATTTTTACTTTTAGCACTTTACAATATCATTTTTATATGGAATGTAATAAGACCATCCTGAAATGGGCTGGCGTTTTACAGAAAGCTACTGTTCTCATAATTTGCATATGCCACACTAACCTTTTGCTGTCTGGAGCACAACGAAAGACAGCAATAAGGGGCTGGATCAAGGCTAGACCCATCACTATACACCCTATAACAGGATGAGCTCCCTGTAAAGGATAGGGTTACAAAATGAAAATCACACATATTAAAGCAGAAAGTACATGGTCTGCTGCACACCTAACCCTGATATTTACTAGGAATTGTGCCAATAGCCAGACCAAATGTCAAACTCCGAGTCCTATAATGCTTTTTGCAAAACTAATTTATTAAGGTGACTTCTTGTTGCTTTGTAATAATTGTAGTGATAGCTTTAGACAACACTTTGTTAAAGTGGATAGCGCACAAATAAGCTCCTTCTGCGTATTGGATTCTCCACTATTACAAATGTGTGCTATATCCAGGAAGCAACTCCATTGGTAGTTCTGACCGAATCTTTCATTAGTCATGCAAATACCACCTGCAGATATACAGTATTCTGGATTAAAGTTTACACAATAGTTCAGGGGTCTCCAGCCCTGGTCCTGGAGGGCCAGTGTCCCTCCTGGTTTTTGTTCCAACTGTACCCTAAATTACTTAATTGGACCAATGAAGTGCTTATTAGAAGCTTAATTGGTCCAACGAATTAATTTAGTGTACAGTTCGAACAAAAACCAGGCGGGACACCGGCCCTCCAGGACCATGGTTGGAGACCCCTGCAATAGTTCACAGTGTTGTATAACCACAGTAAGATAAAAGAAGAACATGTTTCACACTTACACCACTCCATCCTCTCACAGATACAAAGGCAAGCACAAAGGCAGTTATTGTTGCAGCTACAGTTAGCAGCATAAGGAACACGTGGACCTAGAGGAAACATAATGGTTAACAGTATTTGAATATGTTCAAAGGCAATCCTGAATCCATTGAAGGTTTATGTATGAGGGCAGGACATTTGCGCTCCATTTTAATTCAAATAATTGTTTCCACAATGGTGACTTTCAAGTCTGGATCCATACTGACTGTTGTATCTTTCTTGGCAGCCACCATTGCAGAATCACACTTTTGGAGAGCAATGTCCCAACCAGTAATGTTACTTTCCCACTATAGGCTTCTTTTAAAAATGAAGAGATTGATCTGGGAACAAAAACAGATTCCAGCATTTCCAACAGTTATTTCTCACTAAATCTCTTTGCATAATCTTCACCTTGTACATTTTATTTTCAGGTGGTTACAGCTCTGTCCACGCTAAACAAAAAAATAATGTTTTGAATACTAATGCTTCACTTGTCATCCTATCATATGCAGTGCAACACATGCCCTCTGGTGGAATCTTGATCCAGAAAGATCATTTAACACTTTTTAAAAATATAATGACAAATATGATTATATGTGTAATGTATCAGAGAAATAAAATAATAATACTGGTAATAAATTAAAATAAAGTTTTCACTATATACCTGAAACCAGATGTCTTTTCCAAGAATTTGTTTCCCTTTTGATACTTGCTTAAAATACCTGGCACTTATCATTCCAATACTTCCTGTGGTCATCCAGGCTATTAGCATAAGAGCACCTATCAGAGAAAGAGGGGCACATTACATAGCTGTTTATACTTCAAACTAGTTACACTGAGCAAAACAAACAGTTTAAAAAACTAGAGCTAGGAGGAAAAAAGTGCAGATTATTATCATCATCAGTCCCTGAGGCTCTATCTAAGATTAATCACTGTCATGCCTTTCGTCTGACATAGAATGACAAACAGGAATGCATTGCACCACTGTTGATCAGTTAACCATTATTTGTAAATCACTAGTACTGGGTATACACTATATTCAAAGGTGCAATAAACCAAGGCTTTAGATAACATTTTCTTACATCTCATCAGCCTTACATTTTTGTCACAAGTTACTTATTGTTTTGTTGTTTATGTTTTCAGGGCCTCATTTTTAGTTTTTAGACTTTAAATTAAGTTTGATGGAAATATATTTCCCAATAAAGCTTTATTTATTACACCTTTAAATACAGTGAAGCCATACAGGAATTGCTTCACTTATTAAAAACAACTTATGGTTGCTGCTTACCGTGCGTTTTAATAATAGCAGGTCTGTTTGCATTTCCACTTGCTAACTGGGAACCTAAAAGATTAACTTTGTCCTCAGTAATAAAAGGTCTTGAAGGGTGGTACTGTATGGCCCCTGTTGGATCAATGAAACACACCATGTTAGCTACAGCAATATAGCAGGGCATGCAATCTGCTGCATTAGAAAAATGAGGTACACTTTAGACTGTGAAATAGAAAACTTCCATAGTGTCTTTGCGACATATGCAACACTTTTTACACATCTACCCCTAAATCTGGTGTTCTTATAAAAATGTTTTTTTAAAAAAAATAAAATAACAAACTAAAACATAAAAACAAAACACAAATAAAAATCACAAAAGTGTAGATATTTTGCAGTTTAAATTAGCTTCAACTTGTGCTTAATCATTGCCAAAATACAGAAACTTTCAACAGTATTCAACCTTAGCAAAACTGAGTTTGCAAGCTCTGTACTTCATGAACAGTACCAGCTATGCATCCATATTGCCAATAAAGAGCTGCATCTTATCTGCTTAAGCCCTTGTGATAGGAAATTACAAGTCTGCCAGTAACCATACAATTAGATTAATCTAGGTTATTATCTGTATGCAAAACACACCGCCATTTGTCGGTCCATTAGCCATAAATATGTAGTAGGAGGTGTTCGCGGCTCTCTGCTGTGTTGATATGGCGTTTCTTGTTATAAAAGAGCATTTGATGATCCCATTGTTGAAAGAAGTTGCGATGTTGTAAACATTTTCCTAAGTTAAAAAGAAAGAAAAATAATAATGCCATTGAGAAAAACTTTGATCAAAGTTTGTCATGGAATTGTATACGTTTCATAGTTTTACGGTATAATAGATAATTACCAGAGGTATAATTGTAGGTGTACTTCTTCCTGTAGAAAAAGCATGTTGGACCTGGATGTTTCCATTCCTATCCTGACCACAGATATATATGTCATCATTTCCCTGAGGAGACAAAGTAATAATTATATACAATGATTCCAGTTTCACTTTTGACTGCTCAATTGTAAGTCAGAATCTAGGAGTATAAAGCAAGTAACCAAAAGCTAAAAATAATACACAGTTCAGGGTTACAGTATCATTCTAAACAAATGTTTTAATGTATTGCTGTGTTATGGACTTGCTCAGCCAACTGAGAAAATCTAAACTACTTTTGCAGTAAACATTTAATCTTAAAGTTTGGCTAAACTCAATTATGTAATCACATCTGTATGAAATAGTGGGCCCTAACCACATTGCTTAACTCATTAATTATTTAAAGTTTTTTTTTTAATATTCTATAAAAAGGTGGAACTTGAGTATGAACAGTTTAATTACTATATTTGGAGGAGACACGTACTGTAATCAGATAAGTCAAAGCAGACATTTTATGTATTCTATTAAAATAGCTACCTGTAGTTTTTTTCAACTACATTCCAAACACCTCAATTTTAGAACTTATCATGGGGTGGAAACCTGCAAGTGTGTTATTTGTATGAATTACCATTTCTGTGTCATCTGAAAATCCAATAGAAATGTAACCGTTGGATTTGCCGCTAATTTCAAACTGGATACCATCACTGCCTCCTTGCGGTGAAGCTGAAGACATGAAGTAGCAGTCTGCGTTCGTGGCTGCATCACATCCTACAGGATTGCTGAAGCAGGTTTTATTGGTGCCACAACCAGTACTGGAAATTAATACCAGGGATGAACTCTGAGGGGTATTTAAAAAAAAAACATATCAATATACATTTTACATTCAGAATGTATAGCCACCAAATGTATGTTATGTGAAATAGATCCTACATTCATTCATAATGCATCCACAGATTGCTTTAGGTTAAAAAGTAAAAAAATCACAACAGAGCAAAATGCTTATATAAGCAGACTCATTGAAACTTACAGGATATAGCATATGGGTATAATTTGGCTACAGGATTAAGATGGAATAACGTAGCACAAAGTCCAAGTTTAATCAAGCTCTGTAATATGGCCTTCAGTACTGTAGCTCAATGTAAGAGCTCAAAATACAGTGCCAAATTTCAGCGATTAAAAGCAAATGTGTGTTCACATATTATTGTATCATGGTTTCCATGTGACAAAAAGTACAATGTGAAGGTCAAATGACACCAGCAAGTGTACGTTTAAAATCGTATCAAAATGATAAGCAAGTATCTAATCCACTGCACATGCACAATACAATGCCATCACCTGAGGACCCTGGTAGCCAGATTAACTAGTCTCACTAGCTGCTTGTGTCTCCTCTGTGTAAAGGGAACCTAATTATGTAGACATAAATAAAGACATTAAAAACAGACGCCCTTGCCCTACAGTAAATGGTTTTCAAATTAAAATAAACACACTTACTGGATTAAATGATGAACTCGCAGGTGCAGAACTTACAGGTGCAGAATTTGTAGGTGCAGAACTTGCAGGTCCAGAACTTACAGGTGCAGAACTTGCAGGTGCAGAACTTGCAGGTGCAGGACTTGCAGGTGTATTGAAGTTCACTTGTGAACTTTTAACTTGAACCCAAAATATAAGCTTTGATTTAACAAAGGTGGCTCTAAAAAAACAGAGAATAATTAATTTAATGTCATGCCACTTTTAAAATTTTTAAACTTATTTGTATTGCATTGCACTCAAATAACGTGAGTGAACTTTTTACTTGGTTCCAAAATGTTTCATACACTCTCACAAAAGTGTCACTAAAAAGATAATATAACTGGTTTAATGGTATGAGAATATATATATTTAATTAGAGGTAATGATTGTATGATTGTTCAGTTGGAGTTAACTCATTAATTAAATACCCAGCTGTATAAATAGCCTTGTTTGTTTCAACTCGAGGTGGTGCAAGAAGAGGTGAAAAAGCAGTAGTTGCTTGTGTAGAATCTGTGTGAAGGAAACGGTTATGGGTACTACAGATAATCACAGAACTTGTGTTTTGTTTGTCAGGGAAACAGCTTACCTGTCCTGACCTTAGTTAGGGAAATAAACAAAGTCTGTACAGACAGGATCTCCGTGAGGTGTTAGGTTTTTATTTCTTTATGTTTTTGTTTAAAGTTTAAAAATAAAAGCAACTATATTGTGGGCACATCAAAACAAGCATCTGAAGTGGTTACTGCACATTCACACTCAGTCCTTCTACCACTATATATATATATATATATATATATATATATATATATATATATATATATATATATATATATATATATATATATATATATATGTGTGTTTACATGTTTGTTCCATATGGACAAGGGTTATAACAAATTAAAAATAAAACGTCTGTACCTGAATTCGACATTCCCAGTGCCAGAATTGGGTGCATTCCATGTGGCTTGGATCTGTGACTTGTCTGAACTAGACGTGTGACTGACAGCAGAATTCTGGAGTAAAACATAAATCATATTAATCATTGAGGGCTAAGACGGATTCACTGTTTACAGGTATGTTGATTGCACATAGATGTAGATTTTGTATTAAGTGATTAGCAAAAATATTGGGAATACAGTTTGATTACAATATGTGGTTGATTCAATTAACCAGTTATTCTTGTAAGTGGTCTGCACTGTAATATCAAATACATTAGTATGTGTAATGCATTAGTATGTGTGACAAAATTACAGCTACCAGTATAACAAATCAGATCAACATGACCTACATCCACTGCATGTTCATCTAGAAATGTGACATTTGTACAGACAGAAGGATAGGTTCCTCCATTCTGAACACCAACAATATAAATGTAGAAGTGATGTACCTCTAATTGCACCATTACTATAGGTTATTGTATTGAAAAGTTTCCCCAATAATGAATTAGAATCATAAAAATAGAATACTAGATTTCCTTTTCAAGCTGTATATGGACAGAGGGGAATCTAACAGTCATGTGACAGTTCTGAGTTGACTGCAAAATGAGAGCTGTAATCAGGTGAATCACATCAGTTGAGTGTGAGCCGTACAAGAGTGAACGTGTGTTTTATTCAACAAATGTTTTTTATTTGTTTGTTTTGTTTTTGTTAATAAGTATGGTGTTAAACATTAAGCAAAGTGTTTTTTTTTGGTTGAAACTTATACTGAAACAAAATTATACAAAATGTGCAGAGAATTATTTAAAGAAAAATATCCTGTTGAGGAATATAGGGAGCCACCCATTCATAAGTAAATGCAGAAATGGAGGGAGACTGGTTCTGTGCAAAACCTCAGCAGCAACTGTGAGCTGTGTTCTTGAACTTGATTCAACAATGTCAGCAGTGTATAAATGTGAATGGTGAACATTTTCAACATCTACTGTAGATGCATTTACATATTTACATGAAAGTGTATTTCTTGATTTCTTAATTACACTTAAACTTAATGACCAGGATTCTTCAATGTCATTCCAGCCTGGGGACACCACTGGTGAAACCTCAATATAAATACTATTTCAAAATAAATAAATACACAAATAATCAACAAAGAAAAACTTACAGCTGCATTGCAGTTTAGACCCTGAGTGTTTGTAGGATCAGTGATTGTGAAAGAACCAACAGCAGCACCTCCTCCAATCTGCTGAGCTTGCAGCAAGAATCCTCGGAAGGTACCTGATTTAGCTTGGAGGGTCACTTTCAGAGGGAAAAAAAGACATTCATCAGGCTATAAGAAACACTGTCATCTCCTGTTGTAAATGTAATCTGAATACAGTATATGGCAGAGGGGCACAATTCTAGTATTGGGGGTCCAGTCATAAAATAATGAACTGATTGGGGTTAAATTGGTTCAATTAAGTAATTTTGATTGTAGGACTTGAGAGCTCAAGGACTAGGACTGTTCACCTCTGGTAGATGACAATTTGGTGGTATGAATTGTCATTTGCTCAGACCCGGCGTTATGGGCGGGCCTTAGGGGGCCTGGCCCCCCTCAGTTTCAGATTCTAAATTGATTCAGTACTGTCAGCCAATCAGCTTCCAGTTCTAGCGGTAGATGCCTGCTGGAATGTCTCAGCACCAACTGTGAATCAAATTTAAAATCAAACCGCGCAAGTGCTAGCTTTTTCTTTTTGACTTGCTGTATTTTTATTGGACAGTAAATACTAAACAAAGACATAAATTGTCCAAATTAATTTTATTATCCACCAAAACCAGCCAATCAATACTTTGCGTCGACGAAAGCAACCAATCCTGTACCTGCAACGGCCAAGAGCCAATCATAGACTGTCAGCTCAACTGGAGCACAGACACAGCATCTTTCAATAACAACAAAGTGAGACGCGGACAGTTCAGTAACATTGCTCCTTTCATATATAGATTCAGGAGAGAAAGGTTTTGGCTGAAGGTAGAAACATGGTGAGTTAGGAGGCATTTTAGAGTGGTATTTAATGAGAGATTGTATTGGTAATTCAGACTCCATCGTACACGGGCTGTTCAGTAATTGATCCGTTCATTCCTCAGGCAGTCCTGATTATAAATAGGGGTTTAAAACCCTAACAAGTTAATACAAAAATTAAATCGATTTACTAAATAAAAAGTAATTATTTTCTCTTTATATTATTATTATTATTATTATTATTATTATTATTATTATTATTATTATTATTATTATTTATTTCTTAGCAGACACCCTTATCCAGGGCGACTTACAGTTGTAAACAAAAATACATTTCAAGAATCACAGTATGTCATCCTTGTTTTTTTTTTTTTTTAAATGTTTGGGACTATTTTCTTAGAACGTTTTTACTCAGCGGAAAGGTACCTGACGAATCAGTACAAGTTCAAGGTAAATTTAGGTTTTAAGGTGTTTTTTTTTAAAGAAAAGAATGGTAAAAATGATTTTCTAATAGAGATAGTGCCCTCCTGATGATGGCTCTACCATGTGATAGTTGACCTTGACTTTCGGGTCGGGGCTCATAACTCCCGTCGCGGTCAACTATCACACGATAGAGCTCTCATTGACGGGCACTATCGTTTAAATAAAAATCTATGAGAAATCATTAATCAAATCAAATTAACGTAAAGCAAAGCACAATAATAATAATAAGAATTTAAAAATGTCTTGTTGCTTCTGGTGTTTGCTTTTTATATTGAGTTTTGAATAGTCAGTTGAAAGTAATCATTATATGTACATTTGTTACTTTACAGTAATTTGGTGTGTGTGGGAATCTGTTTATTGCAATCTCTGTAGAGGGCCTGCTCACTGTATGATTGTATTTGTTTCAAGTACTGTTGCTCAGACACCCCGTTGTTGCTAATGTGGTAATAATAATAATTTAAAAGAAAAAAAAAAAACTTTTCGGAAAGAGCTGCGGTAATTCATGCTGTGTGGATAGTTCATAATATTGCACTGTCATATGATTTATTTATTTATTTATTTATTTGTTTATTGTCATCACAGTGAAGTAAAATAGTAGAGAATACGAGCTAATTGATTGGTCTTTTCCAAAATGAGCCCGCCCTAAATGAGTGGATTGCTCCCCACAGCATTCATGCTGCCGCTGGGCCTGCATTTGCTGTGTACCTGTGATTTGATCTCCTGGACTGTATGTAGTTTTACTAGCCGTGACGCTGAAGGGAGCAGCTGAAGTCTGAGCATTGGCTCCACTATGCAGTGGTGTCATGTTAATGCATGAATCTGTAACTAAGCCATTTGGATAGCCAGAGACACCCATGAAATTACAACTGATGAGAAGAAAGATGAACAAGTCCTGTTTGCCCATCTAAAGAAAGAAAAAAAAATTGTCAACCACATTTTGTAGAGAAATCGTTCAACTCTAAACCCAGAAGACTTTTTATACACTTTTACAAATACTTATAGATTAAAAAATATTATATTACTTTGTAATATAAACCTAATTACACTAATTACTACCGTGATAAAACATACTAGGCAAAGATCTTTACACCTAATGCAGTTTTCCAAGGAAAATGTAACTATACAAAATGTTAAATAAAATAGTAGTTATGTTCATATTATTCTGTTCAAATATACCAGGTCTTCAGTGTTTTATAGAATCCTGTATGAATGTGTTGATTAAAAATGACTGGCCCCTGGAAAAATGTAATTCAACTGTTCTTTAAACTAGTCCTTAGAAAGACTGTTGGGTCCCTAAACCCAAGAGTAATCTTGCGAACATTAGGCTGGAGATATCATGCCAGCTAAACACAATGGCTTCCAGCCTAGGCAGAATTTAAAGTTTTACCAAAACATATACATATTTTAAAGAGTTTTGTTTCTATACATGTCTTTACATTGTACCATCTTTAAATATCTATGTTTCTATAACGGGGTATACTGAAGTTGAAAAATGATGTTATCCAAACCTTTGTCGTTGCATAGTAAATCTAGAATATGCCTGTTCAACCACATCTCGTTATCAAAAATTAATACAAATATTTACTCCTCATAAAACAAAAACTGAGAGTTACAAGCGGCCATTGTTGTCGGAAGATTTTCTGTTCACAACCCGGGGAACATGTTACCTACACCAACAGGTTAAACAACTGTAAAACTATTCTGTTTGAAGTATAAACCATTAAACAACAGCAGCGCCAACAACAAAAACACTAAACACAGGCTACTTCGATATTTTTTCTCAAACATTATTAGCTTGTTATATATCGTATAGAGCAAACAGATGTTTGTCACTTACCTTGTCAGTGTACTAGCACCGTTGTAAAAACAAATTTTAAAAAAACACCTGGATCCCATATAGCTGCGGTGGACGAGCAGCTTGAGTCAGAGCTTGCGTCAGAGAACTCGATGTTGTTGCATTGTGACTCGACATTTTTTTTTAAGAACTTGAAAAAGGAAACGCAGTGTTTCCTGATTAAAGTTGCCTATATTTTAATATAAGTGCATGTATTCGTTTTCTCAAGTGAAAGAAAGAGAACGTTGTTATACAAACATGTAGCAGCATTACAGCTGTAAAATTTGACATGCTGGTTGAAGAACTGTATTCTGACTCCTTTACTATAACATTCTGTACGCAATTCGACTATCTATTCTCTTAAATTAGTATATTTACTGTAATTGAATCAACCGCCGTAGAAAAAAACAAAACAAAAAACACCTGAACTTTTGAAGAGGATTGCATTTAAAAAATTGCTTGCTCTGACATTGAAAACTAGCTAACTGTTTTTCCGCAGCACTGAAACAGCATGAAGCAGCACTCTGGCCGAACACAATTATATTACCACCAATATTTAGAAACATACTGTATGGTTTTGACACAGGAAAGCAGGGGATTACAAAGTTTTGTTTGTTTGTTTTGTTTTTAACAAATTAAACGAAACACATTTCTCTGACAGAGGAAGCGCAGTTGGTCTTGTGTTTAATCCGCTTCAAACGACCACAGTGGGATTAATTGAGTTTCATCCACTTGCTTAGACAATAGTACCTTTCAGGGGCGTAGCTAGGAATGGACGGGCAAGTACCTAAAGTCTGGCGTCACAAGAAATAGTTTACATTACAAACATGATTCAAATCAATTAAAACTCAGAATACATCAAATATCTTCCCGGGGTTTGAGCAGAGCAAAGTAGCCAAGACTGAACATACGGTGCCGGGTGAAGCAAGGCGAACATTCTTTTGCAGTTTATAACAGTTGTTGTACGTATAAAATACAGATACAAAGCACATGTGCATACATACAACCCACAGAAACAAACACACTGTGCACAATAACTACAAAAAATAAAAACAGAAACTAAAAAAATCCCCAAACAAAAAACCATTGCTTTTTTTTCTTAGCTGATTGTAATCTCTTACTTATAGTGTAACAAAACTAGAAGAACGACTTGCGACGTAAGCGTCCTGACTATGTAAGAAATAACCCACGACAGGGTGTGGGGTAAGATAATTATTACCGCACGCCCTGGGTGCGTTGTGAGGCTCGAGGTTGTTCTTAATTAATTTATCAAAGCCATTTTGTAATTTAATTTATTAACTGTTTATATTGGGGAGTATTTGTAAATATCTACATTTTATTAATAAACGGTCGTCAAAAGTGTACATACCCCAAATATCCATACATGGGCTATAGTTTTGACGATACATTTTTTGCTTTGTTAAACAGGTGCAGACGCCGGTGGACGCCAAAGAAACAAAAGTGTATAATATTTCAGTATCTCGGTGAGATTTTTTTTTTTTTAATATTCAGAAATAATTTTAAACAAAAACTATCTTGGATTGTGTTTTTCCCAGTTATTTTATTGTAAACCACTTAGTTATTGGTTTAGTTTCAAACACGCGGTCTTTAACACACCGTCTTTTTGTAATTTGTTTTTATTGTTATTTAAATAAATATTTTGATTATACCAATGATTAGCTTAAAAACACGGAATAGTTTGCTTGTTTGTTTCTGACAACCGCTGCGTGAACCTGGGAGAGCAAGAAAGCAGAGCTGTCATAGCGTTGTGGGGCAACGCAAATCCAGAGTGCTCTCTAAGCGGAAACACAAAATAAGTACATATACCGAGAAATAGCGGCAGGTCTGGCGAAAGATCTGTGCAACCCCCTCAGCACTTTTTGATTATAGTTGATCTCTTACACAATTGCATTTTGTTATGTACTAAGTTTTAAATAAAGATTGTTTTAATAATTTGCGGTCCCTTTCATTTCGTTTTTAAAAAAAGGAACGAAATGTTTTGAATAATTACAAACAATTTACTTGTATAACACATTATTATTTAGTTTACTTATATAACAAATTATTATTATTATTATTATTATTATTATTATTATTATTATTATTATTATTATTATTATTATTATTATTATTATTAATTCATTTGTAGTAGTAGGCCTAGTATTTGTAACAAGGCTAATTTGAAAAAAAAAAAAAAATTTGTTAACTGCAATTGTATACAGTAAATGTTTTTTTTTTCTCTGGTATTCCTGTGGCTGCTTAGCTTGTTTTAATCAAAAATAAAGGACTTATGTATCATATATATATATATAATATATATATATATATATATATATATATATATATATATATATATATATATATATATATATATATATATATATATATATATATATATATATATATATATATATATATATATATATAAGGCGAGATAATATTGGTGAAGAAACAGAATAGAGTTATTTTGAAAACAAAAGGGTCTTTATTATTACAGTAATAAACAGCAAATGTACTTATCTCACTGAAGGTGAAATCCTTCACATAACAAATGGTTCAGGAACCGCTATGTTGAACAAATAACACTTTTTCTTGTAGACTGCAATATAAGTACATATTGTTTATGACGAGACCCCGCAATATGAACACGACACTGAATTGTTTGTAATACCACTCAGCCTCTTCTGCCTTTGTGGTTTGGGGAGGGGAAAACTCGTCATCCCTTCAGTGGTCGTTATGACGTCACCGAGCACGTTGTAATTTAGATGGTATGCGCGCGTATTCGGACCTAAGCCGTTTCAGGGCACAACCGCAGTGTAAACGCTATGTGAAAAATGATAAGAATGTTCTTGTTACCATAAAATAGGAATACATTAACGTAAGATGCACTTGAATCATTATTTTCTAGTCTATACAACCCTAAACAGCAAAGTTAGTGCTAGTTCTACAAACCCCTTTCTAGAGACAGTTTTGAAAGGTTGAATGTCCTTGCAACAGAGACTCACACATTTGCCTGTAGTTTCTGGTTTTTTATGTGCAGGTATGCTTTTTTTCAGTCTATAAAAAATCACCTACAAAATTACAGGCAAACACACCACTGTGCTTATTTCAGGTTAAGAATCCGCTCACGTGGGCTGATTAACAGAAGGAAGTTCGAGGAGGGCTTTAGGAACCACATGCACACAGTAGAAAAAACGGAAAAAGTAAGGAAGAACTAGTCTAGCTGGCTTAAAATTGCAACCAATATTAATTAAGTATTATAAAACAGGGGCGTAGCTAGGATTAGATTTTTACTGAGGCAAAAAAGAAAAAGTTGAACAAACCTCTTGCAGATCCTGTTCATGTTACAAATGTAAAAGTTATCATCTTATAAAGCCTAGAGACTTTTTGCAAACTGCAAAGCAATATTAAGTCCCTTGGATGATGGTGTTAATGCTAAAATTTGATGACCTATATTATTTCAAAGATTAAAGCTAATTGTCTCCCAGCAAAACCACAGCAAACTAAAATGACCATATTCACACTGTCAGAAATATGTGATTTTAAAAGGACAGGAATATACATCAATATTAATAAGAAGATGGGTTCATACCTTTATTGACTTGCATTTGGTTCACTGCTACTTACCGGTAACTGCTGGTAACTGCTGCTGACCGGTAAGACTGGTGCTGACACTGTGACTGGTGCTGACACTGCTGGGATTAGTGCTGACACTGTGACTGGTGCTGACACTGCTGGGACTGGTGCTGACACTGTGACTGGTGCTGACACTGCTGGGACTGGTGCTGACACTGCTGTGACTTGTGCTGACACTGCAGGGACTGGTGCTGACACTGCTGGGACTGGTGCTGACACTGACTGGTGCTGACACTGCTGGGACTGGTGCTGACACAGCTAGGACTGGTGCTGACACTGCTGGGACTGGTGCTGACACTGGTGCTGACACTGCTGACACTGGTGCTGACACTGGTGCTGTATGTGTACAATATTTGTATGGCTCTATAGTACTTTGACAAGGTATTCACCAAAAATAATAATAATAATAATAATACTAATAATAATAATAATAATAATAATAATAATAATAATAATAATAATAATAATAATAATAATGTGCTGTTCCCACCTCTGAACGCTAGATCTCCTTTGAACGTTTACACAGTTTCTCAATCAATTCTAATATTCTTTTGTCAGTATAAACCGATGATAGGAAGTAGTACAGTACTTCAGGCGGGGGAAACCGGTCGCTGAGGTCCCGGTGTTAGCTAATGAGATTGCTGCCTCCCTCTATTCTTGACATTTTATAATGCTTAATTAAAATCAAGTTATGCCAGATTTTCCCACAACGGTTTAGGCTGATGTGATACGAGACTTACTGCAATTCATGTGCCCCAGAGATGTGCTTCCTTTAATCAGATATTACACACACCCACACACATTTCACAAGATGTGTGCTATACTGGTATTATAATTGTGTTCAACCATAGTGCTGAATCACTGTGGTAAATCCTGTTTTGTCATAACAGTGCTGAGGGGAAAAAAGTGCTGCCCTATGATAGTCAAAACTAGACAACTGGTTTTGTTCAGAATTGGTCGTTTTCTGTAGAGTCAACTACCAATAGCAGTGAACAAATGTAAATAATGCTTTTATCATGATTTTAAACATTGAAATGACAAATTAATTTACCTTTCAGTGTTTTACTTTTATCAGTTTCCTTTCAATTCGAAGACGACCAATAAAAATACAGAAATACTTTTGGGATATGCCTGCCACAGGTCAGGTATTTACTGAGCCGATAGGCCCCTCCGGGGAGTGACATCCTCGGTCCTGCCTACCAAGGGAATAAGTAGTCACTCCGCGGCGATCACGTTCTCTTTTGCTTGTCACAATCAGGTAGTTAAGGTAGGTATATCTAACCTCTCCAATTGCGTGATTGATTCTTTGTAAAAAAAGCTCTCACTTCAAGTTTTTTCTGTTAATTCTCCTGCAATTTATTGCTGAAAGTCGGCTTGCTACTTCCCCGGAATCGGAAACTCGGCTTCTGAGCACTGAGCTTGAAACGCTACGCAACTGCGCTCTGTTTGAAAAAATAAAATAAAAAAATCTTTCTTTCAACAGCCTACATCGCTTGCCGACTGTAGTCTGCTTTTTCTAACCTACAGCATCTGCTGTCTGTGATTTTTCCTCTGCTTTTTGCAGCTAAAATAAAAAATAAAAAAATAAAAATAATAAAGAGAGAAAAGAGAGACATACTGTATTCCTCCACTGGGACCTGGCTGTGCAGCACCCGCTGTTGGGTCGACACCACTGGGCTGACTTGGCCCGCCCACTCGGTGTGTTCGGCCTAAAAAAACCAAAAAAAAACCAACGTGTACTTCCTCCACTGGGTCTGATTCAGCCCACTGTAGAGTAGACTGGCATACATTGACCCACCCACCATTGGGTCTTCTCTGTATACTGTGAAGGCTGTGCTCCACTCCGTTGTAAGCTACTCGCTGCTCCAGTTGTGCGACTGCACGCAGTCCAGACTGTTACTGTCTGTAGGCAGTGCTCCACATCGCTGCAAGCTACGTGCTGCCTCGGTTGTGTGACTGCATGCGGTCCAAACTAGACACCCAGCCCAGTAACCTTGGAGCTTATACCCCTGGTGCTCTGTGTCCTCAGTGCCTCGGTGCCCTCAGTGCTTCAGCGCCCTCAACGCTCGGTGCCTCAGTGCTTCGGCACCATTCAGTGCCTGGACGCTCTGCACGTCAGTGCCCTCGGTACCTCAGAGCACCATTAGTGCTCAGATGCTGCATGCATTGGTGCTTTGCCCCGGCACGTCGAAATGTCGAAGTTTCACCCTTGCACGTCCTGCGGACGGATGCTTCCTCCACAGGACAAACACCTCCTGTGTGTCAGGTGCCTGTGAATGCAGCACACCTCCTCTGTCTTAGGAGATGAGACGTTATGCTCAATCTGTGCAGCGTCCCAGCCTCGGACCTTGCGCAGGAGGTTCGCAGAGTTTACAGGGTCAGCCTCCTCCACCTGCCTTCGAGCCTGTCGCAGAGCATATCCTGCGCACAGGTTCTAGCCCATCGAGCTCGCAGCCGCTCATGGTCTCCTTCAAGGAGCAGTTAGCGGTCGAGGCATTCAAAGCAGGCTAAGGATATCTTGGAACTGAAGAGCCAGGTGGCTCAGGTTCTAGAGTACCTGGTCAGGCAGCAGGCTCTTCCCACTGCTCCTGCCCCACCTCCGGCACCGACCCCGCCCTCACTGGCCGTCGCAGACATCTCAGAACGAGACGAGGCGATGAGCAAGGAGGAACAGGACGTTCTGAGATGACATGCTTGCTGTCTGCCAAAGCGCGCGTTTCAAATTACTGTTTGTGATTGGGCTATTTACTGTCATTCGTGAGAGGTTCAACCTTGAACTCTTCTGATTGGACAATGCACACAGCTTTTACACTTTACAGTCCAAACGGACGCGCAATGTGACGTAACACTGAGTGAGAGACGTGATGTATGGCCTGTTGGCCTGTTGTGCCCCACCAGTTTTTCAAGCCATGAGTTGCCACTGTGTGCACAGAACTATTTTATAAATTGTGTACAGATTATTATTTTTTTTTAAACATCAAATATAGAGATAAATGCCCTGACATTAAAATCAACGTCAAAGTTTTTCAAGAACTTTACAATAGCTTGTGAAACGGTGTTGTAATTAACAGCCTGTAGGTAAAGTGTATCTGCAAGGACAGCTTTCAGTTCTAGTATGTCAGATGCATGTTCACCATTTAGGTCTTGCAAAACAAATACAATGTGTAACCCATACTGATCTTGGGCATCAGTCGACTTGTCAGTAACCACTGACAAGCAAGCAGATTGTTTTACCAATTCCATAATCTCCTGCTTGTGATACTCGGCAACTTTAGGTAAGTATTCATGTCTCAGCTGGGCTGATGAAGGAATCACTCCACCATTTGCTACACTCAGTCTGAATAATTTACGTAGCTTTTGGTTGTCCAATTTTTCAAGAGGGATATTCGTGCAAACAAACGCCTCTGTCAGGTCAAAATTTAATGCGTTTCATGCTTCATGGTTTTCAGTAGACTTTTGGAACATGGAAGTCATCGTTTTTTGTTTCTTTGCAAGTAAAGCAGTCGCAGTACTGCTGTGGATTTCCGCCTTTCTCTTTCGGTGAATACTTAAATCTAAATGCCTGTCAACAGCCAATTCTTGGTAGTGATCTACAGTAATGTTGCAGGATGTACAGAAGAGCTTACCTCCATTGCTGTGTAAAACTCCTGCTCGATACTGCTTTACGTGACCTGCTGCAGACACATTTTTAGCCTTTTTAGAGACATCCATTTTCTTGTTTACAGTGTTTAGTATTTTAATTTCCTGCCTAGATTGCATATAGTCACAGGACAATCACTGCACAGCACTATGTGCATGGCGAATAGTACACGCAGGCACACAACAGAGCTGTACAGTTTTGTTAATGTGATTTTTTTTGTATGAAATATAAATAATTCTGAAATAATTAATTTATTTCTTAAGAATATTGTAAAAATGGTGGTATTGGGCTAATTTCACGAAATCGCTATTTACACAGGGCCTTACTCATATACTAGCGACCCGTTTTCTAAAGGGCGCTCTGAAGTTACGTCCTCCTAGAAAGGACGTCCTCCCTGAATGGAGTCGGTACAGTACGTGGTATTGGAGGCTGTCACTAAGGCTAAGTTTGAGCCTATACATTCCATAGAGTTGAAATATCTCTATGAAGACAGCCTGGCTCTGTCAGTGCACAGCTCCTGTATGTGTGTTTGGGACGATGGAAACAGGGTGTCATTACGTACGAACCCCACTTTCTTCCCTAAGGTGGTTACGGCTTTCCACATGAATCAATCGGTGGAACTAGAGGCTTTCCATCCCCCTCCTTTTTCTTTGGAGGAGGATCGGAGATTGACTTCCCTCTGCCTGGTTTGGGCATTGAGATATTATGTGGACAGTACGAGAGCGCTGAGTCAGTCTGACGAGCTGTTTGTCAGTCATGGGGAAAGGACCCTGGGTCAAGCCCTCGCGAAGCAGCGACTGTCCCACTGGATTGTGGAGAGTTTCGACTGCATATACTAATGCTGGCCTACCCCCACCTGGGAGGGTGGCCGTGCACTCTACCAGAGGAGTGGCTACTTCATGGGTCATCTTTAGAGGTGCCTCATTGACTGATATTTATACTGCAGCTAGCTGAGCTACTACGCATACATTCACCAGGTTCTACCAACTCAATGTGGTAGATCCCTCTATGCCTTCATTAGGCACAAGGGTCCTTGAGGTTGGACGCTCATACCACAAAGATTAGTTTGGTGGTAGCGAGACGTCCCTCATCTGCTGTCTGCGCATACTCCCTTGCGACGGCTTTGATATACTTTCCCAAAAGTATTGTTGTTGGTCGTCTTCGTATTGAAAGGGAACAATAGGTTACGGATGTAACCCCTTTTCCCTGAAAGAGAAGATGACCAAAAATCCTTGCGAGGTCTCATCACTCGCATTCACGGGTTCGATGCAAAAAAGAACGTGATATCCGCGGCATGACTACTTATTCCCTCGGTAGGCGGGACCGAGGATGTCACTCCCCGGAGGGGGCTATCGGCAGCTCTGACATAAAATGCTCAGTAAATACCTGACCTGTGGCAGGCATATCCTAAAAGTATTGTTGGTGGTCATCTTCTCTTTCAGGGAACCGGGGTTACATCGGTAACCTATCGTTTTTTAAAGCTCGACAGAATGTTCCCTTGTTGTCTACTGTTTGGTAGTTTCCTGATTAGTGGATGAAAGTCCTGGTTTGTAATATGGATTATATTATTCATGTGGGCCTATTTAGTTGTATTTAAAGTATAAATGATTGTACAATATGGAATCACAGTAGCTTAAAAGAGGAAATTATTTCAGAGGAGCTCTTTATTAGAACACCTAACAATTACTGCTTGGGTTTGTACTTTATACTACTGGGTCATTTTTCCGAATGCGGATATATATATATATATATATATATATATATATATATATATATATATATATATATATATATATATATATATATATATATGAACATAATTTAGATATTTTATTTAACATTTTGTAATCAAGGAAACTACAAAATGATATTGCAAATGTCTGCCAGAAGCCATAATAGTAGTACAGTATTTAATTTTAGATTTCAAAATGTCACATTTATTAATTTGTGTCAACTTTTTGTTAAGTATATGGAAAACTACAAAGCAGTGCGTAATTCAATATGTTAACGTAGTATTATTCAGCAGATTTCATTCAATTAGTTCATTCTATTGAGTGATGTTAAACTTTTGCCCATAGCTGTACATACATTCTAAAGACATGCATAACTGCATCAACTATGTTTTGTGTTCTCTTTTTTATTAAAACATGATTTATAATAAGTTAATATGTACAGTATAACTGTGTCTTCTCGCTTTGTAGTTCTTTTGCCCACCTCATGTGAAGACACTCACATCATAAACTAGAAAGTTAGAAGCTGCATGCCATTTCACAAACTTTAATACAACTGAATATAGGTTATATCCAATATCCATACAATGTTACTGCTTATTTCCATAGACTACATACAAAATAGACACCATGAATTTCAATTAATAGTTTTATTACATTAGAATTGTGTTAGTAATGTGTTATACATCTGTAACGGGAGTTACATTCTTGTCACTCCATTATTGTTATAAAGCGACCTGTTCTGGGGTGTTGTCCTGCTTTTTTGGGTAAAAGCGCCTGCTAAATAATTAAATAATAAGTAGTCACTGTGGATCTTGTGAGGAAAATACCATCTTGAGGAAGGAAAAGGGGGGGTTCTGAAATTCATTAATACTTATCTATTCAGGAATACCAAGATATTTAAATAAATAAAAGGGTCTGAGTGAGGAGAACTGGGCAATACAATCGCTACCCCAGTAGTTCTTTAAACCATTTGTTGTTTCCATAATTTTTGTCGGTATTGTATATGCAGAGAAAGCTTTAAACGCGAGTTATTTAATGCATTTTTTATTATTATTTTGGTAAATGAAAAAGGGTATACATTAACTTTCTTGATTTTTAAAGAAACAGCAGTCTAGCAAAAGTTCCATGAACATTACATGTTAAACAAAGACTTTATCTAAAGACAGAATCTCAGTGAATATTTTATAGTTAAACTGATAAGGAATTAACAGAGTTTGTCAAGGCCCGGTTTTTAAAGATGAACACATGTTTGTTCCAGCTGCTTTCAGATCCCTCTACCTGTAACACATCAGGATGCCGCTGACAAACAGAATCAGTGGAAGATGAAGCATAATATTCTGAAAAATAAAATAACACAAATAAATATGTATTCAACAGAAACACATCTTTACTAGGAGCTTCACTTTAATGAATACTTTGTGTTCTGATAAAATATTGTCTTACTTAATGTACATAATTCGCCTATATCAGAAATGACATTTCTGAAAATATTCTATCCAGCAAATGAAGAGAATTTGACAAATGCAATGGTTAAATAGGGAATAATTAGCTATGTCTTGTCAGAGTTATCATTTTTTGTTACACACCTGTAGTAACTTCAGGTAAACTGTGCTGTTAAAGCACGTGTGGATTGGTAGAACACAGACCAACAAACCGTTCTGTAGGGGCTACTATAGACCTGGATCAGCATATTATATACTGTTTGTCACACTTACATTTTTCAGGCTTTCTAAATTTATGTAAACATGCAAGAGTACAATTAACAAATAAGAGAATAAATAAAGACAGAAAAAACAGAAGCCCTTGCCCTACGGTCAGTGGTTTCAACATTAAAATAAACACACTTACTGGATTAAATGATGAAGATGAACTCGCAGGTGCAGTAGTCACTTGTGAACTTTTAACTTGAACCCAAAATGTAATCTTTGATTTAACAAAGGTGGCTCTGAAAAAGAATAATTAATGTAATGTCATGCCACTTTTAAACTTATTTTAATTGCACTGTTGGCACAAAACATATTCTTTCAAGAAAGGGCAGTGCAACTGAGGACTTAGTTGCATACTTTTAATCAAGTAACCAGTAAAATAAAACAATAAGGATTAAAAAAACCTACATGAATGATTGAACATTGTATTGTTTTGGGTGAGGCAGAACACAATTGTAATGGTATTTGTGCTAGATCCCTGGCTTCCCTTGTTGGTAATCCCTGTTGAAGTTTTAGATTTACTTGAAATTGGCAAACAACCTGTTTTAAACCATAATAGGAACACATTGAGAGTACCCTGACCCCCACCCCTCCCCTCCTGTTATAAGGAGTATAAAATAACAGAGGATGCCGTTCCTTGAATATTGCCATTACCCTGTGAGAAGAAAAGGCAAACCTGAATTCAAGGTCTCCAGCGCTAGAACTTGGTGCCACCCAGGTGGCTTGGATCTTTGTTAGGCCTATACTGGACTTGTGACTTACAGCAGAATTCTTAATTTTAAAACAAAAAAAGCAAACAATTAATAATCTTCACGGCTCAAGAATTGACAAAAATAAGTAAATTAGGATGAAAATATTAGGTATGTTCAATTTAATTGGTTGAAGGCTATACAATAAATGATTGTTACAATAACAATGCATTTTAATTTTAAAACACAACATCTGGTATGACACTAAAGTTAATTACATCATGCTTTGAGGTAGTGTTGCTCTTCATCTGCCACTTCACCAGTAAAGTAAAATTGTCCCTGTGGCAGGGCAGAAGCCTTGCTGCTTTAAATGGTGTGTGTGTGTGTGTGTGTGTGTGTGTGTGTGTGTGTGTGTGTGTGTGTGAGGGAATGTATGGATGGCAGGGATGGGATTAAATCAATCCCTGCCAGCAATCACATGTGTGGCCATTGCCCAATTAGGTAATTGATGCGAATTGGGGAGTGGCCACATGTATAAAAGGAAGCAAAATCCTTTGTTTCCTGGAGGAGTTTGGTGCGGTGCATTTTTTGTATTGTTTTGGAAACGGTCAGTGAAGGCAAATGCCCAGCCTGACAGGGAAATTGTTTTGTTTAATCTTTTATTTTGGCCCTTGTGCATGTTTATTTGTTCCTGTGTTTTTTTTTAGTAAAGTGCGCAGCAGCCCTTCAAAACTGCCAGCCTGGGCCGTGACACTACCCTGTCACAGTCCCAAACCCTTCAACGCCCTCTTTCCTGTCATCATACAATTAGCTGCGTCCCCTATTGACCGACATGCTTTTAGCCAGTAACATGCTTTGACCCTGATGAGGTGAAACTAATTCATAAGTGAAACAATAACAGACTTCCTGAGAGTAAAGCATGGAAAAGAAAACTTTCTGTAACCTAGTGTAGTACCAGATACCATGTTTTAGAATTCAATAGGTTTCTTTCAAAACTGCACTTGGGTCCTAGGAAGCAAACGGAAGTGGATGATATGTGAGATTTATTAAATTATTATGTCAGCTACAACCACTTTAGTACTGAGATGTAGGACTAATTTAAATTTCATGAAAGCACAAGTTCTGACTTAGGTATTCAAGTGCTAAACTTTGTTGATAGTAGGATTTCATCTTTGACAGCACTTGTTCGGAGTTTGTCTTTCTTGAAGACACTGAACACGACCCCTGATTCCTGATTCCATGAATTAAGCTGTAATTTCTGTTGAACAAAGAGCAGGTTTACTTCAGATTTAAAAATACAGTAAAAGAAACATCCTACAACTTACAGGTCCGTTGCAGTCTAGCCCTTGAGAGTTTGCAGCATCAGTTATAGTGAAAGTACCAACAGCAGCAGAACCTCCAGCCCTTCGAGCTTGCAACAAGAACCCTTCAAAAGGATCGCTTCCTTGGAGAGTTACTTTAAAAGCAACAAACAAAGGAAAAAAAAACCTTTATAAGACACAAGAAGAAATTCTGAGGTGCTCACACTCTATTTACCAAGTAAAAACATTGGCATTAGTTTTGCACAGATATCATTGTAGTTTACCTTCATTTATTTCTATAGGACTTTTACATATAGAACACATATTTGACTCTCATATACTTTAAGGGATGACATGCCATTAGAAATATTATATATACACAGTAGCCAGGAGCCATAGTAAAGAGACCGTGCTGTTTGTGTTCCACCTTATAACGAGAATACTTGTGTTACTGTAATGGCATTATGGGGCAAATGGGAGCCATGACTCCTGTTCCGCAGTATTAAGAGCTATCTTATAAAGGGGGAGCACTATATACATACACAGACATTATTGTTGCATCTAGATTCACTCCAGCAGTTAGAAAGCAAAACATGTTTTATAATCTGGAACTTTATGCTATTGGCACTTTTTAAATGGTTGAAATTCTAGACAGTGAAAGCTAATTTAAATCTGTATTAGATAAGGAGAAATAGTTGTTTCTGGGAAAACCATTTATTATTATTATTATTATTATTATTATTATTATTATTATTATTATTATTATATCATTCTTGTTAAAATAAGGTGCCTCCTAAACTATTTCAAATGCAGTGGCTGTTTCTTAGGTACCTGTTATTTTCTCTCCAGGGCTGTATGTGTTTTTACTTGCTGTGATGTTATAGGGAGCAAGTGTAGTCTGGGCACTGGCACCATGTTCTGGTATCATGTTAATACATGAGGCAGTAACTTGGCCATTTGGATAACAAGTAACAACCAGTAGGAAATTCCCACCAATAAGAAGAAAAAGAAAAAAGCTCAGTTTTTCCATCTAAAAAAATAAATAAAAAGGCTTAGTAAGCACTGTATACATTTATACTACAGCTTTATTAGTTTCATAACATTCCTTTGTACTGTAATTATTATCTGCTGTGTGGTTGTTAGATGACGCACATCAATAACAGCCTATGAATACAGAGTTTCTGCCCATGTCGCCCTTTCCACCCCCATTGTCAGAACTAAACATGTTTATCCCTCACATAGCAGATCTTAAGCGCAAAACAGTGAAAACATCTACTCCTACTACCCTCACTTGCATACCTGCCCTTGATAAGACAACAAACAACCCCTGTGTTCCCTCAGGCACTTTGTCTGTTATTTTTATATTGTATGGTAATGGTCTGTTCAACACCAGAACAGGGAAATAAGAAAACATAAGAAAATGAGCCACAGAGGATCAATTACAGTGAACTAAAGTTAGTACACCTGCTAATGCCGATTGCATACCAGATTCAGTTAATCACAGGTGGATCATCTGCTAAATCAGACTAAACAAGATCCCGATTGCAGTGTGCCAAATCAGTCTTTTCTTTCTGTGAAGTATATAGAAAACTATGTAATTTAATATTATTCACATAACATTATTCAGCAGGTTTCATTGGCGCAAAATAGTTACATCTATAGTTAAATCTATAGGGTGATTTTGCCTGTAGCTGAAGGTAGTCCTTGTTATCAGTCTGCTCTAATGTATCACTTGTTCAGATCATTTAAACCAATTACCTGGATCATCTGGTTGGTACTGTGCAATCAGGATTAAGTTAGTACAGATTTGCAGAATTTTCTAAAATAAAATTGTATCTTGTCATATAAATATTACTACCACTGTCGGTAAAATTGGGACAGTTTGTTTATGTATTTATTTGTTAATAACGTGAGATTATTTTTTGTATTAACTAATCTACTTATTTACAACATTACTGATTAATACAAAAAAAAATTAAAACAAGGTTACATGGCTTTAATACTGAACTTAAAAAAAAAAAAAGTTCTCTCGGAGGTAATTAATTCGTAATGAAAGCCAAATTTAAATTCAGTTATTTCTTATAGAATTAAAATGTTTAAAAAGCTAAAATTGACAAATTTGAATTTCCAAATATAATGGTTGTACAAATAAATGAAAATAAGTTTGTTACCTTTCTCAGGGTGACAGAACTGTGACAGAGAATGATTTTCTGACAACAGCTGCAAGGTGTAGCAATTAGTTGAATAAAAAAAAAAGCTTTGTCTGTCTCTTTTAACTGCTCCGGACCAGTATACGTTGTGGTGATCAGGTGATCACATCTGTGTAAAGGTGACATCATAGAAATTCTATACATGCATAAACATGCATGTACAGAATTGTACATGCAAGTAGAGTGGGGAAAGGTAGTGGTTAAGGCTGGCTAGTGACAATAATAACAGATGCAGAGAAAGGAGATTGCAGTTTTAAGCTTTTTCTGACACCTTTTTAAACAATGAAATTAGCAAAAAAAATCAACCAAATCACCTAAGCTCTTCTGTCTTGGTGGTTTTATTACAGACAGCACACAACCTGTTGCACTAGCCTGATTCTAATGCCATTTTCACACTAATACTTTTTAGAGTGGTGAGTGTTTTGTTCACACTTCCCTTTATGCATCTTTCAGAGCAACTGACTACTGGACTCACCTAATCTGCCTCTGCAGGTTTTGAGTCTGCATTAATTACATACGACCAGAGTGATTTTACCCTGCATTAGTGTGTGTGTATTTTTTTAAATATAAATATTACATTACATTTATTTTTAAATGTATTTATTTATTTTGTATTCAAGAAAACATAATAAACAGATATACAATATATATATATATGCTCAAGTCTGAAAACAGTAACACAGGAGCCCAGGAGATATGAACTGGTTCCCGTTTTATTCATGTGGTCAAATTGGCAATGAATTATTCAATTTGAGTCTGACCACATTCTGTACATGCCTTAATACGGACCCCATTAGCGCTAATCTTGTAGTAATAGTAAAAGAAATGTATAACAATCTATGACAAACTTTTCCATTGAAGACGTTGAGAAAGATAACTGATTACACCACCTGTGATACAGAACTGCTTGATATTGAAGTCATTAAAATACCAGAAGAGATATACAGTATTAAGGCTGGTCTAAATATCCATTACATGGCTGACTGGATTGCTGTAAAGCTCTCAGTAACATGAAAGAAATTAAAGTTGCCTTTAAACATTTTTAAAATGCTATCTAAAAAAAGATATCACCACATTATAAAGTGTTGTCTTCAAGAAAACTGGTTCGTCTACCACTTGAGTAAGTATGTTAGAGGAACGTATATGTCAGTGTCTCCAGATACACTGACAAGCTGCTGACGTACCAGTAGTACAAACAGAAATTAAACAAGCAAACATCATAATGACTCAGCAGTATTTGAACTATATTTAGGGTTTTTACCAATGACTGCATTAACAGATCATGACAATTGCAAGATATTCCCGGAATATAAAATAACATATTAGAAACTAACAGTTACCACATGCTTCCCAGCAGATTAAATTTAAAAGACTGTGGTAAACTTTAATGGATGGTGGATATAAAGCCTCCAATTCCACAGACTGATGGACTTGAAATGCAGAGACAGTCTTCGGCAAAAAAGCAGGATTGGTATGGATCGTAACTTTTGTCCCGGGCTTCTGCAAAAATTAAGCAGGCTTTCGCAATTGAGAATGCCTGCATCTCACTCACCCACTTTGCGGAGGTGACTGCAATCAAGAAAGCTGCTTTGAGCAATAAAAAACTCAGCTCATGGGACAGGTTGTGGGTTCGAACCTCTGAGGCAGGCACCACGCCTGGAAGACGTCCCACTTGTACCCGTACTGGGAATGTGCAGATGCTGCTCTGGCATTTTGCAGGGTGTCAATAACCCTACTGGACAGACCCAGATGGCTCAAATGCAGCCATTCAGGGGCCAGACCCAGAGCTGCAGACTCGATGGGTCGGGATGCCATAAGCTCCCCCGCGCCTGACTGAGCAGGTCGCAGCGCTTGGGTAGTCTCCACGGCTGGCCGCTCAGGAACTGCATCAGGGCTGAAAACCAGACTTGTGGGCTAATAAGACTCTATTAAGAGCTCCCCTTGAGAGGCAGTCTGCTGCCCAGTTTGTCTCCCCGGGCAGGTGTACTGCACGCAGCGAGAGGAGGTGATCGTGTGCCCAGAGCAAAAGCTTGCGGGCCACGCAATGGAGACTGGGAGACCTGAGGCCATCCTGGTGGTTTATGTACGCCACCACTGTTGTGCTGTCCATACAGACAAGCACGTCTCCCTCGAACTTCCTGCAAAGAATTCTGCAAGGCCAGGTAAACTGCCTGCAGCTCCAAAACATTTATGTGGAAACCCTACCAATGGGGGATCCACACACATAATGAAACACAGAATGAGAAAAGAAATATTTCTCAACAAAATACAGTAATAACAATTACTTTAATTATACAAACTGTCTCAATTTTGGCCGAAGCCAAAATAACTCCAGCTAGAGCTATTGCAGCCTGGGGGGTGAGCACCAAGTCAGCCGACTTACGTTGCTTAATCCCTGGAAAGGAGCGACTCAAGCCGCAGGCTTCACGTGGTGCTGCAGTGGGACGTAGCAAACAACACGCTGTAGTGCACAAACACGCGTAATTAGTAAAACTAATACAGCAGTTATTTTTAATATTATATGTTAACCTATTAAGTGTGGTTCGGGGGGTGGGAGCTGGACTCCACCCTATCCTTTTATCGTCTATCATCAATCAAATCTACTTACTATTTAAATCATTAGTCACACTGTATACTTCCTTCTTGTGTTTTTTTCATTTGGTTGTGAACCTAAGCAGATTGCAAGACCCACAGCAATTTCTTTCTGTGTAAAGAATTAAAAAAGAACAAATTAAGTATGGAGTACTTACTGCACAAGCTCACTTCTTGACTGTAACCGGAACATTCTTCTACAGCTTCAA
Organism: Acipenser oxyrinchus oxyrinchus; assembly: GCA_030684275.1. Taxonomy (NCBI): domain Eukaryota; kingdom Metazoa; phylum Chordata; class Actinopteri; order Acipenseriformes; family Acipenseridae; genus Acipenser; species Acipenser oxyrinchus. The sequence goes on along the minus strand of CM060258.1, from coordinate 11,196,434 downwards.
CCCAGGATCTGGTCAGCCCACCACTCTTCTCTCTATCAGGCGTCTCAGTAACATCTGAGCAGGTACCTCCCGAGCAGGATAGCATAACACTACCCACCATCCAAGGAGTCAATCCCCGTCGATCAACACGGCCCCAGGCCAAGGATACACTTCCAGAGCGATTGTACCTTAAGGACTGGACTCTCAACAAACTCATAAAGATCCTCCTCAAAAACGGTAGTGAGATTCTAGCAGGGAGCAATCGGGAATCTCTCTTCATTTTCTATTGTAATTCTATCTCTGCAGAACCAATTTTTCCACCCACAAAAACTCCCCAGCTGCACTCTGCTGTTCAGCTGTCCAGGTCAGACAGCAGGCAGTCTGTCTCAGAACAAGCTAACCTCGTAGCCAGCACATCAGGCCAGCAGACAGCCGCTCCAGTCAGTGAAACTCAGCAGGAACATTCTCTGATTTTTAACGAAATAAAAGCATTTATGCAACCATTTGCAGATTCCTTATCCTCAGTCAATACCAAACTCAGCAACTTGGATAAACGGGTGTCCAACATCGAGCAAGAGAAGCAAAGTTCTGCAGTTACTTTGTTTTCCTCCATTCCTGCAGTAAACTCACCCACTTCTACTGTAGCTACAGTCACTTCTGGTTTGATACCAACCCCGGACCCTACGGCCAAGCCTCCGATCTACAATATTGCAGCTGCCACAGCACATGGTTCCGCCTCCACAACCACTGCTCGTTGCCACTCAATATCCCCACAGATTCGGCGAAGCATAATTGAAGGTAAAGACGTTAATCTGGTTTCTCTATTGATGGCTATATAAGAATTTCTGGACCATAGAGTCGTGGATTATGAAGATTTATCAGTCACGCTGAAATCCAGAGACCCCAGATTACTGAAAAATGTAACTCTGGGGGAATTCATCCTCAGACTCTTACGAATTCTATATAGTGGGGCTATCTGTCAGATATAGAGGGACTATGTTTTTCGATTACCACAAATCATTTTCAGCTAAAGCAGCAGCTATTTTGTGATACAGAACTGCTTGAGTTTAAAGTCATTAAAATACCAGAAGAGATATACAGTATTAAGGCTGGTCTAAATATCCATTACATGGAGATGTATGGCTCACTGGATTGCTGTAAAGCTCTCAATAACGTGGAAGACATTAAAGTTGCCTTTAAACATTTTTAAAAATGTTAGTTTTCAGAGATAAATGGAAGGCTATTACATCTTCCCACAACCTAAATATATTAAATTAGGTATGCCCAGAACTTCATATTTATCTAAAGAAAAATATATCACCATGTTATAAGGTGTAGTCTTCAAGAAAACTGGTTTGTCTACCACTTGAGTAAGTATGTTAGAGGAACGTATATGTCATGGTCTCCAGATACACTGACAAGCTGCTGATGTACCAGTAGTACAAACAGAAATTAAAAAAGCAAAACATCATAATGACTCAGCTGTATTTCAACAATATTTTGGGTTTTTACCAATGACTGTGTTGCTTAATCCCTGGAAAGGAGCGACTCCAGCCGTAGGCTTCAGGCGGGGCCGCAGCGGGAAGTAACAAACAACAGGCATAATTAGTAAAACTAATGCAGCAATTATTTTTGATATCATATGTTAACCTATTAAGTGTGGTTCGGGGGGGGGGGGGGAGCGCTGGACTCCACCCTATCCTTTTACCTCCTATCATCAATCAAATCGACTTCCTATTTAAATCATTAGTCACACTGTATACTTCCTTCTTGTGTTTTTTCATTTGGTTGTGAAGCTAAGCGGATAATCACTTCCGGTTTGATACCAACCCCGGTCCCTACAGTCGAGCCTCCGATCTACAATCTTGCAGCTGCCACAGCAAATATGTAATTCTCCAGTATATGCTCTTTCAGACAGCGCACAAACATCCATATGTGCAGTTTCTGCAGGGACACCCATATAAAGCCATCTGCCCAGTAGCTCCAAAGTGACTCTCTCCATCACTTAAAGTCTTCACTTCCATAAATATTTCCATTTTAAAACAAACTTCTTAATTGCCCTGACAAGATATTAGTTAATTATTTAAATTGATGGACTAGAGAAAGGCTTTTCAACCAGTCAAATCCCTCCTTCCTCCTTCCAAAGCAAAAACCTCCATTCTGCTATTCAAGAGCCCAAGACCGAGATTAAATAAAGGATTTATGGTCGGCCCGTTTGCAGCTCCCCGTTTCCAATATTCAGGATCGATCCTATAGGCATCCCCACTCGGAAAATGTCACGGATGCTTCATTCACGGGATTTGCAGGTCTTTTAAACAATCAATGGTTTTCTAGTGCATGGCCACCAGAAATCATAAAATCAAAATGTAACAAATAGTGGCAGCACATCTATGGGGTCGTCTTTGGTCAAAGAAATCAATACTTTTCTTTTGTGATAACAGTTCATATGATCAATAAATGCCATTCCAGTTCACCTCTTATAAGCAATTACTGCGGCAGTTAATATGGATTTCAGTGTCAAATAATTTTCTAATCCAAGCGTACCATCTACCAGGCATTTATAATAATGCAGCTGTTGCACTTTCTCATTTACAGATTTCATAGTCCGGTCCCTACAATTCTGCCAACTCCAGCAGTGACACCCCAGTTCAACCAGCTAATTTTCAACTGAACCCAACTATCAGCGGTCTACTCAATACAGCGCAATCATACATGGCTTCAGCACTCGCTCCTTCCACCAGATCTTTTTATTCCACTGGCTTGACTACTTATTTGACTTTCTGCTCTCAAAGCAGGGTTAATCCTACCCCACTCAACCAGGACTGGATTATGGCTTTTACAGTACACGCAAAGGACTCTTTACCTCTTGCACCAGCTACAATCAAATCTGTCAGGAATACACTACTAATTTCACTGGATGTCCATTACCTCCCCAACTCTCCTATCAATACCAGCTGTCCGTCTCCTTCTGCTAAGAGCTATTTTTGTAATGAGTTCCTTTGTCCATAAGGGTGTGTACTTCAGTGACGTTGCCGTGTTTGCATTTTTCAAAAATAGAACATGATGAGTGACTTTATGCCTATCACCTGCCTATCTCTATAGATATTCTGAGCAATTTGATTTCAATTCTCCATCAAGGCTGCTTCTCTACATTTGATGACTTAACAATGGAAACTATATGCCCAACTGTATTTTTGTTTTTTAAATATGCTCAGAATATGCAGTTCCTTCTATTACCAGTTTTCCTATGCTGGGTATTCACTGCAGTGATCTCACGCTCATCCTAGATTCACACTTTATCCTCTTCCAATTTGGAATGCGCAGAATCAGCTTCGGCAAGGTCAATTTATTCAGCTGTAAAAAATTGACTCTCCTCTATGCCCATATGCTTCCGTGCAGAAATATATTGCAGAAGGCAAACCTATTTCGAATTCTGACCTTCATAGATTTAAGCCGGACTATTATATACAGAAATTGTCCATGTCTCATCTGTCTACATTGGTTTCCACAGCATGACTTCCCCCTCAATTCTATACTCCTCATTCATTCAGAATCGGGGCAGCCACATCAGCAGCAAAAGCAAAGATTAACCAGCATCTAATTAAAAATATGGGGCACTGGACCTCATCAGCAATTGAAGTACATAAGTTATTCCCCATCCCAGATATTTTCTGCACAATAGTCTATTGCTAGCATGTCCGCAGTGGGGACCACCAAAGGTTTTGCCCCTAAAAGAAGCGGAGGGTCTTCACATAGTCAGTAGGGCGCCAGTTACTTCCCTTCTTTGTTGTGTTAAAATGTTTTCTTTCTTTCTTTGTATAAGCATTAGTGGTTCTTTTGTTTGTCTGCACATATAGGATTATCTAGCGGGGGAGCCGGGGGTCCATTCTTTGGGGGGGGGGGGGTTAGTGATCTCACTTTCTCCAACCCTTGGTTAAGCTCCGCTTCCTTTACCTCAGCAGGAGGGTTCTCCACAAGTCAGAGGGGACCCCTGACCAAACCCAACCTTTTAGTATCTCATGATCTATCACTACCCTCGCAGTCTGAGGGGCTAAGCTTATTCTTGCTAAACCTGGCTGTAGGAGGTCTCCCTTTGTAACACAAGGCTCTCTTTCAGGTTCTCTGGGGGGGGGGGGCGTCTCTGTCCCAGTTTTGGACGTCTATAATTCACCTCATCGAGGGCAGCCGAGCCAGAGTTCCCCCTTTTCTTCCATCCTTTCAGGTTCTCGAGCCTCTATTTATGTCGGGTCCCCCAAGAGACGGGGAGCCCTTTTCTATATGTATTCAATCTTTACTATGTCCCTGTAGGTGCTGTGCGCCCAGCCTTGGAGGTTGCCTCACTACGACGCAGTCTCACCTAACAGTGGCGGTGACTTGACCATGACGCGGACCTCATCCTGCCGAGGGCTTGGTCCTAACTGTGGGCGGCTCTCCGAGAAGTCAGGAGACGTTACTACAGGAGCCTGGCTTCCACCCTGTGAAATATAATGTACTTATCTGAATAGGCTCTCCTGGTCAGTTCTTGAAAGGAAAAATGTCGCCAAGATCTGTGTGTGCAGTACTTTTTACCCTCGGGGGCGGCATGATTGCATCACAGGCTTGGCTGAGCAGCTTTGTTTTTATCTTATTGAGGTTTTGGGTCTTTAGAAGTTAAATACCCATTTGGTAATGGTTACATTTTGTACTTGAAAGGGAACACTCAATTGTCAGCTAGGATATGGACATTGAAAAATGACAAAAAGTGCAGTGCACCGAAAGACTAAACATAACAAGGTATTTTCTTTAAATCAAAGAGTTTAACAACGGAACATACAGTATTTCAGAAATGTTCACAGAACATTCCCCATTAGACCCCTACGGACTTTTACAAGATCCTTTTTCAAACTCAAAGAAGTTAACAAGTTAATAAGCATTGTTGCTTCCCACCCCCACCCCACCGCACCGCACATGCTGTTAATCTCAACCCTACTTTTACTTTGCATTACATCATCGAATAATTTCAAATGACAATGAAGGCTGTGTGGTCCAGTGGTTAAAGAAAAGGGGCTTGTAACCAGGAGGTTCCTGGTTCAAATCCCACCTCAGCCACAGACTCATTGTGTGACCCTGAGCAAGTCACTGAACCTCCTTGTGCTCCGTCTTTCGGGTGAGACGTAGTTGTAAGTGACTGCAGCTGATGCATTGTTCACACACCCTAGTCTCTGTATGTAGCCTTTGATAAAGGCGTCTGCTAAATAAACAAATAATAAAATAATAACAATGAGGAAATACATAATAAAAAGTCACTCACCACGTTCTAAAAAATACAAACACGGCAACATCACTGAAGTACACACTCTTATGGACAAAGAAACTCTTATTACAAAAACAGTTTTTCTTTTCCATTAGTGAAGTAAACTCCATTGAGCAAATACAATAATATTTTACAATCCACTTACCTTGAGATTTTCATATTGCAGTAGTTTATTTACTTACTAAACCTCAAGAAACAAACACATAATTGCTACTCTGGTGGTCACAGTGTATACTCTGGGCAGTGTGATTAAATTGACAAGTGTCCTTCATACAAAATGCTTCATACACAAGAGTATTATTATTATTATTATTATTATTATTATTATTATTATTATTATTATTATTATTATAAAACTTTAAAACGCCCCTGCATTTATTTACAATGCTTGCCAGTAGCCCCAGCACCTATTTAAGACTTTGCATTTATTATGCAAGATCACTAACATCTGCAAATACTTCAGATGCAATCATGAAAAAGCTGCCTGCACACAACCTTATAGAAACAACATAAGTGAATTACAACATTCCAGCAACGTCATTAAAGGTTGTGTCAGTGGGTAATAACAGTTTGTATTGTAATAATAATAAAAACATTAAAATCCACTAAAGACAGCCCTGTAAATATCGGAACACAAGCGTGTATTAAGGTAGGTTTGCAGCACAATACAAGAAAACAAACATGGTTTTAAAATTAATAAAAGCAATCAGTATCATGCTTTATAACACATTATATTTATTGTTCACCCTCAAAACGCGTATTTACCATATTTCCCAGCAGCCCCATGCGCTTATTAGCGACCCGGTGTGTACTGGAGACCGGCGATTATTTGAAGTTTTACGGTATTATTATTATTATTATTATTATTATTATTATTATTATTAATAATAATAATAATAATAATAATAATAATAATAATAATAATAAGTAATTAGATACTGGTAAATAAATGGTGTTAAAAACAATGTTCAAATAAAGAATGTCCATGGCTGAGATAGATAAAAAGTGATGGAGAGATACAATAAAAACCAAACATTTTCAAATTAATGAGTAAAACCACTTGGTGTGAATGAATGAATGAAAAACAATACCACAGGACTGCTTGAGGAGAACATTTATATATCAATTCACAGTATGACAGAAACACAAGTGACCACGAAATAACCCATTACAGTATTGCATTTCTCACTGAAAAAAAAAAAGGCTGTAAAAATAATCGCAAAATAAGTGCACACAATTAAAATAAAAAGGCCCAGTTTAGACTGCCACCTCTACAATGACAGGAGGCACCAGATTACCTGGTATACAATTCACTCTCCCACAATAAATAGATGTCAGACCTTTGTTGACATGTACAACGAACACATATATTCCCACACAGCACACATACAAACATGATATTATACTCTGGAAGCATTTTTAGGTGTTCAGGTTTACGTAGCATCTAATTTATAGGGCAAGCTCATTAAAGTCTATTTGATACCCAAAAAGCAAATGCTAAGCACACTCATACAGTAGCTGCCCCCTCATCATTGGCTAAAAACTATATTGTGTCTTTCTAGTCTTAAGATTTTATATTAGAAAAGACAGAGTTTAAACAAAACTCGGTTGAATATTCTTGCATAAAAACAACAACAGGGCTTATCAGTCTTTGTTGGGGAGATTTAACACTATCATTCAGTAACCAATAACCCATGCATGCTTCAAAAAAATAAATGCTGTCAATTAGCAGCTGAATAAGCTGTAAATGATCTTTTTTTGCACCTAATTAAGTCACATTTCTAGTTTAATTTTTTTTTTTGTTTGACTAAACATATTTATTTAGTCTGTGCAAAATTGTAAAACTATTTAAAAACATAAAAAAATGCATTGACAAAAACAAAAATCAGTGCTGGAGACTGAATGTTTTCTGAATAATCACTTGTATTTAAGATGCAACACAAACACTTCAGAGGTCGTGAAGGACCTCGAGGACGGTGGCGATGGACCAGGCTTGGGACTCGCAGCTGAATGGACAGTACTGCCCGTTCTCATTGGTGAGTTCTGGAAGGCCTTTCCAGGAAGATCTAAAAAATTGAACAGAAATGAAAAAAAAAAACTCTGAATGGCTTTAGAATCACCCTGAATAAGACTTCATGTCAGAGATTTCTAGAACACAGTGTTACGATTTCTGTGTCTAACGAAGTATTTTAGTTTTAATCCCCTCCATTGTTAATCTTATTTATTGATATGAACTGTGTATACACACACACACAGCTATGTGTGACATACCTCTCCAGGTGGACATAGTGGCGTGACAGGACATTCTTCACTAATTTCATGGTGTTGTTGTACACTTCTGTCCCCAGTTTCCTGGCAAAATACAGTTTGGCACGCAGAAAGTAACCAACTGGCCAAAGCCATTCCTAAGACAAAATACAAAATAAACCACAGGTTTAACAACATTTAAAACAATACAGTTTATAAATCAGCTAATCAGATTAATGAAAACAGCAATGGAAAGCAAGCGTGCCACTAACCGGTCCCTGATGATAGTTGAAACCCTTAGTGACGTTATAGTTGTCATTATCCAGGTCATTGTTGTAGACACCGCAGTACACCATGTCACTGTGAAGATGAAAATCATTTAAAAAAAACAAAGCAAAAGTCTGTCAATAACCTGGCAATGTTTGTTATCCCAAGACAATCTTATGATGGGTCTCTTCTAGAATTTGTGTCACACTCCTGTACTCACTCTGGGTCCAAGGTCTTCATTCCCAAGGGACCAAGGAGCTTCTTCTCTGCCATATCCAGGGCTTGCCAGGCCCTCTCTGGGGTGAACAACTCAGGAGCCTACAGTACAAAAGACAGGGTCAACACAAGACACTGAGCCGATGTTCTCATGAAGGGATTGTGGAACTACGTCTTCTTGCAAGGAACAACAATTGCTGCCACCAGCCAGTCATGTTTAACAAAATAGAAGTATACAACAACTAGGTTTGAAGTGCACTTACCACCACCATGGCTATGGTGAAATTCGGTCTGAGCTGGTAGTCACACCATGGGCTGGAGGCCCCATAGCTGTCCTTGTAAATCCCTCTCTTGTGAACCAGTTTCGGGTGCTTCTCATTAGGATCAGACAGGTCCCGAGACACATAGAACGACTTCTCAAAGTTATCTTGAATTGTTTTATTCCACTCCTGATAGGGGACGTTCACTCGTTTTCCTGCCAAACAAATATTTACAATTAAACCACACAGCGCTGTAAGCAAAATCCATTTAGGTGAAGAAATTAAAGATTTAAAAAAAGAAAATAAAGTAACAAAAATACATTGATTACATACAGATATAGGCTATTCAGTGTTACATTTTTTTTAATTTTTTTTTTACATTTGTATAACTGCATGGCACTTTTACAACACAAACATTATGTGTTAGAATGTACAACAATAGAGTTAAGTTAATATAATTGGTTGAATTATATTACATTCCATGCATTATTGTGAATACTGACGGATCCTGACAGACTGCAGCAGACGTACCATCTCTCATGACTGTGACAGCAGCGTAGGGGAACAGCATCTTCTGGTGCAGTTGAGCCAGCCAGCGAACTGCTGATTTACTGAGACCCACTATCTCCACAGCAGAACCGTCCCTGCAATAAAACACAATTACAGCAGCATTTACATCCACACAGCTAAATATTAGCTTTCAGAGTACTCATAAGAATATTTTCATATTCCTAATAATCTGGATTAAATTATAAGAAAAAAAATAAATCAAAATCAAAAATAAATTGTCATAAAAATAGATTTGCATTTAGTTCTTGCCTTGGGGTAGCTGGTATTCCTCTGTTGCGAGCTCTTTCACTTTCTCCCATTTTATCCATCCATGTGCCACAATTGTATCGATTTCCTCCAAATACAAAGCCAGTTGCAGAGTCCACTGCAGCCGAGACATTGAAGCCTGAGAGAAAGATATACAAGATGAATCTTTCCAAAAGATCAATTAGGTGTCAGTATTGTGATTTCCTTGCAAAGTTGAAAGTTAAGCATTTCATCACATGTCCTTGCAATGCGTTTTCAAATATGGGCTCTACCCAAATGTCAGGCAATGTTTAATCAAATTTGCAATCAACAGGCCATAATGATTTTGACAACCTAATGATTTGCTAAGGAATGCCCAGGCTAAGTATTTACAATTGGACAAACGGTTCCCAGGATATAGCTAAAAAAAGATACAGCATTCATGAAAACCCCACTGTATACAAAAGGAGCAGGATGCTACTTAATGAATTTGCTAGCTATCGTCTTTTTGTAATTTCAACTGAAACTTGAAATGTTTAAATCATGGAATACTATGATGTTTCAGTTTAATATCCTTACACACAGTACAGTATCAAAACACTTCAAGCACATCTATTAATACTATGTGTAGTATATACCTTCATCCCTCATGTGGCGGTCCAGCTGAGACCCAGCATTCCTTTCTCTGAACTCTATTCCCTGCATGTGACGCTGCATTGCCTCGTGAATTACATCATACAGGGGTTGATTCTGGAACACAGAGAACAAGAGCACAATGCTGTAAAACCAATGAACGAGAAGCATCAAGCTCACTAAACTATACCCCTTGAAATGCAATACTACAAAGTTTTAAATGCCAGTCTCCTGCTGCTTAATTGTGAACATATAATTGATGGTTTTGAATTTCCATCTGCAATTTAAATTATTCAGTATTAAAAAAAAAAAAAAAAATCTAAACTGAAAATGCCACAGGTGATTTAATAAGAAACAAAAACCACCATCAAAAGCACACTTTAGAAATTATTTTTGTTCTATGACAGTATCTGGTGGATCAGATTTGTTTTCTGCCAGCCTTACCACTGTTCCAGCAGGTAGTGGATCCGAGTTGTCAGTGGGGTACATTCTGGAGACGGGGCACTTGAGAATATCAGTCCCATTTGGAACAATGTTACAGTAGTCTTGGATGCACTGCAGCCACCACCACACTGCATCTCTACAGTTGTACCTGGCATAGATACCCTGACCCAGAAGATTTGGGATCAGACCATGTCTCAACGTACCAGCAAAAGCAAGGATTATGTTTCTAAAAGATAAAAAGAACAAAGTATCAGGTGCTGTAGAGCAACCCAATACTGTAAATTACAGAAGTTGCAATTAACACCTGTGTTCAACTATCTAGAGGATCTGTGGTAATAGTGTCTGCACCCTTTGTCCAACATAATTATAGGGATTGCAAAATATCTCAGGATTCATTTACTGGAATATGTTTCGTTCCTTTTCATGTGCCATTAGTTTTAATATCCACAATGTTTTCTGTTTAATCACACAGACATTGACAACCTTCCTTCATTTCTTTTGAGCATGTCTGTGTTCTATGTCTTAGTACGCCCAACTTCTGTGCAAGCAACATAAAGACCCTCTCTTTTTCAAAAAAATTACTATCCTGATGAAATGTTTATAACCGACACTGAAAACTAGATTTACAAAAGTTACAAAAAAGTGAGACAGAAGCTTGAACATGACGTGAGTAAACAGGAGGCCGTACCTGGCTTCCAGGTGTCTACCAGTCACCAGCATCAGTCCTCTCAGTGCAATGAACGTGTCTCGTCCCCAGCACCGGAAAATACCACAGGAAAAGTGTGGCAAACCTTAAAGCAAAGAAGCCAAATGTTAAAAGCAATGGCATTACAGAAACATGTTAGAAAATCAACACCATTACACCTGTATTAATCTATTTTTATTTGAAGGGAAATAAATACATTAGCAGTAGATGGCTCACCCGCAGCTAAGGAGACACAGCACTGTTCCTTCTCCTTGCTGATGTTGCTGATGCGGTATGGAACGCCCTGCAGTTCAGGAGACAGTGGAGGGAGGGCAGGAAATCTACCCACTCCACACATCTGCACCGAGCCCATAGCCAGATGCTTCACAAAGGTGGAACCATTCTGAACAAAACTGGGGAGAATATTTTTAATGAGTATTTCCCTTTTTCCAATTTACTTAATTATGTAAAACATTTTTTACAAGAATTGCATACACAAAACTTGTGCACTTTTGTTCCAAAGCTTTTTTGAAGGAACATTCCACCTTGTTTTAAGTTTCTATGGAAGGGTGCCACTGGATATTCTGGCCTTTTTACTGTTATTGTTAGATAAATGCTGTGAAGAACTAAGATTTTCTGCACAATGAACACGCTGCCATTAGAAATGACATGGTGATGGCATCTTAAATACCAGCTGGTATTATACACCTACCTTGACATCTGTTTCCAGGTGGCATCTAGAAGGCTGGTATAGACGCCAATGAGAATGGCATCAAAGTAGCATGGGATGAGATAGCGAGGAAGGTGCTTCAGGTATGTGAACATAGCCTGGAACCATTTTCCTACCTGGTAGAAAACAGAATGCAGAACTATATTGGAAAACACAAAACTGCTGCTAATCTCATTTAAGACCATAACCCATCACTTTATTAAAAAGATGAAATTGTACACATACAAGTCCTCTTGTGAATTAAATACAGAACTCTGATTGGCCAATTACAATGTGATATAATAAAATGACTTTCTTTCATTTTAAAATTCAGATATGTATACTCCCCCCTGTGTTTAGAAATACAGTTGTCTGAAGCACCCAACAAACATGTAAATTTAGAAATGCCAATTCTGTAAGGTGATATTTGCTTGAGGATGAATTCCAAGGGAGTTCATATACTGGTTTGTACCTCTCCCAAGGCTCCGCCGCGTGTTATTAAACGGTTGCTGATATACTCCATCATCCAGTCTCCTGATCGCAGGTTGTCACAGAGAGGGTGACCAAGGTCATTCTTAGGTCGGATATCTGCCATTACTGTCGTTAGGCCTATGTGAAACAGGACATTTACAAACAGAAAAAAAAGTTTATTAAATTGATACAGAACTGCCTAATTTATGTAACAAAGATATCACAGCACTACATAGCTTAGCTTTCAATAGGGGAGGATTCTGTATTAGAATATGTTTAAATATATCATTTTAACCATATTAGTCTTATTTTCAATCACTCATTGCATAATAAAGCAGTTATATTTGGTCAGCATACAACAGCCATTTCAGCATGCACCGTTACACAATGGTTGTCCTCATTTTGTACCTTGCAGTCCTGCATATTTGAGAGCTGTCCAGGATGGGATGTTGTAACACCCGCCACCATCCTCTTGCTCCTCCTCATTACAACGGAACAGAAGCACATTCATGTCGGCAAGGGACAGCGTCGACGCAATACTACAATTGAGAAACAGTCACTATAGCTAGGGTTGCAGTTATCTGGTTATGTTCCTACCTATGCTAGTATGTCTGTGGCAATGCCACTCTCTCTTTCACATATACTTCACAGAACTTTAAATGCGTCTTATGCTGTATTAAATGTTTTACTTACAAATTGTAAGTCAGAGAAAAAAGGAGAGAGAGAGAGAGAGAGAGAGAGAGAGAGAGAGAGAGAGAGAGAGAGAGAGAGAGAGTGAGTGAGTGAGTGAGTGAGTGAGTGAGTGAGTGAGTGAGTGAGTGAGTGAGAGAGAGAGAGAGAGAGAGAGAGAGAGAGAGAGAGAGAGAGAGAGAGAGAGAGTGCACAGTTGCATTTTTTGTTTGGTTCAGTTGAAACACATTAGTGTATGTAAAATTGCAGTTACTATAAAAATGTTTTTTGATAAATTTTAAAACACACATGTGTGATTACTCACGCTGTAAATGGTGTTTTAAGTATGGGGTCTGCGTTGCTATCAGGAAGACTGCCTGATTTAAAGTGAGGGCTAAACTGGGTAAGCTGATTTCGGAGCAAGCCAACATATTGCTGTGCTTCTGGGTCCAGACTCACTCTACAGACAGAAAGGTAATGAAGTGAAGTACTGCAAGAAATGAAAATGCTGCATCCAAGAACACAACATTAAAAAGGTTATGCTATTTTTACATATTGTTTTATTGGTATTTTAATATACCACAGGTTTGGAGAGCAAGCCATCATCTTTAAAAACACAACTGGTTTACCTGAAGACTATCACGCTCCCAGGAGTTAGGTGTTCAAATTCGATTTCCTGGACAAATTCATAGGGACCCTTGGCTGTCACTGCCTGCTTTACAACCTTGCTGTCTTTTAGCTGTAAATACATAAAAAGGTGAGTAAATAGTAATCATGTATTTTAATCAATCCATGTCTTTTGGTCAGTAACAAAATTACACATATAGGAAGCTGTGTGGTCTAGTGGTTAAAGAAAAGGGCTTGTAACCAGGAGGTCCCCGGTTCAAATCCCACCTCAGCCATTGACTCATTGTGTGACCCTGAGCAAGTCACTTAACCTCCTTGTGCTCCGTCTTTCGGGTGAGACGTAATTGTAAGTGACTCTGCAGCTGCTGCATAGTTCACACACCCTAGTCTCTGTAAGTCGCCTTGGATAAAGGCGTCTGCTAAATAAACAAATAATAATACACATACCAAGATTAATAAACAGCTAGGAAAACACCAAAACATATAAGAAAAATGACCCCTTCCCACCCCAAACTGACAAATTTAGAAATGCAAACAGTAAGGATTACTAACTGCCTTGTCTGATGCAATGATCGTGGGAACTACAGTAAACGATAAAAGCAAAAGAAAATGTGATTCACTTGCTATTCTCCAAGCCCAAGTTTTTTTTTTTACATGCAATTGTGTACAGCAGCCTATCCTATAGCAAGATACACCTGCATGGTTATTTAAAAGGCTTAAATTACCTGAATATGTTCTGTGATCTCCACTGTACCCTCAGGCAGGCCATTAATGCTCTTCTCATCCTTTCTGTAAGGCACAGCTGCTCTTTCCACTGTCCTAGCCTCCAACACCACCTCTTCTATTTTGCCTACAACAAAAAGATATTAAACCGGGGAGGGGGAGGAATAAGTCAAGTAGTTCAATAGAAGTTACACATTTTAATATCAATAAATAATTTGTAGCCATAATAATAATTATATAATAATTATATTAACATTTATAAAATAAAAAGGAGTCACATTTTAATAAAAAGCATTGTATTATTTCCCCAATTTTGAATGTTATGGAAAGGTAAATCGACCTGCATTACCTGGGATGCACATGGGAGGGACATCACTCCTGTAGAAGGAGGTCTTGGGGTTTCTGAAGGCAGTACGTGACACAGCTACGACTGACTGGTGGGAGCTGGGGCAATGCCTGGTCACCGCAACAATGTCCTCATCTACCTGATCCACGTACACCTACAGCCACAAGACAGGGTTTTCATGGGAAGAAATTGCAGTTAAATGTGTTCCTCCTCAATCTCTTATTTTTTAAAAAGGCGTTCACAAAATGAATTAGCTCTCAACCCTTCTTGATCTGTGACTTTGTAAAAACAAAAACAACACCTTTCAAGCCCAGAATTGCTTTCCAAATTGAATGTCAGCATGGGCCTTTTCATGCAATAAATTCCTGGAAAAACAATTAAAAAAAACAAACAAAAAAAAACCACTTAAGCAAATCAAGGAAACGTAACATTATGAATCATCTGCACATGGAAGTACAGCAAGTGAGGATAAAGTCCTTCAAGATAAGAACTTGATCTTGTTTTATCAGGAATCAGTTCTTGTAACCCTCTCAATCTGTCAGTCAAAGTATGCAAAACAAAAACTAGGTTAGAATCTCTGAAATAACTTGTCGTTAGAGAAATTACATATTTTTGTAAAAGGTTACAGCAAATGGTAAATTAGTTCCTGTCAGCTATTAGCAGGCGTGTGTTTTTCGACAGGGTCCATTTGCTGCCTCACCTGGCCAAAGCCCTTAGCTGCCAGTTCCTGGTGCAGTTTGTTGAGGGCCACCTTCCCAGCGATGATGCCACTCTGCAGGTTCACCTCCCCCGGGGACGAAGCCTGTGCTTTAGGGTTCCACTTGGGATAGAACCGTTCTTCCTTAACTACAGAGATCTGGGCAAAGTGCAGAACACAGCACACCTATTAGACATGCATTCACCCTAGCATACAGGTGAACATGCAGATAATGAATGAATGGACATTTTCATCTGCCAATAGGTTTTATTGCCATCAAAAACTGGCTCTCAAATGTAACTACTGTCAGCCACATATGTAAACTGCTTATTAATAACCATATGTGGAAACTGTTTGTATTTGAAATGTTGTGTCTGTCCTGTGCCGGATGAAACTCTCATGTATAAATGATGACGCAGAAACATCCTACTGAGACCAGAGCTAGCTACTCTGTTTTTATTCTATTACTAAAATAAACAACACCTTTTCACTAACTACACTTTAGTGTTGTGTGTTTTCTTATACTACATTGATGGCTCTTCAGTAGCTGCTGTTAATAAAACATAAGGAAACAGGTAAAGAAGGTGTACAAACTGCAGTTCAAATATATCTCTTTGCCACGAACACACTATGTTAATTTCTGTAACATGTAAATGTACTTGCTGTTCCTTGGCTGCTTAAAAAGTACCACGGTCCCTTCATAATATATTTATACTTAAGGAAGTGGTTTACTTTAATACAAAAATCTAAAAGTAGGACAAGCCACCAACTAAAAAAAAACAAAAAACCCTATCAAGTGTGTTTGTCAATGAATCAAATACTTCTTAAATAATTAAAAGCAACAATTTGCACAAGCACAGAACAGAACAGCATACTGGTGCATTAGCTCAATCACATTCCTGAATTTGTTTTATTAAAGAAATCAGATTAAGGAACGTAAACCAGTTGCATCACCAACTCAGTTCCAAGAATCAGATTACACATGTCGATACTCGATAGATAGATAGATAGATATCAATATCTCTCTCAATCTATCTATCTATCTATCTATCTATCTATCTATCTATCTATCTATCTATTATTTGCATTCACCCACGTCATGTACCCTTATCATAGTGGTTCTGATCAGGGTGTGCTCACTTACTTGATGGGGCACCAGTTCATCATATCCCCTTGTACTTCCTGTAGCACAGCACGCCATGGAGACAATTGCTGAACTGGGGAGAGAATCATACATGGAGCGAAGCTAGAAAGAGAAACAAATAAAAAGGTGAACAAAAACTAATCCTGCCCGGAGATAGATTTGAAAAGCAATGAAATATCTGATAGCATGGCCTGTAAACAGAGTTAAGTGGATGTATGAATAATTGGATCACTGTCAAGTGGAAGTAGTATAAATGAAATATGTATATTTAAGGGTTTCTGAGAAGTAACTAATGGGGTCAGTTTATCATATGCGGAATTGAATAGAAGAAAAAAAAAACCTACAGAAAAGGTGTTTATTTAAACTAGCATCTACTACAAGAAGTTTCCTTAGTTTAATTCAGATCACAATTAACGTATATTTTGTACAGACCATTTTAAGAAACCTGGAATGGCTTAAAAGACATTAGGGTTTGTTAAACACTGGACTTTCGTCTGAAAGTTTAGGACTGAAATTCTGGATGATAAATGTACTTGTATCGTACTTGAATTGGGCATTCATTGTCATGGGTAAAGTCCATAAAGAGCGCGTGAGCGATGCTGGGTACTAAAGGCCTCAGACAGGGCTGAAAGAAGGAGCCAACTGGGTTTCCCCCAAACCGGTACACAAGCCTTCCTTCCTCTCGACTGTTAGAAGCACTCATAGCCTCTGGGTGACACACACACAAAAAACACAAAAAAAAAAAAAACACACAATAAATAGAACAATAAAATCAAATCAGAGAATAGTCATAACACAAGTTAATTAACAAAATTATTATTCCATGTTTAACATGCTGAATTAAAAATCATTCAGCTTTTAACTAAAGCAAGGCTAGTGTACTGAAGTATTGAACTTCCTCTGAAAGCAATAAAGCAAATGGTGTTCGTGCAATACTGGTTAAAAAGGCAGACATCTTGTGTTTTCAACTAACCTGACAGGCAGAGATTTAACGAGCCATTTTAAACAAAGACAATGAAGAACAGATGAGAACTTAAGTTATTTACGTAAATGATTTTTTCTTAAAAAAATCAGGCCCAAAGTGTTCCAATGTAATTGTACAGACTTTTCATTTGTTAAAAAAGACTGCATTTCTTCATTTAAGGTTACATTTATCACTCACAATAATTGCTGTATGCAGAAAGCAGCCAGCCTACCTCGTACGAGGGAACTTATGCCCAGTTTAGTCACAAAGAAATTGTCCAGCTCCTCGCTTCCAGTAAACAGCTCAGCCACCACATACAAATCAGGCCGTATCACTCTGGCATGGTCCAGCAAGTACTGCAGGCAGCAAAGCAAACAAGGGAGCCATAAAAGCAAGGGTTAAACAAAGAGAAGCAAAGGAAAGGTACCAGACTGGGCATGGGTTAGAGAGAGTGAGAGAAGCAGAAAGAAGCCCAGGAAAGGAGGAATGTAAAAGAACAAGGAAATAAATGTAAAAAAAAAAAAAAGTTCAGGGACGACAGATAAAAGTAATTTAAAAAACAGAGATTTGTTGTAATAAAATTAAGAAAGAATTTAGTTAGCAAGTTGAGAAGATGAAAACATAAGACAGCCAAAAGATCAAAAGTTAGAAGCGTAGGTATAGGGACAAAGAAAAAGAAAAAAAAAGGAAACCGATTTAGTTTCATGCTGCATCTTTTCGAAGGCGGCCTGTGAGCTGGTTGCGATCAGTACCTCTGATCAGGCTGGTAATCCCCAGGCGGTTGACAAAGACATTGTCGATGAGTTCACTGCCTGTAAAGAGCTCTGCTATCACATAGAGATTAGGCCTGACTGACCTGGCCGCTGCCAGCATCTCCTACAGATCACAACACAATTCACTCCTTAAGCAACAGGGAATCAATTGGGCAAAAAATATTTCTTGCAATCACAGAATTTCTTAATGAGTAATTTCATTAAGGAAAAAAAAACACACTCAAATCGCAGAGAAGTTTGGTTCCTCAATTAAAATTTTTGTTAGATAGCAGTACACAATTGTTATACACCTGCAAAAACTAACACAAATCTAATAGATTTGTTATAAAATAGGGCCATATTCCTTTTAGATGGAAAACAAACTGCTAATGGTACCAGACTGTTTAGACACAACTAAGGTGCATGTAGGAGCTCTTTAAAATGAACCTCCCAAGGTTTGTTTGTTTTTTCTGAAGCTTTGGATCACCAAGGTTCATTTTCACAAAAAAATAAAAATAATAAATAAAAAGAAAACTGGTATGAAAGGTGTAATGCTTTCTGCATATAGCCCATCATTTCTTTCAGGTACTGTATTTACTTTTAAACCAGTGAGAATAAATACAAACAGTGGACATGAAGTACTCTACCTCGGCCACATGGAGAGGCGTGGAGTGACAGTTGTCGAGCCGCACTCCACAGAAGTACTTTGCCGTGATTTCGGTGTACTTTTTCATGTGAGCCCAAAGATAAGGGCAGTCTTCAGGACTGTTGCCATAACGGAGTTTGACGCTGTCTCCCCAGCAAATTAATTCTCTTCTCATGTAAACATCTGAGCCTATTAAAAACACATCATTCTTGCTTACAGATAATGACACGCACCAGAAACTCTGGTATCTAAACAGAAACTGGCAATCAGTACATTTACATGACAAAGCGTTTTCCAAAAACTAATGGTTTTCAGAAAACTGATTCTTAAAACATCACTTTTCTGTGTTTACATGATTAACGATAGAAAATCTAATTAGAATTCAACTGTATACATGGATTGAAGTTTTCGGGAAAACGCAGGATATTTTCGCATGCAAAGTACTACAGTCGCCTAAGTACAATTTGAAGACCGGACATTTCTGTGATAGAACAGAGACCAATCCAATATAGTGCTTTATCAAAGTGTCAGGTCTTAAATTCAAAGATTACTATCCTATACCTCTATTCAGATTCCCCACAATGTGCAATCAGCCATTCCAACAGATCATCCTGTTCTATATTACCAGTTTCTTTTGCAGGCATTATTTTAAATTATCACATCATTTTAAAGCTGGAATACATTTGCTGCTTCAGTATGGGCTATTAACAAATACATAGGGACAAATGTATTACTTTATCCCTAACTAATGTGACACTGATTGTTCAGAAAAATGCATTTCCTAACAAGAGCACCGCATCACTCAGACTTCTTGTGATACATTGCCACCTAGTGGTGTTAACCCATAAAAAAGGTAGTTACATAAAGTGTGACTTATAATTATAATTATAAGAAGTCAAAGGCACATGGAGTTCTTTAGCTACCTTTTTATGTTGGGTAATCGTACAAAGTTTAAAAAATGATATTACATTCACTTCATTGACCTAACTGCTCACTGTTTTGGCAGAACACTATTTTTCATGAATTAAGTTTTGAATTGGGAACAAGGTGAAGATGGCAGACCGAGCGATTCAGTGTAGTCACCTGGCTCAGCAAAGTTCCTGAGAGGATCGTCCGCCATCACCCAGCCATTGTGAGCCAGGAAGTGACACGCTTTGTCAGACTGGTGCATCAGCTGCTCCTCCTGTTCCAGGCTCATTTCATCAAACCTGTATGTGAAATACCTGCAAACCAAATATCAAGATTACTTGATGACAAACACCTTGAATACAGACTGAGGATACATTACCCACCACCTACCTACCATCCAGCACTTGCTGTGCTGCGGTTATAGGAAGATTGGGATTGAAATATCTGTAACCTACCTTGTTACCAAAGGATCTTTACGAGTCACTGGGCCCAACTTGGGACCATGGTCAGCAAGGCGTTCGTAGACAACATTGCCCAGAACACAGTTAACAGCCTGAAAATAAATGTTAATAAAACGTTAAACTAAATGTTGTGGAATTACAATCAACTGCCGATCACAGTCAATAAGTCAAGTCGGCATACCTGCTCCTGGTGATAGTGCAGTTGCTTGTAACACGCTCCATTCAAATCCTCTAACCTCTTATGAAACCAGTTGCAACAATCAAGTATAGCTGAGGGCTCATTACTTTAGAAAAAAAAACAAAAACACACACACATCTGTACAGCAGGCCATTAGCATTATCTTATTCACAGGACTATGCTTTTTTTTAATTTTTTATATAAGACATACAATCGTGTAGAAATGATTTTTTTTACTGTATCATGTAGTCCAGGGGTGTCAAGTCCTCAAGGGCCGCAAGGTCTTCTGGTTTTCATTCCAACTTAAGCTCTCAATTAACACAATTGATCTAATTATTTGTTGAATTTGACTTATTTAATATTTTTCAAGGTCTTTTATAGTTGATGGTTTTTAAAAATGCACTTGATTCAAGGTACACTACCTGTGAAACATTTGAGGCCTGAAGAGAAGTGTCAAATAATTAGACCAATTAAGTAATTGAGAGCTTGGGTGGAACGAAAGCCAGAAGACACTGCGGCCCTCCAGGAACTGAGTTTGACACCACTGATGTAGTCTGTTGTACCAGCCACTAGAGGGCAACCTTAAAACTATGTATCCTTCGCAACATTCAATATTTTATGCCACAAGCAAAGTTAAAAATGCAATACAACTGTGCAGACACACGTTTCTTGTACTTTACCTGTTTGGTATGAAGGTTTCCAGTGCTATGTTCATATCTACGGTGCTGCCAAATCTTCTGTACATAGGATCCTGAATGATCTTGAGAGTTTTTTTAGGACCAGACACAATATTTCTATTGCCTAAATTAAAAAAACGAATGTGTCAGTGTTTAAATAATGCATCATAAAATAACACTTTCATTGATGTGTTAATAGAATAGCATGTTTAGTTATCTAAATGGACATTCATTGCTAAAGAAAACAGAACCAACTAAAATCATAAACTTCAATTGACTTTGAAATTCGAAACTTTAGCTCCAAATTCATTCCACCACCAGAGATTAAGGTGTGTTCCCAAAATAAAGTTTGATCACAGATTTGACTGTCACACTAAACTGACCATTACCACACTCCGTGAATCTTCCTACAATTAACTTCTAAAACTTTAGATAATATTTCTGCATATTCACCTTTAACAAGTTGGTTTCGAAACTGCTCCACAGTTTCTTCCACATTTACTTGGTAAAATTGCCACAATTTAATCCTTGGGTAGACATCTTCCCAGATTATTCTGCGAATTGCCTGTCAAGAAATCGTTCTTGTTCATCTACACAACACCAATGCTAGCAACAGAATTCAGGTAATTAATATATATGGTAACCTAGAGCAGACAGCATATATAGATTGTAAATCAACAATGTTGATCTTAGTGCTAAATTTATTGAGAAAAAACAATGTGTATGAAATTGGTTTACATGCAAACAATATTTAAATTCCATTTAAGGTAACAAATACAAAGTTTTAGTTTACAGTAGCTGAATATCTGCCTTAAAAAGTATATCTGAGTAGTATTAAAACATTGAGGTACTTGCCTGATGACTTCTGTAATACTGCAATTTTAGAATCATGTAAAAGGTGCAAGTGTCACCATACAGTCATTCAATAGGAAAGCTTATTTATCATGACTTGATAAACACCCAGAGACACCGACACCCTATCTAGACACATGATCACAATCAAGGAGTAATTCATTATAAAAAATAAAAAAACCCTCACATTTAAGTGTTCATCATTCTCAATCAGAGCAGGTAATCCTTTGTCCTTGTACTTTCCATCAGCTACGTCACATGTCAGATGCCAGAGTGCCCTGTCCAATAGCCAGGCTGGTTTCAGGTGAGGTGAGTTCACAAGGTTATAACCACATTCAGGGTGTTCCATTAACCACTTACTGTTAGCAGCTGCAGGTTAAAGCACAAGATTCCCATAGTTAATATGGCTAAACCACCAGCGACAACCTCAGCATTTATTTTTTAAATAAATTAAGTAAGTGTATTATTACTGAAGTAATATTGTGTATTATTACATGTAAAAACCGCATCATATTGCATGTCACATACTCTTGCTTCGACAACTAATCGGTGGAAGAAAAATGCAAGAATAAAAATGCAGTGGGACTCACAAATGAAAAACTGTAACTTTTCAGCAATTTAACGTGCACCAAATTTTAGAAAAAGATGGTGGTCGTTTGCGTGAAATTGATTAATCAATCATCAATATTGTGGATACCATTTGTTGACCTTAACATGAAATATTCTAGTAGAGTCCTTGATCTGGAGTAATTAATACAACAGCATTATTTTAAAAAACAGAATTACTGTGCAGCACAAAATAGTGCAACAGCAATCACACTTACTCCCCCCTAATATCTCTGCATGTCATGGTATTTAAGACAGGCAGCAGATTGTATTTCAAGGAGAGTCTGACCTTTACAAACTTTGGTTTCATGCCAGTGAAAGAAAGTTGTGTACTCTACTTCCCCCACTAAAATAAAACAAATACATGTATGCCTGTACAAAAATCCCCAAAACGTTGATTTGTTTCAAAAAAATTAAGGATTAATCAATTGATGGCAATTAAAATTGAATGTTATTAATAAAAAGTTAAACAAGTTGCTTAATGTATTTATTTTCTGTAACATTCAAAAAGCTATTTAAAATCTCCAACAGAGGCCACATTCATTGAGTCCAGCTTCACATAATGTTCAGTATGCAGCTCAGAAACAAAAAGCACTGTGGTCGGAGCCACAAGCTCTGCCATTTTTTTTGGCTTGGCTTCAGTTCCTTTGTAACTGGGAGACATGTAATTTCAGATTGGTTTGATATTTTAGGACTATTGTACTGGTACCCAATGCAGAGTACAAGCTACATCAACGCTAAAACAAATCACCTTGGCAACCTCTTCACAGTTCCAATTGTAAGATGTAGTAAATATTAACATTCAACAGTAAACTATTCAAACAGGAGAGATGCTATCAAGAGGAGCTAAAAGTACAATTGCTGTAACACATCAGCAGAACTGTTGGTGAAAATGACAAAGTTTAAACATTTATGAACCCTCAGAGAGGTTTCCCATCCCTTTGTAATATATTTGTTACATTCCAATAATGTCATTACTAACGTTATGCATAATTATTAATCGTCATCAAGGCACGACAGCTAAACGTTTGGTTTGCTTCTGTTGATTCTGAATGTGTTTGACCACTGCAATGCTTACATACCAGTATGATTATAGACCACATCAGTAATGCAGATGATATTCCATTCTGTCTTGAGCTTGTCCACCAGTTTTCCAACATCTGTCCAGCTGAATTGTTTCTCTTTGCTAGAGAAGTCTGGGTTCAGCTCTAACTGATCAGCCAGGGAATAGCATGATCGAGACAAACCCAGTGTCTGCAGTGGTGTAAAATGAATCATATTATAACCTGCAAAAACAGGGACATCAGCGGTCAAATCGTTGATGTGAAAGTGGCATCAATACTGAAAATGAACAACTTAGAAATCCTTTTACAACATTACAGGACAATTACAGGCAGGGACACAGCTTCATGCATTACATATTGAAAAAAAATGTAGTCATAAATTATTTTTCATTGAACACTAGTTTACACTATTGCTTTAAAATGGGGGAGGGAAATAGTTTCCTCAATGCATTTACATCTTCCATATGTCCCCACATAAAGACTAGAAGTTTTTTTTTTTTTTTTTTTTTTTTTTTAAATCCATCCCCATATGAGGTCGCCACAGATGAAAGGGTTAACAAGAAGTCACTGAGATGGTAATGAATTCTGTCAGTGTTCGTATCTGCTGCCTTGCATAATTCAGTGACAGTAAGCAATACGAATTTACCTACAATAAAACTGTTTGAAATGCCACTGACACAACTACACACACACACACACACACTGCAACAATGTCCAGCTACTGACCACAACAAAAGGGCAACACTAAATAAAAATGTGTTTGGTTTGGGCAGACCAATATTAAACAGCACTGCCCATCTCTGTACCTGACTCTTTGGCAACTCGAAGTCTGTCTGGCCACTCATCTAAGGGTCCTAGGCACTTGGACAGGTACGTCTGAATACTGATGCAGTCCAATGGGAGAACACGGTTATCAGCACCAACACGCAATACAGGGTCAACCACGATATAGCCTCCTCCATGCTTGACTTCCCTAGTCAGAGGAAAAAGACCAGACCATGGGTCGTTTAATTACAGTATACAACTTATGAGAGTTATTATAATAAACGAAATATCCCTGCACAGCATGATAACTTACAAGAGGTTTGTACAGTACATTCAGGATACAGTGTGGACTTCAATAATTTGTGCTTCCAATTAGCATTATATATTCCGGATTATCATAAAAACAGGAATATGTCTATAGATTCACAGTTTTCACAAGCATAATAAGCAAGTTCAGGAGCTAGGGGATCCTAATCTGGATCAGGGTGACTAACTTTTCCATAATCTTTGGTGTCGGCTCTATCTTGGGATTGGAATCACTTTCCTGAATTTTATTAAACCTTGAATGGTGACAGAAGTTCTATTCTACCAGCAATGTGTTATTTACATCCCTGGCAGAGATCATGTCTTAGTGAAAAATACAACAAAATATTACATTGGCATTATAATTAGTATATAACACGTTACCCATTGTATTTAATTACCCTCTGAATTTTAACAGCAAAGCATTAGGCACATTAGGGACCAAGACAAATCAAACGAAAAATAAAAGAAAGTGAAAAATGTGATTGAAACTCACCCACTACCAAAATGATATTCATAAGATCCTGCTACCGTTAGATCAAGTTTACAGAACTTATCAGAGTCATCTTCCCTGCCTGCTGGGTTTATCCACTCCAGAGTCCTAAAAGCCCGTCGGTTCAACTTCTCTCCAGGGGACGGATAATTAGTGTAAACATTCACAGTTTTTCCTTGCAAAGTTGGACCCAAGCGGAATTGGAGCTCATACCCTGAACACACAAGACAGAACAATATGCAATCTGTTCATGCTGTTTATTAGTTGCCTGCTTTCTGTTTTTGTATGCTTTAAAATGAAGCCTCACTCCATATTCTGTTTGCACATTAAATGTGCACGCAACTTTAGGTACAGGGGTTCCACAATATGAATACTCATGGGTCAGACCGAGATCTTTCTAAATTTCCTGTTAGTCTAATTTAATTATACTCATGCTGGGACACAAACAAACACTGCTTGAAACCGTATCAGAAAGATATCAGACAAGGAAATCCAATGCATAGATGATGCCCGAAATAAATAGCACACATTCTACTGTACAGCACAGTGTTTCTCTCCTTTCTTTATGATACAAATTATAAAAAATGTTTCCAGCTAATTGAAAATTGATAAATATTCATTTAAACTGTGAAAGAATATTCAGACATGAAAACCCCAAAACAGAAATAGGCATGTACTTACTATCCATAACTATTTCTGATTTTTAAATTTTTTTCTGTAAATTATAAAAATAAATGTTTAATTTGATTGAACAAAAGGGAATAAAGGGTAATCAAAATCCACCGATCCTCCACACTTAGCCAAGATAAAGCTGTATTCAAGGGCAGTGGTTTCAAGAATGGTATGCCATAACACTGAAAATGTCGAACTGTATTTATAACAGTATGTTCATCTACCAGGAGTTCTTGCATTTGTAAAATTAGTATCAGCCCAATACTTCCAACATTCTTGATAGTTCAATCTCTATGGGGCATGGAAGTGTTACACTAAATTCTAAAGCTGAAAGCAGCACACATTGTCATGTAGATACAGAGTTTTACAAAGTCAAAGCTGGTACCAACACTCAACCCATTTAAACCTGCTGTCCTATGGAAGCAATAGAATGTTGTAACACATTGCAATGTGAATGCAAAGTCCCTATACAATATACAATTAACACATGATCATTTTACGGAATTCTCTGCATAGGTTAAACAAATCAATAACTGACAGAATCAGACATCGTTCAAATGTATGTGTATATATATATATATATATATATATATATATATATATATATATTACACATTTTATTTTATTTATATCATTTATTTATTTATTAAACAACAAAACAAACAAAAAACACAAACACAATTAACCAGGTACAGAACATTTTTGAAAAGTTCTTGATTTTACAACATAAGAGGCACTCAAACATCTATCTTTGACTTGGGAAATATATATTCTGGAAACTCATTCTAGAAGACAAGCGGTATTGGATCCTCCAAGCTTTAGCTCAATTATAGCGGAAAACAGTATGGCAACATTCAAGGGAAAGTGTTTCGGTACCTTGCTCCAATCTGAAGAGGGTCCTGTCTAGCTTCTCCATGTCGTTCAGAAGCAAAACCCTAATTTGCATACTGGGCCCCATTGTTGCTTTTCTTGGAATGGACCTCTATTACGTGTAAGAAAGAACGCACGGGGATTTTATGGGACCACCTTAAATGAAAAAGAAGACAGTTACACCTGCACCGTTAGAAGAACCTTCGTAGAAATCATGAAACAAAGTTTACAACCTACATTTTGTAAAACGTATTCAATAAAACTGCTTCACAAAAAAGAAACGTATTCTTCAATGTGAATAAATAAATTAAATTCACACGGTAATATAGCCGCTTTACTCCCTTTTTTGCGCTAAGATATCACTGAGATCCGGTCATTAGGTAACAATGCTTTTGCTACTCATCAGCTACGAAACAATCGTATGTTTCAATGGGAAACATCCAACGGCTCGCTGTGGGTTTTCCTTTCTAAAATTAGCGAAACTTGACCGTTTCCAGGTGCCTTCTTGTGAAGGTGCTAGATGCTCACGTTCAACCTTTTGAGTAGAGGAATGTTTGCCCGTACTTGCCCTCACACACTGACATCGACCTCTTTAGTACAGTAGTAGCTAAGTAACTGGTTTTTTTTTTTTTTGCCCATATTCTTGCAATACTCCTTCCTACAAATAATTTATACTTAGTCCTACATCAACATCGAGAACAACATTTTTTTTTTCTGTGCAAAGCTATATCGTATAGTTAAATATAACATCATGAAGAAGCTATTTATAGTTGAATCAACTACGGCAAATAAACTAAGTAGATCTAGTAATACACTATTAATACAAATACACAAGCAGCGTTATAAAAGTATTCTCAATGGTACCTTTTGGTCTTGAATCACACACGCTTCTTTTTCAAAAAAACAACCAAAACTTTCTGATCAAGTAATCAAACAGATTTATTTATTATGCCGTACACTAAATTAAATTTGTTTTATTATCTCTCCATACACGTACCAGAAGACACTGTCTACTACCAACATGAAATATCCCAGACACTGCTACTGATCATCCACAATTAACTACAACGCACAAGGTCAAGAATGCCGATCGAAAAAGGTCATGCTATTTTCATTGCTGCCCCGTCGTACTAACCTTATAGAATTTCAATTTCAAGTCTGCAGTGCAATATTACTCCAGAAGTTAAAGATTATATGTTATGAATATAGTTTTTGCTCAAAGACTAAAATGTATGCATTGTTCCACAATTGCCTGCTAAACACCACAAAATCAATGCAATGAAAGTGTACTCCATTAAAATAACAATATAAACCTTGTTTTTCCCGACTTCGTCCCGAGCACAGCAGTCAGCTACTCCTGCAGCAACATGAAGAGGCGTGGCGTCGTTTTTTTGTTGTGTTTTTAAAACTTTTTATTTTAACCTTTCACCTATAATACTAACCTTGTGACAAGAAGAAGACAACCGAATGCAATATTTGGTGTCTGGCCGATTATAATTGTGAAAATACGTGTGTTTATGCATATGTCTGCTGCAAGTGAAAAATATGTATTTTGGTATAGCGTTTCAGAATCGCCATGTTTGTGAGGGGCAAAACAGGGCCTGCTTTCACAAATATATTCTATTCCAGATGGTCATGTCAGGTCCTTCTAGGCGCCGGTGAATAGACCTTTTCTCTCTATATATTTTAAATTATAATTATTTGATCACATTAACATTAACGAGATGACCAGTGTGGCCATACGTTTATATTATTCACTATACAACTTACACGTTCTGGTTATCTTTCTCGGCATTGGGTCATGTATACGTTCATTTCATAAATCATGATATAGGTGAATAGAATCAGTTAGGTAGGTTGTTCAAACACAAACACTGTATCTCAAGAAAATGACTTGAAATGTAAAGACGATTACCTTACTGTAATTTATATCAACGCACCTGGGCAATCTTATCGGACCTCCCTCGCCCCGCCCACTAATACTTCCAAAGCTATTTCGTTTAGAGTCCCACAACGAGGAAGCAGGTGAACCGAGAGTAAGAACACTTAAAGGGTGAGTGAATGCGGGTGATTTTTTTCTTATTTTGTGTTACCAATGTTGATTTTGTATTTGGAACATCACTTTATACCGAACCGATCGTACTGTACTGTATCAAAAATGTTACAGCTTGGGATCTTTCTCCAGCAACTAAACTGTCCTCAGCAAAACTGCAGCATTGTTACCTGTTTGCCAACCATATACTTTATCTTGGGAAACGGTGTATGGCATATATATATATATATATATATATATATATATATATATATATATATATATATATATATATATATATATATATATATATTGCGTTGTGCTGTTGTGTAGATGTTAAAAAAAGCAGTTTATTAAAACACACAAAAAAAGTCGGATTAAGAAACTGTACGCTATACTGTGGCTCCTTACAGTCTTGCCTATATTATCTTAAGATGTGTCACTACATGCATTAGTTATTACAGGCTTCACATCTCTCAGATAGCGCTGTCGGCAGCATTTCTTTGTGTGTTTTTGGAAGGATTTAGAGCAGAGCTCTTAATGTTTGTTTTTGGTAGGGTCTGAAACCTGCCACTTATTATCTAATGCAAAGGTTTGCTGATATTGCAGTTTATGCGACTTCTAAACGGTTCAACGCACCACTGATGAGAATGCTACTTTACAGTATAATTATATTTCAATGACATATTTGTCACATGTCTAACCTAACTATGAGTCACATTTTAAATAGTTTGTAGCCAGTGTTAGTTTGAAATTTGGTAAAAAACATTACCTAAACAGTAGTCATGGGTTTCCTGGGTGGGTCTCTTATGAGCTCTTATCTTTTGGCACACTATCTAAAGAGTTAACTATCTGAATAAACCAGCAGACGTTCTTCAGACTGTTAATAGGACCTCGAAACTCATAGACGGGTGGTTTAGTGTAAAAACAGAATGATTGTCATATTAAAGTTGATCATGAATGCAATAAATTCCTTTATTTCTACAGTAGGGTGGGGGTGGGGGAGAGTATTGCTGTAGCTGTTAAATGCATTGCTCAAGATACAGTTATAAACTCTGAATTTATTATGTAAAGTCCCTGGTTAAGCAGTTTAAGTGATAAGGACCTGGAATTAACACTAAGCCTTAAATGAAAGCTTGCAAATGTTGCAATCTGCATTGACTCAGGACTGCATTGTAAGCTTTGAATATTAGATTTTTTTTAGCCTCTTGATCAATTCGCTCATTCAACTGATTTTTTTTTTTTTCAACTTAGAAGTGTAAGCTCTGCATAAGGTAATGCTGTTTGCACATGTCTTCATGTCATTTTGCAACATGATTCATGCACATGTAAAGCTGAAAATGCTGTAAAATTAGGAAGCTTGCACAGAGACATTGTATTTTTGGGTTATTTGTCATGTCTGGGTGGGAGTGGTGAGTTTTACGTCTTGAGATTGGGTAGTTGGTTTTATTGGTTGAAGTTGCATCATTTGACTTCTTTTGCAGCATTTGGTTCAGAAAATATCAACTGTGTTTATAGTTATTCCACTACTACCATTACAATCTAATTTCCATATTGTTCTGTCCCTCTGAAACCAACCAAATTACTGCAAGAAAACATCTTTGTTTTTTAGATGGACCTGAGCATGTTGAAACTCTTCCTGTTGTTGGTACCAGCTATCTTTCTTGACCCTGTTAATGGCTATAGTAACGGAAAGGTAACAGAATCCTGCAGGAGCATGAAACCAGGGCATGGGCATCCCTCCCAGTCACTACCCAGTCCTTACACTGTCACTGTGGATAAGAGCAAATTCAGCGCAGGGGATCAGATAAAAGGTATGTATCATAAACACTGAGCAATGCTGGAAACCAACATGTGTCTCTATAACCCATTCAAAGACACACGTTGTCTTTTAACTTTTAACTCTTTTTCTCTTTAGTCCATTGGCATTTTCATTGAATAGAGGGAAAAGGTTGAAGAGAATACTGATGTGGCTAAGATATGTGGGCAATTTACTTGAATTGACTTGTTTATTGTGATATGTTGTGGCATGCAGCAGACACGATTGGCTAAAAGATAATCTGCAGTTTACAATAAAGTGATATTTGGCATTTTTTACACAATAAGCAACATGGCTTGTGTGTCAATCTAGTAATTAATTACAGAAGTCCTTTTACAGTAAACCAGCACCTGGTAAATTATAGACAAAACTAGTTTATTCTTTGTTATATTTATGTTTCTTGTGTGATGAGGAGTCATGCAGGTTATTGAGGACAGGAAAGTAAAGTGTAGGTTATTACATTCTTTTGGAACAATCGATAGAAACATTACAGATTAGATAACATATTGCTGCAATCACACACTAGATTAGCTTTGAACAAAATTACTGGTGACTCCTCGTGTGGTGCAAATGGACAAGTTATTTAATAAATCCAATTGCTGCAAACTTGTGTTTGGGGGTTTCTATACCAGCTAGGTGTCCAGTGTCTACCAGTTTGCAACTGTTGCTGGTCACTTTTTATGAACGGGATACAATCCTAATCTTTTACAACTTTATTATTTTAAAAGTAGACTCTGACCTTCAGTTCAATTTTTTTTATCAGTGTTAGTTGTGCTACGTGTGGAATTTCAGTACTAATCTGCTTAATTAGTATTGTGGCATGCAGTTGTGGATACTGATTCTGCATTTGGCAAACCGTGCATGTTGTGGAAATAATGCTTTCCCCTTAATGATCTTATAAACAGTTCACTTGCTTGCCATTGAAATGTGTAGAATATAGCCATAGAAAGTAAAAAGACTGACATCATCATAGACTGGAAGTGCTTATGATAATTGTGATATGGTAAAAAGTGGTTATAATATTATGGAATCTGTGTACTCTGTTCATTGCGTGTTGTCCTGAATAGCTGGACTGAGTAACCCTGTGTATTTGAAAAGTTTTATTGTTACTGTAACTGAAAAAATATCTTGAAGTACTGTATATCAATCAAAAGCCTGTTGGAAATAGCAACTATGGAGCTCAATATTTTAAAATGTCTTAATAATTTGAATATGCTTCTAAAGAGTTTATAAAGTACATCTCAATGGCTTGGTTTACATGCTATTTGGTTGCAAAATTCAGGCAATTTGGATTTACATGTAGTTTTGGCAATAATTTGAAACGTTGAATAAATATTATCACATTTCAATAAATAAATAAAATAAAATAATAAAAATTCTAGAGGTCCTTGTATGCTTATTCTTTTCCGATTTGGTCACAGAAGCTGCCAGGGCTGCTTCCAGCAGATCTCAGTTGTTAATAATGAATTGCTTGGTATGACCTTTGGTTATAGCAGAAAGTTGTGTGAGGTTATGTCACAAACAGGATATTCACTTCTGAACATATGATATGGCTTTTGAACTTGTTGCCATGCAAAAAAATACTTTGTTTTTTGTCAATTTGCTCAGCTTTTTAGCTCAAGAAGGGGTTAAGCCACCCTTTTTAGCTGTACCGTGCTTTGGCCATGCACTTCCTATGGCATTAGGGTGGATGAGTGTGATATGTGCGTGTTACCTCACATTCTCACGACAAAGAAAACTGTGTTTCTAAACTGCATGT
Source organism: Acipenser oxyrinchus oxyrinchus (assembly GCA_030684275.1). Lineage (NCBI taxonomy): Eukaryota > Metazoa > Chordata > Actinopteri > Acipenseriformes > Acipenseridae > Acipenser > Acipenser oxyrinchus. The sequence continues at coordinate 11,164,407 of CM060258.1, read as the reverse complement.
AAACCAAGCCGATGAAGATGTTTGTGGCTGTATATGATGTGTTAATTGAATCAAAACTGTTCTGCATTTAATTCTATTGTTTTTCTTTCAGTTACCCTGTTTGGATCACCTACTACTTTTAAAGGATTTCTGATACAAGCGCGGGACATGGCAGATCCGAGTGGAGATGCAATTGGCTCTTTCACTCTGGTTGATCATTATGTATCTCAGCTGTTAAATTGTGGAGAAATAAAGGTAAAACATTCATTGTTTTTCAAAAATGTGAATATTACTGTATAAAACGATGCCAGGGAACTGGCTTCCATCTGAGGTAAACACTTTGTTATGATTATTTTTATTATTTATTTCTTAGCAGGCGCCCTTATCTTACAGTCGCTTTGTAAAATTTTTTTTTTTGGGGGGGGGGCAATGACAATTGAATCCTTTCTTTTCAGGGCTCAGCAGTCAGTCACACAAGCAAGTCAGGCAAATTGAAGGTTGAGGTGGTCTGGAATGTACCTTCTAATCCGCCACCTGCTGTTCAATTTTTGTGAGTGAGAATCATTTTGTCGTTTTTCTTCAGTCATTCATTAAGTCATTCATTGATTTAATAAAGTGACAACCCCATTTTATTCTACATCACATTTATTACACATTACATTAATTATCCATATTAAATCTACTTCAGTCAAGCACTACACTTTTAAACATACTTAACTACAAACAGTTACCCAGTCCAGTCACAACCATTGTAATTGGACTAAACAAAATGTAAAAACAACATGCTTAATGCTTAATCAATTGATCTGACTGAACCGTTTTTTTCTATTTCAGTGCTACAGTTCTTCAGCACTATGACACTTACTGGGTGAAAATGCCTGGTCCGATCATTTTAATGGGTAATTCAACCCCTGTTCCAACTCTGACCACATCAGCTGTGCAGCCAACGACAGAATCATCTGTTCTAAGGAAACCAGTAAGTGTCGGCTAACAAAATCTGTTTTCATTCTTACATCTCTTTAGTGAAGAGGGCCAATAGGGTGGCCTATACAGCCTCTCTGACAGTTACTGCAAGGTCCCGTGAAGTGTTTGAGGAATGTCTTCGGACACTTGATTAACTGGTATTTGTGAAGGGGTGCTTAAAAAGTACTCCTTATTTATGCTTTTATTCATGCTATCCCTAAACTTTTGGCCACTAGTACATTTGAATTGACTGCTGTTTTAATAAAACTATTGTACTTCAAACTTTCTGTAAACTCTTTGTGAGCTGTTGCTTTTTGAAAATGGTTTCTTCTTGAAAGGAGTAAAAATATTGTATATTTATTTTTTTCTGGTACCAGTTCAGCTCAAAGGACTGTGGCAGTACAAAGTCCTGCCTGCGAGATCCAATCGGCTGTGATCCCGAGACAGACCCAAAGTGTTACTTTCTTTCATTTACAAGTGAGGAGCATTCAGTGGTTTTTGAGCTGAGCGGCCCCACAGAGGGGTATGTTTCATTTGCCCTGTCCCATGATAAATGGATGGTGAGTATACTTGTAGAAATGTATTTGAGTATAAATTACTGAAGTACACAGTATCACATTTATTATTATTATTATTATTATTATTAATCAGACTTCCCAATGTATTCTTTTATTTTGTATTTCAGGGCAATGATGATGTCTATTTATGTGTGAGGACAGATGAATATGTGAATATAAATCCAGGTTATGTAACGGGCCGAACCCATCCCACCCTGGACTCGCAGGTAGGATACTGTATCTAAACCTGGTAGAGTTAAATATTCTAATCATCTGCAGGATGAAAGGAACACCAGCAGTGGTTAAAAAACCTAAAGATAAGATCTAACAAAAACATTTCCATTAGATCTTACCTAATAGGAATTATCATTTTGTAGGTCTCACAATTTCCTATGAAGTTACGGATTAACTGAGATTGAGCTATTTCTATGCTGCCCTTCGACATATTATTTTATTAGCCGAATGTACTTTAATCATGTGTTTCAATCCTGGACAAAAGTGGTTTGTAGAGGTGATATGATGTCAGAGTCAGTATTGAAGTTCACTGTATATACTCACCTGCTGGATGCTTTGTGCATTGCGACTCCTTTAAACAGAAAACTTAGTGCCACTTAGGAGTTAGTTGTGTTGAAGCAATCTGGGGGTGTACATAGTTGTCACCCCTTCAACTAGCTATTACAATGTATGAATTGATGTGGTGGTGGTGTTTTTTTTTAAATACTGTATGTGGTAAAGCTTTTATATCTGTTACAGGATACATTGACGAATATGGCTTGGAGATTGTCTGATGGTGTTGTTCAGTGTATGTTTCGAAGGGAAATTCGAGTCCCAGCAGACCAAGACAGGTTTAATCTGGACAGAAGTTACTACATATTCCTAGCGGATGGGAAAGCTGAGCATGGTAAATGCATGAATAAAAAAAAGAAGCCTTTGCTTTTAAATTGATTTGAAAGATGCATGTGAATTACTACTGAACATTCAAATGAACTTCCTGTTTCACTGTTTTGTGCTTGTCAATCTGGATCAGTTGTGTGTTACACCTTGCCCTTTTTCGTCTACCTTCACATTTTGTTGAAACATCATGCAGGTTGAAGTCCAGCACAGAGCCACTGACCTTGCGTTTAGTGACATGTCTACTTGCTGCTAGATTTTATACAAACACTGGGCACTACAATTTGGCTTCAAAAGCAAAAATAAATCTACATCAGAATTGGTTGTTGGTAATTATCTTGGTAAAATAGTAAATTATTGAATTGGAAAACATAACTTGAAAGGCATGTATGGTGTGATATTTTCTTTTCTTTTTCTTATTGCTTTAAGGTATGGTTCACAAGCATCACCACCAACCACTAATTTCTTCTGAAAAGAAATATATTACCAGCTCTCCAGAGAATTTAAATGGCTCTCGCTCTCCATTCATTATTAAAGTCCATGGCAAGTAATTGTTTATAGAACCATATGCTTTACTGTACAAGGAGACTCCATGTTTTAATATTATACATAATAATGGTCAATATTTTCTTTATGAAATCAGTAAACATCTGCTGAATACTTTATTCAAAGAATCTCTGTTTATTGTAATGTATTTATAGCGGTTGTCTTTTGGGTAAAGTAATGCTTATCGGGGTCTATGAAACCGGCTCTTGGTCAAATCAGCCATCTCCAAACTAGTTCCACAATTATATTTTTTAAAATATTGAATTTAATCGCATATTATTTGTTTATTTATTAAGTATAGTAGCACAGATTAACATTCCCTGACAAAGTATTATTTTCACTTAACAAAGCAAGCTTTTCTTGTAGAATAGTTTATTTACATTTTCCTTTATTTCATGAACTGGCAGGTGCTTTAATGCTGGTTGCATGGATGACTACTGTAAGCATTGGTGTGATTGTGGCTCGTTTCTTAAAACCCCTCTGGCCTGAATCAACACTATTTGGGCAGAAGATATGGTTTCAGGTGACTGATTTTTTTTTATTTTTTTATACTGATAAAATCTAGTGTTCTCAGGCTGAAGTATTGTTATCACAACTCTTGGTGCCTAATTCAGTTTACTTTTAGGAAAATAACGCAGAAATATCTAAATTGCTGAACAAAAATTGAAAGCAATTGTTTAAGCCTCATTAACGCCTTTTCAGTATTTGACAAATACAAATCTGAACTAAACAATCTCTTTTTTTTTCCCCCTGTGGCAGGTGCATCGTATATTAATGTCTTCCACAGTGCTGCTCACATGCATTGCATTTACCTTGCCATTTGTATACAGAGGAGGCTGGAGTAAAGTAAGTATTCTTCATTGTTAGGAATTCCTGTAATTGGATTTAACTGTTCGATTTCCAAGATGCTGCAGTAGTGGTTACATTACATTACATTACATTACATTACCATTACATGATACAATATGTTGTATTTCCTGAATTATTGATTATGCAGTTCCAAACCGGTATCAACCAGTATAATCTATTGCAGTTTAACATGGAATTTAAACCCAGCTGGATCGTTGTGTAGAACTGACTACACATCTATCCCTGTTTGGTCAGCTGGCTGTATCCATAATTTTACATTTTAACCATGGATATTAGACACCCATATACAGACACAGTGGAGGATGTGTGATTCATTTTGTATGTGATGTACTACAGTAAAAACGAACCAAGAAATGTGATTCTAATTTGCAGGTATTACACATATTGTAGACATGCTTGCAAGATCTTGCATTTTCTATATCCCTTTATGTTGTGTTAAGCATGCTGGGGCCCACCCTTTCCTTGGATGCACTGTGATGGCTCTAGCGGTTCTTCAGCTTGTCATGGCCATTTTCAGGCCCCATCCCAATACCCCAAGGTAAAAAAACAAAAAAAACAAATGAATAATAGCACAACAAAATACAATAAACCTCCCATATTGTGTTAAATAAAGAAATATGTAATACATGGTTGTCAAAACCTTTTTTTTTTTTTAGCTTTATTTTAGTTTTCAGTGGTTATGATGTAAAGACAGAAGTAGACCTAGTATTCAGAAGTTAAATCTCTAACTATAAAACTCTGATTCGCCTACAGGAGAATGATATTTAACTGGGCGCACTTGGGTACTGGCACAATTTCCAGAATAATCGCTGGTAAATCATGTTTTTACTGAACATTTGCTATTTAAAGTAGAGTTTCATTTAGATTAAGAAATCCCTTAACTCAGGCTGTGTTATAATTATAATCCCAAATGCTGTATTTTTTTTTAAATTAAGTGTTACATTGGAAGTCTCTCTTTCTGTTCCATTGAAGATGAGGGTGTCTAATTTTAATAATCTAATCGGTGACAGAGCTAACTACTGCTGCCCTTAAATATATAAATCCTGTTTTTATTTTTTTGCCGATGTCTTTGCACTTTAGTTTTTATTGTATGTAGTAATGTTATGAACGGGGACAATACATCAGCAGGATTAATACAAATATTGGTGGTATTTAGATCCGCCACTGATTTACAAATATACAAAGACATATAACTAAGAAAAGGTTTCTGCAGCTCGGTTTATCTCCCTGTGCTCTTCAGTCGCAGCAATGTTTTTGGGGATGGATCTGCCAGCTCTAAACCTTCCTGAGCCATGGGATACGCTCCTACTGTCTGGATTTGTAACCTGGCACATATTAACAGAACTTCTCCTAGAGTTACACAATCTCTTCATAATTCGCAAAGGTTTGTAAAATTACTTTTTTAGCTATTGTAAATGTTTTATAGAATATGATGAACATTCACTGCCACTGATATATATATATATATATATATATATATATATATATATATATATATATATATATATATATACACAATATAAATCAAATTCATATTTCATTTTACATTACCCGAGCTGCTTGTTAATAAATGATCTACAGTTGACATTACTTTTATTTATTTTTAACTAGTTTATAAAACCAATCACTGCTAACCACCAAATCTTACCTCTTACCTGCAGTATCTTCATTGGTCCCGCTTTTCTTCTGGTGAAGATCATTTGCTCCTTTTTTGTGTGTGTGTGTGTGTGTGTGTGTGTGTGTGTGTGCATGGGGTATGCAACACTTTTTAAAAAATCACCCTATTGATGGATCCTAATAATTTCCTATGTTCAAACTCACTCCAGTGGTCTACATAGAGTAAAACTATATAACCTACTGCACAGGTACCAGGATGCAGCAGTTTATCTATAGTATGTATCTGAAGTGTTTGTATAACCTGAATTTAGATAAAAGTTCCAGTGGTAATGTTAATAAAGCCAATGGTGAAAAATAGATTTTAAAACTTTGGATATCCTTCAATACCTTCAAACAATACCATTTTTACTTAGGAGTGTGGTAATATAATGAAACATGAATATCTGCATGTAAATAATATTCTGCTTGTTTACAGCTAAGAATGTGAAAGACGATGAAGTGGAAATTATAGATTCGGCAATAGGCGAGACTGAGGTAAGGCTTCAATAAAATGTCTATTACTCCAGTGAACAAGAAAATCAAATAATTTAAATGACTTAAGACTACCATGTCTGGCATACAACTTCTGTTAGTGTGGCAATTTAGACACTTGGCTGTGAATTTATTGTGTATAAATGATTACGTTATTTCTTTCCTTTCCTCATAGGGGCACATGATTAAGAAGATTGTTTTAACTGTCTACATCTGTGGAAACATAGCATTTCTGAGTGCATTCATGGCTGCAATCAATTGCATCTAAAATAAAATCATGGGCTCAAGACAGAAACGTTTTCAAAATGTGAACTTTCCTACGTGAAGAATCAGAGACGCGTCCTGGAATGAGTTGTACTTTTTGACAATAGCTATATGAATTATTTAAAGTCATTTGGCAATATTCCTGTTCCCTCGGGGCAAACAAAACATATTTTGTAAATTATTTTCATGGGCTCAAATCTTACATTTTGTTGCTGATTTATGAACTCCCCTCTGTTTTATGATCGGCACCACACCACTGACCTAATCAATCTAGAGCAATGCAAGTCACTTTGAGAACTGTTATGTTTGTCTGAAACGTTTTCTGATGTGTTTTGTAATCCAGTCTGGAAGGACAATGGGCAAAACTCTCCAAAGCTCATTATATTAGTACTTTCTTTCCCCTTGAAAGTTACAATAATAATAATAATAATAATAATAATAATAATAATAATAATAATAATAATAATAATAATAATAATAATCCATCTACTTTTGGACTAAAAAGTAGAAAATCTAGCACCATTGTTTTTCTGTGCCTTATGCATCTTTTAGTATTATATTTTGTTTTATTAAAGTGCTTCAAGTAGGCTTACAGATTTTAGTATCCAAGAACATGTTATGCTTTTCTTTCATTATTAATCTATATTTTCTTTATTACTAATAAGTACATTTCTTATTTATTTAGTATCAAAGTATAAATACATGTATTTTACATTGTGGAAGATTAATTTCTAACATTGTGTTTTCTAGTCTCCACTCAATATACCTCAGCTACAAAGGAAAGTTTAGTATCCATAATTATGTTTTACTTTCCTTTTTGCCAGTCTTTTTAAATGTGACAATAACTTACTGATCTCCAGAAAGATAATGGAGTTTGTCTTGTGGTGTTGAACACAACTGTCTTCACATTTCCTTAAAATCACATCAGTGCCTATTGTAAAGGACCTTTATATAACAAGTGCAGAACCAACCAAACCTCTGTCTCCAGATCCGCTTCCAATTTGATTACATGCACCGAGTGAGCTAAAGCTTGAAACTTACTGTGTAATTAAAGACAAAAGCAATTGAAGTTCAAGAGTTTTTATTTTGCATTAAACCTCCACCACAAGAGAAAATAAAATATTAAAAGGACAAGGGTCCATACTGGGTTTACATCTTTAAACAATATCAAATCCCACAATGCTAAACCACACACTGGAGACTAATGTTGTTTAAAGATGGTGCTCGCATTAAAAAATAGATGCAATGTAGGAAAAATGCACAAGTGAGCCTATGTTAGATTTGATACACATGGAAAAATGTGACAATAGTTAAGTTCATGTCTGTTTTAATATACCCTCATAAAGGTATACCATTGTAAAGTGAAACACACTTTAAAATATTACATTTTTGACCGGCAAAATGTGCATCTTAAAAACCCTTGTCCTTTTAAATGTTGACTGACTCAAACACTTGAAGCGGTTATGTTTTTTTATGGATAGTACCTGTGGATCTAAATGTTTTAGTTTAAATGTAGCTCCAGTAAACAATTCAGCCTTTTAAGATGCAAAGGTAATTCAAACAAAAGAGTAAAACAAAGGCTTGACAACATGCTATCCACATTGAACTTGACTTTTAAGACAAAGCTTGTTTAAGCAGTGTTGACTACTACTGTGTTTTGAGCATAGTTATACAGTATAATGTAGAATACCCACAATACTTCTAGTTTTGGGGCAACAAGCTCTTTAAAAGATGTCTAAATAAACTCACAAATCCTCTTGTAATATCAATTGGAGATAAAGCTATTTTAACACGACTATAACACTATATGCTGTAAATGAAGAAAAAGCATAAATAAGGGATTTTTTAAAACTATATATCAAATAACAATGACACACAAGCTACTTGGCACCTGTACGAATTACAAAACAACTACAGTATTTAAATAATACGTTCTGGCTAAGCTCTTCATAACATTATGCATATCATAAAACTACAAAAGCAACTTTTAACTCTGTTTATTTTTTTTCTTGAGAAAACAGTTTAAATGAGATATTCTTAAACCCTTAACAAGAGTTGTTTTTCCTGCACATTTTCTTCTTACTCATTGTTGGTAAATATCCCAGCCTCCCAGCGAAGTGCCATTTCACTCTTGCGACGAGACCCTGCTGCAGCCTCCAGAAACTGCTGAGAGATGGTGTAATTGCATAAATATTTAAACTTCTGTAATTTGTAACTTCTGATATTGACAATTGGTCGCAAAGAGGCCTACTGACAACAATTTATTTTTTAAACTGAAATTTTTATCTTTATTGTATGTTCCTGTAGTATTCTAGTGTGTACTGTGAATTTAAATAAATTATCCTAACTGTGGGTGTGTCTAATGAAAAATATATTTTTTACTAACCTTACGGTCACACCTCAGAGGTGATTGGTCCATGTTTTTAAATGCAGATTTCATAGGTGACGAAGGGGAGGATCTACATCTCAAAGGCATTTCTGTGAAAAAAGAGATTTGACAACAAAAATGCACTTGGTAGTTTTTTTGGGTTATCGATCAACATGCCAAACATCTTCCATAAATGGTTGTGCAATCTTAAATTAATTTGGTCATTTCAGTCTTTCTGCCAACATTGATTGCTTACCTGCTTTATCAAATGAGAAGGGGTCCAGAAAGTTTGGAGATGCCAGTACAGTGCTGTATCCAGTCTTCTCATTTGAATAAAGACTGGCCCTTTGTCTTTGCAGTTCTTCTTCTCTCTGTGTGGCTATTTTAATCTCCTGGTCGACAAGAGACAGAGAACTCCTGGAACGTAGCTTGAAGAAAGGATTGCTGTGAATAGTATTTTCTTGGCTGTCTTGTGCAGCAGATAGACAAAACTCGGATGCACTGCGTATGATCAGGTTTGATGTTTCTAGTATGATCACATTTGCTGTCTCTGGGGGCCACTCGTTTTGCTTCTTGCGTACAGGAGAAACGGGATGATCTTTCCCACATTGTCTTGCAGGGGAGAGAAAGGAATCATGCTCCAGTATAATAACATTTTCTGCAGACAACTCATGATATAGAGGCCCATGTGACAGTGACCGCTGCATTTTACACTGATCTTGTGATTGATATATATTCCTTTTCTCCTCTATTTCCTGGGACAGTCCTCTTTCGTACTTGCCCCTGACCTTTCCTTGCTGAACAAGGTCATGTTCTCTACTGCACTCCAGTAAAATATCTCTCTGCATCGGCAGCTCAGCAAATTGCTTGGTTGTTCCTTTAGGACTATCAGCTCCTTGGTGGAGAAGGGAAGGTTTGGTTTTGATCTCCACATATTCATTTGAGGCAACTGGCTGTGAAATCCCCCTTTCACGCCTTAAATTCACTTCCCTCTCTAAAGCCTGCCGGATCTCCTTTTCAATTGGAGTTTCTTGATTTGATTTTGGAGACACCAGTGTGTCAGTGGCTGTTAAACTTGTATCATCATAGGTAGATCTGGAACTGGAATCATCCAAACCAGAATCTTCCGAGGAAGGACTGAAGAGAGTTTGCTGGTGGTCATTTTTTCCTAAACTCTCACCCATCATTATATCAAAACTTCCTACCCCCACATCTTTTACTTGTCTTTTGTGTGCCTCTCTGTTCTCTTGACCTGTCACTGGTTTTTCAATGTTTCTAACAGGAGTGTGCATGAAGCTGTGACCTGCCTGGCATTTACTCTGTTTGACTGGAGAATTGTAGCTCTGGCTTTTTGTCAACTCCTCCATCTTCAACCACTGTTTACGTGCAACTATAAAATCAACATGTTCCATATCTACATTTTCATTTTGTGACTCTTCAACTACGCAGTAGTCTTTGGGAATTTTCTTGGTAGGATCATGTGAACTGGTGTGTGGATTTTGCTTGGTTTGACTTGGGTCTTCCTTGACTTTTGTAGTGTTATCCTCAGATATCTCATACTGGTGAATGTCTAACAGTGAAGAAGAATCAGTTGAATCTTCCTCTATTTGAAAAACATGTTCACTTTTGCCTTCAAACTCAAAATTGTCAACATCTACATTGTTTTTGTCAGCAGCTGGGGCTTTCCTCTGAGTCTCTTGATTTATTTCCTCTGGGCTTGGTCCATCGCTCTCTATCTCCTCAACAGATTGTTCTGTAGTGTTCACCTGGATGTTTGTGCCTAAGAAAAAATCCTCATTTTCTTTATTAACAGTAGAAGTGAAAATGCTCCTCCATTTGTCATCAATCTCACTATCTGAAGACACAGCAGCTATTTCTTCCTGTAAACTGGCAATTAGTTCAGAGGTTTCGGCTTCTTCAGTAGACACATCAGAAAGCGCTTCCTCTTTTATACAGTGCTCTAAAGCTGACTCCTCTATTTCTTCATACAAATCATTTTCCAGGATGGTGCTATGCTCCACGGGTTCCTTTACTTCCTTATGACCTGGTTCTTGTTCTGTGTGTCTGATTTCAGTTTCACAAACACTGCCAGCACTGGAAGTGGCGTCAGACACTGAGGAAGCGACAGACTCTATTTGATGAAGCTCCTCTAAATCCATGTCTGCATGAAAAGCCTCCTCTTGAAAGATAATTTCTGTCAATTTGCTGCTTTTGTGTTCTTCTATTGCGGTTTCAACTTCTGTTTCTTCTATGGTTTTCTTTATTTCTGCATGGAAACTAACATCTTTGCTTTCTCTAAACAAGTCTTTACTTTCAAGCTTTTCTGTTTCTACAGAATCCATTTTACAGTCTGTTTCAGTTGCCATTTCCAATTGCTGGCTTGTCTCCATGGTTACAGTTTCAGAGTGGTATTTTTGTTTGTTTTCTTTCAGATTTTGAGTAATACTGCAGTCGTTTCTCAGTTCATTTCTATCAGTCCTTTTCACCTCGAGTGTGCCTCTCTAAAAAACAAGTTAAAACAACAACACAAAAAGCATTTACATCTGCATTTAATCACACACTTAATGATCACTGAAGCCATTATTAAACAGCATCCTGTAAACATCTTAGGCTTTTCCTCTGCATCTAGTGACCAAAATTTGTGCAGCAGCATAGCATGTATATTATATAGCTCCCTTAGTCACATCATACCCCTCAGCTTAACTCAGCCTTCCTTACATTTACGTGCAGTTTAAGCATTTTAAACCAATTCTTTATGTAGTATATATTTACAGTATACATAAACTATAGGATGTCAAATAACGTACCTGTATATTTAATGTAGAGGCTTCTGGTTGCATTAATATAAACCTTGAATATCATTTACATTAAACAAATGGCTTACAGTTCACACATAAGCTACTGAATGTACAGCAGCTGCTCAGAAATGAACATCATCCCTTCTCTGTGAAAAATGAATATCTGTGATGCCAAGAGAGCACTTTAATGTATTCACTGAACTTCTCCTGGTGCTGTAGAGGTGGGAGTATAAGAGTATCACATTGAAACTCTCTGTGAAATGCAGTTTAAAGGATGCACAAAACTGTTAATCATGCTAGATGTTTTGGAAGCTAAAAGTTTTCATGCATTTCATTTGAACATTATCACTGATCTATCTTTGAGCATTCAGGGATAAAAGTGATTACATTGATTTTAATATCCTTTTTTTATACAAGACAGCCATATTCAAGGTAATGAAACTAAGCTTTTTGTTTGGAAATTGGATATAAGGAGTGATGCATCTGTTCTTTGTTGATAAGATATGTGGGATTATATGGACTAACAAGCAGCATGGAGTCTCAGTGGTCAATAACAAAATGTACCAACAAACAAATTCAATCAGCTGCCTCTGTATTTTATTTAGCAATTTAGTATGCCTGTGATGGTTAAACAGTCCAAATCAAATGATGTTTGGTATTATTTCTTACTTTTCTACGCTATATTCCAAGATAGTTTTCCAGTATTACCAGTGAAGTTTTGAAATTATGAGTTCAATCCATACAGTCTTTGAAAATAATTACAGTTTCTGTGAAAATCTAACTGCAAAAAGTAAGTCATGTATAGTTAAGCAGAAATGAAATCCAACAGAATGAAATTATAAATAACAAAATACTACAGGATTAAAGTTGTACCCAGCAGCATTGTAGCTCTGGCTCAGCAGTGTACACGAGCTGGCTCACCATTAATACGGACAGGGTTTAAGCTCACTGGTCAGGTAAAGAGCCAAGCCTGAGAGGGACTGAGTGGACCTCAATCATCCTGCTGCTGGCTGACTATGAATGTACTGTGGGCTTTTCATCAACATGGCCCTCAGGGCAGGAAGAATGACTTACCAGATGATAACCCTTCTGCATGTCTTTTTTTTTTATATCTGTTTGCTTTAAGGAATGCTAAAAGCATATTCCCTTTTTTCATAATCCCCGCTCAATTATTTAGTTTGTCACCCAGAGGCAATATGATGCATTATAATAGAATACAGTAAACTATATTCTGTTTATCATGTTCAAGTGTCTCAAACAAGACTTTGAGTTTCAGCCTATTGGCCTTGTTAAAAGAACTTTAGCCTACTGTATATTTAAAGTTTTAAAGAAAGGTTTCCATAGGTCCGGTCCCACCTATTCTGATTGTGATGATTCTTGGATGCACTGGTTAAAAAGATTCTCAACAGTCACCCCAACACTGTTGATCAAAATTTTGGGATCAAAATTAAATGTGTTGCTTTGGCATGCGGTAGATGAGAACATAACAGATTATGTCACCTGCCTCCATAAGAACAGAAGCCAATCAAAAGACAGAATGCCTGAAGCCTCATACGACCAGCAGCCTAATTGGGTTTGACGGAGCTTCTTATCTGGCAATGACAGCACACTCTAAATTAGTCGGTTCTTAGCAAGATTTTTTGTTTTTTCAGTACAAAGTCTTTGTAATGCCTGTCACTGGTTTATTCTGGTCAGACAGAAGGTGCTGCATTTAAACTGGTAACAAGGCTTCAAGAGTCCCTTTACTTTACAAGTCTAAAGTCAAGTGATTGTTGTCAACATTCTCAAGCTAATCAAATTGCCAGTAAGAAATTCATAAATGTGTGTTCCAATTCCCAACACTTGAGGGTTCCCTAATCAGGAAAAAATAAAGAAGACACAAGCCTTTTACAGAAACAATTAAGCAGTCTGCAGTCTTTCCAGTTCAACTAATTAAACATTGTCTTTGGTATGCCAATTAAAATTCCTCTTAGTTAAGAACCCAGCTGCCTGGGTCTACACACAGCTTCGATGTAAAGCGCTATCACTGAAGTTAGTACCAGGATTTGTTTTATGTGCATCATGCTGATTATATAAGATCCTTGTCTGTGCGTTACAGTACAACAGAAAGATAATTTTCCAGCTAGGACTGAGTAGAAAAAAAGAGGGTATACAGTGCTAGTTGAAAATGGTGTTAAACTGAATTCAGCAATACTTTATTCAATGCATAGTGCTATGTTCATTAAAATAATAAATCTTCTGCCAAGATCTAACACTTTATCCACCACCATATTCATCTTGGTGTCCTATTTAGCCTAACTAATGAGGGAAGCCATTCACGCAGCACAAATTATTCCCCGAATCTCAATTAACTTGGGTGATGTAACGGTTCATTCCAGAGTTCAGATCAACTTATTGTCACTACTTTACCCCCTCTAAAGCAATACACCAGTGCTAGCCAAGCCCATAGTAATGAAATGTTTTACGCTGCTCAGCCAAGTGCAAATCCTAGTTGCTGGGGTTTTCTGAAAAAAGCGCAAACATTGTGATTACACTAACCCCATGCTGCAATCACACATTCATCACAGAGACCAGCAGAAAATAAAATAGTTCACATCAAAAGCCTTTAAACTGCTGCACAAATCTACTAGAAAATGAGAGAAGATACCTCTGTATTACTCCTTATAGGTTCTTTGCTGTATGTTATTCTAGTTATTTCTAATACATCATTTTGTAGAACACTTCACTTGATTGACAACATCATGTCATTTTTTTGTTTAGAGTAGAAAACCCTTTTTTTCCTTTTTAAACAGTCCATGATGCAAGGTAATTTTTAAATAAAAACAATAAAAAACAAATAAAGCACCTGTACCTGCACAGCACTGCTGTCTCTTGCAAAGCTCTGAGTATTCAGTTAGCTCAGTTCAGATGCTGTTTCAGTTCCCTGTGCTGCCTCAGCCTGACTGTCACTGCTGATCATGATTCACCCTGGGATCATTCAAACAAAAACACGGACAGTGATGTCATCCTGATGTCCTCGCCAAGTTACAGAATTCCACCAAATCAGAACTTAACCCTCTGGGACCAGAAGATGGAACAGAGATAAAAGAAAGATGAAATATAATACCAACACCATTGTGACCAGATCCATTTCTTCACAGGCATAATGGCAACAATTTAAACGTTCCAAAAAAATGTTCAGCCACCATAAAAAAAATAATGTATATACGTGTAGGATATTTGGTTGAAGCAACTTTAAGGATTTTATTTGTATGTATTTTATTTCAGTTTCAGCTTTATTTTCAGTTATTTCAAATGTGCTATTGTCTTCTTTCAATTGTAATTCTTGGTACTGTTGTGATGTCCGAAAAGGATCACACACAAACATATACAAAAAAAAAAGCTCTACAAAGACAGCTGGGCCATAATACTGCATTTATAAGCCAGATCCTTCTACTGTCCAATGTTCCTGATGTTTGAACTCAGGTCTCCACACTATTAGGGCCATAACTTTTATTTTTTTCACAACAACAGGTGAGTAAAATTAGCTTTTTTATTGTCCATTACACTGTCCATTCAGAAGCAGACACCAGTCATTGATGCATATCATATTCCTGTTGGCAACTATATTCACAACTATATTAATTAGCAACAAATGTTTATGTCAACAACATTTGAACAAACTACGAAGTGGGTTACTAATGCTGCTCAAAAGCTAAATACATTCTTCCTGGCTGCAACCTAGTTAACCTGGATTCTTTAGGTTTGCATGGCACTTACAAACTGGGAGATTCCTTCACTTATTTAGTTAATTGAAATACTACGAAATATTCACCTACAACTTTCCAAAACAGTTCATGAAAAATACATTTAATTAAGCTTTTTTTCTAAAGAAACCATCTTGAAATGATAAAATGACAACAGTGGTAATTGAGTATGACTTATTATATAATATACACAGTGTTAATCATTCAAGAAAATGTTGTCTTCACGAGTTGATGAGATAAATGAAATCAGTTAGCTGCACTGGACACTGTGAAAAATATGACAGAACATTTTACGATTACCTACCAGAAACTTCATACAGACCAGCCAGAAGGAAATCATCTCAATCCAACTTACCCGTATTATTGTGTGTGTCAAATAGACTATGCTGAATACATGCTGTAAATAGGGCTTTGCTGTTGGATCTATCGATCCATAGGGAATGACTGAACTGAACTTCAAAAGACAAGATAGCTATTGGCATGCACGCTTTCATCATCACACAAGCAACAATCTCAATGTTGCCCTGAAGCCTGCCTATCATATTAAACAGACACACTGCATGCATATGCACTGGTAACACTTCCAATGTAGGAAGAGCCCCATCTAACCCTCCAGCCCTCAAAGCTTTTAGCCAGCCTATTGAGTTTTCATCTCCTCTCTCAGTATGGCTCACATGCTTTTAGTACAGAGTCAATACGCATCCAAGGTCAAAGATCTGTTCACAAATGGTGAAATAGATTTTGTTTCAACAGCCACACAGTAATTATTATGCATGCAGCATGATTAACTATAGACAACATATTATTTTAAAGCAAAGGACAGTTCTACAAGTGATAAAATGATTTCCTAACGCTGTTGTTATGGAAATATGTAACTTTAATGTCACCCTCAATTAAATAGCAGCAACAGATTCATTGTTATGAGGAAAAACGTTTATATAAACAGGAACCACACATGTCAAACTATTAAGAGTACCAAGGAAAGGATATGGTACAAGAACATGTGTTCAATATTTGTAAATAGATCAACCATTACATGCTCTTCTTTCCGACAATCAGGAGGTTACACTCGATCGGAGCAGGAGTGGGCAAAGTTGACCCCTCCTATACAGGTCATTGTTCTAACCATGCTCTAAAATTGTTTCATTGAACAAACTAAACCTCCATTCGGGTCCTAAAGCAGTTTATTTCTAGTATACTTGAATAACCCGTCCCTAGGATTGAGGATGCAAGGTTAATGCATTAAACAGAGGCTGAAAACAATGTCCTTACAGATTTATGAAAACAGCATTTTTAACTCTATAGATACTAGCTTACAGAGTTAAACTGTAAACATCTGTTTTCATTATAATTCATACACTATCTACAGTATTATAATGCATCGCAGCAGTACTGCAGGATATTTTAATAAGGTTTGTTCCTGCAAACCTGCACTGCGGTTGGAGATGTAACTGTAACAAGCTACCTGCATACCATTGATTAGTAGGTGGCAAAATGCATGTTGTTGTATTGATTTAATAGCAGATTAAACCACAGAGTATAAATGCAATATTAATATTTCTGAATATTTTTTTTTTAATTTGTTTCCCCTTTGATCTAATTGAGTCATTTGCAAGGTACCCTTGCTCTTAATTGTATCATTACTTGTACTGTGATTCTTGAAATGTATTTTTGTTTATGACTGTAATTCGCCCTGGATAAGGGTGTCTGCTAAGAAATAAATTAATAATAATAATAATAATAATAATAATAATAATAATAATAATAATAATAATAATAATAATAAAGGTTTTATACTTGTAATTTGTTCACCCCAAAAGTGTTACTAAAATAGACACTGCATAGCAATTGCTTATTTGCTATGTTACAGAGCTATACACAAAACTAATAATAATACTAAAAACACAAAAATATAAGGTACTGAACTGTATTAATTCATGATCTGCAATTAACATAACAAAATGAATAATGCACCATGATTCAATCAGATTGATACTTGTATTGATCTCTATTCAGGATCGACATATTGATAAATTAGATTGATCTGTCCAACACTATCATTGAGAAAATATACATAAAGTGGCACACTGAGCAGTAAGCCAACTAGCAAACTACAGATTCAAGACTACTTAAAAGAGTTATAGAGAACCAAATATTACAGTATCAAAACTATGTCGATACCGGCACTGTAATATACTGTTTGTGTAAATCCAGTGAATACAATTACTTACAAAACATGTTTGTTCTTTATACTCCAACAAGTATTGGGATAGTAATGTATACACTTACACTCCCACAGGTTTTTATCAGATCATACAGTATGCATGCCTCAACAAAATATGCTATATTTGTGGCATATATATTTACCCACATCAAAGTGCAGTACATCTGCTAAGTTAAACTGATGAAAATGTATGGCCAATAAATACAAAATAAACCCACGCAGCAAAACAGTCATCAGCTTGTGAATTAAACAGGCTGTACCTTCAGCTGGTGTTCCTCTGCTCATTTCCAGCCACCTTAAGCACATTTATACAGAAGTATAAACATACCAAACAAAGTTGTTGTCTTTAAATTGCCATCACCTAATTAGTCGGTGGACTTTTTTTAATAAGTGTCTTTGCTGCAAGTTGAGTAGTTACAAAACCCCTGCTTTCCTATTCCACCAAACACCTCTGTGGGTGGCAAATCACAGCACTCTGCTGCCTTCTGTTAACAGTTACATAAAGAGACGCCTCTGCTCTTCTGGAGTGTTTTGTTCCAGAGCAGTCTTTAAAAAAAAAAAAATCTTACCTTGAAAATGCTGCAAGGCCTTTTGCAAAGCAGAACTGTTTGCTTCAAGATCTGCTTTTGAATTAACCAGTGGAGACAGTAACTGAATGTGGAATGAATTGACCAATGGCAGTAGACCGCTGTTTTATCCATAGAAATATAAAATATTTCAAAAGAGTGTTATGTTAAATAAATCGTTCAAGGTCTTGTATTTCATTTTATTTCAGATATAATTGTTACACTCTTAAAGAACTGCAACTCACTATTCATGTGGAGTATTTACCACATATAGCTGCAATAATAGATATGTTTTTGTATAATACTGTAAAATGTAGACAGCTTTTTTTATTTTTATTTTTTATCAGCACTGAATGTCTGAATATCTGAATATTTTCATTACTGAGATTAGTAACTGAACATTTTATTAACAAACAACAATTAACAGCTTATTTGTACGATAATTAGTATAAAATAACAGTGCTGACATTGACATTGTGATCAAGATTGAACAGTTTTTTTTGGTGCCTTGGAAAAGAAAATGCCTTTGATTGTACATCTCATTACCACCACTAGGAGGTGCTAGTGACCAGGCAGACATTTTGTTTTCTTTGCCTGAAGTTACCGGTATATCATTGTGCAGCTTTTAAATCTTGTGTGTCATTAACACTTTTTATTGCATTAAATATGAATATTTGATTAAAAACATTTACTTTGCACTTTGTGAATATATTTGTATGGTCAATAATAATAATACTTCCTGAACATTAAAAGCTGGTTTCCCTGTACTTGATTAGTGCTAGTCTTGGATTAGCTCATGTTATCCCAAGACGAGTGGTAACCAGGGTCTGTGAAACCAGCCATATAGTTAAGGCATTCCAAGACTTGTGCTAACCAGGGTGTTTGAAACCAGCCATAAGACATTTAAAGAAACTACAAACTATTTGTTATAAAAAGACTAAAACACCTGTAATAGACTCACTCCTTTTTAATTGTTTCTGTAAAAGCAACATCAGCAAGTTTGGAGCACAGCAGAATTGTATTTATCAATATAGTAATAGTTTTTATTTACATTTTCATGTACTGTACTGGAATTTAAGATAGGACTCAGTTAGACATTGGATTACTTTTTTTTCCAAACAATTTACTACAGATAGAAATCTATTACAAAATACAATATTAAATGTGAATATACACAAACAACCAGAAAAGCAGCATGAGTTGATTTTTAAAGGCACTCATTATTAATATGGCATTTTATTTAAGTGAATGTAGTGAGTATAGCCATAAACAAACAAAACAAATATCCCAATAATAATAATAATAATAATAATAATAATAATAATAATAATAATAATAATAATAACTATCATTAGATATATTCTTCCACCTGAACAAACATAGATTTCTAATGCACTTGTGTATTGAGTAGAAATAAACTGCATGGTCATTGAATAGTTGATTCTGGTGCAGTTTGTGCAAAAAGGAAGTCTTGGCCGGTGGACATCCTTTCTTCGGCTTGCCTTCATGGAATCCTTAAGGCAGCTACTGAAATCCCATCTTGTCATTTTACATCATTCTTTTGCCTAGTTTTGCCATTCTCAGTCTTAGTGCTGTGAATAAAGAAGAGCATTTTCTAAGCAATTATGTATTTCTGAAAGGTGGTATTTAATCAGCACATCTACCTTAATGTTTTCCATTTGTGTGGAAATGAATAAGGACAGTTTACAGAAAATGAGTACAGACAAAGCAAAATTCGAGGAACAACTGTAAGCTCAGAATACATCAATATACCCCAGCCATTATTTGTATCGTTTTTTTGTATGTCTTCGCAAACAAATACTATTTGGGATTATTTTGCCTCTTGGCAACCGCCCCCTTTCCTAATTAATTACACTGAAATATTTACTGGTATTGCTTGGGTAGCTGTTATTTTAGGTTCCAAAAGCAAGTGTAGGAAAGCTGGCTTTACAGACAGTGGCAAAGTAAGCACTTTACACACAGAATACCAACGCTATCCTTTGCAGCAAAATGCAATTAATATAAATAGTTAGGTATTAGACAGACATTAATCTGTCCTAACTTTTGATGTTATAATTTGTAAATAATGTAATGAGACTTTATAACTACTTTTCTTGTGGGATTTAAAGTTGACCAAATTTACTGTGGGGTTCAACCCTAACAAAGTAATTAAATATGTACCAGACACCTATTACTGAGGCACAGCAACACATATACAATATGAAAGCATGCCATCCCCTGATAAAGGAATTATTTAACTTCCAGCACACTATTACTATAATTTCAGGGCAAACTAATGTCTAAAAAATATGCTTAATGTTACTATTTTAGTGTCTAATTATTTAAGTGTTCTAAATAGGAACATTCATTATTCACCCCTACAGTACAAGTTTCCTCTATTGGAATTGGTTCTCAAGGAATATGAAGAGGTAATGTATTCTACATAGGTTTGTGTCCCCACTGAATACAAGTAAATGCATGGTTTTTAAACTTTTCTTTTTTCTTATGAAATAGAAATATACTGTACTGTGCTGTTAACTGACATTTGCTTAATAATAGTGTGATTTAAGTGATTTAATTTGTCACTTAGCCCCAACTACAATTTTTTTAACTTTTTATGCACTGTAGAATTTCACACATTCAAATCAAACTATTTCATTTTGAATCTGCCCTTTGGCATCCAAAGCAGTTTTTATTTATGTTTTACTTATCTCCCTGTTATGTGTGTGTTGTGCTTATTAACTGTAGGAGCACATCTATCCTCAGCTGTAAAAATTTGCAGTTGAAATATGAAAGGAAAAATAAAACACAGTAAAATGCAGGGGCTGCAGTATTTCACTCTCACACAAACTGGTTTATCTATATTGTTGTTTTTTTTTTAAAGATGCTTTGTATCATTACAGGTCAACATAAAAATGTAAAATAAATTAAAAAAAAGGTAAAAATAGAAACTACCATTATTTATGCTACTGTATGCTATTTTAGCACATAAAGCAAATCTGTGAGTGTTAGTGAAGCATGGTAATTTCAAAGAATTAAGCAGGAATCTAAGAAATATTCAGTATTTTTGTTTATTATCAAACTCTTCCTAAACAGAAACAGGTATATAGGACGACAAAATTTCAAGAAAACGTTTGATTATGTCAAAGGTTACAAAACAGTAGCAGGCAGCAGGCAGAAAGAGTCTGACATGCGTGTTAATAAGAACAGAATAATAGAATAAAGATTAACAGCAAGAAAATCACAAGACAAGAAGTACACATATTAAGGTGAGTAATGCCAGCATGCATTGTATACAGCAAACAGGTACAAAGACAGATGCAGTGTATGGAAACCGTCACACAGAAGAAAAGGATGTTAGTGTCTGATTAGACAGTTACATGACTGAGCAGCAGCCTGCTTTTTTCTTTTTTATACCTGTCATTGAAGGGTCTTGGGTACCATCTCCAGTCATTGGCCCTTCAGAATACATGTGGTAGGGAGAATGAGTCAAGCTCGGTTCTTTCTCTTGCAATGGGATTGAATTTATGTAAGGTGACTTGTTGTTCATGTTCAAGTTTATTCGTGGGTCTGGAAGATACTGACCAGCATTCGAGTTGATAGCAGGATGGGAAACCTTGCTATGCTGCCCATCAGGATGGTAAGATTGCTGCGCATCGTGGTCAACATCATCATCGTCAATAACTACCAGTTCAGCCCTAATAGCCCCCTCAAAACCCACAGCTTCATCCTGATCCTCTATGCTTTGATAACCCATAAATATCATGGTAACTGGTTCCTCGCTTTCAACATTGGAAGGCACAGCGTGTAGAACGTTGGTATCCTCTTGATGGACTAAAGATGACTGACCATTACTGTACCCTGAATTAAGAAATGCTGCTGGGCAATAGTTTTCCCTTGGGTCCTGGTAAGGAATCTGCATTGGTTTTTGGTTATTTCTGGACATGTGTGGTCCCTCTCCATTTTTTAAAATATTTTGGTTATTTCTGCTTGGGCGCTTTTGTCCTTCCAACTGAGATCCTGTGAAATGAGACGAATGGTCTACGCCACCTTGAAAATGAGCTTTTTCATTGTGAAGTTCTGATTTAACAGGAGTGTGTCTGCCACACATCTCTTGGGGTACGTTTGGTTGTGGTCTGTTTGGTTCTGGGCTGATCTGCTCCCTGTCTTGCTTCTTTGGGGTTGAGGGTCTGCTGTATGGGCTTGAGAACACTGGTTTGTGGTATTCTAAAGCAGACTTCTTTTCCGTGGCTTTCCTTAACAGCTCCTCTACCTCAACTGGGGACAGTTCCTCTAGCCCATTGTGATTGTTCCCCCCATCAGAATGCACTGCGTAAACAGATTTTCTTCCATCATCGTATACTTTAATCCCTTTCTTTTTAAACTCCTCAGCTGAGACAGTTGCTGTTGACAGAACCTGACTTTCTCCAGTCTTCATGTCCTTTTGCACATTGATCTCCATTGCAAACAAGGCTGAGGAGAAATGAAATGTTGTAATGACTGAATGTGTTGCACAGAGAACAACATTTCAACAATATCACAATGGTTTGGAAAAATACATAAGGTTTTGGATTTATTTTAATTTTACAGAAAATTACATAAATCGTGCAACCTGCTGAAATATAGACTGCATAAAGTTAGTTAAATGTATATAAATTGAATTTTGTTTTGTTTTTATTTACTTGACATCAAAACTACTTTCCTACCTTGTTTGGATTGATCATTATCTGCTTCAGGTTCTGGACTTGCCATTTTTTTCAGCTTTGAAGGTTTGTAAGATTCCAGAAGATCCGAAATCTCGGAATAAACATATGCAATTGGCTCTGTATTGAAAAAAAAGCATATTACTCCTGCTACACTACAGGACCATCTTTAAAATCTTGTTAAAAAAAATTCAGATCGAGAGCAAGGTTTTACCTTTTTGGGCTTCAGCCTTCACAGCCTGTGAGGAAATAGTCAAAAAGTGTGAATTATGATTATTGAGCAAACCCAGGTAGAACCAAAAGTATGAAAAGAAGCAGCAAAACTCCCAGTCTTTCTCTGGCTGAAACTGCGCCTTATATCCATACAACCTTTCTTGTTTCATAATTCCACAATATACCCTTCTACTGATTCTGAGTAGCGTTTATAGAACAGGAATTCACCCTACCTTTATGATATCTTCTGGAGATTTCTCAACTTCTTTCAACCTTTTTAATATAATTCCCTCATTGGTTGAGATCTGTACCTCATGCTGTTCAAGTGCCTTGATTTCATTTTCCATCCTGTGACAAAAGTCAAATCATTATATTCTGAGCTTTTCAGTTTGTTGCTATCCAATAATACTATTATTTTCTTCTGTGGCTACCCGCTATAACCAAAAATCACCATCAATCACATTTGGGGCTGGCCAAATCATTGTTCTGAGTGATTTCTTTCTTGGTACTTGAAGACTGTTACCGTTAATTAATTGTCACGTCAATTGTTCACATGCAGTAAATATGCAGCCAGTGTTTTGTCCGTGTTGCACATTAGGTTGTTAATATATACAGAGTGCTTGCATGATCCAGAAAAAATGAAAGAATGTTCTAAGTTACATTTTCAAACAACCTATGCTACAGTCATTTGGAATTATAAAAGTCCTGAAGGCAGTGAGATTTAACAGTGAGTGAAAATTGATTAAAGATTCTGTCAAACACATTTAATTTCCCTGCCTATCTTCTCATTAGATTTACAGTGTTACATAATATTTTTTTTTACCTTATTTGAGTACTTCCAAAGGCTACCTACCACACCCTGCAGTCATTTCAAATGGAAATTCAAATTCCATGGATATTAAGACTTTGCAGACATCATGTGGGTTTAGAAATCAAGACCATTCCACATATTGTCTTCAACATATTGTCTTTAATCAGGGTCCAACATTGCAGGCATTCCACATTGACTCACTGACTGTTCTCTCGCTGCATAACATGAGCACACTACCCCCAGACCACAACTGTCCTACAGTCAAAACATTCCCTCTGGGAAACACTATATCACAAACTCTTATTGATTTACTTTTAAATATTGTACTTGGTTTCACTTTCAGTTGACAATTAATGTTATTTAAACTTTGTAATTATAACTTCTACCTCTTGATTAACCATGTAAATATAACTTACAGATAGAAGACTGCCTCCAAGCAATGTCAGCGATTGAAGAGTCAGTTGGAGGCAATCTGCATACTGTAAAGTAACCCTAACCCTAACCCTAACCCCCCGCTTGGTGACAGAGGGCAAGGACACAGTACTGTTCAAAGTGCTGTTGGAATGCAATGTTGAACTAAGGTCCTCTCTATTTTTCAGATGTTGAAGATGACCCTGTGACACTCCCGGTCCAAATTCAGTATAAGTCAGAATTCTTGCCTGGCTTAATTTACCCTGCCGGCAAATTCTTTAGGTTCCCCTACCCCCACAAGTATAGACGTGACACATCAGTGCACATATCCTGTTCAATATTTTCCATTACTGTACCTGTGGATGTTCCTCTCCAGCAGTTTGGTCTGTTGCTGGTCATCCTGAGCCTGCTTTCTTATTTCCTCTTGTTCCTGCGGACTCTGGGCACTTAATCCGTCCATGAGCCATTTTTCTCTCAAAGATTTTTTCTATTCATAGAAAATGGAGTGCGATTCATATCAGTCATTGGTCACGGAACATACAGTAATGAAAAGGGGAGTTGGGACAAGGCAATGATGTGAAAAAATAGGTTCAAGTTGTCTAGAGTAGCCCAAGCATTTTTGTAATCCTATTTTTGCCTTTTATATATATATATATATATATATATATATATATATATATATATATATATATATATATATATATATATATATAAAAACATATAAAAGTTGCCAGCTTTCATGATTAGCACTGATACGATTAGCATATGGAAAAAGTTTGAGAAATACACATAAAACAAACACCAGATATAAATGCAGAACATTGCCTGGTCATGTAAAAAAAAACAATAAGAAAGCAATGTGGGGTCAGGTAGCATAACTTAAAATAACGTCCTGAGGTCATTGCATTGGTACAAACATTTTGAGAGCTGTGACAATAACCAATACAAAGATCAAGGCACAGCTTTTATAGATGTAATATATTTATGTACAGTAACATAGAATGATTAACCAATTGGTTCAGGATACCCCAGGGAGTAGAAATGCATGTGTAAAGGTGGGGGAAAGGCGAAGGTAAACTCTTTGATATTATTGGTGAACCGAAAGGAGGGGGCTGAGCCTCGCTCCTAGAATTACAGCAGGCCTCCAACAGTGGCAAGGAGAGCCTATGGAATGAGGGTTCAAATCTCTGCATAGCCAGGTAGGTACACTATGCATATTAATAGAGGAAATAATTATTGTAAGTATACTGTACCTTTAAATATTGAAGCTTTAATTTTTCTTCTTCTATGTCTATCCTTTTTTTCCCAATGTCCTCTTGGATTCTTCTCTTATCCTGAGAAAAAAAACATAACATACTAAATAAGGCTGTATGGAAAATGTTTTGTTTCCACTTTACATCCTGGTTGCAGTGTGCTAAGTTAAAATCTCAATCAACGAACCACAGTTAATAAACATTTTTTTTAAAAATAAAAACAACATTAGTGTGAATTATAAGATGCCCATGTAGTTAGTAAATAATGTGCTCCCACAACTACATTATGTATAATTCTGTAATATTGTTTGCTGAAAAACACAATTACGCTTAATTGTACAACATGCCACTGTGAGTCACATCAGATTTTCATGTTCATGTGTTTGGTGGTTTGTTTTAGGGTCTGCACATTTTCCATTATTTATTGCAGCTTATGAGGAAAATGGATGTCATTTTATATCACATATATTTAAATGCACTGTTAGTATAGTATAATTAATACTAGAGTTGTAATGGTATTTTCTTTGTGAGATTTTGAGGCATTTAGTTCAGTTAAAAGTAGTTTGACATAAAAAAGTGACAATAGTTGGCATGAATATCTGTGTTATTCATCAACCTGTATGAAAATACAATACTGGAACAACTGCTACACTGGAATTCAACAAAGCTGACTGGCAATAACCATACTTTATTATGAGTTAGAAAAAAAAATAGATAATAACCATAAATGCATTCATGCAGATGAAGCATAACTTTTAATTTAGTATGATTATTATTATTAAGTCAAGTATATTACATTATGTTGGCTTTCAACCATGCTCTCCTATTAATTAGTCTTAAATTAAATTCTGGCAGTAGAAATTATACATGTCTGAACAGTATGTGTGCTTTGAGAGAGTTCTGGAGGGCAACGTTGAACAAAAAACGTTTTAAAGTCATGTCTAGTCATGCCAGCACTGAAATGTCTAACACATTAGGGTAATCTAAGTAAAATGCAATAGCATCGTTTGGAGAATCAATCTGTTCGAAATCCTGCCAAGGACAATGAGAACAACTTTGAAAGTCTTTCCATGCTCTCAGAAGATGACATCACTGTACATGGAAGAAACACCCTGGAACAGCTTTGACAGAAAACAAAATCTTACTGTAGTGGATACATTTCTTAATTTCTATGATTCAAAGATACGTCGATATAGGATTGTGTTTGACAGAATGGCTTTCTTTTTTTAAATTTAATGTTAACAAGAAGTTGAATTTTCAGTCCCATATTAACATATTAACAATCTCATATAATGCAGGATGAATCATAGCTGCTGCACCCTTTGTTTTCTATTAATAATCTTTGCCTCATCTATGTAAAGCACAGTCTGAGTGGAAACTGATGCCTTCTTTTTTTAATATAAATCAATGCATCTCATGTGACAGTGGAACAGCCAGGTCAACCACCATGTTTAAATATACTTATTAGAAAATAAAAAGATTACCAGGCAAGCAGCATTTATCAGTTACATAACGTTTATATATTATTCAAACATTAACAACATATGTAATAAATAAATAATGACACTTTTGACATGTGCTGGTGACCTTCACAGTCATAAAAGGACACACTTTAACACACTTTAACACACTTTAACATTTTCTTGTGTTCCCTGGTGAACGTGTATCTGTTAACGTAACCAATGCTTACTAAAATAAACAGTGCACTTGAAAGGACTGAGAGGAAAAATAAGTTAATAATGCTATCCAAACGAATTCTAAACATACAATTAAACACAAGAGTGTTTTTTTTACAGTTCATTATTCACAGTTACATAGTTTTCACACTTCCTCTAAACATTTAAACCATGTAACTCAAACAGGGAAGACTTACTGTAATGGCTTGGAGTCGCTCCTTCAGCAGTTCTGCCTCTTCCATTCTGACACTGAAACAAAATTAGAGCTAAACTGTAAGAGCTGTAATCATCAGCAAGCAGGCTGGGTGGTAGGAAAGTATGCACACAGTACAGTATAGAATATGCCAGGCTGCAGCAGTGCTCCAGGGAAGCAAGGAGACTATGGGGCAGTTGGGCAGAGGATCAGATGAGGCTGTCTCTGGAAGACACATGTCACAGTGGGTGTGTGGAGGAGGCAGACTCAGATTTTTGGCATGACAGGCATGTTTAACTGACTTCACATGTCTGATTTAGCAAATTGTTCCAGGAGATGGATTGGCTAGTGTTAGTGCTATATTGTAAGAGTTAGCCAGTATTTGGTCAGGTGGTTTCAAATATTGTATTTTAAAGATATTGAAGTGGGGAATCATTAGAACTTTTATAAAATAGACATACATTCATGAAATATTTTCCCCCCTCTGCCATTGCAGTATGTTGCTGGATATGCCATACATACAGCGGAAGCTGTTGTACATAGGGGCTATGAACACATTTCAGATTATACACTTTCTTTGGTAAAAACAATGATTTTTTACTTTTATATGAAATGTATTTAGATTCCAGTCACGTTCATAAACGGTTTCAATGTTTTTCTCTGACTATTTCAGTGTTCTATAATTACATTTTTTTTAAATTTAAGTTCAGAGAATTGTGTTTCTTCATTTTCGTTTTAAAATTTTTGTTCTGAATTACATAAGCCACTGTTATAGTGAGAGGTCAAATTTTCTAACTTAGCACCCATCCACTGGTGGGAAAATGACCAGTAAAACTGCATAAAATTGGATTTAGGTCACCCCCCCCCACAATAAGTATAATTCCATAAACTGCAAGTATGTTTTTAATAGTAATTAGACTGTAGTCATTTATAGGTCAAGCTTATTAATCTTGGTTTGAATCTAGGTGCAGATGGCATAGACAGTGACCAGCTGTCAGCTTGCCAGCCTCAAACAACTTTCTACCAGGGTTAGATACGCTGGCAAGATGCTGGATAATCAGAGCATAAGCTCACAACAGCTGCTTCTTAATCTGAGACATTTTGGCTACTTGATTTTGATTACTTGAAAACTGAAATATCTCCTTAATAAATAAGTACAAAAGTGGAGAGATTTTTAAATGTATTTATTTTAACCAGCAGCCCTTAATACTTGTGTTTGGTCAAGGGACTGACAGTAAGTAGAAACACAACAAGTGATATATTTTCTAAACGAAACTAGCACGTACCGTTAAAAATATGCTGATAGGAAGTTCAACCCAAATTTTTTTTCGTAAAGCTTTTGTTCTTAAACCCATAGGACTACAAAACCCTTACTGGCACATGAATGCATGTTGATACAGAAAACGTATTTATTTTGCTAATGTTACACTTTCCTACAAAAAGCTACAGAACAACATTCCACATTCTGGAACACATGCTAGAACTGTAGTGGCTCTTAATAGCCTCCCTAGCATTTAAATAATGTTAATATAGTAAAGGGATACATTTATGGTACCATTTTAAATGAAGAGGGACATAATTGGTACAATGGTGTAATAGTTGTAATAGTTGTTGTGTATTTAAAAGAAAACTATACAAAATAAGTACTGTAATATGGAACAGTTAAGTGAACAAATAAAGGTTAACCATTCAGTAACTGTCAATACTAACAGTGAGAGAGCTGCACATCAACATGTATGATCCATCCTCTTCAAGAAACCCATCAGCAATTCCACAGTCTCCAATTACTGTTTCCTTGAAACATAAACCTGTTATAACTGCAGACAATAGGTCCCCAGACCCCTTAACAGTTAGTGTTAGTGTTTCTATTGTAATTTATCATGAATTAATATATGAGATGATATTGAATTCATATGAATTAAAAATGTCCTTGCTAATAACTGGAATCAACATTTTTAATTTTTTTTTTTTTTTGGATTCATGGAATGCTCATATCTAAAGATATTGGTAACAATAAAGGGGTGAAGTCTTAATGAAAGTGTTTGTATACTGTAGTTTCCTCGAGAATGCATTAATACCACTTTTTATTTGATTCCCAGTGCCAAGACAAACAGTCTTAACTTGTTTAAAAAATGCTGCAGCTATATGTGTTCTGACTCACTCCAATAAAGCTCGCCGGCTGTATCACCCCTATTTATCTGCTCTGACCTTAGAAACTAAGAATGCACTTTATTAGTTATGCTGGTCACACAGCCTTTAAATGAGGTCAGTAGAAGCTGAACTACTTGACAACCCCTAAATACCGAGGTGGCAGAGCTATCAACCATCATGCGCCTCAGCTGTAAAATACTCTGCCCAGGCACTTCGGAAGCAATGGTATTCACATCGTAACCCCAAGACCAAGACTAAGACCAAGAATGCAAAACAGTCAAAATTACCAAACCCAACCAGGATTGCCCTGTTTTTTATTTATCCAACTGCTGGACTCTTTTTAAATCACTGTATTGAAAATGAAACATACAGTAATATTCACTTCTCATTGCTAACACTTGAAAACTGATCAAAAAGCATGGTACCATGGAGCTGCATGTGTAATGTACTGCACACAATAGTAGGATTACATTTACAGAAGCCCCAAGACTTCTTTATTGATGTATGGCTTTAGGTAAGCTGCGCTGCTATATGTAAGGTGCTATATAAGCTCACATTGTATTGTTTTGTATTAAAGATCGATGGGGTCCAAAATAGAAATAGAGAATAGTGCATTGTGTAGTGTGATATGAGAACTGAATGTCCACCAGAGAGGTGGGATGCCATAGAATGCCAAGGGTGGGCATTAAATTCTCATTTATCACACACTACCCCATGCAGTATTTTTTATAATCTCAAACAACCCCATGCAGTAATTTTATAATTGAAGCGAGCGAGAGAAAACAGCAACTATTTGAGGTATGGTTGGAATTCCTGTCAGTTTGTCAGCTTGCGCTGGGGTCACACTCTGTTGCTGGGGTCGCACTCTGTTGCTGGGGTCACACTCTGTTGTTGGGGTGGCACTCTGTTGCTGGCATCGCACTCTGTTGCTGGCGACGCACTCTGTTGCTGGGGCCACACTCTGTTGCTAGGGTCACACTCTGTTGTTGGGGCCACACTCTTTTGTTGGCATCGCACTCTGTTGCTGGGGTCGCACTCTGTTGCTGGCGTCGCACTCTGTTGCTGGGGTCGCACTCTGTTGCTGGGGTGGAACTCTGTTGCTGGCGTCACACTCTGTTGCTGGCATTGCACTCTGTTGCTGGGGTCGCTCTCTGTTGCTGGGGTCACACTTTGTTGCTGGCATCGCACTCTGTTGCTGGTGTCGCACTCTGTTGCTGGGGTCGCACTCTGTTGCTGGGGTCACACTCTGTTGCTGGGGTCACACTCTGTTGCTGGCGTCGCACTATGTTGCTGGGGTCACACTCTGTTGCTGGGGTCACACTCTGTTGCTAGCGTCACACTCTGTTGCTGGGGTCACACTCTGTTACTGGGGTCGCACTCTGTTGCTGGGGTCGCACTCTGTTGCTGGGGTCACACTCTGTTGCTGGCGTCGCACTCTGTTGCTGGGGTCACACTCTGTTGCTGGGGTCACACTCTGTTGCTGGGGTGGAACTCTGTTGCTGGGGTGGAACTCTGTTGCTGGGGTGGAACTCTGTTGCTGGTGTTAATGAGCGCAGAAGGTTATTACGGGAAACATCAAATGGATGAGCCCATTGAAAAAAATGCTCACCAGTTATTATATCTTAGTATTAAAATGCAAGAAGGCTCCAGAAATAACCACTCTCCATCTGTTCTTTTACAATAATGAATCTAAAAATAACACACTTCTGTGCCCCCAGACAAGTGCCTCAGAGACCCTGAAAGAATGCCTGTTAGAGACTTTATAGCTTTGAGGATGATTATTGAGGATTTACAAGAGGTGTTGTTTAGATATCTTTAAACTCAGTGCAATACAGGACTTTATTCAGATAAGAACAAGTCTTTATAAAAACTGTTGGTAATCTACATGGCAGAATGTTTCATCCAATAGTATCCATCCATAACATGTTTTTACCAGTAGGATTGTAGCAGAAAAGTAGCCAAAGAGTTTTAATCTACTAACTGATGATATTTTTGTTGAAACTTTGGTTTCAATAGAGTGTCACCAGACCACAGCTTTTTAAATGTAGATAAAATGTACAAAATGTAACTGGAGGACCAAGATCAGAAATGGTCCAGTGGAACAAATATACACTATAGAATAGTAATCTACATTATGCAGTTTTCTTTTAAATTTGCAATTATCTGTATGCTGTACAGTATGTGGGGCTGGTGTTTAAAAAAAAAAAACAGAGGTAACAAATGTAAAAACTACTGCCAGTACCAGCATATTGACACCTGATTCCACAACCATTACAATAAATAATCACTAAATAGCTACTGACAAGAGGTCTGAATCTGAATATCAATCAAAATAAATATAGTCTGTGATGTGTTTGCTGACATATGACAGACATTTCTGCCTATTAAAAACCACAAACTTCTGTGGACTACAGAAAGTTATCTTACAGTACATGTTAGAACCTGCTTTTCTTATTCCATACATTCTCCAAATATATCTCCTGTGCTGAAACTAAGTGTCGCCCCAAAGTAATTATCAGCGACCCTATACACAATGTAAAGGTTCCAGTGGGATGCATGTTCTGTGTAATCTGCCTTTTCTAATCTAATCACCAAAAGCTTAGGCAGTAAATCTCTGTGGCATCTGCTTCTACTATAGTAACTGGACAAATATTAACATTGTATTGTGAGCTGTAAAAGAGTCTTCTGCTTTGTTCCAACATGTCTTGTTAAACACCTATAAATTTCAAGGTGGTTTCCGACTTAGCTTGTATTAGAATAGTTAGACTGAAGAAAATTATATCTACAGGTCTTATTGTACACAAAGTCAATGACAAAAGTAAATACATAAAACACCTCTAGCTTCAAAAAATCATACATTTTAATGTAAAACCTAGAGAAGGCGAGTAGACAAATGTTTTGTTTGGCCTTCATCAGTGTTATAATTAATTTTATAACAATGAATAGGATTCTTATCAGAGAATTTATATGCAGGTATATGAACCACTGGCCTCCCTCGCGTCTGTTGGCACAAGAAGTATTAAAGACCCCCTGCGGTTAGATGTAATAGCTGAAGTAGCATCAAGATTACAAGCATTAAAAGATTATCAGATATTTTCTTTTAACCTACTATTTTTAAATAACAATAAAAAATAACTTTTTAAGAACTAGTTATTAAACATTATTGTTCACAGAACTCCAGTTCAGAACTTCTGTAGAGTACAGTGCACAGCACCAAATGTAACTCAGAAAGAACTTACAGAGAAACAGATAAATACTGTTCAATGATTAAACAACCAAGAGACAATCTAAATATAAGGTACATAATTATATACGTATTTTTTTAAATACACAGAAAATAAAACACTTACCTTGTTTGTGAAATTTCGTAGAAACTGTTGACAACAGGAAGCTGAGTTCACGTAACTGTGCGTAGCAGTGCTTGGGATGAGCCCTGCATAGCTTAGCTCTGAACACAAGTGTGGCAGTTCAGGTAGGCTCAAGGTTTAGATTGGGATTTCCAGTAGCCGGCAGTCTGTGCTCTCACCAATGAAAACTGCCTGTCAACATCTCAGTGCAAAGCAGAACTTCTTTTCCAATAAAGAAAGTTGTAACTTGGCTGTGTCTTCCTGTTGTCTACACAGCTGTCTCTCACTGACTGACATGCACAGGCATAGGCACGGAATTAGTACATTACTTTTCTCCCAAATTAGCTTCAAAAGCTTTGCCATTACGTCAAGCAGCTTAATTCCTCAAACCGCCAGCAATTTGCTTAGAATGCCGCCACACCAACTATTGCAATTCCTTTCGTTTTAAAGTTTCTCCCTCATGTAGTACTATATTTAATTTGTTTTCAAAACTAATGCAATAATCACTATGGTTTTCAGAAACTCCAATTAAAATAAGACTGAAAATTGAATATTTCACTAATTTGTCAGATCAATATTATTATGTTTTGTGCATTTATAGTAGTGTATAGTGCTTTATTGTGTATAGAACAGTTTAATGTGTGGCAAAAGAATATATGACTGCCATTGGTGAGTAAAAGAAAACATACCGTTTTTTAAATGAAGTTGGAAACTTTATTTATCTTGTTTGGCATGAAAGTTTAGTGCGTAACCTAGCAATACCAGATAAATAAGATTTGAATAAAAAGATTGATTTAGCCTACATTTCAGTATATACATTGCAACTCTTCTTCTTATTAGATGAATCTCAGTGATGGAATTTGCAATACACAAAGTTGTTTGTATATATGTTCTTATAAGTGCATACATCCTGATTCTGACCTATTTTAGTGCAATTGTCTACATAGATTTCAATACTATTAAGTAACATGCATCCATATTTTGTTCCTGGCAGTATCCAGAGTCATTTATTAAATGGTCTTAATTTCCTTGGCAGGGACATTATAAATAATAAACATATTATTGACCTTGACATTAAGTGAGTTACCTGAATAAATGTAATGTACTGGTTTAAGCACTCAAAAAATGACACGCCAGATTGTAAATACAGTACCTTCTACTGCAGTCTCTTAACAAGTTGTAGCAGGGTGATTGGCCTGCACATTGGGAAATTAGTGTTGGTGTGACTTGTATGGGGAAATGGGTTTATTGTATGTATTTTGGAATTGTTTTGTTTGTTTGATTAATTGTTTGTTTACAGACAGGCACTCGATTGAGACTTGCTGCCTGCTAGGCTTGGTTGAGAGGAAGGGCAGCGAGTGATTGGCTGTGCCAGTCCTCAATCAGCAGGTGGGTGGGTCTTGACTGAGTGTCCGTCATCTTAAAAACATCCGGTGGGGATCGCTCTGGGCGGCTGCAACGCC
Source organism: Acipenser oxyrinchus oxyrinchus (assembly GCA_030684275.1). Taxonomy (NCBI): domain Eukaryota; kingdom Metazoa; phylum Chordata; class Actinopteri; order Acipenseriformes; family Acipenseridae; genus Acipenser; species Acipenser oxyrinchus. The sequence continues at coordinate 11,130,266 of CM060258.1, read as the reverse complement.
ACGCTACACAGAGGGGCGCTGTGTACACTCTGCAGGAACTACAGCTACGCAACCCTGAAACTGCAACATGGTACTTGTGAAGGCAATGCCCAGCCAAGGCCGTATGAAGAAGCAGGAGTCGTTGTAAGAATACCGGCTCATAAGTAGGTTACTATAGGGGATATTGATCCCAAGTAATATATAGCGAGGGTTACATAGTGTAGCAGGTTCCTGGAGCGGGATGCCTCTTTAAGTAAGGCTAGCGCTCGCCCTGTGTGACACCTTTTATTTGTAGTTGTGTTTTATTTTGCCTTTTGTACAGCCTGCTGTATGTGTCCTCTGTGCACTATCATTGTTGGTAGCGTCACATGACCCGTTTGTTTGCTTTCGTTCTTTTGTGTTAATAAACCTTGCGTGCCTGTGGGGCGTGACAAACACACCTGTCAACAATCCCATATTCACCGGGAGTCTCCCGTATTTTGGACCCTTCTCCCGGACATCACCCAGGACAGATTTTCTCCCTTATTCTACTGTTAAACCCCCTTATGTCAGCAAACTAATGTCTAAAAAATTCATGGCTGGTGTGTGCGTACTGCAATCCCCAGCTGTACATAGCAGGGTTTAGGACCCAGGTGAGTCCTGTGGCAGGCATGCATTCAGTGCGCGAGGCAAGTTCACATACTTAGCCATGCACCTACACCCTCCCCACCAACTATTTTCAAAAGTTGACAGGTATGAGATTTCAGTTTACAAAAGCTACAGTATTTTGAAAACTCAATGTTGACAGGTATGCACCAATCCTTCGTGTCTCTCCACGGCATACCCACACAAGTGACAGGACACCCTGTCACACAAGTGTGTTGTATTATCTGTATTATTATTTATTTTATTTAGCAGACGCCCTTATCCAGGGCGACTTACAATTGTTACAAGATATCACATTATTTTTACATACAATTACCCATTTATACAGTTGGGTTTTTACTGGAGCAATCTAGGTAAAGTACCTTGCTCAAGAGTACAGCAGCAGTGTCCCCCACCGGGGATTGAACCAACAACCCTCCGGTCAAGAGTCCAGAGCCCTAACCACTACTCCACACTGCTATATATTTTACACCAAAGAGCAGAACGGGTGTGTATACTTTTTTCTCCTGCTCTCAGTATTTCACATTAATTTAGCAACAGAGCAGGATTAATAAGGAGAGTTGCCAGGCACTTAGATTTTCTATATAGTTCTCAAATGGGCAGTTTTAATAGAAAGACATGTTATAGCAACATGTTATGTTGTAAGTTATTTAGTTATATTTAAAAACATGGTATCTTGTAAGCTAAAGTTCTCTGTTTGCTTGTCATATTCAGGAAGTACCGTATTCCTTTGAATTTAAGACGCCCTTGAACTTAAGATGCAAATCAAATTTCCCACCCTGAATTTGAGGAAAAAATATAACATCAAATAAATACGCATTTACAAAGATACAACCTCAATTACGCACATGTAAGCAGTTTGCAGCCGACTGATATCACACAGAGCATTAGAGTTATGTCTTGCTTCTCATTTCCAGTCGTGATTACTCACACCTGTTTTTCTCCCAATTTGTGAACTGTGGTATTGCTTGGCATGTCGAAAAATACAGGGGTCTGATCAGCATTTCTGATCTGTCCAAGCTGGTACTTAGAAACGCTGAAATTGTAAAAGCTTCTCTTTGAATTCCTCAGGAAGCTAATGACGCTTCTTTGAAAATGGCTGCCGGTATGTCATGGATGATTCGAGATTGGGCTGTAACGTTTTTGTTCGTCTTTTCTCGGCAGTCAGTCACGTTGCTGTTTGTGTACTCAGGTAGTCACGTCTTTTGTTGGTGAATTTAATACACACATTACTACTGTACTCGAATTTAAAATGCAGGCTATTTTTGAGATGCAAAACATTTTTCAAAAAGTGCGTCTTAAATTCGAAGGAATACGGTATGTTGCTGCTTCATTTCCTAGGTCATTTGACATCAGCAGAGTGTCAAATCATGCCATTGGCTGCAAAGCATGCTAAGGGACAAAGCTGGTTGGTTAAAGAAAGCTTTGAAGGGGTGGGGACAATTTCACTCTCCAGGACAAGAATAACTGAAAGCAAGGCTCGCAAACAGAGATCTCTTAACTTAATATAATACAAGGTATCACATTTTAAAATGAAAATTGCACATTTGAGACCAACAATGGATGTTTATAACTGAGATGTATGGAATTATTTTCTTTGCTATAACCAGACATTAAAACCAAACTGCTTTGGTCTTCCTTTCGTTCAAGACAGCCACCTGTCTGAGGATGTACTTAGTGATTTGCACAGGTGTACTGCCACAGATATTGACTAATTCTAAAACCTGCCAGGATTAACTGTTTTGTCCAGGCTCTTCCACAGCAATCTACCACACTGTACCAGACTTTCATGCAAATGAAATAAGCATTCTGATTGTCAATACACCCACAGCCTTCCTCTCTGTGCTCCTCTCTCACAGATTGCCTGAAGCAGGTAGAAAAGTATCCATGGAAACGATTTGAAACTCTCTCAAGGTTTCGTTCTGAGCCCTCCAGCATCTCTTTCAACAAAAAAATACTGAATCACCTGTCCTTGGCTCTGTTTTTAGTTATAAAGAAAAATGAAAAATTATATATATATATATATATATATATATATATATATTTTAAATGTCCTTTTCAGGATTTGTTTAAAAGCATTTGGCCGTGACCCAAAGAAAATAAGTTGGCGTGCTGAATCACTGTCTTACAGAGAAGCCCAGCAAGACTTATATAGGAGGTTCAGGAGCTACTTGTTTTATTGTCACAGTATTGAAACAAATGTAGACATGGCTGAATTATTTATTTGCATGCACGTTATTTATATCTTCTGAATCCAGGACACTGTTTCCCAGAAAGACAGGATTATATAAATTACACTGAACAATTCCCCCTCCAGTAAAATGCAATAGTAATCTTTGCCAAAATAGAGGATTGTGACCAGTTTGTGAACATGTTTTATTTTATTTTTGAAGATATTTACTGTATTCCTTACTGTGTTATATAAGAGCAATGTGTTATATACAGTACAAGGTGTGCAGTGTGCTCATGTTACTGTAGTCTATGTAAGTGTGGTTAGTATACACAAGGTACACAGTTTGCTAGGGAGGTTTTACTATACATTAGTGCTTGTTAGATTAATTACAGTAATGATAGAATCTACAAGCGAGGTATAAAATATACTACTTGAAGAAATTGATGACAATTGCTTTTCTAGTCTCTGTTTCCCTTTGAGCATTCTGTCTGGCAGACCCTCAAATGAGCTCACCAGTACAGAATGCTCAGTCAGACTGCTGCTCATACAAAAATACTTCCACAAATCAGACTAGGGACAGGTTGCAGAAAGCAGTCAAATGTCTGGCATTCCTGCTCTGTGGTCATATTGTTCTTAGTGAGTTAAAAATACAAGCCTCACAAGGTGTTACATTCTCCCCTTTACTCTAATTATTGACATCCTCTTATTTTTTTCTGTTGCTGCATCATCTGCAGCTGTTAATTACTGTACAGCATATACCCACAGTGATAATTAAAATCTAGGAGTAAATTGGCAAATGTGAATAATATTTCAAATACATTGTCTTCATGGAAAAAATAAATATGTTGAATAAATCCTGTTGTACATGTTAAAGCTTCACCCAATTAACAGCTTTTTTTAAAAATTTTTAATATCTTTTTCTGTATTTTGTTAACCTAAATCAATTATTTAATTTTTTGTGTTTTAAATTGTTTTACACATATATACATACATTTCTCTTTAGAATTAACATTGACTTCCTAGTGATCAATCAAGTTATTCTTTTCCAGATCTGGAATGAATCCAATTTGGTCTCCCACTTGTGTGAAGTAACCTCTTAGTCATATTGCAACAGCAAGCCAACACCACACTTGATTTACAGCTACGGTACGACCAGGTGCAACATTGGAAGTGCATAATGTTTAAGTAAGGTGAACCGGTTTAAAATATCATGCTGTCACGTTGCTCTTAAATTGTGAGCAGTACTAATTTGGAATCTTTATTTAAAATTGTATGTAACTTGCAACTACACCTAATTTCACCATCTAATAAATTCTGCTTTGTTTTTAAATGATAGAACTGTATGATTCTAATAAAGTCCCATTGTAAAGAACTTGGCCCAGTTGCCCAACCTGCAACCACCTTGCTTACCATCCTGACATAGTCCTCCTGCTTCTTGCTGTAGCTGTTCAAGAGTTCAAGTCACATGCAGGGTAAATGTCTAACAGTTGTTTAACAGTTTAGGAGGGCAGCTTTAACAAATGACTGATTTAACATTTTGATAAATTAAATTCACTATTCAAGACTGTTGTCGAGTTGTTCCTTAACAACAAGCTTTTATGTAAAAATGTAAAGACTTTATAAATCACAAGTTAAAGCTTTGGGAATTGGGCCCAGAATATAATTAGGAGATTAAATTATATAATTAGGGCTATTGATTTATTTATTCTAACTTTTAAAATATTCAAGACTGTTATGAAATATGGGGAACACCATATCAGGCTGTTTGTTTGAGATATTTGAACTGCATAACAAATTGTTATAATGCCAGATTTAAATCAAGTGCTGTTCTGTCAGGGAGTTCATCTTAAAATACATGCATTTAATTTAAACGCCTGTAGCGCTACCTAAAATGTATGGGCCATCTTAACTAACATATGATACGGCTTTAAAAACACTCAACTTGTTCATCGGTCCTGCTGTCTATCTTCTCTTTAGAAAGTAGAATTATTTAATCATAACATATACAGTTGAATTATCAACATGGTTGCTGTGGACACACTTTCTTTGCAGAAACACCAGATACATCTGTGATTTAGTAACACAAATGCTGAAAGGTTCAAGAGCCCCTCAGCCGCGTTAGCCTTTTGTTTTTAGTAGACCCACTACAAATAGATATGTCAAATGACTGCAGTGTCAATGAACCATGAACAAACAAACAACAACAAAAGAAATTCCATGGTGCCTGTACAGTAGCAAGCTTATACTGGAGTTTCAGTCCTGATAAGCAGTTCTGTGTTGTTTTTTTTTTTTGTTTGTTTTTGGTTAATGAATCATGTGTAGAACTGGCAATGGAAACATAGAAAGAAACATTATAAACTGGAGTAAAGTCGATTACCTTTAAAACTGTTGGATTGCTGTACTGGTATGTACTGGAAGTGTAAATGGTACATTTTTTCCACATTACACATTGCTTTTTTTCTGTTATTATTTTAATACAACCCCCCACTATTTGGCTCATGAAAACATGTTTCTCACTTGTTTAGAGTAATCTCCGCGAGCAGAGCACAAAGCTGTAATTAAGCTGTAATTAAGTGCTGAATACATCATCAGTTAACACACTGTCTACAGTGGCTCATGGTTCTATTTAAAAGCCCTGCAATTCGACAGGGAGTGCATTTCCAAAATAACAAGAGAGTGTGAATAACACACCTCTCAGATAGTTTGTGACTGTTTCTTCTAACCACACTGACAGAACTCAAAAATCCCATCCGTTTTATTGAACACAAACACATACATTTCTTATGAAATTCACTCTGAGCCTGGATGTCCCACCCATAGGATCAGTGAGTTTGAAGCAGTGTTATTGTGTGTTTTCAGAGCAACAGAAATCTTTACTGTATAACCTGTTAACCAGGATTTGTTTTCTGAAGTTAAGAACAAACTGAAAATTATTATTTTTGCATGTACATGCATAATAATAATAATAATAATAATAATAATAATAATAATAATAATAAAGCAAACACACAGGGGGTTTAAGTACAAACTACTAAAAGTTACCACTTGAGGGCAGCAGATCCCCATTAACACTCATCACCAATTCTAATTAGCAGTTTTGCATAATGTATCAAGGCACATTGAAATGGAAAATCACAACCTACAGCTTTATAGAATTTTTACCTGTGTGAGATCCTTAATCTTCAGACACATTTACACAATATACTGTCCACTGTAACTACTGTTCGGACAGTATTCATATGATACTTCTTGAAGGGTACCGACATATATTATCGATTTATTTGTGTCTCATACTGAACCATTGGTTTCAGTGCCTTTCCTTCTACAGTTGGAAAATGAATGCTTAACTAAAGTCAATACAGTGTGTGGGAAATTCCTTAGAAAGACACATTGACCTTCAAAAAATACATTTTTACACAGTCCCCCTTTTAAAAGTCGTCCTGCTCTATGACACAGCCCACTCCAAGAGAACGTGTCGGGTTATCACTTCGCCAGAGCACTGGTAGATTAAGTGATGCTCCCTCAGGTTTTCCGCTCTGTGTGCAGGCAAGGGTAGATCATAAATTCCATGGGGTCACAGCCTGGTTGGGGAAACATTTGTCAGGATAATGTAAAACACCACTTGATCAGGCTATAGGAATGTGACTGTTATTAACTCTGCAATAAAACAGCTTGAAATACTGTCCCTGTTCAAAACAAGTACCGGTACTACCCCTGACTTTGAAATGAAACTGAAGTCGCTTAATCCTCTAGGTACATTTAACTCTTGAGTGCACCGTGCTGTTTTAATAATAGAAGATGATCAAACAGTGTAGAATACACTTCAATATGCAGTCAAAGTATATTTTTTGTACTGTATATTTAAAAAAAAATACAAATATCACCCACATTAATATATGATATGTATGTATATATGTAGCTGAAAAAACATTTAAGATCGTCTTCAGGTTAAAGAATTCCTGGTTTGTTGCTTTTTTAAAATCAGTAGTATAGCTTTTGATATTAGCAGGTATATTTATATTTGTACTGATCTGTATAACCTTATAGAGAAGCACTTGTCTTTTCTTAATTATTCATTTCTGGAGTTGTTAATGTAAAAATGAACATGAATCTAGGCTTAGTGATAGGACAGATATTATCAAGTAGTGGCACAATAAATTGGGCTGTTGAAAAGCACTACAGAGTAAATGGTTGAGAGATCAGAGATTTAATGCTGTTGTCATGGCAGCAGATGAAGAGGTTAAACATGCTAGGCCCAAAAAAAGTAGTGCAACCACCCCCCTCCTTTGTCTGTTTTTGGTTTCTCAAGAAAAGAAACAGTCAAAGATTATAGAACATTACATAATACATGGAAAAAGATTGAAATGGATGTGTGGGTGGCTGTGTGGGAAGGAGAGCATTTTTTATGTAATATTCTGTTGTTTCTTTCTTTCCTTTACGTAGCACTTAAAAAAAATCTACATAGCAAGATTCCAGGAGAGATCTGAACCCATATGTACCAAGTGATGAACGGGAAGGGGGGGTAACAAAACACAGTAAACTACAAATAATGTCTACCTCTCGATCATATTTAAATACATTTCAATTGTGGTTAACACATTCTTAATATATGACAGTTGCTAAGGATACGGTCTGCTGTTTATTACAGCTATAGTTATTATTCTTTGCTGCAGTGAAGACATAGTATTTCATTGTTAGCTCGATCACTGTGCAGTATGCAGTTGTCAAGCGCTAATAATAATGATATGCTTCATTTTGTGTTTTGTATTAAAAGAAATCTAATGTATTTGTTCACTCTGGTCATTTGGTAAATCAGTGGTTGGAAGCCCTGCAAAGAGTTCTTTGTGTTTGTGGGCGTCCTGCATTCCTACACTGTGACATAAACTTTCATTTACTCTCGATGGCATGCAGTAATAAAAGATGAGCGCTACCTTGTCTGTCATGCATTGGATCAGGCCTGGGTTTACAGCACCTACATGGGAGAACAGGAGCATAAAGGGTATAAGGACTTTTTTATTTTATTGTGTTACATGTAATTTAAAAGTTTAAAAAAGTGGTCAAAATGTAAAAAAAAAAAATAATTAAAACAATACACACACCTTACGTAAACAGTTGTAGCAACTCATGAGTACATGTAACACAATAAAATAAAAAGGTCTATGTACCCTTTAACTCACAGTCAGTCAATAAATCTGGCTAAAGCTGAAATGTGTTTTTCAATAACATTATCATAAAGCTAAGTTTAATAAAACGGAATATGATACGAGATAGCTATTCTGTTAATTCATTTTATACTTAAATGATAGATTTGAGATTTACCCCACCTTAACCCCTGTGTATCAGGTTCCCCATCGCTTTACTGGTAAAATGGTAATTATAATGTCATTAAACAATGACATTTGTGAAGCTCTTAATGTTTTTTGCTTTTTTTTGTTCATAATGTTTTTCACATAACTTTCTGACACGCAGAGTAATTTAAATTTGAAAACCTCAACCCGTCAAAATGACTTCTGCGGCTAATGTTAAGGGGTATACCTGAATAAAATATTGTAACAACCCCTGGTCTTGAGGCGCAAAGCAGGAGACAGAGACGGGATTCAGGCGCTAACAAAACTACTTTATTAATTACACAGGGTCCGTGTTTGGGTCAGGACCACACAACAAAAACAATAAATCCTTCCTCCTGTCTCTATCCTAAAAACTCACTCACTTTATCACTCGCTCTATTCGAGTAACCCACCCCAGTGTATAGTACAAGCATGCTAAAATATTGTACCCTGTAATCTCCTGCACCAATATATTTCACCAGCAGATGGCTCTGTACCAATCCTCCTAGAATCTCAATGGGAATTCTGCTCTGGGCCTGTTTTCAAAGGGTCCTGACTAAACTGCAGAAATGGCAAAAAAACAGCATCCTCTTTACAGTTACAGGCATACATTAATCTTATACCAACCCAAATTGGTTACTGTGAGAGTTATTCAGCAGACCCAACAAGAAAATTCTAGAAATAACCAGATAACCCAAGTTCTAACCTATTTATTATTATTTATTTCTTAGCAGACACCCTTATCCAGGGTGACTTACAATTGTTACAAGATATCACATTATTGTTACATACAATTACCCATTTAAACAGTTGGGTTGTTACTGGAGCAATCTAGGTAAAGTATCTTGCTCAAAGGTCCAGCAGCTGTGTCCTCCACCTAGGATTGAACCCACAACTCTCCGGTGAAGAGTCCAAAGCCCTAACCACTACTCCACACTGCTGCCCTATTACATGTTAATATTTATAATATTAACATGTAATGTTCTTACTATCCCAGAACAACAAAGCTGCTATCGATAAAAAAAGGGTTGTTTTACAGGTCATGGCATTTGGTTTTAAAATAAATAAAAGTACTCCTATTTCATGTTGGATGTAAAAAAAAAAAAAAAAAGTTTGTTATTGTGTGCTTAATAATTAGGCATACAAAATGTCAACTCTTAGGAGCCAAAGATAAAAGATGTAACTACCTTTATTAAAATGTTATTTACAATATCTCTACAACGTATGAATACGGATCTATGATTATTGATTCAATGAAAATGTGATTTACTCTCATCAATGTGTAGAACATTTAAATACCTTATACAACTGCAAGGTTTATTGAAGTTTGAATTTAAAACATACATGACACTTCCTTTTAAAACAGATTATATTAAATACACACAAATCATGAACAATGGTATTAATATTACTTTAAACTATTTTAAACATGCATTTCTGTTTTAAAACGTTGAAACCATCTTGTTCTAGCCTCCAGCAACAGAATCATCCATTTCCATTTTATGTTAACCTAGAGAATTCTGAATTCACAGACCCACAAAAACTTTCATTTTTTATAACCTGCACAAGGATGCCTATAGCTAATTCCAAGCATCTGAGTGTCAAACTGCACATACAGGCTTCATCCACTAAATAGTGATAAATAGTAATATATTATCATTTCATAGATCAACTCATGTTCTAAGAATAAATAAACATGGTGTACATTCTCGCCACCAGATGGCATTAAATCACTGCTCAATGCAAATGAACACAGATGCTGTATTGTGTAATAGCTGTCAGTGTCTCAGTGATGAGAGGGTGGAATGGAAGGAATCAGGTACACAAGTGTACATACTGTACTCTTATAGGCACAGGCCATTCCAGCTAGCCTGCCGGTCATAAACTAAATATGTGTTAATGGCTAATGGGCCAGCTGCACATATTAGTCCCTCAATCAAGGTCATACGGTCAAGTTACTGTCAGAATAATGTCACCCATATTATCAATATGTTTATGAAAGAAATGAACAATTTTTATATTTGCACATTAAGACAGATAAATGGTTCATTGAGTGTTGGAACCCTCAGGGTCTCTATACTTTGATATTCACCATATCATTGTAATTGTAACTCAAATGCAGCTTATGGACACTTAAAAAAATAAAATCACGTAACTTGACACCACTGGGCATTCATGGTTACATTTTCAAGCTGTGTATGTTCATAGGAATACACTAATCTTACAAAAGGTTGTATTCTTCTTTATGGGAGTGATTGCATAACTCCACTTGAGTTTCTGTCAACAACCAGAGAGCAAATAAAAAAAGCTCTGCCAGTCATGCTGAATAGATTTCATACCACTTTGTGCTGCATTCAGTTCTGCTTCATGTATTGAATTAGAATGAGCTTTTATGGCGCTTATTACAGTCCAGCCAGCCATCATATTAGTGTAGTTTTCTCATTGCCCTTTCATGACAAACATGCTGTTTGGAGTTCTTGACATTTAGAACATTGGAAAAGATGATACATACGTATCTCTTACAATGGTCCCGAGGAATCTGGGAAATACATGCACCATGCAATCTTAGAAACCCACAAAACCCACATAGAGACTTGTAGATTATGAGGGTCTGGTATGTAAAATACTTGTTCAAAGTTGCCCTGCAAACAAGGAATTGTAGTTGTCAATCTAAAACCAGAATCATCTTGAACTAACACGAAAATACACACAAATGAATTGTTCCTATGATAACTTTGATACTAATAGGATTATTTACATAAAGACTGTGAAAAGAGCAGTTTGTAATCCTGCACTGACGTTGGCTGGTTTAAGCCTGTGGACAGCTGTTTTTTTACAATGCATTTGTGCTATCAGCAGGCCTGCAAACTGCCCCTGGTGTTATTCTACATACTGATTGTTCTGCCTGCAATCATCATTTACTTACTAAAGATAATTAGAAAAGATGGACATTAGGCTTGTAACAAATCCCATTTATTACACTAAAGTATAATGAGAGAAAGAAAATGCTGTCTGACTGTAAAGTTTTAATTAGGTGATATTTCCCAATGGATGTGTATAGTTAAATGCATTCATCCATACACTCATATACTTTAAGATCCAATGAGATACAACAACATGGCAATTGTTTTTTATTATGTAATTATGTTATGCAGCAAAAGATATTTTTGATACATACCAAAAAGTTATTTTGTATTACATCATCAAAGCTGTTTCATTTAATACCAGTTTAAAGGCTATACCATTTGAACTTGATAACATTTTTAGCCGTTCAAAATTGAATGGCAGCAGTTGGCTTACACGTAGGTCAGGGCCAAGAGGTACATAATGAATCTACATCAAAGGGCTGTTATTATGCTTAGAAATAACACACATCAACCCCACCCCAATATGTCTGCTAAATAATTTAATAATAATAAGACAAGTTAAGTTGTCCTCACAAGGTGCTATATCTTCTCTTGCGGATTTGCCTGCCATGGAAAGTGTGACACTGTCACTGCTGTTCCTGATGGTTATTTTTAGTAAACAATTTACAGTAAGTTTCCAGTGCTATTTTATGTAGTCCTATATGTACAATATCTTAAAAACTTAAATACTGATAAACTTTACATTGTCATTATGTTCAAGCTATTCCCCCATCAGCCCAGCCTTTCTGAACTCACCACTCATTCCATATTTTTGTGAAATTTTATTACTAGTAAGTGACAGTCTTAAGATATATGCTTTCTGTCATTTCTAACCACTTAGATGAAAAATGTATGCACCAAATTAAAAATTGTGGGATGAAACTGGTATATAGCTATAGAGTAATACAGTAATTGAGGTGGTTTATTTACCTTTAAAATTCTGTGATAAAAAATAAGGTCCAGCTCGGGACACATAACTGGAGTCGCAGTCAAGTACAATATGGTAAAGCCTTGAGTGATTGGCACTACTGCTTAAATTCGACATGCTTTGTATGTGGTTAGAACTCTGGAAGAGGTGGCAGCTGCTCTTAGACACTCATATGTTTTCTGGGGTGGTTTCCATGGTGATTATTTACATAGTGTAACACAGAGTGGATGTTCAGCAATGCCATTCTAAAACTGGCAACTATTTTCTACATACAGAAATTCAAGAGATTACACAGCACCTGTTTTAATATAATAATAATAATAATAATAATAATAATAATAATAATAATAATAATAATAATAATAATAATAATAATAATAATAATAATAATAAACCTTATGATATTAAAAAAGGAAACAAAAATAGAAGTAGAAGGCATTGTTTGTGATCTTCTTTGTCTCAACAATAAACCGCTGCTATTCCTGTAAGAAATACGAGTAATGCAAATTATTAGTTCCGGTTGTTCGTTTGTTTTATTGTCATATACGATATCAGTGCTAACAAGAAACGATTTATTTTCTTTGAAAGGCGCTTATGCATGTGTACCCTTTCAACAATACTCAGATAAGACAGCTGTCAGTATCCAAATGTGATCTGACAGTTTGTAGCTCTGAAAGGTCAGTCTCTGACAGTATGCATTCAGTTTCCTTATTGCAAACTGAGATGTGTATCAGGTGCTGTACAAGATAAGCATAGCTGTTTTTCTGAATGTCCTGTGATTCAGATAATATTGACCTTCACACAATGTTGTTGTTACTATATTTGGGTAGTCAACAAAATGAGAAAATTGCCTGAAATGACCATCACATGCAGTGGGCTAGAGAAATATCATTGACATATATTTTCAAATTAAGAATTTTATGATAAACTACAATAGATAATATAACTATACTAATTATAATTGAAATAATTACACCATTTCCAGTAGCACTTTAATTTTACTTCACTATAATTACACTGTAATAATACAGTGATTACACATATGATTGCGTAATTGCAACAATATGCTTAATTACAAAATGTAATAAGGTTGCCAGTTGCTATCAACTACTGTATAATTACATTGTATTTGCATACATGGTATTGAATTTAAAATATATTTACTATGTAACTACATGTGTAATTAGAGTGCCGTTGAGGAAATGTGGGAAACGTGGTAGACTTGGAAGTAAAACCTATAGAAATTCCACAGGACCTGCATGTTTAAAACCATTTGCTGTGGAGTGAGGTTTGCAAGGAATTAATCCTTGTTTCTTTTTTTAATACATTATTAAACAGTTTTATCTAATATTTTCAAGTCAATTATAAGGCCTCTGGAAAACAAGATTGACACAGCAGGGTAGAAAAGCAAATCACCCAATGAATCTATTTAAAAAAAAAGTCAAGTAGTATTTTAAAATAAAGCTGTGTTATGGTAGTTGTCATACCAACTCTGCAGAATAATTTAACCCATGTTATGTGGCTAAAGGCAATTTGAATGTCAGTCTTCTTACACAGTATTAACAGAACACATTCCAGGAATGGTGCTCCCTGCACACATATTAATCGTACTGTAATAACATGGTAATTAATAGCTATGTAACAATGCATCTACATGTTTCATGTCAAATTGAACATTTTAGAGAGTAACTACAGTACATGCAGAAATTTAAGGGTAACTGAGTAAAGGCCAATGCATCATATATCATCCTTAATTTGTTACTATGGTTACTACGTATCTTGATTGCACAGTCGATGAGAGTACCCATATATTTTGTACAACGATGGCTGCTTTAAACAACTTTACCACTGCATGAAGGCCAGGTGTCTCTCTATAGTAAATTACCGTATTTTGGGCACATATTTTCAAAGCGTATTCAATTACTGAACACAACAAGCCTATTACAGGCCGTTGCTAATTCTTATGTATCCCTTTGATCTGTATGAAGATTTCAGTTCTTTCTAACAGTTCAACAGACTTGCCATTATTGTTGATTGAATGGAAATGGCTAACCTGTGAACTGGTATTGTTTTTAGACAAGCCAGGCGATCAGTAGACAGAACTGTCAACACTTACTGTATGTTCAAACTATTCAGTTAAACATAGTTATGGGTGAGGAATACAAGGAACAGGCAAGACTGTGTTTAAAAATACCAAGGAATCTTTTCTAGCTTGATACATTTTAGCAATTACTATGGGCAGTGGTTTAATTATTCTTGTAGTAGGAAAGACTACTCTGATGCACTATATATATACCACAGTTAAATCAATGAGTTCATAACTGTACACCACAGGAGAAATGACCTTTTCACAGAAGGGAACACATTATTTTATTGAAAAACCCTTGAAACATCATTGCTTCTAACACTGAGAAACAGGATTTTTTTTTTACAGTAGAAGGTAATGTATGTGTGCCTGTTGCTAGCAATGGGGTTCTTGATGCCATGGCAACCATGATATGATATTCGTCTCTTTTGGCCTGAATTGAGCTGTCTTGCTTTTCCTATTATAGGCCAAATAATCCACAATACAAGCTGATGCTGAGCCTTGTTATTTAATATTAAACAATGAAACATTTCACTTCAGGAATGTTAAGCTGATACTATGATTACAATGATTGGCATAACTACGAGGTACCTCTTTACATTAAGCACATTAACTACATTGTAACTATGCATAATAACATTGTAATTATGTCTAAGTACACGGCATTTACTAAGTAACTACTGTGCAAATACAAAGCAATTAGAGACACTTAATGTAAAGTGTTAATATCAGTTTTTCTTGTATTGAATTGTACTTTATTTTATTGTACACTTCCACAAATATGTTTTGTTTGCTGTTAAAGAGGCCTCAACATCTTGGATGAATAAATAAATGAATAAAGTGTCATAATGTTTGTCATATATGTATACCATACCGACCAATGTCTGCTAGAGCTCGGCCTTATTACAAGCATCGTGCCGTTCAGTTTCTGTATGAACCACAAATTGAGGATTATATTTTAAAACTTGTTTTAGTAGATATATTAAGGACTTATATAATATGTATACATGATAAAGGACAGATAATCCGATTGTGCCTTCTCAAAGGATTTCCCTTCAAACAGACTAGTACAGGAGAGGGAGTTACTCTGCCCAAAATGTGTCTGTTTGAGGACCTTTATTCCATGAAGACAACTCGATAAGTGATAATGAGGGAATACCCCATCTAACATATTGAATACGACAGGCTTGTGTAGCAGAGTTACAAAGACACATGCATTTCTATCCCTTTTTAGGCAGAAAGATATAACATATTTGTAATCACTATATAAAAAAAATCTATGCCCAATATTGTCCCAGTACTTGTTTGAAGGTAGTGTCTGTATGTATTTTTCTGGTACATTGTGTTTTCTATTATTTTGAATATTGCAGGGCCACACAATAAGCATATTACTATACTGGTGTGTTTCCCGCATACCTGATTTTAATAAATGTAAATGTAAAAAAGAGAGAAGACAATCCAGATACAGTATCCTGTAGCTCAGGAAGCCCTGTGCTGCAGAATCAATTCATGACATGTGAAAACTCGACAGCAAGCAGAGTTATATTGTTTTTGTGCTGGCTTTTACCTTTGATATTTTCCACCTTCTTAAGCTTCATGTCAAGCTCCAGTAGAAAAAGAAGGTTAAACTCTGTTAAATACTGAAATCTAAAAGGGCGGAAGAGCTGGAAGTAAAACAGTGCAGACCAGCTTTTAAGGCCTGGTTCTTTCAACAAGGGGATAGCGATAGTTGGGGTAGGGATGTTGATTTGATGTTTTATCTATTGGCACATTTTGCTTGTTTTTGTTTTCTGTATATGACAATTCAGACGCCAGTGGAGGTGTAGTAACAAGCTCATGTTTTCACAATCCTTGCACTGCTGGCCTTTTGCATCTTTCAATCACAGGAGTCTTCAGATTTGAACCACCCCTCTCCAGTCCATGAAGAGAGCCTCTCCCACACAGTTGCATCTTACTTCCTATACAATTAAAAAAATACCAAGTACTGATTAACAATCATGGATACTAGCCGGAAACCAGCAAGCCTCTCTCCTGCAGACTTTGCTTTTGATCATAAATCTTTGACAGTCCCACATTTCAAGGCAATACAATACATAATTTAAAGCACTAAATGCATGTTTAAAGGTGATTGTGTTGGTGATTGTGTTGGTTCAAATGAAAGCTGGTCAATTAGATGTTAGGACAGAATAAACAGAGTATTACCACAGCTTTTTTTTTGTTTATGTGGCATAACAAAATCTACTTATTCTGCAATATGATTCTGCAATAAAAAAGTAAGAATGCTCTTACAATTACAATTGCTTTTACTTACCACAGCTGTCTGTCTAAGTGAAGGAATAAACAAATAATAATACTGGACTGTGTGAAAGCAAGTACAACCCTGTAATTAATGTTAGCAGTTTAACAGTGTGAAGGTGGCAGAAGTTCAGTTCAATCCATAGTCCCCTTACATTGCTAGTCTACAAAATCAATGAGATTTTGCAATGCCTGGATGTCCACATATTTATTGGGTTTCAGATGAAAAATAAAGGATCCGTGTTGGGGAGATATTGTCATTGTGCTCTTTAAACATGTTGTAGCTTCATGAAATGCCTGAAAGAAGGTAATAAAGCAAGGCCTGGGTCACTGACCTCTATTCCTACATGGCCCTGATGTAAATTAACCTTTCAATTTAGTAGGAAAGCAACTGCTGCACACTGTTAAAATACATTCAATCACAAATCATAAATTACAGAAATTCAAGTTTATATATTGACACGTTTTTCCATTTGTATCAGATGGTTACCAGAGGGAAGATTTAGAAAAAAATTAAAAATTACATCCTACAATACAAAAATAAAATTAAAAAAAAACACTTGCCATCTAGTGCCACCCTAATTTCCATTTATTTCTTTATTTATTCAGTTGAAAAAATGTAATTTTCCACCTACGGTACCTGCAGCATGTGGGGTTGGAACAGTAACTTACACAATAACTCAGAAAAACTCGGGGCTTTGCTGAAATCTTCATATAACTAAGAACAGATAACACATTTCCTGTGTCTGTTCACTCAACACCTAACCATCTTGCATATACTATGCATTGCAGTATAATAGGACATAGTGTTCAGTATTTATTTAGTGTTTACATTTCCAAGTAAATAAATAAATACTGGTACCCTAGTAGCATATTGCATTAGCACTTTCTTGGTATAGTCTGAGGGCGAGGTGAAGTTATTTGGTCTCTGGTTATAAATCTTTTGACCTTTCACATCATTTAGTTCTCTAATAAGGTAATACTTTACCTACCTTATTCATGCATCATTAGAATGAGGATGAAAGCTTTACCCCTGAAGAAACTGTTAACCGAGGCCCTCAGCTGTCACTGTGAAATGAAATGAGAACTGAGGGGAGTCTATAGTCTCTTAGAGTCCTTGCAATTGTCAAGTGAAATTGCAATCCAACATCAATTTTAAAAAAAAGTCAACGAAGAACTGCTTGTTCAATAGATTGTCTCGCTTCATGAATTAAAGAGGACACACTTATATGACTATGAAGTAGACTTTTGAAACACAAGTTGACAAGGAGAAACCTGTCCTACTTGATTTGGCATCTTACTGGGTGTGAGCAGGGGGTGTGAGCTCACTTTGACTTCAAGCATCAGATTACCTGGTGGAAACAAATTGCACAGATTGAAAGAAAACATATACAATCACATCCAAGCAGCAGGCCACTAAAAGACTGTGTGGGGGGTGGTATTGAGCTATTAAGCTGAAATGTAAGATAGTCTATGACTTTTTAGGAAGGTTTATCAGTAAGAACCCGTAACAAATGAAAATCTTAATTTGGGATATCTCTCTATTTAGCTGAATACATACCTGAGCATTAACTATAGGGTCCATCGAGTGTACAAGGCCCTGAATTGTAATTAGAATGTCAGTTATATTCAACAGTTGATTCAACAGAATCAGCTGCTCAGAGGCAGGCTATGCTGTGCTCTGCTGTAAATGTTTGTGATGTTTATGTATAAAACAACTACGCCATGTGCTGTGTACAAAGAACTAAACATTTTGAATGTCTGTATTTCTTGTGATAGTTTTAACAGCTGCTGTAGTAACTGAATGTTTTTTCAACTTAGACAGCATTTCATATACTAGCGAAATCAACAGCAGTAGTTTATTGTGACATTATCTGCTGATTGCTAAGAAATGTTATGCTGGTGTATAATTAGTAATAATAAATGATACTACTTTGTGACACATTTTTGTAAATAAGATAGGATCTCTAAAATTTGAAATAGATTCAGAATTGAATTATTTCCCTTTTTTAATATTTTTTCATATGCTAGTTTACATTAGTAGACTTGAATAGTTAGGTAAGTCAGCCATATAAGACCTGTTCCTCAGGTATCTGAATATGTCTTCAAATACAGTATGCCGTACTCAGTCAAGCTTTTTCCAGTTCATGTTGGCTGATCACGTCTTGACCAAGGTAGCTGTCCTTTTTAAACAGAAAATTTGATAAGCGGTAGTTGATGTAAAATAAATAAATAAATAAATAAAACATTCTGATGGGTTTACCTAATTAACAGAAGGGCTTGCATTAATGTCATTGGAAGCTTCCTTACATTTCCCAGCAACTCGACCAGGGGAATAGTTATTAAGTTGATTCCCTGCCAACATTTGTTTGATTTTGAAAGTGTGGGTCACAGAAGTAGGACACAGAGCTTGTACCCAAGGGGAGCACATTACCTCTTTACAGTGTCTCCATTTTCATTTAGCGCATTCGATTCATTTTTTTGAAAGTGTGGGTCACAGAAGTAGGACACAGAGTTTATACCCAAGGGGAGCACAGTACCTCTTTACAGTGTCTCCATTTTCTTTTTCATTTTACCAAACCAGACAGGAAAGAGAAGGCAGAATTAGAGTCTAATCTTCAGAGAATTTGAAACAAAGTGATCTTCTCAATGCTTAGAGTATGGAAGGACATTTAACAGGTTCACATGTCTATCAAAAAAATCCCATTCATTAACTATACAAAATTCATTTATACTAGTAATGTTCAAGCAAAGGGCTAGGGCCCATTGAGTTTCAATCTACAATAATAATGTTTTGCTTATTTCATTTTTGTATTAATATGTCTTTATATTTAGCATTCTGTGCAGTTCATCTTCAGTCATTGTGCTGCTCTGGAGCATCTTTCCCCCTGCATTAACATCAATAAATTTCAATAAATTACATGCATTTCTTTGGGGTAATTATTATTTATATTTTGTGGAAGCACCATGATTCATTTATGTGAATTTCTATTCAATTTGGGAATGGACGTTCTTTCATAAGATTCTACGGAGCTGTGAGGATGAATGGTTTGTGTATATGCTCTGCTTCTGTATTTAAGGGCTGTAATAATAACATTAATACACGCCCACATTGTACGGCAGTAATTCTAGGCCGGCAGATATTAGCACTTAATTAAGTTGCGGCTAATAGGAAAGAGAAAAGCATTGAAGATGAGAAGCTGTTTAATACCGAATCTTTCGATGTACAGTACAACTAATTGTGACTTCATACTGCTCACATTAATTGTCGCCCATTCCTTGCTGTTTCAGTTGATTAGAAGAGAAATCGACAGAAGTGTTATTTGTTTTATTAAATGGTATTTAACAGGTTTAAATAGATACAATACAATTACAGTAATTATAACCACTCTTTCTGTCTCTCCTCCCACTCTACTGGCACAAAAGCATACTGCTCTTTTAAACTAGACTGAAATTATGATTTTTTTTGTACATATAATATGCAGGTGACATTTGATTTTAATGGGGTCCTTTTGGTTTAGTACAAACTTTAACTAACTAGCTTACTAACATGTTACCAAATGGATACACTTCAAAATACAGGTACATTAACTACACTGTAGCTCTCCTGTTACACATTGGTTACATTCTTTAATACATACACAGTCAAGTCAGCTTAATATCACTTGTTAATGTCACCTTTTGCTTATTATTGTAATATTCTTAAGAGAATATAATGGGAGACAACAGGCACATGCTCCTGAAAATATCAATGTTGTTATTACCACAATTTGGTTAATATCAAGGGCATTTCGTCATCATACATCTAACTCCCACCCACTTAATATTATTTCATTGTAATCTCTGTAATACTTAATTAACACTATACTTCACAGCAATAGAGGAATCAGGGTTAGCTGTATTAAGGTTTGGGTAGGGTTTAGAATTAGAGTTAATGTTGCTGTTGGGGTTAGGGTTACACTGCAAGAACTGGGTATTTAATTGCTCGGTAAACGAGTGCCATAATTGTGTTCAAACCTTTATCTTCAGCAGTTCCCTTGGTGATTATGTGAGACCCATGTTTGACTCTCTAATATTGCCTGCTTGTTTGCCCTGTGTTCCAGTTGCTATGACAACTCCAAATGAATAGATTCATGCTAACTGTAGGCATCTCTAAAGGTTAACACGATTGGTTGTGGTAATTGTGTTCACCTTTGTTGCTATAACTGCTGCTAAAACTGCTAATATTAATAATGAATTTGAATATATTCACTTTAAGTCAGAGGAATCAGAAGCAGAATACATATTTGAGCCTGGGTGGTAAAGTCAACACAAAATTTAACATTATTGCTGTACGTGTAATCAATCAGTGAAATATTTACTGATAAAGAAAATAATTTACTGTAAAAATGGGGTTCTGCAATGATGACTGCTGTATAATTTAATGTACCGGCCTTGGCAGCGACTATTTTAAAAAATAAATATGTACACAGTACAAACCACATATCATTCTTTCGAAGTGTAATATTTGGGGTGCCACTGCACTTAAAGGGTGGCTTGCTCATTAGAATGTTTTGAATATATTTTAATAGGTGACGACTATCTGTTAATTTTTAGTAAGCAAGGGGTCTGTGCGGGGTAGAAAAGGCAACCGATACCCAATACCAGCTGTTCTAGTGCATGTACTCATTGTCCCAATGCTTGTTGGAGGCTAGTGTACTTGTAGTATAGAATGGTTTGGTTTTGCATTTTGATTTTACACTCAATTGTCAGCTCCATTATCATTCCAGAGCCCCTAATGAGATGTTTTCTTGTTAGAGAGATTTATTTTAAGGTTTCTGCAGCTCTTTCTCACTGGAAGGTCCTGACTAATTGACATCTGAACAGACACTGGGCTTCATGTACTGCTCGATGATAGCAATCCCATCAGATCCGAGGATTCCTTTTGACAAAGTCCTGGAGGGGATTTCGTATAGGGACTCTTCTTACTGTGGAAAAGCTCAAATGTGTGTCAGTCTGTGAGTAGCACATTTTAAAACAACTTTTTATTTTTATTTTTGGAGAATGTGTTTAACAATGTGACGCGTATATTAATTAGAGGAGGCAAAGAAGGAACAATCAACAAAATTGCAGAAGAGGACCAACGTAGGATTAGATACACATTGAAAAAACAAGAATGTGGCAACAGATAAGTTCATTTCTGAAAATATACCCATTTGGGAGTTCCATTAAAGGATAAAATAATAAAATTAAACAGAAAAAAAAACAGTTTCATCCTACGGTACCTGGGCGGAAGAAAGATGTGGTTAAGTCCCAACAAAGAAGCCTCACTGACAGTATGATCAATTAAAAACTTACAGTATAAATGCTTAAAACAACACTTCAATTTCAACACAAGTCTTTTCAGACCCTGTGAGTTCTGTATTTCAATTACTGTTGGCTTTTATAAGTGCACTGAACTTAAGTTACAACCCCAGAACGTAGATGGTTGTTATACTGCTAAAATAACAGACGACTCAGATTAATAGCATCCTAACGTAACTGAATCTCTGTTACATTACACGCAATGTAGGGCACAAGAAAAATACATTCAACCCATTAAACATTGATAAGGTCATCTGGGGCATTTCAATCTGTTCAATTGCATTAACCTTCAACTTACCAAAATGGAGGAAGTATTTTAATGCCAACACATGGGTATGTGAAAGGCAACAGTTAACAGGATAACAAATGTAAAGCTAGGGTCTCTGAGGGACACGGTTGTTGATCAAGGTCACAGCCTTCACCTTCCAGTGTAAAACAAGCACAGGAAACGACTGATACAATTTTTATTTCCATTGTATATTCCTTTCTTAGTTGTGCTAGCATGTTTTGGCAGTGTCTGCTAATTGGAACAAGCAGACCCATCATTCTGTATCACTGGGGAGGTAATCAGCTTGGCAACTAGTTTACAGGTTTTCTCTGCAGACAGTTTAATGTTCTGTTCATTGGGTTCCTTTAAAAAGGACGAGATTGCACATTAAACTTGATATTAATAAAATATCAGTCAATTATACGTAAAGTATAAAATACATGATATTTGCTTTACAATTCCCATCTCGAGGATGGTGTTATAAATGGGCTGTACAGACCACTGATAAACAAATTATTTTAGAAATAAATTAAATAAATTCAAATAAATTGAATAAATAGACCCTTAAGTCCCCAATGCAAATGTAGAGGCCATGCTAATATAACTTGCTAAGTCACACCTGTGATAAACTATTGTGTGCAAATAGATGCAGTGCCTGAAGAATGGTTGGTAGTTTGGGAGAATGCCCTTATAAAGCCAAACCGAGGGACTGAGGCAAACTTTTTTTTAGAATCACTGATCGGGTCATGAGGCCCCTTAGGTTGCACTGACTGTGAATAAATGTGTATTAAATCATTCTCATGGTCACTCAGGCAATCATCGGGCCACAAGCACATCAGCTAAACCCCCAGACCTATACAGGAATGCATTACAGAGCCTTACAATTTCCAAATGCTTTATTAAAGCAAAAAGCTACCTGCCTAACTTCTTTCCTTTCTGGCAATGGGAAAATTAATTGATGTATTAATAACTGTTAACACTAGCATCTGATTCTTCTTAAGTGGAGCATCTAATTCTTTATTCAATTTACTCAAAATCAATCATTTCAACTAAACCAGACACAAATACCTTTACTGACTTGCAGCAAACATGGCTCAAGATAATATATCCTAAGGTCTCTATATAATGTCTTCGATGGAGCTCCTTCATTTCAATATTTTAGTACTGTTATTATTGTTATTATTTGTTTATTTAGCAGATGCCTTTATCCAAGGCGACTTACAGAGACTAGGGTGTGTGAACTATGCATCAGCTAGAGTCACTTACAACTACGTCTCACCCGAAAGACGGAGCACAAGGAGGTTAAGTGACTTGCTCAGGGTCACACAATGAGTCAGTGGCTGAGGTGGGATTTGAACCGGGGACCTCCTGGTTAGAAGTCCTTTTTTAACCACTGGACCACACAGCCTACTGTTGCTGAAAGAGAAGACAAGGCATATACATACTATCTATTGAGATTACCGAACTAGTCCACACACTTCCAGCTACAAAACGAAAGCCTGACAATAATATTTGTACATTCTTAAGACAGGTGTGTGTATGTTGGAATACATTTCAAAAATAGTGTGCCAGCTCCAAAAACGTTAACTGGTTGAAAATGGTACCAGTGTATCAGAACATGACTACGTTATTTAATAACGTTTTTCATTTAAAGAATATTGTTTTGTCTTTTTTTTCCTGAATAAAACACAGTTTGATATTCATGACACTTTTCTTTGAAAAACAGACTTTGAAAAACATGATTTAAAGTTGAAGCTTTGTAATATAGGGCCCAATGAGGGAGACTGCTTCACTTTAATGTTGTTTAATTTGATGTTTTATGACTTCTATTGTGGAAACATTTTACTATAATTAATTACAAAAATCAATTAAAACAGTTATGACAGTCTTCTTCATGCTAAGCGTGATTATGCAGGTTCTGGCTTAATATACTGTAAATGTCATTGGCACTAATGGCATTACCTGAGCATACACTCTGCAGCACCATTCAAGCATGAAGCTACAGTATGTACAGAGTGATTATAATTCGAAGAACCCACAATCCTAAAGGAGACTTCCCTGCTGCTCAGACAGGATTAATCAACAGTGGCTTGTGTGCTGTCTATTGGTCTGTAGACAACTTATTCAGCTAGAAGTACTCTCATGCAATATAGGTCAATCCTGTAACCTACTTTAGTCTTCATGATGATAATTACACTTGGCAATGCAAACAAAACATTTTTTTGTCTTTTTTAATTAAACAAATTTCCAGATAATGTCACTATTCAAAAGGGCAGTTTCTGATGGCAGTAGCTTACTTTACACTTGGTTTAGCAACCAAGACGCAGTATAACAAATAGGCAGAAATGTGGTTATAAACATAGCATAGATTCTGTTCACACAGTCATCTAAAAACTGAGACAGTGCGCAACAGTGTAATGAAAGAGCCAGGCAGCTGATGAAAAGCAATTTATACTTTTAGCAACAAAGTATATTGTAAGTACAGCGACACGAACAACGGTGTTGCATCATCCCTAGTGGTTTATTGTGCTTGGGGGTGGGACATTTACTGTCCAAGCTGGATAATTATACTAGTATTTTACAGCCGTTGTGCCCTAATGATATTGTACATTACTACTCTATTACAATAGTTATAATAGTACACATCAATGTGGCAATGTGTTTCAGTGTGACAATAGGGCAGTCGTTATGTCACTGCTACCCTTTTACAATTAGGGATTATTGCTACACAGTTTCAAACCAACTTGAGTTTACATTGGGATTGCCTTTCTCTGTTCTGTATATGAAAGAAAAACAATACAAATGGTAGGCCTTTTTCATCTCCTGTATGAAAGAACAAATGCCTTTTATCTGAATTTCATGGAGGTTACAGAAGATACCAGTAAAATACCATGGAAGTAAATGTGGAATTGATTATCAGCTCTGAGTGTAAAACAATGCATATTGACTACATTACTCTTCACACATTTTACAGTTGAATTATCACTATGTTGCACAGAAGGCTGAAAAGCTATCCAGTTATGTACACATATTTTTCCAAGCCAGCCCGAAAAGAAGGAACATGTTTTAATTTTAATATCAAACATTTATTTCAATATTCAGACAAAACACAATTTTGACTAAATTCTGACAGATCTTTTTCGACTCAAACTTGTACTGTCACACAGATCTAGTTGTCTTGTTCCACTCCTGGATATTTTAACAGGATTGTGTTTAATACAGTACAGTGCTCACTTACATTGATTGATACACATACTAATCAAGTTAACATTATACAGATGTTCACTGTCAAAACATTGCATAACATTTTCCTACCATCCTAACACACAAACTGAAGGCATTTCCCACTTTGCATGCATAAACCCTGTTTGATTGCATGTGTCCAATTGCAGCGAGATCACATTTTTAAACAATATTCAGATACATTTATTCTTATCTGGCTAATTATAAAGTATTTACAGTGGTATAAATGTGCATTAATTTGTCAATTAATATTATTTGGACAGTTTAAACCAATCATCTAATATATCATAAAACAGGCATCCTATACATTAACAAAAAGTTAGTAACCATTAAAATAGCCTTTGGCACACATATTGAAAAAATAATGATAGAATGTGTTACTCTTGGTATTTCTATATCTAAGATAATCACAAAAATAATGAAATAATGTAAATTCTCTGTAATAAAAAATAATCTACTGAACACAACACATCTCAGTTTAGTAGAATACATTCCTTTACCATCCACGTTAATTGAAAGCTAGCTTATTAAAAGCTTGCTGTCACATTTTTAAAACAGCAAGCAGCTAAACCACGCAATACTGAATATTGTTGTACATGGCATAATCTTTATTCTGAAGTCTTTACCGCCTGTATAATTATAGGGATGAATGTTGCAATAAACAACCAAAAGCAACCAAACAGTACATACTAAATAGAAAGTTTTTTATATTATTATTTTAGATCTGAAATACTAATTCACCCTACAAAAGCTCTATATTAATTACATTATTTGGCAGTGAGAGTTCTTAAAAATATTTTTTAAA
This sequence comes from Acipenser oxyrinchus oxyrinchus, assembly GCA_030684275.1. Classification (NCBI taxonomy): domain Eukaryota; kingdom Metazoa; phylum Chordata; class Actinopteri; order Acipenseriformes; family Acipenseridae; genus Acipenser; species Acipenser oxyrinchus. The sequence continues at coordinate 11,104,268 of CM060258.1, read as the reverse complement.
AAGTTTACAGCAAGTAACACGATGAACACAATTGCTGTTTCCATATAATTTCCATTGATCATTTGCCATACCCAGGTAGAATAATAAATTGCTGACCCATAATTTTAACTTGTAACATTTTGTTTAAATAACCTCACAAAAGAAACTCAATAATAATTCTTAAACATTTTATCTTCTGCCATTGTTATGTATACAACATTGTCATTTGCAGTGTACATGGAATTAACTTCAACCTTTATATACCTAAATAAGCAAACTTATTTAAGGCAGTGCTTTCATATAATTCCTGTTTCCATAGAAAATAGTAAATCTTCATATAATAGTTCATTCTTTTAAGCTCTACATGCATAGAAAAAAAAAAAAGTTTTCTTGTTCACTTTATATACATCATAAAATTAAGATAAGCCAATTAATGGGGCAACTAATGTTTGGCATCTTCCTTCCTAGCCAGAATCATAAAACATTATTGTGCAGTAAGTGCATTGAGTGCAAGGAGGCTGTGTGGTCCAGTGGTTAAAGAAAAGGACTTGTAACCAGGAGGTCCCCGGTTCAAATCCCACCTCAACCACTGACTCATTGTGTGACCCTGAGCAAATCACTTAACCTCCTTGTGCTCCGTCTTTCGGGTGAGACGTAATTGTAAGTGACTCTGCAGCTGATGCATAGTTCACACACCCTAGTCTCTGTAAATCGCCTTGGATAAAGGCATCTGCTAAATAAACAAATAATACTGATCTGCTTTGTAGTTGTGAGGCTATTTTGCTTTAGAATCTGTTCTTTAAAGTCAAATTGTCCTTTGATAAGTGATGATGATGCAAACATCATCAAACATCCAGTTAACAACTGTGTTCGAGTTAGAGGCAAATCCAGTATGCTATTATCACCTTTAAACATTTATAAATGCATGAAAATCAACAAATTAACATTTTAGGACTATTACTGTTTTATTACATGCCATTTATAGATGGCTGCAAAACATTGTTCCTCCCCTTTTTTTGAGAGCTAGAGGCATCAATTAATACATCTGAAAGCACTTTTATGCTCATTAGTTTTCCTTGGTGTAATAGCACCTGCTGCATAAATATGTACATTGCAAACAACACCATGAAACTCTCTAAATCTCAAGAGTGATTTCCATGACATGAAACTTTTTTAAAAGACCACCCACTGGTGAATATGTAAGGTACCAAATAGTTTAGAACTCTCTTTATAAAAGCTAATATACTAAAACAATGTGAAATACTTCTTCATGAGCATATAAATTCAGCTGTGGCTTTAACTTTTCAAAAAGTTGGCATGTTTCAACACTATTATTATTTTGTTTCTTTAGGGTGCCCATATGAATATCATATTCAAAAATATGAAAAATGAACTTCTTTCATGAAATATATACAGCAAAAATTGTCACAATACACAGGACTTTGTGCTTTCTTGTATATGTAAAAACTCATGCACAATACAGCTTCTTTTTAAAAGCAGCAATATTCACCCAGTTAGGTTGATGGGCAATGGATTGGCAATACACAAAACACTATTGATTAACCATGGGAAAGAGCATTAGCTTCATCCATATCTTTTAATGTTAGTACAGCGAACAAGGCCACACGAGACCTCACTCCTTGAAAGCCCGGGTAGGCGAAGTCCCTTTGTAAAAGATATTTCTGGTGTTTTCTGGACTGTTGCCTCTTTCCGGGATAAGAATGATGTTACCTTTCCTCCTGAGCGTAGAGTCACGGCTGGAGGCTATGGACAGAGTCTCAGAAGCAGCATCACTCCCCTCCACCGGGGTCACTCTTATGGTAGTTATCCCGTGATGATGGTGGTGCTCACTACCACTCTCTGGATTGCCTCTCTTCCTTTCAGTGGAACCATAGCCATCCTTAAGGGACTCACAGCTTTCAGAGTCCCTGTTCAAATCGTTTAGCTCAAATGTCTGACGGATGCTGCCTTTCTCCTGTGCCTTCCACTTCCACGAGCCAGTCCCATCGTTTGATGGAGCTTGAACGACTGGCCTGTTATTCTCCGGGTGTGCCTCTACCCTGACAATGTTGGTAGGTTCCTGATCCGTCAATGCTTTGTATCTTATGGATCCTGTGCAGCTGACAGTACTGCCATCCAAACTCTTAGGGCTGCTTTGCAGCATCCCCTGTTGCTTAGACATAGCTATAACCTGCATTATTCTTGGCTGGTTGTTAGTTCTGCAGGCTCCAGTCTTTTCTGCAACCTTGAGCCATTTTGATCTAGTGGAGCTGCTCTTGGGAGACGTGCTGACATGCTCCTGGGTTTCTTCTGGAATGTGAACCAGCTGTGAAGAGCCAGGCCGTGATTGGATGGACACCCTCGCTCCTCCTGTAATAGCACTGCTGTTGGTAGTCAAAGGAGTGCTGCCAGGCCCGATCTTTAAGTATTGGCCAATAGGACCTTGGTGTTCTCCACTGACTCCCACTCTGAAAGGCTCAGAGCTTGACCTCATTTCCATTGTTCTCTGTGGTGAGTGGCCGGCTTCGGTCTCTATCACTTGAAGGGATAACTTTCGGCTATCGTTTTTGTTCTTCCACTGCGAGAGCAGCTGTTTGGAGCGTGCTGAATCCATGGAGGCATGGATGGTGGCATTTCTTCTTGTTGGATCTTCCAGTGCAGACGTGTTCGCCCTGGGGAGTGTGTTGCTGAAGGTCACCATGTTCTCCTTGCCCATTGGGCTCCGCGGACTAATGATTTCCACATCAGCACTGGCTCTCTTCAGGTTGGTCAGCGAGCTGGACTCCCTGTGATTGCGGTTCAGGATACCTTCAGAATGGTGGGAGGAAATCCCATCACTGCTGCTGCCATTCTTTCCTGGCAGGTGTCTGCTTGTGTCCTGGCTAAGATCTGTCAGAGACCTCAGGGGCTCTCTGTTCTGGGCATGTTGACTTGTACTATCTTCACTTGGCTGGAAATTGCCAACGGCATATAGTCCCTAGAACAAAACAAACCAAACCAAACATCACTACCTCGGAAGGAAACGAAATATGATCCATAGCTTCTCACATTTTCTTGTTAATTCCACAAGCTGATGTGTCAGTTCCAAGTTGTATATCTTCAGTATGAAAACAGCCTTCCTTCTATCCTTGTGATCATACACCACCACAAAGCATTTAAGAAGATTTAGACTTTCATCACCCGAGTAATTCACATTGAATTAGACAGCTATTTAACCAAAGTTTAAATTCTAAACGACATAATTAAAATGGGACCGATTTGGAAACTAAGCCCAATTGCTTCTTCCATTGACTTAGCAGACTGAGTTGAAAGAGCAGAATAATCATGACATGTTTTCCTGAGTAGAGCACAATTTCGTTATTCTTTTTCCTCCAGTCTACATGTATGGCAAAAAGCATCACCTAGAATTTATGGATGGAGACATAACATAATCTAGGTCATGTAATCAAAGAAACTACAAAATTACATCGCAAAAGTCCATAATAGTAGTACAATATTGCATGTTAGATTTTGAAATGTCACATTGCAATAATTCAATATGTTAATGTAACATTATTCAGCAGGTTTTATTCGACTTTATGAAGCAAAGTTAGTTAATTTAAAAACTTGCCCATAACAGTTTGTCACTCAACAATGCCTGCAGCCAGTGCTGCCCACAGAAATTGTCAGGCCCGGGACGAGTTTTTATGTCACACATGAGACAAGATTATTTTAATGTCATTGCTGTTATTCCTTTTAAAAGCTTGCACACAACAATCGCACTTTCTTGGAATACGAGGGGTAATTCATATCTGCATTCATTTTTCCTTTCAGATGTAAATATTTGGCCAGACATTTTAAATTTACAGTATAATTAGAGTCAAATTAGAAAACTTGATTTACGCATTTTTTTATCAGGCAATTAATTGGAGAATGCAAACAAACCTTAATAACAGATGTGCAGTGAAGCAGAGAGAGCACCATTTACAGTATAGTCATGGGGGAGCTTTTTAATTGTTGTTATTAACATAAAATATGCTGTATCACCAAATGTGCTGTGAAAACTGTAAGGCTACACTGCTGCCTGGCAACAAAGCAGAACAATCAGCACCAGGCACCTGTAGGGATTTCGCTAATAGCTGTCTGTGGACGTGTCTGAATCAGGCATTCATGACAGTAGAAAGCTGGGAAGAAGCATGTGAAGTCTTGGGTAAAACAGTTTACTTCTGGTTTTCAGTTATCTCTAGACTCTCTTGTATACCTACATTATCAGTCAGGTGCTGATTAGGGCAAATGCAAATCTCATACTGTAGACAAGGTGATCTTGTTTCTTCATCTAAAATCTCTGACCAGCTCAAAGATATTACACACACGCATAATGTAAGCACAGGAGATGCTGCTAGTTAAAAAGAGATGTCATACATTTACAGTCTTTTACTGTCATACATTTACAGTATGTCATACATTTACAGTATGTTACTGGTAGTGCAGTTTGGCACTGCATAGGCAATGTATACCACATCTCTAAAGAAGCACCTTTGAACCCAAGATTATATGCTCTCTGTTAGAATATGGTTCTTAGTAGCTGGTAGCCTGGTCTGTCAAGTCAAGTCTTAAAGGATCACAGTGATTCAGTATCAACAACATGGCTAGGTAACTCAAGATGGCTAAGTATTGACATGCATGAGAATAGATGCTGGTAATCATGCTAAACTTTAGGTAGCATTAGTAAATATTATTTTTCATTGTATGATTATGACAGTTATATTAAATCCCTATTTTATATAGCATACATTTCATTAATAATCCTTATGCATTTAGTAGTAAAGATACTAAAGTCCTACAGAGAAGAAAATCTCACACAATACAATACAGAAATACCATATTCCATACTGAGAAAAGTAATCTTATTGTTGATGATACTTACTAAATATACCGCTATTCCTCCACCAAGGACAAAGCCGCAGTAGACATCAATAGGATGGTTCTTATACTGGATGATCCGGGTCAGACCACAGATAATTGCACAGATGATGAAGGAAAAAACCAACAAAGGTTTCAGAAGCTTAGAGGAGTCAGTCAAGGTGGCATTAAAATACATCTAAAAAAAGAGAAGAATAACTGTTAGCAAGAACAAAAAATGACAGTTACAGAACATCACAACAATCTGACTCATACAAACACATTTCGTACTGTTCATATTTTGCTTATTTAATAAAAAGGGCATGCCTGGTAAATAATGTATTAACAATAGTATAATATAGTATTGCAGTGTATGTAATTTGTCGTGCTACACTTTTTCTTATTTCTAAAATTGCATATTATTCAAAGCAATTTTCTCCATTTGCGAATACCAAAGAAATTGTTCTGAACTGCGTTTGCTGAATTCAGAGTTTCAAGTGAGCGATTATCACAGTGGAACATGGCTGTGATACTCTTCCGAGAGAAAGCGCTGCTCAACAGAAGAAAATGAAAGAAAACAACTGCAGTAATATTGTCAGATCACTTGCAAACCTGATCAGCCTTAAAAGAATACTTTCATACTCTTTGATACATTTGTTACCTGTTTATAATTCCATGATATGTGTTCTTACTCATCCTTTATTACTGTTTCTGTATAAATAATTTCATACATGTTGCATGTTTAATAGTCACAAGCATATTTTACCTTGAGCAAGATGCACACAACCTAGAAGGTCAAATATGCTGGTGACTTTATGAAATAAAACCAATATCCATGAGCAGTGACGCAGTAATACACCTTGATTAAGAATACATGTTATGGGATAATAATGAGGTTCAAAAAACACAATATTTTGTAAATTCAGAGTTGAAGGAATTCCTTTAACTAGGAACCCTTATAAACAGTGACAGATTACTTACAGAGATGTACACAGCTGCAAATGCTGCGAGAGTGGCATGTTGGGATGGGAATGACTTTCTAAAAAGGAAGGAATTGAATTACTTTATTGGTTTAAATGTGTTTAGAGCTCATTGGATCTACATCTAGAGACCAATGGCAATTCAACTGATTTATACAGTCTTTCCATGTACACTCTGCATTTTAACATTTTGCAAAAATAAAAAATCAATATAGATAAGACTGACTCAGTAAAATAGGATATACTTGCAATAAATCAAATGTATCTCATTTATTTCTAAAGCATTTCACATAAAACAGCAATGTGATCGAAAGTATTAGGAAATGGGTGTTCACTGTTATTTTGTTTTCAGATTTTAAGGATCTTCAGTTGTCAAATTTTTTTAATCTTCTGTTTGATGCAAATACTGGCACTGGAGCAATTTTACAGTAGGTGGGTTTTGACCGATGGCAAAGTTCTCCCTAAAATTATTTATACACCAAGAAGATTTTTTTTATTCTACTGATTGACGGTTTCAAAGAAAAGGTTATATATACGTGATATTTAATACAGTTATATGTACATGGTATTTAATACAGTTATATGTACATGGTATTTAATAGTTATATGTACATGGCATTTAATACAGTTATATGAACATGGTATTTAATACAGTTATATGAACATGGTATTTAATACAGTTATATGTACATGGTATTTAATACAGTTATTGCTATTGTATGGAATATAAACCAGAAGTAGGCCTTGAAAACATCGCTCATGTCAACATTTCATGAGTACATTATGTAAAAGTTGTCAAATGTAACTCACAATTGTAACTTCACTGTATTTTTTTTATCAAAACATATACATTTTACAGGAGAAGCCACAGAGCATCCAATCATGTCCACTGCTTTTGTGAAAATGCAGGACATCCTCATTGAAAATAGAAAAAGACCTGCAATTGAATACAAACATCTTGTTCCAGAAACTCGCATACTGAGTGACAATTGGGAAGGTTGTATGCATTTAAGTATTTTGTTAAATCATAGAAAAACAAGAACTTCATATCTGGACATCACACAAAAATAATTTGGGCTCTGTGTCAAATCAGCTCATGTATTGCTGTTGTATCATCTAGAGGTGCATTCAATAACAAACAAAATGCTTTATTTAATGGTACTAAGCAGCACAAACCAGCATCAGCAGAACTGCAAAAGTCCAGTCAGCAGCCAATACCCACATTTAATCGCAATCTTGATTTTAAGAGTTTAAAACTGGTACTTATAATTCTTATGTATCCCTTGGGGCAATGGCAGGAAAATTGCTGAATCAATAAGCAATCCTATTGTGTGAAGGGGAAATCACTGGGAGAAAAAAGACTGCAGACGCTACTACAGAGCAACTGAGTTAACATATGCTAGAAAACATTACTACACAACAGACAAAACAAAAAATCCCATACGCCTGGGCTCTATTGCCATTTCGGTATTTTTAATTGGTAGCTTTTAGTTTAATGGTGCGTTTCATTTTAGGCTGCTCTTTGAGCGTGTGATCCCATTTCAGTTTATTTATTATGTACTTAATTAGAGAGAAAGATGGATGAAAAATAAGTGATTGGACAACCGAGGGTGATTACATGGTTTATAGCAAAATTGTCTAAATTGTAAAGAGACAGCACATGCCCTTTCAAATCCTGGGAGTATCTTGAGAGGATGTAATATCAGAAATATCCCCATAAATAAACATGATATTATATTGAAGTTCCAGGCTATGAAATCATTTTGTAGTTTATTTTATTACATGATGTTAAATTATGTTCATATACTTAATTATGTCTGAATCCTAAAATTCTAGGTGATGCAAAACTTTTGGCCATAGCTGGATACAGTTGACTAATGTGGTGTGCTGATGCAAATTCCTTGCATTGAACACCCAATGACAATATATCCTCCTGACGGTCAGGAAGGTGTCATTACAACAACTATATTTTTGTTGCGAGTAGTTTATTTCTCTCATTGTGATTATTAACCCTGTAATGCCCATTTCTGTATCACATGATAAATGTTTAGCCACCCCTCTATATTCTTGTTTTTAAATCCATCCTCACAAGCTAGAATTTGTCATATGCAGTACATTGCTGAACAGAGGAAACATGTTTAACCTAGTTAAATAAATGAAGTAGCTTTTCTCATTTCAGAAATGCTTGGGCATTACAGGGTTAAAAGTTGATTGAACCATCAACAGACAACAGTGATTAGCCTTGACTAGCCCCTGATAGAATGGGTTATACAATGCTTTTTCATTCTATTGCTGACAGCATTTCTATGTTAAGAAAATAGCTAAAAGATGAAACCATGACACCACTTCTATATTGGTACAAAATGCCTTACCTTCCAGCATTCATATAAACAGAGTCGTCTCCTGAACAGATATCCTCCACGATGAATGCGTTTTCATCGCAAGAGGTATTCAGTGAGGTGTAATTAGGTTTGCACACAGTCAGGAAGTATGGAGTGTGGTAGCCGGTTGACAACTGGATAATATCAGTGATAAGAGCAGTGGCACAGAGTCCAAACACATGAACCCCTAGCAGCGAAAAAGAAAAGGAGTGAAAAACAAAGCATATCACATTGAAATGACTTACATGCCACCACAGCCAGTTCTCATTGGTATTTTACAGGTAGTCATAATAAATCTCACAATTCCAATCTCTGAATTACATTTAAAACACTGTAACACAACTGGATAACTATCATGTACTCTACAATTCTGTTTGGATTCATAGTGTGTATTAAAAGCTATCCAACTTGCTTTACAAACTTGACTTGTGTCCAATCTCTCAATTTGTCGTGGTCTTGGGATGAGGAATATTATTGAGATCAGAAAATGTATTAATTGCATTGAATTAAACTAGATTCCAATCAACGCTTGTGTATTAATTGATTATGCCACCAAGATATCTGCCTGAATAAAACAATTCCAGAATGTCCGATTTGTTGCTTTAGACCTACCAACAAATCTGACAGCCCTTCTGAGGAATGAGTTGAAGTTACAGCCTCCTGCGTTGATGTTCAGCTCGGATCCAACCCCTTTTCTTCTCTTGGAAAGGCAACAATAAAGAATACCCTCTCCAACCATAATCTGATGGAAAAACAAATGGTCTTCAAAGAAGGGCTGCAACAGTACCAGTATCAAAGAAGCTGACTGAGGGATGCTGGGATTGCACTAGCTTGAAGGCTCCTCAAAGCCTAAGGCTCTCTACTTGCTGCTAGTTCACTAGTGTGAAGTAAGCTAACTCCCTCTTCACCCCATGGGAGGCTTGCCAGGCTCTCCAGCACTAAGAAGTGTGAACAAGATCAGGCAATTCACCCCAAAATTCAGGTAGGAATGGCAACTCACAACCTTCTCATGTCGAGGATCAGCACACCATCTGCCTAACATGGTAACTGGAACTCTTCATGATACTATCTAATCAATGCACATACAGCTCTCTGTTCAGTTTCATTTCACTCTTCAGCCTCTCCATAGCACTTAGTGATTACAAAGCTTCTCTTGCCTAGAATTCACTGTTGGTGCCAAAAAATGTTGTTAGACTAGTCTGCAATCAAAGGCATCAAATGCTGGCAAGTAATTATCAAATGCTGGCAAGTAATTATCTAAAACCTGTATGCTGTTGACCTTCAACCATTTTAAACAATTCTGTCTGTACAGTACAATTAAACAACCATACAGTAAAATGTCCTCAATCTGCTAAGCTTCTGCATCTGCCGACCCAACATTTATACAGATTAAGGACAGACAGTATTAGTCACAGTGGTTTTCAAAGGCCCAAGCTTGCAGTGCAGTACCAGAAACAGAGGATTCCTAATGGAAGGAGATACACTGGAGGAAACGTTGGTAAAATGTGTTGATGTTCATGCTTCTCAACATGTTTGTCTTATTAATGTAAAGTGTGCTTGCTGATAAACAAATTATAATATGAAGGGATTTCTCTTATCAAAGATTGAAGGCTTACTGGTAGAGGAAGGAACACTGAGACTGACTTTGATCTAAACTGGCAGACAGTATTTATGGCAATCAAATCTAATTGAAATTGATGAAGAAGCTAATAAGTGTGTTTAACAGGCATGAAAAAAGAAACTGAGAAAAACACCCTGTGATAAAGGAAAGCGCTGTAACATTAGTAAAGCAAACAAGCAAGGTATGAAATAGGGTTTCCAGATAATTGAATTGATAATTACTGAGTAAAAAAAGAGTACCGTACATTACTTTTATCATCCATCATCCTACAAAAATCAGGCAAGGAGGTCCAGATTTAATTATTCAAGCAAAAGCAAGACTAAATGTAATAAGTTAGTTGGTGGCAACGTAATCATGACAAGCAAAAAAACAAATATAAATCTATAAAATGATTATCTCTAGAAGGCTTTAATGGAAAAGTACTGTACAGGAATGCATGTATGTTTGTCACTCGTATATATAATAGTGTCACTTTGAGGAGGATAAGCAGCCTCTGCCAGCTGAGATGCTGCCCTGAAAAGGACAATAGGTAAATTACAGCTGACACTACAAAGAAAACTAAATCTGCAGCAGAGACACAACATGACAGACTGAAAACGAAGGCTTGTCTGATTTTGAAAAATGTGACCTGATTGAGTGAGACACTTATACAGTATACAGTGATAACGGTACAGGCAAGCCCAAGTTACAAGTCAGTCAATACAATTATCAGTGTCAATTTACCACTGAAACCCACTACTAATTAATAACACTAAATAAGTACGGTAAGCTGTCTGTCTGTTACCATTGACAATGTAACTTAAGTAAAATTTCACACAACAACCTAAAACTTGGTTAAAAGTTAGATACAGTACAACCAAATCACAAAATGGGGCAAATTCAGTACCATAGATAACGTTGCTGCAATATGTTTGCAGAGTAGTTTGCCACAAAATAACATGACATTTGGTAGAATTCAAAGTCCAGAATGCTATTTAAAAGAAGTTGGATTACAGATTTCTACATTAAGTTGGTACCAAAAAAAGAGGAAACTCCTTTTCAAAGGATAAAGATCCAAAGTGACCTTGACTTGATGAATTCAATCTGAAGCCAGCTTTTGATGTGCTAAAACAAACTGAATATAGAGATTCTTAACATAGCCTCTGGATTCTGTAATGGTTCCCTTAAGGTTTAGCCCCCCATGATGCTATTTTCACATGGCGCACTAAACACATTTTTACTATTGCCCTTGAGGAAAATATGATTTTTTCTCATTGTTGGTGTGCTAAAACCACACAAAAAATATATATATATATATTAGACTCGAAAGCTATTGTGCTATAGTTTATACTAATAGAATAAGTTGTGAACATCATTGATGCTACATCGATTCAATCCAGACCTTACTTAACTATGTCATGCCATTTCATTAACACATGATTACTCATTACACATATATTACACATGTATAGTCATTAAAGAAACTTTTAACCAAATCCTAAAAAGCTTAATTATTGAAATTATTGTTACAGGAACATCATTTGAAGTATAATTATGGTGTAATCTATGCAAGTTGATACAGGGAATTATGATTAACTTAATCAACATGGAGTACACTGACCGAGGCTGCAGGTCCAGCGAATATCAGGCTGAGGAGCATCAGGAATGGGATCACCTCATGGGCTGGCTCGATGAACGGCATGCTGAGGCTCAAATCATTGCAGATGAACCCAGAGCGCACAGGTTTAAACACGTCAGTGAGCTCCAGAAAGTAAAGGCTGATGACCGAGGAGGCCAGGATCGGGAGCTGTAAACATTTTTTAAAAAGAAATAAAAAAAACAAGGGTACAAAATGCAAAACAATAAACAGGGAGAGGAGGCTAGTCTCTACTTTTTTAGTATTGTGAATTTTTTATAATTTGTCTTTTTCAGTGGGGTAAATTCCAATGCATTTAAATTGAATAGAAAGCTGAACAACTGTATTAAAGTCTAAATGATCCCAATTCTTCTGCTCCACTCATTTTTATCATGCAAATTCTAAATTCTCATGCTGCAGCTCCCAGTGTCGTGCAAGTCAATTATTTTAAAGTGCTTGGAGTGTATGGTTTCCTTAGAGACGGTCATTGCTGGATATTACAGTTTTACTTTCTCAGTAACAGGATAACGTGTGGTTGGGATGGGGGCGGATGTGGCAGAGGTGTAGACAGTGCAAACTGAAGTTTTTATTCTGTTTCTACCATTGCAAAATGTGCTGCCATTTGCACCTACTTTACATATAAAGAGAAACAAAATAAGGCCATTAATATTATGGAATGCCTCTAATTGTTTGTCTAGTTAATTAAATGAATTTTTATTATATTAATGTGATGCTGTGTTAGGTACAGCACAGGATGTCCGATAGTGCCACAGATTTGAACAAGCTGATCCATGCAGTATAAGTGACACATAGAGTATATGCAGCTAGTCTAAACAATATGGTGGTGGTTCATGAAGACTGGCACTTCCTGGAATGCCAGTTTTCCACAATCACAAACTCTATACCAAAAAAGGAAAAAAATATATATTTGGGTTTTTTTCTGAGCTTTTATTGTGAAAAGGTAGGTGATACCAGAGAAACTAGCATGAGCAATATATGATATTCATATAATTTATTTTTATTTATTTTTATTTTTTCTCCTCTGCAAATTATGTTTCAAGACATTCATTCCAGAGATCATTAATTGCCCAATTCCCAAGCACTTACATTTGGACAGAAATATAGGTCAGCTCTGCCACCTCAATAATAAAGTGTCTTGCAGACCTTTCACAAGCTGCTGAAGATGTAAACTGTATTCTTCAAGTATGAGTGCATCACTGAATTAATACTTAAACTGTTCACTGCACTTTGTCAGTATAAAACAGATTTCTGTAGTGTTGATGAAAATGGTATTTCTATTAATATTACACAGAAAGCAGTTTCACAAGAACAGACTATTGTATAAATACAGACTATTGATTCTGTCAGTGAAGTTCAATTACATATGTTTGAAAATGGTAGGCAGGTTGCTTCAGTGGTTACAATTAGAGCAAGGAATTGCTGAGGTCTAAACTAGGCTGAAGCTTTATCCCACTGGATGTAAAAAAGCTACACCTCTCATAGTTCTAATTAAATATGTCATGTTGTGTATGAAAGAAAATGACATCCGATCTAGCAGAGCCTCCAAGAAAAGCAACATTTAACCCAAATGTCTCATATGCTTGATTCACATGATTTGAAAAATGCCTGTACACCAATTCCCTGGGCTATTGGTTAAAAAGGGGGCCTACAGGTTATTGCCTAAGAAGGATTACCAATGGCATCAGTCTACTTTCTTGTTAACCTCAACCTTGAACTTCAGTCTACTAACAATTCCCACGTGTGTCTTTGGTTCACAGTACAAGAATAAGGTTGCAACCACCTAATTCCAATACCTGGTGTTGTCTGCAGGGTAGCATTCCACTGGAAACACAAATAGTTGAGTCAGCAGGTCTTCAGGTACTGTAATTACTGCTACCTGCAGGTAATTCTATAATGTAACCTGAGCTTCTTCATGCATAATATAAATTGTGATAGTGGTCTGTGTCTGCAAAATGAATCTGATTGGTTAGAAATGGTCAGTCTATAGACATAATCTACATTTTTTATAAATGATACATGACTTCTACAAAGGCTGCTTATCTTCGACAATGAATACATGCTTGTTGATTGGTGTACAAGTAAATCAATGTGAAAACCAAAACAAACCACTGCAGTTCAGGAACATAGGCAGCAATGAAGATATTCTCAAAACTTTGCTAGTGTAGCCTAAAATACTGTACATCCTACACAGCTAGGATTGAAATAATGCTGCATGAAACTGAGGACCCTGCTGAATGACAGGACTCTTCCCATCATATTGTTTTGATTGCACTGAGTTGGTCAAAATATTACCTCATGATGTACCTCCACTGGTCTCTATCTGTATGCGTGGAAGCAGTTACCTTCTTCCATTAGTCCATTAGTAACACAATTATTTGAAAAACATATTATTCTATATTCCTATTACAATAAAGGTTAATGGGGTTCAGTGAATTAGAAACTTTTGAAATAAAAAAGTATTCATAGAAATACTACACAGAGAATTTGTGGAATTATACACATCTCACATACTGCTCTAAGTTTAAATACATGTGTTTTTAAAGTAATTATAAAAAATAATGGTGAAAAAAACACATTATATAATAGCCACATCAACATTAATTAGTGAGACTTTGGATAAGACCTAATTAAGGAGATTGAGCATCTGTTTGTACAGTACATCATTGTTGGAGATGTTAGATAACAAAAACATATCAAATGTTTAAGAAGCAACTTCAAATCCATATAGTGGGCACCATAGTTGCAATAAGAATTTAATACTTCATTGTTGCTGGGCAACCTGTTACCAAGAGATCTTTTTAGAGTTTAAGCAGCATACAGTAACATTATACAGTCAGTGGATACAGTATGTGCTAGAGATACCATGTTTCAGTCATTAGAAAAGTGCAAGATCCCATCATTTCAAATCTTATGATGAAATACTGTGTATATTCTTACCTTGTTAAACTTGCTGCAGCCAGCATCACTTTCAACAAAATAATGCGTCTCACAACCGGCGCAAAGATTGGTCATACATTCAGGTAATAAAAAGACAGCTTGCGAAGATAGTTAAAGCTATGAGTAAAAAAAGGTACTACTGAATGCAACACGATTCTCACAGATTTTCTAGTTATTGAAAGGAGGTTAACCCCTTTAATCTCTCTAAAAATGCTTCGATTGCTGCATCTTTAACACATAATATATCACATCCTTTATATTAGTGTCGGCTAGGTATTTAAAGTACATATTAGCCGTTTTGAAAAACAGTGTACTAAAAGCTGTAGTTCCGCTTGTTTAGCTTCACAGATGCAAAATGCAAGCACACCTACCTCCACGAAATAGAAGCAAGGCAGTAAGGTAACGCTGTCTTTGGTCACCTTCCCCTTTTGTCTGTCCTTGCCCGACATGTTGGATCTTTCTCTGTCCTTTTTTTAACACGTGAAATAATCAGGATGGGTTTTACTTTATCCGAGCTGATTTCGCATCTACAAATCCAACAATTACAGCTGGGGCTCCATTTCCAAGTGTGGCAGTGGATGGAGTGTGCAGTTTCTCTGCGGCTCACCAACCAACCACTAACCAAGTACAGTGTTTTTCCAAACAAGAGGAAACCTCCGAATTAAGGGAACGGTAATGGTTGATTGAGTACAACATGCACGCACAAATCAAACCAGCGGCTATTCTGCATTTCCTGCAGATGACATTAAAGACTCGCTTGTCTTCGCTCTATAGAGAGATTTAGTAATTGTGCCGTGCATTACACATGGTAACTCAAAGGGACCTGACGTCAGAACTGGGCTGTAGCAGATTCAGATTTACAGCAGCAAGCTTTTATTTTGAAATTCATACCACTGCACTGTACATAATCGGCATTTGAGTATGATCAGAAGTAGCAATTCATTTTTAAGAATCTGTCACCATCAATCTTGAGTTCTGAGATGATTTGCATAAACATCCCTATATATATATATATATATATATATATATATATATATATATATATATATATATATATATATATATATATATATATATATATATATACACACACACACACACACACACACACACACACACACAGCACCAGCATCATACCATTCAACATATATATGTTTAAAATGATAACCCGTCAGAAAACACATAACAACTCGTGTTTTTTATTTTTATGTAAATGCTTTTTATTGTTAATATAACAGAGAAATAAGTTCCTTCAGTATTTATCGTCCTTTTTTGTTGTTGTTATGACCACTTTAACCCTAACCTTGCGACAGTGGTTATAACTGAATACACTGAAACTGAAACTATAGCTTGGCATCTTTTCAGGTGCACCACTGTCCTTACTAGGTTAAACTGAAAAGAGCTGTGCACAGTATCACCTTCATTTCTACCGCCTCTGAATAAACTTTCTAGGAGGCTATCCCTGTCAGCTGAAGTGTAAGAGGGTTACAAATACTAGAAACGTATTATGTTGCTCTTTAGCAGTATCTTTAAACATGTTTTGTGTCAAACCGTGGTAAAAGCATACACAGTGTAGTAAACCCATCACAAGCCGTGTTAATACATATTATAAGTACAGGGGAAATCATGCTAAACTGTAAATCACTGTGCCAATTTACCATAGGATTAAATTGGATTAATAAGAGGTGATTTCTTTACGCGTTAAGCACTGAACGGCCCGTATTTTAAAAGCAACCTTTTTACAATGTTTTGGTAATAGCTAGAAGATGATTCTTAGGATAGAATTGCCAGGGCACAGGAGTTCTACATGCTGTACTGATGAGGACTGACGTGCCACGTGAAATTCCAAATGAAATCATTTCTAAAACCCAAACCCAATAACCTTAACTCAGACCAAGAGACAATGAAACACATTACATGAATTATTATAATAAAAATGCACATCTACACTTAGTTATTACAGACTGTAATACTGTATATGGTGTAGTTTCATTATCTAGGGTAATAGTTACTTTCAATTGTCTATCTTATGACCTAATATCTACTGCATCCTTCATATTTTAAATTAGTTCTAACTTAATTCAGGTTATTTTTTACTACAGTTATTAATAAAGATTATAATTAATTGGAGTCCCACTGGTACGTCTAGTTTGATATCCAATTTGTTTCTTGTACGTAGGGAAATGAAGATAAAAGTACCTCTAATTTAATATATAGAAAATACTAAAAGAAACCTGTCAAATTATTTGACACATGTTTAGACACTGATAACAACCATTTATGGAAAATGTTGTCAAATACTTGTACCAGTTTATTTTAGTAAGGTTTAATATTGTATGCATAATGATACATTTTGTGATGGAGGTTAATACAAGTTCTTATTCTAATATGTGTTGTGTACCCTACGTTGTTGTTCAGATGGCTATAACTATCAGTCGATGAGTGAATGCATGTATTATACAGTGCTATGAAATGTTAATAATGGCAAACTGCCATTATTAACAGATACGGTTAGATAATACAGCATCAGTTTTGCTATAGCAGTCACTGTATCTCTATATCACAGACATAAAACAGGACAGCAGTTTTTTTTTTTTACTGGGTTTCCTAATCCATCATGGATTTTTTTTTATTTTATTTGTGGTGTGCATTTATATAAATTTACAGTACAGTAATTTTTCATATGATTTGTTGACCTCTTTATGTTGATTTAATACATCATGAGGCTGCAGAGTGCTGATTAATATATAAAGACACTGGGTCCATCTTAATGATGTAATATGTGGCACATATATATACCTTCACTCTTTAACTGTACATTGCCCCCCTTATTCATTTAACAAGGTGGAGGCAGTGTGTGAACCTGCGACCCCGCACAGTGCAAGGAAGCTTCGTAACCGCTATGCAAACAATACGAAGCTCTTGTGCATTCGTGGTTATAGAGCTTTTAACATAACCATACAACACTGCCCGTTACATTAACATCAATAGAAACAACAGTAAAAAGTAAGTTTAGGAGCTTTAAGGTGCAGTGATTAATAACAGCCTCTGATAACATATTTAAGCTGGATATCCAAAAGATGTGTTTTTGTGTGGTAAAATGTCATGTAACAAAGGAAGTTAATTAGCCACACAGTGGAAAATGGGTCATCAGTATAAGCACAAGTAGACAAATGACAAATAAGACATCAGAAATAACACCAAGGGTGTCTTTATTGAACTGTGTACAAATGCTGGTACTGTAGGACTGTAAATATAGATCTGCAGTGCTTTAATTTATTATGGCAACATGCGCGATTTCAGTATCTGTATTAAGACTGGAAATGTTACTTTGCACAACGGGTTAAGCCAGCTAACACCTAGCAGAAGTATATATTTCAAACATGCATTACAATAATACAAAAGTCCTACACCAGCATCTGTACTTGTGGAAAGCTTTTCGACAAGTGTGGGGTTTTGAGTGGCGCATGCGCACTACGGAGAGACTGCACTGCACAGCCTGAAGTAATGAATTAAATTAAAAGAAAATAAATAAATAAATAAAAGGTTTTAGGTGACACACAAGGGTAAGGGAAGTTGTCTGCAATCTTTTAAACAGGTGTGCAAATGTAACGTTAATAATTTTGACTAAGCTAGCAGAATAGGGTTACAAAAATGCTAAACAAATAAACAAGTTAGCCGTGCAAGAGGTTTGTGTTTCTTTTCTGCTGTGGTGTGTGAACGTGAAACCGCAGGCGCTGTCCAAGGTAAGGTGCTTTTGCTTTCTCGTTTTTTTTATCGACTTAACTGAACCCTGGTTTTATATCTTGTAACATCATAATCGTTTGACTGGAACCCATTTTAAAACACGTGCTAAGAATGAGAAAATACAGCACCGCAGGGCAGTAACCCTGTTTTCATTGTAAAGTATCTATACGTTGTAAAGTAACTATACTGTACTGGCGTAAAACCGTTTAACTATTTAAATGACGGGCTGTACCTGTTGTAAGCAGCACGTGTATTATTTAACAAAAGTTAACTCCTTGGGGATACTGTATAAGTCCAAATATTGTAGATGACGGCACAATGTGTTCTATTTTGATGTAGTTGTGTAAACATGTGTTCAATTTGTTTCTATTAGTTGTATATTTTATGTACTGTGTCTCTTGGTCGAACCTTTGCGAATGGCGCTTTTAAACTATGAGTGGTTGTTGCATAAACTATTTGCTTTGTATGAATTGTACAATTGCTATTGTACTTTCATTATATTATAACTGTGTTCGTCTTCTTAATCAATTTACATATGCACATTCAAATTAGTAGTTATCTTTTATTGCACATAAACAACATTGAGTTCTGTGTTTTGGGTAAGTGCTAATTAGCTACACAGAATAAACAGTGTACCATAACCCTAGCCTTTCTTTCCAACTTTAACACAGCTGAAAGTTTCCATGAATGAAGCACAAACACATTCCATCCCCACTGTAACCTAGAGTGTGTTCTTCTGTTGATTATTGGCTATTGGAACAAATATCCATTCAACTCAAAGTGACTGTGTTCCATAGCTTATATCAGGAAGATGCACAAATCTGCCAGCCCCGACAACTGATACAATTGAATTGTGTGAAATGGCTGGTGATTTACCCCATTACGCAAAGCTCAGGCACTTCTGTATCATGCAGAGTGCTGTGTTAAGTTAACATTATCCATTAACTGGTAATAGTTATTTAAATCTTTTATGATGCACACTTTTACTTATAGCGTTTGTATTGTCTATAATTGCAACGTTTTTTTTTTTCACCGCATAGACATTACAAATTATACTGTAGACTTGTTGTCATTTGTTACTCCTAATTAGACATGCCAATAAAGGAAGTTAACCTCAGAGTTGTTTCTGCCCATCATTATGAAATACCCTAATCCTAGACAAGGAAAGAATGTCAATGACATTTTCAAATGGTAACGGTTTTTAAAAAGAAGACAGGTGGATGCTTGAAATGCTATTTTATATTTAGTGATGATGAACAGTATGTCAAGTCATAATTAGTAGCTGTCATTGAATACATTTTAAAGGCAGCCAAGAAGACAATTGGAACAATGCATCTGTCTGTCATTCCTTCCATCGCATGACAGTGAACTTTGAAAACATGGGCAATGACTGCAAAAATTGCTACCTGGAATAAAGCAGGTGGGTAATGTGCATGATTTCATTCCACCACTCTGAAGTTTATCAGCTGTTTCCAGGAGTGCTTGTTAGTTAAGAACTGTAATAGCTTAATACTGCAAACTATCGTAAGCTTCCACTGTTGATTTGAAACTAAAAACCTACCTCTCCCAAAATATATTTTATTAATTATTTATCACAATTTATTTTAAAACAATACAGAAGTCTTCCTCCACATAACCCACTAAATAACCACATAGTTTGTCAACCCCTGTGGATTTCAAGACCTGTAAAGTAATCATGCATTACAACAGATATCCAATTAAAATACCTAAGGGTATCTGTGACAGGGTAGCTACAGGAATTAAACCCACAGACAGAAAAACATAGTTTAAGTGCTGGTGAGCATGTTTATTAACAAAACAAAAACACAAACAGGAAAAAAATAAAGATACAAACAAAAGAATAAATCACTTGTAGGCTGGGCATTAGCCTTCACTACAGATACAAAACAATACAAACTCAAACTCAAACTTGAGGAATGACCACGTCTGTGATTGCTGGCAGAGACAGATTTAACCCCATCCCTGCCAACCTTACATTCCCCTACGCACTATTTACACCAGCAGGGCTTTTGCCCTGCCACAGTATCACTGTAAGATTTCAGAAAATCTTCAGAAAGTTCTGGTATAGATAATGGTGGTATAGAAACTTGCATTTAATATTTCCTTTTAATATCCTTGCCACCACAGTTACAATTTTTGGCCACTATGAGTGGCACTGTGTAATGCATATACTGGAAGTTATTGTAAATTTAAGAAATACCTTTTATTACTAAACATATAAAGGTACCTTTTATTATTCAGTGCCATTTTCACTGCTCCCCTTACTTGATAGATTACCTTCTCATTTTAAATATATTTGTTTTAAAGGGGGGAGACGTGGGTTCTTTTCTTTTGTGTTTTAAATTATTTTAAACAGTGAAGTGGACACTAATAAAAGGTATTACTTTATTTACAATAACTTCCAGAATTTGCATTACCTAGTGCCATTAATCACGGACAGATATTGTAACCGTGGTTCGTTTGCTTGGGAATTGAGTGGCAAGGAGGGGTCCTGGGTGTAAAGAATGCACACTCCAGCTGGGTGAACGATGGTATAATTCTTTGAGAATATGTTTAAACAAACACAGGTAGTAAACTGTGAAAAGACAAGATAAACCAACTGGAGGGTAAACAAAGTGTTCTAAATATAAATTGTTTGGGTATTGTTTGTGTTGGTGGTGGTTGGCAGGGATGGGGTTAATTCCTCTCCCTGTCAAAACATGTGAGAATGCGGCTGTTCCCAGACAAGGTAATTGGTGTTAATTGGGAACAGCCACATGCCATAAAAAGAGAGTTTCCAGCTCATTAAGTTGGTTGGAGAGGAGTTACTGAGTTACTGAGTTACTGAGTTACTGAGTTACTGAGTTACTGAGTTACTGAGTTACTGAGTTACTGAGTTACTGAGTTACTGAGTTACTGAGTTACTGAGTTACTGAGTGCAGTTGGGTGTGCTGATTTAAATGAAAGTAAGGAAAAGTAAATAAGTTATGTGGGAGTGTAAAATCGGGGTACACAGGAATAGCCTGTCCCTGTTTAGAGAGGGACAAGGTAACTGTTTAGTTAGACCCAGAAAAAGGGTTAGGCTTTTCTTTTGTTTTTGTGTGCACCTGCAGTGCATGTTTTTGTTTTGTTACAAATAAAGCCATGCCCTGGTGCATTTTCCGTGGATTTATTATTGCTTATTACACACTACAAGGACATTGTCCTGAGAGAGAGCACAATATATATATATATATATATATATATATATATATATATATATATATATATATATATAGTTTTTGCATTGGGTTTTCACAAAGTACTGGAAATGCAAAACTCCAGAAAAATAAACAAATAATCCTTCCAGTTTTTATTGAATCAGTGCTGTGACAAAATAGATGGGCAAATACATTCAGAATAGATTCTCAGTGTCCTAAGCCTATATAGCTGTATGTCCAAATGTGTTTCTTATCAACCTTAAGATAGTCTTAAATTAGACAGAGGGAGAATAAGCAGATATTCATTATAGGTTTATATACTTGCTAACTTTTAAATGTTTAAGAACTACTGTATGTTGATGATTTGATGTATTTCAATACTAGCACACAAAGCAGTGCATTTGCTTTCAGGATTATATGACTAGCATCTATTATTCAAAAAGCAAAATTTACATATTGTTTATTTCTTGGGGTGTCTGGAGGAAAGTCTTTTAAATTCACATAAATACATTTTGTATAAATCTAACACAGTCCACATTGGTTGTATAGCTGACTAAAACCTTTACAATAATATACAGAATACACCTCTATGGATACCTTGCTTCACAGTTGAGCAGGGTTACATTTTGAAAACAAGAGAAAAGCTTGTGAACAGTCACCTGTTGCCTAATTCAATTTGAGTTTGTATTTGAATACACTGCATTGTGCACTTCTGAAACATGGTCCTATTTAATAAATGTGGTATTTTAATATTTATTGGAATTTGTATGTTAATACTGCTTCGGTACTGGTGCTACATTGATTTTTTTATTATCAATATTACAGTCTTGAAATGTTTGCCATCTTGTGGCTGTTTGGAACAACTACAGTACATGGGTCAAGAAAAGATCATTCAACCATTAACTGACTTACTGTTAAATACTGGTTTATGTTTGTGCTCCAAGTGACTGTAATCAAGTAATCAAATTGATGTTCTGTCTAAGTGTAGTTAAAGTTAATCCATTTAACTAATGAATTAAGCCTGGTGGGAAAGCAGAGGCAACTGAGATTCACTGTGACATATCACCCTTGTGGATACAAAAATAAAATAAAACATGGCTCTGTGAGAGTGCAAAATGTCAGGAGACCCAAACAATTAAAATCCTTCTAGTGTAGTTATTCCTTTGGGTGATAAATTATCATTTTTTTGTTTAAACTGCAGAGAGTAAAAAGGTTTTTAGATAGAGCATCAATAACTTCTTGCTTATGATCATCCAGCAATTCTGGGGTTTGTTTTTATTTGTATTAATCCAACTTGACAGTACAAAACGAATGCTAAAGAGAGAATGCCATATTAGAGATATTAGTACCATGAGAAAATAGGTCAGTATGACCCTCATCACATCTGTGATCTGGAAGCATTCAGGGTTTGTTTTTTGTTTTTTAGGAGGAAGGCAGGTGCTTGGAATTATCCCCGTCGGGTAACTTCAGATAAGCCTTGGTTCTCAACTGATAGTGCAGCTGTAAAAAAAATGTAGAGGCACATTTCGATTTGGCAAGACCACAGCTTTGCATGATGATTGAAGTGGCTCTAAATGATAATTTCAGGCTTATATTATTATAATCTCTTACTTCAAATCACAAGCCTACACAGACAAAAAACTGAAAAATACATTTTGCATATATATATATATATATATATATATATATATATATATATATATATATATATATATATATATATATATAGAGGGAGTGGACAAAAAAATGGAAACACCAATGTAAAGTCATTTAATAGGGCGTTGGGCCACTGTGGTATCCTGCTCTGTGGAGTTCTCAGCGAACCGTTTTTGATTAAACTGGCTGCTCGCGCCCCAGGTTGAAATTTGCAGTCAATTGATCTGCAGTTGCTCGCCTGTTTTGCCTTGCACTTCAAATTAATGCACGGATATCACGATCCTGGAGTATGCGCTTCCGCCCACTGTTGCCCTTTGCTGATGATCTCTTTCACTCTGAGTTCCATGCCGACATCACCTTAGACACTGTTGCTCGTCAAACATCAGCAAGTTGAGCTGTCTTGGTCACTGAAGCTCCTGCCAAACGCGCCCCAACAATCACCCCTCTTTCAAAGTCGCTGAAGTCTCCTCTTGCAGCCATGCTTGCCATAATTATAGGCAACCAGGCCTGCCCAGCATTTTTATACATGACCCTAAGCATGCTGGGATGTTATTTGCTTAATCAACGCATGAGCCACATCTGTGTGGAAGCCCTTGCTTTCAATATACTTGGTGTCCCTCATTTACCCAGGTGTTTCCATTTTTTGTCCACTACCTGTATATTGCTGCTTCTTTTTTTATTGTAATCAAATACCCGAAGTTGCCATTATATATAATAAACAACACTTTTGATAATTGTTTCATGCAACATAATACAAAGAGAAAAGAACCAGGTCTCTAAAGTGAACTTGCTTGGAATTAACCTTTGTGAGAGCCAATAATTTCAAGTGAAAAGCCTAGGGAAGTGGCAGATTTAAAACTAAAATGATAAAATCAATTAAAATTCAAAGCTAATAGTATTGGCACAACATTTGGGTTAGCACAGAACCCCTTTCTTTACATTATTTCCTTACAAGACAACCATATGAAAATGTAAAAAAATAAATAAAACAAATGAAAAGAAAAAGATTAAAGGGGCTTTTCAACTGTATCTTGACAACATTTACATATGTTTGCTTATAACCAACAAGGCTACAGATTTAAGCATTCATGACTATGGTGGATTCTATTTTTCTATTCCAGTCTGTGTTTTATGCAGTCTGTGTTTTATTTTATACAGGAGTTAAGCTACTTGACAATTGACAGCTAGGGGGCAGACATGCTTGGGGAAAAAAAGAGGCAATATTGTCAGAGGATATTGCTCCTGAAAAAAATAGTTGATGCTAAATTGTTGTATCATATTATAGGTACAGATATAAATATATTTTAAAATGCCTATTGTCATTACAAACAAAAACAATACTGTTTTCTCCTATTTAAGAGTCTCAGCCTCTTGCTCTGCTATTACAGGACCCGTTCATGGTGGGTTTTCTCTAGATTTGCATGTGTGTACACAGCTCTGGCATTGAACATCAGCATGCTGACAGATGGCAGTAAACATGCATGCTATATGGTTTAACGATAATAATGTAAATAAATATTGGTATGCAATTGATAAGCAGTAATGAAAAAAGCTAATTTTATATTTTATCTTCTTATTATTGCAGGTATCAAAGGCAAAAAAAGTAAAATGCTGTCTGAAAGGGGTTTGCGCAGAAGCTGCACAATAATCCACTGTTTTGTTCTTGTTGAGGTAAGTTTGTCTTAATTATTCATTCACCCAAGGAAGAAAATGCATACCAGTTGAAATAACTTCTAATAAATACAATCTTTACTACATTGCAAAAAAAGAATCTAAAGCTGCCTTCCATTTACTGACACTAAATAAACAATGAATTTAAATTGATGAAATGAACATATTTCTAGTGGGATTTTCACTGACTGGGAAATGTACCTAGAATGTGCCCATAGTGGAAAATATAGGATGATATCTGATACACAGCACAAGGTAAAATAATGTGCTTGCTTTTTATCAAAGGGGAAGAACTGCTGGTTGTTTAATGACATGCATGAATGCATTGAAGGGGAGAGAGGAATCCTTGAAAGTGCTATAACATGTGTTTCTTTCAAAACTGCACATTTGAATCCAAAATAGTGAATGGAAGTGTATGGCTTAGTGTCAATGTTCTTCAAATTATAACAGAGCCGTGTATGACTTAAGTAAGCATGTTAACATGTAAGCATGTTTCAAATGTATCAAGCAATATTAAAAAAAAAAAACAAGCTGAACATTGTTTTTATCATTGACTTGCTCTTACAATTAAGGCCACTATATGTAGAAATAGTACATAATAATGATTAAGTGAAGCATTTACAAGAGAAAGTTAGAAACCACCACCATTAACAGTAAAGATGACAAATTTTATTGGCTGCAAAGCATGCCAGTCAGGTATTGAAGGGGAGGGACATTTCGCTTTCTAGGTACCTGAAAGTTCTATAACATTTGAAATGTAAATAGTGAATAGTGCACAATCACTTCAAGAAAACTCCTTTTAAAGGGAATGTCAGGAGGCTTGGTGGTCCAGTGGCTAAAGCAAAGGGCTTGGTACCAGGTTCCCGGTTTAAACAGTTGACCCCCTAGTCTCTGTAAATCACATTGGATAAAAGTGCTAAATGACTAATTCATAATAATGCCCTTATACTATCTTTGAGTAATTTTTTTAGCTGACGCAACCCGATTCACGATAGTGACCTATGTACTGTCACCCTCCTTCAAAATCACAATATTGTCGGGCTATGCAGTGCTGAAAAGAGAAGAATTTGAAGAATTAGAAGAATGCTTTATTAAAATATATATTTTAAAGTCTTGCCATAGAGGGTTTAGGATAAGAACTGTTTTAGTAAAATGTAATTAATTTAGAAACTTTCTGTACCGTATTTGAGACCACTGGTACTATTAGCTAAATTATTTAGCATAAAAAGACATTTGTACAGCTATGGCTAAACATTTTGCATCACCCTATAGAATTAACTAATATTGCTTCATAAAGTCGAATGAAACCTGCTGAATAATGTTATGTTAACATATTGAATTGCATACTGCTTTGTAGTTTTCCATATACTTAATGAAAATCTGACAACAACTGAAAAATGTGACATTTCAAAATCTAACATGAAATACTGCATTACTAGTATGGCTTCTGGTAGACTTTGTGTAGTTTCTTTGATTACATGATGTTAAAATTTTGCAATCTGTTCCTGTTCTGTGATGTTCCCTCCATTGAATTGCTAATAGAATAATTTAATGTGACTGCCTTACCTTTCCATAGAGAGCACAACTAAAATGCACTATAGATGTTTGACCCTAACGAGGGATAAATATCCCTTCCAAGGGGAGCATAGTTGACACAACCCTGTGTACGTACAGTATGTCTCTGTTTTAAAAACTCTCATCCTCTTGTGATTTGGCTTTGTAGTGTTATCTTCATCACCATTGCCCTATGTTATACATTTTCATTGATATGTATTGAAGAAATGATTTGTCTGTGACATGCAAACTCACAACCTGAACATTTCTGTAGCCTCAGGTAAGCTCCATGAGACCGCATTACCAGTTGATAATTGAAACTACAGCCCAAGCTAATGCTTTTTCTCTATTGCTAGAGCTTTTCTCCCAGCCCTTCATCTTGTATGGCTTAGTGCCAGTATTCCTCAAATGAACACAGAGCCATGTATAGCTTAATGTGTGGAGCATTGTGCACATGTCAAATGGATTTAATCAAACAATATTCAAGAAAAGAGTTGAGAATGTACCTCAAGGCTAGCTAACCATGTGACTTATTAGATCATTAAGACCACTGCCTAGAAATAGTACAGAATACTGAAAATGCTTCACCATAATTGGCATTAACATTTAAACTTCATCTCAATCTATGTCTCAAATGCTGTTTGCAGTATTGTGCACATTTGTCTTATTTCAGTTCTTCATCTTTCTTTTAGTTCTTTTGCCTCAAGTCCCTCCTTTCTGTTACATGCAAGGTTCCTGGCCCTTTTTACTTCTGACGGTCTTGTCCCCTCTAGTTATGTCTAGGATACATCTAATCTTTTAGCTGTTTGTAGTGTCTACTCCTTCCTCTAGTTAGTGTCTGCTTGTCAAAACCATAGGTCACTATTTAAATGAATTGAAAGGTGTTTTTTTTTTGGTACTTCTCACTGTAGTAAGCAATGCATAGAAAGAAGGCATTTTGACTGCATTTGTCGTCTTTTGTGATATTTAGTTGTTGTCACCCCCCCATGTGCAAAGGTCTTAGAAACACTATATTGCCATGGCTTGCAGGGTAACTGTGTTTTACAGTAGTTGCTGCATATGAGTGTATCAATTTTAATTTCTTTTGAGAAGTACCTTAACAATGGAAGGATAATTACTGACTGTGTTTAAAAGATGTAGCTTAGTTGCTATGGAAAATGTTATTAACTTATTGACACTGTTTCGTGATGTGCATTTTCCATTAAAAGACTATTTATTATACTTGAGGAATTTAGATTCAATCTTCATGATCTAGGACATAAGGGGCCAGTGTTACTGAACCTTACCCCTGCAATGGAGGCATACATCCACTGTACTGTCCCTCTCGGGCAAGCACACACATCTGTTGGTGAAAGTGTCAAAGTGAGAGCCAGATATACAGCCAGGTATTCCTATCCATCCGGGGACCTGAAGCACTTAATAAATGTATTAGTAAATAATTATTAATCCAAGACCAAAAAAACAAAAAGCAACTGTAGACAGCTTCAATCACAATGGTTCCCCCTCCTAGTAATATAAATAACTGCTTTATATTATGCTTTTACTACAGTTCACTATACTGTTTACTGTGATTTTTACCATGCTTTATGATACTTGTTACATGTTTGAAATGCATTATCTTGTATTTACTATCTTGAGATATGTTTTTTTACCATTGTATACTACAGTAAACTATTATAAGGGATGAGCCTAATTTGAGACTGAGTATTGGTAAGAATTGAACTCATGGCTTCTCAATGCAGATGCTTACTATAGCACACTGCTGCTCTGTAGCTTTGGAAACATCAGTTTGCCTATCGTTTCCACAAGGGTAATAATTAACGAGAAGCAGAGCTCTCAGGAGATAACCATTTGAATTAGAACATTTAATGTTGCTGCAAGGCTGTCATGATGCAATGTTCTGAAGAATTGCAATCTGAAATTGCAGATTAAATACTGTATGATTAAATTAAACGTGTTGTGATACTGGTTTTGTTTGTTTGCTTTTTATTATTTTTATTTTAAGTGATATTATTTTCAGATGACAGTTGTTGATGCCTCACATGGCACGACTGTATCTATTCCTGACTCTGTCCTCTGGGGTACCACTGAGAAGAATTTACTCTGCAAATGTGTCACTTTATTTCTAATAACAATGAGGCCGTAAACCTCCTGATTAGACAATATTGATTGTATTTTCACCATTGGAGATGTATATTATTTTAGATATTCTGTTTTTCTCTTGTGAGCTGGTACTGTATGTTAACTATAAGCAAGGGTAGGCACAAAACAAGATGTCTAATTGCATGAAGGTAAACCGAAAGGGCAATGATGATGAAGAAGCCACCCAATTATAAATACAAACAGTGTTGACTGCAGTTACTCTGCAGTGCCAGCTGGAGCATAACTGGGCTGCCACAGTCCGAACAAAAATAATTGTTTGAAGGGCTGGATTTTTCCCCTCGAGACAAATAAATGTGCACCGTGGAAAGCAGGATGTACAGAATCCGCATCTGAAGTTATTTAAAATGGGTCACATCAGCGATTTGGAAGTCCTGCTTTTTTTTTTTTTTTTTTTTTTTTGTGACTGCAAATCATTTGCGATTTGGGCTCTGTGAGCTTTAAAAAGAATCCTGTGCAAGCCTGTGGATCTAATATGTGTTCCTAATTAGCGTTGTTACAACCCAAATTAGTTTTTCTGTCCCAGTATTTCTTTGTTATAAAGATCTTTCTTAATGTGTATTGTTTTGAGTAGGTTAATATTTTCATTATATATAGATAATTATAAAAAAAAAGAATAAGTCAATAAATAAATAAATAAATCCTTGTGCATTAAGCTGCAATCACAAGCACCGCAATAAACCCCAGATTGTTCCAGGACTTTGGTCACTAGTTGACCTCATTCTAAAAGTTAATCAAACTGTAACCCTACAGCTACTGTATAATTGTAATGCTTTGGATTGGTTATCTATTTATAACCAATCAAATTATTGCTCTGTGATAGAATGTGTTATACCTTCCTGTTCTTTTGTGAGAAAGTCAACACATATACGCCTTCTTAACCTTGGAAACAATTTGTGTTGGAGATAAAGTGGCATTATTTCTCAGAAGACATAATATGGTAATCATGCCTGTAAGAATAAATGTTTTAGTCGTATGTCCTTATACCTGTAGGTATGTTGCAGGTGACTTGTGATCAGTGTTGCTCAAACATTTCTTTACCTTAGGGAATTCCAATATCATTCATTTGACTGACTGCTGAATTGCACAGCATTAGCAATTTAATAGATTCTCGCAGCTTGGTATAAAGTCATGATCAGACCAAGGTGTCCTTGGGCAACTTGACCATTTTACTATTATATCTCAAAATAAAATACATCTTTCGTTACTGATTCTCATTAATAATAATAATAATAATAATAATAATAATAATAATAATAATAATAAATGTATTCAGTAGCACCATCTTTGAAGGAGGTTGGTGTGTTAAAACCACAGTGCAAACAATAATAATGGTATGTAAATACTCATAATCCACAAATTTATTGAAATAGACATGGATTATTAAGACTTTGTTTGCAAAGTGTGACAGCTTAATTTGTTTATGCTAATTTGTTTACTTCTGTGCTGAGCTAAGGGAAAACTGCTAATGAGTCACAGTGACACTGTTGGCTCAATTTTTTGAGAATTATTTGTTGTATACAAAGATCGATGTTGCTGCTGTACATTTTTAAGCAAATTGATTCTTGCAGACACTGATAAGATGTTTTTGATACAATTAGGAAAACTATAAACAAGGTCAGGGCCTTTTAAAACATCAGTGTTCAGTCAATGTTGGAACTGATCTATGTTGTTGTAGTACTGGTACATAAATAACAAAAAACTGTTAGGTTTGCAAGTCATATTATACCGATTTTCTTCATTGCAGCTTTGCTGACCAAAAACATAGAATAAATGTAGTTTTGCTATTGAAAATAAAGTGGAGCAATCAAAATATAGTTCTAGTAAAGTAATTATTCACAATTGCAGTTTTCACAATTGTTTATCCAGGACATCAGGCTTAACCTTTTGAGGTCTTTCCTGTTATTTACCAATCCGCTGGTTGACTGACATGTTAACAGCCAGTAACATGCTTTGACCCAGAAGACACTGCTGAGGTGAAATGACCCAGGGAGTGTAAGTGCAAACAGATAACCCAAGAATAGGGGACAGAAACTGAGATCTTCCTTTAACGTACAGTACTGTAGTTTCAAATATTATACGTGTGTGCTCTACTAACATGTGTTTCTTTAAAAACTGCATATTTGAGAACTATGTAGCTAAGGAAATTCAAAATGTTTGTTTGTTAGCTACAGTTACTTTAAATGTGGGTATCTTACATACATCCCTGCCACATGTATTTCCATGAACTCTAAAGTGCTGTACATTTGGTTTTATGTATTTAAGAAATAAGTCATGCAGGGTGTGAGGCACAATACTATGCAATCTCATTCATAATCCTATAAAAATGAAAAGTGAAAACAATAAAAAATGACTTGTTGTTTGTATCCAAAAACATAGTTGTCCGAATGTTAAAAGTGATATCTATAGAATATCAGATGTAAAAGAATGCCCACCTCTCACAGTAAGTGATATCTGACAGAACAGTAAACTTTGTAAACGGTTCATAATTGTCTTTGCTAAGTTTCAAGTGGATATTTAAAATATGTAATTAAAGAAACACATTTTGCTTCAAATCATCAAAACATTACAATCATTAAAAATGCATAATATTATTCCAAAATGCCTGGCTTAATTTCTATATTTGAGTACGGCACAGTGTTTTTCAGTGTGCTACAAACATTTAGTTTGTATTACTCCAAAAGCTTTCAAATCTTCAGGGGTATAAGGAGCTCAGTGCATGCATTTCTTATGAAGCGTGACACACTAGATAACCCTTTGCTGCTTGAAGCCTGCTGCTTTGAAGTTCAGCGTTTCTATTTGCATACTGAAACTGAAATTCTGGATCATTTACTGGTAATGTCTTTATGTTGGACCAGGAAAATATGGTACTGCTTCTTTGTGATTAGTTCAGGTCAGAACAATACACTGACAGTACCAGCCACACACCCATAATATTATTATTATTTTTATTTGTTTATTTAGCAGACGCCTTTATCCAAGGTGCCTTACAGAGACTAGGGTGTGTGAACGATGCATCAGCTGCAGAGTCACTTACAATTACGTCTCACCCGAAAGACGGAGCACAAGGGGGTTAAGTGACTTGCTCAGGTTCAGAGGGCAAAGACACTATAAGAAGTGCAAACCTGCTGTATTTTTGTTTAGTTACATTATTGATACTGTAGTATAAGTTATGATGCAACATGATTGATATTCCAAATCACAAATGTTTTTTTTCTATTTTGTTTCTTGGTTTAGCAAGAAATAGTTGGTTACAAGAGACTGCTATGTTTGAAAAGCCTTGTTTATTTATGATTGGTTCCTACAAATGGATATAGGAGGCTGTGGGGTCCAGTGGTTAAAGAAAAGGACATGTAACCAGGAGGTCCCTGGTTCAAATCCCAGCTCATACATTGACTCACTGTGTGACCCTAAGCAAGTCGCTTAACCTCCTTGTGCTCCGTCTTTCGGGTGAGACGTTGTTGTAAGTGACTCTGATGCATAGTTCACACACCCTAGTCTCTGTAAGTTTCCTTGGATGAAGGTGTCTGGTAAATAATAATATTATGCTAAAGCCATTGTGATTCACTATTTGGAATGGTAGTATATAAATATTAGCACATGCTGTGCTTTCTTGTGTATTGTCTTATCTCCCTTAATATCAAACTATAAGTACTGATTCCAATGAATTGAGACCCCTCCTCTAACATGCAATATTTATATGATCTTGTGAAACTGACTAATCAACTATGTCAACTAATCTATGAACCTCCACAGATTTTCCATCCTGTCTACTTAAAGTTTTTTTAAATAGATGTGGCCTGTGCAGGAAATTCTTATTACTTACTGTGGCGGAGTGTCCCGCCCCTATTTATTATTATTTGTGTCTTTTTATTATTTATATT
The DNA here is from genome assembly GCA_030684275.1 of Acipenser oxyrinchus oxyrinchus. Taxonomy (NCBI): domain Eukaryota; kingdom Metazoa; phylum Chordata; class Actinopteri; order Acipenseriformes; family Acipenseridae; genus Acipenser; species Acipenser oxyrinchus. Next base: position 11,071,981 of record CM060258.1, on the reverse strand, counting down.
TAAAAACCTCGTGAGGATGCATGACTGAACAGCTACTGATTATTTAACTAGCTGACAGTCATGCATCCTTACCAAACGCGTGCAGACTGTGGCCGAGGGGTAATAAGATAATTAACAGCTAGTTAACCCCTCGGCCAGAGTATAAGAACCTGCAGCTGTCCATTCTGCGTTGGTGGAGTGTTGGAGTGTACAGAGTACGGGGAGTGGAGAGAGAGAACGAGAAATAACGACATAAAAACAATTGCTAAAACGTGCTGGATTAGCCAGCACGCCACTTACTTGTTTGTCTGTTTATTCGTTTGGCCCTCGTGCCCTTTGGTTTCTGTTTTGTTTAAATCTTTTGTTTTGTTTGTTTATTAATAAATACGCTGAGTGCCGTTGCACTCAGCTTCACCCGCCCATCCATTGTTTTGGTTTCAGTTACTTCCTGGTCCGTGACGTCATCACACCTCACCACTGCGAGCCAGACTGTCACACTTACTTAGACAGAGAACCCAAGAGTAGATGATGCTGATATCCTGTATGATGGACGGCTCTAGCAGGTTGTCCTTGCTTCACCATTCTGATCAGCAAGTATGCAGAAAAGTAAAATACCTTTACACTAAATACAATTACAGCATATAATGTCATTATTCATTATATTTTATGATAACAAATAGTATGAGCATTGTGTATCCCCCCAAAAATACAATGGAACAGTTGTTGTTCGTTTTATGTTCCTCTTACATTCACAAGAATAAAAGTATTTATCAGCATTGAGGCTGTAACCTTCCTTCAGAAATAACCTACAAATAAGCATAATTAGTAAAGTTGATTAAACTTTATTAGTTTACTGCGTACAGCTTTAGTAAAAAAAAAATAGTCGGGTGACTGTTGTGTAGCCAACAAAGAATGGTCTGGGATGTTGCTTGTGAGAATACATTGGAGAAAAACAGAGCCCTGATTAGTGAAGCAAACCAGCATAGAAAAGAACACATTTTAGTTTTTATTTTATGAAATCTTTAGATTACATGCTGTTGTTCACATTTGTTTATCACAGTTTTTGAGACTATGATAGATTAGGTATTTTCCATGAACATATGCCTGTTTGTGTGTGCTGACAGATAATTCTGCAAACCCATCAGCCCACAGCAGATTTTTACAGTACGCAAATTAAATTAAATCTGCATCCCTGTAACATCATTTCTACTTCGCTGATCCCCTAAACTCTTATAATAACATAATTCTTGACTCTAATTTGACAATGTCTTAATCTGTTGGACCTACTGTACAATACACCTCTCATGGAAAAGCCGCAACTGTATTTTATTGGAACATTTTCCAGTGTTAGGGAGTCGCAACTGAGTCGCCCCTAATTGCATCAACCCCTAAAAGTAGTAAGTGCTCTAAATGCTCTACAAATCATGATCAAACCAATCCTTAGAATCTCTCTATAGTTAATGACCTTCAATAACCTCTGACAGTGATAGCTGCTAGTGGTATGTGCACAATAGTTTTCTGAACATACTTGATCACTAAATATATTTGCGTCATTGAGTAGATAATCACCCATTTCTCAAGATAAGATAGGTTTGAAGAGTCACAGCCTAATTGTTTTATCCAGAGATGGGCTGCGATTGTATCATAACTGTGCATTTTAAATACATCTCAATCAAAAGCATGGATAGATAATTAAGCTTTGTTTTATGAACTGATTCTGAACTTTGCATAATAAATAAGAAGAAAGGGGCCATTAAAGATCTCTAAAGATTGTAGAATTTTCTTGAAAAAATTATGGAGATCAAGATTAAAGCTATCCTATATTTATGGAAATCTGGAAAATGACATGGTATATAACAAATACAATATTCAGCAGTGGCAGTTCTCCAATTAATGTGAACAACTGTTTTTTCAGAAAATGCACAAGTGGGCAATTCTCCCTGTTTAATATTCATTGGCCTTGAATTATTTAATTATTTTACAAATTACCACAGTTATTTAGCACTTAACTTAACTTTACTATTTTAATCTGTAAACTTTCCCCATGCAATGTTGTGTAAATCCTCAATAACATAAAGTAAGTGGAATACAATAATGCTGCCCGTGTATATATATATATATATATATATATATATATATATATATATATATATATATATATATATATATATATATATATAAGGCAAATGGAAAGGTTGACAATTAAAGAAAATATTTTAGAAATATTGCCAGAGTAATGGAAAAAAAACATGAACTAAAACTTTTACTAAGACATGTAACTGGTAATGTTTAATGCAACAGTACATGTATTCATACAGTAGTTACAGAAGGGTTATCCCCATTACAAAAATAGGTTGCTCAATGAAACACATGCATTGATATTTGAAATTAAAGATAGCAAGAATGATGCAGAACAAATTGACATTCTTTTAATGCATTTAACGTTTCTGAGTGCATTCATTATTTAAGGTTTGAAGGGAGATTTCCATGTATAGGACACTAACGTCCTTCCCCATTGAAGTGTGATTAGCCCTGCTGTACATGTATGCCAATCTGTGATCAAAATACAGCAGACAGGCTCCTGCTACTCCAGTGCTGAATACAGCAGACAGGCTCCTGCTACTCCAGTGCTGAATACAGCAGACAGGCTCCTGCTACTCCAGTGCTGAATACAGCAGACAGGCTCCTGCTACTCCAGTGCTGAATACAGCAGACAGGCTCCTGCTACTCCAGTGCTGAATACAGCAGACAGGCTCCTGCTACTCCAGTGCTGAATACAGCAGACAGGCTCCTGCTACTCCAGTGCTGAATACAGCAGACAGGCTCCTGCTACTCCAGTGCTGAATACAGCAGACAGGCTCCTGCTACTCCAGTGCTGAATACAGCAGACAGGCTCCTGCTACTCCAGTGCTGAATACAGCAGACAGGCTCCTGCTACTCCAGTGCTGAATACAGCAGACAGGCTCCAGCTACTCCAGTGCTGAATACAGCAGACAGGCTCCTGCTACTCCAGTGCTGAATACAGCAGACAGGCTCCTGCTACTCCAGTGCTGAATACAGCAGACAGGCTCCAGCTACTCCAGTGCTGAATACAGCAGACAGGCTCCTGCTACTCCAGTGCTGAATACAGCAGACAGGCTCCTGCTACTCCAGTGCTGAATACAGCAGACAGGCTCCTGCTACTCCAGTGCTGAATACAGCAGACAGGCTCCTGCTACTCCAGTGCTGAATACAGCAGACAGGCTCCTGCTACTCCAGTGCTGAATACAGCAGACAGGCTCCTGCTACTCCAGTGCTGAATACAGCAGACAGGCTCCTGCTACTCCAGTGCTGAATACAGCAGACAGGCTCCAGCTACTCCAGTGCTGAATACAGCAGACAGGCTCCAGCTACTCCAGTGCTGAATACAGCAGACAGGCTCCTGCTACTCCAGTGCTGAATACAGCAGACAGGCTCCTGCTACTCCAGTGCTGAATACAGCAGACAGGCTCCTGCTACTCCAGTGCTGAATACAGCAGACAGGCTCCTGCTACTCCAGTGCTGAATACAGCAGACAGGCTCCTGCTACTCCAGTGCTGAATACAGCAGACAGGCTCCTGCTACTCCAGTGCTGAATACAGCAGACAGGCTCCAGCTACTCCAGTGCCTGCAGCTGCAAAGAGTTCTAATATAATTTCAAACAAAAGTTGAAAAAAATTATTATTATTATTATTATTATTTTATTGTTGTTGTTGTTGTTGTTGTTGTTGTTATTAGTATTATTTAAACATGAAGATACTTCTGGATGAACTCACAGAGATGAAAGCATCTCGTATTTTAAGGGAGTTCTGCGACACATAGACTGACGGAGTTTACAGAATCAACCGCACTGCACTCAAACCAACATCAAAAAACAATGTTAACATACACATCTGGGGTTCCAAAACAACAACACACTTTTAAAACGCCAACATGACACTGGGTAGAAATGCCTTGCAGTACTGAAGAAAGTGCAGAAGATGACTGTTTAAAAAAAAAAGTTTAGGAGTTGCATAATGTATCAGATGAACTCCCATCCCTCCATAGACAACCAAACTAAACAGACGGTATCGCAATGCAAAACGCCAATGATATATTTTTGTTTTTATTATCTACAGCAGAACATAGTTTTTTATCCTATTATTTAACTAGAAGAAAATAAATTCGTTTTTCATTTTCAAGGGGTCTCACCCACAGGACTGCCGGGGGTATTCCATTGTTGTACGGCACGAGCAGCAGTGTCGGCAAAGCCACTCTGCACCGACTCACCTGACGGGCATGTGTGCAGAGACCCCCAGTAGCAAAACAGATGGAGTAAAGCTCCGCTCCAGTCTGCAGGCGCTGTTATGGTGTAGCCAACAACACGTTTGTGAAGCATAAGCCATACTGGGAGCAATGTGGAGAAGATATTTCACAAAGACCCCAAACTCAATTAGGCTGAAACGCCAACATGCCTAAAAAAATAAAAATAAAAGTAAATACATATAAATAAAAAAGAGGAGATACTGTATTTCGCCAATTTGTCAAAGGGATGTCAGTTTAAATTGTCCCATTGTGAAACGATATCATTTAATTGGATGCAACTTGTGTGTCCCACCCCTGGCATTGGCTAGACAAATCACATCAGACATTAGTTTAAAGTAAATAATAAACCCTAACCGAATAAAACGAAAGATGATGAAAATACGTAACTGTTTATTTGAAAGTCGTGTAAAGCCATTTGGTGAGTTATGATATGAAGGGGCAGGAGCTCTGCGCGGACGTCAGTCAATCCTTCCCTGCTGAAAAGCAAGTTGCATCTGGTATGACTAAATCTCTAGTCTACACCACCGTTTTTAGTCGCTGTGCACTGTTTAGCTACAGCCCCTTTAGCAGTGACGGCAGAAAAGCACATTTTGCAATTCATTCAGTGTTTTATGGATTAGCTTTCCAATGAGCTCTAGATGCAAAAAAGACACGGAGCTGGAGAGAAAAAAGCCCCTGTTGCGTTAGGGGAGACAGTAGTGCCTTTTGATGAGAGGGGATCGTGTTGTTAAATGTTCTTTCCCTTTTCGTTAACGATCATGCTTTATTTTCAGCTGGTGATAATGGCAGGGACTGTCATGCTGGCTTATTACTTCGAGTACACCGACACTTTCAACGTACACGTTCAAGGATTTTTTTGCTATGACAGCTCGTACACCAAGCCCTATCCTGGACCGGAGGAAATAAGTGCGATCCCTCCAGCCCTCCTGTATTCAGTGGTTGCGGGAGTCCCAACTCTGGTTGTAAGTTACCTATCTATCTACTATTTTATTGAAGTAAGACTGCGGTCTGCTGGTCTTCATGAGTGCCGACAACTGTGTCTTTATCAAATGTCATGTAAGTTAACAAGCTTAGTACCAGGCGGTTGTGTTCTGTGCGGTCTTGTTGCCAGTAATGGCAAGCAAACGAGGTATAGATCTTGGATCTACATCTTTGCGTAATTATTAGTATCAACAAATTATTATTATTATTATTATTATTATTATTATTATTATTATTATTATTATTATTATTATTATAATAAGCAATCTTCAGTGGTCCTGTCGTCGGTATAATGTGGCACTGTATTGTATTGTATTTTAAAGAAAACATCTCAAGAGATCATGACCGCTTCCTACTTCATATTTTCCAAACACATATTTTAACATGGATTTCTAAAAGTAAGCATCATGCTTCTAATGTACCCTTCACATTTTGAAAATGTAGGCTGTATATTGACATGTTTTTTATATGGATGCCGACATTTGTCGATTTTCTTTTGACATCTGTAGTTGCAGCTGGATTCAATGAATCATAACGATCCTAAGCACATAACGAATGTGTTTGACAAAGATGGTATGAAAGAAGTATCAACAGTCTTATAGGAAATTGGTCACTATATAAAAGTAGACTTTAGTCTTCAACTGGTATTTTACCAAATCGTGTCTTCTGTACAGTAGTGAAATATGGAAATGAAATGCCAAATACAGTACTCTGCTTTAGAGTAATGATTCATCACAAGCAGGACTAGACTGCTTCTTATTATGCTGGTAGTGTACTACACATTGGTTTCATGTTTCTGAAGCATTCAAATAATAAATTATCCTGCCTTCCACACAGTCTTCATTTTCACATCATCATAATCATCTTAATTCATTGTGTTTGTATGACTGGGTACAGACAATCGTGTGTATTATTATTATTATTATTATTATTATTATTATTATTATTATTATTATTATTATTATTATTATTATTATTATTAACCAAATAATAATAATTTGGTGAATGGAATCACACACACACACACACACACACACACACACACACACACACACACACACACACACACACAACATATGCAGTTGCTGTACATTTCTGTACTCCTGTCATTACATTTTGAAAGTACATCACCAGTACTTGAAAGGTTGCATGAATAAATTCAATATTATTGGTGTGTGGGTGGTTTTTACTTGCCCACCAGATTTGCTATGGTATTCAATATGCTACCCTGAAATTATACTGAACCTGTTGGCAAAATATGAATAGGTTTGTGTAACATGTTTAGTATTTATATTGATATTTAATCTCCACAAATAACAATGTCCCAGCCTGGACATTTAAATGAAGAACTGGGTTTATCCAGGACATTTGAATAGGATCTCAAGGACAGGTACAGACCAGACTGACTGGAAATGCTTCAGGACTATGGCAGGGGTGTAGCAACTTACAGGTGTATTGAAACGTTATACACCTAGACTGAAGTGAATGAACCCACAGCAACAAAATGAAGAACAAAAAATCCAAAACATCTAGAAAGTGCTTTTCGTGTCTCTATAACTCCAATGCATGTTTATTAAATCTTGTTTTCACGTCAAGGTCTCAGAAAATGAACATGTTCAGTATTATCTTCCCCTGAAAGATCAGTGTTCTAACTTTATCTCAATAGAAATAACGGCCAATAAGTACATCCACACAGTCTCCCCTCCCCACAATTATCTATCTGCCAGTATAGTAAGGCCAGGTTAAAGAGAAGTCTTTAGTCCTGATCTGAAGGCGACTTTAATAGTCTTGTGTGCGTTGCCTGTTCATTTTGGAATGGTTGCTTTTGTATTATATTTCCTTTTATAAAATTATGTCTAAGACTTCTCAAACATTTGTCAAAATGTATCACTTTTAAGAAATGTACTACTGTTAGCCAGTAAGTCCCTGGACTAAGAAAATTAGAGCCTGAGATCTCTTGTTACAGTCTACTTCAGTTTGCTGCGGAACACTAAAAGCAAAGTGCAGTCATCAATAGTTAAGGCATAGAGCACAGGCAAGCATGGTAAACTGCAGAATTACTTTGCACATTGCCACAGGGAGACCAACAGCATGATTTTTAAAGCCACTGCTGAACATAATGCATTGTAAGCCAGTGAAAGAAAGGGAACACATTTTATGCTTATGGAAGTTGTATAGTTGGTGCAAAACCAAGCAACTACAACAATACAATGTTATCAAGTGTTCAAAAAGGAAGGACTGTAGGGGTATCTTTGCCTTTGCAGGTGTCCCGTATCCTAATCATGTGGAACATTCCCCCTAGGTAGAACACAAACTAACATTCTATCAGGTAAACTGGGGGAAGGTACCAGTGTATGTACCATGGTCCTATAACAAGATGTGTGATCTGAGAGACACTATAAAGAAAAGTTTTTTTTTCTGTAAAGGTTATACAGTAGTTTCCACATTAAGGTGGTGATGTAAGGATACACACAAAGAGATTTGCGTGTGCAAAACCCCCATAATGCTGCCGTAAGTCGTGTTTAGCAGCCGTAAAGTCTGATTTTACCGGTCGCTAAAAATGCAGCGTATGTAAAGAATGGTGTCCATCTGACGTTCTGCACCCGCTATCAAATTTGCACTTTGCCATCATGAATCCATTAAAATGATGTTGCAATGCTTTTAAATGAAGAAAAGAGCACGGAATTGGGTGGGATCTGGATACTAAGCATGCACAAACATTATAATGTGATGTAAGGATATTGCCTTGCACTTAGGCAATTGCTGACCTTCCAAAAACTTTACACCTCTTCTTACAAGGTGCAAGCCATTGTAAAAGCGAGTAACTAAGAGCTGTATAAAAGCACACACCTGCAGAGGCCTATCATTGGCTTCAGGATGGCTGCTGTGGTACACTTCCTCATGCGGAGACACTTGGCTCTTGAGGAGAGGCAGGAACACATTTGGAGGAGAAGGGCAAGACGAAGAAGACACTGCATACTCATCCCCAAGGTCAATTTGTTTGAGATGCAGGAGGATGTGGTGCTAAAGCATTATCGTCTCACTCCTCAGGTCATCCTAGACCTAATAGCTGAATTGAGGGATGAGCTAAACCCCAATCTAGGGACCGCTATCCCTGCTCATCTGAAAGTGCTATACTCTCTGCACTACTTAGTCTCTGGTTCCTTTCAGACCACAGTTGGAATGTGTGGAGGGATAGCCCAATCCACCTTTTCCACAGTGCTAGGCAAATTTCTGGATGTCATGCTAAAAGTTCAGGCCAATACATATAATTTCCTAAGGATACTAGCATAACTGATGTAGGCTGAGGCTTTTACAAACAACTCTGTTTCATGCTGAGTGACCTCTCAGGCTCCTGCTTCTCCAGTAAACTCTCAGTTCCTTCTCAGAAAACTTTTCTTTTCCGTGCGCCAAGAGGACTTTGCTACCCTTCCTCTGAAAATGTTTTTTTGGTTTGTATTTTCGTGCTCCACAAATGTCACACAGAGACTGCTGCCCTCTGTACTCCTAACTCTGCAAGTGCTAGCCCTAAATAGACCAATGCACTCAATGAGACCCTAATTATCGTAATTGCAGGTCATTATTTGTGTGTAATCTGCATTGCTCTTAAGCGTACATAGGGCGCAGTGCAAAATATTTGCCTAGCCACAATGCAATTTGAATTTTGCATCGGCAATTATTTGCTCTGCGCCTATACTTACATCACCCCCTTAATGTTATTGCACCACAGTAACATGTATCAAGGAAATACCATAACTTTTGTGTTTCCTTAAAAAAAGAAGCATATAAATATTATAACTCTTTGCCTTGTCATGATCCTGAGCCAATGGAGAGTCAAGGGAAAATTACTTCTGCTGTAATGTATATTTCTGACTTACCACTGTTTCTGCATCCTATAGTGCTTAGCAGATTACACATACAGTGTTGTTCCAATACTACTTTTTTAATTACAGTTCCAAAAGATACATTGACTTTCATTTTAAAACTGTATGGTAGTATAAACATAGCTATGTTTGTACACCTTATTTTCAAAGCAGTCTTGCACTTCCTGGCACTGTACATTTCTCATGTAGAGTGAAATTGTCCCCACACCTTCAATACTTTCTCTCCTGTCAATAGCCCGCCAGCTGCCCCCTAGTGACTTGACATGATTTCCAGCCAGCTGCCCTGAAACACTGCTGAGTTCGAATGACCTAGAAAAGAAGAACAGCAACTGATTATCTGAAAGGAAAGCATGCAAACCAAGAACTTTCTTTTAGCTGCGTAGTATGTGCTTTCAGAACTGCACATGTGAGACTTACTGTATAGCAAATGTAAGTGGAAAGAAAAATAAATAAATGATCAAATATCTCACAAATAAGTATTTGTGCTACACTCATACAAACATATATATGTATTTTACAAAAATCTAGAATATGTCCCATCTGGTCTGTTCTTTAATTCTTATCATAAAATTAACACTGCTTCTAGCTGGTCTCAGTAGAACAGAAAGCTTCCTTTTAAGGATCTGATATTATTTGCATCTGTTTTATTTTTCTACAGATTTCTACAGTCAAACCTTCTGTCAGTGGTGCTAAAACTGTGTTTCATTTTAATGCACTGAATGAGTTTAGTTAAGGATAAGGCATGTACTTGTCAAAGAGAGTTATTTAAAAATAATAATAATAATAATAAACACTGAGAATTAATTCAATTAAAAAAATGTCCCTTCAGCAGATTGTTCACTAACCATAAATCACACTGAACAGTGTGCCAACTTAAAGACAGCGTGTACCCCGTCATATGTATGAATTATGCCTCATATGACCTTTCCTCTCAGAAACGGACAAAAAAATAGATCAAGATCTAAAAAATGTACAGCTGTTGGTTTTAAAGACTGGCATTCATTCAAATTGTTTAAACATTTCAGTGTAATCGAGTTAAATACTTTTAACCCTTCATTCAAAATGTGGATATGGTTGGTAAAAGGTGCTTGGAGACATAAACGTCAGTAACACGTTTTTAAGACAACTGTTACATGAATCTAGTTGCTGCAACACCAGGCAACATGTTGCGTGTATGTTGCGTGTATGTTACTTCATCACCATTCTTCAACCGATCAACATTCAGCTATTCCTTTAAGCTGTGAGGTATATCTTTTAAGTGTACTATTAACTGGTATTGTGCATTGTTTATATGGTCCTGTTGCTGATATTGCATAGCTATAGCTGTTGTCCAGGTAACCAGACCCCTGTGTTTTATTCACCCTGCTAAGAATTGTATTGATTCCATTTTTCATTGGAATATGCTTTTAATAAGGGACTATGGGATATTGTGCCGTTTTGTTTGAGCATGTCTTATATTTTCTTTTATCAGGTGCTGTTATTTAGAGAAAAAAAAAATTCTGCACACTTTTATATATAACACCTTATATTTATAACATTTTAAAATTGTGTTCCATTTTACATTTTTTATTATTGAGCCATGTTACAATCTCTGTATTTTCACTGCTGTAAAATATCACTTGGCTAAAGACATTCTCTTCCCCGCAGAGGCGTATGATTCTCTCACAACTGTGCACATCATAGCTTATTGTTTAATTAATCATCTTTCTGGTCTAATTGAATTAAGAGAAGCCCATGGGATATTGCTGTCACACTTTTTTCAAAGTTAAATTATAAAGATTTGTTGCAATCTTTCAATATGGTTTTACTGACTGAGATACTTATTTGATACTTATTTGTTTTTACGTGCTCTTATCTGCTCCCTATTTTACTGCATTTAATCCTGTACTGTAATAAAGAGTACTGTAATCTGTCACAAGTGTTATTTAATCTAGTATTTTGTATTTAATTATATCCTGATGTAACTATCACTGACACTGTTATCTGCTCCGTTATTGAATCGTATTTTGTCATATACTTGTACTTGCTAGAACCAAAGTCATTGTATTTTATCTTTCTCTTAATTGTATTAATACTTGTACTGTGATTCTTGAAATGTGTTTTTGTTTACGACTGTAAGTCGCCCTGGATAAGGGTGTCTGCTAAGAAATAAATAATAATAATAATAATTACAGTTGAAAAGCATTTTCATATAGAAACGTCATTAAACATAGTCACAGAACTTTAAATACAAAGGTAGTGTAGTGTGCAGCTAAAAGCTGAAATTAGCTATGTGGTACTCAACATTAAACAGCAATTGTAATCAAATTCAAAATGTTTAAAAAAATGTATGTACAAGATTATTATCTGTGGATTCCTTCCATTTTTGCATTTTTTTAACAAACCATGATACGCAGGTATTTTTTTAAGGAGGTTGACCATATCATATACAGTACAAAGATTAAAATAACTGAAAATATTTAGCGTATTCAAATTTTGGAATGGAATGAAGAAACTATAAAACAAGTCTTCCCTAAAGTTTAGCTTAAAGGACAGTTTTTGGTCCTATTTAATCCACTGCCTTTGAAAACGGGACTATATCAGTAATTAAATTACCATTAAATAGGCTAAAGCGTGACTCTTATCTGAACTCTTCAGGCTGTTGTGACAAACTAAAGCCTGAATGCCTCTCAGATTCACAGAGCTCATGGGTAGCATGTATACATAAAGAGAAAAAAGGGTCAGCACACCGAAGTAGATGTGGTGCAAGTTCATACTTCAATATAGAAATAGAGAGAACCACACACTCAGCTGCGCTCCAAAATGGTATATCTTTAATTCATAAAAACATATCACTGCTGATCATAGAGCGCGATTGCGTGTGCAGTTCTTTTCTTTTTTTCTATAAAGCATGTATACAGTATTATTTATCAAGCCAGGGTGGCTGGTTAAATCCCAGTCATCTCCATTTGGAATACTTATTTACAAATAAAGGATAATTACTCCTGTTTGAAACAGGCCATAATATTTTGAGTGACTATATATTTGTAACTTCAAAAGTGCAAAAAACAAAACAATTTACAATATTCATTTAAATGCAGAACCCTAGATGGAGGGTACAGTACATTTAGCATTTACATTTAGCAAGATCTGCCATGTTATTGTCCTGCTTTAGTTATTCATTGTAGTGTAAAAGTAATACATTTTATATCCTGTTTTTTTTTTTCTTCCTGGTTATAATCCCTTTGTTCCGCACAGTGAAATCTAAGCCTGTTGCAATCAGTTTTCAAGACTGAAACAGTATTTTTTATTTGTTTTTATCTTCAGAATTTCGAGTCTCCCTTAATGGCGATTTTAAAAACAGCTGCTAATTAATGTGAAATGTACTTGTGCATTGTCCCTTTGTTTAAACCACAGGGAGATTTGATTTGTATCGCACTAGAAGGAACTTCAGTTGTTTTGACAGGATAGTGTACAGAACAGCTGCTTCAGTGACCACATAAACACACACTATATATATATATTTTTTTTTCAAAAGTCTTTAAGAAATTGGGAAGGCTGATTAGGAAAGATATAACTTTTCTCTTGAGGGGGGGTTGTTTGCACAGTGACTAATACGTTGGCTTACAAAACTTGTTTTTAGGATTAACAGTATCCATGTCATTGGAATAAGTAAATGTAAAAAGTAACAGGGTGGGGATCATCATGCAAAAACTAAAACACACAACTCTGCACGTCCATGAGGCAGCCACATGCACTTAATCCAGTTTTTGCTACTTACTCTAAAGTGTTATCAAATGGTACTGCTTGTGGATTATCATCTAAAATACAGAGAAAAAAAATGAATTCAGACGCTGAGCAGTACTGTGGAAATTTAAAAAAAAAAGAAGAAAAAGCGGCATGAGTTTTGGGCAGAATTTAAATTGAATTCTGAGAAAACATATTCTTTACTGACAGTTAAATACAGATGCAGTGATTATAAGGGACACATCAGCCCACCTCTCATACTCCGCAGTGGCGCAGATGTGGATAGTCAAGCTGACAGGCTTACAGCTCTGAGTCCTGATCAGGCAGCCAGGCCAGTAAGATGCCAAAGAATCACAAGATGAAAATCTATTTTTACATACTCACGTACACACTTCTCCACACAAAAACACATTCACATTGACGCCATGCCGTTTTCATTGCATATGTGGCTTTGTTCTGTTATAAAAACATAATACAATCATATGTTAAGGTCTGCACATGTACACAAAGATCCACCATAACTTAACTACAATAAAATAAATTAACTACAATAATGTATTTTATAATTTAGTTCCAGTGGTAAGAAAAATATGTTTTCAGAATGTTTTATTAGAGTATATATTTTTCATTATCAGCCTGTGCAGTTCCATACATTTTAAAATATTTAGACTACTGTGTGAGATTCAATATAATATTATAGATATTTTACTTTCTGCACTTGTTATACCAAATATAATAGATCAGCAGTTAGTCTAAAATGACATCAAAACTGCACTGAACCTGAAAGTGGATTGAATGGGCCAAACAACCAAAGATACACATAAATAAATAAATAAATAAATAAATAAATAAAAAGTCAAAGCTTCATCTTGGGGGGATTTTTGAATTAAGGTATAGGAGGATTTCAGTTTGGTTTAAGTGCTAAATGAACCCTTTTGTAAACTTTCTAACTATTTCTTTTTTTTCAATCTTTCTTCTTTTTACTAGATTTTTATTACAGAATGCGTGGTGTTTTACCTTCAGATTGTCACAAAAGATTTTGAAAACCGTGAGAAGACGATAGTAACTGGAGATTGCTGTTACCTGAACCCACTGGTGCGCAGGACCGTCAGGTTTCTTGGTATGATCAAGGAGTTTTTATTCCATGCCTGTTCTTGAACACCACTTTCTTTGTACTATGATGCTGTAACATACTTTTAATCTCTATGGGATATTATAACAATGTTTTTTGCTCTTAAAAAACAGGAACTCATTTGTACACTGCACACACACACACAAGGTAAGTATTTCTTCATAAGAACACATAACATCCTTATTGGGAGAGGTAATAAACTGTAAAAGCCCAACTACTGTTGAGCCACAGCACTACCAGAGCACACACAGGGTACAGTTTGTTCAGACTCATTTGTAGGTTTTTATTAACCTATTTGTCTGGTTAATAATTCATCACAAAGATTTACAATTGTATAATGTCTTAAAATGTACACCAAATGTGTAACAGTTGATTACAGACTATAGAAATGCATGGGATGTTTCTTGAGAATTCCACTGTTGATTCAGTTGTTTGTAGTATACAGCAGTACAGTCTATCCTCTTGAGATTTTCATTTGTTATGTGCGTAGTTGGGATGGGAATACCGTAAGGATGATTTCTTTGATCCATGAAGGCAGTCCCACTGGAACTGCTGTTGAATCTCATCCATTTTACACATCCAGTTTACAGATTGCATTTCCCTCAGGATCCTGCCACACAACCATATGTTGAATGAGCATAGAAAGTCAATGCAAACTTCATCCCCACAAATAGCAGGGATAACAGGGATTCCATTGAAGTTCTTAGAATTTATAGCCATCTTAGAGTAAGCGTTTCTTTGTTGTTTATATATATATATATATATATATCTTTTTTTTATTTTATTTTTTCTTGACGGTATCTGTCAATGATGAATAATACAATTGCGTCCCTTCTGAATTGGAAATCATTTTCAATTAACTATTTTTGGACTGAAGAAACAGTCAAAGGATTTGTTTGCAAAGCTGATTTTGTGACCTACAACTGTGCTTTATTGCTTTTGAAAAATTGGATTAAAGCAGTTTAAGGGATGAATGGCTTAACGTTTTATAGATCACTATTTACTGTTGCTTCCGTCTGTGTATTATGAAGAAATAACAAATAAAACTTGTAAAAGATGTCTTGACTCAATTAACTTGGGATATCTCCTAAAGTCCTGTAATAACAGTCTGTGTTTGTGGGGATTTGCTGCTTTATAAGTACATTGGGTTAAGATGTGATTAATGCAGAGCAATAATTGGAGTACAATAACGTAATTGCCACAATATTACTTTATTTATTTATTTATTTATTATTCCTTTTCTTCATTCCATTCCAAAATTTCATTGACCAGTGCTGCCATTTTTACATTTACACATACAGTATGAAACTGTACTATAGTCACCGACTGTGTGAGTATTTCACCTATTAGGAACAGCATATCACATCAGCAATCACAGTGATGACAGCTAAAGTCTCATAAGACAGAAACAGTAGTTGTGTCTTTTTGGCATACAGTGTACCACCCTCAAGCTGTTGATTTGACAATAATAGTGCTATACATTTAATTACATGTTTTTCACCTTTCTTTCCAGGAGTATATACATTTGGACTTTTTGCCACTGATATTTTTGTCAATGCTGGGCAAGTGGTGACAGGGAACCTTGCACCTCACTTCCTTACAGTGTGCAAACCTAATTATACAAGCCTAGGCTGCCAGCAGGCCATTCGGTTTATCAGCAACCAGGAGGCCTGTACTGGCAATGTGGATGACATCATTAGAGCCAGAAAAACCTTCCCCTCCAAAGAGGCAGCTCTCAGCGTGTATGCTGCGCTCTACCTGGCTGTAAGTACAACAAACCCTTTTAGATGCTTGCTGTTTCCATGTACTGTACACATTTTTAATGTGCACTTATAAAGCACATCATCTCATGCTCTTATTAAAACTCCCCTCTCCCCAGTATCCATGAAATAAAGCAATGCTCATTGGCGGCATTGGAACTGCTCATTTTCTGTTTCACAAACTTTGGGTGCTTATGTTTATTGCCTCACACTTCTCCAATCTTGCATGAACAATCCATCTTAGCTGTATTCTCTGTGAAGCATGTGTGATCATCCAAATGGAATGGCAGCGCTCATCTGGAATATGCCTCAGAGCATCTCTTTGTCCAGAGTAAGGTTCGAAACTTGAATATCAGAACCCAATCCAAGAGGCAACCAACAATATTAGATTACAGTTTCTTAATGTTTTCTTTAGTGTTCCTCTATTGCACTGGGAAGGGAATAAACTTTGTCAAGGGTCTCCACATATTTTGGAAATACTGCCATATTAAGCAACTAAAGTAATTAACACTTAGAAAATACACATTTTGCCATGTAGATTCATAGGAGCTGATGTAAGGATATGTGCAAAGTAATTTGCGGCTGCAAAACACCCATATTGCGGCCAAAATCTGCATGTTGCATGCGCAAACCATGTTTAGCAGCCGTAAAGTGGGACTTTAGCAGCCACTAAAAATGAGGTGCATTTAAAGAATGGTTTCCACCTGGCGTTCTGCACCCGCTATCAAATTAACACTTTGCCATCATTAATTCATTTAAATGATATTGAAATGTATTCAAGTGAAGAAAAGAACATGGAATTGGGCGGGAATCTGGAATACTAAGCGGGCGCAAACATTCTAATGAGATGTAAGGATTTCTAATACAGGACTCACTGCTCTCTGTACTCCTAACTACCCTCACCTCTGGGCTGTATGTGCGGCTGCTAAATAGCCCGATGCACAGGCTGTGCTCATTGCGACCCTCATTATCATGATTGGAGCTCAATATTTGTGTGTATTGAGCAATTTGCATTGCTGTTAAACTTGCATAGGCTGCAGTGCAAAATAATTGCCTGGCCTCTAGGCAATTTGGATTTTGCAGCTGCAATTGTTTGCACTATGCCTATTCTTACATCAGTCTACAATAGCTGATAAAACCATTAGACTAAAGAGTAAGTACTTTATTTTAGTTAGTACCATGTAATTTCAAACCCATGGAATATCAGTAGCCATACTTCTTAAAGATGATCTACTTGAGATCTGCAGAACTGCTGTTGAAAACTGCATGATATATGGTTGAAGGCAATATCAAGCACTACTGCATGATATATGGTTGAAGGCAATATCAAGCACTACAGCTGCATTTTTTATTTTAGGCTTCAATGTGTTTTATGATTATTAGAAGTTGGTGTAGAAAACTCTCAAAAATCCATAAAAATGATCAGCTTTATGTGGAAAGGATTATTTTCCCAATTAACTAATTGCTATCATATATCCCAGAATGTCGTGCAGATGTACAGTATAATACACTACACACAAATAAAAAAGCTAGTGCTAAAATCAGATGCCAAAAATAAATAAATTAAAAATAATGGTATGAAATTGTAAAGGATACTTGAATAGGTAGCCTGATAATACCATTTACGTCTGAGCTGCAGATACAATGCCCTTGTTCCTTATGAACTAGTGTCAGAGATACTGTTTTTTGCTGTGTCATTTTAAGCATAGGCTAACACTATGTAAAATTTTAAATGAAGTACATTTAATTGACCTGTAGCTTGAGCAGCAGAATACTGAGTGATGAGATCATTGTAAAAGTAGCTTGCTGTCACATCAATTGTAAAATGACTAATAAGCTCTGTGGAGGATAATTAAAATGTGTATGACTGTGAGAATTGGCTTCAGTTCTGAGCTTCCTTATCCTTGACTTCATTAATGTCATAAACACATATATTAGCTTTAGCCTTGGCTTTAGATTATTATATATTTTTTACAACAGAATAATTATAGAAACTTAAAGAGAGATGACAGTAACGGGGAGTTAAAATAATGTAATACAGTGCTCACCCTTTATAACGCTGTAGTGGGGAGCCATAATTACAAGACCATGCTATTTGTGTTCCACCTTATAACGAGTATAAAAGGGCTACTGTAATGGCATTATGGAGCAAATGGGAGCCACGACCCTACCGTGTTATAACCAATTCAGCACTATAACGAGGCGTGTTATAACGGGTGAGCACTGTATATAGTAGATAGACCCCAATATTGGTACAGCCATTTGAAATTTCTTTGTATTGGATGCAAATTAGCTATTCTGAATAAGTATTCTTATTTAACTGTACTCTCTCTCTCTCTCTCTCTCTCTCTCTCTCTCTCTCTCTCTCTCTCTCTCTCTCTCTCTCTCTCTCTCTCTCTCTCTCTCTATATATATATATATATATATATATATATATATATATATATATTAGGGTACTGTGCAAGATACAAGCCGATGTTCACCCCACTCAAGGTCAGAGTGGCCTGTAAGCCATTATGGCTCCACTTGGGCTGGACATCAGCTTGTATCATGCAGCAACCTACACAGTATTCTATGTATTAGGCAGATGTTTCTGAAAACTTTTATGATTTCTTAGCAAGCCTGTTCTTGTGGAACTCCTGATAATGAGATTTTTTAAATCAAGACGTTTACCTGGCAAATATGTTTTGAATGTATTAAACAATTATTAAACAAGCCTTTATTTACTAAACATTGTACGCCTAATTCAGGAGAAAGATCAACATAGCTTTTAAATAATATTATGTGATGGAGATGTTTTTGAAAAACTTGCAGTAAAACATAAAACACTTTAGTAATATTATCTGCTCAAACGAATAGTGTGTATCTGTACTTAAGCTATGTCGTCTGCTTGGTTCAGTGAATTCCCTTTACTTACAAAGATACTGTTTGAAGCAGCATAACTATAGAATCAGCCTCCAGCCCTTAAGGATCAGCAACTTTGCTGTCTAACCCATACAATAACTGTCTCTACCATCCCCCATCCCAGCAATGCCAGCAGTTACAGCCTCTGACTCCCATTGCACTGGAAGATCACAGTCTACTCCACTCCTGTCTTTACCTTAGCCATGTCAGCAATTCTTTGACATAGCCCTTAAGCATGTGTGCCTTTTACCTTTCTAATGATGTAATTTCCAAGTCCATCCACCAGTATGTATCCCTGATGTAAAGTCAATATTAGAATTAGTGTTAGATCAAAAGTCAAATTCAGTGACTTAAGCAAAATCATGCTTTGAGTCATTAAAATGTCTAAACCAACACAAAATACAGCATTGTGATTTAACAGTACATACATTTTTATGATTATATTTATGAGGCATTGGTAAGAGCCTATTTTAAGTGTCATTCATTACAATTTACACATGTACAGTGGTTGTTCAGTGGCTATTAAGGCAGTCCTAATCATGTATATTACTCCAAAGAGCATAGTTCACAAACTGTTACAGAGCTTACAAGGTCAGTACATGAGTCTCCTGCATGAGAATATACATCCTTATCAGAAACAAACCAGAACAATTCAAACTTACATTATGCTAGAGCGGAGAATGTATTGCTAAAACCTTAAGACTACCAAAATCCTGTCCTTGTGCACAGAATACCCAGTGTACATCAAAAGGGAGAACTCAGGCGTTTTGTTGTTGCAGGAAAGGTAATCCAGCAGTTCATGATAGTGATAAAAAAAAAAAAAAAACATGTGTGATATAAGTAACTTCTTTTTTTTATCAAACCAGCCCAAACCTGCTTCTAGTTTCCTCTGCTGTAAGCAGTTCATTTCTATTTCATTCAGCTTTCCCTTTTTAACTTCAAGTCATCACCAGATTCTCATTATTCCCAGAGGCCTGCAGTAGGCACTGTGGGCTGAATATGCTGAGAAGAATGGCAAAATATGTTTGTTTCATGTATAAAAAAATAAATATTATTAAAACAAGTATAAACCACATCTAGCATTCAGATTAAAGATACAGTATGATTCATTATTACTAATGCTTTCTGAATACACTGCTCATTCTACCAAGCATCAGTAACTTCCAAATACTGCCCTCAGTGTCTTCAGGGGAAAAAAGCACATCAGTAGTTTCTTACGAAGAGAATGCTTCCGATTAAAATCTTGTCATCTTGCACATGGTAAGAATCAATTTGATGAAAGACTGTAAGGAACAATAGTTTTTCTTTCAATGTATCGTTTGTTTGTTTGCTTGAACATGGAACACAGCATGGAACATGTTTTTGAAAGCTGATGTTTTTTTCCCAGCTACAGTCCAACGTTTTAAAATAAACAAAACAAAAACAAGGATTTAATTGTTTTAAATCATTTCATTTCATAAATAAAAAATGACTCATGCAGTGCAGGACTGAACTTGCACCTGTATGATCAGAAGTCACTTCAAAGTAGTTTTGCTGAACCACTGATATGGATGTTTTTATTATTATTATTATTATTATTATTATTATTATTATTATTATTATTATTATTATTATTATTATTATTATTATCTACACAGTTTATGTTCCAGACTGACAACAAATGGCTTATGCATCTGTGTATTCTTTTTTTTCTTTCAAGGTCACAGGCTCAAAGTGTTATAATATTGTATCAGGGTTTACAGAAATTGTTCCCATTTGTTTTTAGATGTACATCACTAGTACAATGAAAGCCAAAGGATCAAGACTTGCAAAGCCTGTGCTGTGCCTGGGTCTAATGTGTATGGCGTTTCTCACTGGAGTGAACAGGGTAGCTGAATACCGGAACCACTGGTCTGATGTGATTGCAGGATTTATAATCGCCGTGGCAATAGCAACCTTCCTGGTAGGCATCCACCTATTTTGTTTGTGCCTATATTGTACTAATGCAAACAATTTAATGTGTCTGTGACACCAGGCTTTAAATGCCTGTAGGTAGAAGGCATGTTGCTTTGATAGAGAGTAAATACATGTCATGCGTAAACTAACTGTACGACTAAAATACCAGGAAATCAACCTGCTTTAAGCACTTCAAAATAAAACATGTGCTGCATTAACTGAAGCGAACCTGTAGGTGCAGTGATTCATTTAAGCACTCCATGGATTCTGAAGTCGTTGTTTGAACTTTTGATCCTTGCCTGAGGTAACACAACCTGAATTCAAGTTCTGCCAAGAAGACTACCCATAAGAGGTACAAGTCCTGCTGGGTGAGATGACATTTACTGTAATCTCAATCCATTACTCCCTGGTGGAAAGTGGAGATGTACAGTACCATCCACATTGAAGCTTGACGTGTGAAACACCACAGGGCTAGTTGGATGCTAAATGGTAAAGCAATGGGGAATAATTCGAATTATGTATTTATAATTGGGGTTGTTTGCTATCTTGTTTAAATTGTCATATACTGTACTTGTTTATATAAAGTGAAGGGAATTTAAAAGCTGATTACTTTTTTATACTGTTAGACCTACCTGTTACTATAGGAGTCTAATGTATCCAAATGATTAATAGAATCTGTTTGTACATGTGTGGGTGTGTGCTATGGGGCCTATTTTGAAGAAATATAGAAAACTGTGAAAGATACTGTCAGATCTGAGTGAATTGAATAGCATCTTAATGCCAGATACTGTGGTGAAATTACATATGTCTATTCTACTATTTAGCTTTACTTTTATACATCAACACATTCAAGATCATTTTTAGCATTCTTGCCAGGCTTCATTTTAATATTGGCATATAAAAAGCAATTTTTTTACTGTCTTTTTATGCTGTATTTATTAGTATTTCCCAAGACTAACAGACTTTTCCCAAAGACATACATGATTCAAAATACCAAGTCATATATATATCTATATTGTAAAGGTCTCTTTTTTCAATCTTTATCTGGCTGTACATTATGCTGCTGCATGGGCTTTAGTTTGTTTGTTTAAGGACTAAAGAGGGAAAAATGTCAGTAAAATAGCTCTCTGGAGACTGACACAAATTATTTCAGACTTTCAGTCCTTGCTAATAGGGTTTTTTTGAGAGTGTACAAACTGTGATGTTCTTTTGGGTTAACTAACAGGAAATGCCTGTCATTGACTTAATACCATTATGTGAATCTGATGACACGTTGGTTCATGTTCAGTAGCAAACCAATTTCAACCAGTATTTGGGAAGCATACATTTTAACCACAGTACTTTTAGGTCTAGCAAATATGATTCAAGTTAGAATACCGTTGAATTTGAAAGCAGCCATAAATGTGTACTGAATTACATTGATAGTCTTGCAATGATCTCTTGTGCATGTAAAACGAAGGTTCTTGGTTAGGTGATTGGATTCCCAGGACATGTGAGGAGAAAACATCAGGCGTGAAGGAAGGTTAAACTGCATTAGAGAGGTTCAGCTGATCATGAAACAGTTTATTGCTGATGCATATATTGAATGGAATCTGAAATGTTCTTGCTTACTCTTTAGTATGTCTGACAGACTGGCACATCAAATTCTCTTTAATCCCAGTTTTAACAGTTTTTATTAGCATTGTTAAGGCTCTTTATATATGTCTGTAATACCATTCTATATTTTCTTTAATCCAGATGAATACATTGTAGGAACTGCTACATAAGTACTACTATATTATAGTACATGGTGGATGGTATCTACTGTAACTGCTTTACTCCAACAGTTCAACAGTAAACTAATCTAATAGACCACTCTATATCTATGTACATGTTAAATGTGCTCAGTGTTTCTGTAAAGCTACTTAGTGAGTTAAGGCAACAGCGCAATAGCAGTAAGTACATTTTGTTTATGTGAGAGTTTGTTTTTAAAAACAAAGAATCTTCTTCAATTTGTTTGTTTTGCTTTTTGTTCCTAAAAACACTTCCTAAGGTGGTGTGTGTCGTGCACAACTTCAAGCGAAGGCATTCAGAAAGTGAAAAAAAGCCAGACAGCCTGCGCAATATACCTATGATCAACCTCCCAAGAGTAGAAAGCCCAATGGAGAAATATCCCCCAGCAGTACAGGTAAATCATTATATATATAATTCAAAAGTTTGGGGTCACTTAGAAATTTCCTTGTTTTCCATGAAAACATACATGAAATGAGTTTGAATAGGAAATATAGCAAAATGCATAGGAAATATAGTCATTGGCAAGGTTAGAAATAATGATTTTTAATTGAAATAATAATTGTGTCCTTCAAACTTTGCTTTCGTCAAAGAATCCTCCATTTGCAGCAATTACAGCCTTGCAGACCTTTGGCATTCTAGTTGTCAATTTGTTGAGGTAATCTGAAAAGATTTCACCCCATGCTTCCTGAAGCACCTCCCACAAGTTGGATTGGCTTGATGGGCACTTCTTACGTACCATACGGTCAAGATGCTCCCACAACAGCTCAATAGGGTTGAGATCCGGTGACTGTGCTGGCTACTCCATTATAGACAGAATACCAGCTGACTGCTTCTTCCCTAAATAGTTCTTGCATAGTTTGGAGCTGTGCTTTGGGTCATTGTCCTGTTGTAGGAGGGAATTGGCTCCAATCAAGTACCGTCCACAGGGTATGGCATGGCGTTGCAAAATGGAGTGATAGCCTTCCTTCTTCAAGATCCCTTTTACCCTGTACAAATCTCCCACTTTACCACCACCAAAGCACCCCCAGACCATCACATTGCCTCCACCATGCTTGACAGATGGCGTCAAGCACTCCTCCAGCATCGTTTCATTTGGTCTGCGTCTCACAAATGTTCTTCTTTGTGATCCGAACACCTCAAACTTAGATTCGTCTGTCCATAACACTTTTTTCCAATCTTCTTCTGTCCAGTGTCTGTGTTCTTTTGCCCATCATAATCTTTTCTTTTTATTGGCCAGTCTGAGATATGGCTTTATCTTTGCAACTCTGCCTAGAAGGCCAGCATCCCGGAGTCGCCTCTTCACTGTTGACGTTGAGACTGGTGTTTTGCGGGTACTATTTAATGAAGCTGCCAGTTGAGGACCTGTGAGGCACCTGTTTCTCAAACTAGACACTCTAATGTATTTGTCCTCTTGCTCAGTTGTGCACGGGGCCTCCACTCCTCTTTCTATTCTGGTTAGAGCCAGTTTGCGCTGTTCTGTGAAGGGAGTAGTACACAGCGTTGTAATGAGATCTTCAGTTTCTTGGCAATTTCTCGCATGGAATAGCCTTCATTTCTCAGAACAAGAATAGACTGACGAGTTTCAGAAGAAAGTTCTTTGTTTCTGGCCATTTTGAGCCTGTAATCGAACCCACAATTGCTGATGCTCCAGATACTCAACTAGTCTAAAGAAGGCCAGTTTTATTGCTTCTTTAATCAGCACAACAGTTTTCAGCTGTGCTAACATAATTGCAAAAGGGTTTTCTAATGATCAATTAGCCTTTTAAAATGATAAACTTGGATTAGCAAACACAACGTGCTATTGGAACACAGGACTGATGGTTGCTGATAATGGGCCTCTGTACGCCTATGTAGATATTCCATTACAAATCAGCCGTTTCCAGCTACAATAGTCATTTACAACATTAACAATGTCTACACTGTATTTCTGATCAATTTGATGTTATTTTAATGGACAAAAAATTTGCTTTTCTTTCGAAAACAAGGAAATTTCTAAGTGACCCCAAACTTTTGAACGGTAGTGTGTATATATATATATATTTTTTTTTTTTTAACATGTTAGTATAGGCAAAGTCTTGGCTGAACAATTTTCTGAAAAAAGTCATCAAAAACGCTCCAAGATGTTTGTTTGTTTGTTTATTCCTAAATAAGGCATATTGTAGAATAATAATAAAACCATAGAAGTCCAAAAGGAAATCCTAGGTGAATTAGAAAGAATGATGGTATACTCAGTACAGACGACACTTTTATATATATATATATATATATATAATTTTTTTTTTTAAACCTGCATTTAAGGCCTAACATTGGCCCTCATAAGCACTTAATGATGCTGATTTGTTTTGTTTCTTTGTTGTGTTTACTTCACCTTTTAGTGTGTGATTTAAAACAATGGTTTTGGAGTGTCAGATAAAAAGCATGTATTTATATTTCAGGAGTTAGAAGTTTACTCATGCGTGACAATTGTGAAGCCTGCATTGAATTAAAACTGTTTGTATCCCTAACATAGGGAATGGAGAGCATGTGTATTTATTCCAGTGTTGTGCTGTGCTTGTTTAGTAAGAGGATACCTGGAACTGAAAGTTATTGTAAAATACCACATGATTAAAATGGGGGGAACGTTATGGAGGCTGTGTGGTCCAGTGGTTAAAGAAAAGGGCTTGAAACCAGGAGGTCCCCGATTCAAATCCCACCTCAGCCACTGACTCATTGTGTGACCCTGAGCAAGTCACTTAACCTCCTTGTGCTCCGTCGTTCGGGTGAGACGTAATTGTAAGTGACTTTGTAAGTCGCCTTGGATAAAGGCGTCTGCTAAATAAACAAATAATAATAATATCGTTATATATAGCACTGTTATACTGCCTCTCCCTTATAAACATTTACCACTGTATTTATGCACAGTATTTTTGCAGTTTTACCATGCTTTTCTCATGATTTTACTATGCAGTTACCATAGTTTACTAATATGCTTTACCATACCTTGCTATTTTTTGCAATGCTTACCTATGCTTGACCGTGCTTTCACTATACTTTATTTCACTTTGCTGTGTTTTTAACAGGGTAGACTTATAGGGGCTCTGGCATTATGCAGAAGGACAAGCAGGGACTACAAATGTTTTCAACACTACAATAGATAGTGTTGAAATAATCCAGTTTAATAATTACTGAATGGATGATTTGATATGCAGTCTATTTAACATGGCATGTAGAACTCTACATGAGACAGATTAACTAATACAGCTCTGACTGTAAACTCATACCCCATGTGGTCAATTTGTAATATGTATGCTTTTTCTGAATAGAAACTAAAACTTTTTTTATTATTATTATTAGGCACAGTATAAAATGAAAAAAAAAAATCAATAGCCAGCACAAGATTGCATCACACATAGCGAATTAGACAGAGATTGCATTAATATGCAAGACTCAAGAGGCAGAGATTTCATTTTCAATTTTTTTTTTATAAATCCATGCGATTTGAGTTCATTTTTTGGAAATAAAGTAATACACAATTGAAAACTGGTACCTGTTAGATTGCTTCTCTTTCTAAAGCACAGTATGATCTTACATTTCTAAATCTCGTTTCTGTCTGTTTCAGAATCACATCACCTTTGCCGAAGTCACATGACGTTGAAGCAGAAGTCCGTTCTACACATTGGACATCCTCCCTATTCATGGTTCAGTCATCATAATCGGAGTTTAATACTTAACCTGAGGTTATCTAATTGTTTATGATCTTTGTGTCTTCAAACACATCAGCAAAAAATTTCTCAAATACAGACCGAAAGCTGAAAAGCGCTCAAAGAGACTATCTGCTTTTAACCAGTTGTCTACAGAATCATTGACTTTTTATTTTATTTTATTCAAACTTCTCCCCATCATTGCTATAAAACGTTCCACTTCTTCAGAATTAATTCAGCATATGGATTTCATCTAAATGTATTGCCCAGCCCCAAAACAGGAAATGTATAACACTGCTGTACTTTTAGTTACATGCATTTATTTATGTATTTATTTTACAATGTGCCCAACATATGGACATACATATCAAAATATACAGTGTACAGATCTTTCTTTAAAGGGATTATTATAAAAATAAAAACACATTTCACATTTCTCCAGAAAGGACATTTAAGAAAGGATTCTTAAATAATGCAATGCTAGACTGTTATAGCTATAGCATGTGTCTACCTGTTGCTGATTTAGCTTTATTCGAATGTTTTTAGTTGTTCGTTGTTCTTTTGAAGTTGATCGTGTTTCATGTCATCAAGTGACATACCCCAATCAGGCACATAAACCTGATAAAAAGCTTAACTTGCAACTTGATACTAGAAATGGTGAAACATATTGCATAAGGTTTATATGGATGCAGCAGAAGCTGTACATTTTGTAAATACTGTATCTTGTTTATTAGCATATGATATTTTGAAAATGGGTCCTTTGTTGTTTAGCTTCTTAAGAATATTATGCAACACAAAACCAAATTTTCTTGATATTATAACATTAATCTGCAAAGCAATAACACAATTTCATTTGCTTCTGTCCCAGCTATGTAGCCTAAACAAATGCAGGATTTAGCTGAGTTTATATGATATCAGAATTGCTTGAGGGGTTGTTTGACAAGAAATATTATCTCTTTAATTAAACATATCTCACTAGGTGGGGAATAGAATGAGGACTATTACTGTTTATAATGCAGAAATGTCCCTTTTCACTTTCTTTAATCCTGTCCATTTATTTGAATACTTAATTGTGGTAGTAGTCGTGAGTATAAATCATTGATTATGTGGCAGCTTGTAATTATGTTCTGTGAACACAGTTTTGCCTTCTTTTATGAATGTGTTGTATTAAGACAGCTAAAGGGATAATGGAAAGTTGATCTTGTATTTGAATCTTTAATGATTTTTGTTAGTAGCTCAAAGCATCCTTAAAACCTGTTCAGTAACTTTGAATAGCTTAGTTTTGTAGCATCTTCTGAATATTGTTTTCTTACATTATTTAAAACTTCACTATATATCTACTGGACTTCAAGATTTTTTTCCCTATGCTATATGTATTGTACATGGTTTGGTCCTCAATTATTGTTCATTCAATATGATCCCTTACTCTAAAATTATTCTCAATCTTACTGTTAATTTAGGTTTTTTACACTGTATATAACAAATAGATATTCCATAGTTTCAAGACCTTTTTTAAATAAAAAAAGAAAATGTAAATAAAACAGAACTTGTCCATTGTTTGTAGACTAAATTCACCTGTAGAAATTCATTATAAAAACTGATCAATTTCCAGTTTATTGTTTAAAGTGCATAGGCCAAACAGTAGCAGCTTACAGAAGCTGCACATTTAAGTCAATTTGTCTAGAAATGGAGCTGCATGAAATGACAGAGCAACAGGAGTTTGAGGAGCTGGCGCACCCCAAATTCTTGGAAGTTTTCACTCCTAACTGACAGAAAACCACCAGGGAGACAGAAGAGGGTTGAAAACAGCAGGGTTCAGATAGGCAGAGACAAGGGGGAAAAAAAAAAAACTTAGTCAAACACAACCACCAGAAATCAAAATGTCAAACAAATTTGACCGCTTCAAAATTTAGATGATAAAAAAAAAAAATGATCAAGAGCTAGGAAGGAAATTAAAAGACAAGCCCAAAACCATCTTATTTTCTGGGACACTGCCGGCACCTTGCAAAGGACCGTATGGACAGCTGGAAATAAATCATCTAAATGCATGGCTGAAATCGTGGTACACACAGGAAGGCTTCACCTTCCTTGAACACTGACCACATTCTATAACAAGGATGATCTATAAAGGCGGGACAGACTGCACTTAAATAAAAAGGGAACCTGAGGAAAGGATCCTCAAGGAGGTTCAGGAGCATTTAAACTAGAAAGGAAAGGGGAGAAATCAACAAAAAAAAAACACAAGGGAGACGACATCAAAACAAGGGCGACAACTCAGGTAAGATAGACACTAAATATATTTATCTAAATGCTAGAAGTTGAAGCTACTGCACTAATGAGTAACTACGATGTGATAGGTGTTACAGAAACTTGGTTATCTGAGCGTGATGGAGACTAATATAATATTAGTGGTTATACACTGTATAGGAAAGACAGGTATACTATACATCAAAAATAGTCTAGAAGCCCAGGCCTTGATTTAGTCTTTTCAAATAACGAAGACAGAATAACTAAAACAGAGGTCAGAGAACTACTGGCAAACTCAATTCACAACATGGACTCATTTGAACTGCTTTTTAAAACTCCAAAAATAATTACTAAAGCTAAGGTTTACAATTTTAAAAAGGCATACTATGAAGGAATGAAACAAAGACTAACAGAAGTAGATATACCATCTTTAAAAATGCTACCTCCTCGTTTCCATTCCACCCATACCACCCTTCCCTAATTTTAACCTTACTTTGAGTCTTATAAAACTTCCTACCTTATTTTTCTTTATCCCATATATTTTGCCATTCATTAATAATCTGTTTCTCAATTATTTTATAATATTCGTTTAATATACTGCACATCCATATCCACTTCCTCTTTCTTCACTGCTCCTTTGCTTATTTATCCACCCTCTCATTCCCATCTATTCCTATATGAGCCAGAATCCATACTAAAAGCAGCATCCCCCCTTTATATATATATTTATATATACAGTACCAGTCAAAAGTTTGAGTACACCTGCTTGAAACCAGATTTTTCATGATTATCTATGCTTTTAACTGTATAAACTTGTCTATAAACACTTAATATTTTATTATATCATACGTGGACTTATATAATCTGATAATCATAAGTGAATTGCATTCAAAAATTTTATTTTTAAATGAAAATGTAAATCTTGTCAATTTCAATGAAATGGTCACCCAAAGCAAGGGGATTTCAGTCTGAAGCCCAAGTCAGTTAAAAGTCTGAAATGTGTATAACACGGTGATAGAACACTGGCCTAAGTATAAGTGTCTTTGTTAGATGTTCTCCAAGTTAACTGGCATGTTACCTAATTAACATTTGGTACCAATTATTGTTAACAGGTGAGGGGTCCATGATTACTATAAATATAGGTAGTATAGGCACAAGTTTGTCATTCCTGAATGTAAGGGAGCAGAAAATGGCAAAATACGCTCAGTTAAGCAAAGAAAAAAGACAGTCTGTAATTACTTTAAGAAATGAAGGTCAATCTTTAAGACAAATCGCAAGAACTTTGCAAGTGTCTGTAACTGTTGTGGCCAAGACCATCAAACGATTTGAAGAAACTGGCACTCATGAGGACTGAACAAGGTCAGGCAGGCCAAGGGTGACCTCAGAATCAGAGAACAAGTTCATTCGAGTCACAAGTCTGCGAAACCCGCATTAACTGCCCCTGAAATACAAACTCAGCTAAATGCTACTAGAAGTACAGATGTTTCAACATCAACTGTTCAGAGGAGATTATGAAGCTGGCCTAACTGGAAGAATTGCTGCAAAGAAACCATTGTTAAGAGTGCAGAATAAGAGGAAGAGACTTGCCTGGGCCAAAAACACAGAAACTGGACGCTTGAGGAGTGGAAGTCGGTCTTATGGACCGATGAGTCAAAATTTGAAATATTTGGGTCCAACCACAGAGTATTTGTAAGATGCAGAGAGGGTGAGCGCATGAGTTCTGCATGTCTGGTTCCCACTGTCAAGCATGGAGGAGGCAGTGTTGTGGTCTGGGGTTGCTTTGCTGGTGACAGAGTTGGTGATCTTTACCAAGTCCATGGCAAGCTCAACCAGCATAGCTATCATAGCATACTTCAGAGGCATGCCATTCCATCAGGATTATGGCTAGTTGGGCAGTCCTTCATTCTTCAGCAAGATAATGACCCAAAACACACCTCAAAGTTGTGCAAGAACTATCTGGCGAAGAAGGAAAGTGAAGGACAACTCAATCTAATGACCTGGCCTGCCCAGTCTCCAGACCTCAATCTCATAGAACTTGTATGGGACGAACTGGACAGAAGAGTCAAAGCAAAGCTACCCACAAGTGCCCTATATCTCTGGGAATTGCTGCAGAAGAGCTGGGAAGACATGTCGGGTGATTTCCTGCTGAAACTTGTTAACCGAATGCCTCGTGTTTGTGAGGCTGTTATTAAGGCAAAGGGTGGCTATTTTGAGGAATCCAAGATTTAGAGACAATTTTCAATTTTCTTGAACATTGCTTTGATACTCCTTATGTTTTGTTTTGTATATTGTCACATGTGTTTTCATTTTCAAGTATTTACAGAAACGTATATGACGTAAAACATTGTCAATTATGAAAAAAACCTAGTTTCCAGCAAGTGTACTCAAACTTTTGACTGGTACTGTGTATATATAATATAAATTATATTGCTACATGTTTTTGGAGTTTGTATTTCCAAGTAATGCTATGTTTTGGCAGTCATTCAAAGCAATCATGAAAAAATGTTACTGTGCTCAATACCATTTAAATTTAACTTACCCTTTCAGTTTATAAAAGTGGCTTCCTTTTCCCTTTAAATGAGATTTAATGGAATCGATTAAACACAGATACTTTTCATGAACCCAGTTGTAACGCTTGCTTGTCAACTATAACAGGACTAAATGTATTTATAGACTGAAATAAAGAGAAGGCAAGAACCATTCCTGTCTACATTTTACATGCTTACATTTATTTGTGAGTCTTTATACCAAAAGAAAAAGATTCTACAAGCATCAGTCAGTTTCGCCCTATTGCCCTATTAAACGTAGAAGGCAAGATTTTCTTCAGCACTATTGCTCAGAGATTGTCAACTTACCTATTAAAGAACTGCTTCATTGACACAGTACAAAAAGCGGGCATTCCAGGTTTCCCAGGATGCTTAGAACACATCAGCGTAATCTGGCAACAAATTCAATCAGCTAAAAAGGAGCGGAAGGAGCTCTATGTGACATTTCTGGATTTTGCTAATGCATATGGTTCAGTGCCACAAAAACTTCTTTGGGCAGCATTTGATTTTTTCAGTGTACCGATGACAATAACAAATTTAGTGAAAGCCTACTTTGGAGATTTGGAGTAGTGCTGAATTTCAGAATTCAGCACTACATGGCAATGCCTTGAAGTTGGAATAATGGCAGGAAGCACCATTTCTCCACTGGCTTTTACCATGGCAATGGAAGTAATTATTAGGGCATCAAAATGGGTAGTGGGAGGAGAGCACTTGGCTTCTGGAATGCGACTTCCACCAATTCCAGAATACATGGATGACATGACAACCATGACTACAACAGTAGCCTGCACTAATCGGTTATTGGGCAAATTAACCAATAACATAGAATGGGCACAAATGCAATTCAAGCCCACTAAATCAAGGAGCATTTCTATAATTAAAGGTAAAGTAGTAGATAAAAGGTTCTACGTTAATGGGGAGGTAATACCAACAGTGTCTGAGAAGCCAGTGAAAAGTCTTGGGAGATGGTACGACGGGGATCTAAAGGACAGTTTGTGTGGGAGAACAAGCAGTGGAAGGGTAGAAGTGCATATATATATAACCTCCTTTTAGAGCTATAGGGTTAAAGGATGGCAGCAATTCTTTTCTAATTCAGAGGAGTTACAGAGCAAGCACATTGGAACTGCTGAGCTGGGTTTGCCTTGCCAAGGCTATAATCAATCAGAAGCAATAACTAGAAATGTCAGATCCAGTAACACCCCCGTAGACACAGATCAACATATACTGCCAGCTGCCCTCTAGTAAGACATTATCACCAGAACAACACTGCATTGAGTATTTTACTGTAACATAAAAAGGAAACTAAATATTGCATAATCAACTAATTATAATGTTTTAGACCAGCCCTTTAAAAAAAAAAAAACCAGCCGATTGATGTACTATAGTGTTAGTTGGCATTCTGTGTGTGACAGTGGGAGACTTTTTATTTACTCTAGATGTTCAATAACAGGTTGATAACTTACAACCTGTTAACTAACCAGACAATTAAGTTATTATTCTTGTATTGCTACTCAGTTGCAACGTGATTTGTTGTTTTTCGTGTTCCTTTGTTGACATCCCCTTCTTATTGTGTGTGTTTAATTTAAATGTACCTTATCTTTGAATTGTTATGAAAAGCTGTATGCATGTATGTATGTAGTTACAACTTATTACACTATGATTGATTCTGAAGTATAGTGCACAATATAGAGTAGCTAATGCAGAAGCGAATTGTTCTGTTCACAAAGAATGCTCTTTGGTTTTCTTGAAGAAAAGGCTATGTTTTGGATTTCTATGTATTTGAATGTGCTGGAAAGGTCGATAAAGACAATTTGATTTATTTATCATGATTCTGTTTGGCATGATAAGGCTCAATCTATCAATCTCTTATCTACAAAACTAACTCTAGGAAACAAACAGGCTAGTTTACATCTGCATAGACCAGGTCTTTTGGTATGCAAACTATGCGATGACTGCACCCCAGTGTGACACAAACAGTTGACCATTTGGTTAGGGAAAATGATTTTATACTCTGATGTCTGAGCAGATTTAAGAGTTAAGATGATCAGACATCAGGCAATAACCATCTTTATTGTACACTTTCACAGATTTTATTGGACAGTTATACCTGCCAATCATAGGCAGAGTTTGACTTTTACATTAGGGGGAGCAGGGGGCTGAATAGGTAGGGATCTATCCTTATGGATCTTCAACATTTTGGGGCTATTTAACTTATTAAATCCTTTTTACCAATTGTCAGTATTGTATGTTTACATCCTACGTGAAACCAAATGTAGTTTACTATTTCTGATTAATCACCCTGCAATATTTTGTTCGCTGTTACTTAAGGCTTTGTCAGGTAGAGCAGCTAACGCGACCAAGAATCATTAAACATACAAATAATAAATGTATGCATATAAAGAGAAGACCAGTTTCATGTAACTGCATTAATCTCTCATTGGTTTAGCAGATACATTTACATTGTCTTAATATAGAAATACTTACTTTAATATCAATGCACTCTTCTCTCCCTTTGGTTAGCATAAACGTCTACTATGTTCTCTGGGATCAGCTTTGGTTTCCAGACAGTTACTGTACTCAATTTAATCTCATTCACATTACACATGCAATACATGTGTAATTGCTGATACAAATAACATGATACAAGTTTTAACCTGCAGATTCTGACCCCGATTACTCAAAGCTTTTACATGTTGCAACTGCAGCTTTATTTAATGTTGCGTTAATATGAAATTTGACGATGTCATGGAGTATTCATGAAGTCAAGCAAAACATGACCCCATCTGCCACATGTATCATAATAATAGCCTATTTATTAGAGAACACACCCTCCATTTGCAATAGTTTAGCACTTCATTGTGAAGAAATAAAGTCCCTACAAACATATGCTGGGAATTCCATAATTGGTTTGCCTAGCAACTAAAGGCAGGTCTCACAGACAGCAAACCTAGAACAATATGTAAGGATTGAAAACTGAAAGTAATCCCAACAGTCCTACTGGAAGGAGTCTTAGTGCTACAAGCTATGTGAGCACATCCTACCCCAGAGGACTCATTAAGAGACTTTATTTGACGTGGCTTTCTGTCCGCAAAGAGCAAACACGATGCAAGTCCAGTATAAAAACACAGTTTCAACATTGACCCTTGACCTCTACATAGTCTGCATCAGTGCATAACACAAGATCAACAGCCTCCTCTAACATTGTAAACAGACCTTTATGGACCCAATACCAATAACAGGTTCAGATGTGCAACAAGGATAATAGAGAATACACCACATTACCCTTCCATCAAATGATAATACCCCAAACAGAAATGTAAAAACTACAACTTTGTATTTATTATTTCCCTTTATTGATTTTAATTTGTAAAAAAAAAAAGCACATTAAATGTGTGTAGTTGTCAGTTTGATCTCCGGCAATGAAATCAGTATAAACTAATTAACAGCAATAACTATAACTGCAAATAGGTACAAGACAAATTATAAACTGTAGGCAAGTCCCAATACAGGCATCTCTCCCTCTAATGCGAATTAGAAATTCTGATAAGATCAATTAGTCCAGGCCTCCAAGTAATCCACAATTATCAGTTTAATATTGAATGTGTTTAAGGCAAGGTCAGTAACACCCTTGTAGATTTCGCAAGCATCATGTTGCACTCCAGATGTTTTTTTTGTTTGTTTTTTCCCAGCTGAACAGCTTATTTACAAACTAATATCAATTTAAGGCAATCCTGGCCTTTGTTTGCGAATTTCAGGCTTTCATTTAACTTATTCAAGCACTGGACTGTTCTGTCTTCAGCCGCTGTTCTAAAACAGTCCACAGGAATAAAAGGTGAAGGACATGCCATGTTGGATTTTTTGCTCAGGAACCCAAGTTAAGATTCAGATTACACCTGAAATTAGAAAGTATACCAAATAATAAATTAATAAAAAATTGTGAGGGCCTGGAACCAACTCCCCAGTAATGTTGTTGAAGCTGACACCCTGGGATCCTTCAAGAAGCTGCTTGATGAGATTCTGGGATCAATAAGCTACTAACAACCAAACGAGCAAGATGGGCTGAATGGCCTCCTCTCGTTTGTAAACTTTATGTTCTTATAAGTGAACTTTAACTGCTGGTTTCACAAACCCTGAGATGCCAATACTTGAGAGAACAAAACAGCACCTGCCAAGCAAAAATAAGTTTTTTTTTTTTTTTCTTTGACAAGTCTGGACGGTTAAATACGGCTGTGAAACCTGATGCAATTATCCAGTCAAATAATGTTGAGGTAAATTAATAATAATAATACTGGACTGAGTAAAAGCAGGAAACCACCAATCAGCAGATATTTTTCATCTCTGCATACAAGACTGAAATGCATGGGTACTTGTGCTTTAATTAAATATGAATACTATGGGTAATCTTAATAAGAAAACACAATCCATTCATTAAGTGCACTTCAATTAAAGCTTTGCTAAAATGTTGGCCTTTAATCCATCTAGGAACTGAAATCAATAGTGTAGTGTTTCTACAATTTATAATGGGAACGTCATACAAGAGCTACAAACTTGTCTTACTTGATCTAGTCCATACCCTTACCTAAAGCTGGTCTTTCTATGTATTATATAAATGATATAAATCATTGCACTGAAATAACATTAATGTGTTTTGGGTAGGCTACACATTACATTATGTAAAAATATAAATTTGTACAGTAGGCCTATACAGTACAGTAGTAAAATCAAATGAATATCTAGCGTACTTTTGTACTTTAGCCTAATGGTAACACAAAATAAATCATGCTGCTGCATTGTACACATTGGGGTACAATGCAAACAAAAGATTATTTTAAATTGAAACTAAATGATTTTAGGTTTTTTCTTTATTTTATTTTATTTTAATTATTATTT
This sequence comes from Acipenser oxyrinchus oxyrinchus, assembly GCA_030684275.1. Classification (NCBI taxonomy): domain Eukaryota; kingdom Metazoa; phylum Chordata; class Actinopteri; order Acipenseriformes; family Acipenseridae; genus Acipenser; species Acipenser oxyrinchus. Next base: position 11,036,221 of record CM060258.1, on the reverse strand, counting down.
TTAACTTGGCCTACTTAGTAGCCTAGACAATTAACACACAATAGATCATGGTCCTATACAGATGCTCAGAATGAGCTGGAGGGGTTAGCGGCACATGTGTGCAGTCTATTGCTCCCATCACTCTGGGAAAACCAGAAATATCATAGAATTTTTAATACACCCTGAATGAAAATTAGGTATGTGGGTGTTCATTTCAAAAATTCACTGAGCACAACTGGCACGAGAAAAAGCGGACCGGGAAATGCCAGCAACAATTGCGACTGTTTAAAACATGCTTTCAAAAGTTCTTAACAAATTGATGCAATTTTAAGTGTCACAATTGCCCACAGCTTTAGTACATCTCATTACAATATTTTTGATAACACATTTGCTTCTCCACCCTGATTTTGCGAATTACTGCAGGAACGCCCAGAATTACATATTCATTTCAGGCTAAAGCGCCAATTATTATTATTATTTATTTCTTAGCAGACACCCTTATCCAGGGCGACTTACGGTTGTATACAAAAAATACATATCAAGAACTACAGTACAATTAAGAGCAAGATACAAAATACAATGACTTCAGTCTTAACAAGAGCAAATAAGCAAATAAGAACTGCGGCTGCAAAGCATTTGTTAAAATGATGCAAACAGCGTTGCGTTTGTTTAGTACATTTCACGCTACGCTTCCGACTGGTTTGCAACGATTGCGACAGACGCAACACTTTAGTACATCTACCCCTATATTTACTCTTCAAATGCAGCCGACACTGACACTTTACATATGGTGTGCAGTGATTAAGATTTACTGATAGGAAAACAGCATCTTGATCCAATGTAAATATAAATGATTGCAGAATATCCTGAGCCTACTTTATTTAAAAAAAAAAAAATGTTTGGCATCACCCTTAATCTGTAATATTGCATTAAAAATACAGGAAAGGAGATCAAATTCAGTTAAATAGTCCTCAAATAACCTGCAACACTTCTTTGGTCAGTTGAACACTTTTTGGTCAGCTGTTTTAGGAATCTGTGTCTTTCTCCAAGTGAACATCAGTCTTCTGTGAAGTTAGGAAGGACTCCCATATTGCAAGGCACTGTGATTAATAAAATAAAGAAAGAAAAACAACACATTAGTATTTATAAATGGATTCCAACACGTGCAATTGTCTCAACCACACAGTTCCATATCTCATTTACCTCGACACTAATGTATTATTATTATATATTCTATGAAGCCGTGGAAACAGAATGCTATAGTCAAAAAAATATATATCCTTGTCCATAGGTAGGTACGCGTAAAAAATATATTTCTGTAATACACAAGTTCCTCCGTCATGACACTGCCTGGTCAGCAGCTTCGTTTAAAAACAAAACCACCACCACTCTCGTTTCAACAAGCACAGAACGGAGAAGAAATAAAACACTGAAAATAAAAAAAACATGGACATTCAACCAAACAATGATGAGAACTCTGAAACAATGAGGTTCAGACCAATAACAGAAGAATTTAAAGAGACATTTTTAAGAACAAGAACATGAAAATACAAGGAAAAAAAGATTTGCAGATATAAACCTCACAAAGTTCTATTTGCGTTAAGTGAGAGAAGCAAGACAACAAAACACTTTTCAAATTTAATCTGGTCAGTAAATAAAAGAAAATGGGGAAGTCTTTCAACAATGTCTAGATTTAAGCCAACCAGAGGCTTAGGTTGTCTCACTCCTACTGCGCACCTTGGGTGTTATTGTAATGTGATGGAGGTGGCACTCCAAGCAGTCAGCTTTTCTAGCTAAGCCTTTTTACTAATCACTGTAAATGTGTATCTTCAAATACTGTTACATAAAATCTACATTTTCATAACAGTTATTATAATGCAACTGACCGTGCAGACACAATGCTGTATATTTGGATATAAGTTTGTTACTTTCAGTCTTGGATTAATATAAAACTAGACTTCTTGCAAAAATTCACCCTTGATTTAAAATACAATTTTCAGACAATTACTGTGCCAAACGAACAAAATGCTCTTCATAATCCATGCTTTCAGTCAATCATTCAGCTCCTTTCAATTTAGTACCCAATTTCATTCACAAGCTCAGGTCTGCCCAGAGCAGGATGTTATTTATTTGTCACTTAGGATGGTTTTGATTAATGTTCAGACTGTGCCCCACTGCCCTTCAATGGTGCCACAGGCTTTCAGGCTGTTCTGAATCTCTCAAATCCTGAATGGACCCAGAGCAAATTCAAAAGCTCACCAGCTGCCAAACTGTCAAAACAGTTTAAAATCAAGACATCCATTTACCACAAGAATTGTGCCCACTTCAGGCCTCTACCTCCCGTTGCTGGTGATGCCTGCTTTACATCAGTTAAGTTTCCCATTCTGTTTTGAGCAGTTACTGTAATACATCATTTTTGGTCAAGCACAAGATCAATGAATTGTTAAAACAAGTAAGTTTCCCCCAAATAATGCAGTAAAACTAAATGGAGAGAATTTGCTTGAATGTGGATCATAAAACTCAGTATTATTTATATTATATATTAGTCTACATTTGCAAACTTTTTAAATCAAAAAGACAAAAATAGTATTGATACATACAGTATTCAAGGTCACAACCCATCTACTGGACAATGCAGTTTTTAAGCACTCTTAAAAGATTAATTAAAAGGTTGAGCAAAATTGTATCAAAATGCTATAACTCTATAACTGAAGATCTTATGTGTGATACAGTGAGTGAATGACTATAAAATAACCTTTAATAAAATCATACCTCTGGTATTTTATCATCTTACCATACAAAAAAAAATGAAAGGTGTTTATTTATTTCTTTACTTTACTTGTAAAGCCCTTTACAAAATCTGATCTTGTCTACCACAGAGCCATATGGCGGTGCAGCTGCTTGAAGCCTTTCAAGTATTGAGTTTCAAATGATCTCAATCACACAGCTGGAAAAGGTGTTGAGCCTGGGCTTCAGATGCTGTTTTACTTTTTCAAACTCGATGAACTAACAATTATCATAAAGCCTTTTGAACCATTGGCTCAGCTTTCAATAACAGAAAGGTTCATTTAAATTTGGAATGTCATGATTTAGATTGATCACAGCTTCTCGGATGGGAAGCACCTGTTTTTGCACAGACTGGGGGCATGCAATACCCCTGCTAATGAGCAGAAACACAAACAAAACTACACTGTTGTCCAACGAATGCCTATATCTTTATATCTCACAGTGTTTAGCTGTGTGTGTCTTCACAATCTCCTATGGCAAACATGCTTTTACCTTTCCTTGTGAACAATCTATAAGCCGTGTGTAGCTCTTCTTCCAAAGCTGTGGCCATTTAATTGCCAATACTCATCATGCCACATACCATTAAAAGGGTCAAACATGCTTTTAGGAATTTTCAGTTCCATTTCTGGTATCAAGCTAGGATGTGACAAGCCTGCTTTCTTACATACCCTGCTATGTCATTTTCAATCACCTGTGTATAAAAGAACTTCTTCAGCAGGGTCCAAGAGTTTTTCTTAGTCTTCTTCCAACTACAGGCCCTATATCTGTAATACCTGTATTGCGAAAGGTCCTTTAAACAGGGAAATAGCATATTAAGAACCCTGTTACCGGATTGCCTGGATCTACAGTATAAACATCTAAATATTTTGTAGGTGTTCCATCTGTCATTGATAATTGGGATATCCTCATGATTCTGAGCATTCACTGTATTAAAATGCATTCAATAACTGATAAATCCATTGTCCAAATGTCTGAAAAGACAATACTATACTGATTAAAAAATAAAAATGCACCAAACACCAGTATAGAGCACCATCAAATACTCAAGGCAAGGAGATGAACAGTGTTTATTAAATGATATCTTTATTAAGAGGGTACTATTCTTTTAAAAACAGATCCTTCTGGCAGCATCATTGTTGCTATGGAGAGTTTCCATGGCAATGTCCCATAGCTGCTGGTTTATACAGAGGCTGCACGTACAGTATGGATCACACACAGAATACAGGTTGTAAGAGTATCTGTGAAGATTTAGGAGAACTACAGAACACTACAAAGATTATATATATATATATATATATATATATATATATATATATATATATATATATATATATATATATATTTATATTTGTTGTTTGATTTAAATATTTAAACTCTGGGCACAGTGAGCTGCCACTGCCTTGTCTCCAAGCCTAGCAGAGGATATTGTTGTTATGACAGGCATAGGAAAAAAAGGTTGAAGGTCTGCAGAATTCTGTGAACCAAGACATTAGTCCAAGATTATTCAAACAGCACACCATACTTTTATATTGGGGTCACATCAGCTTACATCGTCAATCATTTAATGCATAAAACTAATTATATAAAAAGGAGAGACTCCCATGACATAGCAGTTTGAGCCATGGTGAACTTCTTAGTACTGCAGACCTTCTTCAGACACATATCTATGTATTTATAGTAAAACATTTTGGAGAAACCTTGTTCGACTGGCTGAATAAACAAAATGTACAGTAGACCTGTATTTGTATAGTCTTCAATGCAGGCTTCTCTGGAGCACTAATGTCACACAGAAGTAGTTTCAACCACTTGAATAACTGCCAAGGAAAGATAGCTCAGTATGTTATAAGGAGGCGTGACCAACATATGGATAAATATACAAAAATAGGGACAAAAACTATTTTGAACAGCCACACACTGTTCACATACTAACAAATGTTTAAGAGAATCCTAAAGATGAGCACTAACCTAGGTCACCCATTTCAGGTTTGCAAAATTAATTACCGCACCTCTTGGATAATTGAAGATATTCCAGAAAAGTGCCACATCCTGAAAACTTTGTGTGGATATTACTCTATGCAAACAACAGGATAGAGTCATCGTGTGGTCAACTCAAACTGCAGTCATATATACTGCAAAACTATCAAAAAAAGAATGACATTCCACAAAGTTCCACATACACACTTTTGCAGGTATCCAGGACTTTTAAATACAACATTTTTTAGCTTAAATTCAAACCTTATAGTTTACAAGTATTCTGTATTTCAGTGTAGTAAGGGCAACAGTGTGGAGTAGTGGTTAGGGGTCTGGACTCTTGACTGGAGGGTTGTTGGTTCAATCCCAGGTGGGGGGCACTGCTGCTGTACCCTTGAGCAAGGAACTTTACCTAGATTGCTCCAGTAAAACTGTATAAATGGGTAATTGTATGTAAAAATAATGTGATATCTTGTAACAATTGTAAGTCACCCTGGATAAGGGCGACTGCTAAGAAGAAGAAGTAGTAATATTCCATTTGGTGGCTCGCCTAAGAATATTTTAAAATTATAATAAATCTTTCTACATTGCACAGCAGAGCCTCAACAAACCATTTTCTTCAAAACGTAGATACTGGCTTAGACTGAACATCATGTACTGCTGATGCTTTTTATTCTTTTGTCAGAAAAAAAAAGAAATACACTTTTTAAATGTATGTCTCACCTTTTTGTAATAATTCATATTCGTGTCAGCCATGTCCACAAATGCTGATTTGACGTCACCCTGCATGTTTCTTTTCCACCTTTCCCAGTCCACTTTCAGAGTGTTGTTAGCACATTCCACTTTATCTTCCAGCCTTCCAATCTCTTCCTTGAGCTGGGTGGTGGAGAGAAGAAGCTTACATTGTACTTCTTTATGAATGCATGTGTTTGTTAATATATTAAAAACTGTTAGCATAAGGGCATTTTCTAAAATCAGCTTGCTAACCCAAACCAAACACTATACATCAATAATAGACCACTGGAGGAAAGAACAGGAGCTGGAGGGACAGCCATGGTTAGCACACTGATCATTAGTTTTGTTAGTTTAAAAAAAAAAAAAACTATTCAATAGAATAAAATACCTTTGTAGTTCCAAATGCAGCTAGGGTATTTATACACCCACAACTATGCACCACACAGAAATACCATGCTTCTATATTGCACTAAATAAGCCCATCCAGTGAACTAAAATGACCATCTCAACCACCACTATTTTTTAACACTAGTCTCTGAAATGGAGCAGCAGAGCCTGTCCAGATACTGATGAATCTTGCCGCTCCACTGGATGGCTTGGGTTGTTTTCAAAATCCCCAGTGGAGGAAACACTGCCAATTAGTAACAGTGATTGCTCAGGACTGGCAAAACAACAAAACACGCACAAAAAAACAACAAAAAAAAAAACTTTAGCTCATTTTCAATAAACATATTATTTTTAGGTACCATATTCATAAAAAAAAAGAAGTCGAAAAATGACAAGCACTCAAAACACAAGCAATCCTGTTTTCATGTTTTATTTACAAAAACTAATTCAAATAGAAAATTAAAAACAAAAGCTGAATAAAAAAATAAAAAAACCCATTGACAATTCCAGATCAAAGCTATTTGGCGAGTGCTTGGCATTTTTCTACTTTGATTTATTATTGATATCTTGTGCCTTTAGCCCCCCAAAAAACTTGACATACAATTTTTACTGCATGCTTTATCTTTTAACTATTGAATATTCACACTCACACACAACGTAAACTGCCATTTAAAATAAACATAACATATATGAACTCTTAATATAAAGTAATCTAGTAAATATCACGCAGAGAACCAAAATATAATAAGTGCAGCCATTACTTCTCTTAAACCGTAATCTGTGTTGTAACACTTATGGATTTTAATAATAATAAACAACTAATACATTCTTATACATCTCATTGGGTAATTCAAATCAGCTTCATTTTAAATCTGATAACACATCATTGGAAAATGATGTCAAGAGAAATCTCGTATAACACTTAAGAAAACCCCATACTGAAACCAGCTTTTTTTCAATTGCTGTGCTAGGGTGAGGCTTGGCTTTGACTAAACTGCCATCTAATGGTTACCAGTGTTATAGCATTAAGAAGAAATACTGTCCTAACTTACAGCCCATGCTTTCTGATGCACAATTCTTTATTCAGCTCTTACTGACACTATTACAGTCAATTACACTTCCCTAAATGTGGGTTCAGAAAAGACTAATTCGATTCTTTAAATATGAATACACAACTGAGGCTTCAATAAAATTAGCAAGACAGTATACGAACAGCCTAACATAAGCAGACACAAAGCAAAGACAAAACACCAAGCTAAAGCACAACACTTTCTACCCAAGAATGCCAGAATTCAAAACACTGAACGCAAGGTAACAGCATGCAATAGTGATATGCTGATTAACCTTATGTTCAAGATGTTGGGTAGTTATATGTCTTTTAAAAAAAAAAAAAAAAAAAAAAAGGTTTAGTGCAATTAAGCATGCCATTACCCTATCCTCAATATACTTCCATAGGAGTTAAGCACAAGTTAAGGTCACTCAAATTAAATTTAAAGCTTTGATGCCAAATTTGTGCTACCGTACATGTCTATGCTCACAAAAGATCTTAAGGGAAAGCTCACACTGCCCTATGGACAAATTCATCACAGAAATGAATACACCACAAGTGAATGGATTTCCTCTCCAGTAAGCCACTGCCTTCCGCATTTGATCACAGACAGCACAGATTGCTTAACTTAGCTTAACTCAGTTTTTTGCAGATAGGGCTCTTAGCGTTTTTTGAGTGATGGTAAGACTTTAAGGTTTTGACAAACGTCATATATAGTCAATATGCAAATCTTACAGAATTAGAAAATGCTCCCCATTCTTTTATATATTTTTTACAGTCAGCACTCAGATATCCGTTACCCAGATACACATCAGTCGCGTTTTACTGCCCTTGTATTAAGAATAAAATCAATCCCCATTATATATATGCAACAAATTAATGCACTTATCTGTCACACACGATTTCCGACTCAGTCACCAGTTTTCTGATACAAAGCCCATCTCTTCAGTGTTAAAATGTACTTCTTTACCCATCACAGCACACATTTTTTTGTTTTTTTCTTGCTTTCCAAAATCAGTCTGTCTTTATTGTGCAGTTACACAGCGCTTCGTCCAATTTGACATGATGAAAATCAGTTTTAGATACTGTGATGCATTTTTTAATTTTTTTTTTTAAATCTGTGATCTTTAGTTGTTTTTGTGTATTTTCATTTGCAAGTGAACTGTGACATTAGGGCCTTATCGAGCACTATATTCTGCAATTTTAAATACTGACTTTGGTTACTGGTGTCTGATTTTAATCTTTTGTTAATTTGCATTGCCTTTTACATTTTACACACTTGTGCATGGGTAACATGATTTACTTTTGCTGTTGGGTCGTTAATGGGGAATTTTACATACTTCTACAATACGTACCAGATTTAAAAGTATGTACTGTATTACAGTCCACAGTCATCTCTTTTGACAAGTGATATTTTCAGAATCATATCATTCTGAATTAAAATACTTTTGTTGAAAATATAGTACTGTACCGACAAAATCAACTACAGTACATCTAAATGGAAGCCTGCTAATTTTAAAACAGTCCTTTCAGCGAAGTATTTTTGACATTGTATCTTTTTTGTGTTCCCTGAAAAAATGGACAAGGGTTGGAACAGGCCAAAATGAAATAATCAGATATGTGTCACACTCATCTAACCGTCACTGAAGTCAAAATTTTACAGGGTTGGATATGCGAGTGCTGACTGTATATAAGTTTTACCATCTCCAATGTCAATAATATGAAATGAAAGACAAATGCTGCAGCTGTCCAGCAGGACTTTGAGTGTCACCGTACCTCTTTCATTTCACAATCAAGTCTCTGCTCCTTCTGCTGTTTGGCTTCTTCTGTGTTTTTGCCGAGGAAACCCCCAAACACAAAGCTTAGATCAGTGTGCTTCAGCTAGTGACACAGCGGATGTGTTAATCTTTAGTAACACTGTATTTATATCAATAAAGTACAGTGTACAAGGTGATAAATAGGTATGACAGTTCAGCAACATAGGGAGCAAATGCAAAGGCTAGCAGAGACGGGTAAGGTGGGCACTACAAATGCATCAGGGTCTTTTTTTTTTACAAAGCTTTAACCCGTCACTTATTTTTTTAAGATAAAATACAGATTGCCACCAAACTGGTCTAGACTGCCAAATTCTTTATTAAAAGTCTATTAATAAAAAAACATTCTTTATTTCATTTAAACATTTTGAAAGAACTTTAAATAAATAAAAAAGGCTTTACGAATAGTGTCCATAGTTGCACAGTATCTAGTAGTGTCAGATTGGTCCGTCATGTAACGTTAAAGGAGCACACCTAACAATCATGTGTAGCCACTCATGCTGCTACAGAATACTTTCAAAACTCAGCTTGCTGAACTGCTCTACCTAACTATTTCTTTTTTTAAATCATCCTGTATACACACACACACACACACACACACACACGTATAGTTTTGCATCAAAGTATTTGGTCATCTATTTTAATAATAATAATAATAATAATAATAATAATAATAATAATAATAATAATAATAATAATAATAATAATATACATTTTATTGCATGAAGGTTATAAAAAAACTGACTTCCCACTTATTTCAAACAAATTGACACAATTGGTAATATATAAGATTTGATTGTCCTCTACAAGATATGTAAGAACTTAAAGCAAAAGGAAAATTGACATAACCTTGCTTTCAAAGTTTTCAAAGATACATTTATTGTTTTTTGCACCTTTAAGTGGATTTTTAACTTAACCAGCGAACTGTACCAGATCCAAAAAGTTTATTACCAATATGATGAATGTGTCTGGATTTGGTGAAGTGGGGAAGTGATTCTGTATAGGACATCAGAATTTGGAAAAACAAAAATAGAACTTACATTTTCCTTGTCTGCTTTCTTATTGGCTAGAGCATCAACTTTAGATTCGTATTCCGCTTGAATGTTGTCTCGTCTTCTCAGTACAGCCTAAAAACTGAAAGCTAGTTACCACGGCGAAAACCACTTGAGCAAATCAGAATAAGCTAATAGTAAAATTAATTGTTCATTTTGTAGTTCGAAATATAAACCGAATCATTTACAATGACATAAATACAAGATACATACAATTATGCTGCATTTTAATCATCATAAGCAAAACTTTTCCATTAGCCGATGTGATTGCAAGTGCTGATAAAAATCTAATTTCGCTCACAATTAAGTAAAAACAATTACCAGGGGTATGCATAAAATTTAAATTGGACTTTAGTGGCAAGATTTCATTCCACATTACTATATACGACTATGCATTAAGACAAAGTTGAATATGCAGTACATTCCCATTCATACACTATACAATGGATACACAGCTTTACCAAAAAAAAAGCCTACCTTCAAGGTTTCTGCACAGAGGACATACTCGTGTAGGATGGGAACTTGGTTTTCAGAGAGCCCAGCCACTTGCTCCTCTGTCACTTTGCAACAGTTGTCAATGCAGCCAGCTATAGCTTTAAGAGGCTCCACTAGTTGATCTTCAGAGCCTGACCACAAGGTGTACACAGGACCACACTCCTTCATTCCCTCCAGGTACTCTACAATATCAGTGGACACTGGCGCTTTAAAAAACAATCTCAGTAAAGCAAATGTTTAAGAATTCCACCAGCAACTTTCAAATGTGCAAAATAGACCACTAATTGAATTACACATGGCAATTACATTCCTCTTTTTTCAGTTTATTGATGTCAGAAGTTTCCAATATAAGTTTTGTAATGTATTCTTTAACAAAACACACCCAAAGCTGCCACAAAGCAGTTGTATGATAATTTGTGCAGCATAATTAAAATTGTTTTTTCTTGCTTGCTGCTTAAATAATTGGAATGGCTTGATTTTGGGTAAACTATGAAATATGACCTATTCAAATGCAGACAGTGCAGTGATCTGACATGAGATCATTGTCCCGTCTTTTAAAATCAACAACTTAAGAGTGACTACACCTTATCGGGTGGAACGTTGTGGATCACCATATAAAAAAAATAATGGCACAATCTAAAACTCAATTTTCCTACCCTTTTGTTCTTTGACAGTTCTCTGAGCGATCTTATCCAGCATGCCCATTTTCTGGCTGAATGTCTCCACATAGTCAATCATAGCAGTAAACTCCTCTGGGCGGTTCTGAACTCCTCGGACTGAGGCAGCGACTGTCCGCACAGTCTCCCCCATCCTGCTGAGCAAGCCAGGGCCCTGCTTCTTGTGGGAGGCCAGCTCCTAGATGAACACCACAAAGTGCAGGAGAAAGAACAAGTGATAATACTTTTTGGCATTGCGATTGTCAGTTCAAGTTGTAGAAACCAAACTATAATTAAGGGATAATGGCACTGCTGCACCGTGTGACAAAGTAAACATGGAACTCCCGTGTCATGTATCCAGGTGGCTTTATGGTTGTTCTTTTATTCTCTCATAATCTCTATTATTCACCACACTTCAATAGAAATCAGAAAAGATATTAAGGTTTCATTCATAAATTTACCCAGGCTTGAGCTGTGAGAAAAACTTTGAAGTCCTCATTAAAAGACAGAATAGGATGATCTGCAATTCTGTTCACAAATTTATGAAGTGCTTTTCTGCGTGTCTCAATGAAATCATCATTAAATCGTTCCATCATTCCCTTCATCACAAACTTTTCTGGCAATGGCTAAAAGAAAATGAAACAAGTTAATACACAGTCCACTGTCATTTGTATTTATGCTGCAAGATTAAAAGTTGTCAAATGCATGCTTTTTTTTTAACAAACACATAAAACATGTAGTAGCCATTTTCATGAAGTATTGCCTAATATACATCAGTTATATAGTGTGGGTCCCATGAAACGTCTCCCCAGTACTGCGGTAGGCACGTTAACTGATACCGCAGCACGTCAACTACATGTGTGAAGAATCCCTTTAAGAACCGCCAGGTGGAGCTGCTTTTTTTTCCCCAGAACTTTAAAAAAAAAAAAAAAAATACCCTAGCTGGACACCAGATGGTGTCATTTCAACTTATGCACCGAAGACTTCATCACACTTTAAACAGTAAGTTAAACTAATTATTTTACATGACACAAAAAAACAAAAAACAAAAACAAAAACATATATATTGATGGAAGAAAAAAAGATTGTGAGAATTACATGTGCGTGATCTGAGACACAATGTTGAAATGTAAAACAAAACTGATATAGAAGTACTCTGGTTTGAAAAGAGGCTGTTAAATTAAAAGCCACCACAATATAGCAAAGAAGGAGCTGTGTAGTATACATTTTATAAAAGCAATGCTGAAAATTTGTTCAAACTGGCATCCACATTTACAAAACAACACGGAACTATGTGCATTCTTTCTCTTGGCTACAATGTACGCTACCATAGATACAAGAACACTAGAGCGCACACACACTTCTTAAACTCAGAGCTGTACTCAAGCTGGGCAGCCTCCTTACCTGGGGAGGTTCCTTCAGTACAATGTTATAGATAGGACTGGACAGATACACTAGCTCTGTTGTAATAAAATGTCTCTCTGGCACACTGCTGCAAAAAGACAGTATTGATTTTACACTGCAAACTAGACCAGATTTAAACCGCAGTATACTGTGACGAGCCTTGAGTTACTGTGAGTTTACAGCAGACCGTGGAGATTTTCCAGGGGACCCACTATATATGAAATAATAGTAATTATTTTTACAATTAAAATAATACACCAACTAAATATTACAACATTTGTTTTAGTAAGTTCAGTAAACTGTGTATACATTTATAATTAAAGTAGGATGTGCCTCTTCAAGTTTGCCTTTCAACCAAAGGAAATCTTGATAACGCCTACGAACTTCATATTCACTGGAGTCGAATTCACTGCGAGTTGTCTGTAACAAAGGACAGTGATATTTAGATAAAACCTACTGTACTGCTGAAGGGATTGTGCTATTTCCTATACATATTACATAGGAAATCCATATTTAATTACAAAGAATGAGGAAAGTGCAAATAGAAATGTATTTTACAAAGCAATCTCAAGATATCAGTAGGACATTCACTTTGACACATTTAACTTGAGGAACTGAGATTAAAATAAATTGCTTTTTAAAATCATCGAATTTATGCATACTACACATTTAAACATGGCCACAAACCGCTCATTGGCAGAACGCTTTTTAGGGGAACGTTATCAGCCCCACAAACACATTTGAGCTACAGTAAGTCTTACCTTTGTTATAACTCTGTAAGTAACGAAAGTCTCTATGGATGTGACATGGTTCTCTGGGCAGTCTACTGTGATGAACACATCTTTAATGTCTTGCTCTTCAAGCTTATACTGGTTCATTAAGGCATCCTGAACATACACAAAGACAACAAAGACAGCTGTCATGGCTATCCAACTGTTAATTATATATTTTTTAAAAGTGACATTTTCAATACATTTCATTTCATGGATGCGATTCTACAGCTGCTGTACTAGCGTATGGATTGTGCATTACAGCAGATAGGCCTAGTCTACAATCATTAAAGCATAGAGATAAGGAAAACACTCCGCTGGGTGCAGTACGAGACAGCAAAACCTGCCAATTGTCAAATCCTTTGTAAACATCAGACCATTTAGCCTACAAAAGCACATTCGTAAACAGGTTAGCCCTGCATGGACTAGATACTCTGCATTTGGTTGACTAAAGAACATTTACAAAATACTGTGCATCATTTTCAATAGGGGTTTTTTTTCTGCCAATGCACTTTTCTTTAACAGAACGGATGCCCTTTGTACAGCATTTTGTTCTTTAATAATGCCATCCTGTTAGAACAAACTGTGTGTCCTGTGTTGTCAGCAAAACTTAAATTGCCTAAACAGTGATTCATATAACATCATAACTCCGTGAGGAACAGCAGCATGATGGAAGCTGATGAGCACTCCACTGTGTTGTATTGACATACCAACATATATTACAGTAACAGTCAGTATGCTTCAGCAGTAAGATTTAAATTACAGTACACTACATACTGCAGAACTTGTGATCTAAGGAAGTCTATACATGCCAAATAAAACATGAAACTGCACACACACTTAAATTGCATGAAACCCCTTTATAGTAAACACACCTATACCAAACGCTTTTGAAAAAAATGTGCCACTTGCTTCACGGGCCTACCTCAGAAAATTATTCTGAAGCACTGCGCATCCTTTCTTCTCACATATTAAGTTATACTGAGCCAACAGCATATTTTTCCATTGTATTATGCATCTCTATACAGCAATCAATATTCCTCCAAAAATTAGTTATTGTTCAAAATAGCATCATGACACCGACATTAAAACATGTAGTGCTTGTAACAATAATATTTTACTCAGTTGAAAGTAGATCAACATCTTAAATTTGAGACATGCATTACGTAAATAACGTAATCCAAACAAACACACTTACCAAAATATAAATCAGCAGTTACTGTTTCGGCTCTTTAAGAATATAAGGCAACAACTAAAGACAAAAGTTTAAATGCGAAACGTGTACGTTGGGAAATGACGGAATCCTCTTAACGCGTTTTTTTTTTTTTTTTTTTAAATCCCTCTGACATGAAACAAGGGCAGAGGTTACCATTCTATCATTTGGAATGCTGTTTTCAATGTAGCAGGCGGTTTTTTATATCTGTTGTTGGGGTGCTGATGAGTATGTTGAGGTGGTGAACTTCCTGTGCCCTGTTTATGTCGTACGGGCGTGACAGCAAGAAGAGCATTAAGAACTTTGAACTTTATTACAGTACTGTTACAATGAGCCTTCCATGGACTACGACGGGACACAGTATGTGTGTTTTTTGGTTGTTATTATTATCTCCACATCAAATCTAATATTTAATCCCCCAATATAACACACCTTTAAAAAAAAAAGCCCTGTGTAGAAGTCTCATAAACAGTTTAAAAAAAAAAAAATGTTATTGGTGCACAAAGTTTTTTTTTTTTTTTATCGGTGCACTTTTTTCAGAGTCGTGGCAAGGCGACTAATTAACTCGTTTACAAAAAAAATATACGATATATATTGTATCTACCTTACTGAAAACTTCCAAGTCGTCATCTTCGTCTAGTTCTAGCATGTGCTTGGACAGGTCAGCTGCAGTTTGTGCAAGGTTACCGTTGACCGGAGTTGATGAAGTTGTACTTTCACTCTCCATACCTGCCAGCTTTTTGAGTGTGGCAAACTTATATAGAAACTTCAGGATCTGTATTGCAGCTAGCCTGTCTCACTGCGCAACAGCGGAAACTTTGCAGACAGGAAAGAAGCAAGAAAAAAAGAATGTATGTAGGCGTGTCGGTGTTTTGGAAATCGCAGCTTAATATTACCATTACGTTTTCAAAGCCATTGCATTTTTATCATGACGCTGTAACACAAACTATAATGGCTACTGTCGTTATTGAAGTTAAACTAGGCCTACTGTAGGCTTTTGTTTTTCATAAAAATGCAAGTGCAAACTTGGGAAACAATGCAAATGTCATACTCTTTTTAGATTTATCTTAACTCAGTGATTCCCATGCGGTTCGTGTACCACATGTGGTCCGCAAACAACGCCTAAAATTCGGTTATGCAGTTCATGAAAAAGCTACACAATCACGTTGTGCTACTACAATATACATTACTAAGCAACATAAGATATGTAGGTAGTCTCCATTTTTCCTCGTTATGTGTTTTCTTTTTATTATGTGTGTGTGTGTTTATAAATTAATATATACAGCCCTCTTTGATGCAATAATATCAAGCATCACCTTCAAAGCTGCCATTAACTGAAACAAATACTAAGTAACTGTTATTATAAAGGCACATTTGTGTTGTCTAAATTACAAACATTTTTTTGGCCAGCATTATTTGCAAAAAAAAAAAATGCATGTAGCATGAACCACTTGCAGAAAATAAAAAACGATACATCGAATATACGGACGCCTTGGAGCGTTGTGCGTCAGGAGACGAAGTGGAGTGTTTTCAACCCCCGAGAAGTCTGTATATTTGACGTATACAGACACCGTGAAGGGCCTTATTGCATTTATAATCCAGGTCAAACAGTGGATTTGAAGAAAAAAAAGCATAAGTAATTTTTAGGGCATTTTTTTTTAAAATTAAATATCCTTACGCCAATAAAGGGACCACAAAACATTTGTGATGTGCTGAATTGTACATTGACATTAAAAAGGTCCACCAGGAGGAGGTGGAGTTGAGATGGCACAGAAATTAAAAAAAAATTCTATGAGTGCAAGACGCTGTTGTTTCAGCCGAATGGGAGTAAAAAAATAAACAATTAAAGTAATTTTTCAAGGTCTGTGTCGGAGAGGGTGGATAATGTGCAGAAGTGTCATTTTGTGTTATTCTGTAGCGTTTACTAACCGCTAAAAACACATTATTTGAAGTCACAAAGTCGGTGAGAGAGAGTATATTGACAGATTCCCCAGTTTTGCTTTCATTTAGACAGCGGTTTATTCCAGCTTGGAGACTAATGTAGCTTTAAATGTTATATTCTTCTCCATGAGCATGTCTTACATATAAATCCCTTAGTATTTTATAGATTTTTTTTTAAATGTGCGTTTTCCACAGTTGAGAATTTGTTTTTTGTTTCAGCCAGTCCTGAAAGACAGCATTTTTTTTCTTCTATTTTTGCTATCTTCCAGTTCATTTAATTGTTCTTTATCCAAATCGGCATGTCTCCTTAATACTTTTGGGATTTTTTTTTTTTGCTGGTAATTGGTCACTCAGTTTTATAGTTACTGTATATCTGTAACTGTAAACAAGATGGCTACCAGAACTTTAAATTCTGTGAGGCAGCGCAGTGATTTTAATATGTGACAAGGCTCCAACTGTCCTTATCCATCCAATATACAGACAGCTGGAACTTTGCTCGGCCAATCACATTGCTTGTTTTCACGTTTCCATTGTCAGCCCTGGATTATAATGTATATTAAACTGGTAAAATTGCTAGTATCATACCAGATGAAAATCACCTACATGGTGCCTGATAAATCTACTGTAGGACTGCATTTTGCATGTTTGGATTACTTGAGGCTCGGTAGTGATATCTAAGTTCAACTACATTTTTGTAGTATAGAAACTTGAAAAACAATATTCAGTCAACCCTGAAATCTGCAAGTGTAATTTTACTGGGGGTTAAGTAATTTTCTTCAACCCGTGGAGTTCTTGCAAGCTTTCAGAACAATGGTTAGTGTCTTGGTGTTTTTTTTTTGTTTGTTTTTTAAGTGTATTTCAAGCATTCAAAATGACAAAGACACGATTTGTTTCCATGCTCAACTTTATAACCTTTCTTGGTAAAACACAAAAGAAGAGCAATACCATTAAAGCAGGTAATCAGAGGATTACTTAAGAAACCACTCCAACAGTTTAATTACACCTTTTACACAAAGATCTAATTTAAATAAGCAGTAAAAAAATTAAAAGACACTTCTTCCGATCACACAAAACCAGTGTATTAGTGATGCAAAAGCATTAGGCAAATCATCTTCCAAAGCAGTTTTAATGGGAATTAGCATACATGCAAACGTTAGTATGTTTAGATGATTAAATTCACTATATTTCATTCTGGATACATTCTATGTTTATTGATTAAACCACTTCGGAATGAGGTTGTCTTACACAAAGTCCTGTATGGTTTACTATATACTGTAATTAGATTTGACTAGGTGAGATGGGGTCTGTGCAAGGGCCTACTGTCCAGTATATCATATATAACATCACTGCATTGTGCACAAGAACTGTATTTGCATAATGACACAAGTAAACAAATCTATTTGGAAAACAATAGCCATCCTTTCTTCCTTGGCTAAGTAAGACCCTTTACATGTTGTCATGTGAATCATAACCACAAAGGCCAAGTCACCCATACAGAAGTGTAGAAACCCAGTGTCTTTAGCTTTTGTTTGAATTTCTAAGCAAATCTTTATTTCTACCATGTTGTGATGCCATTGTGTGGTTGAATACACATTGTAAGTCCAGGTTTGATTGCTGTTTTCATTAATGTTTACTAGGTATTGTATTGACACCATGTGGTTTCACATTAACAATCAATCACCATCTTTGTCAATTACATAAATTAATAGAAACCTAACGTGTAAGACATATTTTTACCATGAGAGTTGCACTAAATTGCTCACTGCATTCTTCTTGCCAACATCTTCAACAATATCTAGCAGTGCTTAATAGGATTCAGAACTAGAGATGTACTGGAACATGGACCAAAACATTTATTGCATTCAGCTGTGGAGAATAATATTGAGATACATAGCCAGTGTCAATACTGATGGACACCTCTGAACATGTTTTATATTGTGTTGCTGAGTCACAGCTTGTAGGCTATGCTTGCTGTGATGGAACACATTGGACATCTGCTTTAGTGCTACTAAGGAAGAAAACAAGTTGCTACATTAAAATAAAATAAAAAATAACTAAAGATCCAAAATCAATAGTTCTTTTAGCTGACATTGATTTTTATTGTTTCTATGGGAACCATGAGACACTTTGCTGACAGTGTCTGTGTGTATAAGTGAGAAAGAGAGAAAGGAAGCATGAATATCTGTATCTTTTGAAAGCCCCGTGATATTTGAATTGACATACTGTACATACTACCATAGCCTCTAAAACTAAACATAAATAAATTAGGGAAATAATACAAGTTCAACAAGTAATAGAAACCCATATCACCTAAAGAACAGGATCTGTGTTGTATAGGTACTAAAATGAGAGCAAAAAATGCTAATCATAAAACAGGAACTCTGATTATAATAGCCAGAAGTTAAATAATAAACCTCATTCTATCCAGTTCACAAATTGTACTTTCTCCAGAGAACAGTTTTAAACAAATACTGTACAAGTAAAATATTTTAAACAAACAGCCTGTCATTTCAATAACAGGTTTTTATTGATCTTCATAAAAGCTTATCTTCTAAAGCCATGCCAAAAAATATGCACTATACTTCCAATAGATATGAATGAGGTGTGCTGCTGTGATCCACTCTTTGTCTACATCAAGCAAAAAGTAATGCTGCAGTACTAATACTAATGCAATAGTTAATCTGTTTTTTTTAATTTTTTTTTAAAAAAAGTTTCAAGTCAGTGACCAACCAAAAGATGTCACTGTTGTACAGACAAAGATTCAGTTCTATGTATTTATTTATTTATTTATTTATGTTTTATTTATGAATTGGTAGGCCTAAATATAAGGACTTTTAACATACTAAAATACAAATACGTAGCTCTATGCCCAGGTTTTTTCTTACAAAATTGAAACTGAACTTCAAAAATGTATACCAATTGCAAGTTATTGCTATGACAATTAAAACTTCAGAATGTATTATAACTATGCATTTACAGTGGAATCCATCCTTTTGCTATTGTCTGTACCATCTATAATGTGAATACCTGACTCTTTGATCCCTGGATAAACTGCTGAATTGAATTATGTGTCAGCAATTTAATGTTGTATACTACAATTGAAAGGTCTTAATCGCTGCATTTTTAGATAAGAAAAAAGGGGAACACTTTCTTCAAACATTTAAAGTAATATATTCATTTGAAATTAAAGTGTGAAGGAGCAATCATCATTTTGTAGTGAAATGCATTTAGAAAAAAAGTACACATGGACATAAATAGATAATTTCATTACTACCCACCATAAAGTCCACTGTGTGTTCTGAATGCGAAGATTATATATGAATTGAATTTCAGATCATTTAAAATAATGCCCATGTGCAAGGTATAAGGAATGTTTTGGAGCAATAATGGAAAAAGAGAGATAAACACCACAAAATACAAAAACCCATTTCAAGTTAAACCTTTTTGCAAACTATTCATTTGATATGTGAATAATAATCTGGTGGAGTGTGAAGATTTTGATTTAAATTCACATGTTCCAGACTGATATTCAATTGCTGATGTGACTTTTTTGTAACTTTTTACACAAACAGGAAAACCTTGTTTCACTGTTGTCCAGATTTGGCAACACTATTATAATTTTATAAAGGTCAAGTCTTTGCTATATTCATTCTGGATTGGCCCTGCATTGCACAGAACAGTGAAAAGGTAATTTCTAGCTAATAATATTATTTTATTTTTTTAGACAAATGTAAATTTTACTGAAATAAAAGTGTGATAGACAGCTACCTCTTGACTATCCAAATACATTCCATGTTGTAATAAACTCTTTAAAAATAATAATAACTAGCATAGCATAGACAGTGTTTACCTGCCCACTATACAGTATACAGGCTGCTATATACTTTAGCACTGCCGAAAATACTCTAGCTGCAATATTCTTAGGGTCAAGGCCAACCCACCAGTCATTCCCACTCAACCATGTCAGATTACATATTTTTAAAAGTTATGTAACATCTAACTTTTAGGTTTCTAGATTTGGGGTTGCTGAGATACCCTGCAGCTCTTTTGAAATGATAACAATTTTCCTTCCAACAGGACATGTAACATTTTCTCTATTTTAGGAATTGAAATTAAACTGTTACCATTATTTCTGTGCACTGCTGAAAGTTAGTATACAAAAAAGGTTAAAAAACTGTCAGAATGCAAATTTCAGATCTTTAACTCAGCCAAAATACAAGGCCAACATTTGTCTTGAAGCCTAAGACATTTTTACAAAGATAAAAAATGTTTGGTGTTAAAATGTTAAAAATGTACCACCACTGATTGAAATATAACTGTATTCCCAATACAGTATACCAAGTTATTCTTCATTACATACATTACAATTAGAATATATGCAAGCTCCCTATCACTTTAAGTGTTCAAAATTGATAGATCACATCTTACAACAATACACAGAAGCAGAATGTAATAAATGTGTGACAAAAGGTAGTGAGATGAATGCTTTCCTGCCAGAACTATTGTACATGCCAATAGTCAGTAGAAGCATCATGAATCCTGCGCAAAACACTCTTGGTTTAGTTCATGGCACAATCCCAAAATCTGTCTCTGGCAGCCAGAGGGTTCTGCTGTTCCATCACTGACATTTAATAATTAGATCAACATTACCCCTCAACAATAGGTTACATAGATCAGCTTCTTTCAAATCGCATTTCCTTCCTGTTAGGTCCATTAGCGTTGCAAACCAGACTGCCTTTAGAAAAACTCTTATTGCTGCTGTTTTTGAATGCAGCTTTTAAAATGGATTATGTAGGGCACATTAAGGCCAAATATACCAAAACTCTCTAGTGATCACTTTCTAGACCCTTTACAACAAAAAGGCATCAAACTCCATGGCAGCTACACTGTATTGCAAAAAAATCTGTATACATCACTTGGCAACGCTAATTAATAAGAAAAGAGTGGAAGAAATGTACAAATAAGTACCAATGTAAAACAAATATTCTATAGAACTAGTACTGACAAAGAAAGATATGCAGTTTTATTACTGTGACATTTTTTTTGTTAGTATATCACCAGCACAAAAAAAGACATTTCTTATAAGATTGTAAAAGCACCTACCAGTATTTTCATAAAGTCAGAGCCCAAATTGTTAACAAACTTCGTCAATGTATATTTCACAGCAGTCTTATATAACCTCATTGTCTTATGCTACTAGTTGAAATTCTCTTTACCCTTTCATTCAGAGGAGGCTGTGTGGTCCAGTGGTTAAAGAAAAGGGCTTGTAACCAGGAGATCCCAGGTTCAAATCCCACCTCAGCCACTGACTCATTGTGTGACCCTGAGCAAGTCACTTAACCTCCTTGTGCTCCGTCTTTCGGGTGAGACGTAATTGTAAGTGACTCTGCAGCTGATGCATAGTTCACACGCCATGCGTCTCTGTAAGTCGCCTTGGATAAAGGCGTCTGCTAAATAAACAAATAATAATAATTATTATTTTATTACCCTGATGTTTTGCCTCTTTTTGTTCTTCCTCCAATGGTTTCTCTTGCTATCCCTCCTTGCCTGTCCTTTCCCATACTGCTTTATGTCTCTTTCAGTTGGTCTACTATTTTCCCACTGAGCTCTTCGTGATGAGAATAAAACAGCAAACTTTTAAATTGACCATTTATATATAGTTGGTATGTAGTTCCACAGGTCACCTTTACCACTATTATTCAGAGCTTTGGTACTTCGTCAAACATTAAATGAAAATAGTCTCTCCCTATTAAATCTTGAAAGGCAAAGCCTAGGCCCCATAATTCAGTCTCTGGGTTGTCCTGCAAACAGCAAGGGAAATAAACAAGCACATAAATAACAAGCACATAAATGAACACATATTTAAATGAATCACTGCTCCATCAACCCAAAGCCACAGTGGGATTTCACAAGCATGTAATCTAGAAGGCCAAGCACCACCTACCACTGTTTTGTTGACTGAAAACTCACTATTTTAACAATTAGCTACAGCGTTGCAGATAGCATGGTATAAATAACTAGGTAGACCAGTGGTGTCAAACTCAGTTCCTGGAGGGCCGCAGTGTCTTCTGGCTTTCGTTCCACCCGAGCTCTCAATTACTTAATTGGTCTAATGATTTGATTAACTGGACACATTTAACACTTCTCTTCAGGCCTCAAAATGTTTCATAGGTAGAGTACCTTGAATCAAGTGCATTTTTAAAACCAACTGTAAAAGACCTTGAAAAATATTAAATAAGTCAAATTCAACAAATAATTAGATCAATTGTGTTAATTGAGAGCTTAAGTTGGAATGAAAACCAGAAGACCCTGTGGCCTTCGAGGACTGGAGTTTGACATACAATTGTACTCAAAAGTTTACATACCCCAATGGAAATTTATAATTTCTAGAAATTTCTCGAAAACAAAGAATTTTAGGAAAAATCCTCTGTAGCAAAAGTTTTGCTTTTGTGGGTGAGGAAAAAAAGTTACAAGAAATCTACAATTATTTATTTAAGCAATTTTTTTGCAAAACTCCAAAAATTCGAATTCAAAAGTATTCATACCCTTTGATGCGATGATAGTATTGTCTAGAAGGTGCTAGAAATTTTAATATGATAATGCAAGGCCTAATTCTAGAAAAGTCTAGAAAATGTTGGATTGTAGGTGAACATTAAAAGGGTTAGGCATATGATGATTGCTGTCATTACCAACAAGTAAAGAGCTATCTGAAGACCTTAGGTAGAACATTATTTATTGTCATAAAGCTGGAGAAGGATACAAGAAGATTTCCAAGCATTTGAGTATCCCAATTTCAACTATTGTTTCTATTATCAAGAAGTACAAGACTCAGGAAGGTTAATAGCAATCCGAGATTGACTGTCAAAGATATTCAAAGCGAATTGGCTGCAAGTGGGACTGTGGTTTCCATTTCAACCATAGGTCGAGTATTGCATGGTGAAGGTCTCGATGATCCCATGCCAAGAAAAAAGCCACCCTTAGGGAAAAGGTTGCAAAACGGCATTTGAATGATGGATATGAGTTCCGGTCAAAGGTTTTGTGGAGTGATGAAACAAAAATCGAGCTATTTGGTCATGCTGATAGTCGTTATGTTTGGAGAAAGTCTTTTGAGGCGTACAAAGAAAAGAACACCATACCTACTGTCAAGCATGAAGGTGGTAATATCCTTCTATGGGGCTGTTTTTTCTCTAATGGCACAGGAAGTTTAGTTCCAATACATGGTAAAATGGATTCCATAGCATAGCAAAAGATATTGGCCAATCATCTGAAACCCTCCGCTACAAAACTTGGTTTAAACGCAACTGGACATTCAAACACAACAATGATCCAAAGCACACATCAAAATCTACTTCAGAATGGTTAAAGAAGAATAAAATCAAGGTTCTGGAATGGCCTAGTCAAAGTCCCGATCTAAATCCGATTGAGAATCTTTGGTATGAGTTGAAGAAGGCTGCACAAGACAAGTCCTCGGAATTTGAATGGAATGGAACAATTTTGTGTTGAAAAATGGTAAAAAAATCACTAAAGAATCATGCCAAAAGCTCATTGGCAAATATCCTAATCATTTAAAAGAGGTTATTATTGCTAAATGTGCCTGAACTAGCTATTAATTTCATTTTCCTTGTCAGGGTATGTATACTTTTGAATTAGCATTTTTGGAGTTTTGCAAAAAAATTGCTGAAATAAATAATTGTAGACATCTATTTCTTGTAACTTTTTTTCCTCATCAACAAAAGCAAAACTTTTGCTACAAAAGATTTTTCCTATAATTATTTGTGTTTGAGAAATTTCTAGAAATCATAAATCTCCATTGTGGTATGTAGACTTTTGACTACAACTGTATGTATATATATATATATATATATATATATATATATATATATATATATATATATATATATATATATAACTGTAGAACTTTCAAACTTCCCTTGAAGGTTGCTAGTCACCATATTTGTTAGCTCTACCCAAATGAAAACATTAACAATAGACTGGGCTGTATTTCCTTTTTTTTATTAAAGTACCATATTTAAAGTTTCCAAAGAAGCCTAGTGTTGTTTGCTTTGTTATTTGTTACAACGTATAAGGATGGTAACTTCGCAATTAAAATGTAATCCTTTGATTTGTACTTGCTTCAAAAAAGGGCCCACGTCTTTATTTTAAGGTTGTTGGTGATACTACTTACTGCATAATGCAAAGTTTTGCTGTAGGTGTTGAATCATCTTTTATAGTACTGTAAGTCTAAACCCATCTGGTTGTTTCAGTGCCTGCAAAGCCATGCATTGCCATGTTAAGACCCAAGAAGCATAGTGATGGGTAAGATAAACCTTTACACCTGTATATAACTGTACACGTTTGAAAATACTTTAAATGATATAATCAGATTGTCAAACTGCAGCATTTTTTTCCCCTCAGTTCACTGCTTTTGTTTTAATGAGTGACAGAAGGAGGGGGTCAATGTGTGAGTCACAGCAAGCAGACAAGAACCAGTGAACAGACGGATCCTGCTGGATTCATCCAGACTCTGATCAGCATTGCATTTCCAATGCGGGGGGGCTTATTTAAATAATTAGGCTTAAGGTTGCTGTGCACTGCACATTCGTACATTCTCCTATTATTTCTTAACCTTTTGCCAAATCCTCCCACTTAAAATATTTTTTTCAGATTCATAAATGCACTTCGTGTGCATCATCTTAACAAACAGCAATGATGCCAGCCGTTTTTTTTTAATGAACAAATTATTCTCCATCTTATGTTCTGTATTAATACTTGGGGTTTAAAAATATTCTATATGAGTAATGAATATAATTAATGATACAAATAAATAAATAAATAATAAAATTAGAAAATACATTTCTGCATGCACTTGTACTGGAATGCTAATTAAAAAATAATGTTATTGTTTTAATACATTTTCATTTTAGGATAATTTTCTGGATACTTGGGGAAATTCACTTGAACAGGAATAATTTCATGAACTGGAAAATAAAGTTTTCTATTTTCCCATCTTGATTTTATGCATATTTGACAGTTTTCAGATTTTCAGTTTAACGCGTTATTGTTGTGCAGTGTACATTTTGTTTTAGTACCTTAATGTTTCCAAATCAAAGTTAAACAATAACACCTTAAAGGGGAATTCAGTTTAGCCACAATATGCAATTTTGTTGTTGTTGCTGCCTCTATAAACAAGAGAAAGGACTGCAAACACTTTAAATTGCATACTGTAAGTGAAGCATAGAATCAGTTAGCACCAGCTACAGCAGCTGAAGTTCCGCACTGTGCTGTAGTCTTTTCTAATCAGAAACCTACTGAGATTATAAAACGAATTACAAAGAACCAAGGGGCCTTTAGTTTGAGTTATTAAAACAGCGATTATTAAAACCACGGTGTGTGACCAAGGTACCTTTACACAGTCAGCCTATAAATCTTCACCCTGCAAGTGATTTTTGTAAGTAGAATGGGAATACTATATGTATATATCAGCATGAGACTGGCCTGCACTCTGACTTGTTTTAATAATAAACCTCTTTTCAGGTATTAAGCCTTCAGCAGTGCTTGCATACTCCATGCTACAAGCGTTTGTATTTAAAACGTTTTGTAAAGTATTATACTTTACTTCTTTCTTACCTTCTTTCTAATAATTCAATTACCTTTTAGCGAAAAAGGTTCTGAAGATTATATCTCAATTGGAGGCTTTAGAGGGTGAATCCCAGGCTTGTAAAACAAAGCTTACACACTGAAATAATTGAATTGAATTGAATGGCCAATTCTGGTTAGCTAGATTCCCCTTGCACTGGATATTCTTCAGTCTCTTCAGAAAGAGGACTACATATTTTTGAAAGTGTCAAATAATAACTGTGGTTAACCCTATCTATACTATTTGAATGTTTCAAAGGGTATGCTATAGATAAGAGATTACATTGTTTTAGCCCTTCCTCGTAGGTTATAAGTCATGGGATTCACCAATTGTTTGTTCTCAAGGTGACCAGAAGTGTATTGCTTTCTATATGGGGTTGAACTAGAGCTTTATATAATCTGTACAGTGTAAGGATGAGTTGTAAAGCCACAAGGTTTCTTTTTGTGGTAAAAGTTATTGCTTAAATGTTGCTGAAATATATTTTTAAAAAACAGACATAGACAGTTCATTCCGCTGCATGAAATCAAACTGCTTGTGCTAAAGCCTTTAATGGAAAGAACTACGTGCATTTTATTATTATTATTATTATTATTATTATTATTATTATTATTATTATTAGTAGTAGTAGTAGTAGTAGTAGTAGTAGTAGTAGTATTACAATATATACAATGGCTGTGGAGGGAATCAATTACAAACATGGTAAGGAAAAGTGCTAATTCAAACCAAGTACATTCCCTGATATTAAAATATTATTTGCATGTGATGTTAGATTAGGGGTGTCTAACATAAGAATGGACTTGTGTTTTCACAAACAATGGGAATATACAGTATCATGTGAAAAACCCCTAACAGGTTTATTATGTTAAAGAAACAAGTTTTTAAATTCCAGTTTTTTTTAATTTATTTGTTTTAGACTTCTCTTAATTGTTATATTTTTACAAACTAGCTCTTTATCTTAGTTTTTCTAATTTCACAATTAAAACCAATTCTTTTTTTAACTTATGTTTTATAAAATGTTGCATTCGACTCTTTTTAATTTAATGGTTTATTTGTTGATTTTCTTTTTTTTTTGGAAGTGTTGGGATCCTTGTGATGAAAGACTTTATAGAAATGGGAAATGTAATTGTGTATTGTATAATATTGTATTGTACAGTATATTGCTGTTTTTTTCACAGGTACACCACTAACTAATACCAAACCCCAGCTCAAATGTGTCTGCAGCTGTAAGACGGTTCTCATCAAAGCCTTTATGTGGAGGTTTTCACAATGCTGCTTTTCCTGCCCCCAGATACATTATGTAGATTAAACATTGAGGCAGCACAGTGGAGTGTATGACTACAGCACTTTGTTTTCCTAAATAATTAACAAGCAGTGTTGATTTACTGTCTAATGTAATTCTTCTGCATCTTCTTGAGAGATGGGCAGCTGGCTAGGATGTGCTTGATGGCCCCAGACCCTTGAGTGTGAACAGAGCATTAACATTTAAACAGTGCATTAAGAGACCATAGTGAGATTTCAGTAAATAGAGCAAATTCAGCAGTAATGCAATTATAGCACTGAATTACTATAATGAGCCCTTTTAAGGGAATCATAATTTCTGTAGATTTCTTAGCAGTGTTTTTCCCCAATGGTATTGATTTAAACTTAGCCTCTAATTAGCATACATCTCAACAGCCATAAACCGTGTTGGGTTGTCTCAGAGTGATATTAATCTACATCATAGAGACCTTACTTGTCTAGAGGTGCTTTTCTTTACTGCAAGAAATCTTACACACTGTCCAATAATGAGTAATCTAAAAGATCTTTTTTTTACCATATGCAGTATTTTCTCATTTTTAATATTTGATGAAAGCAACAGTTTTTGGCTCCTATAATTAATCGTATTACCATTTACTTGAATGAGAGTTGACACATTGTTTTATAGGCCCAGTTGCACATGCCAAGGCCAATTTATAAAAAAAAATAGTCATTGACGACTGTAATGATTAAAGGTCACTTTTCATCCTTGAGCGTAGTGTTCAAATTTGTTTAGCATTATAAACAATATGGCAGCCAATTAGATCAACATAGAAAAATGATAAATCACAATATTCGTGAAACACACTGTAGAACTTGAAACCATTTGGAATACACCGTACTCTGATCCAGTTATATTACGGCCCTGGAATTGGCTCCCCTTTTCAACAGTCTTTAAAATATAAATCGGTAGAAACTAACTGTGCATGCCTCTGAATATTATAGAGGCTACATTATTGAGAATCCAGCCTTGCCATGTTTAAAGTCACTGGTTCGCAACTTTCTCAATGTCAGGCCTCAGCTAGACCTCTATTGTAACAGTCTGTTTTTTGGTAGTATAACTTTATACAAAAAAAAAAAAAATACTATGGATTGTGATTCAGTAGCTGATGTTTTATGTACACTGAAAAGTAAAGCAGTTTTGAAACAAGCAGAAGGGACATTGTTCCCTGAGAAATGGAGTTGGGAACTATGGAAGGACAATGACATAAGCTGCCAGGAGGAGCTGCTGTTGCCCTCTTACCATCACAGGATATACCTGGATATAATTGCAGTTCAGGAAGACTTACAGGTTCCCTTGTCTTTTTTTTTGTTGATTTGGCAGAGGTTGTGGTTTGCTATTCATTGACTCTCTGGGTTATTTTTAGCGTTATTGCTTAACTGCCGCTTTTAATGACAACATTAAGCAATTATAAGCTTCTTGTGCTAGTGTTACTGCTGTTGTTTCTCAACTGATGGACATTCCTTTAGCACATTCCACCTGCTTCTTTTTAAAGGTTCTTTTTTTCTGCACATTCTCTTGTTGTTGGACACAGTGTATTAACTCTGCTGTTTCATTAAAAGAGGAATGTTTTTCCTGACAGGGCAAAGTCAATCCATCTTGTTTTCTGGCAGTGGCCCTCGCCTCTCAGTCAGGCTCTGACTGCAGATCAATGGGAGAAAAGCTTTTTGAAGGTGCTTCCAGGTCTTGTGGTGAGGGAGATGATCAGAAAGCTGCCATAAGCTTCAGCATTCAATTGATGAATGAAGAACTCTGCAGCTCTTGCTGTCACATCAGTTACTATCACTAATTAGGACCGTTTTCCCTATTAAAGTGTTCACTGCATTAAATACCAATTCTGCTTATTGCAATTAGTTTATCCATTAACTTGCAGTTCATAATGCTAGGCTATCTCGGATGGAAATGTTTAGAGCGTTTCTGTGCATTATTTATGAAACGAAGCAGCCAGAGAGATTTGGATGGTACTCCACTGTACTTCTCTTCCTGGGCTTGTGTATAAATCATTTCCCCTCCTAAAGGCACAGTTTTAGCCTTTCCAAGACACTGAAGATAATCTGCATTCAATTGATCATCTTTACTTAATCTACAATAGAGTTCTTTTGTTCACCACTTTTCTATGTATTTAAATTGCTTCTACTTATTTAAAATGCCAGCAAATGACTCTTGCTTACTTTTTACTTGTTCTTAAAAGAAGGAGTTAAAGTTTAAGACACTGTATATACTGACCAGCCTAACATAATATGGCAGTTCAGTTAATATGGCTGTTTTGTTTGTTTGTTTGTTTTTGTGGACTCCCAAATTAAGTAACAGTTTATAATGATGCCATAGGCTAGATTCTTAATGTTCTTTACTCTGACTTGTCATGAGCGTGACTATTTCAGAAAGGAATATGCACCCAATAAATTACCCAACCAGAAATAAACAACGTGTAAGCAGCCCTAAGATGTTGGAGATTAGTAATTGATGCTTTTTATTTCAAGAACAAGTAGCTTTGAGAATACAACCAAAAAGCTGCCAAAAAGCTGTCACCACCAGAGCAAGTTTACATTCAAACCAGTACTGTATGAAGCAAGGCTGCTATGCATTTGTTACTATAAAAAAATCATAGCAAACCCATTTTCATTCCTCTCTCTCTCTCTCTCTCTCTCTCTCTCTCTCTCTCTCTCTCTCTCTCTCTCTCTCTCTCTCTCTGTTCTTTCTCTGTTGCTCCTACTAAAAGCAGAGCTGTTTTTTTCCCTGGCAAATGATTGTATTGTTATAGATCTAAGAGTGGAACACATTGAGTCCCGCTAGATCCCTCCAGGTGACTCAGTTCCTCGGTCCATTTCCAGGAATCAGCCATCTTTTTCATAAATGCCTTGCTATTTGTTTAATTCTGACAGAGAGTTTATTTGCCAGAGCTCCTGACCAAATACATATTGAAAGGAAGACTTATTTCTTTTTTTCTAGTCCCTTTTTATCTTATGCCATAACTTTCTGACATGCTTATTTTATGTTGAATAGATATTATCAATGGAAATAACTGCATTTTCTATTCATCATCCAATTCGATTTCAATGTTTAGCTGTAGATAGGATTCAATACAATATTCTGGTATAAAAAGCAAAAAATAAAAATGCTACATTAGATTATTTTAAATGCATCCAGATTCTTTGCTGCAGTCATGATTCTCTTCAAAAGAATGATACTCTATCTACACAATAACGATTCATTTAAACTAAAATGTTGAAATTGATTAAACAGATGATGAGTTTTTCTTCTGATAAATCATGTTTGCATATTATGAACCTCCACTGGAAAGCTGCTCTGACATGAACAGTTTTTGACCATCCCATCCCCCCAGTATCGTGCATCAAGAGCGTTTACTTAAAGGTACAGTAGCTAAGCAATTCAAATACATTTTTCATTACCCTTGTCACTGAATCCTAATTATTGTGCAGCTCAACTTTTCATTCCTAATACCCTGGGGTGTATTTTAAATGCCTAAATACCACTATCCTTTATAATAATTTGACTGGTGTTTCCCCTTAGGGGTGATTTATTGCCTCCCTATACATAACTAAATATAATAAAAGAGGTTCACAGTATAGCAAGCAGTATACTGTACTAAAGGTCCCCAATGCAACGCATACATTTCACTGAAATAGTTTATTATGCATCTTTCACCTGTTTCACAGTTTCAGTAAAGAGAATGGTACAACATGCAAAGGGACTCTTGGTCCACAAAATAAAGCCGACCAACATGGTGAAGTGGGCTGTTGTATAGCCCCTCAGAGGCTTATCAAAACATAATGCCGTTGGAAATTAAAACAGAGGTTTGTATCTTAAAGATCGGGGATTGATTGAAAAAAAAAACAAAAAAAAACACATCTTTATACCTGGACTTTGATTTTATTTTAAAACCTTGCCGCTTCTCTCTTTATCTGCCTCTCTGCAGGCGATATCGATATGTTACAGTTCAGTGTACAGCATGAGCTGTGGAATTGCTGAAGCACTTAAGAAACATTACTGATTCTAAACATCTAGGAGGCCAAAAATATCGTACAAACGTGTCTGGGTGTCGCAGTGTAGAAATAGCTCTACTAAAAACACATAGGGCTTGATTTTGATGACAGGGCAAACCTCTAACACCAGGGTAAAAGGCATTCGCCCCTGATTTTGATGAAAAAACTTGCCACTAATGGGAGCAAACTGCCTTCCCCCTGTAATGCAACTTTGGTGGCATGTTTTTCCCTGTCCTTTACCGTCTGAGTTAGTGCCAATGGTCAGCATAACTTTAGGGGTGTGGCATCATTTGAGTGACTTTGATGATGGTGCAAACAGGGGCAACTGTGTCTCAAACTAACCAGGTTTATTTGAAATGCAGGCAGACTATGCCATTACTAAAAGGGAACAGCACATGGTAAAGGAGAGAGAACACACTTTTTTAATTTAGCTGTGCAACTGTGACTTGGAACATGCCTTCATTAACCTAAGGGCTGCTCTGACAACTATATATATATATATATATATATATATATATATATATATATATATATATATATATATATATATATATAACTTCATAATTCTTGGAAGTAATTTATTCCAAAGTGTTTCACATTTGAATATGCACTTAATCCTTTGCTGTGTGGGGTCTTTTTGAATTTGCCTAACCCCATACAAGAAAGAAAATATTCTCTTAAAAAAACATGCTCTGGAATAAATAATATCACACAGGTATGACTTAAGGGATTTACATAATTTAAGGAATGTTTCAGTGCAGCATTATAATATGAAGGTGGTATACATCATTCTGTCTGTACTCAGCACAGTGTCAAAGTATTGGAAAAAACGTGATTGATACCTAAGCTTCAGTGATGCTGTGAAAAGTTCATCCTTTCATATGATGTATTGGATTAGTAAATAACTGAATTTATAATGATGTCTGCAATACACAAAGTTCATGGCCCCCCTGAACACACACACAGTATTGTATGGAGTTTGCAAATTGAGGGACCCTGGTTAGATGTTAATAGCATTTTGTAAATCTATTGTATACAAATAATAGCCACGTTTTTGAATTCTAAAGACTGCAGCCTTTCAAATGTTGTAGGATTATCAAACAACTGCATTTAAAATGATGTAGGATTATCAAATAACTACATTTATAATGATGTAGGATTATCAAATAACTACATTTATAATGATGTATGCCGTACACAAAGTTACACAACTTTATTAGTGTACCCCATCTCTAAATGATCAACTATTGTATCACCTAACCATATTTCAGCATTATTCAAAAACAATGATATAGGCAGGGCTGGGCTCAATTGCTAATTTTCAATTCCAATTCCAATTACCAATTCCTTTTTAAACTTAATTCCCAATTTCAATTCCCACTTTCCTTTAATTAATTCCAACACATCATTCTGTTAAAATTATCTTCTCACAGTGGCAACAAATTACTATTGAAGTCATTGTTAGTCAATTAAATTGGCTTGAAATAAAAGCTGTTGAACAATTACAACAATTAATATGTGTCTAAAAAATCCTTTCCCTTTCCAGTTCCTGCAAATGACCATTGGCTTACATCACAAAACCTGTTTCAGTCAGTTCACCTGGTTCTGTATGAGATAGCTCAGTGCATGCAAATCACTATATACTTATTTAATATTCAACTTTTACATTAGACCTGTGACTTTTGGGGATAAGTATTCCTAAAATGTATTTTGAAATAAATAGAAATTCAATATGTGCAGTATCATTAATTCATTTATTCTTACAGTACATACCTACATATAAATAATAGATCTGTGATCTGCCATTTCATCTTAGGCACTTGAAAATGTTAATGAATCACTGCTTTCCTGAAGGTTGTTGAGAACAGTGTTAGCCATAAGGAACACATTGAGAACAATTCAAACACAAAGGGTTCCGGTAATGGCAGAAGCAGATCCAAATGCATCATTTAATTGTGAGGCAGTTGTGCTAGCCCCCTGCCGAGGAAACATTAACCTGCATCCATTAGTAATGTTTTTTTTTTAATTGCAATTTTAATGGTCTTTCTAGTAGAGAGGATCAGGAAAGGCCTGGACAGCAGCTGGTATTACAGCATTGTGTAATTGTCAGCAGGCCTGACAAGTTAATACTTGGTCTGTGAGCTGTTGAGACACCCAGCTGTACCATCAAACAATACTTCAATACAGCCACATTCAGAACCAATAAATGTTACATCATACAGGGCAGACACTGATATCACTTGACAAAATGTATTTTCTGTTTGACGAGCAGATCATTTCACTGTGTACTTGATGCATTTGAGTAGGAGCTCTGTGTTAAATGTGAATTTTGTTTAGAAAAGCAATAGAAAAGCAATCTGTTTGTTTGTTATTTTTTTCCTGTATCACATTAGTACAACATTTTAAATCACACTGCTACTGATAGAGTGTGATTGTCCCAAGGCCTAAATGAATCCCTCTATTTTAAATGTGTCATGCTTTGTTTCATTATGATGATGATGATGATGATGATGATGATGATGAAGATTATTATTATTATTATTATTATTATTATTATTATTATTATTATTATTATTATTATTATTATTAGTTGTACTAGTAGTAGTAGCAGTAGTAGTAGTAGTATGTTCAGCAACCTCTAGTAAATTGCAAACTTAAGCTTGATAATAACTATTTTAGTTAAAAAACCTGGAAGTAATTAGCGGTACTAAATCAAAGCTATTTGGCCTGTTTCCGTGAATATTGACCTTCAAATGCTTGAAAGACATTTCAAGGTTATACCCTGTGTATTTACTCGGTCTAATTCTAAATGTGTACTATATATGTGTTGAAACTAATGTGTTTACAAAGATAGTTTCCTTAATTAAAGTACCATTAAAAAATATAATCTTTGTTCCTTTTTATTAAGTTTGAGACTTCAATATATTTTTCAATAAATGCTGAAAAGGAAAATACTCAATTAGAAGTCATGTAACAGCTATTTCTGGTCTTGTAAATGAAGAACAGTGATTTGAATTTTTGGAATATTTTCAGGGCTCCTAATCATGAATTAATAAGAATGCTTAGCCCTTATGATCTGATAAGCAGTATACAGTATATCTTTTTTTTTTTTTTTTAATCCTTGAACAATCCTTGTTTCAGTTGCTCAGATTCACTCCTGAAACTTTAGTTCTTTGATAGAAGTACCCCAAAACAACTGGTTTTACACTGCTGCATTGCATTTTTCTTCTCTGATGCTGTGTGGTCCAGTGGTTAAAGAAAAGGGCTTGTAACCAAGAGGTCCCCGGTTCAAATCCCACCTCATCCCACCTCAGCCACTGACTCATTGTGTGACCCTGAGCAAGTCACTTAACCTCCTTGTGCTCCGTCTTTCGGGTGAGACGTAATTGTAAGTGACTCTGCAGCTGATGCATAGTTCACACACCCTAGTCTCTGTAAGTCGCCTTGGATAAAGGCGTCTGCTAAATAAACATAATAATAATAATAATAATTATGAGCATCAACAGTCTACTCAAAGCCTCCACTAGTGTTTTCTACTATTATAACAACCTTGACTTGCATAAAGAAGGAAAAACATTGTGTGAAATAGCTTGCATCACTGGATTTTCACGGTGTGGTATCTGAAGCAAAATCAGCAAGTACAGAGAAACATCATCTGTAATTGACAAACCCAGGACTGGAAGACCCAAAAAGCTGTCTAACAAGGATGAGCATTACTTCAAGATAATATCCTTAAGGAATAGAAAGAAGACAAGCGATGAATTGACAACAGAACTGACAGAAGGCACAGGTGTCGTTGTCCATCAAATCAACAGTATGAAGGCCACTCTTGAAATCAGGACTTAAAGGATGTGTTGCAGTAAGAATACCTCTGTTAAGAAAGGGGAACAAGACTAAAAAGCTTAAATATGAAAAGAACACAGAAATTGGACTATGGAACAATGGTCAAAGGTGCTTTGGACTGTTGATGGATGGTCAACGACACCTGTGCCTTCTACCAGTTCTGTTGTCAATTCAATGCTTGTCTTCTTTCTATTCCTTAAGGATATTATCTTCAAGTATTGCTCATCCTTGTTAGACAGCTTTTTGGGTCTTCCAATCCTGGGTTTGTCAATTACATATGATGTATCTCTGTACTTGTTGATTATGCTTCAGATACCACACCTTGAAAATCAAGTGATGCGAGTTATTTCACTCAATGTTTTCCCTTCTTTATGTAAGTTAAGGTTGTTATAATAGTAGAAAACACTAGTGGAGGCTTTGAATAAATTGTTGATGGTCATGATGCATCAGAGTAGAAAAATGCAACATGTCTAAGACTTTTGCACAGCAGTGTATATACTGTATATTTTGCTCAATGAAATATTATATAATGCAAAACGTTTTAAATTGTGCACCTCAATACAGCGGAGCAGCTACAATGGAATTCATTAATATGGGCTGTCTTATAAAACAGTGTTGTCAGTGTTTCATCATGTTAATATGCTTTTGTAAGCTTAAGTGAATGTACAATATAGGTCATAAAAAAAGCAATGATATCAGAAGCTGGTGATCAATATGAGGTTACCAGGGATAAGGGAGATGTTACATACCCATAAACACAATACTGTTTGAAACCAGCACTAGTTTACCTTTTAAATGATTGAAAGACATAATGATAATAAAACCATATCAAATATATTACATTTCCTAACCTACAGTAGATTAAGACTGTAAACCACATGCAATCCGCATCTCTGTATTTTTAACATTTACCTGAATGCTGAACAAGTCCCTAAAGATAATATGCAAAGGCATCACAGTCTGTCAATCAACTGCAATCCCATTCATTTGTTTATTTAGCAGACGCCTTTATCCAAGGCCACTTACAGAGACTAGGGTGTGTGAACTATGCATCAGCTGCAGAGTCACTTACAACTACGTCTCACCCAAAAGACGGAGCACAAGGAGGTTAAGTGACTTGCTCAGGGTCACACAATGAGTCAGTGGCTGAGGTGGGATTTGAACCGGGGACCTCCTGGTTACAAGCCCTTTTTTAACCACTGGACCACACAGCCTCCTCCATTGCCACCTGTACAGCTGATGTACTGTACAGACAAAGAAGCTGTACTGCAGACCTGTACAATAACAGAGATTACCTGCCAAACAACTCACTGCAGTCAAGATAATGCTTAATTGCAGAGTAGGGCAAATAGTAGCCAGATCCAGTACACATTTCCACACCAGTTTTATTGACCCATGGAGACCGAAGTACAGTATGTTTAAATCGTTATGGTGTAAGTGTTTCTGTTGTGCTGATAATGATAATGGTGTGTGTGTATGTGTGTGTGTGTGTGGAGGGGGAGGGGTTTTCTACAGTATATACTGTAGGGAATTAATACAGCACATAAACCTGAGCTCTGAATATACTGCATGCAGTAGCAACTATGCAATATATAATGTGACTGGAAATGTGCAATCCTGTACTAATATCTGACATTTTTTTTAAATATTGTATTTATTATTGACCTTGATAGCCTGTATGTTTGAAATATATATATATATATATATATATATATATATATATATATATATATATATATATATATATATATATATATATATATATATATATATGACGAATACACATTAAATAGGTGGATATAAAACTGCTTCCTTTGTAATAAAAAGTCCCTGAATTGAAATAGCTAACCATATGTACATAATATCTTGGCATGTGTTTATTATATTTAAAAATAGGTTGAAATTAACAGGAGATTAAGAATGACTGACCTTTATAGTTCTGACATTCACAAAATCTATGTAATTAACACGGGACAGCCTTTATCTGACCTTTTGTTATTCAAGCTGTCAGTAACAACCTTTTTGGGTTAAAATAGTAATGGATTTTATTAAATTATTAAATAGTCATTGCATGTCTTGGTGAAAGGAAAGAAAGAAAGAAAGAAAGAAAGAAAGAAAGAAAGAAAGAAAGAAAGAAAGAAAATTATTTATTGTCACAAAATTTAAGGGTCAGTGCCTGGTTGCATAAAACAGCTTCATGGAAATATCTTATTTGTTCTTAAGCGTTTCCCTTAAAGTTAACCATTGCACAAAACGACTTAAGGGGAAAAGTAAGTGAAAATACTTAACTGTCCTACCGTAATGGCAGCGTTTTTGGAAATTGAAGAGGACAAAGCCACACTTCACAGAAGGATTTTCAGAGCCAGAGAAAATCCTTTGTCTATAATGGATGACGATCAATTAATAAAAAACTATCGATTTCAAATGTCTGCAATGTTGGAAGCAGATTTACAACCACAAACAAGATGTCACGCATTGCTCCCTGTATTGCAGATACTGGTAGCACTTCGTTTTTTCGCAACTGGTAACTTCCACTTGTTGGAGATATATTCCATATACACACATCTACTGTTAGCAGAATAGTTCATAAGGTTTGCAATGCGCTATGTAGAAGGGTTGGACATTTCATACACTTTCCGAATAACGACATGCAAAAGGACTATGCTGTGGATTTCCACAAAGTCGCTGCATTTCCCAGGATTGCGCGCATTATAGATCACCCACATCAGAATACAGGCACCACATGAATTCGAGGAAATCTACTTTAACAGAAAAAATGACCATTCAATTAACATACAATGCATTTGCGATCCATCCTGCCTAATTACCAATATCGTTGCCTCTTGGCCTGGGGGAGATACAGGGTACTTCTTCTTGGGGACAGTGGTTACCCTTGCTGCCTGCTTAATGCTGATTCTGGTGCTCCCTCTATGCTTGTCCTCCTTGACCTAACAGCTGCTTTTGACACCATAGATCATGGCATTCTTCTTGACATCCTTCAGAAGTATGCTGGGATCTCAGGAACCTGTCTCTCCTGGATGTCCTCTTACCTGTCCGGACGCATGCAGTCTGTTTTCTATGCTGGATGCAGTTGTGTCGCAAACTCAGTCACTTGTGGGCCCATTCTCTTCAATATCTACATGCTTCCCTTGGGTCACCTCATCCGCTAACACAGCCTCATGTTTCACTCCTATGCTGACAACACCCAGTTCTACTTAAAACTCGACCCTGGAAGCCCCTCTGCAATGGTCCGGCTCTCAGGTTGCATTCAAGACATCGAAGCCTGGATGTCTGCCAATTTTCTTCAGCTGAACACTAGCAAATCTGAACTCCTTCTAGTAGGATCTAAAACTCAACTTAAGAATCTCAATATAGCTGCCCTGAACCTCGGAAACTGTCTGCTGCTGCCTTCCCCCACAGTACGAAGCCTTGGTGTACTTCTTGACAGCAACCTCTCCTTTGATGCCCACATCTCCTCCGTGGTCAAATCTGGCTTCTACCATCTTCGAATCATCTCCAAAGTCCGTCCCTACCTTTCCCTCCCGGATGCGGAGATACTTTGTGATGCATTTGCCTCCTCTCGACTCGACTACTGCAACTCTGTATATGGTGGTCTCCCGGCACGCACCAAAAACTGACTGCAGCTAGTTCAGAATGCCGCTAACAGGATCCTTACCAGATGTAAAAAACGTGAACACACCCCCCTCCCCTTCGTCTTGCCCAGCTGCACTGGCTACCTGTGAAGTTCAGGATTCATTTCAAAACTCTCCTGCTCACCTACAATGCCCTTCGCCACACAGGTCCCGAGTACCTCCTCAACCTGCTGACCCACTATGTCCCTGCCCACAAGATGAAGTCCTCTGACTCTGGCCTGCTTGTTATCCCCAAGCAAAAGTACACCACACTTGGAGAACACTCGTTTAGCTTCATGGCTCCGACTCTTTGGAACGCTCTACCAGCTTTGGTGCGTGATGCTCCCACCTTCGCTCGCTTTAAATCAGCTCTCAAGACCCACCTGTTCTCTCTTGCTTTCCATGCTCTTTAAGCCTGATATCTGCTATTAGCTGCTGTGTTGCTGCTACTAACTCATGTATTATGCTACTGTCATGTATTATGCACTGTTTTTTTTTTAACTGTATATCATATATTATGCATTTCTCTGTATTTAAAGTATTATGGATTTTCTTGTTACTGCATCTTGTAAAGTGCTTTGTGATGGTGGTCCAGTATGAAAGCCGCTATTTTTTTAAAATTTATTATTATTATTATTATTATTATTTGTTTATTTAGCAGACGCCTTTATCCAAGGCGACTTACAGAGACTAGGGTGTGTGAACTGTGCATCAGCTGCAAAGTCACTTACAATTACGTCTCACCCGAAAGACGGAGCACAAGGAGGTTAAGTGACTTGCTCAGGGTCACACAATGAGTCAGTGGCTGAGGTGGGATTTGAACCGGGGACCTCCTGGTTACAAGCCCCTTTCTTTAACCACTGGACCACACAGCCTCCTCCTTAATTACTCATCATCCATTATATCCAAAGGATTTTCTCAATCCCTGAAAATCCTTCTGCACTCAAATGTGTTTTTTTTTACACATTACTGTGTGATTAAGGACAACACATTTTGTGTTCATTTTAACACAGGCACTGTGTCTGAATATTAGGAGAAACACAGTATCCTAGACAGACCATGCAAAAAGCTACACAAAATATATTTTCTTTCTTTTTTTTATCTTGTGAATGTTACAATTTACCGTTACATTTCTTGCATTCACACATTCAGCTATTTCTGCCCATTTCTTCTGCTTCGTGGCAGTTGTCAAATTCGGACACAGTTTGCCTGTTAATATTTGCTTTCTTTTATTATATTCCTCCAAAAGTATTATTTTTTTCTTCCTCTGTCCAGTTTGAGTTTCTTTTTCTATCAGCTATACTGTAGTTTTACTAAACTGCCCAAACATTGCCATGGAGACAGGATTTACAGAGTACAGTAAGCTACTTGAATTTGCACATATTTCTAAGTCGGTGAAATTTAAGAGTTGCAGAGAAATTGCTAATATCACAACACTATGGAAATGAATACATTTAACTGAATAAACAGGAATTTAAATATATTTTCTCTTTCCATTTTCTTGTTGCTGTTGTTCAGTCTTGACTAATTACAGTCACACACTCAATCACTCTTTAAATAGTATGAAAACATATATTTAAAAAAAAATTTGCAGTGGACTGGAATTATTCACAAATCCTTCTCCAGAGCTGAGGAAAAAACAGATGCGATTCACACCTCATGTTTTAAATTTCACTTGTGGACATAACTTTTATCTCAAGGCAGAATTTAGGGGAAAAAATCAATGCAACTGTTGTGTGAAATTTTCACCTCTTTTGAATGTCTGGCCCACTATATTTAAAAAAATTCACATCACAAATACAACTAGCATTCACGGAGCCATAAGATTTCAACAGAATAATTTTCAAAAAAAAGATTTGTGCAGATGGACATTGCAGGATAATGTACTGTGTATAACCAAGGGAAATGGCATTGTTTCAGACAGCTCATGTAACAGTAATATCCTGTCTAAATGTAATTTACAAAACAATCAGGGCCATTAAGCCTTACACTGAGAGATAGATAAAGACAGATAACGGTATATGGTTCTTAAATGAGTAATTCACCCTCAGCCCTGAAACATCAGCTTCCCCAGTAATATTATCAATGTGGAACTGCTCTGTGCTCACAGGTTTCTTGAACCCTCTAACAACTGTTCTCTGAAGACCCAAAAACAGAAGTACACGTGCAATGATGTATAGTTTTCACCCTGGGTACTGCACAGTTGGTTCAAACCATGGTGGCATGACTGACCCATTCCAAATCAAACTGCTTTTACTATTTAAGCCACTGGGGTGATTTAAGTTTTTATAAAAAACATTATACAAATAGTGGTTCACCTATTACCTTGTAACCTGTAAGTCACACACTTTCAAAGTTGAATAACTTGAAATGAATGCAGTGTGGTCACCTGCCATTTGTATATACATAACGCATACAAATCTGGGCCCTGTTATTTTGAATGTTTTTTGTTTTTTTTAATGGTTTCCTTTCTTATAACCAGGGCTCACTCTTAAAAAAAATATGTGGATTTAGTGTGCTACATCATATTAGCTTCAACACAAACATGTTTTAACACAATTTGTGTATGGGGGTTGGAGATCAAAAATAGAAGTAAAGATAAGGTAGGGAAAATGATGCATCTTTAATTAATCATAAACGTCACAACAATGATTCTGGGAGCTACACTGAGGCCAAAGTACTTCTTGAAATGTTATACCCATATGTGGTAGTGTCCGCCCTATGTATTTATTTATTATTATTTGTATTATTTGTATTATTATTGCGGCGCGGATAAAAGCGTTATTATTTTGTACTTTTGTTATTATTTTTGGTATTTATAAAAACTAAAAATAATAACAAAAGACGCGATGCTTTTATCCGCGCCGCAAACAATAATACAAATAATAATAAATAAATACATAGGGGCCGGGACACTCCGCCACACCATACCAAGTTGCTCCTTTCCTCTAGCTAGCCATACAATATTGCTAGGCTAACAACTGTACATTTAGCATGATTCATTAATGTCAGTATTACAGAGCAGACATCCTTGTTAAACCTATTTTCTTTCGTATTGCAAGCCTTCACTACAATGTAAAATGTCTAAAAAGATCATCTTTGGCTTAGAGAAATGACAGTGTGCAGAGACTAAAAAGAAAATCAAATAAAGCCAAACAGCATTATTGATCACAATTACATTTATTTAGTGAATGGTTTGCTTATGCTGGCTTTCTCAAGGGGGAAAAGTCTGCTAGTCCCTGTTAGTGTAAATAAGTAAGTCTTGTTTGTCTGAAATAAAAACTGTAGGTTGCATGTATAATGAAAGTGCTTAGAAGGCTTTAAGAACATTAATTGGTGGTAATGTTTAAAACAATTCTGACTAGGTTTTATTTAACTCACCCTAATGCTTGCCTAAATTCAATACTGGCAATTTGACAAGCCAGGCAAATAATGGAACCAACTTTTAAATAGCATATCTTTAATACATCTTCATGACGACATGATTATCCCTGAAGCCAGAGTGCTCTTTGTCAAAGTGACACACGACCAAAAGGCACATCTAGGTGTATTATGACCTTTTGTATGAACATTTGATATATAGTAGCACTGAAATGCATTCTCTCTGTAGTACAATCATGCCCAGAGAGCAAAAGGGTAAACACTGTAGCCTATTAATGATGGTGTAAAATTGAGAGAAACTAATGACAAATTAAAAAATACCATAATCATGTTATGGACATCCAACTTATGTATTCCCTAAATATCATGAACACCAGTTTATGCTCTTTTGAATTCGTCAAAAGAAAAAGACAAGTCAGGGACTTCTGATGTACAGCAGAGAAAACTAGACGCATGCCCAGAAAATATAAATAAGAAACAGTGCTGTTCCCCTGTGTTGTGATGACATACATGTATTTTAACATGTTCTCAGTAGTTCAGGGCTAACGACAGAAAGTGTAACGAATGGTATTTATTCAATGACTTTAGATTATTAGCATACAATTAAACGTTTGCCCTCAAACCCACTTGGTTTGAGGATCTATCACCTGGCCATTTGGATGAGAGGTTAACCACAGGGTAAAAAAGGTGGCGATTGGGGGATTCATTGAATCCCCAATGCATCCCTACATTCATGTGGGTCACTGTGTGGTAATGGATGTGTATAATGCACCAATATTCATCCCAATTGGATAACGTATATCTAGACATGTACAGCAAGTATGTATGAGTGTTTGCACTATATACATTGTAAGAGAATGTGTATGCCCTAGGGGGATAAAAAAAATAGCTATACTGCTGTCCAAAATCGTACTACATGATCCTGTTAGTTCCCTCTTTTGTTTGCATTATGAAACAGATTCTAAAATGTTCCTATTTATCCCCTGAGCTTAGTTCTGATTTCCTCTAAATGTGACAGAAAAAAATATCTGGGTCAATAGCCTACTCAGCTATCCGTTTTCATCAGTAAGCTTCCATATATAATGCTAAAGTCATTCTTGATATGTTAAAAGTGGTCTTTATCCTGTTTACTCATTATCACACTGTTTGTAGTGCCACTAATACAGACCTCTTAGCTATAAGACTTGGATTTAGTAGAAAATAAACATAACAATAGGAAGCTTGAGGGCTTAAATGTTTAATTAGAACTGATAAAACAAAGAAATCAATCACAAGAGCAATCTGGCTCAGAACATAAGCACCAATTCACTTTTTTGCTGTTGACACAGTGTTAAAACGAAGTACAATACGCATAAATAAAGGTATCCTGTGAACACAAAATATGTTCCGTTGATCTTCTTAAACCACAACAATAAAAATGTAAATTCTTCAGGCTACTGAGAGTTGTAACAGAAGAGGATGATCTTTTTTTTTTTTTATAGAGGATAAAAGATCTGTCATCAAGTCACTGCCTGGCTCTATATGCTAGTGCTAAAACCTTACAAAAGAGGGTTCCTGGACATTCTATGCTTTGTGATTTCTCTGGAACCACTGATGTGTCAAGGTCCTACATAGTGCACAATATATGAAACCATTCTCATATACTGTACTGGATACCAAAATATTGTATATATTTAGTTGTAATAGAGCCATTTGATCCGTTAGAACCCTAAATAGCAGTTCGTAATGAGATATTTCATGTTTGGAACTCCTAATTAAAATGTAGCAGGGCAGAGGAGAGCCCTGTGCATCATTAGTGGTGCAGTGGAAAGCCCTGCTGTTAAATGTATTATTGTGGGGTGTATTATGATTTAAAATGTATTGTGTTGTGTTTATTTAGAATGTGTGAATGTGTGTTACTGTTTGGCAGCGTGGAAGGGGTTAAAGCCCCGTCCCTCTAAACATGTGTAGAATGTGACCATTTCCGGATTTATTGCTAATCCAGAGATGGTCACATGTATAAAAACCTGCAGCTTTGGCTAACAGGGTGTGTGTTTGAGACCTGGGTCTTGTTTTGTTTTATGTGTTCATGATTTGTTTTGTTTAAATATTTATTTTGCTCTGTGAGCGTTGTTTTTGTATACACTTTTTATTTTATTTTTGTTGGAATACAAACGTGCACCAGCGCATCAACCCACAAGTACCTCTGTGTGCCTCTGTGTCAGCTTCCTGGTCTGGGGACGTCACGACTCAGCCGTCCTGTCACACAGTGACTACAATATGTAACTTTGTAACCTGGGGCTGCTGGGGCCTACTTATAGCTAGCACCACCACTGCTCCCTGCCCCCCTAGTCACACACACACACACACTCTCTCACTGATGAAAATGGCACTGTTCATTACAAAGCCACATATAAA
The DNA here is from genome assembly GCA_030684275.1 of Acipenser oxyrinchus oxyrinchus. Taxonomy (NCBI): domain Eukaryota; kingdom Metazoa; phylum Chordata; class Actinopteri; order Acipenseriformes; family Acipenseridae; genus Acipenser; species Acipenser oxyrinchus. Next base: position 10,991,778 of record CM060258.1, on the reverse strand, counting down.
AATCGGGTTTGGGATCAGCCCTACATGTATGGCACTTAATTTTGTTCTGTTTGGACCAGTGCAAAAAAATCCAAGTTGTTTTATAATATCATTTTTTTTTTTTTTTATAACATTAACATTGGGCCCATTGGGTGTTATTTACACTGATGTAACTGCAGCAGTTTTTCTTTGTATTCATAACATCATGTTCTTTTTTTAAATATTTTTTTAATAGCTGCCTGATGTTGTTGTTCATGGTCAGATGAAATATTTTTTTATTAGAAAAGGAAAGCTGCAAAGTGGCAGTGACGATAAGGGTAGTGTGTCAGACCCATGCTGTGAAATCCCAGAGGTGTGATGTGTCTGCCACCAGAATGAGTCACAAACAAGTTACTGTAAAGAGCATCATATTGTCATGATGTGCACCGTACAATATTAATGATGAGTTACCGTCATTTAGGAGAAATACGTTGATGATTCTAATGGAAAGTAGCTTAATTTTAAACTATATTACTAACAAATATTGCACTGCTTTTCAGTTATTAGGTCACTACTGTAAAGGGTACAGTGTGGGCTCCCGAATGGTGCATCCGGTAAAGGCGCTCCGCGTGGAGTGCAGGATGCGCCCTAGAGCCTGGACGTCACCGGTTCAAGTCCAGGCTATTTCACTGCCAACCGTGGGCGGGAGTTCCCAGGGGCGGCATACAATTGGCCGAGGGCCGCCCAGGGGAGGGATGGTTAGGTCGGCCAGGGTGTCCTCGGCTCACCGCGCACCAGCAACCCTGTAGTCGGTCGAGGCCTGCGGGCTTGCCTGTAAGCTGCCCAGAGCTGCGTTGTCCTCCGACACTGTAGCTCTGAGGTGGCTGCATGGTGAGTCTGCAGTGTGAAATGAAGCAGTCGGCTGACGGCACATGCCTCGGAGGGACACCATGTGTTCGACTTCACTGCTCCCGAGTCAGCGCGGGGTTGGTAACGGTGAGTTGAGCCTAAAATAATTGTATATTCTAAAAGGTACAGTGCAGTGCATAATCTTCTGTTGTTAGTAAATGAGAGAAAATATTTGATCTCTACTGGCCAGCCTTTTACTTAAGGTAAATACAGTAACCTGGCTATGAAGTTTGGAAGCTGCTGGATAAAAAAATGTGAGCATCACTTTTTATTTCAAGTCTGTTTTTTTATTTAACAAATCACTAAACATATTCATGCTTTAAAATTATAATAATCGTTTATTATTTCTGATTTTTGTATTTTAAATACATCCAGTCCATAAATGGGGCTTTAAAATTGCAGATAAAATAAAACTAGAGCATAATAGCTTATCAGACTGATTAAACGGAATAAATATGATAGATAATACTAGCATTGTGCCACTATGGTTTAAAAATGTTTGTGCACAGTTATCGGACTGACAGTTCCTGATTGGACAAGCACAGATGCATTCTGACCTGCAACTGTTCAACAAGCAGCCAGATAGCCCCAGATAGCTTTTTACTTATTGGTGATTTTTTACCGTAACTGCTTTGATTCAGCAGACCCTATTCACATCCTTCCTTCATTGATTACCAAACCAGTCTCATTGGAAATAATAGTGTTTTGAAAGGTAATGTGATGGTTCAGTGGGTTGTGTTCATAAAATTGTATTTGAGCTACAGCTATGAGCAAAGTACAAAGCGGTATGCAATTTAATGTTAAAATTATTCAGCAGGTTTCATTCTACTTTCATTGACTTTATTATATACTATTATGCAACACCTTTGGCCATAGCTGTAAGTCCCTAAAAAACACTGTTAAATATCAGGAAATTGAAGAGAAGTACAGTGTAGATAGACCATGATTAGTGAAATTGAGTATTGTATTTTAATCTGCTATAAACAGATTATAATATGTTGTGTTTACAGCCTTTAATTAAATACAGTAGTCTTGGTTCAAGGTGTCAGTAACCATACTTTTTTTCTAGGCTATTCTTGAACAATGTTGTACAGCTAAAATTAGAATTGATTTCTACATGTTCTGTATAAAATAGGCAATGCATTGTTTGGAATTTATGATACAAACTGCAATGGTGGCTGCTTGTGGTGCTTGAAGTTAGAATAACCTAGCATCACCCTCATAAACTTGGAGAGAAAAACAGAAGCAGAAATGACACTTTAAATCAGGTAAGCTGAAATCATAATCCATAATTGTGCTTCTTTTTTTTAAGGATTGATTCCTTAAACTCTGATATAGCCCAATTTGTAATGTCAATAACGTGTTTGCTACATCTGCTCAGAGTATGATAAATAGTGAGCTACAGTCCTAAGAGATACCACTTTTCAGGAAATCATAGTCAACATGAAGTTGGTATTAACTGTGGCTCTTGTGTCTGTAATTATCCTCAACACCATGGGCTATAGAAAAAAAACAAAAAAAACAGCATTCCTTATTATTCTTCCTGTATGTGTCAGGTTTTTTAATCAGATATTTTTCTATTATACAGAGCTTATGGGTGGTTTTAAAAGTGATTTGGATTTGAAGAACAGAAGAGGTAAGAAATGTATCATACATTTATGAATTTCAATATGGTAAATATGTCCATACTCTATACTGCTATAAAAGCATGGGCAACAGTAACCATTACACAATGAAGAAAAGAATGTATTCATAAGTTTGAGTTTCAAAGAATAAAAACAGTTATTTCAAATACCCTCTAAAGTAATGTTAAAGTTTCAACAAAAGCTGTTTGATATTTAAACATTGGCATTCTAACAACAGCATAACATGGTTTAGCTTTGGCGTCATGCACGACTGTTCAAGTATAAATATGAACTTGATATCATGGACCTTAAATGGGCTTCATGTGCTCTTTTATGTATATTTATACACACTTTATAACCCATTCTCAATATAATAAAATATCATGTATATGCAATAGCACTTTTAAAGGCAATTATTTCAAAGTGCTTTGGATTCAGCAAGTTAAAAACAGTTATAAAGAATTAACTAAAAGCTGCCAAAGTATGTGTTAATTAATAAAAAAGAGCAACTACATTTAAAAAAAAAATCATTGAAAGCTTTGTAATAGAGATGAGCTGTTGGATGTGATTCCAATGATGCAAATGATCTGCAGGAGTACATTTTACCAAGGATTCATTGTTTTCAAATGATAATAACGACACATTTGCATTGTTTATTGGAGTTGCTGCTCACATGTGAAAAAGTCAGAGCTTCTCAAGGTGGCACAAGGAGGTCAGTTGAGTTCAAGTTATAGACAGCAGACACAAATAATATGGAAAAATCCTGTCTGGTCAAAGCTTATGCACTATTAATATTTAGTAGGCTGTAATAATTCTCTTTTGTCAGTATTGACAGATGAATGCATATATGAGACCTGATAGGTATGTTGATAAAACATGCTGCATAACTGATAGATAACTGCACCCCAGCAGTGTATTTTAAAATCTGTGCTTTTAGACATATTCTAACCCTAAGGTATGATGCAATACACCCCTGATGTGTAATGTACAGTAGTACAGCTCTTTTCATATTTATGGAATGCAACAGCATGTTTGCTCATATTTTGTTGTTCGTGATCTGAATATGTCCATATATTTATTGAATTTGTAAATCAACAGATTGAAATGTACATTACAATTTTCTCTTATGGAGTAATTTAGGTTAGCATTGCCAATCAAGGGGCAAAACTTCCTACTAACATTACATTCTTCATTTTTTATTTATTTTTTACAGAATTCTAATTAAAAATAATAATAATAAAATGTTTGAACAACATTTTGTTGTCGGCTGCATACTTGAAAGGTGTTTTTTGTGAGGTGAAGAATGCACTAGAGGTGAGTTTATTAGCTGATTGTTTTTAACGTTTAATATATTTGAGGATTTTCTGTTTTAAATTTGCTTCTGGTTTCACTGACCCCCGATTTAGCACTAATCTTGAACTACTTAATGTTAATTGAGTCTATGAATCCAACCGTAAGACTTCAAGTAAATAATTTATAACATGATAGCTTTTATTAAAATTACTGTCATATAGGGCCGTTCTGTACTACAGTTGGTTCAGATAGCTAACAAAAAATCTCAGAAAACCATGTTTTCTTTTTCAGATTATATTTATAGGTAAACAGCAGATCCTGTTAAGGTTTATGAGTTTTGTTGGGATGATTCATTACGATATGTTAATAATAATTAGCTATTTGCATACTTAAATAGAGGGTGTCTGCTAATTATCCTTTTCCCAAGGAATGATCTTACTTAACTGACAGGGTCTGTGTTTGTCCATGTTGAAAGCTGCAAGGGAAAACCATCAGGGGTTTGATATAGGTGCCTGTACACGAAAGCCAATTCAGCTTAGAAATAACAAAAACACACAGGCCTATGCATTCTAGCAGCACTCATTACATACTTATGTTATTTGTTATGTGAAAATGTACTAAAATAATGCAGATGATTTAAAAGGTACCCTTTAAAAAAATACTAAATCAGGAGTAAATGAATCAATTTAAAATATTATAACTACATTTGGCGTAGCAAGCTTCTGAAAATGTTGGCCACAATGTGTATATACGTAATCAGCTCAAATTTGAATTGGTTTATTTTATTTAGTTATTTTTCACTGTAAGATAATTGAGGAGAGTACCATCTATAACAGTAGACTACCCAAACCGTTAATTCAATAAATACCTTATTAAGTGCAATTCTTTGGGTCCTATTTTTAAGGCAATTTCTGTCAGGTAAGGATATTGTAAACGGAATAAAGCTGTTAAGAAAACTTAGGCCGCAGGAAGGAGCAGTTAGATTATTGCAGCCATATTGGTCCCTGTTTATGAGATTGTTTTACTGTTGGGTACAATTCTTGCCAGTTTTTGGAAAAGTAAAACACTGTTTAACTATTAAGAATAAACCACTTGTAAGAGCTTCAAAGTTAATTCTCATTTGTTCTCCACTAGTTTTGCAACATTGGCAATTGTTTTTTTATATTATATGATAGGGTCAATTCTGAGCAATGTATGTCAGTTTTATTTATTAAAATGTCCACTTTTTCGAGTTACATATACTGAAGTGGGAAATGAAATAGGATATTCCTGAAATATTTTGAATAAGCTGATAACATCATGGTTGTTGAGTGATTGTTATTGTGGAAATGCTCGCAACAAGTTGACTCCTCGGCTTAATGAACTGTTCGAATAGGCGCGTAAAGTAGCGCTCTGTAATTAACACCATTGCCACTTCAAATGAACGGCAGAGAGTCATGCTTGTTTAATACTGTATAACAGAACGTATTCTAATGGAATGCTTATAATTATTCTTTCCATCCTACTAGGCCATGATGTGGATATGAGACTGTCGGAAGCACTGTCTGTGGCTGGATTTCGTTTGTGTGCTTTCCTGCCTGACCAGAAGGGGGCCCCAGCGTTCTGTCTAATTACAGCAGTGCAGCCAAACAGCTTGCAGCAAGACCAACTCAATAATCAATTCTTGTGTTTTTATATTAATCTGTATATTGCATATCTTTCTACATGGTTTGTTATTAATAATTAATAGCACTAATAACATCAGTAAATCTAGGACACACAGAAGGAGTTCAACTTGAGTTAATATTGATTTGTAATAGCTGTAACATAGATTTAATATGAACTGCTTTTTCTGTACTCACAATCAAGTGGCATGCTGTGTTCTTGTGGTATATGCTGTAAGTAGTAACACCTATGGTTTCTGTGTGTGATGTTGTTTTTGATTAATGTCTGAATTTGACAATAATACAAATTAATAAAACATAAAAAAAAATCCCAGTGATAACATTAGCTCATCCATGATGTATCATTGAACAGCTGACACCTTGTGTAACCTGTGAACAATTACAAATCATGGGTTAAAAAATGCGTTTTTAAAGGGCACTATATTCCATGGTATCTGAGGAAAGAATGTACTGTATTGGAATTACAGGAAGGACATTTATCAATAACTTTTGAGGCAATAATTAATTCAGAGGTAAAACTTGAGGAAACATTTTAGTCAATGGTTTTGTCACAAAGTCATCAGCTGGAACGTGTGTCTTCTTAAAATAGTTTCTTATAATTTGACCTCAGTAAATACATTTCAATCAATAAAATAACATGGGGTATAAAGCCTCCTTATTACATGGGACAGTTTTGATTTTAGCAAAAAATCCATGTTGATTTTACATATAGATCTACTGTTGTTCCTGTTGGAAAGTACTTTTCCTTTTGGCACTATAATAATCAGTCCATACCCCTTTGAATGATGTTATGCTCTTTCATCAGTTACAGATCAATGTTTGATTTACATATTTGGAAAGGAGAGAATTCGAGTATGAAACACAGACGTGAGCTTTTTTTTTCATGTTTTCTAAACCTGAATGATCTTGTTGGATGTCCCTAGCATGTTCAGACTAATTGAAGGGATCCAGAACAATTATTCAATATTTAGCATATTATTGATTGAAAAATCCCCCCGTTTCTTCAGAAATTGAGTGGCAAATTACTGCAGAGGCAATGTCACCAGCCTGCTCAGAATATCTAGGGTTACACCACTCAACACAAATGTACAGCCATCATCCTCAATAAAGACCAATTAATACATCACAGTCTGTGCTCCGAAAAGTCGATTTCAATTATTACATTCAGAGCAAGCAAACAAACAGAGTGTGTAAAGAAATTAGATTAAACCCAATATAGTCCAGGCTTGTTAGAGAAAGGTTTTATTGGACAAGGTATTTCTGTGCTCAAATGAAATGGGGGGGAGTACAGAACTACTAAGCCAAACAAATCTAAACAGGGAAATATAATACTATATTAAAAATGATCCATTACTTTAGTCATTGAAGTAGCTGCTTTCATCAAGATCTCTGAACGGCTGACATCCAGGTTAGTCCTTTGCACTTTCTAGTCACAACAGATATATCCAATACAATAATTGAACTGTTCAGAAAAGGCTATTGTGCATCATTATGATAAGTATGTTAATATCAGGTCAATGACGTTACAATGGAAAGCTGCTGTACTATATTAGCTATGTTAATCCATGCTCATTACATCTACATTAACTACACAATGAAGAATGTAAAGGTGCACCAGTCATGTTGCTGAATGGTCATAAGTGGCAGCTGTGCTGAACTGAGGCAAATTTCATGTTACCACGTAGATTTAAAAAAAATAAAATAAAATAAAAAATCACTACCTGTAGGGGGCAGTACACAGCTGCATAATAGAGGTAAGGCTGCATAAGCAAGAACTATCCCTTTGTCCTCTCTATTGTATATTGACAGTCAATAATTGACAGGAGAAGAGTTTCTTTTTCTAATTTACCATAAAATATACATATTTAAACAACATGCTAGGTATACAGATTGATATCTCTTTTGAGATGTATTTTAAAGAAATGTAAAAATAAATCTAAACTGTAACATTTATATATTGGAAAGTATAAATAACCCCCTGCTTTGAACTGGATCTGTTCATGTCAAACACTCGGTACAGCTTTGGGATGCTTTAATAAATAATACATGTATATAATTGATTATCCCATTTGAATCAGAATATTGCTATAGTAAAATAAAAAATAAAGTAATGAATATTGGTTGCACTGCAATGAAAGAGTTGGCTGTTACTTAATACATGTTTAGTCTTTTTTTTTAATAAAGTAAAACAGTTCTGATGGTTATACACTGTTCTTGGTCTGTTATATGCAATAGTGATGGATTTCAGCACTACTACAATGAACAGCTCCTTTTTACTGAGTGAAGCCAGTGTTCTCCTAAAACACAGAATAGTTGTAGATTTTCAGGTTAAATTCAGATTACTTAATTTTGACACATGATTCTTTTTTTTAAATTGCTATCAAATGATTTTAGAGTTTTTCCTTCATAAAATGTATATAATATATCATGTGAAGTGAAGATGTGTATATAGCATGCTAAATTGTTTTTATTTTTATTTTTAAATATGTATATTATTGTTGTTCAGCTGTATCTTCATGAGTGATTGTCTCAGAGCAGTACAAAGATTACATTTTTTTTTTCCTTCAAATCATTTTAGGTCTTTGTAATTGAAAATGTCAGCTTCAAAAGTCATGCCCATTGTGGGAAGTTAAAAGGGTTCTTGGCATTAAAACAACCTTGCATCAGTCTGAATGAAATGAGTTGCATTTGGGCTCTCAGAGGGAATTCTCTGGTGTCTCTCAAATGAGGAATATTTCTTACTTTTGTATCTCATGCAGAACACTTGATTCTAAAATGATCTTTAACCACACTGCACAGTAGCTGAAGACAGCATGTCAAATTTTACTTTTTTTTCCATAAGGAGAGATAACAGGGGTCTTTACGACTCTAAGAGAAAATTACAATTTTTTTTTACAATCAACTAAACAGCTTCAGTCAACATATGTTGGTGATCAGGGACAGAGGCTACAAACACATTGCCATTTTCATGATAGCAGCTTTGTGATTGTATATTAACAAAGGTCCCATAAGGCATTGGCCTGCCCTTTGGGAAGTCATGAATACGAGACTATGAGGCATGCACGTCAGCTCTTCCTCAATTAATCCACCATTAGCCTGCTTGGGATCCACGACTCACTGCTTTTTGTAACTGTGTGCTTCTCAAATCTAATTATTCTTTCTCTTTCTCTGGGTAAAAGAAAGACAGTCCTGTGCAGAGCTAGCCTCGTAGCTGAGTTTCTCTCTCTCTCTCTCTCTCTCTCTCTCTCTCTCTCTCTCTCTCTCTCTCTCGCTCTCTCTATCTCTCTCTCCCTCACTACTTTTTAAGTTCATTTGCAGTGGCAAGCAACAACCGCTAAGATTAGAACATTTTGATCCTTTTGTTGAAAAGCTGTGTGGTTGTTTTTACCTGCAGATTCAGAAGCTCACTGCTATAGTGTCCAGGACTCTATTGAAGCTGCAGCCAGTCTTGCTCAGAGCACGCGGGCAACGCCTGCAGACTGCATCGATATCCTTTTCTTGGGTTTATTAGCACAGTAACCCATATAAATCAACTGAGGACCGAGGCAAGGTAACCTTATAATCCAAGGCATATCACAGTCAAACATCAGACGAAACCCTGGCTTTGTGCTCAGTGGGAGGTTGCCTTTAAACCTGGATTGAAAGGGTAAGCTGCTTCAATATAGGTGGATTTGTGAAAATGTCTTTATTTTTTATTTTTTTTGCCAGTAATATTAGTATTACAAATACAAATGTATGTTTCTGACTACTGGGCAGCAGATAGTGTTACGCTGGTTTTTGTAATGTCATTGTCATGTTGCTTCACCTAGGAGTTTTTGACTTGTGTTGACTACAGTACTGTTTTAATATTTGTAATAATAATAATAATAATAATAATAATAAAATGGTGATCACAGGTTTTCAAAGTTCTATGTTGTTACAGTTCATAAAAAGCAATGGATTGATTTTTTTTTTGGAGAAGGGGTGGGGTGGGGTGGGGTGGAGGGTGACATGACAGAACAGGGAAGACACAGATTCGTTCACAGATATTCAAGAAAAAAAATGTCATACTAAAAAAGATGAAAAGCTGATTTTATGTTCATTCAGTTCACAATGCTACATAGCAGGTACCAACTGCAACCTATCAGGACTACAGTACGAAATGAAATATATGAATAATACATCTGAAGCAACTTTTACCAGAATGGAATACAGGAATTAAAAGGTATTATTTCAAACGAAGCATAGACTATTTCTGCACAAAAAAAGAACAACTAAAATAAGACTTAGTTTGTCTTGATTATTAGTATTGTTGACAGCCATTTTTGAGGAGATACCATAGCCTGGAGGGGGTTTGTCTATGCACTCGGAGGCAGTGGTCTCACAGGAAATGGTGTTATAGTAAGTAGTCCAGTCTGGTTTAGCTGTGATGCACTAGAGCTTTTGTTGTACTCAGTGCTTCAGTGCAGCTGCTGTGCTGGAGCTTGCCTCTCAGGAATGAGCTGTCTACCCTGCATGGTGAACACATTGGGACTTTTTTGGTAAGCTTGGTTTTTCAAAATCTTCAAAAATGTTGTTTTGAATTGGGTACAGTTTGTGTTAGTGTGGATATAGGCTGTATTTCGTATGGTTTCCCTTTTTTTCTAATTTGGATGCCTGGTTGTTGCAGGTATGCTGTCTTGAGTACAAATGATCATTTCATATCTATCTATGTAATCCTATACTATCTATATACTGTACTAGCATCCTTTTCTTTTTTATACCTATATCTTCATATATAGTATTTCTTTTATTTTAAATTACTTCATATATACATTGCCTTCTGGTATTTATTTATTTATTTATTTATTTTTTACTAAATGTCTGCATTCTTTTAAGCAGTGAATGTTTTTATATTTAAGGCCATTTGGAAAAAGTGAACACTTTTACATTAACTGTATACCTTGATCAGAATATAGCTGTGTTAAATTGTTCATAAATGACAGCTTTTAGCTGCAACATTATCGATATGCTCTGATAGAAGAGAGATTCTTGAAAGGTATACATTAAGAAACTGTGCATGATATACAAAGTCCTTCATTTTTAAGCTTCATTTACCACTTCTTATACGGTACTGAATAAGGAAAGACCTCGGGTGTAGTGAAAAAGAGAGATATTGATTTTTTTTAGCTACTGTTTATTGAAACGCCATCCAAAAGAAAGAGAATTTAAACCCTTTGCAACATTTCCATTCCACCCTTGTCTGCGTACAGCATGTTCATGTTTGGGAAATATTATTCTGCTTTGGCTTTATTTATATATTTATTTGTTTTTTTGTACATATTTTATAAAGACTCAGTTTCCACTTCCATCCATGCACTTTGAGATATTTCTTCAGTGTTAAATTATATTTTATACTTAAAGGCCACACAGAAAGTAACCATAAAACTGGCCTGAAAATGATATTTTTTACTCAGCACAAGTTACTCAACTTGAATTGTGACAATACTACATGTTATGCAGTGGTTTTGAAAAGGCTACAAATGCATTATTAAGCTAAATATACATATGCTCTGAAATATAACCTTTAAATAGTATTATTTAAACAAAATATGCCTGCAATTTGAATATTGCTATAAAAATACTTGAAAAAGCTCATTTAGAATATATATATATATATATATATATATATATATATATATATATATATATATATATATATATATATATATATATATATATATATATATATTAATTAACATTGGCATGGAAATATGAAAAACTACATTTGCTTTTTAAGCATTTTTTAATATTACAATTGCTTAGTATCAGAAAATATCAGCTTAAGAATAAGGAATAACTTGTTTTCATATTTAATGGGTGATAAATGTCATTTTAAACATTATTTTAACAATAGAAACCCTTTAATCTACTGCTGCTCATGGCCATTTATTATATGTACTGTATACTGCAGAATTACTTTTGTGCCAGTATACCTTTCTACAGTGGTAGACAATAGTCATTTTACAGCGAGCTTGAAAGGCCATAGTTTTCACCCTAACCATTTTGCCACTTTAACAGGATTGCTCAGTATTCTCGGATAGCTGCCAATGTTACTGGAGAGCCACTGCAACTGAGGACTGGAGATCAGAAATGGAAATCAGATGGATGGACATTCAACAGATCACTGCGAAAGGGAACCCTTAGAACACAGATGCTTCAGGTAAGCCCATTTCCCATGGGCTTCTTCCCCTGTTTTCTAACCTTGATTTAATTGCCTGCTAATTTAAAATACAGCATTGTGTGAACAAAGAAAAAAAGTGGATTCCTGTTAAAAGCCTTACTTTACTTCAAAATGCATTGTGTTAATTTCTGTTTGCAGAAAAACCATTGATGGGGCCTTTCCTTTGCGATAAAAGGCATCTTCAATCAATCTTTTCAAAACTTCCCTGTTGGCAAATGATTGTGGATCTTGTGCTATCTTTAGATGCATTTTGCTTCCTTCTTTAAGGCTCTCTTCGGTGACGGGTATTCTTGGGTGGATAATACGGATTACGTTGTTATTGCTTAAGAATACGCGTAGTCGAGGAGAGTACTTTCTTCAGCGTCTTCAAGGAGCTTAAATCTGTTCGATCCTAAAGGGCTGGCCTGCCTGGTTTCTTTATACTGTGGGCAATTACAGATACACTAACACTGATATTAAGGTCCATTTATTAAGTAACCAGACAGAATAAGATTTAAGCTATATTATTATTATTATTATTATTATTATTATTATTATTATTATTATTATTATTATTATTATTATTATTATTATATTCTTAGTCATGTGCATGTAAAGATTGTTATGAATATTATTTGTATTATTATTAGTTTATTTCTGTTACATATTTTTCAACTTATTTATGTATTTATTTATGTATTTCTATATATTTTTTCCTGTTTTTTAAGCCCTGCTGTGTATTTTTTATAACAACATCTCTGAATTTCTCCCCCACCATGACAATTTTGTAATTTGTGTTGATCTCTTGTCCAGTTTTTTTTTTTTAACAATTAAACATGTTTTACCATTCAACACAATTTCATTTTTGTGTTTTCTCCTGTATTTCAAATGTAAGTACCTCATACTATTTTATATTCAAATATTGAAAAGGAAGGAAACAATAATGACTGTCATACTGCGTGGATTTTTTAATGCATTTTATAACATCATATACCATATGTACACATTATCTCTCAGTATTTCTGTGCAAATTGGTTTTGAAATTAAATATATTGTCCACAGTACCTGCTTTGGATGGTTGCTACATCACAAGGGCAATGAAACAAAATGTCCACCATGCTTGCGACAGCTCAATTGATGCAATGATTAGATGACTATTAAACAGCACAATTGTCTGAAATTACAAAATAAGCTCATGTAGGCATGCTAGACCTTTTTAAATGTATAAAATACTGCAAACATACTTTCAATTTTATTATTTCCTAAATCTCTCTGAATGTGATTAGTATAGTACAAACTGCAATGAAATGTTTGTTCATTTTGATCTTGATATTTTTTACAAAAAAACATAAATCAACATCTGTTATGTTATTTCTAGTCCACAATATAGACATAGTAAATAGCATCTGAAATGTCAGATTCATAAAACAGTGATTGCTTTTAGCTATCTAAAACACAGCTGAGAAAAAGAGCTTTTATGGCCTATGCCATTTAAATACAGGTAATGACGCTGTAACTTTCAATACGAAGGCATTTATAGACATGCTGTTTTTGCGAAATCCATGTTCTGCATTGACAGATTCTGTCAGTTCTCTGTAAGCAAATTAACAGATTTTTTTTTTCTCATACAGTATATTATTTTATGAAGACCGTTACCCTATTTAAAGAAAAGGAATTTCCTTTGTATCATCAATGTCAATAATATACTATTGAATTAGATACTGGATAACAGATACATATGTTATATTGTAGAGTATTTAAAAACAATTGTATTGGTAACATATTGCAATTAAGGAAATCCTGTTCTCTTGAGCCCAAGGATTTTAATAATAATAATAATAATAATAATAATAATAATAATAATAATAATAATAATAATAATAATAATAACTACCACTAGAGGACCTTGGCAGATGATGTTTTGTACTTGAATCCATACCTGGGAGTATTTTGTTTTAGTATAGAGTATTTATTTTTATTTTTTAATTTAGTGATATACACAATCTATATTTATAGTATTATTATAAAGGACATAGTTTACTTTAAAAACAAAGTGTGCATTATACAGTAGCACTTTTTTTGTGCACTATTTGTTTGTTTGTTTGATCTCAGTTTTCAATGTATGTAAGTATCCCAGCATTATCTAGCATTGTTTCCAGCCACATTATGCAAAGCCTTTTTTTATACACCTCAAAACAATCAATGCATTTTGTACATTGATTACACTGTATGGTACACGTAAATGTCATCTGTATCAAGTGTACACAACTCTCTCCCTCAAGTGGGATTATTAATAGGATTTATGATAGTTCTATAATGAACAGCATTTAAACTATTAACCCATAACAAATTTAAAAATGCAACGAAAATGTATATATGTATATATGAATAATTAATTAAATATATATTTAAATTGAGATACTATTTTGTTTCATGTGAACGTATTTGTACCCTGTCTAATGCTTTCTAATTTCTAAAAGGTGTTAAAATAAATTAAATAAATAAATAAATAAATAAATATATACAATAACATAAAACAAACAACTTGGTTCATTTACATAATAAAATGTAGCTATTACATTTAAAAGACTTGTGAGCTTGTGAAATTATATAGATGGCCAAATTCACAAAGCATTAAACTATGAATTACGGTATATAAAGTTCATTGCGACTGCTGATGGTCAATAACAGACAGTTTCATGTATATCAACACAGATTTGAAATACCTTTTGAGTTAAGGCTTTGTGAATAGATTTACATTTTCATTCTTTACAGGTAACTACTGTACAAATCAATACATTGACATTAGACATAGGGAAAACTCCTGAATTCTCACTAACTTCGACCACTTTGTAACCCGCAGTTAAAAAATAAAGTGAGACATACACCTCTGCTCTCACAGCTTGAGTCGTGTTTGCTTTACATTTGAAACAACAGCATTCCTTCCAAATATATTTTTAATGAGCTGCCATGCTGAGGGGTGCTGAACTGGACTGATTCTGAGAGATTCAGTTTGGTTTAGACACCAGAAAATCCTCAATAATAATCTGTGACCAGCACTGTGGGCAATTATATGTAATTAAATATATGTACGTATGTATATATGTATGTAAACAGCATAAAATATGTGAAATGGGAAACCTTCTTTTACAAACATATGCAACAGAGCACCATATAATCTACTTATAACATGTACAGGGTATGGTCAAATTTCAGATCAAAGTGGATTTGCATTTTACCAGAATTACAGCCAGTCTTAAATGATTAGGCAGCTTATTCCAACAATAGAGATCTTCAGGTTTCTTTTTAAAATGGATGCACTTACAAGCCATATATCTTTCAATAAATGTGTTATGTATGCATTTATACAATATGTACTGTATGATGTCCCCAAGAAAGACATTGCCAGGGCTTAACTCAATACAAAGAACACAAAGTACACAAATAATTACTTCTCACAGGCATTGAAAACAAATCTGACGTTGAACTGAATCTGGCTTAGTTCATAAATCAGTAGCTAATCAGACCACAAAACTACCACACAATACTTGACAAAGAACTTGACAAAGCTAGCACTCAAGGACTAAGACTTGTGTTTATTACAATCAGGTCATGCCTTGGATAAAGCCAAATGCATGATAACAGGCAGGCAGGTATGAATAATGGATCGGTCAACCAGTTTACAGGTTACTCTTTCTGTGCTTGCACATTAAAACCTGTCTAATCCGGAATCACTTGGGATGGGAAAATTCATGATGGATTACAGAAGTATTGCAAAATATAATGCTGTACCTAAAACAATATAAATAAGGCCTTGAGTACATTGCGATTTCATGGGCTGCGCAGAAATATTACAATATTGTTAAGAAATAAAATAAAAAAAAATATTTCAGTGATTGTCATGTGACTATATGCAGTCTAGGAGGGAATTTAAAATACTACAAACACAAACAAGAAAATGGATGTCTCTAAAAAAGGCTAACAATTCATCTGCAGCAGATCACATAAAGCAGTATCCAGCAGGAGTTTACACAGCAGTGGAGGTGAGCTCTTCTGTACATCCTGCAATGTTACTGTAGACCACTCCCGAGAATCAGCTGTTGACAGGCATTTACATTAAAGTATTCACTGAAAGAGAAAGGCAGATATCCAGAGCAGTACTGTGACCGAAAGAGAAAGGCAGATATCCATAGCAGTACTGCGACTACTTTACTTCTAAAGAAACAAAAAATGGTGACTTCCATGTTCCAAAAGTCCACTGAAAAAAACGTGAAGCATGAAACACATTACATTTTGACCTGACAGAGGCATTTGTTTGCACAAATATCCCTCTTGAAAAATTGGACAACCAAAAGCTACGTAAATTCTTCAGACTGAGTGTAGCAAATGGTGGAGTGATTCCTTCATCAGCCCAGCTGAGACATGAATACTTACCTAAAGTTGCCGAGCATCACAGGCAGGAGATTATGGAATTGGTAAAACAATCTGGTTGCTTGTCAGTGGTTACTGATGAGTCGACTGATGCCCAAGATCAGTATGGGTTACACATTGTATTTGTTTTGCAAGACCTAAATCGTGAACATGCATCTGAAGTACTAGAAAGCTGTCTTTGCAGATGCACTTTACCTACAGGCTGTTAATTACAACACCGTTTCACAAGCTATTGTAAAGTGCTTGAATAACTTTGACGTTGATTTTGATGATATCAGTGCATTTATCTCTATATTTGATATAGAGATAAATTCAGCGAAATACAATACTTTACCCGTGACACTGCCGTGAATTTTAAAACATTTCCACAATTTTCACAGGGCCTTAAATATAAATGACAAACTACACTTTGATTTGATTTCGGTACATACTGTATAAGTAGTGTCCATAACCTGTAATTCAGTGCTTTATTCATTTTAATGTACTTTTAAACAAGGATTTTACTGTAGATGTACATGCGCATACTTACAAAACATACTTGATTGTAAATAAAGAAAACAAAAATCACATGACTTATTTACATAGTACATTGTAGTGTATTGCACCATTATTTCAACAGGGATTTGGTCAGAACCCCAAAATGATGATGATTATACTGAATGCTGATTTATAGATGGGCTGGATTGGAGAGGTTTTATTGTATGTTGTAATTGCTTTTGTGTATTAATCCGGAGTGGTGCTGAACCAGTGGTATATAATGATATTATAACAAGCAGTATTTATATAGAGCTCTCTCTCTCTCTCTCTCTCTCTCTCTCTCTCTCTCTCTCTCTCTCTCTCTCTCTCTCTCTAGCCTAAAACAGCTAAAACAGATTGTAATTATAAAGATGGACAACACAGTCTAATAAGGTTACATTCCTTTAATCAACATCTGTCACACAATTCCAACAAACAAATGCTGTATTGATCTGAGAAGCATGTCAAAAGATTATAATCCACACACTAGCACAGATCTTGTTTCGAGAGCACTACAAGATATTTACTGTATATATCCTGCCACATAACCACAATAGATTAGTTCTCAATTATGAATTCTTTAAGAGCACTACGCTGTTATGCTAGAATGATTTACCTTGCATTGCATGTTACAAATTATACTTGACAAGCGCTGAACTAAACTTTAATGTCAATATTGGTTCCAAATTTTAGTTTTAGTTTGGTATTGATATTATAGTATTTATTTAGTTGCAAAAATGTACAGAAGGTATGTTTAAGAAAATATGTATAAAGTATTGTATCATTTCAGTTATATTAATCTTGTATTGTGGCAAGATGAAATAGTGGTAGTAATGATTACTGTAAACATGTGGGCAGTATTATTATTTGTTTATTTAGCAGATACCTTTATCCAAGGCGACTTACAGAGACTAGGGTGTGTGAACTATGCATCATCTGCAGAGTCACTTACAATTACATCTCACCCGAAAGACGGAGCACAAGGAGGTTAAGTGACTTGCTTAGAGTCACACAATGAGTCAGTGGCTGAGGTGGGATTTGAACCGGGGATCTCTTGGTTACAAGCCCTTTTCTTATATATATATATATATATATATATATATATATATATATATATATATATATATATATATATATATATATATATATATATATTGTTTTTATTCACAGGAATCATCATTGTTTTGCCTTTGGCTCCCATTCTTCAGCTAAAGCAAAATACCGGACATGTCTGTTTTACAGAGTAATTGTGAAATTCCCTGATGTGTAGATAGGTAGAATAGGTTGGTTAATGGTATAATTGTTTTGGTGTAAACTAATGGGTGTAATCACAAAGCATTTGCGTACTGGTAAATGCATAAGTATTTTACAGCACATTACTGTTCTGTGCATACAGTTCTTTATTTGTATATTGCATCTTTGCAGCAAAACAATTTTAAAAGTATTTTGATGCCTATTATAAGTGTTTTAATGTGTATGTTACTATGTAATGAATGATGAAAAGTAAGAAAAGAAACTCTTTTAATAAAACCGTTGGGATGTTTGGCCTAATGTTTTTACTTCAGTCATGTGATCCTTGCCCAGAGGCATTTACCTTTTTTATGATCCCCTCGCTGCTCTCTGCTTTCTCCAGCAGCATAATGTCCTCCACAAATAAGATCAATTAATCAATAGAAAAGCTACTGAATTATCCGAGACTGCTTCCGTTTGCTGTTGCCTATAACAAAACAAAAGGGAAAAGTAGACATCATTGCTATGTCCCTGGGCCTCATGAAATATATATATATATATATATATATATATATATATATATATATATATATATATATATATATATATATATATATATATATATATATAATAGATGGTCAGTAGGTTATTATTTGTAATGTTCTAAACAGCAACAGACTTGAATACTGTCACCCTTCAATTACTAAAGATTTAAAGTTTGTCAATATTTAAATCCACCCCTGTTTAGATCGTTAAAATAGAACCCAGTACATAAAGGGTTTTAGCAGTGTTAGGAAAGAGTATTTCTGCAATTATTATTATTTTTTTTCTTTCTATAATTTGTTTTAATGAATGTTGAACCTGTAAAATCTAGTTGAATCACAAGGTTGTTTTCACAAAAACAAAAATAAATAGTTCAAACACCTGAAAATGACTTTGTGCTATTCAATATTTTTTGGACATTATATTATTTTTTCTGAAAAGATGAGATTGATTTGCAGTCTATGGGAGATAGTCATATGCACCATTTTCATACCTATAATATTCCTTCTCCCTTTCTAACATACATTTCCTATTCTTTACTATTTTAACTCCTATTCACATACTGAACCCTTTTCTCAGTGTAACAAATGGGCATTTTCTGTAGGCAGTGTTTTTTAATTAGAGGCAAATGTCTATAACCAATTATAGTCAACTTTTACCTTGGATGCTTATTCCACTGTGCTATTAGTTGTATTTATTCTGAGAGTAGGAAAAGTAAATGAAGAATAGGAAGGACAATTAAAAAAAAATCTACTTGTTGATATCCTATTAATAATATGAATTTAAATACAAACAACTATAGCATGATTATAAAGAACTTCATTAAAAACAAGATATCTAAAAACAACTATTCTAAGAAAACAAATTTACTAAAAGCAAAATAAATCATTGGATACCTAATTTTACTTGCAGCATTTAACAAGGCAATGGCTTAGTCCATATTCCAGCTGAATGCCAAGTCGTTTATAAAGTCATGAAGAGAAGATAATATGCATGCCATTATCATTTTGCCACAAGGCTTCAGCAGAGTGAATGTCATAAGTATGACAGTCATTCAACTGGTGTTTGAACTTTTGATACTATGAGCCCTTACTTAGCCTTGATCGTTTGATCAGGAAGTGTACATCACTGGAGACCCTGGGGTTCAGGTGTTAACTCTTGGTTTCTACTCCTAACAGTTTATTTCTTTGACTTTATTTTGGGTTAGAAACTGGGTGTCCTGACATGTGTCTTGTATTTAAGATTTAAGTCATGCTACAGTAGATCAGCAGACCACAAAGGAAGTCTCATCTTTCGCAACTAAACAAAACCACATTCCTCTGCCATTGTGTTAGTAGGCACAGAGGAAAGGGATATGTAATAAGGTACAGTCTAAGAAGTTACATTTTCTTGAAGGCACGAAGACTTTTGTCATCCAACATGGGCCAAGCTTTACATTTCAAAAGGATAACGCACATTTACAGACTCACCCAAGATTATCTGGTGCTACAAAATCTTGATTGTTTACTTGCTGTGGTCAGCAGGTTCACAAATTGAAGTCCTTTGGAGCCAGCTTGTTTGATCTGTATGCAGGTGGCCCCACTTCCCAACCACCCAAGATGAGTCTTTCATCATAATCAGACTATAATAGTAGAAGAAGTGAGGCCTACAATTGGCCTAGACCATTATTGAACTGTTGTGAAATTCAATTTAGAAATCAGATATATTCCATGATGCTGTTAAAACGCTCATATTTGTTATACATACCATTTATATATAAAAACAACAACAACCATGTTTTGGAAGAAAACAAGCACATATAGTAAATCCTACCTTGAATGCAGAGCTATTTGCTCTGATACACTGGATCAGCAATCACTTTTCAAAGTACAATATACAATACAATACAAAGATACTTTTATATAGTGCCCTTCACGTCATGTCATCACAGAGCGCTGTACAAAGATGAAAACAAAACAAAATAGCTCATGTGTAGGCTCCAGTTACAACCAATTATTTAAAAGCACATTAAAAAAAAGTATGTTTTCAATTTAGATTTAAAAGAATCCAGTGTTTCAGGCTGCCTAATGAAAAGCAGAATAGAGTTCCACAACCGAGGGGCACAACAGCAAAAAATTCCGGCTCCAGCTGTTTTAAGACGACTTTTTGGAACAAGTAAAAGTTCTCAATTTTCTGATCTCAAAGAACAACTAGGAATACACAGTTAGTAGTTCTTGGTGATAGGATGGCCCTAATGGCCCGAATGGCCTTATAAGTGATTACAACAACTTTAAAATCAATTAAATTAAATGCATATAAGGCATTGTTCTGTTATACCAAATATACAAGTAGTTTGGAAATGTAAAGTGTTTCCCAGTGCCTTGTACACTTATCACAGAGCTCCCTATCCCATTATTATTTGAAGCAGTTACTCGACATGAAAGGTCTCTTCTGTAGAGCAGGACTGAAAGTTATATTTTGTACATTAGAATTTAGATTAGAATGTGGTCTAAAGACAGGAAACTCATAATGATTCAATCTTATGTTGAGCCTCACAACCTCCCAGTTGGCATCCACATTACCTGACTAAAAACAACAGTAAAACAGTATTTAAATGTGGAAATATCCATCACAAATTAGAGGATTGGTGTGAAATATATACATGTAGCAGGCCTGGATTTATTTGTTTGAAAAAAACACAGATTGCAAGGCAGCTCTACACTACACTCAATTAAATAGTTACTAAGCTGTCTACAGTAATGCATCTGTATCAAACTCTTGGTTGTAATCGAAATAACCCAGAAACAAGATAATTACAACAAATTATTCAGAGCGCCAAGAGACCACTCACAGTCATCTTTTAGGTTTAGATACAGTATATAATGAGTTTTGGCTTCATATGGATAGGCCATAAAGAAATGTCATTTATTTTATCAAGAAAGAATGGAGTCTTGCTTGATCTTGTGCAGGTTTGTTGAATTTCTAACTAGCATGTTGTATGAAATCAACATTAGCAAAATATATGGTTAATCTTACTTCTGGTGCAGAGCAGGGTAACATGTTTTAAAACAATGACTTCCCAGTGTTTAGATCATTATAAAGAGTCCACAATCAATAATGCATTGTTAAATGTTATTATTATAACATAACATTATTTAATAAAAATGGTATAATTACGTCATAACATGATGTGCAGCTTTAGTAATGTTCTCAATATGTTACTGTAACTCTTATTCCTTGTTAATAATTATCAAAGCCTTTAGCAACACATTTGGATTTATTAATAAATACTGAAACTAAATATTGTGCCCCTTTTAACCATCAGTACACCCTAAAATGTAAACTTTAAAGAAAAGCCATTTTTGATGGGATTTGGGCTAAATGAAATTACAACATTTTGAAAATAAAATTCCTATTAGAAACAAATGTTACGAAAAAAGAAATTAAATATTGTTTAAATGCAGATACAAACTGAGAAATGCAGCCCAGGCAGGCAGTACTGACAGGGGAGCCTGCAGAAATCCCATTGTACCTCTCCCAGCAGGGGTGGAAAGATCAGAGGTGTCATGTTATTTTAGCACAATGACAATTGCCTAGATTATGTGCTTATAAGTTTGAGTTCTGTAAACTAAATCCCTTCATTTATACATGTATTTCCCTGGAGTGTGCAATGCAAAACAACATTATTCTTGTTTCAGAAGAACTCAATAAAGAATACAGGCATCAACACTGTAGAATAAGGGACAAGAAAATGTATATGTTTTCTTTATTTTGAGCCACCCGGAGATGACTGGCGGTATCATCCATTCTAGAAATGCATCGACAGTCAATAATGTATGTACTTTGGATGTTCAAATCCACTTGTGCAGAACTGAATTCAATAAAGACTAAAGACAATAATTGTGCAAGCAGCAGCATTTGGTCTTTCTTGTAGCAATAAATGAAACACGTGTTAATTTCCTTTGCGTCCGTGTTCTGTAAGCCAGAATCAATAAAATAGGCAAGTGAATTTTTTTTGCCTTAACCATCCATTTACAATGTGCTTGTTTAAAATGCTTTTCCACTTATTACAGTCAGCCTCCTTGCACAGTATTTTTTTCCTTCTTTCATTTAGTGTTTTTTTTCCTTCCATTTTCCGCCCCATTGGGGTGACGAGGTGGGGGTTATACTGTACATGTGGTTGAACAAAAAATTAGGAACACTGTCAAGGATTTAACATGAAGTGACTGCATTCAAATACAATGTAATTCTTTATTGTACTGATTTGTCCTGGAAGGAAGTGATCCACACAAGCAGCATTCTTCCAAACTGTTTGCTCCTTTCTTTTATCAACTCCTTATTTTTGAAAAGAGAAAGCTCCATGTTAAAGTAACACAAACCAAGAGCATTTTGGAGCTTTTTTGTTTTAAATGTGTAGTTACATGAACAGGTTGTCTTAAATTAGAGATTGGAGTAAACACTATGCATTACGGTATATTGTACATTAAGGGAGAATTACAGGCTATATTTTAGTTGGTATATTACAGTAAAAACAAAAATTATTCAGTACAACACAATCCACCAAGAAAATGCTTTCCAGGATGGACACAAAATAACAGTATTATAGCAACACATGTTTTCTTAAGCATGCGTGATATTAAATAATAAATTGTGTAGTAACCATATATTGTGCTCTTTAAGAAAGATGAAGACAAGATGGGACCTGTTGCAATTATTTCATAACAAAAAATAATTTGTATTATGAATTGCCTGAAGTGAATTATAAACATATAAATGTATGATGAATGTTTCTATGTCCGCAAACAGGTTTAAGGCGCTGTGTACTTGTTAATAAGATGCAGTATATATTTGCAATGCTTCCCTGTGATCCCAGTGGAGCTGCTATAATGATATTTCTTTCCTATAAATAAAACATTGAAAGAAAGACACAATAAAAGTCCTAACTGACCTTTTTGATTTGCTCCAGGAAAAGCCCTGAATGATCTTATTCAATATTTAACATTCAAAGTGTCAAACACATTGGAAATATACTTTTTTTTTTTAAAACATGCTGGAGGACTATACTTGGAAAGATTACACTTTGTTTTATCTATTTCAGAGTGTGCTAGAGATTTTTATTTTTAAATTATGGGAGAGTGCATAAAAAGGAAACAAAATAAAACCTAACATATCTAAAAATTAATACTAGAATGCCAATTTCAATTATAGCCAATAAACTAGACATTAGAAAGTGCTAAGGAATGGATTAAAGAGGAAAGTAATGAAGAAAAGCAAGTTCAGGTCCTGGAAAGTACAACCCTGTCTGCATTTAAAGGTTGTACTCAATGGCCTCTCTGTACAAATATTACTTACATGTTTGTAAATACTGCACATTCGTAGCCTCCTTACTTCGTACAATTTTTGAGTGTGATTTACCAAACAGCTCTTTTTTGTGAACAACTACCATAATATCACAACAAGTTTACAAACAGCATACATTACTGCTCATTATACAGGAGTGTGGCAAAGTGGTTAACAGTGTGCAGGTGCAATAATGCAGCAGTGATCAATGAACAGACAGACAATGATATTTTATTTCTACAATCCAAAGTCTGATGACAAAACGGCAGTAAACAATAACAATGAGAAACAGGCAATACAGTGGCATGTATTGCACTGTTATAATCCATGGGTTGGTCCCGAAATAATTATATGAGGCTCCTGATTTTCCATTCTTGGGAACTTTTGAGCTTCTAACTACTTCTAACTAATAGCTGTTGTATTATTAATTATGTCTCAATCATAAAATTGTAGGTGATGCAAAACTGTATTTCTGAAATGTTTAAACTATTCAAACCAATTTACTGTAATCCAGACCAACAATGTCAACAAAGTAATAAAATAAAGGCTGTGTGGTCCATTGGTTAAAGAAAAGGGCTTGTAACCAGAAGGTCCCCGGTTCAAATCCCACCTCAGCCACTGACTCATTGTGTGACCCTGAGCAAGTCATTTAACCTCCTTGTGCTCCATCTTTCGGGTGAGATGTAATTGTAAGTGACTCTGCAGCTGATGCATAGTTCACACACCCTAGTCTCTGTAAGTTGCCTTGGATAAAGGCGTCTGCTAAATAAACAAAATACTGTGCCCTCTGGATACATATTTCCAAAAGCTCCTTGTTTGGTTTTAAAATGCCTTTTCATATTGTATTCCTTAACTACTGACACACATTCATTGCACAAT
Organism: Acipenser oxyrinchus oxyrinchus; assembly: GCA_030684275.1. Classification (NCBI taxonomy): domain Eukaryota; kingdom Metazoa; phylum Chordata; class Actinopteri; order Acipenseriformes; family Acipenseridae; genus Acipenser; species Acipenser oxyrinchus. Next base: position 10,967,230 of record CM060258.1, on the reverse strand, counting down.
AAACACATTGGCTTTGTGTTTGGTAAAATTCATTGTTGAATCTACAATTTTTACCATTTTCTGTTCTTATTACAGTAGCTAGAGTAGAGAGAGCCATGTTATAGCAACACTAATATACGTAGTATGATTAAGGAGTTAATGATAAATTACAAATAATAAGTTATAAAACTAAAGGTTTCACCTCAACCACCGTGTCGTTTCCTTGTGTTGAGTGGGTGAAGGAGTAACGGATTTGCGATAATAACTAAATAAATGAATACATAAATTCAATTAAGTTTTTTTTTTAATCAGGGGGGTTGACAACTGTTTTTTTTCAGGTATTTTTCACTTTTCTGTATATACAACTCCAAAATTATTCCACAAAATAGAACTCACAAAACAGCTACTTGCTTTTTTAAACAACTCGACTCACCCAGTACACAGGCAGCGCCGCAACAGAGACAGACAGTCCATCAGCGCAACGCCCACAAAACCACCTGTTGTCTCATTATCCAATGATCCAAATAAACATACAAAAACGTTTTATACAAGCGTCATTGCTGGGATTCTGGGCAGTGTTTGTTTTCAAAGCAATCCATTATTTTTTATAGGAGAATAACAGCGGTAAAAGACTGTTTGCACAGTTTTTATTTATTTATTTATTTATTTTTAAAAGGTGCAGTTGCAAAGCAGAATTCCATTCCCAAAATGCCAATTCCGTTCCCAATGTCTAATTCCGCGATTCCGTCCGTGATTCCGTGATTCCGTCCATGATTCAGCGATCGTGGAAAATCAGTAGCCCTAATAATAGTCCCCATCTTATACACCCACACGTAACACAAAACACAAACACAAGTCCACAGTGAGTGCTAAAGTGCTTGTGGTGTAAATACAGTTATTTGTGAAACAAAGTGCAGTGTAGTGCGGGTTTGTGCTGGCCTCTGGCGACAGCTCCGGATCTAAATAACAACAAACAGTATATTTAATAACGACAAAACAAACAAAACACTCACAATAATAACACACGTCTTTCCTTCCGGTTCAGCTGAACCATAACAAGGACCAGATCAGTTGGCTACGTCCCCTTTTGTACCATCAATCATGACCCCTTGGTTAACTAGTGCAACCACTCCTCCAATCCACGGCTGCCACGTCATTTCCCTTCTGGGTCGATGATTTAGTGTATTGTAGCTCCGCCTCCTTTCTAGATGACGACTTCCTTCTAACCCTGGGAATGAACTGTCTGGCCACCCAGTCCAGGGCACTCTGTTCCCTTTACACAGCACCCTCACAGTTCGGGAGAGAGATTTATCACCAAGAATCATTCTGTCTCTGTCACAAGTAGAGATCGGAATTTGCATCTCATTATAAACAGATTTGCAACGTTGAAAGTCAAGATTTTGAACTTCCTTCTGGCAAATATAAATGAGTGGTATATGAACAGGAAGAAGTAGTAGGCAAAAATAATAGGATCGAGCTATGTTTTCTGCAGACTCAGACACCGACCTTGATGCAACTATGGCACCGGTCAAAAAGAAAAGGAAAACAAACTTCCACAAGGACGATATTTATGTGTTAGTTAGTGAAATGGAAAAAAAATCAGGAAATGTTATTGAACACTTTGCAGGGCCAAAAAGCATTAAGAAACGAAACATGGAAAGAAATAACTAACAAAATAAATTCACCAAGACCAGTGCCAGGTTAGATTCGAACCGGCGATCTCCAAGCTATAGGGCTCATCCTGTACTCTGGGCAGAGTGCCTTTACCGAATGCATAAGGTGACCAGATGTCCCGTTTTAGATGGGATAGTTCTACTTTTGGAACACTGTGTCCCCAGAACCTTTCTTGGGATGCTCATTTCGTCCCGTTTTTTTCCCCAGACCATCGTCATTCTTTCCCAGACCAGGCTGCTGTGCTGCTACCATATTTAGCTTATTAAGTACAATGACATTTGTTGTGATTAAGGGAAGGCTTAACGACCAGTAGCATTAAAAAGCGGCTGTACAGCGCTGTGCAAATCTGGAGAATCACTGAACAGTCAACGTTCATATTTGTAACCAATCACAGAGAATTGTGGGTGGCTTTATCCAATGACTGCTGCTGAAACGAACGGGCAGCTATCCTTCTCTGAATCATCACTCTCGTCGCCTGAAGAGGTTGGATTAGGGTAGTTTCACATACGAACAACTAGTTGAATCTGCACCATTGAGAGGCATGCATAAAATAACAGGCACAAACCGAAGTCGTAAAACAGGAAAAAATTATAATACATCAAGGGGAAGTGCGAAATTTCGATATTATAATGAGATTCTTTCATTTGCATATGAAAGTAGTTTGAAACGAATGGTCATAACTAACCCTGTTCACACTAGCATTTTTATACCAGTATCATTGCAGAAACGTACCAAAACAGTACCGAAACATCTGTCCAGACTGGAGTTCTTATCGGTGTCGTACTGATATAACCGTATCAGTATGAAACTCAAAAAAGAGCAGGTTTCGTACTGGTACTGTTTCGATACGACTCGGGACAGCTTAAGTGTGGACAGGTAAACTGACACGGTATCAATACAGTTAAGTCAATATTCTGAAGCACGTGCACGTCTTGCTTTACAGTTTAAATACTTTAAACAGCTTTACATTTTAGGGTGAGCTGCAGTACCTTTATCATGGCTACACCAAAAATGCCAAAATAAGTGACAAAATAATCTCCACAAAATGAGTGATGATGACTATGAGGTAAAGCGTACTGCAGAGCAGTGCTGCTCTAAAAATAAAATCCCTTGTGAGGGAATATCAAAAAGCAAAACAAACAAACAAACAAACAAAAATCCATTTGCAAAGCCATGATGCAAGCCTGCTGTCTTTGCAACCTCATTCTCTTAAAAACGGCTAATTGTTTTCACCTTTTTGTTCGTCTCATCCGTTCTGCTCATCTCTTAGTAAGAGAGTCAAAAAATAAAACCTTGTAATATGTACTTTGTAAGTATGTATTTTTTTTTAAATACTGTAGTATGATTTTATTACACCACCAAAACAATTTAGAAATACCTTGTTTTGAGACTATGATTCCATCAAACAAGGGAGCAGATGTATGTACAGCAGAGTTGTGCTGTAGATTTACAGGCATTTAAATAGATTATTACTTCCCATCACAAAGATGTAGGATCTCAGCGGAGATGTGAGTGCTGAGGTAAGGTAAGTGCAGATGTAGGGAAACTGCAGTGAGGGTCTAACAGAAAGTGCTGCTTTTATGTTTTTTTTGTCCAATAAAAGGCAACCCTAACAATCTTTCTTGTCAAGTCTCCATAGATCAGCTACTAACATGTCACTTGCACGAAGACACACTTTTTGGTAGCTGATTGGCCTGCATACATTTCGATCTCACTTGAACACTGGTAGTTTTCTTGTCCGAGGGGAAAAAAAAACATATACAGGAAAACAATGTACACATCTGTAATGACTATACAACTTAGGTAAGTGGATGGATGCAGCAGCTTGAAAGATACATTAAATACAGTACAACTTACAACAACTAACCACAGTATTTTTCTTTAAATGAAAGTAAGTTTAGCTTTTCACTCCAATTTTAATCTTTTAAATATTAGATTTTTAAAGTTTACATATTTAAATAAATGGTGTAGTAAACCATCAACATTATTATTTTGCTTTATTTGTACCATTACCAATTAAAACAATTTCTGTATCCATTGTGCCCATCTGCACCTGTGGCATTGCACAGCCTGGAATAATGGCATTTCAGCTATTGTGCTGAAGAGCATTGTGTGGATAAGAAACAGTAATTGAATATCTGTATATTTATGTAAAACAAACAAGCAACACCAAAAAAACAAAAAAACAAAAAAATGCAGTTTTGGTCAAATATCAGGTATGCAAAGAAAGTACTCCTTAGATCAAGTTGTGTAACAACCCAGCATAAGTTGAATTTCAATGAATGCAAGGATTGATTCCTACAAAAATCACACAGAATATGAAAATGTTATTTGATGCTAGATCTTTCAAAATAGGAAACTAGTGTACAGCAAAGCACTAGACAGAGGACAGGAATTCTGTTATTACTTCAAATAATCTAGTCATTGCCACAAGGCCAGTACTGTGGTAGAACAAGCCATTTCTGCTCGCCTGAATTTGAATTGTAAAGGTATAAATAGTGCATGGCTGTTAATTCCAGTAGCTTGTGGCTCTATATTCAAATACAGTACTAACTGGTCAACTGCTCCTACCAGCATGAAAAACCCAGAACAGATTTTCTTTCCTTTTTAATACAAGTGAATAAGAGACATCTTGAATAACCACCAATCTTAAGCTGTCACAAATGTTCAGATCCTTTTCCGAACAGCTAATTTGGGTTTCAATGTACTGTAGCTGATGAAAGAAAATAATGTACTTATATAATTTTCAGTTAACAACAGAGAGATTATATAACGAGCCACAAACAACAGGGCTTTGATAGAATAAGTAACATCAAAATTAAGTGAAATTGCAAAACTGTTTCAAGATGAGTAATCATTTAGGTAATCACTGCGTTTATATAAATATGTGTTTGAGTTCTTGTTTGACCTTACAGAACATTTTTCTTCTTGTAATGAAAGTTAAGAAACATAGTATAACAAAAATGTTATGTCTAGCAATATTGATTGGCAATAACAGAATAAATAAATACATAAAATAGATAGATGAGGAAAAACAGAATTGTTCTCGGAATGAGTGGCAGAAATAACTACACAAACTTTGCACCAGCCTACATTGTAGTGAATCAAGCCCCGTAGTGAATCAAGGGTCTCGTAGTTTATGATGTCACATAGACCCTAGATGGAATTATTTTCCTGTAACTCACTGAAGCCTCTCTCTCTCTCTCTCTCTCTCTCTCTCTCTCTCTCTCTCTCTCTCTCTCTCTCTCTCTCTCTCTCCCCGCCACCCCCCAGATTGATTATCTTATGCATGTGAAGACACTTGGAATGTTTTTTTGAAAAAGCATTGTGTGTTTGGATCTATAACTTATATTATTCATTTTTGAAACCTAAGAGATTTGAAGGAAATGCTAAAAAGACGAGTGCAATTTATTAATAAATAATGTGCTTTAAAGTGTTTGCTGTTGCACTCTAAAGCCCTGATTCAAGTGTGTAACTGAGAGAGGGATACAGAAATCAAAGCAAAGCGCATGAGTAACTGCCCTGAGGACAAGAGGGAAAACAAGAGTGTATCAATTTAAAAATATATATATATATATATATATATATATATATATATATACAGTACTGTGCAAAAGTTTTAGGCAGGTGTGAAAAAATGCTGTAAAGTAAGAATGCTTTCAAAAATAGACATGTTAATAGATTATATTTATCAATTAACTAAATGCAAAGTGAGTGAACAGAAGAAAAATCTAAATCAAATCCATATTTGGTGTGACCACCCTTTGCCTTCAAAACAGCATCAATTCTTCTAGGTACACTTGCACAAAGTCAGGGATTTTGTAGGCATATAGTCAGGTGTATGATTAAACAATTATACCAAACAGGTGCTAATGATCATCAATTCAATATGTAGGTTGAAACACAATCATTAACTGAAACAGAAACAGCTGTGTAGGAGGAATAAAACTGGGTGAGGAACAGCCAAACTCAGCTAACAAGGTGAGGTTGCTGAAGACAGTTTACTGTCAAAAGTCATACACCATGGCAAGACTGAGCACAGCAACAAGACACAAGGTACTTATACTGCATCAGCAAGGTCTCTCCCAGGCAGAAATTTCAAGGCAGACAAGGGTCTCCAGTTGTGCTGTCCAAGCTCTTTTGAAGAAGCACAAAGAAACGGGCAACGTTGAGGACTGTAGACGCAGTGGTCGGCCAAGGAAACTTACTGCAGCAGATTATCCATCATGCTTACTTCCCTTCGCAATCGGAAGATGTCCAGCAGTGCCATCAGCTCAGAACTGGCAGAAAACAGTGGGACCCTGGTACACCCATCTACTGTCTGGAGAAGTCTGGTCAGAAGTGGCCTTCATGGAAGACTTGCGGCCAAAAAGCCATACCTCCGACGTGGAAACAAGGCCAAGCGACTCAACTATGCACGAAAACACAGGGACTGGGGTGCAGAAAAATGGCAGCAGGTGCTCTGGACTGATGAGTCAAAATTTGAAATATTTGGCTGTAGCAGAAGGCAGTTTGTTCGCCGAAGGGCTGAGAGCGGTACACGAATGAGTGTCTGCAGGCAACAGTGAAGCATGGTGGAGGTTCCTTGCAAGTTTGGGGCTGCATTTCTGCAAATGGAGTTGGGGATTTGGTCAGAATTAATGGTCTCCTCAATGCTAGGAAGTACAGGCAGATACCTATCCATCATGCAATACCATCAGGGAGGCATCTGATTGGCCCCAAATTTATTCTGCAGCATGACAACGACCCCAAACATACAGCGAAAGTCATTAAGAACTATCTTCAGCGTAAAGAAGAACAAGGAGTCCTGGAAGTGATGGTATGGCCCCCACAGAGCCCTGATCTCAACATCATCGAGTCTGTCTGGGATTACATGAAGAGAGAGAAGCAACTGAGGCTGCCTAAATCCACAGAAGAACTGTGGTTAGTTCTCCAAGATGTTTGGGCCAACCTACCTGCTGAGTTCCTTCAAAAACTGTGTGCAAGTGTACCTAGAAGAATTGATGCTTGATGCTGTTTTGAAGGCAAAGGGTGGTCACACCAAATATGGATTTGATTTAGATTTTTCTTCTGTTCACTCACTTTGCATTTAGTTAATTGATAAATATAATCTATTAACATGTCTATTTTTGAAAGCATTCTTACTTTACAGCATTTTTTCACACCTGCCTAAAACTTTTGCACAGTACTGTATATATATATATATATATATATATATATATATATATATATATATTACATTCACAAGGCATATCTATCTGTTGAAAAATCTTATCTCCGAAAATTTTCGCTTGCTGAAGTGTTCGTGTGGAGTGCAAATGAACCCATTTTACTGTGGATTTAATTGAAAAGGTATGAAACTGATGAAATATAATGAAACAATAGCAGGTGAAAAAATGTGAGCATGAAAAAAGACACCCTCCCTACTTTTTTATACTGGTATTCTCTTATTTTGAACTATTAAAGCCAAACATTGAAAAATGTTGTACAGTTTTTAATGTCATTTGTAAGCCGGTGTATGTTTCCTGCATGCTTTCACCCTCTGTCAATTCTTACAGACACAAGAGTGGCCTTTAGTCTTAGGCCCAGGTCACTGCAAATTTGGGATTTTCTTAAAACATTCAATGAGATGAAATAAACTAAACACTTCAGTTCCTTAGGATTGCCTTGCATGTTGCTTTCAGATAGGGTTTTTCAAAATTCAATAATAATAAACCAAATACTAGCACACACATTATTATTATTATTATTATTATTATTATTATTATTATTATTATTATTATTATTATTATTATTATTATTATTTATTTCAGCTACTTTAAAAAGACACATGGCTATACTCAGGCAACATGCATTCGTATAAAGGTCAAAAAGCTCCAACTCATTTCTAGGTTGTGTCTAAATCATGCAGCATGCCCATTAATCATGGAATTATTTGGCACAAAATGTCACCATGAAGATCTCCCTTATGAATGATATACCTTTTTATTCCTGTCAAAATAGGTTTTGTGTCACAGTGAACTACTCTGATGCATACAATGTGTATTTTGTTGTTTTCCAAACCTGCTTACTCATTATGAATACAGACATTTTTTTTATTTTTATAAGTGATAACTAAATAGTTAGCTGAACTTTTTTAATTTGTCATATTCTCACAAGGGGTCTTATTATTTTTTAATTTCACGACAGAAGCATTTTTAAATAAAAGGGAGGAGAAACATTTAATGATGGCAGATTTTTGTCTGAAAATTAGTTAGACATTTACTGTTGGTTTACTTATTTATTATATGCAATTGTACTTACTATGATCTATTTTTCATGACCTTTGTGTGTGTGTGTGTGTGTGTGTGTGTGTGTGTGTGTGTGGGTGTGTGTGTCTAGCCTTATATTTGAAATTATTAACTATTTATTTGAACATTAACAAATTTATATAACACGTATATTTAAATAAATGATGGCTAGTTGATCACACAAATTTGAAATTAATTAAAATGATCTTAATTATTTTTTAAACACTTGTTTAACTTAATTAGTGATTAGTAGCACTGATGTCATAATTGTTAGCCACTTGATGTGTTTAATTGACTAGTGCTACCCTTTTTTACAAATGACTTGTAACCTGATGAAGACACGGACGTGTGGAAACGCGTAGTTTTACACACATCTTTTATGTCAATAAATAAACTTTGATGAAATCTCTGTCGCTTCCCCTTTTTGAACTGTTCGTCACCATTTGGATCTACATGAGAGTGCTGCTATACCGTTTACTGCTACTAAATACAAGTGAGCTTATTACCTGCTGTATCAGAGACAATTCGTTTTAATTGTTTTTTCCTTTGTAGTAAGCACCTCACCACCAGAAATTGTACTTAGTTTCCAAAACCCTTAAAAACCTGTGTCTGGTAGGTGAAGAGGCTAGTAAATGTAAATTAATCAGTCAAGAACCACCATATAACCTTGACTCTGCAGAGACTGTACATGTTATCAGCGTTAAACTGCAAAGTCATGATCATCTTGTAATCAACAGTGTGGCTCTGGTGTACACTATGTGACCATGAACTTGGCAGTCTTGTTAACATTGAACTTAAGTAATACAAATACTGAACATAAACTATAAACTGCATGGTGTGCAATACTGAACATTGTAATCTGAATTCCTTTTTTTGGAGATTGTTTGGAATTTCTTCCAGAATTTCAGGACATTATCACAACCCATCCTTGGCTGAAAATCTATACAGGTCCCTTCCATGATTACCCACCAAACTCTTTGGTAAATTTGTACAATAATGTGGCAGCTTACCATGATTGTCACTATGTTAAAGATCCAAGCATAGTCTGCTGGACCTTAAAAAAAAAAGATCTTGCAAAACTTGCACAAGGAACAATGGACCCTCATAATGTAGTCTCCATGTCCAGGCATCTTCAGGCACTAAAGAGAGAAAGGCCATCTCAATACTAAGCAGTACATATGTGATTTATGAAGGAGTTATAACAGCCACGGAAAAAGTGTGTATTAAAACTTGGCTGTTTAAAATAATCTATGGGATCACTATCTATAAATATCCTGCATTTGAATTGAATTTATTTCTAATAAAAGTAATGCCAAATGCAAAAGGTTAATACAGTGATTTTATTCAGACATGAAATGCCATTTTGTTGATATGCTTCCTTACCATTTTTTTTAATCTTATAGGCACTTTGTATTAATGAATTCCGCCACCAAATCACAGGCATCCCCTCATCCATGATGCCTATCTGCTTGTGCGACTGAAGAGCAGCTCTGGGACTGCACAAGATAACTGCAGCACTTAGGAAAGCTCTCGCAGGCATCAGCACTTTCAATATAAATGCATGCTTTTTGATATATGCATTTTTATACTCTGCATTGCATGAATAAACAATGTCCTGTTTATAACAATTAAACCATTATATGCTACTTGATTGTCTTCATACGTGTATTTGTATATATCTTCTGTGTAATACAATATTCATCATGCATTTAATTTGCAATATATGTATTTTACATTATAAAGTATGTGTTACATCATATGATTTATGCAATATAACTGGTCTTTTTGAATAAGGCCTAAAATTGCATTTCATACATTATTTTTGCGTCATTTGCATGATGATATGAACATATACTAGACTAACACAATTATATGTGACATTAGTTAATGTCTGTCACAGTGGAATCAACAGTAAAAAGTGTTATGTGTGCCACCACTGTGCTTAAACTAGTACACCTGTATTGCTTTGCATTTACATAAAGCACATTACATTCATGCTGTTCATGTACTGCCTTCAAAATAGAGTTTTTGTTTATTTTTATTTTTTTATTTATGATATTGTGCAGAGTTTTTAAAATCCTTTGATTGGTCTGCAAGAAACTAGCAAATGCATGTTCTTAATCCCAGGAATTACTAGGATTAACGAACAAACTGGTGTTTGATGGAATTCAAAGCTGGGCTGGAATCTCTATTTTCTAAATGTGCCATTATGATTTTCAAATTCAATACACTTTTGCTTTTGCACTTCTTTAACAGTGTATTACAGTGCCCCTGAAGTGCAAAACACAAATACAAATTGAAAAACACAAATACAAATCTAACACAAATACAGAATCGACAAAAACGAATACAAATGGAAAAACACAAATATAAATAAAAAACACAAACGCAAAAAGCCCACAACACAACAGAAGTCATTTCACAACAGAAATACATCACGATGGAGGCCACACCCCCCAGATACCCCAGCACAGTCTCCACCTGTTTCTGGAGAAGTTGAAGCTGTTTAGAAAGCGCAAGTCGAGTCTTTAGTAACTTAGTTGGCTGTGGTATATTTCTCTTGGTGTATAATTGTTATCGCAATGGTAAGCCATGTCTCCTTACTTTTTGACAAAAGAAACATATGCACAGCAGGGAAAAAGGTGCCTGTATAGCACACAGAGTTTAGTTGTGGTCATAGGCAACAGAACAACCAATGCTACAGGTGCTTCAGCATCTAGAGATATTGCTTAACATTTCAACCATGATGGCCGCATGAAAGATTAACTTTACAGTACTGTACATCTAACAGCACATAATATTTACCCAAAGTCTGATGCCATAAAAACAACAACTAACAAGTTCACTTATATTTACATCATCAATATGCTGTGACCCAGAAGTAAACTTTGATCTGTGCGCATTGAAATTGCATTAACCTCAACGTCATTGTGTAAAACACTTTTATAATGCTTTTTGAAATTCGCAGGCATCAAATGATTAGATGAAAGTGCTTTAAACTGTGACATTCAGATCAACGAATAGACCCCTTTTGATTTTTGATAATTTAGCACCAGTAGGCTCTTTCCAAACAGTTTAGCATCAATTTTCAAAACAATTTGCACCCCTGGGCAAAGGAAAATCAGTAAGGGTTAGCAAAAACCCTACTAACACAGTGTTTGTTGCTACTTGATTGCAATATCACTCAAATATACTGAAACTTATGTTAACAGATATATTTTAAGTGCTTCTAAATAAATCGATTGTGAGCTGCAATGTATGTATGTATGTATGTATGTATGTATGTATGTATGTATGTGTTCTTTTTGAACAAAAGACAAAGGTAGACATTAGGATAAGTCAACTATCAGTATTTAAACATAAATTCACTTTCTTTCTTCATATAAATCCTTGATTTGAGCGAATACCTAATGAGATTAATGAAAGTAGGGGTATCTACAAAGAAACACACTGCAGTGCACAGGTGGTTTGTGCTGCTATGTGTGTACCAGATTTTTTTTATATAATAAATCTGTGGTTTGTTTTAGTTTAAGATTTTTTTTTTTTTTTGTATGAGTTGATGAAGGTAATGCTGTAAGTTCACAAACAGCATTTGGGTTTTGAGAAATTTTAAGTCAGGACAACACTGTGTCCACTGTAGGCAATAAGGAGTGTTCAAGACGCTGTACTCAGCCAATAGGGATCCTTTCACAAGGGGCGGGTTAAAGGGCAGTGGTTAATTATTGACAGCAGCAGAGATGTTTTGGAAAACCTGGTCTTGTTATTGTGTAGTGGGGTCCTATAGGAGTGGGCAAGAGTAAAGCCTGTTATTTATTGTGTGGCTTTAGCAAAATATAGGAGAACCTTACCCAAAACATCAAAAGCTATCCGTTTGAAATGGTATCTGACTTTCTGTTATGGTTAACACTTAAAAAAACATCTGTCTGGAAGTAAAAAAACAAACAAACAAACAAACAAAAAAACTATTACATAATAATTAAAATATTGTTTGTTAGGTAATTCAAATTGATCATCAATGCATGATAAATTGAAAACATATTGATATAATTAACAACTTGGGTTTTACTAACCAATGAAAACATCCCAAAACAAGAAAACTACTTGGAATTTCTGACTTTCCAGCTGCCATTTGGATCGTTGTTTGGGAAAGGAACTCCCGACTGCTGTGTGAATAGCTAGTTACTGGAAGTAATGGAAACAGGTGGTTTCAGAGGTAAAAGAAGAAAATAACTGGTGTAGGAATGGGAGGTTCACAGCCCTGCTCAGTGAAATCACACAGTCCAGGCATTCAGATGAATTTTTCAGATGACTCAGATTTCTTGAATTCCATGCATGATTGATTGACGTAGTTATTTCAGTGATAATGAGAAATTGTCTTCAGTGTGAATAGATTACTTCTCTGCAGATTGTAATTTCTGTGACTTTGCACTGGCGCTAAACTAATCCAGCTTCATATTAGGGTATTATTCAGATTAATTTTAGTGATATTCGGAATAATAAGAACATTATACAGTCCATGTATGTCAAACACATGACACCCAGTCCACTTTACTCCACTAACCTTTGAAAAGTTAATTTGTAAATATCAATGTGAAATCTGCAGTTTCTGGGATCTACCACTCCGACTACAACACAGGTGTTGCTGAAAAGTCAGAACAAGGAAATGTAAAGTTACATAGTCAAATCTTTGATTACCAGGTCTGTCCATTTTATATAGAAAAAAAATATATGTATAGTTCAATGTTAATTGCTCTAAGATTTAAACATCAACAGCTGCGTCATTTGAAAATTATGTATCGTCATAGTGGTACTCCCGGAGAATAAATGGATTCGTCTTCTCATAAAGTGTTGCTGCTCGGGACTTGATAAACATTCAGGACTTCAAACAGTTCAGCGAGACTGTTCTTTTCTGTATCGCATTTCTAGTGCTTCACTTTATTTTATAAAAACCCAATTTACCTTGAAAAAAGAAAACATGGCTAAAATGCTGAGCAGGGATTTACCGGACATTGAGGTACAAGATAATCTGTTTATCAGCCACTATTGCAATTAAATAGCGTTTTATATTTTATGCATGTAAAGTTGTTGACATTTTGTAGATATGTTATTTTTGGAGTTTAAACTTTATGCAAGTAACTTTACAAAGTCGTTAATAAACTTAGTTAATAGTTTGCTTTATTACTTGCTGTTACGGAATAAATGTAAAACATGCTAGCTGCTCTGTCATTTTTGACTATTAAATGTGCCTACTTGTATATTTTAGTACGTCTAAATACAGCAAAGCTAAGCATGTTATGTTCCAAATTGGTACAATTGTAACTATATTCAAGATATTCTTCGTGCATTAAATACACCGTTTATGCTACAGTAATGAATAAACAAGTACGTATCTGATTACATGCACTTCAAGAGCATATTGTGAAACATCCCATTATTTTGTAATTGTGTAGCCTGCTTAGGATGACTGCACCTACTGACTGTACTTCACAACGGAGAGCAACATGGTTTGCATGTTAGCGAATAATGATTGTGCTTGATAAGATATACGATTGCATTTCCATATAACGTATACGGAGAGTGGTTTGGAATTCATGAGACCGGGACGTTAATCTTTTTTTTTTTAACCAGTCTTGGGAAATTAATGTTTATTCCCCCAGATCTCCAGTGTGCCCCTCCATGTTATGTAAAGCATAATGCAGTTCGCAATATGCATGCAGTACTTTGCACCAACAGTTTCTAGGTTGTGTGTTTTGTGTATTAACAGATGGAGCATTTATCGCAATACAAATCAATTATGGTAATGAAATGATGCAACATAATTCAAGGTGCTAAACAGATGAGGCCTTAAGTTCTGAGTGCAAGGATATGGATGTTTTTAACCCATGTGGTAGAAATGGTGTTTTCTCTTTTGGCCTCTTATCTGCTGTTAACTGTTGTAGCCTTGACAAAAATGGCCCATTTTACCCCAACGCTCCATAATTATGATTTCATGGTTTTTGTTTGACAAATTACATTGGGTCAAATGTTTAAAATGCTTTCAAATACCAAACGACTAATCACATTAGTATGTACTGAACAGTGGTCTCTATAGTATTGAATAAATACTGTATGATAGTCACATGTTCAATTCTAAATTGATGTGTACAGTAAATGCAAGCCCTTTTTAACAAACTAAGGAGAACATTTTAAGGGTTTACTACAGAGTATAGATTTAGAACTAGATGGCAAACTTTGAATGACCCCCGTCCTTCTGTATTTCCATGTATCCAAAGTTAATGAACAGCGTGATTGGCAACATGATGCCAATGTAAAATGTGAATTTAATTAATCTTTGGTGTGGCTAAATAAACTCTCACTAAAAAGCTAAAATGACACAAAGTTCTCTGAATTGTAGGGGTGGGGGGTTGATTTGAAGTACAGTAGGTTTTCATCAGAAAAGCCTGTGTATAGAAAAAAAAAAAAAAAAGTTTCCTGCATGTGGACTTTCAGATCCCTAATAGACATGCTTTTAATCAAACAAAGTGTATTCTGAAATCCACTTATTAAATGACCATGTTAATTTGTTATTTTATATTCTTAGATGTTTCAACCAAAACAGCTATCCAGCCAGATTTGAAGATGTGTGTAAAACACATTTCTGATTTGTACCTCTTTTAAACAGTTGTGTGGAGAAAGAAGAAATTGGCTCCACCAGCACCATAACTTCTAACTTGAATCACGTGCCACTGAGTGACACTTGAATAGATGGACTGATAATTTGACTGTTAGCAAAGTTTGGTTAGATTGCTCTTTTAATCAGTCAGCTGAAAGGAGTCATTCTCATTCCCATCACAACAGGGCAGAATTCCTCCTGAGCAGCACTATTACATGACCCTGCTCAGTGGTTGAGGGCCGTGTTGTGTAATTTACAGTACTGCCATTTCTGTACCCCGGAGATCTTATTTCACCTGATCGCATGCAACCTACTGTCATGTGCAATCTTGATCTACAAACTCAACACCTCTGTTGAGTTCACTGCCCTAACCTGCCTGGTGTTTATGTACTACAGTATACCATAGCTGCTGTATAACTTTTTTGAAGACATTGGAAAATTCTTCTGAGTAGCTGATTTATTAATCACTGTGGCTTTTAAATGATTATATTTAAACATTGCAACAGAGTTCAGATAAAACAGTTAAAGCCTTAAGCCCCTTTCACACTGGCATGCTCTACCGGGTTGGAACCTAGTCGGGTCAGGACCTGGTGTCATGCGGGTCGGCTACGCGATTTCACACTGCTTTTGATAAAGCAGAGTTGACGTGGGTGACAGACGCAAGTAAACAATGCATGTATCGATGCCCCGGAAGCAGCTTGTTACAGACGCTTCCATCCAAGCTTCTCTGGATTGAACCGTTGGCCCAAATATTGATTAGAGCAAATGTTTCTTCATCCCTGCTGCAGTCTGGCTCATGGTGCGTCTCAAGCAACAAAAATAGGGCTAAACAGAATAAACTAAAACGTTCCTTGCGGAAGTGAAACTTTCACGCAGGTGTGGCTGTTTGTTATTTCGCCCACTGTCATGCATTTTGTGTCACTCAACCCGGGTCAAAGTGTGTTGACCCACATCCTGAGGTGGGTCGCTGGGTTAACTCGGGTACGACCCAGGTACGTGGGTTTACGCTATGCAGGGTTGTGATCCGGGTAGCCAGAACCTGGGTCCGGACCCGGGTGGGAGTGCCAGTGTGAAAGGGGCTTTAGTTAAGCAAGCAGCTGCATCTAAACATCACAAGACATGATTGTAGGAGTTTTCCAGAAACTCAGACAAAACTATTTTACACAGATAGAGTAAATTACCCACTGAGCAGCAACAGTGATTAGAGAGAGAATTATCTGTAGAGAAAGAGATAATGGAGATTAGTAAATCGTTACTGTAGTATTGCACTGGAAAAACATAATGAAATGCAGTAAACCTTAATAAGCATGGTAAAGCCCTGAGAAGTACTGTCATTTTAATTCCCAAGCTAAATTCTTTTAGGCTAAAGCATACAATTGCATAACGATATATAGTAAATTACAGTGGTAATGTTTTTAAAAGGCGCTTTTCTGCTTCTGTATACACAGGCTGTGTTTTGCTGCTTCCATTAAGCTGAATGTCTTGCACAGCACCTTGGTTTGAATTAATTTCTTACCAGCCAAGGCTAACTCTACAGTGGTGTGTATTAAGGGTGGAAATTTCGAGTCATTTAGTGCTTGAGTACTCGGGCGTTAACAGTTTCAAGTACTCAAACCTAATGCCAGACAATATTATTCTACATGTGCGCCACAAAAATGACCACGTTAACACTAGAACCGCTCGGTTATACTCGTACCAAAAACCGCCGCCGGCAGTCATTTTGACGGTACATTTTAAACAACATTAATATTAAAATGAAAGACAACTATCCAATACAACTTAAGTTTTATTCATATCAAACATCTGCACAGCTGAAATGCTGTATTTAAATGAACATTTAAACATAAAGGGGTTTATTTTTCAACTTGCCACATATAAAGCACTACTTCAAAAAATGAAGAAACATATAATAAAAAAAACATTTTAAAAGAAAATAGTGTGTAAACAGGTATATGTACATACAAAAGTAGTTTAATTTAAAATGAAAGAAACATGTGTTTGCTCTTGCATGTGTCACTTGGTGCAGCACAGAATCCAGGTTGAGCTGCTGCAGCCTGCAGCTTTGCAGTTTTCTGATCGAGATGTTTCTGCTGAAGCGCTGTGGCTAGCTTCAAGATGAAATCTCTCCTCCTGATATTAGGGATGAAACGAAAGTAAATTTCCACGATACGAATAGTTCTGAGCCCACTCTTTCATGATACACCGATGATCATGATAGTAGCGGTTATTTAAAAATAAAAAGAAAAAAATAACAAGTTCTGCCTTTTTTCTCTGTGGGATATGGTCTGCAACACAAGGAAGCTACAGACTTTAAACAAGAGCAAGATTCTAGCAAGAATGAAAAGAAATACTAGCGCACAGGTGGAAGAAAACTCTTAATTGTTATATTACCATCATTAATAGTTGCAAAAAATGATACTTTTTAAGTCTGTCAAAATGGGATTGCAAGCATTTTTCCTCCTCCTGCTTTATTTACATATTTATATAAATGTATTTAAACAGTACATAATTACAAAATATGAAGCATCTGTATTCCTTTCAGTACATTTAAAGTACTTGCTTTACATATATACTGCTAACTATTCTCAATTATTTTTCAAATAGTCTGCAAAATAAATACATTACTTTGTACTGTACAACCTGGAAGTATGGAATAGAGCAGTATGGGCATGATGTTCTTTATGCATATTCCTTTTTTATTACTTTTTTTGTTATTTAATTTATAAAAAACATTTCAATACTGTTATCAACTTTACCCGAGGTAGCCTATTTTTCTAGTGGCATAATAGCTATATGAACATCTTGAAATGATATACTGATAATTGAGGGTGGAACAGAGGACAGTTATTAAAGTGACCTTGCTTGTTGTCTTTTAACTCCACCGGCCGGGTGCTTAGTACGGAAGGGCATGTTTGAAGTTGCTCCTGCTTTCGTTGTGCTTTTGCTACATTCTGCGGATTGGATGTACATCCTATAGTATTTCCCCGCTATAAATTTTTTTGTAGTGAAAGTACACACTAGGGCTGTAACCAGTAATTAGAATTATTTTAAGTACTCTAACCCACCTCTAGTGTGTATCCATGACTACATTGGCAGGAAGGTATTGATGCTGTATTATAATGGGAGGTTGAAATGTGCTTTGTGAATATGGTCAAGTAAAAGGTGGTGTAGATCCCCCACTATGTTATTATTCCCTTCTGTAGATAGTATGTACATATGTCACATATTTCTAAAGAAAAAGTGTGCATTTGTGAAGAAAGCTACAGTACCTGCCTCTCTGCCCATTCATATGACATGCTTAGACGTACCTTCAGTAACAGAAATAGTTATTTCCCCCCCACTTTTTCAAATAAAGTATTTTATATGTAAGAATCACATGCAACAGAATAAAAGGCTGCCGTCCCATTTGCGTATTTGTTAGAAACATTTGGTCCTTATTTCTTCATATGATACACTATATGAAATTGAAGCATTATTATAACAAAATCTGTAGTTAGCTAGTTTTTGAACTCCGAGTAGATACGTTTCATGTGTTTCAACCAACTTCTGAAACATTATTTTTGGCTTGTTTTTGAAAACACTCCAAGTTAAACATTTAACATTTTTGTTTCTGGCAGTGTTCCGACTTATAGTCCTCAATGGGAACATTAGAGCATGTTCTTGCATACCGCAGTAAGGCTGTCAGAATTAAAAGGTTAAGGGCTTTTTTTTTATATAGTGCATAGGCTTGTAAAACAGTGTGTGCTATTGCGCCTGGGAGGCTGCAAATAGGCTCATCCCTGGAGCCAGAATTACACTTCAGCCATCAACACTGGGCCAATAGAAAATCCAAGCGCCGAAGGTTCATATATTACAACAAAGCTACATCTTAGTTGGCCCCCACCACTGTCTCCTTTTAGCTTGGCGAATGCTGAGTCCAATATTAGCATGAAATAAATAACAGCTACTATTCTCATGTAATAAAAATCACTTCAATACAGTACTAAATGGAAACACCTCTGTACCTAAATAACTTTGGTGTTTGGGGGGGTTACACACATTTTATTTATTTATTTATTTATTTATTTATTTATTTATTTTGAATAACTAAAATAAATAATTACACTGAAATTATTTTGTTTTATTTTTTTTCCTTTTTAATATGCTGTGGTGGGGTACCCTGCCCCTGTGTGTATTTTAATGTTTAATGTATGCATTGGTGGACTGAGTGTGGGTCATGTAGCACAGGTGATTTAAAATGTATATTTGTATTCAGGCACAGGGATTGCACAATCACTTCACATGCAGATTAAAGTGGGTATTTGCATGGGGGCACGGGGAGTGCACAATAATTCACCTGCAAACTGGGCCGAGATTCAAGTGAATGATTGATTAGCAATCGAATCTCGACACAGCTGCATAACAGAGTGAGTGCTTCACGCACACTGGGTTGGGTGTTCGCAGTAGAGAACAGGAGGCAGAGGGAATGAAAAAAACACTCTGCCCTAGTAGAAAACTACACCCTCTACTGGAGAGAACAGGTTAAACACCAAAACAAATACCACCTCTACAGTTCTCTTAAGAGAATACACCCGAACAAAGTATCTAATTATCATCAAGAACCCCCAAAACAATCAGTGATCACAAACTGGCTATTGAAATGGGTATGCACAGAGCACAATGGAGACCTAGAGAGGAGAAGCTCTGTACCGTGCCACAGTGGAGAGACTGTAACTGAGACCCACTTAATCCTCCACTGTGAGAGGTACAGAGAGCTGAGAAATAGGTACTCCCTCAAGCTGGCAGACAGAATAGAAGGCTTTCTGTTCCAGAGCCAAGAGGAGAAATTGCATGTCTTGCAGGTCAGGCGACCCGTCATAGCCTGAGGGACAAACACAGAACACGTCACACTAGAGAGGGACAGGGAGGGATTCTGTTTAATATAGAGGGAGTTATTCAATATATAGGAAGGAAGGATACTGTTTAGCATTACAATATATGTTTTCTCTGTCTTTTTATATATTTTAGTTGTTTATGCCATGTATGCTTTGGCAACACAAGTTTTTTTTTTTTTTTTTTGTCATGCCAATAAAGCCAATTTGAATTTGAGGGAGAGAGGGAGGGAACAGCACGATACTTGTTTGGTGTTTGTCCACTGTTTGTTTGTGTGTTTGTTTTGGCCAAAGTGTTGTTTGTTTTGTTTAAACATTTTATTTGTTCATTTAATAAACAGACGCAAGCAGCGCATTCACTCGGTGTCATTCAGTTCCTGGTCTGACATCATCACACGAGCAATCTGTGACGTATGCATTTATGGTTATTTACAGAGATAACAAGATTTTGCCAGGTCTCCCAGTTCGATTTAAGCACAGATTTTCCGAGAAGGGTATTTATATCAGTGCAGTGCTTCCCAGAAGACTATATAGCAGCAGCTGAATACAAAGATGAAGTGACAGCAAATATCCTTTTTATCTGAAGACTGTATACAGGACTGTACTGTATGTTAATAGAATTAAAAAGGTAATTTATGGATATGAAACCTTTAAAGGAAACAGCTTGATAAGTTATTTTAACTAATTTTACAAACACAAAATAATTGAAAATATTAAACAAAACAATATAACCCTTTTTCAAATGTGATTGGATATTCTATTTTGCACTCACTTGCTTCAGGCTGCCCTAGTCATAAACATATTAAACAGTGTTTTGTGAACAAGTTGACTTTTAAAAGTGAGTTTTAAAGTCCATTTTGCTTCAGAGATCATCTACTTAAGGGATATTGGCCTTGCTCTGTCATGTAACAAGTTAATGGAACTCCACAGTCAGTAAAGCCCCAGACCATACACTTTTTTGAGAGCAGGGTTTTTTTTGTGAAGCTTTTCATCAGTAAACAGTGGTTTTAGATCAGGTGTTGTTGATTGTCATCTCTCAGCTTTATTTAACGTTCCGTTATTGAGTAATAACAGAACATCTGAATGCTAAACAGTGAGAGAGCAGTGTCCACAGGGGTCCAGACTAACTTTTTACCCAAGGAGCCAGTGGCTCTTGTGCCAAAGGTTCGAGGTGCCAAATCCAATTGTTGGGAGCCACTTTTTGAGTGATTTGATTGTTTCCATATTCAACTGCTTAAATTACAAAAAAGCTTGTTATAGCACTAAAATGATACAAAACAGAAACTTAATGTTTTCACTCATTTGTTTGCTGCCTCACCGTTCATTTATGCTGTCTGACGCTGACTTGCGCTGCCTTGCGCTGCCTTGCCTGTCTTCGGTCTGCTATTCTGCCACTGCAACAGTCCTCAAATAGTGTTGCTGGTACAGTTCCTCAGCCTCACTGGGTCACTTTATATTTTTGATGCTTTAAAAGTGAGCTCGATTTCCTTTTTGTAGTGTTTTCTTAACTTAGTACTCTGAACTCAAATTTAGCCTTAACTTAGGCTAGTGAACTACATACAACAAAGGTGCTCAACCAAATTTGTATTACAGGCCGCATATCCAGAAAACTAGTTTAACCTAATGTTTATAGCGGGCCGCACATTACTAAAGAATAATCCGAGTTTAACCCTTAGCTGCAGTATACATAGGCATATAAATAGGCAATTTCCCTTAGAATTACTGTTAATTTGATATTGTACTGCACGACATCAAAAATATACAAAACAATTAAAAGCAAAGTATTAATATCGTACTGTTACCATATACACATGCATTGCATAATAATACAATGCATAATCGGGCGTAGCTAGGAATAGATTTTTACTGAGGCAAAAATCAAATTTTTGTCTAAAAAAAAAAACCCCTGTATATCCTGTTTGTTACAAAGGTGATAGTTATCATTTTATAAAGCCTGCAGACTATTAATGCAAACTGCAGAGCGATATGAATAAGTAGATGGATTTATACCTTCATTGAGAGACATGCATTTGGTTCACTGCTACTGAAGTTAATGCTGAGACTGAAAATGATGCTACAGCTGCAACTGGTAAGACTGGTGCTGATACTGCTGGGACTGGTAAGACTGGTGTTGGTGCTGGGATTGGTAAGACTGGTGCAGACACTGCTGGACTGGTAAGACTGGTGCTGACACTGCTGGGACTGGTAAGACCGCTGATACTAGTGCTTAGACTGATCGGACTGAGCCCGGATCATAAGAAGGTGTTTTGCTAAGCGGATCTGGATCAGACTCCACTGATCCGTAATCGCGATCCAGTTCTGGAGCTACACGTGGTGTAACTAGGGAAACTGACCAATGAGAACCGAACATGTCTATGTGGTGCAGCAAATTTCTATATAGCCTGAGATCACAATAATGTTATGAAGAAATGGCAAATAAAAATAATAATAATATGAAAACATGTCTATTTATGTCACTCTTAAAAATTCAGAGGATCAGTTTGTTTATTTATTTATTTTTCTTTTAAAAATGTACCCAGCTGATTTTTACTGGGGTGGCTGCCTCAATGTACGCTACGCCCTTGATAATACAAATTTTAAATATCTGCTTACTGAAGCAGGTTTTATTTTAGCCAGCGAGCTGTTCAATTGTAGCAGCCAGGCAGCAATATTGCAAAAGGCACAGGGCAGTGACATCACCTCCCTAGCAACAAGCCTGACTCCTATGTTGGGAATGGGTTCTTTCAATGCAGCGGGTTTGTGCATTTGAGAAATGAGAGAAACTCATGAAATTAGTTGTAGACTTAAGTTGTTGAGAAGAAATTACACTCCGCTGTATGAATGAAAACAGTGTACTGCGTTTTATGTGGAAAATGAGAAAAAGCAAGTCAACAAAGTCACAAAAAATATTTACGACATATTGATAAGTGAAATGGAATAAATACACTGGGGGCGCACTCGATAAACAGGCCGCGGGTTGCGTGTCCCTGATATACAACAATTACACATTTCATATACAGAATCTGTAAGCAGCATTGCATTTCATTTTTAATTCCCTAAACGTTTTTCCGTCATTTACTTCAGCAGCACGAACCATTGATCTGGCTGTTGGTGTCTGGGTTTGCATACTGTTTGCAATGACGTAGTCCCGAGCACTTCTGTGTTTTCTGCTTTCACCGTGCTTCTTCACAGTCTTTTATTTAAAACAACAACAACAACTGGCCCTGCTTTAGTGCAAAACTCACAGTACACGTTTTAACGTAACCAGGGAAATTCTTGAATCACTTGCTTTTTATGCTGTGAAGGTGCACTTTCCGCCAGTTCATCGCCTGAATTGTCTATAATACCCCGTTTACACTAGCATTTACACTAGGTGTATTTATACTAGCAAATACCCGAGCCGAGCCAGAACCAAGCCGTGAAACTCTAGCCCTGCAACATATCTGAATCTGGCTCGGGGCCAAAAGGCTGTGGGCGGGGTTACTGCATTTCGTCATCACGCTCAAGCGTCATTACAAGAAAAAGTGGCAAGCCCCAGGACCACAACCGGCAAATGTTTTCTTAACTCCTTACCTTTACTTCGCAGGACACATAACAACACACATCTGACTAAAATACTAAATAAAATAACGCCCTCTCTATAATACGCATATAGTGAATCAAAAATGTAACTTTCCGTGAATTAACCATGCATGAAGCACAATGTAATCAACGCTATATTTTTACAAAAAAAAAAGTAACATTCCCACTCAAGGATCATTTTAATCAGCAGTTTTTAAACTATAGCCTGGCTAAATGGCAGTCGGGAGTTCAGTTTGAAGCAACAGACAAGCAAACCAACAAAATGCTAGGAGAGTGGAAGAGGGAATGGGCTCGCTCCAGGTTCGGCTGCTGGAGCGGGGCTGAAGCGTCTCGTCTCCCGGAGAAAGCTGCAGCTCCTCTCGCAGCAAAAAAGTAAATAGATTAGGAAAGATAACCACGTTACAGACCTAATATTTATTTAGTTACAAAACGAATGCTGAATAAGATGTCTGTGTTATAAAGCGCCAGCACAGCTTTTCTCCAGTTCAGATACTGTATCAAAAGGGAGAGACAAACGGAAGTTACACTGATAAGTTGTTTACGGTTTGAACACCGGTACTGTATTTACTGTAGAAATATTGCACTTGTATAGGGAATTGGGGGACATGCTGTAGGAGCGTTATATCCAAGGCGCGTTATGTATACCTTTTAATATGGTCCCCCGTCCTTGCTTTCTTTGTTTAGATTATGTATTACAACGCCCCCATTGCACATTTTAGTACTTCTCCACAAAAAAAAAACATGGTAAAAAAATATTTTATTAAATTGATGCTTAGTTCTATTTTTGCAGTCTGTGCGATTTAATGTAATCGACTCAGCCCGTTCATTATGCGTGACGTCTCTCAGCTCGGCTCACCTTTCTCTAATGTAAACGCAACTCAAGCTACCTGAGCCGTACCAGGCGGGCTCGACTCGGCACACACAACTAAAGCTTTGAAATCGAAGCATCAAGTGCCAGGCACGACTAGGGTGAAACAGAGATTACCATGCAATTAACTTAACACATTCTGATTGTCTTGGAGATTTGCTTGTTAAATAAATGCGGGTTCACATTGAGATTGTACCAGCCCTGTTTTAACAGTACTTGGCGTTCTCTGACCCCTGTTTGATCAGCAGCCCCATGAATACATTGTTTAACAGTGGATTATGCTGCAGCAGCTCCGGACTCTTCTATTCTTGGAGGTCATTCAAGGCACAGGGTCATCTGTTGCCTTTAATTTATTTTCATTTAATTAGACATTTTTGACAATCAAGATCTCTGTCCAGAACCAAACAATAACCCCCCATCTTCAGCAGTTTTTGGCATGCAGACTTTTTTGGAGGACGTGGCACTTTCCTCATGAGATATTATGTTGGATGTCCTTTTGAATTAAATTCCTGATATGATACTGTATATGGTGTTGTCACCACAAAATATGTGACACATTCATAAAGTGTGTCACAAATGAGTCAACTGCTATTGGCTGGTTTTACAGACCCTGATCAGCACTAATTCTGGACAACTTAATGTTAATTTAGCTAAGAGAGTCCACAATTAGCGATAATCAGGGACTGTGAAAGCAGCTATTAGTCAGAGTTCTTGAATTTAAAGTGGACCAAATCCAGTATACTATCCTTTTTTTTTTTTTTTTTTTAAATCTTATCACCGATTTTATAATTTAAAGTAATTCAGATACAGAATATTTCAAAGAGTATAGGCCTATATTGTTTATGTTGCACTGATCTTTGATACTTTTCAAGTACTTGGACAAATAGATTCTCTGGGGAATCTAGTAGCTTTTAGTGATCTGTACCTATGCACTGTATCTAATTATATTGGAAACTGAATGATATTCTGATTCTATATTTATTATTGCTGATGCAAAGCCCATGCTTTATTTCAGTAAAGGTGGATCAATATGTGGAAATTCCTTCATTGATTAAAGCAGAAGACTAATCTCATGCCAGAGAATAGCCAACTCATGCTTAACTGCTTCGTTATCGTAAAGGCAGTTTAGTGAAGGTGTTGCTGGATGAAGGAAGGAGTTAAGTATTACACGATGTTCGTGGTGCATACAAAGTCCCCAGTGTGCTTGTATTTCAAGAGATAAGGAAGGTCAAGGTAATTTATTGGCCAATGTTGTGCAACTATCGATCAGAAAGAAAGACATGTCCTCCTGTTTTGCTAATAGCCGTATAAATGTCCTATCTGTGTGTTCCTAAAAAAAGATACTAATATTGAAAAATTAAACTCCAACAAACCACTTAATACAGTGCTATATGCCTTAAAAAATGTGTTTGTATTGTTTAGTAAAGCAGGTTAGTATGATATTGATTTAAGATCTTTCAATATATACATAGCATAGGCTACCTTTTTAAAAAATTTTTTTAGCCCAGTTAAGGTATACAGTAATTGTAATATACTTAGTAGTTATACAGTGGCAGATATTTTCTTGAAGTTTATGTTTTTATTTTGTATATAATATAAAAATGTATTTATTTATTTTTTAAAAGAGAAAAAAATAGTTGCTCTGATTTAAACTTGGAGAGCATTACTGTGGCGTCCAGGGATTTATTTTTCTTTCTGTTTTGCATCTTTATGCATTATGGAAGATTACATATGTTTAACGTACTGTAACTTACCAAATCTAACAATTGAAAACAGATATTCGAATGAATAAATAAAAAAAAACATATAGTTAAGGGATTGATTTGATCAACATGTAGTATACCCTGATGTATTTTATTAGTGCATTTTGCAGCACTGGTGAATCCTCTGGAATTGCATCAAATACCTACAGTAGTTTTAGGGTTAATTAATAGATGATTAATAAAATCCAGGGCCCCAGTGCTGTGGAATAATCTGTATGCTTCTTAGAAAATGCTTTAACTTAAATGCAGGTAAAATTACAGGTAACATATCAATACCTTTTTTAAATGTTAATACACGTAAAGTATGTATCCCTTTTTCCATTAAAGCAAAACAGATCGCTCACATATCCAATTAAAAGATTTGCCAACTTTCATATTTTTGGTGTTTTCCCATAGACCACTACAAAATCTGCATTTTATACTGAAAAAAACTAAGCATGTGACATTGTGTTTGTACTTTTACCCATTCTGTATTCATTTTGAACTAGTTGTGTGCTGAGAGAACAAGAGAGAGGAACTGCAAAAAAAATGACTGTTTAACATTAACTACCAGCCAGATTTTTTTTTTTTTCATAATGCTGTTATTGCAGTGTTAAAAATTGCAGTATCCCTCTGGTATAATAGAGCACATCTACACCTGTTCCATATTAATAATTTATATTAATAATAGATCCCATCCATAGTGCCATGCAAAATCATTGGTTTCTGAGTTAATGGCCACTCATGTATTCCACCCGTTTTGATATCAGCAGGTGGATAGCTACAGGTTTAATACTAATACTCATTTTTTTCTATTTCTGCTTAAACATTTTATAACAACAGTACATTATACTCTGTCAAACATTATTAGAGTCTCCTTTAGCTGAGCTGCAGCATGGAGTTGTTTCTCTTGTACATTTTCCACTTGAGAAGAGAAGGTCAATACTGAGCTGTAAATGAGGCTTTGCTGAGGAAATCATGATAAATTTGTTCTTGGGTACTTTTTATTATTTAAATAAATCAATGCTGTATGGCCAGCAAAGTACTGACATTGCTACTGCATTAATATTAACTATGCAAGAAAATATATGCAATTTAAAACTACAGTAGCTCAGGGACTTATAAAAAAAAAAAAAAAGATTTTTAATATAAACATTTTATTTATGTTGAAATTACGTTGTTAATTCTTAATAAATTGGTCAAAACGGAAAAAGCGGAATTGGTCATTTTGAAAAACAAAATTTGCCATTCCCAAAAGTGGAAAATCAGGAGCCCTATGAAGGGTCTGCACTTTAATTTTAGAGGAACACTGCTACATTAATTTTCAAAGTAAAATGGAGGATTATGATTAAATTACAGTCTGAAGCATATTTATTGTGTTTATTTCATTAGGGTCCTCATTGAAAAAATATAATCTATGCCTATGAATACAATACATCTACATATAATTCAGGACTGTGCTTCAATACCCCATCAGGCTGGGATGATGGACTCCTAACCTGATTTAAAACCAATCTCCCTGGGCAGGGTAGCAGCATCCAAAATCTTCGTGGCTTATGTTGCAAAACTTCCGGACACTAGGTTGAGGGGACGGGACAGGATGGGGCGGGACGGAACGGACGGACTGTGAACATTATTGTGCATTCTTTAAAATTAATATCTTGGACACAGCACTGTTTTAAAACAAACATTTCTTTTTGTTTATTGAAAAAATGTAAAATATGCCTTTTTGTTTTGAGTAATGTTTGGGGTGGTGAATAATCTTTGGCTCCTGACCAAGTCCTTTGGTGCGAACATTGTGCAGCCCTCCCCTGGGGTTTTGCCCTTTGTAAAGATGGAACTGAAGCCATGTTGTAGTTTCTCTTCCCTACTAATAGCAGGAACTGTCACACATTATCTCTAGCTTCAGTGTCCCACAATTATGTTCATGTTCTACTGATTGGTGGTCTTTGCTAAGTGACTACTTACTACACACTTCCCCCAGTTTCACCCTTTTGTGATTTTCTAGTTTTGTTTAGTCTCCCCAGCTGGTATTTTCATCGGCAGGCACACGTGATTCCCACCTCCTTGAAGATGTCCTTCCCACTCTTGGAAGGTATAATGTTGTAATTTGCAGGCGCTTCCTGTGGCTCAAGAAATATATGTGTGTTTTTCTGAAAAAAAAACAAAAAAAACTTTCTTTACTCTAATTGCTCTCTCATGAGGACACATTTATCAATACAAAGATTTAAAAGTGTTATTTCTTGGACCATAAAATGAATGTTTTTTATATTTGATTTTGGTGGTCACATTGTAATCCTTAACTCCCCAGTATCATTATTATTAGTCCTGTTAAGTTTGCTTGACTAAATGTTTCTGCCATCAGTTTTGAGTAGTTTACCTCAAGGGCCTCTGTATAAACAGAAATGTTTATCTACATTACAATAACTGAATGGATAAATACGGTCTTCAGCACATAGTAAAACAGCAAAGTGCTTATTTGCACTCTCCTTAACTACATTTTAGTATATGTGAAATTAGAGGGCTATCGGTAATAATAATGTACTGTATGTACCGTACAGTATGTCAAATCTATTCACACACCCTGCTAAACATAGCACATCAATATATCAAACACAGTTATATTGCAAGTAACCCCTCATCAGCGTTCCCTCTAAGCTTTTTAGATACTGAGAAACTTGCCGTTTTGACTGAGAAAGTGTACATTATCAGTGAGAGACCTTCGGCCACGCATTAACCCTTTTTAATATTTTTGTTGCATTATAAAATTTTGAAACAATATTCCAACACAAGTATCTCAACAATTTTACAATTTACTTTAAATTTAAACGTCATTTATTGTGGCTCTGCCTCTGATTTTGAATCATCCTCTAATCCTATACAGCCTTGTCGGTTGTTATTATAGGTAGACTGCATGCTTAACTGGTGGCCTGCATAAAATTGCTTTATACTACTTGCATGAAACACTGGCGTCTGCACTGCCTTCAATTGTAACCAGCTAATTGTTCCATTCTTGGGAATACCAAATTCCATTTTTTTTCAAAAATGGCCAATTCCAAACCTCCATATTGTGTTGCAGACTTTAAACTTGATCTGCCTTTCCTTGTGCTGAGGCAGTTACAGTAGTAGCCTGCTGTATACTGCATGTTTCCATGTAAAGTATGCTGAGGAATATAGTGTTAAAAACCTATACCCAGGTCGCTGAAACAATGCACGTTATCCATAAGAACATGTAATATAACAAAACTCAATACAAGAATGGCAAAAGGTATGTGGAGTGCACCAGAGCACGCTTTACACAGTGCGTGGCTATATCCGAAAATCACAGTAGTGTCCCTTTTGAAACCTTGCTGTCAGCCCAAGTTGTTAGTCTGTTTTGGCAATAATTACTGGATCTTTTATACATTAAACTACAAGATACATTATACAGGTCAAGGTGTGTGTGTGTGTGTGTGTGTGTGTGTGTGTGTGTGTGTGTGTGTGTGTGTGTGTGTGTGTGTGTGTGTGTGTGTGTGTGTGTGTGTGTGTGTGTGTGTGTGTGTGTGTGTGTGTGTGTGTGTGTGTGTGTGTGTGTGTGTGTGTGTGTGTGTGTGTGTGTGTGTGTGTGTGTGTGTGTGTGTGTGTGTGTGTGTGTGTGTGTGTGTGTGTGTGTAATATAAATAAAATAAAAATAAGGGGGCCAAAAATATTATTATTCATATTTCTGTTGCGTTTAATTCTTTCATGAGCTGTTAATTTTATGTTGGGCACTTACCATCTATACTGCACATACAAGATGTGCTATAGTGATACAAGGTTACATGTGTTCTAGTTATAAGTAAGGCCCTGTGTAAATCGTGATTTCACGGGCTGCGCAGAAATCGTGAAATTAGCCCAATAACTTAGTCTTACAATATTCTTAAGAAATAAAAATAAATTTTCATAATTTTGTATTTCATACAAAAAAAATATCACATTAACAAACCTGTACAGCTCTGTATGCCTGTGTGTACTATTTCCCATGCACATAGAGCTGTGCAGTGATTGTCATGTGACTATATGCAGTCTAGGAGGAAATTTAAAATACTACACACAAACAAGAAAATGGATGTCTCTAAAAAGGCTAAAAATGTGTCTGCAGCAGATCACGTAAAGCAGTATCCATCATGAGTTTTACACAGTGATGGAGGTGAGCTCTTCTGTACGTCCTGCAACGTTACTATAGATCACTACTGAGAATCGGCTGTTGACAGACATTTAGATTAAAATATTCACCAAAAGAGAAAGGCAGATATCCAGAGCAGTACTGTGACTGCTTTACTTGCAAGAAACAAAAAACGGTGACTTCCATGTTCCAAAAGTCCACTGAAAACCGTGACCTTGCAAAACATATTACATTTTGACCTGACAGAGGCGTTTGTTTGTGCATATATCCCTCTTGAAAAATTGGACAACCAAAACTTAGGTAAATTCTTCAGACTGTGTAGCAAATGGTGGAGTGATTCCTTCATCTGCCCAGCTGAGACATGAAAATTTACCTGAAGTTGCCGAGTATCACAAGCAGGAGATTATGGAATTGGTAAAACAGTCTGGTTGCTTGTCAGTGGTCACTGACGAGTCAACTCTATGCCCAAGATCAGTAAGGGTTCCACGTTATATTTGTTTTGCAAGACCTAAATGGTGAACATGTATCTGACATACTTGAACTGAAAGCTGTCCTTGCAGATACACTTTACCTACAGGCTGTTAATTACAACACCGTTTCACAAGCTATTCCAATCCAATAAGGATGTCACAGCAGGTAGCTCAATCTGTGCTGTGTGGATTTACTTATACAGTACTTAATAAAAAATCTAATTCAAATATGCTTTAAATGTAAATTATTCATTGGATTAAGCTTCTAATCTCCTTGTATGATGTCAAGGATCAATATTACCATGACTACTTTCATGTCTCAGACCATAGGTTTTTGATCAATCATGTTATTTAATCATCAGAATTTATTGGTTTATTGGTTTAATAAACCAATCAAAGATGTATCTGAATGTCTCAAGCTAAAAGTGTTAAATATAATCTTGCTTGCTGGACAACCGTGTATACAAAATAAAATCAAGCATCAAATTTGAGAAAGGCAAAACATTACTAATGTGGTTTTAATCTGACAGATGTTAACACTGGAGGACTGTTAGATTATCCACTATGATTAAGGGATAAAAGAAAATGTAGAGGCGCCCAACAACATGACTTGCTGCCAGTCAGTAAATGTCAAAACTGTTTTGCCAGAAACGTCAAGACAACCACCTGGACAGATTTAGCATTCTGTTTCTACTTTTATACAGTAGAATTCCTCTCTGTTAAACATACCTTGATGTTTTTATCCAGGCAGGTGATGCTGTCAGTAGATTCATTGATGGACTTCTTTTATGAAGATCAGTAACTTGCAAACACCTACAGTAACAGATATTTTAACATGCATAATTGCTTCTCAGGGGTCTCCACTAATCACATTTATAAACTGAACCATCCTGGATGGGGTTTGCATGGACCATGTGATACTGTGGATTTATGTTATGGTGACAACACTGGCTGAGCTACAGTATTCTGTATTAAGGTTACAGCACTGTAATCCCTTACTAGGATTGTATTCAACTTTGCATTGTTTTTTTTTTGTTACAAGAAGTTATTCAATGGGTAGGTGTTTTCTAAACATGCTTATTTGTCAAAAAATGTGTCAAAATCTTGACTGTCCAGATTGCACTCTAGTGCAACACATTTTAACTTGTTATGCATGAGTACTGGATGTTGAGAAGACAATAGTTTGTAAAATATCATAACTGGTGCTCATGCTACTGTAAACCTGCATTTCATTGCAAAGAATGAAACCAGTCATGTTCAATGATAAACATACTGTAACCCACTCTGTCTGCTCCAACACTTGCTTAATTGTATTCCATTTCTGAAGTTTCAGTCAAACCATTTCTTTTTTTTCCCCCCAGAGTATTCTGGCTTTGAATCCTCGTGTAAAGAATCATGCCTCCCTGCGCTCAACGACAACAACTAAAAAGGAGAAGAAACACTGGAAGAGAAACTCTGACAAGAACTGCTCAGTAAGTCCTTACAATACTTCACTCGTTATCTTATCACTGCACTTCCCAAAAAAAAAAAAAGCATGGAAAATGAGATCACCATTTTCATTTATTGCTTCCTTATTCACTTACCTACAACAGAGCTCTTTTTCTCAAGCCTTTTTAGTAATACGTCAATTGTGAATATACTAACGCAGGGGTCTTCAAATGTAGTCCTGGAGGGCTATTCTACTCCGGGTCAAATGAGATGATTACCTACTTCAGATTCTGAATGGAGGTTTAATTGGTTCAATTAAACAATTTACAACAGGGTTGGAACAAAGACCAGTAGTGGAAGGACCATCTTAGGATACTCCTGGGGTGAAGGAATGCAAACCAATGTAATAAAACCAATCCTTATCTTTTCTTCTGTTGAAAATGTAGCACTATAGATAAAGTTACTACTGCTTTCTGCTAATGTCACTAACACTAATAATATGACTCAGTAATTATTGCTGCTGATTTATGTACTACGATATACAAACTAAACATTCAACATAACAAACTCTTACAAGTTTAAGAACCTTTTGACAGGTTCTGTAGCATATGTTATAAAAACAGTCAAAGCACTGACAGTTGCCTTAATCTGGATAGTTCTGTTAAAATATTTTGGCAGTGTACCCCTGACATGTAGTGTATGCTAAGTCCAGTTGCTGTATAATGAACCTCAATACTGTTTGTTGTAATTTGCAAGAAACATGCACGGAGACACAAGTTTCAACATCACATACGTTGCTTACAAAAAATGGCTTTGCCCCCCAAACTATAATGTGAACAAACCTTTTTAAATACAGAAATGTAACTTTGCCATTCAGATATTATATTGTTTCTACTTTCAAATAAATATTTTAACAAGGTGGTGAGGAGGAAAGGGTTAAAAGTCTAAGGTGGCTCTAGGAAGTATATTACATGGCACAGTGGAGTAGCCCTGAAACGTGTCATGCATATGAGAATGGAAGAGGGCGCACTTGATCCCTTCAGTACAGTAAAAGAAAAAGCAGCGTCTCAGTTTTACAAATCTGTCTGTAGCATCAAAAATCAATTCTTCTACAGCCTGTATGGAGCCTTTTCATGCCTTTTCCATTGAAATGCATACAAACAGGAGCGAGACTCATGTGTCTGATGACTCTGTTGTCAAACCACCAGCCCATTTTTAGAGCATTTGAAGGATGCAAAGCTAACCTTTTAATGTAATCTATAAGAAAATGCTCAAATGCTCATTTATTTGAGAGTGCATTTTTACCAGTAAACCCTAAAGAGTGGATGTATTTGTATCTGCTGTATTCTCTGCTGAGCCTTGATAACTTGTGATCTTCACAATGTAAACATGCTGCGTTCTGTCTTTTGATATCTATTACAGCCCTACAGTATATTGATCACACATAATAGATTTCAGTAATCCTTATTACAGGTTGTGTTGGGCTTGGCAGCATTGACATAATTGTTCTGTGAAACAGCTTGGATGTTACAGAGGTTGTGAACTTCATTTATAAGAAGGCAAATGTTCATTGATTCCAAACCAGGGAGCTTGAACTGTATGGAAGTATGGCTTCCTGACCCATTCTTGTTTTGATTCAGGGGAGTAGAAAGGAAATCATTATTGCCTGAGGCAGTTTTATGGGGGAAACACGACATTTTAAAAATGTTGTATCCTTTCAGTGCTTTGTCCTGAAAGAACAAACCATAACCTACTGCCATTACATGGGTTTTGATGTTGATGTGTAGTTGGCAACTACAATACACAAAAAAGCAAAAAGTGTTTGGAATTCAGATTTCGTGGCAGCCCAAAGAATGAGCGGCAGGATGCTGACATGAGAATGGCAGGGTTCTACATCTGAACATATTCAGTTGTTTCAGTCAATTAAGTTGAAGCAATATGTGACAATTCAAGTTACATTTCAGCTAGAAATGCTGACAATTAGTTGTCCCACATTCTAACGCAACCCTCGCATACCGCCAGCTATTCTCTCAACAAATGTCACCAATATAAAAACAGTGCTATTTGTTCCCGTAGTATATCGCCATCCGCCACCCGCCAACTTCCCAAGCCAAACAAACGTAAATATAAGCATTGTAGTTTCCTTCATCGTAGTGTCAGTGAAATAATCATGGTCAATTAAAATAGCAAAGTTATGCAGTTAACCTTTGACCTGCTTTCCTAATTGGTTGTTAACTGAATGTTCATACCAATGTCATCAACACTCCCGCTCCCAAAGCAAAACAAAGTACAAAATGGTGAGTCGACCCTACATTTTAACACCAGAGCAAAAGAAACAAATCTGCATGTATGCATCTGAAAATAAGAAAGCAAGACATCGCAAATGTTTTCTCGCCTAAGTGAGGCATATACTGTTAATCGAAGGTTTTGCACAAATAAAGGCTGACTTAAACTAAAGATTCAGTTTTGTAAACAGCAGAAATGCTGGAGTTTTAAATTGCTTTGTGAAATAGATGACATCGTTCAATGGGGGTCAGTATTCAGCAAGCTTAGTCATGTCACAAAAAAAAATAGATATGCGTTTTTGTTTTTATGGAATTGTTGTTTGGGTGATTTTGAAACTAAGGTTTTTTTATTTATTTACTTATTTATTTATTTTAAAGTGTAAACTGTTCCTCAAAAGTAACCATGTATGTTTCATACAGATGGGAAAAGATGATAATACGTCACTAGTATACCTACTGTGTTAAGAACTAGTACTGTAGTTTATTAAAATGGCCTGTAGATACAGTAATTGTTTAACTAAAAAAAATAAAACCTTTGAATTTATTGTAAACATGAAAGGTTGTGTGTGTGTGTTTTTTTTTTAATTATTATTTTTGTTGACCGTCACTATAATGCCACCCTTGCTTATTGCCTGTTTTTGCCCATGACCCCTACCTGACGGTATAAAGAGGGTTGACTGTATTATTCATTGTCTCAGTTATTAAAACCTTTTTAATTGAGCTGGTGACATTTTAGCTGTTCTCATTTTCCCCATTAGAAGGCAACAATAGCTACAATGGACCACTTTATTTTAGAAAGGTGATTTGCACTGTTATTTAAAGATCTACCTTCTAATTTTTTTTTTTTTTTTTTCAAATAATCATACATACAGTACTGTGCAAAAGTTTTAGGCAGGTGTGAAAAAATGCTGTAAAGTAAGAATGCTTTCAAAAATAGACATGTTAATAGATTATATTTATCAATCAACTAAATGCAAAGTGAGTGAACAGAAGAAAAATCTAAATCAAATCCATATTTGGTGTGACCACCCTTTGCCTTCAAAACAGCATCAATTCTTCTAGGTACACTTGCACAAAGTCAGGGATTTTGTAGGCATTTAGTCAGGTGTATGATTAAACAATTATACCAAACAGGTGCTAATGATCATAAATTCAATATGTAGGTTGAAACACAGTCATTAACTGAAACAGAAACAGCTGTGTAGGAGGAATAAAACTGGGTGAGGAACAGCCAAACTCAGCTAACAAGGTGAGGTTGCTGAAGACAGTTTACTGTCAAAAGTCATACACCATGGCAAGACTGAGCACAGCAACAAGACACAAGGTAGTTATACTGCATCAGCAAGGTCTCTCCCAGGCAGAAATTTCAAGCCAGACAGGGGTTTCCAGATGTGCTGTCCAAGCTCTTTTGAAGAAGCACAAAGAAACGGGCAACGCGTTGAGGACCGTGAGACGCAGTGGTCGGCCAAGGAAACTTACTGCAGCAGATGAAAGACACATCATGCTTACTTCCCTTCGCAATCGGAAGATGTCCAGCAGTGCCATCAGCTCAGAACTGGCAGAAAACAGTGGGACCCTGGTACACCATTTACTGTCTGAAGAAGTCTGGTCAGAAGTGGCCTTCATGGAAGACTTGCGGCCAAAAGCCATACCTCGGCGTGGAAACAAGGCCAGCGACTCAACTATGCACGAAAACACAGGAACTGGGGTGCAGAAAAATGGCAGCAGGTGCTCTGGACTGATGAGTCAAAATTTGAAATATTTGGCTGTAGCAGAAGGCAGTTTGTTCGCCGAAGGGCTGGGAGCGGTACACAAATGAGTGTCTGCAGGCAACAGTGAAGCATGGTGGAGGTTCCTTGCAAGTTTGGGGCTGCATTTCTGCAAATGAAGTTGGGGATTTGGTCAGAATTAATGGTCTCCTCAATGCTGAGAAGTACAGGCAGATACTTATCCATCATGCAATACCATCAGGGAGGCATCTGATTGACCCCAAATTTATTCTGCAGCATGACAATGACCCCAAACATACAGCGAAAGTCATTAAGAACTATCTTCAGTGTAAAGAAGAACAAGGAGTCCTGGAAGTGATGGTATGGCCCCCACAGAGCCCTGATCTCAACATCATCGAGTCTGTCTGGGATTACATGAAGAGAGAGAAGCAACTGAGGCTGCCTAAATCCACAGAAGAACTGTGGTTAGTTCTCCAAGATGTTTGGGCCAACCTACCTGCCGAGTTCCTTCAAAAACTGTATCCATAGCAATGCGATCCCAAATCGGTCTTTGATGGGGTGGGCAACTGAAATTAATGGAAGAGCTGCATCTGTGGCCCTAAACCGCCCTGAGGGCCACCAGACCAATGCATCCAATGCGATTTGTCTTGCGATAAAGTCCTGTTATACAGCTAATAAAAACGTAGAATACAGAATAGCTTTTCAGAATACTTATTTCAGTAAAGGTAAACGAATCATACACACCAGCTATATCCAGTTCCCAGGAAATGGACTGTCAGATGTGTTTCCTCATTGCGGTGTCTTTAGAATTTTTGTGTCCTTTATTGTACAGCTCCGGTTATTTTGATACTGCAAGAATGATCTTTTCTTCCGCCATTGTTTACTGAAGACGCACAAGGGAAGCTGTTCCTCGTTGGTTAGTTCCCTAGCTGCCACGTGACAAAATCGCAAAAATAGACATCATTCCTATTTTCTTCTCCTCGTTTCAGTGTTGCTTCGTCGCTCTTCGTATTGAAGGCAGTAAGAGTGCCTCGTATCAAAAATATATATATGTTGTTGTTGTTGTTGTAGTGCGGTGTCCTGATGTTGATGGAGACAAATGTGGTGATCCCGCGAATTATAAAACACACCCTGTGTTTAAACAAGCATCTTTTGGGGAAAAAAGAAGTTGCCAGACATTTTATTCCCATAGAAGACAGATTGAAAAATCAAGAGGTCATTTTAAACTTTTTTATTAACCGAAAGTTAAGATTTTTTTTAAGTTGTACACAGACCCTTTTTTATTAAACTTACATTACAAAGGAAATAAGTGTTTGTTTTTATTAGCACTATATTTTCTTACATTCTTTTTCCATGGTAACATAAAATGAAGTAGAAAACATCAACTTTGTGCTTAAATAAACATTTACATTACTATATGCTTAGTATTGCAAATAAGCCCAAACTAGTGGATGATTTAGCTCAAGTTCAAGAGATCTTGCCTTGTGTGTGCCTGCACTGAAAGTATTTTGTGTGGCTTCTTTTGTAGGTTCAATATTTAGTCAGTAATATTCTTAGTAGTACTATTATTTGTTAGTTATTATTAAAGCTAAAAAAACGAGGGAAAGGAAGGTGTCACAAAAATAGAAATTAACAAGAACAATTGAAAGTGTACATAGTTCTTTTTTGACCTTTTTGAACTTTCAAAACAGTTTAGCACCAATTTTCTGAATGATTTGCACCCCTGACGCTGTAGCTACAGCTCATCAGGCTGGCACCTTGCAAGTATGAGTCCTGTGATGATGCTGCAGCTCATCAGGTCAGCACCTCGCAAGCACGAGTCCTGTGATGATGCTGCAGCTCATCAGGTCGGCACCTCGCAAGTACGAGTCCTGTGATGATGCTGCAGTACATGCTTGAAAACAGATTAGCCGACAAGCCATTCCAGTGACGGTTGCTTGTGGTGAGCGCAGCCTTTCTGAAATTGATCAAGATGTGTTTGCGCTCAAGTTTGTCAAATTTGGCTATATACCGTCAAATGAGAGTGAAGTTGCCAAGATTTTTGAATACTTTGATTTGATGACTTTCTGCTGAGCTAGGAACATGTATTTGCAATGTATGTTCTTTGTAAAAAAAAAAAAAAATATATATATATATATATATATATATATATATATATATATATATATATATATATATATATATGATAATGCCCAGGGATTTTTAAAATTTTTTTAAATGATTTGTTTCTGCCTGGTTATTCTCACCTCCGACCTTTTCAGAACCCACTTATAGCTGGGCATTACAATATTTTTCAATAGGCCTATTGGGGCATGGTCATTTTAGTAAAAGTTAATACCTTATATGTTTGAAGTAGACTGGAATTCTGAGTGCTTTAAAGTTGTGCATTTTATAAAATGATAAAGTCTAACAACCAAATGGAAACAAGCATTCATTAACATTTTAATATCATTAATATTTACTGTATCTTAACGTTGGTACATGTAGGTGCATATGATTACATCATGCACCTATATACTAAACCGCACTTAATCATCACTGCCTAGGACCCCGCACAGCCTAAGGCCGGCCCTGGCCCTCAATCTCGCTTTAAAAATGGAAAGAATTTAAATCGTCCATTTAAAAATATATACAAATAAGAAAATTAATTGAAATGTGTTGCTTAATTTCAGATGTTGACTGTTGGCCTATTTTTAATAATCTGTCTGCTGCATGTAAGCCAATTTTAATTCATTTTCAGATTGCATTCAGATCCCCTAGTATTATAACTAGTAGGTAATATGCCAGCTGCAGGAGCAGAAGTTACTGTGACAAAGATATACACAACAAGCAATCTAAGGGTTTACAATTATACCCTTGGCAATAAATTATGTTATTTTCCATGCAATCCAAATACTTGGCTTCACAGGGCATTTGGAAATTAGCTGGAACTCTGTGGAGAGGCTAATAAAACCTAGAAGCTTGAAGAGACTAGCACTGCAGTTGCTAGACCCCATGTCTGATTGTGAGCATAAATTACAAGATTTCATTTCTCTCTTTCCTCTTAATAATCATTCCTGTTCTAACGTATTGGGAGCTTTAATGTCTGCACGCTTATCATGCATCAGGCACAGCTGTTTAGTAAAGTCTCAATTTTCTTTCTTTTTTTTAGTAAACTAACAGAGCTGTAATCATGTTTGAAAGTATCTAGGATACTTCTTGTTTTTTTTTTTTTGGTAAAACTTTTTTTTTTCCCAATGTAAATGTTAACCTATAGGTGGGGTTCAGGGGGAGGAGCTAGGCACCAACAACCTATCATCTGCTGTCATCAATTAAATCTACCTTATTTAAACATTAGTCACCTCTACCTAGCTGTCTTGTGTTTTTTCGTTTTGGCATAAACCTAAGCGATTTCAAGACCCATCAACTTTTGTATACCTCAATAATGGAGTACTTACAGCAGTTGTCATCGGATTCAGAGGATTCCCAGGATTTTCTATCATTACCAGATCATTCTTCTCCAGCTTCAATCCAGGGCCCATCCAGTCTCCGTTTTTCTCCCCTTCTGGCATTTCAGTTACATCTGATCAGGCTCCCGATCAGGTTCCAGTTCAAGTATTGCCTACCGTTCCTGCCACCCAAACATCGAATCTGCGCCGATCCAAGCGACTTCGCCTCAGGGCGCCCCTCGGATCGATTGTTTTGGAAGGACTGGCCCATGAATAAATTGATAAAACCCTCCTTAAAAGCGGTAATGCGATTCCGGCAGGGAGTGATAGAGAGTCTCTTTTCATTCTCTATTGCAATTCAGTATCAGCAGAACCAGTTTTTCCTCCGAAAAAACATAATCAGCAGCGCCCAGCCATTCAGCATCCTAAAACAGACAGCAGGCAGTCTATTCCGGATCTAACCACCCCCACAACTAGCACCGCTAACCAGCAGCCAGCCATGGAAATCCAACATTCGCAAATATTTAAAGAGATAAAATCATTTATGCAGCCATTTTCCGATACTCTATCTTCGGTCAGTTCTCAACTGTCGGATCTAAATAAAAGGGTGTCTATTATGGAACAGGAAAACAATCTTCAGCGCTGTCATTAATTCCAGCATCAAACACTGCAGCGCCGCCTACAGCTTCTTCTGGTCCAGCCCCAATTTCAGCCAGCGAAGCAGATCCTCCACAATTCAACCTCGCTACTGCATCTACATACGGATCCTCCTCTCCAACTGCAGCTAGGCGTCACACTATATCTCCACGAATCAGGCGTAACATTCTCGAAGGTAAGGACATTAATCTTGTTTCACTATTAATGGCGACTTGAATTCTTGGATCACAGAGTAGTGGATTGTGGAGATTTGGCAGTAACTCTAAAATCCAGAGATCCCAGACTGATTAAAAATCTTACATTAGGGGAATTTGTCCTTGCGTTCTCCATATTCAGAGATGTGCTATGCTCGGTTTATCCTAACCGCAGAGCTGAATTGGACTCCTACGAATACTATATCGTGGAGCTGTCTGTCAGAATACTGGGGGACTATGTTTTTGAGTATCATAAATCATTCTCCGCAAAAGCAGCAGCGATATTGGCAGCAGATAATCACATCATCAATTGGGCTAAACCGGACACAGATCTATTTAATAGAATTTTTGGTGGTCTAAGAGCTAGCATGTGGGATCTGCGCTTCAACAGCTCACTCAACATCCCTCTGCCCTAAAGCCGCAATTGCATCAACTTCTAAAGCACCGGTTTAGCGCTAATTCATACAGATCTTCAGTACCTAATCCTATACATTCTTCAGCTCCCTCGATCAGTCTACAAGGAAAGACAAATACGGGCGCAGTATTAGATTTTCAGGAGGAAGACAAATCTGCAACAATTTCAATACTGGCTTCTGTTCGAATAGGCAATGCAATTTTATCCACATGTGCAGCAATTGCGGAGGCGCTCACTCTAATTCAATCTGCCCTTTAAAACGCAAGTGACTTTCCCGTTGCTCAGTCTTTACTCCTATAAACATCCGGCGTTATCAAGTAAATTACAGAATCATCCCGACAGTAACTTAATTACCTGATAGGCGGATTAAAAATGGTTTTTCAACCGGTCTTACTCAAATTCCTTCTTCCTCGTTCAAAAGCAAAAATCTTTATTCAGCGACTCAAGATCCACAATCAGTGTAGTCTCTCATCGAGAAAGAAATTAAAAAGGATTTATAGTCGGTCCATTTCTAGCTCCTCCTTTTCCAATATATAGAATTAATCCTATCGGCATTGCCACGAGGAAAATGTCAGGAAAAAGCGTCTCATTATTGATTTATCAGCACCACGGGGTCAAGCACCAGCAGCATTAACTCATTAATTCCCCAAGATCAATTTTCCCTGCATTACATCACTATTGCAGATGCAATACATTCAATTAAATTAGCAGGTCGTGGTTCCTGGTTAGCAAAAGCAGATATATCAGGCGCATTTAAAGTAATGCCAATCCATCCTTCTCTCCGTCACCTGTTTGGTATATGCTGGGAAGGAAAGTTTTATTTTGCCACCCAATTGACTTTCGGCTGCCGCAGTAGCCCGAAGATATTTGATACCCTGTCGGAAGCATTATGCTGGATTCTTCTTAATGTCTATCATGTCCCATTCTTGCTCCACTTGCTGGACGATTTTTAGTAATTTCTCCTCCTTCAGATGCACCAGCAGAAGCGATTTCCAATCTTAAAAGCTTATTTTCTGAAGTTGGCGTTCCGCTTTCAGAAGAGAAATCAATCGGTCCCCTTCATTCTTTGGAATTCCTTGGAATCATTCTAGATACAGAAAAGTTTGAAGCCAGCCTGCCTGAGTCTAAACTTAAACATATTCGTTATCTCATTCAGGAATTTCAGATCAGTAAAACAATTAAAAACGAGCACTGCTTTCATTGCTGGGTTACTTTAACCGCAATACGTATCATTCCACAGGGGAGGACGTTTATATCTCGACTGCTAGCGCTGGCATCAACAGCAAAAATCTGAACTCCTATATAAATATCTCTTCAGAAGCTAGGAAAGACATTAAAATGTGGTCTGCGCTTATTCAGCACTGGAGCGGTCTCTCTATGTTTTATGATGATTTCATGTCAGCTCCACACGATATGGCTTTATTTACTGATGCCTCATCTCTGGGATTCGGAGGTCTATTTAACAATCAATGGTTTTGCAGTACATGGCCTGAGGAAATCGAGAACATATCTCCTCATCTAAAATCCACAGCTCTGCTAGAGATATACCCAATAGTAGCAGCTGCCCAGCTATGGGGTCATCTCTGGTCTAAGAAATCAATACTATTTTACTGTGATAATTCAACCACAGTGCATATTATAAATAAAGGTCGTTCCTCTTCCCTCTTATCATGCAATTGCTGCGTCGGCTAGTATGGATTTCAGTCTCTAATAATTTCCTAATACAAGCTCGCCACCTACCGGGCATTTTTAATATTGCAGCTGATGCTCTTTCTCGTTTACAGATTTCCAAATTCCACAGTTTGCTGCCTACAGCTCTGCAATATCCAGCAGCAACGCCACAGTTCAATCAGCTGATTTTCAACTAAATCCAACTATTAATAAACTTCTTATTTCAGCTCAAGATTACATGGCATCAGCACTTGCCCCATCTACCAGATCCTCATACTCTACAGGTTGGGCATGTTATGTAACTTTCTGTTTACAAAGCAGGATTAATCCTACTCCATTCAACCAGGATTGGATCATGGCGTTCATAGTGCATGCAAAGGACTCTCTACATCTGGCACCAGCTACAATCAGACTATATTTGTCAGGAATTCAGCATCAATTTCACTTGATGTCCATCAATTCCCCAACTCTATTATCAATTCCAGAGGTTCGTCTTCTTTTACGAGGAATTTCCAAGTGCTCTCCGGCTCCTTCTTCTGCTCGCCTGCCTATTTCAATAGACATTCTCAGTAACTTGATTTCAATTCTCCGCCATGGCTGTTTTTCTCCATTTGATGATTTAACTATGGAAGTCATATGTCTATCTGCATTTTTGGTTTTGAGATGTTCTGAATATACAGTTCCTTCCATTGCCAGCTTTCCTACCCTCGGTATCCGCTGCAGTGACCTCAAGCTCATCCCAGATTCTCATTTCATCTTATTTCTTAGCATTTCAAAAACAGATCAACTGCGGCAAGGACAATGTATTCAGCTTTCTAAGATCAACTCTCCTCTGTGTCCCTTCACTTCCATGTTGAAGTACATTGCAGAGCATAAGGCCATTTCATCCTCCGACCCTTTGTTTATCAATTCAAGCCGGTCCATTGTATCAAGGCATTGGTTTTCAACACACCTTTCCACCGTGGTGTCCAGAGCAGGTCTTCCTTCGCAATTCTACACTCCTCATTCATTTAGAATAGGGGCAGCTACTTCAGCTGCAAAAGCCAACATTAACCAGCATTTAATTAAAAATATGGGCGCTGGACTTCATCAGCAGTTGAAACTTATATTAGTTCTTCATCATCTGAAATATCCTCCGCACATCAGTCCATTGCTAGTATGTCGGAGTGGGGACGACCTTTCTGCCTGGGCCTCCAAAGATTTCCCCTAAGAAATTAAATTAAAAGAAAGGGGTTTTTCTTTCCACTGTGCAGAGGGTCTTCACATAGTCATTAGGGTACAGTCTACTAACCCCTTGGTCACGTTAAGTGTTTGTTTTCTTTCGTCTAAATGTTTTCTCTTTTCTCTTTTCTTATGCATTGGCGGTTCTCTCTTTTTCTTCTTCACGTTGCGTCAGCGAGGAGCGGGGTCCATCTTTTGGGGGTTAGTGATTCCACTTTCTCCAACCCTTTGTTAAGCTCCGCTTCATTTACCTCATAGAGGAGGGTTCTCCATGAGTCAGAGGGACCCCGGCCAAACCCTTCCATCT
Source organism: Acipenser oxyrinchus oxyrinchus (assembly GCA_030684275.1). Lineage (NCBI taxonomy): Eukaryota > Metazoa > Chordata > Actinopteri > Acipenseriformes > Acipenseridae > Acipenser > Acipenser oxyrinchus. The sequence continues at coordinate 10,923,622 of CM060258.1, read as the reverse complement.
GCATGTATGTTTCTTTTGGGATTCTTCTTTTGGGATTCTTCTTTCAGGTCTGATGCCTCTATGCGAGGGTCCCCAAGCGGTGGCATCCCTCATGTTTGTCGGGTCTCCTCAAAGGCGGTGGCCCCTCTCCTGTTTGTCGGGTCTCCTCAGCCACGGAACCCCCTTCTATTATGTTGGGCTTGAAGAGGCGGAACACCACGCATTACATGTTTTAACAGATACTAACTTTATGTTTTCTTTCGGTTCGCGAGCCTCTTAGTATGTCGGGTAACCTCGGAGGCGGTGCCCCTCTCGTATGTCGGGTCACCTCAAAGGCGGTGGCCCCCTCCTGTTTATCGTGTCTATCGATCAAGTAAATGTTGGGCCTTGAAGAGGCGGAGCCCCTCTCTCCTTGTGTATATGTTCACTAACTCTGTCAATAAACACTACCAGGTGGCATAGCTCCGCCCCGTGAATGGTTTATTTAATTAAATTCAATAATTAAAAGTTAATCATATTTAATTTCTTGGGACAGGCTTTCAAAAAATGTAATATAATGCACACCAGAGATGGAGTCTCGAGACCCGGTCTCTGTCTCGAGGCCACATTTTAAGGTCTTAGTCTCTGTCTCGGGCTGTCTGGTCTTGGTCTGGGTCTGGGTCTCAGCACGTCTGGTCTTGGTCTTGATAGCAGGTAGCACGCAGATTGGTCTCATTCATAAACATTCTCAAGATTATTTTATTTCCTAGATTTTTAACATATATCCTTCAAAAATTCACTCACATTTATACATTGACAGCTATTAAATACAATATAATGTAGCCATTATACTCTAGAGCAGCATTCAAATTACTAAATTTAACGCATCAGACTTCATGCTGCTACAGCGTCTCTCAGCCTCTCCCATGAAGCAAACTTTCCTCCTGCCACCAAATAAATTTCCTGTAATATATTAGTTACCTTAACAAAATTGTGTCAGTAGCACAAATGCCTACAAATATGATTATCTGCACATACCTGTCAAGTCTTCTGTTTTGATCAGGACCCTCCCGTTTTCAAGACCAATCTCCCGCCTGAGACCCATTTCTAATCTAGGAATTTCCTGGTTTGTATATTAGGCTATAAATATATTATTTTCTCTTATTTATTTAAAACATAGACCAACCAATAATGCATCTTTTAATTATTGGCATTCCATCATGGTTAGGTTTTATAATTTTGGAATTATGTATCACTGTTTTTGTCAAGACAAAAAAAAGTCTGTGCACCTGCATTTTGTGCTTTGCTATGTTTTTTTTCTACCATGTTTGAAACTGTACAGCGCTTTGAGATGCTTTGCATTTAGGTGCCATATCAAGTAAACGTTATGTAGTTGTGTCATGTAGTTTTCTGTTAGTGTGGAAGTAAATCCGAGATGCCTGGACAGTGTTTCTATTACTACCTCTTGTCTCTCTCTGTTTGTCAGCGAATACCCAAACCCCTGTTACACGTGTTTTTATGTTTTTTTTTTATTTTTTTTTATTTTTTAACTACGGTACTGAAAACGGGGTATTTATTAATTTAATTTTTTCACTGTTTGTTTTTTATTCAAAAAAGTCCCTACAGTGCAATGTTTTTTCAGTCCAGCACTCTTCATGCTAGTGCAGTATAATTAGAAACCACTGATCAATCCCTACTTATTCATTTCACTGGGTCAAGGGCCAGAGAAGTGTTCACAATATTTGCATTACTGTGCCCCGGGGACAGGTTTATCCTTCTGAGTAAATGGATTTTCAAATTAGCAGTAGCTGCTTGGATTTATTTATTTTTTGTTTGTTTTTTATAGTGTGCCAGCATCACTACAGATGCAGAACATCACTACTGAATGTAAAAAAATAATTTGATACCAAGCCTCACCCCCCTTCTGAAAACGAGGAAAGATGGGTGCAAAATAATTGCTTTAATTATTATTAAAGAAATCCAACCTCATTTTCATGCTGTGTTGTCTACAATAGCACATACAATGCATTTGTATGCCTGCTTGGCTCTTTGGAATTACCATTGAACAGTGTGTATTTAATATGACTAGCTCCTTTACAAGGCACTCTCATTTCTTCATGGTGTCTCATTTAAACAGATTATCATAAGTCACTTAAGTGTGTAAAGTATTAAATTTTGTTAAATGTTTTGACATCTCTAATGTTAAACTTGGTCTACGGAAATGTGTTACAAATCCATTAAAATCTTTATTGCAGATGTAATGTGTCACAGCGTTAAAGTACTCCTATGAATTCCACTTATTTTAAATGAAATACATAAATCTGATAAATCTGATAAGCAGTTGTAATTCCAGTGTGGTGTTTAGTATTGCAATCCCCCAAACAGACCTTAAACTAAATGGCTGTTATAGCAAATATGTATTTTAAAATATTATTATTATTATTATTATTATTATTATTATTATTATTATTATTAGTATTATTATTTGTTTATTTAGTAGATGCCTTTATCAAGGCAACTTGCAGAGACTAGGGTGTGTGAACTACGCATCAGCTGCAGAGTCACTTAAAACAACGTCTCATCCAAAAGACGGAACACAAGGAGGTTAAGTGACTTGCTCAGGGTCACACAATTGGTGAGTGAGCCAGGATTTGAACCAGGGACCTCCTGGTCACAAGCCCTTTTCTTTAACCACTGGACCTACACAGCCTCCTAATTTTATATATTTATATATATACAGTACTGTGCAAAAGTTTTAGGCAGGTGTGAAAAAATGCTGTAAAGTAAGAATGCTTTCAAAAATAGACCTGTTAATAGATTATATTTATCAATTAACTAAATGCAAAGTGAGCGAACAGAAGAAAAATCTAAATCAAATCCATATTTGGTGTGACCACCCTTTGCCTTCAAAACAGCATTTAATTTTCCAAGGTAAGTAAAATTTGACATTCATTTTTTTTTTGAGTAAGTGTACTTTACTAACTGCGTACTCACCCCAAGTAAATTTACGCTCTTGAGTAAATTGACTTTTTTCAAACTTGCGAAGTGATTTTTCAATCTTGTTAGGCCAATTTCCTTGTAATTACAATGTGTAAATATATGCACCTTTTGAAGTTAATGGTGTAAAATTACACAGAGCATGTAAACCTGAAACTGGGATTTTTGATGGGAGAATGCCAAGTTGGCCCTGTTGCTTTTGTTGCAGAGGTGCTATAGATTTGAAAAGCAAACCATTTATGATCTTTGTGAATTTACTTAAGGCAGATCAGGAATCTTCCACCAACAGGACACATCAAATTCCAGTTTTGACCAAAGTGACTTTTGGCCTTACATTTTTATGGCTATGGACTAGCACAGATGGCCAATGCTGCAAGATGGGGATTATCCCAGTCTTCAGTAAGCAAAATAATTAACGATGTAACTGAAGCCCAGATTTAAAAGAGCTCCTGCATATAGATTCCCTCTATCAGTGGCTAAGAAACCGCAAAATAAACTGGAGTTTTTTCAAGATGCAGGTATGCCTCAGATAATTGGACTAATTGACTGTAGTACACATGTAGCGATACGACCTCCCGCAGAGACTGAATGTCCAGTTTATCTGTGATGCCCGTTGCCGAATCACAAACGTATTTGCTAATTTCCCCAGATCTTGTCACGATTCCTTAGTTTTGCAATAGAGTGAAATTTGGATATTGTTTGAGAGTGGAGAAATCAAAGATTGCTTTCTACTTGGTAAGTGCATTTGTGAGCATATTTAAATTACTTAAAATTATGTATGTTCTGCAATGGGTTGTCATCTGTTGCAGATGACAGTGGCTATCCTTTTAAAGAAGTGGCTTCTGACTCCAGTGACCAGAGGAAATATGACAACGCACACAGGAAAACACAAATCCAAATAGAATGTACCTTTGGTATGCTTAAGAACTGCTTTGGTTGTCTATACAGAAAACAGAAGCCTACAATAAGCACCAGAAAAAAGTTGCAAAATTAATTCTGGTGTGTGCTGTTGCACAACATAGCAATAAATAGAAATGTACCACCGATTCGGAGAAGGAACAGAAGACAAATACCAGCTTTGGAGGACCCAGATAATGAGGTTTACAGAGATCAGCCAGCCATGCAAGCCACACAAATCAGGCAGAGATTAATTGAAAATGTTTTGCATAAAAAGCACTGTGCACAAATAAAACACACAAACAAGCCACATGCATTTGTCATTTATTTATATATTTTTATTGCATTACGTCTGTCTTTTTAATATTTTACTTGCAGAATTTTTTTTTTTGTACTCTTACATTTTCTGAGCCTTACTTTTTTTTTTCCTTATCTTTTTCAGTGCATGGCAATGGCTCAGTTTGGCTTTCCTTACAAACTAGTTTATGTGAAGTTTTGGCCACCATTGCTTGTTTTGATCTATTTTAATGTGTTTACTGTGTCTTTGAAAAGTGTAAGAAAACACTCTGAAAACATTGCAAAAGTCTTTTCATGTAAAGCAAAGATGTCTTCATCAGTATATGCAGACTCTTTCTTCTTCTTTGTGGCTGGTTCTTCCTATAGTTCTGCAGTAGCATGTTGTCTTCTTTTGGGTTTTTTTCCTGTTTGGGAATTGGAGGTTGAGGGTAGATGATTATTTTCATGATCCTGAGTCCTCAATCCACAGTGTTTTATCTTCTTCAGGTGTGTGTATCTTGTATCTGTTTTGTGAGTGTGTGTTTTTTCATTTGTATAATTACATGGTCATTCTTGTCCTTGTACCAGTTCTCTTGCTCATCACTTCCCTGGTGCTGTAAAACAATAATGAAAAATATGATTTGCTTGCAGAATACTTTCATTACATATTCAACAAAATTTCACTTTTCAGTTTATTTCCATTGTACACTACACAACATACTTTCAATTTTAAAGTTGAATTACATTTTTTAAGGAACTAAGCATTTGAACATGTTATGAGCTGTGACAGAAAATCCCCCCAAAATGGTTGTCTAGTTCCTATAAGAGAAAATGACCTTTTTTTATTATCTGATGACAAATCAACTTTTATTAATAATGCTTTTTCATTAAAAAGACACTGTTTAAACTAGGGCATGTTAGTACAGAGCAATGAACCTGTTCTAGAAGTGATTTGTGACCATCTTTTATTAAACGATTTATGTTTAAAATATATATTTCAATGGGCACGTTCAATGGCAAGTGGTGTTTTAAACAATAAATGTTGAAAACTATGAAGTCTAAACAATACATCATGCAGTAAATATTGCTGCTAATCACTCAGACATATGAGTAGGTCTGTCCTTGCAAGCAATGTTACATATATTCATAGCAGTTTATTACTGTTTGACAAAACACATCCCTTTGTTGCAGCTTAAGGGAGTCTGGGAATCCAACACCAGAAACAGATTTGTGGTTTCAGCAGAGACAACACTTTTTTTTTCTCTCTCTCATTTAATTCTTGCTTTTGCTGGTGGTCCCCTTCCAGTTCCGTTTTCTGATTTTAGAATTCTTCTAGCTTTTTCTTTTATGTAATGTTTCAGGTCATTATATTTGTGCTTTAGTTGATCAGTAGTCACTGTTCCGCTGGAATTTTATAATTTGTGTTATGTTTTCCCAGATTTTCTATTTTTTTTTTTAAATACACAGCCTTTTCATTTACTTAACCAAATAACCCACATTGGTGTTTTATAATATCTAAAAGTAAATGGACTTGTGCATTTGTGTAGTTTTCACTTTGGGTTTTCCTCCCTTTTTCTTGTGGTGTTGATTGTTCAACTTCATTGTGCGGATGGAGGGGGTTAGGAGTTGTCTTCTCGCTCTGTACATCTCTGCGCTTCCTCTGAATTTTTGTTTTCACTTTTACTTTTTGGTGAAACGTCCATTTTACGCTAGGATTATATTTTATGTTGACGTAAGGCACTTCCGTTTGTGGAGACATCTATCCCATAATCCTTGGCGGCTACTCCACATTTTATAGTAACCGTTTACATGTCCAAGGTTAATATTCATTATGGGGCAGTTGTTGCTTTGGAGTAGCAGGCCCTTACTCAACAGTAAATGTCAATTTACTGTCAATAGAATATTGCAACATAAAGACAATACAAAACATTCAACGTCGGTTACTAACCCTTACTCTGACAATTATCAATGTCCAGGAGGAGGCTGTGTGGTCCAGTGGATAAAGAAAAGGGCTTGTAATGAGGAAGTCCCAGGTTCAAATCCCACCTCAGCCACTGACTCATTGTGTGACCCTGAGCAAGTCACTTAACGTCCTTGTGCTCCGTCTTTTGGGTGAGACGTAATTGTAAGTGACTCTGCAGCTGATGCATAGTTCACACACCCTAGTCTCTGTAAGTCGCCTTGGATAAAGGCGTCTGCTAAATAAACAAATAATAATAATAATATCACTTTAGTAATATAAAACTAAACCTCTGGTTGCACTGTCCAAATAAATAACCCCTTTTGTGAAGATAATTCACAGAATTGAATTTAGATTGTACTGACTTTTGTTTTGGCTGTAATCATGTAAAATAGGTGTCAATAAAAATGTGTGTTTTCCCTGTTATAAATAAAATGAGACCTGCTGTGTCTGTCCTAACACTGCATACAACTGAATTAGCTTTCTTGTGTATTAACACTACAAGGCTGCTGTTCTAATCAGCGGTTGGAAAAAACGCTTTAGGGAGACAATCATTATCTATATGGATAACACCACTTGCCTCCCAGTATTATTGTATTAGTTTCACATAATTTATGTATGAAGCTGTTAGATATTTTATGTTGTGATGCTGCTGTAGGGTGAATAGATTTAGCTGAAAGATGCACGGCAAAGAACAATAAGGTTTCCGACCCGCTTATTTAAAGGTGTAGGCTGCAATTGCACCCTCTACATCAGGGGTGGGGAACCCTGGTCCTGGAGGGTTGGTGTCCCTCCTGCTTTTTGTTCTAACTGTGCACTAAATTACTTAATTGGACCAATTATTAATCAATTTTTGGTCTAATTCGGTATTTAGGGCACAGTTGGAACAAAAACCAGGAGGGACACCGGCCCTCCAAGAACATGGGTTCCCCACCTCTACTCTACATCAAGGGTCTCCAATCCTGGTCCTGGAGAGCTGGTGTCCCTCCTGGTTTTTGTTCCAACTGTACACTACATTACTTAATTGGACCAATTAGGTGCTTATTAGCTTAATTGGTCAAATTAATTAAGGGCTCTACATTTGTTTTAAATTCAATGTATTATTTTTTGTTTCTTTCTGGTTTTAATGTGTTTGTTTTCAATCCCTTGGTAAATGACAATTTGAATTAGCCTTTTTTTAATTTTGCATTTGCATCTGATTTTGAATAATTTCTTACAACTTTTCTTAAATCAATAAACTAGAGCATACAGTAATCTGTTCTCGGTTTACTTTATGCATGCAGTTTTGAGATGTTATTGCAAATGGGTTATTTGTATAAAGATTGGATTGAAAGGCTTCTATAATAAAAGAGATTTCAAACACTGTTGGATGTTATTTATCTCCAGAGACAGTGCAGGGGATGCTGCTTGTGTTAATTGTGAGTGTGTCCATATCCACAGCTTTCTCTGCATACCGGACCCTTCTCTCAATATCTGAGACTTTGATAAGAGGATTGCCATGACAACAGCATGATGAACATAAAAGTGACTTTTGTTTTCATAAGTTCATAATGTCAATTTTGATTAATCTTATGCAAAGAAAGCACAATGAGTCATTTGCATGATAAGATCTGTTAGCTATGTCGCTGCTCTTTGTACAAATATAGCTGAATAATTTCCCTGATCACTGAAATGCTTCAGAGACAAACGGCTGTACCTTTTGTTTTACGGCAGAGCTGTGAGAAGCTGGAGAACAATTTTGATGACATCAAACACACGACTCTGAGCGAGCGTGGAGCACTTCGAGAAGCAATGAGGTAAGGCAGGGTCACCATGGCAACAGTCACAGATGTGGTAAAGAAAAAAGTCATTCTTCATTATTGGGGGAACAAATGAGTTTATTGCCACCATTCAGCTCTCCTCTCTGAGGTATTAATTTGTCAGTAGAGAGGCTTCCCTTGGGGCTTTACTTTGGTTCTAAAGCTTTGGCAATGTTAAGCTGCACAGTAAAACATGTAAATGTTTAATTTGTTGCTTAAAATGCTTGTGTGGATCCCTGGAAGGTATTAGAATACTTAGATATAGCCAGTGTTTACAACAGCATGTTTGTATTTGTAGTTACTGTGTTTATTAATTTATAATGATGTTGAACCTCTACTTTTACTGTTTAGTGTTAAAAGGCAATGGAACTATTTTAGACATAAAATACATACACATTCTCTTGCTGAAATGACAATTTTATTTTTTTATTTGTTTATACAGAAGATTCACCCTTTGAGACACCAGGCCTCATTTACAAGGGGGTCCTGTTCGACAATAAAACAATTACAAATACAAGCAACACAATAAATACATGTGTGGTTCAAACTTAGTCAGCAGCCTCCAAAAAAGTGCTATATGTGCTATAAGTAAGAGTTCTTCATTTTTGGGAGCTGATCGGTGAAACGTAGTTCTCCCAAACGTGTGCGAACCCTTGGGATTGAGAAACTAACAGAATCCTGAGAGCGTAAACTATAGCCAGTGTTAATCCTCTCCTCCAGAACATTCCGATAAGGAGGTACCAAACCTTTAAGAACCTTAAAAGCAAAACAGTACCAATGAAAAAGCCTTTGATTTGTTATTGAGAGCCCGCTTAATTGTTTATACATATGACAATGGTGTGTCCAAAGAGGGACAATCTAGAATAAATCGGCAGCTTGAATTACACCCACGCCTCGTTATATCGCCCCTGGATATATCGCAGTCCTGGAGTTGGCTCCCCATTTTTACTGCAACTGTGTATGCCTTAGCTGCAATATACATAGGCACTTAGAATTAATGTTTGGTTTATTTCGAACTGTGCATCACAAACAAAAATATACAAAACAATATATAATATCGTACTGTTATGTACACACGTTTTGCAGAATAACATAAAGCAAATTAAATATCAACTTGCTGAAGCGGTTTTTATTTTAGCCAACGAGGTGTTTGTTCACTTGTGGCAGCAATGCGCTAGCAAAAGTCACAGGGCAGTGACGTCAGCTCCCTAACAAGCCTCCTACTGTATGTTGGGAATGGATTCTTTCAATGCAGCGGGTTTGTGCATTTGAGAAAGGAGAGGAAGACTCATGAAATTAATTGGAGACTGAAGTTGATGAAGCAATTTCCCTCTGCAGTACGAATTAAAACGGTGTGCTGCTTTTTCATCTGAAAAATGAGAAAAAGCGGGTTGCATAGAGGACTTATATTGGACCCTGATGGCCCTGATAAAACGAGGGAGTGGTTGTACAGTATTTGTTGTACAGTATATATATATATATATATATATATATATATATATATATATATATATATATATATATATATTGTAACACAGCAGGGAGGGGGTTAATATCCTCCCTGCATAAAACATGTGCTTATGCACAGTTTGTTTAATTAATTGTTTTATAGTTAATTATCACCTGCACCTGGCTATCATTGGAAATTAGAGTCAGGTGCAGGGTACTTAAGGAGAGCAGTCAGTCTGCTCAGGGCTGCTGTGTGAAGGAGCCGGATTGAAGAGGTGCTTAATCGTTCTGAAAAAAAGGGTAACTGGGTGTTCCTTTTTGGTGTGTAAAATTGTGTGTTTTCCAGCCGGCAAACAGCTCAGCTGTCCGGCTTACTAGAATTAGGTTCCTGACGTGTGTAGTCAGTGCTCCAAAAACGGAGTTAGGATTTTTTGTTTGTTTTGATTTGTAAAAAATTGAAAGTCCGTGCAAACGCGTTTCTTTCAGTTTCTGGTTGTTTCTGGTTATTTATTTATTTATTTATTGTTAGTTGTAACACATTTCTAGATGCAATCAATGTCATCACAGGCTGGTTAGTACTGAGAACTCACCTTGTTCCTCGGAGTGATATCTCTACATGGGATCAGTTTTGAAACATGCCCCAAGCCCTAGGTACAAATGGCTGAAGTCTCCGCGTCAGGACAAAGCGGGCCCGTCTGCCTTGCTTTCAGTGACTCCAGCTGTGCTGAAGCAGGAGAGGGGTGGAGCTCAGACTCTGGATAATAAGTGCAAGTTAGTTCTGTTTAGCTATCTAATGTTTTGTCTGTGCATATTATTTTTACTTGTAAGTCTGCTATACAAGTCTATGTAATCCACTTGTATATTGCATTTTCTGCGACTAATTTGAGACCATTTTTTATCTATACAAGGTAGCTCCGCTGTGACCAAACGTTATTTCAACTAGAATGTTGGTAACCACGGTTTTGTTGCATGTTGAATATGATAAAGGAGTTTCGCTAAATGAGGCATTTCTCAATGGCATAAAAAGGCTGCTTTTTTAAGCATAAAGGTCAATTTCACCCATTCTCTGCTTCAATTGAAAAATAAAGATCGAAAAAAAAAAAAAAAATTCTTCCAAAAACAAACGTCGATATTACTCTGGCAAAAAAATAAAAATCGAACAGTAGCAAGCCTAATTATATATTGCATCCAGTTTGTGTAAAGATTTGCAATTGTGTTTTGCAAACAATATTTGAATGACCCATTTTAGTATTTGAACAAGTATTTGAATGACCCATTTTAGTATTTGAACAAGTATTTGAATGACTCATTTTAGATGACCTGGTGTGCCAAAAAAACCCCAAAAACTATTGTTAATAGGAATGGAACACTTGTATCTGATTTAAGAAATTCTTTGTTTCAATTTGAATTCCCCCACCCTGCTTCAGAATTTTAAATCAATAAATTGAGCAAAATCAATGTACTTCATGCATGTGGTTTTAAAATGTTATTGCAAATTAGTTATTTCAATTGATAAAATACAGCTTGCAACTAAAATTTGATTGCGATACCTCATGTAATGTTTGTCCAAGTTCATTCACATTTTGGGTTGCCACTGGGCCCCACAATTCCAGAACACTTTGGGACGGGACAGGGTTTTTAAGTTACCCATAAACTGAAAGAAATAAAAATGTGAATTGAGCACTAAACACTTGCTTAATTGTATACTGCTTCTTAATTATCAGAATCATTATGATGATACAAATCTTAAAAAAATTTTAAAAAATCATCTTGAATAAACATGTGTGTGGTTTTATTCAAGATACTTTTATTTTTGTAAAATTTAGTATTTCAGTTATCAGTATTTAAAAGTTGCTCTTTATATCCTTTTAATTAGTAATATATAGCGCTAATTTACACTGACTCTCCCAATTAAATAACACTGATTAGGTGTTCACACTGTTTGGTGTCAGGAATAGTGATCAGCTGGTCCGTATTAATGATTTGAGCAGAAGGAGGCGATATACTATTAGAAACCTAAATAAACTTTTTTTTTTATATATTTTTAAAACTTAATACAATAAATAAATATTGATGATGGTATTTATTTATTTAATTTGTTGAAAGCTATTATTGCATTGTCATGCTGCCTCGAGATAATTAATCAACACAATCAATTTAGCAAAGGTTTAGAGCTCAATTCACGTGTTGATTTCCTTCAGTTTAAAGGCAACTTTAAAATCCTCTTCTGTCTTGCAGTGTTCTGGAATTATGGGACCAGATGGCAATGCTATTCACATTTAAAGTCACGTGAATATATGCTTTTCTACAGCTTATTAATATCCGTTGGTTGGTACACAAGCATTGCTGTATTAGTGCAACAAATCAGGATGTGTGGGTAATATGCAGTGTATTTTGAAGATAATATTCAGCAAAGCTGAACTTTATTCTTCTGCTTTACAGCACAAGACGAAGCTGAAACATTCTGCTCCAGCATATATTAGAATGTGTTCCTGAACAATCATGGATTTTACCTGCAGGCTTCTACCTGTTATAATAACACTGGCTTGATTGTTTCCCAGAAGGAAAAAATGTTTTAATATGCCAGTTAATTACAGTAGGACTGAAGGTCTAGGAGCAGCATAAGTAAGGACTTAAGATAGTGTCTCTTTGTGTCTTTATCCATCCTCTAGCTTTCCTCTAGTGGTCAATACTATTGAATGATTCTACCTTACTGTATGTATAAGATGATATGATCTACAGATGGTAGATATGTTTCAAACAGATTCATTATGTGGAGGGCAGGCATAGAAACATAGTTATGTATATTAGTAAGGTGGGGATAACATGTAATTGTTATGCTTTGCAGTGTTTGTGCTAATAAATAAGTACAAATTATGCTAGGGTTATAACAGCAAAGAAAAGCAAACCAAGACCGAAAGGTGCAGAGAAGGTTGAAATGCATTTGTATTTCCTGGATCCATCCCTCTATCACAATAGGCTTACCTGTAGCCATTCAGTTTGTGCCAGTCTTACTATCTTTAGCTCCACTACATTTTTGCTTTGGACCCTTCCTTTTTTCTTTCCCCTCATTGGTTCCCGGGTTTCGGGATGATGGCGGCAGCAGCACGCTACTGATAGTTGGCGGTACCCAGTGCGCTTCACCTTCCCAGTAGTCTGGTGGGAGGCGTGTCACTGCTAGATAGTGTGGTCCAGTGCGCTCTCCCAGTAGTCTGGTGGGAGGCGAAGCTTGGATCTAAGGTCTGGTAGTTTAAGAAGGAGGTTGTTACTGTTAGGAAGGCATGAGAGAGTTTTTTAAACACTGTATGTGGCAACTTTAGAAACATTCACAGGTCAAGTGAGGGGCTTTTCATTATCATTGGGTTTTGAATTTTGCATCCACATTTCATGCCTAGCATTTGTATAGTAATAGATATCACTTTGCAGTTGCCCATGTGGTTTTCTATATTGCTAATACTATTACACTGAAGTTAAGAGCCCCAAACAGATAACCTTTACAGATATATTAAATGCTAATGATTTGTAGTGGTAGAGGGGGTGGTGGTACAGTACTGACTGAACCGGAGTATAATGTACAATATACCCTACCACTATTGCTTATTTCATCAGTGGGGAAACCATTAAGGAAGAAAACAGTTATTTATATTCAAAGTACAGTAAATGTATTTGAATTTGTTACTGTATACAACTAGTAATATTTCTACAGACGCTACCAACAATACACATTCACAAGTTGTACTATTAAATAATTACAAAAATATGCAATATTTAACTTAGTCTGCAGTATTTACCTTAACTTTTTCTTTATAGATAATTTGAATCATAATTGATCGTTGTTGATTTCCATCATGCATGAGTGTCCAAACAAAGTTGCTGTCTACTCTGTTTTTTTACCTCCATTGCCTACATCCAACATTCATGTTAAATCAATACCCTCCCACACACAAACAAAAATAAACACCCTTGTATTTACTTTTCACCTGTTAAATTGTTTCTTCAGTGAATAATTAACTTGACGGTTTCTTAATCACCGATTTTCATATTTTATAGCAAAAATCGCAGAGTAAAAATACACAAACCATGTTCCATGCTGAGCAATAGCTGCTGTTGCACAGTAATTGTCATCTATAGACAGCAAAGACTTAAAGCGAGGGCGCGTAGAGGCACCTGCAAAGCAAGGTGATCAAATTCAATAGAAATCAATAGACCGAGTCAAATTTGCTTTTAACACATCACTCAGGTTTAAAATCTATAGATTTTTTGTCCTAAGCTGTTGAGTTGTTTTCAAGATAGCTGTGTGTTACGTTATAGGATAAAATTAAGCAGAAATGAATGGACTGAGTTCAAACAAGTCTTATCTTGCGGTTTACTTGAGGCTGAAAGATGTGTGATGTGTGATGTGTGAAGCCTGGGTTCTGATCTTTAAAAGCCATCTATAAATGAGTCTAAAATGCTGTGCGTGGGGATGATTCACGAGGACAATTAACACAGGTTGAGAAGTGTTTAACTATTTTTATGTTTTATTTTATTTTAATTCATGGTGAGTTTGGCATTTCAGGGAGAATGCATCAGCATGCCATTTTGTGTTGGATTTGGTATGTTGAGCTCAATCCGTACAATATGGGGGATTTTCACAGAACCCCGTTGAACACTAATCTGGGACTGTTTTTTACCTAAGGTAACGTTAGGTACTGTAGTTCAAGGTTAGTGCTAATCCATTTCTGTGAAAATTAAGGTTACCTTGTCCCAAGACCAGTCGAGTTCATCCTTGGAGGCTTTTCTTTGATTGAGAACCTTGGCCTGCCCAATCACTGGATGAGGCTGTGTATGTATTGTATTAAATACATATTGTAATATAGATACAGAGCTCACACGTTATAACGTGCCCTGTTATAGTGCGGAATCGGTTATAACACGGTAGGGTCGTGGCTCCCATTTGCTTCATAATGCCATTACAGTAGCCCTTTTATATTCGTTATAAGGCGAAACACAAATAACACGGTCTTGTAAATATGGCTCCCCACTATAGCGTTATAACGGGTGAGCACCATACAAACATACATACATACGGCAATAAGGTTCAAATGTTTGTATAATAAACACCTAGAATGACCTTTACATAGCTCAGAGAAAGTAAAATAAATGACATGCTGTAAATAGCTACTGTGAATACTGTAGTTAACAAACTCAGGTGTACAGTATCTAAACTGAGTCTGCGTGGAATGGCTCACATTGCTGCATTATGTAATGAGTGTCTTACAGTATTTACATCGTTTTTGCTGCTCTGCTGTTTTAGAATTGGGAGTTTTCTATTTGTTTTCAAAGTTGCCCAAGGCACAAGCTGTGAATTAGGTGAAAGACTACAGTATGACATTAATTGTAATATAATGTTGGAGACTAGAAACCAAAATAAGACTAAACTACATGGTATAACCTGTGCCAAAATGGTGTTCTTACTATAGAAGTATGGATGTTTTCTGCTTGTTGTTCAATATCATCAAGTGAAACCCCCTTTGCATTATAATGCCATTTGTCATTCACAAATGTCTGGAAAATGAATGGTACGGAAATAAATGTTTAATCAATTATTAACAAGAAATGCTGACTGGAGCTTTCCGAGGGCAAAGTGGGGCAAGCTTCAGTGCAGTCAGACAGCGCCGGTCTCAATGGAAAGGTCATCAGTCTGGTCCTGTTAGAAACTACAGTGCACTAATGAATGCTGCTGCATGCCCTACGTGCTACAAACAGGTGTTGCATATTCACGCTTCCTCATCTCCATCAATTGAGATGACCATTTAAATGATAGAAAAATGCCAACAGCATTGGCGAGACGTGATTGATGGCTGCCTTGCTCAGATGAAAGCTTATGAATCACAATTGCGTCTACAAGCTTTTTTTCAGTTGTAAACTGCTACAGCTACCACTGCTCAGAGTATTTCTTCAAGATGAATGATAGAAATGCAGCTGTTTGAAGGACCCTGTGCCACGTTGAATAGCAATATGCCTTTCTATTGAATTTAAAACCAAAGACCTTGACAAGTCTTTGGGTGACCTTTTCTCCGCTGCAGAAAATTCCTTATCTCTGTTTGCTGTGGTGTCCCTTAACGCTTGAGCATGAAAGGTACATTTTAGCTTTCTTAATTCTGAAGACTTGAAAGGGAGCATACTGAAACAGAAGGTTCTCCCAAAGAAGCATTGAAGTAGAAAGAAGGTAATCTTTTGTGTAATCAGGGTGATAGCGCAGTAATTTGACTGCTAACAGGATGTGACCAGGCATTTAAAATGTATGCAAGTATAGTAATGTATGACGACATTTCATGAAATTAAACTTTTACTGAACATTTTAGGTAAAACTGTGTGTACAGTATTTTATGTAAAAAGTATAGTTGTACAACTCACAAATATACATTACCCAAAATATACAGATACTGGTACATATGCATATATGCAGACTGTGGGTGACTCAGTAAGCAAGTTCCCTCACAAATACAATAACCCCCCCCCCCAAAAAAAAAAATTCTAAGACTACTGAACGATTTATTTCCCATTTCTTGCCACTCGCAAGAAAACAGATAAGACTTCCACAGCACAGCCGTTAAAGCCATATTAAGGTTACTCTTTCATGCTTGAGGTCTTTCTAAAACCCCACTCACAATATCTAAATGTGTTGATAACAGGATTCATGGGGCACTATTTAGGTAGTCTGAATAGTGTAAACTGCTAGCAATGGGAGACTGGTACTGCATTGAATATTTAGATGTATTTATTGGTTGGGGTAGTTGGAAAATGGTACAGAGAATTATTTTTTTCCTGGACTATGGCTCTTGTGGCGCATCCAGTAAAGGCACTCCGCGTGGAGTGCAGGATGCGCCCTATAGCCTGGAGATTGCAGGTTTGAATCCAAGCTATGTCATTGCCGACCGTGACCGGGGGTTCCCAGGGGTCAGCACACAATTGGCCGAGCACCGCCCGGGTAGGGAGGGATTAGGTCGGCAGGGCAATCCACGGTTCACCGCGCACCAGCGACCCCTGTGGCTGATAGGGCGCCTGCGGGTCTGCAGTGAAGCCATTCAGATCTATGTTGTCCTCCGGCAGTGTAGGTCTGATGGCTTCGCTGTGGATCTGCAGTGTGAAAAATAATGACTTGGCAGGAACACGTTTCGGAGGACGCGTGTTTCAGCCTCTGTTTCCCGAGTCGCCAGGGGGTGGCAGCGGTGAACTGGCATTAATAATAACACAATTGGCAATTCCACATTGGGGAGAAAACTGGGGTAAAAATCATTGGAAACGACTAAATTTAAAAAAAAAAAAAAAAAAAATGTAACTGTCATTATATGCACTTTTTAAATGTTTAATTTCTGATCAACGGTCACTTTTCCAAAGTTAATAATTGGCCCCAACAAAAATATTATGTTCGAACTCCTATGTCCTATGCATTTCAGCTGATCTGACTAAATTATTGGCTGTAAATTAAGTATAATATGCGAAGATTATGTAAAAAATAGGTTTTACATACCAATAAATATCTCTCACAAATGTGTAATGCTTAATGCACTAGCTTGATGCTTTAATGCTTTAGTAGTCAGTTATATGTCAGTGGTTCAACACTGTTTATTGTATGTTAAATGAAGGATTAGCATTTTGGATGTCTTAATAGGTTCCAGTGACATGTTTATGAACCAGGGAATCTTGCGCAAGGTAAGCATTTACCATATAATGGGGGGAAAAAGATGAGAACTGGTGTTTATTTTAAATACAGGAAGTTTTTTTTTTTTAGCAAAATGCTGTCAAATGTTTTGATGTCATTACAATTCGCCTTTTAATAACTTCTGTAAAATTCTCCAATAACAGACCATATCCTGTGAATTTCTGCATACTGTAATTCACATTTGTCACAAGCTCAGGTGGTGGTAAAGCATTTAATTCTGTAAAAAGAATCATACATTTTACAGCTTGTCTGTGACACCTTCAAATCAGACACAAACATGTTATATAGTAGTATTGAATCACTCACATTTATGTGATATGGTAGACAGCCAACTAAATAGGGAATTATTTATCTTCCAAAAATTATTGGAAGAAAAAAGAGAAGTGAATGGGACTGTTGCACATTTTACCCCCTTCAGACCCTAACCAAAAACTTGGTATCCTCTTGGGAAGAAGGAAATGTGGGAGACAATACAGATCAAAAAAATATCAATATCAGTAGGAGGCTGTGTGGTTCAGTGGTTAAAGCAAAGGGCTTGTAACCAGGAGGTCCCCGGTTCAAATCCCACCTCAGCCACTGACACTGTGTGACCCTGAGCAAGTCACTTCACCTCCTTGTGCTCCGTCTTTCAGGTGAGACGTAGCTGTAAGTGACTCTGCAGCTGATGCATAGTTCACACACCCTAGTCTCTGTAAGTCGCCTTGGATAAAGGCGTCTGCTAAATAAACATAATAATAATAATAATAATAAAAGAATATTACAAGATACAATAAATTAACTAAAATATCAAAGAAAGAATATACCTTAATTGAATGAAAAAAGTATGTGCATGTGTCTTGATTATTATTTAATGTCTTGTATTGTAATGTTTATATTCTTGTAACTTTTGAATTCCTAATCTCCTTGGCGTTTTTTGCAAATCATTATCCAACACAATCACTTTGAGTCATTGTGCAAGTTTACGAAACAATAATGCAATTACATAGACAGCCTTTCTCAATTATTAAATGCAACTGCATACATTCTTTGGAGGTTTAACATTGTTGTCCTTTATTAAATTGGTAGGTTCGTTACTATGACAGATGGTATTAAAGGGGTAAAGGAAGTTGACAATATGCATTGCTTTTTAATGTTGTTTATTATGTCCCGGTACTGCAGAAGTTTTAAGTGATATATTCACTAAATTTAATTGTTTATTTTTTCAGTGCATGACATTTTCAACATCACCAAGAGGTATTTTACTGGCAAACCTTTTTTTTTTTTTTTTTTTTTTTTAAGAATATTTTCTCCATATCAAATTAAGGATCTTAATCAGCGTTTTTAAACAAAAAGTAATTGGTGACAGCACCCTGTGCTTTTAATATGACTCGCCAATGTAAGTCAAGATAAAGACAGGAATCAGAATGCAAGTCTACAACAATGGCGTGGTCAGAAAGAGAAAGGTGTACAGGTTTTCTCGTTACCATTGCAATTGAAAGGTTGACTAAGGGGTCACTGGTGAGGTGCTCTGGCTGCACACAATCCCTCTGGTGGCCACATGGGCAAAACGCTGTTCTAAACAGCAGAAAAATCAGCTTTATTACTGTTGTACTAGGTGTTTTTCATAATAAAACACCAGTGGGAGTATTGTTGAATTAAATAACAGCTATTGTTTGTGGTTTTAAACTCTAGTTCCTGGAGATTGTAAAGCACAGGTTTAGTTTTCACTCGAAACTGATTTTAAGCAGAATTAATATTCTAGGCACCTTTTACTTTTCCGTTTCTGTGAATACTCCTTTGAATTGGCAAAGTATGATAGACAGTAAACAAAAGTGTTACTTTTTACTGCCTGCTCGCGTGGCGCACAAGAAGCCTCATTTGACTTTGTTTATGGAAGAAAGTCTTGATTGTGCCATAGCTAAAGCAGACGAGCCAGATTCTTAAATCATTACTAAAAATCCGCTCTTTGTTCCAGTGAATTAGACTAAAGAAATATGTCCAGTTCCAAGGACAAATATTCCATTGCTCAGTTAGCAGGTCAATACGTACTACATGGATCACAATTATATTAGCCACAATTGCCTTTAACTTACACATTTGTATCAGTCAATCTCGATTAAGTGGATCTGTTTTGTATTTGTGTCCTATTGATGCAGTACTGAATTTTATGTAGATTATTTTATTCCAACTATGTTTATCATATACTGTATGGAGCAACATGCAGCTTTTGAGCATGATTAATTGCAGGTGTTGAAATACTGATGCTGTCTTACTGTATATTTCAAGACATGCGTCTCTGTTTTCACTTTACCAAGATTATCAACATTGTAAACCAAATCAGTCCTCACCATTTTATCAAGGGTAACCGCATAAAACCTACTGTAGCTAGCACACTGGATTTTGAGTGTATCTGTTTTAAAGTGTAGCAAAACCCTTTTATGCTTAATACATATTAGGATCCAATTCCTGGGTCCAGTTGTGACTTCAGTTGTTGCTCTCTGCTGTCCTCTACAGTTAAGTTATCTATCATTGGTGTTGAATATGCATTTAGTTTAGTGAGTTATCAGCATTGGTGAACAGCAGGGACACTTGTATACCCCCCCCTTCCCCCGGGTTAAACAAGCGTCATTTTAGAAACCTAGATATTTTATGTAAAGAATTATTTTTTACTAATGTGTTTAATTTTGCTATGTTTTTCAGTAGTATTTAGCATTTTTGCTGCTGTAAATGTTATATAATAACAAAATACATTATATTTACTTGAAATACATTTTACTTGTACAGTATCTATAGAAGCGCTTATCCAATTCTGTTGTAATTGGGCATATAGTTTACAGGATGTAATGACGTCAACATATCTGAAATGTCATAGTAAATAGAGTCCCAGAGTTTTTTAAAAACATCATATACCAGCCTGAAATGGGATGAAAGAATCATTCTCGTCAAGAGAAACACTGCAGGTGAAAAGCTACCCCTCCCAAGGTCCAGTGTGGTTAGACCGCAAGAGCAGATGGGAAATCGTCCCTCTTAAAAATGGCAGAGATGGTTTGTTTCTTTGTGAGTGGCAGACACTCATTTTGCTTGATTTACTTTCAGATTGATTCATATGGAAATGACCTGTCCCTGGAGTATACTTCGAATGCCGGAAAATCTCCTGTTGAATCTAATGATACTCGTAGGAGATGGTGGGTTGTTCTTGGTTGTTTGTAGTTATGCAGGGAGGAATATTGGGTCAGAGTCACAGGCTATTCCACGGGTTCTCTGACTTCAAGAACTTAAGGTTTATTGCAGATTGAAATCAGTAATACAGTACTCCTAGTTAATCATTAAAGATATAGTGAAGAAATCATGTACTGAGCTGGGATAAATAAGTCATAAGTACGTAGGGGTCCTGATTTTCCATTCTCGGGAATGACAAATTCCATTTTTCAAAACACCCACAAAACCACTTGTTTTCTCGTTATCCAATGATCCAAATAAACATACAAAAACGTTTTATACAAGCGTCATCGCTGGGCTTCTGGGTAGTGTAGTTTTCATAGCAATCCATCATTATTTTTTATGGGAGAATAACAGTGGTAAAAGACTGTTTCCGCAGTGTGTGTGTTTTTTTTTTTTTTTTTTTTAACATGCAGTTGCAAAGCAGAATTCCATTCCCAAAATACCAATTTCATTCCCAATGCCTTATTCCGTGATTCCGTCCTTGATTCCGTGATCATGGAAAATCAGTAGCCCCAAGTACAGTATAAGCAATACAGTCATTGATGTGGATACAGCTGCAGTGGGGCACACATCTTTAAACCAGCTATACATTAGGGTGGAGACTATCCAATAACAGATTGACACATTGTTGACACATTCTGCCTGTAATGTTATAAAATCCTAAAAAACATAAGTGCTTTTAAGCCAGAAGAGAACCCCCTGCTGAAAAAATCAATTGTGCAAAGGGTATCTATTGTGCAAAGGGTAAATGTTTTTCAGGAATAACTTTTCCGTGTGTAATATCCCTGAACTATTGGAAATCCAGCAATTTTGCTTTAGGTAATGTTTATCAACTTCTACAATTTTAAATATGCATTAACTTATTTCCATTTTGATTAGCATTGTCATGATTAAGTAACTGAAGCTGTAGATACTAATAAAAAAAGGCAACATCACTGTGACCTATAATATGCATTTTATTGAAATTGTTTCATACTTGATATTTCTTTCTCATTAGAGTTATGAGTTTTAAATTTATTTTAGGGTTGTTTTTTAATAAAGAATTTCAATAGCTCACATTTCTTATAAAGGATCAGCAACTAACATACATCTCCATATCAGTGATAAATGGTACGCAGGAATGCAGCAGTGCTAGCCTTATCACTCCCAGTTCTATTAGATAAAGATGTACTTTAAATGATGCCTTTACTCTGTATTAGACATGGCATTGCAAATGATATGAACACTAAAACGTAAAGGGATTATATAGCTTTAATGATGGGCATTACCAGTAAGCTTATCTATAAACAATGATCTGAACACTAAAATAAAATGTCTTTTTTATTTTAATATTTATGTATGTATTTATGTATTTACCCTTTAAGTCAGTGGTTCCCAACCCTGGTCCTGGGGACCCCCTGTGTCGTCTGGTTTTCATTCCAGCTGAGCTCTCAATTACTTAACTAGACCCTTAATTGAACCGAAATTTGCTTATATCAACCTTTTTAATTGTTTTCGGCTCTTAAACAGTTGCAGAGTTCTTATAAAATGTTATAGCTAACTTGAAATCTGCAACTGTTAAAAATCTTAATTGTAAATTAAGATCTTGAAATGTATTTGCTTACGATTGTAAGTTGCCCTGGATAAGGGCATCTGCTAAGAAATAAATAATAATAAATACAAAGGGCTTTTTTATATTGAATTAGACCTCTATATTGCAAGCTAAATTGGTGTAGTAGTAGTAGTAATAATAGAAACAATGAATTATTAGATTAGCTACCTGCATACAGTGAATTCTTAATGCCTAGAAATACTTTTATTGTGTGCTGTTCTCAGGGGCTTGATTAACATTGATTCATTTGGAAAAAGCTATTATTATTTAGTAGTAGTAGTCGTAGATTTGTTTTAATTCAAATACTTTGTGAATGTGAGAAGGTGGAGAAATGCAGAGGTAACTTGATTTTATAATGCCCATACAAACCACAGGTGTTGAATAGAATGTGCAGCATATAGGAAAGTTCTTTTGTAAGCAGTGCTCTGCACGTCAGCATGAATTGCTGTGACCTAGAGCAATTCGTGAACAAATAAGATTGCCTTCGTGTCTGCATTTCTTCTGTTGACATTTGCTAAGCACTTGCGCTGCTGGTCTCAGATAAATGGAGGCCTAAAATTAGGCTGTATCATCTATAATGTTACCTTGAGAGAAAAAAATCATTCTGAAGACAATGAAATTCTTGCCATTTAGAAAGGCTAAAATTGGTTTTGTTGACTAGGTATCTACAGTATTTGCAGTTGGAAGATTTGTAAAGAGATTATTTGTTCTTTTTATTTGCCTTTTGGCATCCCAAATTCAGAACTGTGATTATTTTTAGACATTAAAACAATTTAGAGCATTTTCCAAGTGTTATTCATAGGCACATTTATGAAGAGTGTAACAAAATATTATGTGTTTTTGTATTTGCATAGAGATCTCTCTTTATCTGCAGTCCGCAAAGCAGGGCGCAGAATACTAAAATTATATTTTCTGTCTCTTTAGCATTATAACACAAACCAGGTAGGTTATGGAGGGCATTGTCACAAAGGTAGACTAACAAGGATTAAGGTCAAGGTCATAGAATACCAAGCTGAATCTCTTGTTTTCATCATTCTCACCATAGGAACATAATTAAATAGTTGTATGAAATCGGTATGAATTTGGTTCCTATTGCATTTTGAAGTATATCCGTGAATCTCAAGCAGCTCATTATTATTATTATTATTATTATTATTATTATTATTATTATTATTATTATTATTATTATTTATTTCTTAGCTGACGCCCTTATCCAGGGCGACTTACAATTGTTACAAGATATCACATTATTTTTTACATACAATTACCCACAATAGCCTGTCTTTGCCTTTCTCAAAGCACCATTGACCAAGAACCAAAACCCATTGATCCAATAGTGACATGATAATGATTCATACGTATATATTGGACAGGAGTTCGTTTTTATCTGGTAGATGTTTCTGAATAAGGTTAATTGGATTTGTGAGAAAATATTGCAATTACTTGTGCAACCACCAGAGGCCGTCATTAATATAGTAGCCTACTTTACAAAAATGAAACAAGACTGGAAATTTTCAAGAAAAAGCAACGACCATCATGAAGAGCTTTTGTGGTAATTCATTATTTTCATATATAACTTCTGTGTACAGCATTTTCAACATTTGGGATCTGTTTTGCAATTTTTTATACAAGTGTCATAAATATTTGTTTTTCATTGATTTCTTTCTATATTTTTCTATTTGATATGGCGAATAATTCTAGCATTGAGTCATCAGCTACATAAATGAACCATTCCACAGAATGAGGCAATAAACATTAAGTTACTGCTTTGGGGGGGTCCCCGAGTGGCTTATCCATTTAAAGTGCTGCTGCTGGGTGGGCAGAATGAGTCCCATAGCTTGGACGGCGCTGGTTTGTGTCCATGCTGTGAAAAACGGCCGCACTTTTCTTGGGACTCCGAAGGTGGCGTCACATTGGCTCTGGTACCCACCAATTGGATTTGTCGAACAATTTTGTTGGCCAATGACCCATTGGCTCCAAAGGTGAAAAGTTGGCCTGGAGCTTTGCTCTACATATCCCTTTTCTTTGGACTGGAAATCATTTTGGAGCCACCAGCAGGCTGCTCAAACTTCAGGTTGCAAATCAAGCACATACTTTACACTTTTTCTGACAAGATGTAGACTTAGAAATCCTTTTCTTCACTGCTGCAGCAGGAAAGCTGTTATTTTTTTTTTGCTGTTTTAGAAGATGGCAAATTTCCATTAAACAAATTATATAAAGTTGTGACTTGGAATAACCGGTGGCCTGTGTCTGTCTTAAATACTTTGTCTTGGATTTTTCTCACAGTGTTAATCACCCAAACCAATTGAGGTAATAACATGGGCTTATAATTTCTAAACATTGTATTTTCGCCATATGCTTTGGTCATTGTAATGTAGCACCTCTCTTATTTGGTAAATGCAGTCTGTAATATCTATTATAGCATGGTCAAAGTATAATTTATTGTCAAATAAAAAAAAATAGGTCAACACTAATGTCACTTGATGATCAACCACCAAGGTTTTAATAAAACATCTTGGTGGTGTGCATTCCTGCACAGCGCTTGATATTTTAGTAGGACTACCTGGCTACAGCAGTAGTGTAATTACCTAGCTGTCAGGGTGATAAGTGGGATTAATGGCAGCCTGGTGCACTTTAGTCTGCAAAGTGCTTAGAGAATTGCAAGATGGGATTATTATAGGAGCCTGTCTACAGCGGGGCTACTCGCGGCACTAAAAAAATTGCTACAATTTACTATTGCATCACCCTGCCTCATTAGCATCTGACATTTTCAACAGCTGTTTATTTGTGAACCAGTTCAATAATAAAGGTGAATTAATTTGTGAAGGCTTATAACAAGCTCGTCTCTTGTCTGCTTGTCGTAGGACGTACAAGGGAGCAACAAAATAGTACACATCCATTTTGGGTTTATATGAATAGTTAATTAGATTGGGGGCTATATTAGCCTATTTATTATTTCGAGTGGGGATGTCATTGTGTGCCAATATGGTAGCTTCTAGCCATTATCTAGTCATCATCATTCATAATGTTTTTACTCTTCTCCGATGCAGAGACATTACAAAGACTGCTTCTGGGTAAAAAAAAAAAAAAAAAAAAAAAGTCAACTGGCACCTAAAGTTACGACTGGAGTTTTGCATCTCAGACAAAGTGTAAGGTGCCTGAGATTTTAGTATCTTTTAACAGATCATTTTGTTTTTTACAACATTAATTTTCCCCCTTCATATCTAGTTATATTACAGCACGTGTAGCATTGTATGCGATCCTATAAAGTAATCTGCTTTTGCAACATTCACCAGGATATTTGACAAAAAGAGCACCATATGGATTGTGAAGGTGGTGTATACTGCCACAAATGCTTCCGAAAGTACACCAAGCTCTAAGTATGGGTGTGTAAATATGTGCTCACAGATCATTTTGCCTTTTTAGGTGCCTAAAGTGTGCAGATGCTCCGTGTCAGAAAAGCTGTCCGACTAATTTGGACATTAAGACATTCATCACAAGCATTGCAAATAAGGTAACATCCATTATATTACTGCCATTGATTCATACTGGGTTACCAGGTATTCTCTTTCCATTACTTAGTTACTAGAAGGGTTTATTGCTTATCCATATGCAACAATGTGTATTTTGTTTTTCAAAGGCTGTTCATGTTTTGTGGAAGTATTTTGGTTATTTAGCATCATTAAGGAAAAATGTAGACACTTGCAGCTGTGGTCAGATTTTTTCTATGAGCATATTGATATTTAATTGCTACAAAAAAAATAATCCCAATTGTGGATTCAATTATAGCTAAAGCCCTGTGTAAATCACGATTCACAGGCTGCGCGTAAATTGTGAAATTAGCCCAATACCACGATTTTTACAATATTCTTAAGAAATAAAAATAAATAGATAAATAGATTACGTAAAGCAGTATACAACAGGAGTTTTAGACAGCGATGGAGGTAAGCTCTTCTGTACATCCTGCAACGTTACTGTAGTTCACTACCGAAAATCGACTGTTTGACAGGCATTTAGATTCAAGAATTCACCTAAAGAGAAAGGCGGCTATCCAGAGCAGTACTGCGACTGCTTTACTTGCAAAGAAACAAACGGTAATTTCCATGTTCCAA
Organism: Acipenser oxyrinchus oxyrinchus; assembly: GCA_030684275.1. Taxonomy (NCBI): domain Eukaryota; kingdom Metazoa; phylum Chordata; class Actinopteri; order Acipenseriformes; family Acipenseridae; genus Acipenser; species Acipenser oxyrinchus. The sequence continues at coordinate 10,897,674 of CM060258.1, read as the reverse complement.
AAGTCTACTGAAAACATTGAAGCACGAAAACACATTTTGACCTGATAGAGGCGTTTGTTTGCGCAAATATCCCTCTTGAAAAATTGGATAACCAAAAGTTAGGTAAATTCTTCAGACAGAGTGTAGCAAATGGTGGAGTGATTCCTCCATCAGCCCAGCTGAGACATGAAAACTTACCTAAAGTTTCACAAGCAGGAGATTATGGAATTGGTAAAACAGTCGCTTGTCAATGGTCACTGACAAGTCGATCTGACCAGCACACTGTGCACCCATACAGATTTATTACTACAGTACACAGCAAATGCAACTAACTAAAATGAAAATGATTTTATATTTTTCCCTGGAGAATTTGTTTAGCTTTTATTTTAAATAGATAGTCGTGTGTACTGGAATAAATATTAGAAAGAACATCCATTTACTCGAACAGTCTTAGCCACAAGCAAGTTTACAGAAATGTTAATAAAAAATAATAAAAAAACTCCTTAAATACATTTCATTATTTAAACAAGAACCGCCTACTGCAGAAATCGTTACTGCTGTGTTGCTACTTAACTTTTAATTGCAGTCATTTTGAAATGCTGATATTAAGGAATACATTTTGCTATATATTATTATTATTATTATTATTTATTTCTTAGCAGACGCCCTTATCCAGGGCGACTTACAATTGTAAGCAAATACATTTCAAGTGTCACAGTACAGATAAACTCCCATATGCTATACAGTACTGTAATGCACATGATTAGAAAACAAATATAGCTGCATTTTCTTTTTTAACTTGTCTATTAATAATAAAGCAGTATATAATAGTTATCAGACTGTGAACGTCCTTCATTTCTACTCGTACTGACATTCGATCATAGACAGACACACGCCACCCTATAGTATACTACCGGTCAAAAGTTTTAGAACACCTCCATTTTTCCAGTTTTTATTGAAATTTACGCAGTTTAATGTCGCAATGTACTCTGAAATTAAAGCATAGAACAAATAAACAATTGGAGATAAAAAAGAAATCATGGAATCGTTTTGTTTAACAAAATTTAATCTAAATTTTTGACTCATCAAAGTAGCCACCTTTTGCAGATATAACAGCCGAACACACTCGTGGCATTCTTTCTACAATGGAAATCAAATATTGTTTGGAAAGTTCTTCCCAACACTGTTGCAGAAGTTCCCACAAATGTGTTGCACTTGTAGGTTGCTTTTGCTTTCACCCTTCTGTCCAGTTCATCCCAAAGCAGCTCGATGGGGTTTAAGTCTGGAGACTGTGCTGGCCATTCCATGATTTGAAGCCTACCGTGTTGTTCTTTTCTTCTAAGGTAGTTCTGACATAGCCTGGAGGTATGTTTTGGGTCATTATCTTGCTGTAGGATGAACCACTGACCAACTAGGCGTATACCAGAGGGTATTGCATGGCGCTGCAAAATGCTGTGGTAGCCGTTTTGGTTCAGGGTGCCACTCACTCTGTGCAAGTCGCCGACTCTGGATCCAGCAAAGAGCCCCAGACCATCACGCTTCCTCCACCATGTTTGACAGTTGGTGTCACACACCGAGGAACCATCCTTTAAGCCTACTCGACGGCATACAAAACCCTGCGTGATGAACCAAAGATTTCAAATTTTGATTCATCGGTCCATAAGACCTTCTTCCAGTCTTCAGTAGTCCACTGCGGTGCTTCATGGTCCAGGCAAGCCTCTTTTCTTATTTTGCCATCTTAGCAATGGCTTTCTTACTGCCACTCGACCTGTCAAACCTGCAGCTCGAAGTCTTCTCTTCACAGTTGAAACTGAGACTTGCTTACTTCGACCAGTGTTAAGCTGTGCTTGAAGCTGTTGTCCTGTGAGCCGCCTATCACGCAAGCTGTTGACTCTCAGAAACTTGTCTTCTGATTCTGTTGTGGCTTTGGGTCTGCCAGACCTCTTCCTGTCAGAGTTTCCTCCAGTTTCCAAGTGCCTTTTGATGGTGTAGGAAACTGTACTCACTGACACCTTGGCTTTCTTTGCAATTTCTCTAAAGGAAAGACCTACACTTTTAAGGGTTATAATGGTCTGTCTGTCTTCCTTTGTTAATTGCCTTTTTCTCGCCATTATGATAGCAATATACTACTTCCTGCAGTGCAATACTGTCCAAATAATGCTTAAGAGGGTGTAGTAACACAGTCTGTTCCAACACTGCTTTTATACAGACAGAGGGTTTGTAAGTAATCAACAAAAGTTGGGACACCTGTAGGTGTTAGCATCAACTTTCAAGGCTTAATTTACTTCCATTGCTGCAGAACAGCTGTAAGTTGTTAACCCATTACTTGTTCCCTGAAAAAGGCCTTTTTGTATAACTCTGAAATGTACATTATTTTTCAGTTTTTGGTAACCTAAACTTTTTTTTTAACCTCTGGCAGTTTACCACTTACCTTTTGTACCATTTCAGGTTATTCACTGGACTTGAACTGCTTAAATTTCAATAAAAACTGGAAAAATGGGGGTGTTCTAAAACTTTTGACCGGTAGTGTATATCAACAGTGTAATGTTATTTGGTGGTAAAATGCGCAACAACAATTAACAGACGCATGTCAAATTGCCATTTAAAATTACTATGCCTCAGCAAGAGAGGTAACCTTCTACTTCGCTTTGCTGCCAAAAGGTTAAGAATAAAAGTGAACTGAAATAGTATATGTATTTATTCATGGATTGCACATTTTGTGAAAGTTTACCAAGTGTATGATGAAAACATTGTGCATACTGTTTGTTTTATATACATTTTTTTTTTTAATAAACATTGCATTTCTAATACACATTATTTTAGATGATAATCTTTTAAAATAGCCGGAATTACATTTGAAGTGATTTTAGTCTGTTTTTCTATGCATTAAATAAGGAAGTATAATTTATTATTTTTTTTTACTAAAAAAATGTTTGATATACAGTAACTGTCTTGCATGTGGCTTGTTGGCTGGATGATAGTCTTTTTTCTTATGAATTCTGTTAATCTAGTTTGGCTATATAATTAATTTGCAGGAGCATTGATCTGCAGGATGAAGTGTATAATGTCTGTTTGAGACAGCTGGAACACAGTAAATAGTGTCTTTGATTGTTTGTACTTTTTACAAGATCATTTTTAAACTCATATTCTGTTTTACGTAGTTAGCTGTTTTTGCTGCACAATGAGATTGATTGTATTGAGAACCACTTTATTTGTTTATTATAAAATGCTTAATGGAAGATCTTACTATACTATATGAAGCTTATGGATTAGCTATAGATTGGAGCCCAGACAAATTTTAGATGTTCACTTTCCTTGATTTGCTTTATTGCAGAACTACTATGGAGCTGCCAGAATCATTCTGTCTGACAACCCCCTTGGACTGACTTGCGGAATGGTGTGTCCAACCTCTGACCTCTGCGTGGGTGGCTGCAATTTATATGCGTCGGAGGAGGGACCAATTAACATCGGTGGACTGCAGCAGTTTGCTACAGAGGTATGTACATGATTAGCAACACCTGCTACACAGTTACATAAAGACCTTGCTTGTATGAGATATAAAAATAAAGCTTTTGTTTCTCTGTAAACTGTATTTGTTTTGCATCTTATTGAACTTTCAAATCGACTCATTTTAACTGATAGTGTGGGATTCAACACTATTATTATTATTATTATTTATTTCTTAGCAGACGCCCTTATCCAGGGCGACTTACAATCGTAAGCAAATACATTTCAAGTGTTACAGTACAAGTAATAATACAATAAGAGCAAGATAAATACAATGACTAGTTCAAGCAAGTACAAGTGTGACGAAATACAATTCAATAATACAGCAGATAAAAGTGACAGTGATAGTTACATCAAGATATGATTAAATACCAAATACTACAGATTAAACACTTGGCAGATTACAGTACTGTGAAGTACAGGATTAAATGCAGTAAAATAGGGGGCAGATAAGAGTAAGTAAAGCACATTTAAGGAAGGGTGAAAGTGTCCCAGGGGAGAAACAGAGGAGTTCTACAGGTGCTGTCTGAAGAGGTGAGTCTTAAGGAGGCTGAATGTGGTCAGGGACTGGGCGGTCCTGACATCTGTAGGTAGGTCATTCCACCACTGCGGAGCGAAGGTGGAGAAGGAGCGGGCTCTGGAGGCAGGGGAGCGTAGAGGAGGTAGAGCCATTCTTCTAGTGCAGGCGGAGCGGAGAGGTCGAGTGGGGGTGTAGGGAGGGATGAGGGTCTGGAGGTAGCTGGGTGCAGTCTGGTCAAGGCATCTGTAGGCCTAGTACAAGAGTCTTGAACTGGATGCGGGCACTAATACTATTTTTATTGTGATAATTTGCAACTTTTGGCCAGTACTGACCACTTTCGGAATTTGGGTTTGAGAAACGTAAGCTTGACATGTAGATCTCAAGACATTCCTTTGTGCGAAGTGTTTAATATTCTTTTCCCGTGTTTAGGTTTTTATCTGTTTACTTCAAACGGTTGTGATATTAAAATCGGCATCCAATTAGTACATTAAAATAGCACAAAGTCAAACAGACTTTGAATAACAAAGATATTGCACATGGTTAGGGATGTTGGTTTCTATATTCTATGCACCATCATATTTGAGATCCACTATCATTTCTATCATTTTAAATTGTTCTTATGGCATGATTTCCTTTCACTAAAAAATTAACTAACAAATCAGTTTTCATTGAGAGGGAGCGATAGGCACTATTTTAAAGATGTATGATAACTATGCAAAATGATTTAATAACGGCACTGCATTAAAGTCTTTCACAGTTGTAATTTGTATCTCTTATGACAAGTGCGTTATCAGTAATGACAGGTTTGTGCTGAGTTACTTGTTTTTGAACTGTACATGCTGTATTTGTTTGATTTGATCTACTGCTTAGTTTCCTTTCATAATGACAGTCTGAATAATTTCCCCTATCATGGCACAGTTCTTTTTGTTTGTACTAATCAGGTCTTCTCTTTACTTCGATTTGATTTCCTCCCTTAAAAAATGTTAATTAAATCAAAATATCAGAGACCTCTGCCTTTTGACCTTCTCTCTAATTTGGTCACAGCTGAATACATTGGGAGTGAAAGACTTTTTTTTTGGTTCTTTTTGCTTTCTTTTTTCAGGAAACAAGAAGATTGCAAACTGCTACTTCCATGACCTATAGGAAAACCTTCTTTTTTTCTGTTTTATTTCACAATTTAAACTTCTTTTCCTCCCGGTGGGGGAGAGCATGCGGGTGGTGGGCACAATGACAAGACACAAGTCTCCATGTTGACAACCATTGCTGTCCTGTCTTATTATAACTTTCAGGTTTGATTTAGCAGCTCCTATTTTCTTTAAGTGTGAAAGCTTATCAGAACTATCAGCTTGCTAATTAGATAACCTTAGGAGGTGGCTATCAACCCCAGCTTTTGCCACTCACCATTGTTATTTTACTTGGACCAAAAGCACTGATCCAGTCGTCTTTTTGAAGGTACAGAGAGATGTAGCGTCTGTCTGAAACGCAAATCAAGCCTCTAGTTTAAAAAAAAAAAAAAAAAAGCTGCAGTTAATGGGAGGGGGAGGGGTCAGTTTCCTATAGCTCTTTTGGGGGGTACTATAATTTTACTATCTCTGTCTGTAAGCCTATTCTATAGTAGTAGTATTATTATTATTATTATTATTATTATTATTATTATTTTTTTTTTTTAAGGATATATTTAATACAGTACTGGGCCTGCACCAATTCTTATTGAAATTGTATATTCACAGTTCAGTTGCAGCTTCCTAGTCCATGAAATCCATGAATAGCTTTTTAAAGCTACCTGTAATGTAAGGTTGTCATGCATAAAAAAATAATTAAGTTCTTACTATGTTTGTTTACAACAAAATACTAATTTGTCTATTTCAAAATTTAAAATGTGAATCTATTATATAATTGAAATATACATTATAATTGTTTTGTTCCGGTATATGCATTTGTATGTACGTTACACTTTTTTCAATCATTTTTGCTACAGTAATTGCTTTTGTTCCTGTATAATGTATAGTTTTTATAGTTCATGCTATGTAATTTACTAGCCTTTACAATGGAGTCTCTGTTGCAAAGTGCACAAAATAAGACCTGTTTCGGACAATTGTAAAACAGAATACTCTTAATGAGGGTTATTTACTTTAAACAAATGTAGGTCACCTCACACATAACATGCATAACAACTGTAATCTTGAGATTGGTCTGCAATACAGGGACAAATACCACATGTTTAAATGTTTCACATGCCGGTTGAGCTCCACAGCTGTAAAGTCTAATTTTCCTAACAGAAAGCTGGTTGTTCAAGCAAAATGTATTTGCAACTAAAACAGTGATGTATGTACTGCATTTGGTTATTTATGCTTCCTTGACATCTAGACATTTGTCAGTATTTCTAATAGAAGTAAAAAATAAAAAATAAAAATTGTATTTCAGAATAAGCAACCAAAGCCTCCATCCAAGTCAATTAGGTACTGTCTAGTAGTTGTTATGGTACAACAGATTTGATTCCATTTCTTTGTTCACTTTTCTAGGTGTTCAGTGCAATGCAAATTCCTCAGATGAGGAATCCCCAGCTTCCTCCTCCAGAGGAAATGCCTGAAAGCTTTCACTCAAAGATTGCCCTGCTTGGCTGCGGTCCTGCCAGTGTCAGCTGTGCTTCCTTTTTGGCACGTCTGGGTTATGACAACATCACTATATTTGAGAAGCAGAAATTTGTGGGAGGGTTGAGGTAGGTCACTTGACATACACTAAATAATTCCCTTGAATTTAAGGTATTTTACACGTCACATTCAGTATGCTATTTAATTCTGAATGGCTTGAAATGACTTCTGTTTAAAGTTTAAACATGTATATACAGTGTGTGTATTTTAGCATTTCTATAATTTATTTGTAATAAAGTATGTTGTGCAAATACTGTGTGGTAAATGTCATATAATGTGTACAGGTAAAATGTGTTAATCAGATGGTATAATTTTATTGCAAAATCCGTTCCATGATTTATAGTTCTTTGACTGTGTTCTGTGTGCAAGATGTCATGTTTTAAAATATTGAACGAGATGATGTGATGAACATTATTAGTGATCACACCCTTCAGTTTAATAAATGTATGGCGATCTTTACACTTGCCAATATATGATATGTCCAGCGACCATCACAGATCCCAATATATTCTAACTTGTGCTACTGAAGGGCAGTTTGCAAGTCCTTTTTTCAGATCAATAATTGGGACTATTTCCAGAAGGTCAAAATATCCCTGAAATAGTGTTGCATTAATCCAAAATGTGACAGGAACAACATATTTAACATGTATTGGAGATGGGGCAGTGGAAGTTGACAGTTTTATATACAGTAGAGCTAGGAATGTCCGGTCATTTTTGGAGGTAAGCAATATTGTTTATAGGGCTTTCTTTATGTTTATAATGGACTGTTTAATATAATTTCACTAGTGCTGCTTCTTATTTTTAGCACATCTGAAATCCCTCAGTTCCGATTGCCCTACAGTGTGGTAGACTTTGAAATAAAACTGATGAAGGACTTGGGCGTAAAGGTACTGAAAACCATTACCTTTATTAAAGATTAACAGCAAAATGTCAACCGCATTAATAAAGAACAATTAAAAGCGGCTCTAGGCTGAGGCAAGAACGATGCTTTCTCTCGCTCTGGGCATTTGTCTGCCTGTTGTCTGAGTGCCACTAGTCTGAGAAAAGGCAATCAATAGTCCTCATCTGGCACACCTGCATGTGATTAATTGTCTTGAAGAAACAAATTCCTGAAGTTGATTTGGGGGTTCAGTGTAAGGGTCTGATTTATTTTTAGCCAAGATACTGTGATATGCAGGTCAATCAGTCTTGAGAATTCACACATTATAATTATTATAATTACTGATGGCTGGCATGAAAACATCAATTCATTAGCTTTGTCACTATTGAGATTCTAAAGTTTCTGTAAGCACAAAGAGGAAAATGCTAGACATTTAATTGAATTCTTTTGATTCTTCTTCTCTTGATTCTTTACAATGCTTATGCTTTACATGCTATCATTCAGTTAAACCCTTTTTTGCTGTTTTTTTCATAGGTGGTATGTGAGAAGGGACTTGGAAGTGATGGGATGGCACTTAATTCTTTAAGAGAAGATGGATATAAAGCAGTTTTTATTGGAATAGGTTTGTGATTTATCCTGGAATATTAGAACCACTTAATTTGAACATTTCATATAGATTAAGCTTGCATGAGCGTGGTTGTGTGTGTGTAATATATATATATATGTAATATATATATATATATATATATATATATATATATATATATATACACACACAGTACTGTGCAAAAGTTTTAGGTAGGTGTGAAAAAATGCTGTAAAGTAAGAATGCTTTCAAAAATAGACATGTTAATAGATTATATTTATCAATTAACTAAATGCAAAGTGAGTGAACAGAAGAAAAATCTAAATCAAATCCATATTTGGTGTGACCACCCTTTGCCTTCAAAACAGCATCAATTCTTCTAGGTACACTTGCACACAGTTTTTGAAGGAACTCGGCAGGTAGGTTGGCCCAGACATCTTGGAGAACTAACCACAGTTCTTCTGTGGATTTAGGCAGCCTCAGTTGCTTCTCTCTCTTCATGTAATCCCAGACAGACTCGATGATGTTGAGATCAGGGCTCTGTGGGGGCCATACCATCACTTACTTTGTTACAGTGAAGTTAGTGAAATCCCCGTGGGACCTAGAGAAATGTTTGTTATATCAGGGTGTTCACTATAATAGGGTTTGGCATTTTTCTGTATTAGAATAATGATAAAATGGCAAATTTGAATTGAACATCAGTATATAGTACTTTTATGAAGATTCCTTCACATTGATCAACATTTAAACGGTATTGTGACAAGGTACTCATGTCATGTGTGGGTAACCACATTGCAAGACAGAGGAGTTGAAGTTGAAATGCCGGCACAGACGCACAGGATTTATTAAGCCCAAAACAGAAAGTAAACAAACGGGTCATGTAACACTACCAACGATGGTAACACACAGAGTACACATACAAGACAGGCAGGCAGCAAGTCTCAATCGAGCGCCTGTCTGTAAACAATCATTTGATCAAACATAACAACCCCAAAAAGCACACAAAACAAACCTGTTTCCCCATATAAATTAAACCAACACTAATTCCCCCACTGTGGTATGTTTAAAAAACATGGAAAAAGGAAAGAATATACACTTACATGCTGAATACAGTGATTACATGTCCTTTCTCTTGAAAAAACTATCCAGCGTGGATTGCTCCTCACGCCCGTTGCCTGGTTGCAGTTTGTGTGAAGATGACTGACAGGCAACGATTGCATTTGTCATGCATGGTTCGTACTTCAATAGGTAATCTTTGAATTTGTCAACCATGGTCTGTGTTTTCACTGCGATTAATAACACACTTGACACTAGAGAGAGTTCAGTGTCAGCCAGTACTGAGATCGTTGTATCCGGGTCGATCCTGTATGTGATCGTTCTAATAGGGCTAAATTGCATTGAAAAAATCTGTTCTTGCTGTTGGTGGTCGTTAAAAACGGGTGTTCTTTATAAGAAGGGTTTGTTATAGTGAAGTTAGCATATATATATATATATATATATATATATATATATATATATATATATATATATATATATATATATATATATATATATATATAATATATATGCTATATATATATATAATATATATGCTATATAACGCTAAAATACATCATTTTAAGTGACAAAGTCGGGTGAGTGATAAGCGCTTTTTTTTTTTTTTTTTTGGGTTTTTCCATCTTCCAGTTCATTTGAATTGTTCTTCATCCAAATCAGGATGTCTACTTACTACTTTTGAGAATTTTTTGCTGTTAAGTGGTCGCTCAGTTTTGTAGTTCGCCCCTGGATAAGGGCGTCTGCTAAGAAATAAATAGGCCTGCAGATTCATATGCTAATTTAATGGCATCCACTATCCAATAGGAAAGGCGTTGTTTAGACAACGGCTGACCCAAAGTCCTTGAACCGTGGCATATGAACAACTGTTCTGTTTGCCTCACAGTCGTTGTACGGTCAATATAACACCTCAATGCCCGAACGGGGCAGAGCATGTGTAACCGTTCTTCCTCTGGGGAAGAAAAGGGAGGAGGATGGAACGCCATCAACTCAACTGGTTGGTTCATATGAAACGGGGATATCACCTTGGGTAAAAAGGCCGGATTTGGACGCATGGAGACCTTAGAACCGTCTCCTGCAAAACGAGTACATGATGAATGCACTGAAAGTGCGTGTAACTCGCCCACGCGTTTTGCTGATACCACTGATAGCAAAAACGCAGTTTTCATAGACACGAGCTTCATATCCACGCTGTGGAGAGGCTCGAACTGTGCCTTGGTAAGGGCTTCTAACACCACGTCAAGGCTCCATGACGGTAAACTGGTCATCCTTGGAGGCCGCAAGCGTCTTGCGCCCTTCTGGAACTGAGATGCCAGAAAATGGCAACCTGGTGATAAACCGTCAATGCGTACATGGCAAGCCGATATGGCGGCTAAATACACCTTAAGTGTAGAGGGAGATTTCCCTTCATCTAACAGTTTCTGTAGAAACTGTAATATCACTGCGTTGGGGCAGGATATTGGGTCATGGCCCTCCGCCAGACACCAATCTTGAAACAACTGCCACTTGTACGTATACTGCGACCTAGTAGAGGGCGCTCTAGCACTCTGGTCGAAATCACCGCCGTCGAGAGCCCAAAGGCTGACCGGCGCTCCCGCTCAGGGGCCAAGCCCATAGCTGCATGAGCTTGGGGTTCGGGTGCCATAGCCCTCCTTGGGCTTGGGACAACAGGTCCTCTCGCAGAGGGAGCTCCCTCGGGCGACAGTGCAACAACTGCACCAGACTCGGGAACCATATTCTCCAAAGCCACCGAGGAGCGATCAGAATCACTGTCGCTTGCTCTACCCTGACCTTCTCTAAGAAGGCGGGAGCATCGGAATCGGTGGAAATGCATATAGGAGCCCTGGTGGCCATTTGTGAGCCAGTGCATCGACTCCTAGGGGGCTGTCGAGGTCCTTCACCGAGAACCATAGGGGGCAGTGCGTGGTCTCTCGCGAAGAGATCTACTTGCGCTGTGCCGAACCATTCCCAGATGTGCTCTACCACCTGAGGGTGAAGACGCCATTCGCCGGCAAGAGGGCCTCCTCTGGATAGGAGGTCTGCTGCGTAATTGACTCTGCCCTGTAGGTGAACCGCACGCAGAGAGGTTAAACGCGGTTGTGCCCATAGCAACATCTGTGTTACCATCCGGTGAAGACCGGGGGACCGCAAGCCGCCCTAGCGATTTGATATATGCCACAACTGTGGTGTTGTCTGACCGCACTAACACATGCTTGCCTAGAAGCACTGGCAAGAAGTGCCGAAGGGCGAGGTCCACCGCTCTGAGTTCCAGAGCATTGATGTGGGCTGACCTCCAGGGTCCTGACCACACTCCACGGGTCCCTGTCCCGTTCCAGACTGCTCCCCAACCTTGGTTGGAAGCGTCGGTCGTGATGACTTCCCTCCTGAAAATGGGACCCAAACGTACGCCCTGGCGGATGTACGACGGAACTTTCCACCAGCATAGCGCTTCCCAGCAGGCTCGGGATACCCTTAGCCTGCGGTGTTTGTCTCTCCGCGGATGCAACGCGAAGGCATTGAACCAGGCCTGTAGAGGTCTCTGGTGTAGTAAGCCCAAAGGAAGGGCTTGCGAGGCGGCAGCCATCAACCCTAGCATGCGCTGACACAGCTCCATGCTGACTGTTTCTCTCAACCTGAATAGGGAGAGACACCGCTCCATCGAGGCAACTCTTTGTGTCGACAGGGTCGCTTCCATGGACACCGAGTCCAGATGCAGACCCAAAAATTCGGTCTGTTGGTTCGGCACGAGGCGGCTCTTTTCTGAATTGACCTTCAGACCTAGCCGCTGAAGATGGTCTGTAACCATCACTGTGTGCTGTGCCGCCTGATCCTTCGACTGTGCGCAGACGAGCCAGTCATCCAGATAATTCAGCAGTCGGACACCTTGAGCCCGCAAGGGAGCTAGAATGGCATCCATACATTTCGAAAAGGTTCGAGGAGCTAGTGACACGCCGAATGGAAGGACACAAAACTTGTATACCCTGCTCTGAAATGCAAACGCAGAATACTTCCTGTGACTTCGGGCAGATGGGAGCGTGAAAGCACGCATCTGTCAGGTCCACGGTGGTGAACCAGTCGCCGTGTCGGACTGACTGGATGATGTGCCTGTGCGTAAGCATCCTGAACGATAACACCTGCAGGTATTTTTTCAGTACTCTCAGATCTAAAATAGGACGGAGCCCGCCATCCTTTTTGGGCACCAGGAAGTATTTGGAATAGAACCCCTGGTCGATCAGAGCAGGGTCTACTTGTTGAATGGCACGCTTCCTGAGCAATGCCTGTATTTCCACATTCAGAGCTGAGGACTGAACCGAGTCCTTCACTGCAGTTACGACCACTCCCCGGAAGGAGGGAGGTTTTAACCGGAACTGAAGGGTGTACCCGGTGGATATAGTTTTGCGCACCCAGATGTCGTTGGTGCATTGTTGCCAGTACTGGAGCTGTGAGACAGTGTAGGGGCAGATTAACAACTGCCTGGAGTTTTCAGGGCTGTTTCGGCTGCGCTCGTTCGCGAGGGGCCTGGCCATTGCCCCGAGGGCGTGGCCTGCCACCACCTCAAGGGCGCCATCCTCCGCGCTGCGGTCTTGCAAAAGGAGGTTGACTGCGCGCTGCTGTGCTTGAGGGAGAGGTCTTAGTACCCCCTGGCCGCGGCTGGTGCTGCGGTGGTGTTCTTCGCCACTGGTGCTCTTGTTGGCGTTTAGGCTGGAAGGGCTTATGCGACCACATCTTCGCCATCTGCTGAGATGCCTCCCGGGCTTTAGCAGAGCGTTGTAGCATCTCTTCAACCGCTGGGCCAAACGTGTGCCCCGGTGTAATAGGAGCATCTAATAATGGGGCCTTGTCAGGCTCTTGATCTCTCGCCTGCGAGAGCCAGAGCTGCCTTCTGGCGACTACCAGGGATGCAATACTCCTGCCTTGAGCCCGTGCATTTAACTGGGTTATCTTGACTAGGAGTTGAGCGACCAACGCTAATATCGCCCTTAGAGACGCCGATGGGTGCTCCGGGAGATCCTTCACCAGCAACGCCTGGTAAACTGAAAGGAGGCTGGCCACGTTGGACAACCTAACTGCCTCTGTAGCCACCAAGTAGCCCTTCTTTAAATGAATCTCCGTGGTCCTGCACTGTCTGGTAGGACATGCAGGATCTTTAGCTAGACCCGAAAGTGTCAGGGTTCTAACTAGGGCTGCAAAGGCAGCATCAACTGGTGGGAAGGACGCCAGACCAGCCTCACTCGCTCCCTGCATGGCAAACGCGGAGGCCTTCTGCAAAGTTGCCGGTGAAGAAGCCGGGGCCCCCCAGGTGGACTGTACCTCCTTAATAAAATCAGGGAAGGCTGGGGCGTCCTGGGCTGTGGAGACCGTACAGGCGGCGACTCAAACAGTGACCGCCGAGGTAATTCCACGGCTGGCCACTCAATCCCCAGGTGGTGAGTTGCTCGCTCCACCAGTGACCACAAGGGATCACTGGTGTCCAGCACCTCCGACTCAGTGTCTTGCTCTGAGTGCTGGGATGTCAGTTCAGCTTTCACACTGTCCTCTTCAAGGAGAGGCTCCCCTTCTGAAGCATCCCTTGAGATGGCATCTACGTCCCACACCCCTTGGCGTTGTTGGACGACCGGGGCGGCCAGAGGCTGTGGCGGAAACGCCGGCTGATTGGCAATTGGCCCGGCTGGTGGTGCCATGTTTGTCAGAGACATGAGCAGCGATTGCTGACCCATCATCACATCCATAAACTAGGACATTTTTGACGTGAGCTCTGCCACGTCTGACTTGTCCCTGCAATGCCTGTCCCGACAAGGAGAACGGGAGCGTCCCCTACGGCGGGGTGACACGGAGCGAGACCGTGACCGACGAGGGCGTTCCGTCCGAGGGAAGGGGCCTAGGGGTCGGATAGACGGGCTACGAGAGCGCTCCCGGGCACGTCTATGGTCTGGGGATCTCTTGCCAGCTGTAAGCTGGGCGGGGCTCCTGGATATCCGCAGTGTGATGAGCGGAGTCGCTGTGGACGACGGTGGGACAGACAGGGTGTAAGACGACCCTGAGGAAGGGGAGTGGCTACCATATGCTTTCCTCGCCCTCTGTCGAAAGAGTGCATGGCTGAAAATTAGCGCACAATGCGCAAAATGGCCAAGGCAGACGCAGCGTGGTCTGGTCCCAGGCATGCCACACAGTCCTCATGTAGATTGTTCGGCGGCAATTTTGCCTTGCAGGTGACGCAACGGTGGAACCCAGACATCATTATCACTCCGATCGCCGATGTGTTGCGTTGAGCGCCAAAGCGACTAAGCCACGAGCATCAGGTGCGTGCACGAAACACTGCGGTGCCGAACACCGAACGGTGAAGCGTCGAGGTAAGTGCACCGAGCGTCGAGGTATGTGCACCGAGCGTCGAGGCACCGAGTGTTGGCGTCGGCGCCGAAGCGTCGAGTGTGTGCACCGGCGTCGAGGTGCGTCGCCGGGCGTCGAGTGCGTCGCGTTGAGGTGCGTGCACTGGGCGCCGGCGTCGATGTCGCGTCGCGCTGGCGTCGATGTGCGTGCGCCGGGCGCCGAGGTGCGTGCGCCGGGCGCCGGGCGTCGACGCGTCGAGGTACATGCACCATGCGTCAAGGCACCGAGCGTCAAACACCCGAAGCGTCGAGGTGCGTGCGTCGAGGCACCGGCGTTGAGTGCGTGCACTGAGCACCGGCGTCGAGGTGCGTGCACTAACACAAAGCGCCCTAAGTGCTACACCAAAGCGCTATGCGCCGGAGCGCGTGTACTGAGCGTGAAGACGCTATGCACTAGACACCGAAACGTCAGCTGACCCACAGAGCGGAGACGCTAAGTGTTAGTACAGTGTCTCAGTCTTAAAAGACAAAGGTGTTGTGCTATACTTAGGCAACTGAAAAGTGCAGTTGGCGGTAGTTTTCCTTATGTATTGTATGGGGAATTTTTTTTTTTTTTTCTCTTTTATTTTAGAGGCACTGCAGCCGCACTAATGATATTTTTGTAGCGTAGCTACAGTCGTGCAGCAACCACGCGGTGATGTTACAATCCGCGGGTGGTATTATTGGAGTGGCTGCTAGCAGCAGGCTGCACTCCGGGTCTAGCCGAGGCGAGACCGAGGCTGCAAAAAATTGCGTGGCCTAGCCAGGCGCACAACTTGTCCTCTAAACTCTATTCTATACTACGGAGAAACTCTATTCTATACTACGTACAAAAAACCAAACAACAAATATTTTACAATATATAAAAATATATGTATATGTAAGAAAGACGGACGGCGAGAGCCAGCACAAGAAATGCAATGCCGAAGCAAAGCGTGAAAGTGAATGAAATATATATATGTATAATGCTCCGTAGAGCGAACACTGAAATCAACTCAGAGAAAGGGCGGTAGCCAGCTTCTCAAGCTCAAGGCTGACGAGTACAATCAGTGGTGTAAATCTCTCCAGCTCAATGTCCTATATAGGCTGAAGGCAAAAGAGGAAGAGAGTCTCTGCGCACTGCGTATAGTAAGCTCCCAGGGGGGAGGGCTTACTTAGCAGCTCGCGCAGAGGCCTATCGGCAGCTTTGCTATAAAGCTCAGCCAATCCCTACTGCCTGACGGCAATATCCCATACTTGATGGTTATTTTTGACTTGAAAGGGAACAATAATTGTAGAAAATGTCTGGATGATGGAGACATTTTATTTAAAAAGCTTAGAATTTAAGAACAATCGCATATGACACATGAAATTGTAAATATTAGCTCCTCTCTTTGATCAAAACAGATCTCAGGATCAATAGAAAAGGTGTGATCCAAAATGTGGGTAGTATTTTTGCTAAGATACTAAGATAGTTAATTGATTGATCAATTAGTTTGCAGAAATGTACATTGTTTTAAATAGTACTGGTAATACATTATTTTTTTTCTAGAAGGTGTTTTTTTTGGGGGGTGATGGGGGGGTAATGTCATTGAAAGTCCCTGGTTGTAGAGGAAAGTGTGTTTTAATTTTGTTTAAGCTATTAAACGTAGTATTTTTACATATGTTCTTTCAACCTTCACTAGGTTCAAAGGGGTCGTGGACTAGTTAAGTTTTAAATTTCATTCACTACTTCAAGTACCATTCTTCCTCCACATTGCACACTGATATATACTGATAATGTCTGATTAACGAGCAGCAGCCTAGCAAAGAGTGAAAACATCTGTAACGGATGATTTATTATTTCAAAGGTATTGCCTGCTCTGTATCTCTGCAATTTTAAGTATCTGCATCTGAACAAAATAAATGAGATGCAACATGTGAAAAATGAAAGCAAATTACTTATAAATGAGGTGTCAGAAGCTGGGTGTTTTAGTTAAAGTACACTTTGTCCTGAGTTTTTCCAATAGGGCGCTGAATACAAATGACTGCTATTGTTTATAAAATCAACAGCGAGAGATTCTGGCATCTATCAGCCGAGACAGAGTTGAGGGCAAAGTTAATGTGCTGTAAGTTAGCGTAGAAACACTGTGCAAACCTGAACATGCTTCTACATAGCGGACATCATAGAAAGCAGGTTTTTATTTCTTTAGCTTTTTTTTCATGCTTTATTAGAAACAATTAGGGGCAGTTTTAATATAATGCTTGCAGTCACCAACACCAGCCATATTTATACTGCATGTGCTCTCACCCATAAATTAGATTTTAATATTATATTTACTTTTAAACAGGGCAGTATAATGCAGGGCAGATAACCTAGAGGAGGGAATTGCAGTGCTAAAATGGCACTATTTATTAAGCTATGATAACACTGATGTTCATCTTTGATGTATAGCATGTGTGACTTTAGCTGGTCTTGTAGACAGCCTTAAGGATGTTTTCATTGAAAATTTAGTATGGCAGGAAGCCAGAATACATTTAGCCTAAACCCACATGACAGGCTGGTAATGAGGTTGTGATTGATAACTGGCATTTCCTTGGGAGAACCTGCTTTTATATATATATATATATATATATAGATAGATAGATAGATAGATAGATAGATAGATAGATAGATAGATAGATAGATTGGGGGTTAAACTAGTGTCTTTCTTAGTTGTTACATTAGCCAGTTTAAAGCCTATATCTGCCCCTAAGAAAGCAGTCTGAGAGGATGTATGCTACCATTCCTGGAATACAATGATATACTGTAGTGTATATAGTGCCAATCCGAGTGATGCATGTGACCTCACAAACAAACATTTCATGACATCAACTGTACCATATTGAGTTCTTATAGTATTGCACTTTATTTCCCCCCTCAGGTATGTTGACTGTAATGGTTGAGTAACTTTTGACATGTTTAGAATGGTACGTACACTGAATTACCTGCACGCTTGTCAAAATTAGTTGTATTCTGTGCAATCTTAAGCTTCAATAGGCAGGTGACATAACATAATTAATATGTAAAGCAGTATATTTGGGAACGAGAGGAAGAAACGCCTGCACATGATAATATTCAGCTCAACTCATGCAAAAGTAATGTCCCTTCATCATTAACAGTTGAAGTAGGTAAACCAAAAAAACTCACCTTTTTATTAGGAGTAAGAGCGCTAAAGTTTTATTGAAGCTACTGTATTTTTATAATGTAGAGTTTATAAATCCATTGCGACAGAAACACAGCTACAGGGTATGAATAGCCATTACTTACACATTTTAACAAATGGAATTCATATTCCAGCATTCCATGCAACCATCTTATATTTAGTGCTGTCAATGTTAGTGGCCCAAACTACAGTGGTTGTAATGAGAAGGAATGATAGTTTAGATGTATTCTTTCCTTGAGCCACGGTCTGAATTTATTCCATTCCCCCAGCAGACATATAAATCTATAACATCCTTCAGAGATGAATTTAGGAAAGGGGGTTGGGGAGAGCAGGGAGGGGGGATGGGTGTGTTTTATTTCTGGTCAAGAAATTAAAATTGATCACAGGAGACACAAGGGACTATGTTGTACAATCAGAGCTCAATTGGTTAACGAGGATAGGGCATGGCATGTGTTCCGCTCAGCTGTGCACTTTCAATTACAAATAATATTGATTGTGGAGGTTACGCTGGGTTTTGGAGCAGTGGTGTTGCTTTTTTTTTGCTAGGGACTCTGGCTGTGTGGCTGGCCACTGATCAGCTGGGACTCAGTCCCTAAACACCTGGGAGAGGGCTGCTGCTCCTTGTGCAAGCAGGCAAAGCCCACCAGCTAGAAACAATGAATGGATATGTGATAGGTTGCTTTATCAAAGATCAAACAACAGGCACAGGGAGAAAAAAGCTTTAATTGCCACCCTCACTCAATAGACCTGCTGGACAAAATGCATTAATGATGAGTTTTTCACATGATACGTGTCCAGCAGACAAATGAGTGACTGAATACTGCATTGTATTCATGTACTTTTACTTTTTATTTTCAACCATGCTGGTATCTTTTTGTTTTAAACTAATGAATACAAAAGTATACGGTTTAAAAGTTATCACCCTGTACAATCTACTGCCTGTAGTAAATAACAGTTGTCTCTTTCTGGTGTGAGATGGATTCATGATTTTAATAGTATTTCCCAAATTTAAAGCTGCTACCGAACTATGGATTTGCCACCCACAGACTCGAAATCAATGCATGTTAAAACTGGGTCTTGCTGGCAAAGGTTTTTGTAACTAATGATTTATATGGAACAGCACTTCACTAACTTGCCCGTTAGCAACGCAATAAATACAAGTTGTCTACACTGTAGCATGCATTTCTTTATTTCTTTCTTTATTTACTTTTTTTAAAATATCTTAATGTGAAAAACATTAGACTTTAAAATTCACCCATGTGAACCAAATCACGGTAAAATACTTGAATCAGGACACACATGTTCAGGATAAAGTGTTTGCATGTTGCTTTGCTTTGGCTTTGTAGATGTGTTTTATTCTCCTGTTTTACATACTATTTGGAAGTAAAGGCTTCATCTTATGCAAACTCATGCACAGGATGAGTGTCTTTTTTTTTTGTGGTCCCACAACTGGCATGAGAAAAATCATCATGATTGTCCACATCTTCAAATCTCAGCTTGTTTTTTCTTATATAACATTTTAATGCCATACCAAGTGTCATTGCTTGTATTTCTTTTTCAAATGTATGTGAAAAATATTTGATGAAGCCTTGCATGGGTAATAGTTTCAAGATGATATTCCACAGTACATATCGAAACCAGAAACCCAGAAGTTAATGTAGGTACCGCAGGGTTTTCTTGTGTGTGTGTGTGTGTGTTTCTTTTCCTTTTATCATACGTGTAACCAAATGCATTCAATGAACAGTTAATTGTTGGAAACAAATCAAGTATACATGCATTTGAAGGTTTTTCTAAGGCTTGTTTTCAATTTTCAAATAATTGCATCCTTTTTTCAGTTTATTATTATCATTCAATACTAATAACAATAATGTCAATAAAAATGTTGATGACAGAAATGTATTTATATTGGGGGTTTTAAACTTGTCATTTAATATATTAACTTAGTTTTTAATTGCTGTTTTTGGTATACCATAAGCTTTAAAGTTTCTGAAAAAATAGCTGAAAAAAATTGTAATTCTATTGCGTGTTAGCTGAAGAAAATGAATGATATACAGTAGCTGTTCATTTTCTGATACTGTTTTGAAAGAAACATGTTGAATAAAAAGAAAAATCTATTTTCTTGCGACCTAAGAGGATATGAAATTTGTAGCACTGCCATGAAAGGAAAGCAAATGTTGCACTCTTATTTCTTCATTCTGAGATATGGTAGAATATTGGGTATGCCTTCCAGTTGCCCTTATGCCAAGGTCTTTAGAAAAAACCCTCTGCCATTTTTAAAGATCTTTTTTGCGTACTTTTTTTTATATAGCACTCTGGCTTTTTTTTAACTATATATATATATATGTGTGTGTGTGTGTGTATATATATATATATATATATACAGTACTGTGCAAAAGTTTTAGGCAGTTGTGAAAAAATGCTGTAAAGTAAGAATGCTTTCAAAAATAGACATGTTAATAGATTATATTTATCAATTAACTAAATGCAAAGTGAGTGAACAGAAGAAAAATCTAAATCAAATCCATATTTGGTGTGACCACCCTTTGCCTTCAAAACAGCATCAAGCATCAATTCTTCTAGGTACACTTGCACACAGTTTTTGAAGGAACTCGGCAGGTAGGTTGGCCCAAACATCTTGGAGAACTAACCACAGTTCTTCTGTGGATTTAGGCAGCCTCAGTTGCTTCTCTCTTCATGTAATCCCAGACAGACTCGATGATGTTGAGATCAGGGCTCTGTGGGGCCATACCATCACTTCCAGGACTCCTTGTTCTTCTTTACGCTGAAGATAGTTCTTAATGACTTTCGCTGTATGTTTGGGGTCGTTGTCATGCTGCAGAATAAATTTGGGGCCAATCAGATGCCTCCCTGATGGTATTGCATGATGGATAAGTATCTGCCTGTACTTCTCAGCATTGAGGAGACCATTAATTCTGACCAAATCCCCAACTCCATTTGCAGAAATGCAGCCCCAAACTTGCAAGGAACCTCCACCATGCTTCACTGTTGCTGCAGACACTCATTCGTGTACGCTCTCCAGCCCTTCGGCGAACAAACTGCCTTCTGCTACAGCCAAATATTTCAAATTTTGACTCATCAGTCCAGAGCACCTGCTGCCATTTTTCTGCACCCCAGTTCCTGTGTTTTCATGCATAGTTGAGTCGCTTGGCCTTGTTTCCACGTCGGAGGTATGGCTTTTTGGCCGCAAGTCTTCCATGAAGGCCACTTCTGACCAGACTTCTCCGGACAGTAGATGGGTGTACCAGCGTCCCACTGTTTTCTGCCAGTTCTGAGCTGATGGCACTGCTGGACATCTTCCAATTGCGAATTGAAGTAAGCATGATGTGTCTTTCATCTGCTGCAGTAAGTTTCCTTGGCCGACCACTGCGTCTACGGTCCTCAACGTTGCCCGTTTCTTTGTGCTTCTTCAAAAGAGCTTGGACAGCACATCTGGAAACCCCTGTCTGCCTTGAAATTTCTGCCTGGGAGAGACCTTGCTGATGCAGTATAACTACCTTGTGTCTTGTTGCTGTGCTCAGTCTTGCCATGGTGTATGACTTTTGACAGTAAACTGTCTTCAGCAACCTCACCTTGTTAGCTGAGTTTGGCTGTTCCTCACCCAGTTTTATTCCTCCTACACAGCTGTTTCTGTTTCAGTTAATGATTGTGTTTCAACCTACATATTGAATTGATGATCATTAGCACCTGTTTGGTATAATTGTTTAATCATACACCTGACTATATGCCTACAAAATCCCTGACTTTGTGCAAGTGTACCTAGAAGAATTGATGCTGTTTTGAAGGCAAAGGGTTGTCACACCAAATATGGATTTGATTTAGATTTTTCTTCTGTTCACTCACTTTGCATTTAGTTAATTGATAAATATAATCTATTAACATGTCTATTTTTGAAAGCATTCTTACTTTACAGCATTTTTTCACACCTGCCTAAAACTTTTGCACAGTACTGTATATATATATATATATATATATATATACACACACACACAGTGCCTTGCATATGTATTCACCCACCTTGGACTTTTCCACATTTTGTAGTGTTACAACTTGTGTTACAAATTTTGTTACAAAATGGATTTAATTGGGATTTTTACCATTTGATTTACACAACATACTTAACACTTTGAAGGTGCAAAATATTTTTTATTGTGACACAAAAGTTAATTAAACCAAAAAAATTACATTTGTTGGTTGCATAAGTATTCACCCACCCTGAGTCAATACTTGGTAAAGCACCTTTGGCAGCAATTAAAGCTGTGAGACTTTCTGGGTAAGTCTCTACCAGCTTTGCTCATCTGGATCCTGCAATTTTTGCCCATTCTTCTTGGCAAAATTGCTCAAGCTCTGTCAAGTTGGATGAGGACCGTTGGTGATCAGCAATTTTCAAGTCTTGCCACAGATTCTCAATCGGATTGAGGTCTGGGCTTTGACTGGGCCATTCTAAGACATTCAGGTTCTTGTTTTTAAACCACTCCAGTGTAGCTTTGGCTGTGTGTTTAGGGTCATTGTCCTGCTGGAAGGTGAACCTCCGCCCCAGTCCCAGGTCTCTTGCAGACTGAAACAGGTTTTCCTCTAGAATTTCCCTGTATTTGGCTCCATCCATCTTGCCCTCAATCCTGACCAGTTTCCCAGTCCCTGCCGATGAAAAGCATCCCCATAACATGATGCTGCCACCACCATGCTTCAGCGTGGGGATGGTGCTCTCAGGGTTATGAGCAGTGTTGGCTTTGCGCCACACATAGCGTTTTGCGCTAAGGCCAAAAAGTTCAATTTTGGTCTCATCAGACCAGAGAACCTTTTTCCACATGTTTGCTGTGTCTGCCACATGCCTTTTGGCAAAATCCAAACAGGATTTGATATGGGTTTTTTTCAGCAATGGCTTTCTTCTCGCCACTCATCCATAAAGCCCAGCTTTGTGGAGCGTCCGGGTTATAGTTGTCCCATGGACGGTTTCTCCCATCTCAGCTGTGGATCTCTCCAGCTCCTTCAGAGTTACCATTGGCCTCTTGGTTGCTTCTCTGATTAATGCCCTCCTTACCTGGTCACTGAGTTTTGGTGGACGGCCTTCTCTAGGGCAGAGCTGCGGTTGTGCCATATAATAATGGATTTAACGGTGCCATATAATAATGGATTTAACGGTGCTCCGGGGGATGTTCAAAGTTTGGGATATTTTTTATAACCCAACCCTGATTGGTGCTTCTCCAGAACTTTATCCCAGACTTTTTTTGATGGCTCCTTGGTCTTCATGATGCTGTTTCTTTAGCTGTCTAACCAACTCTGGGGCCTTCCAGAA
The DNA here is from genome assembly GCA_030684275.1 of Acipenser oxyrinchus oxyrinchus. Taxonomy (NCBI): domain Eukaryota; kingdom Metazoa; phylum Chordata; class Actinopteri; order Acipenseriformes; family Acipenseridae; genus Acipenser; species Acipenser oxyrinchus. The sequence continues at coordinate 10,874,654 of CM060258.1, read as the reverse complement.
ACAGGTGTATTTAATCTGAGATCATGTGACAGTCTAATTGCACACAGGTGGACTCCATTCAGTTAATTATGTGACTTCTGAAGGCAATTGGTTGCACCAGAGCTTATTTAGGGGTGTCACAGCAAAGGGGGTGAATACTTATGCAATCAAGACTTTTCTGTTTTTTATTTGTAAATAATTTTGAAAAATATGTAGATTCTTTTCCCCACTTCGACATTATGGACTATTTTGTGTAGATCAGTGACAAAAAATCCCAATTAAATCCATTTTAATTCCAGGTTGTAACACTACAAAATGTGGAAAAGTTCAAGGGGGTGAATACTTATGCAAGGCACACACACATTTTATATATATATATATATATATAATTTTTTTTTTAATAAGGTATTTATTATTATGTATTTGGCTTAGAGATGCATGTATAAAGATGTGCTATTCTATGAACTGAGGGACCTTGCAATACTTCCTGAAAGTTTTGTTGAAAAGTATATTATAAGAATATATAAAATTATATAAGATATTGTTTCACCTGAGTGATTTGCAATACATGTTTATTCTAAGGGTCTTTATAAGCAATAATGGACACCTACTCCTGCAAAATAAATGTTATTACTAGTTATTCATTCCATTATCAATAATAAGGGGGAAAAAAAACTACCTGATAACTTTAGTTCATGAAATAGTATCTGCTTATATCCACTTGTTTGTTTATTTATAAACATATACCAGTATGTATGGAGGGATGTGGAGAGAGAGATGGATGTAGAGAGAGAGATGGATGTAGAGAGAGAGATAGATATATATTAAAACACATGAGACAGAATACATGTTCTAATATAACTGTCAAATGTATCTAATTTGCAGCTTTTCCATATCTTTGTTACCTTTCTTACAAGTTTTTCTGAAGCAGGCTGTGATGTATTTTCTCTCTGTGCTGCCAAGACTTTCTCCACCCTTAAACACTGTCCTTATCGGGAAGTGAACGTCAGTCCCTCACCTATCCAGTGATATATGTTTCAAGTCTGTACTGCAAAGTATGGTGACCCTGTAAGCCATCAAAACAAAGTGCTTTTTTTTATCATGTTTACAGAATCGCGGTCCTAGAAACCCACTTCAGTATGATCGTGATAACGCGGTCCCAGTCATTAAAGGGTTAATCAAGTAAAACCCCTCCATTTGTATACATCAATGGAAGTAGCAATTATCATAAATATTTAAAAAATGTCAGAACTGAAAAACCAAATGACATCATGTAATAATCAAAAGATCCTCTGTCATTATGTTTTAACAGGCTTGCCAGAGCCAAACAGACACAAAATCTTTGAAGGGTTGACAACGGAACAAGGATTTTATACCTCAAAGGACTTTTTGCCGCTGGTTTCCAGGGCCAGTAAAGCAGGTACAGTCTTGACAGCACTGAAAAGTACAGAATTTACATTGCAATTATGACTTTTATACATCTCTAGAATAGAAGAAAACAATAAAAAACACTTAAAAGGAAAAGATTATACCATATAAGAGGCATAGCATATTGCTGTTGCGTGAAGATTATTCCTACAGTGAAAAGGTGCTCTGTGTTTAAATCAAACAAATAAAAATACATCTTTTTCTACCAGAGTTCTGGTTTGCTTTTTGCATTTCTCCTGTGCGCCAAGCCTTCATCAATCCAACAGGCAAATGAAAGGCAAAGGTCCTTTTCAAAGCACTTTCTACAGTTGCTGAGGGAAAAGACTGAATACTGTGGAACATGTAGTCATTAGCAAGGCCTAGATGGTGCAATGGGTTGTATTTGCTGGTTTCACTCCTTAAAGATGTTATCATACACAGTAAGGGTAGAGATACATTGCAGCATTCTAATTCAGAACCTGCAGAGACAACAAGAAAAAAGAAAATACTGCATGTAGCATTAATTAAACCAGTGGGTCTATAAGGTATTAACTATCCTGGACATTAATGTATATTTGATGCTTGGAATGTATACATATCATGGCAAAAATCCCTTATTTGAGTTTAAAGTGAGAACAATATTCTGATTTACTAGGAACATTTACTGTGGGAATTGTAAGTGATTCGGTGAAAAGTGATATCGGATACTAAATGAGCTGTATTCAATATACTCTGTAGTCATCCATATAGATGATAAAGTAAGAGTTGCTCTGCTGAAGGTACTGGGTATGAAATTACTTCTATGAGGACATTGGGGAGGGAATGGAATAAAACTGTCTCTCAATGAAGCAGAATAATTTGATAGCGACATGCTGTGTCTGCAGACTCCAAGATGCAATTTTACACTGCTTTAAGTACTACTGTCTTTTGAGCTGTTGAGCAGAAATGATTCCATAGACAGATTTTTATTTCCCCCCCTTTATCATTCAGGGATGTGTGGCTGCCGCTCCAACCTGCCAGTAGTGCACGGCACAGTTCTAGTCCTGGGTGCCGGCGACACCGCTTTCGACTGTGCCACCTCTGCCCTGCGCTGTGGAGCCCGCCGTGTCTTTGTGATCTTCAGGAAAGGATTCACAAACATTAGAGCTGTCCCGGAAGAGGTACAAAGTCAACAGGCTCTAACAAGAAAGTTCATTAATATTGGGTCTGCTGAGCCAATACTGCAATAGCCAGTTTATTAAGATGTATGCCAAAGCTTCATGTCTGTGTATTACTTAAGCTCCCTCTCCACATTTATTGCAAATTACCGTATTTGATCTATCTCCCTCAGGTGGTTGAAAACCCTGATCCTTAACAGAAAGTGTTCAGTATATGAGTCTGCCCAGAGCTAAAATGACGCTTTTATATTTGAACACAACCAGAACCCTTTGTTTCTTGAACACCGTAAATGAAACCATATAATTACAACCTATTGAAGAAAGAAACCCAATACGTTAATTTGCAGCATAAACAGATGGCAGTTTTACACTCTTGTTTTCAAAGCTGCGGTTTTAGTGACACAAGGCCCTTGAGTGAGGGAGTGACTATTTCTTCATGAAGTAGCAAATGTCACCATGCATTAATAATCAACAAATCTTCAACTGGGTGTTCCATGTTATTTAAAAAGCAATTCATTTAAACATTTAATAGTCATTCTAATAAGTAAGGAAAGTGCTTTAGGAGACTGAAAGGAGTGTTAACACATGCTTTAAAGTCAGTTTTATTAACACATTTGTATTGTGCTGAGCATCTTTTGTTTATTCAGTTTTTTGATCAACATGTTTTTTTTTTTCTTTAAGCTAACTATATTTATTGCATCAGAGTGCTTTTGCTGTAGATCACATGGTCTGACTGCACATTTGTAGTGATAGGTATCAGGAAGCAGCAGCATTTCAAGTAGAACCAAAACATAATCCACAGAAGAAGTAGTGGACCAGCGATAACATTTCTATTCCTTTTATAGGCGAGAAAATTGACTTTGTAACTATGGTTAGCATATCCTTTTAATACAACATCTCTTCTTTTTTTAATAACTGTTTCTTTCTGCATGTTAAATTTGGATTTTAGAAGTGAACAACTAAAGTTCTTAACAAAAAATGAAGTTAAACTAATGGGGTTTCTCTATCTACGATAAGCTGTTGACCCAGTGCTCTTTGATCTTCAGAGGTTATTCGCCTCTAGCTGTGCATAAGACAGTTCTTACTGCACGGTCATGTGATCTTGTTCAACCAATCATGGCGTTTAATGTATGCAAACCATTTTATAATACAGTATTTGCTGCTGAAGTTTTTAACATTCTATGGCTACCATGGAAACCACAGGGATAATGATGACTATACAGTAACAGTAATGATTGAGAAAATGTAGGCATACAGCTATGGCCAAAAAAATTGTATCGCACTATAGAATTAACAAATTTTGCTTCATAAAGTCGAATGAAACCTGCTAAATAATGTTACGTTAACATATTGAATTACATACCGCTTTGTAGTTTTCTAATACTTAACAAACAACTGACACAAATTGTGACATTTTGAAATCCAGCATAAAATACTGTACTACTATTATGGCCTGTGGTAGACTTATGCAATATCATTGTGTAGTCTCTTTTGATTACATGATAAATAAAATATCTAAATTATGTTCATTCATTTATTTATTTAGTTTATTTTTTATTTTTTTAATTCTAGGTGATGCAAAACTTTTGGCCATAGCTGTACCGTAGGCATTTGTATAAATAGGGACAGATGGTTACAACAGCACTGACTTGTTATTTTTCTTTTGCTAACAATAGCTTTCTCTGTTTAGCAGATGCTGCTCACTAAAGCTGACATTTGTTTATCAGGTTACTTGGGAGGCTTGGTTTTTAGACTCCCAAAAGGAGTTAGTAAACTCCAGTAGGTCTGCAAAATAATAATTAAGATAGCTTCAACTTTCTGTGAGGTTTGTGGATACATGAGCAGTGAGCTAAATTACCCAAGAGCAGTATAAAAAATTCAGAAATCCTTATCTCGTTATTGTTAAATCAGATGGCATTGCTATGCATTCTTAGGTAGCTGTCACAAACATACAGTAGCTTACTTGGTTATCAGAATTACAATACACAGTCACATGTTAAAGTCCAAGATCTATATTGAACCATTTTCTGTTTAGTTGTGAATATTTCTTGCAAGTAGGATGCTGTACCATACAAGCTGTAGGTCAGAGTGGCTATAATAATAATTTAAACAGTATTAGCTAATTTTAATATAATTAATTAGTATCTGATGCAAGGACATTTCTCATGGCCGTATCACACATTATCTAAGTGTACATACACACATTCTTGCGTGGCAAGTGTATTTTTGCATTTTGAATCTTTACACCTAATAAATTTAAAGATTTATAAAAGCTTTTGGAATATTTAAGGTTGCAAGTAATTAGAGGCAGCATTTCTAAATCAACAGTGGCACTTCTGGACAGGTAATTGCAGTAAAAAAAAATAGTTTCAAAACTATTTTTTTCTCAAACTCTCACACAAGGAGACAGAGCGACACAAAGAACAATTTCAGTTGGGTGTTTCTTATATGGCTGTAATCATATTTTCGTAGATCAAACAAGGATTTCTCTGCTTCAAATGATTAAAAGATGAACAAATAATGTGTTTTATCTAGGTTAAAGATAATATGCAACATTTAAGGGACAAACATCGATAAAAATGTGTAATGCGCCTCAAACTTTGAAATGAATGCCAAGTAAGTTGTACAGTGTGCTTCTTTTAATTATCTCATTTAGCCTGTAGTTGAATCATATTTTGTCATACTTGTACTTGCTAGAACCAAAGTCATTGTATTTTATCTTGCTCTTAATTGTATCAGTACTTGTACTGTGATTCTTGAAATGTATTTTTGTTTATGACTGTAAGTCGCCCTGGATAAGGGTGTCTGCTAAGAAATAAATAATAATAATAATAATAATAATAATAATAATAATAATAATAATAATAATAATAATTCAGATTTCAAAGCTATTAAATCAATATGGCCTTGTTCTTAAGGTCCAGTACAGGCCAAACACTTTTGCGAGTCGCATTGCAACCCAATCCAGAACAAAGCTCTGCTTTAGCGGAATTATAGACTGAAATACACATTTAGTTATTATTTGAATACGTTGCGGCTTCTACAAAACTCAAAAAATCACTAAAAAATTGCTTGCTTTAATCTTTCTGTGTGGTATATTAGGCTTTGTATTAATTTTAATGGTTGTTTATTCAAATGTATTTTACTTCACATATTAATTTCTTTATTTATTCTAGATGGAACTTGCCAAAGAAGAGAAATGTGAGTTCCTGCCTTTCCTGTCTCCCCGGAAGGTTATTTCGAAGGCTGGCCGCATAGCCAGTATGGAGTTCTGTCGAACAGAACAAGATGAAGCTGGAGACTGGATTGAAGACGAGGACCAGATTGTTCGCTTGAAGGCAGATTTCATCATTAGTGCCTTTGGATCTGTGTTGAGCGACCCAGTAGGTGAGATTTAATGTAACCATGAAAAGCAGGTTAAAGCACGGTACAGTATAACATTTCAAATAAGGACAATAAAACACAAACACTGTTCTAAATTGATTTAAAAACAGTGCACATTGTTAATATAAAATACTTAAATAAAAATACAATAAGGGAAGCAGAGGGGATCATCTCCAAATGTAGGCCTATCTTTGGCAATCCCCAAATACATTGGCCATTCCGTGTAGCATTCCTCCAATAGCTTTAATTGCTGTTTCACAGTCTCGTAGTCTGACAAGTAGTACCTATGTGTTCTGGATCCAGTGCACGGACAGCACGGAGAACATCAATTGCTGGTTGTTTATTCGTTTGGTTGTACTGTCTGAGTTTGTCAGCAGCACTTTGAGCGGCTGCAGATCCATTTCTATTGTCGGTTGACGATGCAAGATGCTCCAGCCATGACATTAAATCCAGCACAATGTTGTACACTTTGTGTATTTGCTGTTCTGTGCAATGTATTTCAGGTCAGAATGCATGTCTTCTACTGCTAACAGGCTTGCTAACTCCCGCATAAGACGTATCCCCGTAGTCCGTTCTCTCTTGCTCCACGAACTGAGAGTACTGTGCGTAGTACTTTACACTTTTGAACCATGTGTTCAACCTGGTCACAACTGGCTCTGGTGGAAGTGAGTGGCAAATGAGCACTCTGCTCACTCAAGTATCGCAAGAACCGTGCACGACGAGATGGAGCTTTCACTAAAAGTGACTTCATCAGAAGGACAAAGCGGTCCACTTGCTTGAAGTTATCTCACCATTTATTTCCTGCCAGAGCAACGATGTGTGCATAGCAACGAATATGTACACAATTTGACCACAGGTTGCTAAGTATATCTTTCCAAGCTTTTGTCATACAGCTCACACTATCTGTTACAAAGGCTAATACTCTAACAAGTGGAACATTTAATTCTGCCATACAAGAAATCAAGGCTGTGAAACAGTGGCATGATTAACTAACTTTTTTGAGGCACACAGTCTTTACAAGCTGTAACGATGGGATGTCAGCATCTGTAGGATCTGGCTTCAGCAAGTGAAATAAAATATTGAGAACTGGTCGATTTTTGAAAGTCAGTCGTTTCGTCTGCGATCACACCAATTAATTTTCCTTCCAGGTCTCTCAGAAGGTGCTGTTTTTCCTCTTCAAAAAGAGGTGGCAACTCTGACACAGTCTTTAGGGGTGAAGTTTTCAGCATTGTTTACCAACTTGCTTTACTCACAATTTAAACACAAATGTTCTAGGAACCCTGGTGATGAGTTAATTTAACTTTTGTTCTTGTTTATTGGTGATCAGACAAGATAATTGTATTATTAAATAAATATGGGTCTATGTAAATAATCTAAGTAGTGGTATTCCTTAGACCACAGCTTTTTGTGGCGATACAAGCCATAACAATTCATTACAGAGCCATAAAAATAAAAAGTTCTGAGAAATCTACCAAATAGTAGCAACTACACAGGCAGTGGTTCACTAGTTTTTATTAATATATTGCATTGTAATTGTATAGTCTGTTCAAACCCACTAAATACCTTAAATGGGAACCTTTAAAATAGCAATATTGTGGCTCTCAGTGAACAATCCATTGGACAATCCTGCTTTAGACAACACTGAAGGAAAATATCAAGTGGTCTAATAGTAAGCTTTGCACATCTCTGCAAGCCATAATCTATTGAGATTTTAAATTTGAACCAGTGAAAGCATTCACATCTATTATATCCTTATTGATTTGAATTGAGGATAAACAGTAATCTACAGTATATTACAATTTTGTATCGAGTCCAAAGACTGGTAGGTATTGTACATCTCTAGTTTCAGCGTTATTTTTAATAAACATTCTCCTAATGTCTGCAGGTTGTGCTGGAATAGCTAAGTATTTTAAACAACATGGTTGCCACTTGCACATTTTGTGTTTTTGGTTAGTAATGGTAAAACTGGAAACCTGTTTTTGTTTTCATTAAGCACTTGCAATTAAGAGTAAAATCCTCATATTTACATAAATACAGTTAAATAGTTGGTTCTGAGGCCTTTTTTGTCTGTGGAATACTTTCGTGGGCTTCTAACCACACATCTTGGAGATAAACACTTCTCCACAATAATCAGCAACTTGGATTCATGTATCACATGCAGTACTTTGAATTATTCTTGGAAAATGTTCTTAGCACCATCATAAATAAGACATTGCTCCCTCATGAATATGTTTACTGCTGTTCTGCTTATCTTTATTTACCAGGTTTCAGGAGTACGTAATGTGATACCTATCATTTTAGTGAAGGTTGAGATACTGTTTTAGTCCCATGTCATCAAGCTGCATTTGTGGAAAATGTTTTTTGTTTCCTTCTGAGGAGAAGTATTGCTGATTTAGAATTTAATACGCTTATCTCTTTTATTGCAACAACAAAAATACAGCCAACCATTACGCATGAGAGAATCTAAAGTAGCAACTCTAAAAGTCTACAACAAACAATCAAGCGTATTTTAATTCAGTTACTGAATAACTAAAACTCAGTGTTATTCCATGTTGACAAGCCGTTCTATCAGATGTCCCATTCTCCTTGCATTATGCCTCGTCAAGGATACTTTTTGCTCAGAATACACCCATGTCTAGGTAAGAATATTTTTTATACAGTACTAACAATGAGATTTGACCTAATGCCACGCATTATTCTGATTTGTATATTATAGATGATATTCTTCAGTTGATGTTTAAATATATACTCTTTATTTTATATCAATATTTCTCATGTGTATGTGTTGGCCACCACAACAAAATATATTTAACTAGCGTACCTGTAATTTTAAATTTTTATTGTTAACATCCGGAAAACCTTTTACACTTATAACTTTAAAGTCAGTTTCAAAGCTAGTGCACTGATAGTGTAAGGTCAAACAGGTAACACAGCAATAACGATCCAAGATGTGGCACGGAACAAAAAAGCCAGAGCACTTATTGTGTGTGGGTTTGTGGGGGTTTTTTTCCCCTTAAATCACTCTTCCTGCAGTGATTTTAGAGGACAGATTTCAAACTCCAATGCACTAGAGCTGTAAAACGGAGTTTATAAGTGTAAAAAGTTTTCAGGATGTTCACAATATAAATACAAATTACAGGCATGTTATTTAAACAGTTGTAGCAACATGTGGGGACGTGTAACGCTATATTTTTCAGAAACCCAGCTGTTTACTGTGGAGTAACAATTTGTACAATTATGCATATAGAATGCTTTTAGAAGATCTGCAACATAGACTCCAACCTTTCCATTCTACTGAATGACATCTTTCAGAAAGTTACCTCCATGAAACATTTGGAAGCAGAGGGTGCTTTACTTCCAAAGACACTTTTTTAATGTCCCGTGAAATTGGGAGGTAGGGTGTATAATCTGAAAACAAACCAATTGAGCATAAGAAATAAACCCTTCTTTAAATTATTTAGATAAATTGTTCTATTAAGGTCTTTCAGTAAACTAATGAATGTCAGTTTACTGTAAAATAAACTGTCCTGTGTATATACATTTATTTAGATGTTTAAAAAAAAAACACACACACAGTAATGAGCTGCTTAAGCTAGAAACACTTTTTTTTTTTTTGAATAGGTTACCCACCAAACCATTAAACTGTTTACTGAAGCATCACAGATATACCTCAGCTAATGAGAATGTCTGCTATTTAAACAAGTGCAAATTGAACATGTTGTATATGCATACGTAATTAGTTATGGCAGCCAAATACACATTTGTGCAACCTAGGCTCTTTTAGGCAACATTTTTGATGTTTTGAATCATTTTAAATATTATGTACCCCCCACCAAAAAAACAAACAAACAAACAAAAAAACATAATTATGTTTTATTACTTAAAATGATTCTGTTGATGTTCAGTAAGCTGATGAAGTTAGTCAGGAGACAGTCTTGTTGAAATATTCTAATGAGGCCTAGGTGCATTATAGGACAGAATTGTTTGTTGGGTACTGCAAAGGTCATCGGAAATTCCCTTGGTTAATTTTGAATCGCTGGATTAATTAAGTCCCTATTTTAATAACAGATGTTGTCTTAGTTATTCTACACTCAATTCAGTATCCCCAAACTAAACATAACGGTTTGCTGCAGTCAAATGATGCAATTGTGTTCCAAAAAAACATTAAGGTTGGAAAGATCTTAATGGGTTTCATGGACACATCCAAATTCAAATCCTTTGAGACCAAGAGCTCAAAACATGTTTGTTTCTGCTACACAATGTCTTTGTCTGTGGCTGTACCACTGGATGACTTACAAAGAACTGGGAAGCTAAGCCAGGTTGGCTTTAGTCAGTAAATGTAAAAAAATGGACTGGATAAAATGTATTTAGGTGAATTTTCTGTCGAGCTTTTAAAGATCAGCCACCCTTTTGTGTACATTTTGTGTCATCATTGATTTTTCAATAGCAATTTCTTTTTAGCAAGAAAAAAAAAACCCTGTAATGTTTTGCTGATAAGTATTTTTCCGAACCTATAGTTTCTGATACAGATATGCATTACAGTACTTATCCACTTTTTTATCTTGTCATGTCCCATGAAGAAGCTTAGCTGTGTATATGGCAAGAAGAGCTGAGATAGCTAGAAAATCTTTTCAGCAATCAGACTAGGAGACTGGCCCACTAGAGTGACAGAATGATAAGCTCCTAAGCAAGAACAAGCTGCCAGGTGATTTGCAAAAGTAAAGATAATTCCAACAGCAAAGTGCCCATGCATTTCAGAAACTGGTATTTCTTTTTTTGTTTCAATTAATTAATTCATTATTTTTAATGTATTTCAGCAATAATCCCCTCTGAAGCCTCAGGTTCTAGATATATTGAGTTGAAAGCTTATAAAAGACAAGGTCAGTTGCCTGTTGGGCAGTGCCTGCTGCTGAGGTTAATACTGCCTTCGGTAAACAGTACAGTATGTACTAACAGTGAAAAACCATTTTTTTTCTCTTTAATTGCTGAACTATTATTAACCTTGATGGCTGGGATGACCCACGGAGATTTTAGCAATGTGAAAATACAGTAGTATGTTTACTGTAAAAGGAGGGAGTGATCTTTTAAAAAGGTGACAGCCAAGGCTTCTGTTTTTATAAGTGGTTTTTAAATATGTAGTAGGAGTATTCCTGGCTCATTTATTACTTCCAGTGGTCACATGGACAGTTTGCAGTAAAAAGGCCATGGAGAGTAAATCTGACTTACAACACAAGAAGGGATTAGGTACCAGGACAGGATGCAACAGCAATATTAAATATATAGGTATGAAATAAATAAATAAATAAATAAATAAATAAAGCAAAGATATTCAGAACAAGAAATCAGAGGCACGGTAAAGATGCTAGAGCATCATTTTCATACAAAGCAGACCTGTAGTGTCATTATATATCATGTCGAAGGAATTTAATATAGATGGCTAACCATTCCTTGTTGGTTTGCAATAGCATTGAGCACACCTTTCCTAGCCTACATTTGTTATTGTCAAAGAATAATAATGCTTTATTAGATTTATTTTTGAATATTACTCATTTTGAAGCTAATTCTTAAAATCACATGCTGCACAAAGAGGCTTTCCTCCTGAGAGTGAGTGAATGCTGTGGAAGGCAGCCTACGGAAGTAATAAATGTAGCTGCTCACTGGTTGCTGGTGATGTCAAAAATATATATATATACAGTACTGTGCAAAAGTTTTAGGCAGGTGTGAAAAAATGCTGTAAAGTAAGAATGCTTTCAAAAATAGACATGTTAATAGTTTATATTTATCAATTAACAAAATGCAAAGTGAGTGAACAGAAGAAAAATCTACATCAAATCAATATTTGGTGTGACCACCCTTTGCCTTCAAAACAGCATCAATTCTTCTAGGTACACTTGCACACAGTTTTTGAAGGAACTCGGCAGGTAGGTTGGCCCAAACATCTTGGAGAACTAACCACAGTTCTTCTGTGGATTTAGGCAGCCTCAGTTGCTTCTCTCTCTTCATGTAATCCCGGACAGACTCGATGATGTTGAGATCAGGGCTCTGTGGGGCCATACCATCACTTCCAGGACTCCTTGTTCTTCTTTACGCTGAAGATAGTTCTTAATGACTTTCGCTGTATGTTTGGGGTTGTTGTCATGCTGCAGAATAAATTTGGGGCCAATCAGATGCCTCCCTGATGGTATTGCATGATGGATAAGTATCTGCCTGTACTTCTCAGCATTGAGGAGACCATTAATTCTGACCAAATCCCCAACTCCATTTGCAGAAATGCAGCCCCAAACTTGCAAGGAACCTCCACCATGCTTCACTGTTGCCTGCAGACACTCATTCGTGTACCGCTCTCCAGCCCTTCGGCGAACAAACTGCCTTCTGCTACAGCCAAATATTTCACATTTTGACTCATCAGTCCAGAGCACCTGCTGCCATTTTTCTGCACCCCAGTTCCTGTGTTTTCGTGCATAGTTGAGTCGCTTGGCCTTGTTTCCACGTCGGAGGTATGGCTTTTTGGCCGCAAGTCTTCCATGAAGGCCACTTCTGACCAGACTTCTCCGGACAGTAGATGGGTGTACCAGGGTCCCACTGTTTACTGCCAGTTCTGAGCTGATGGCACTGCTGGACATCTTCCAATTGCGAATTGAAGTAAGCATGATGTGTCTTTCATCTGCTGCAGTAAGTTTCCTTGGCCGACCACTGCGTCTACGGTCCTCAACGTTGCCCGTTTCTTTGTGCTTCTTCAAAAGAGCTTGGACAGCACATCTGGAAACCCCTGTCTGCCTTGAAATTTCTGCCTGGGAGAGACCTTGCTGATGCAGTATAACTACCTTGTGTCTTGTTGCTGTGCTCAGTCTTGCCATGGTGTATGACTTTTGACAGTAAACTGTCTTCAGCAACCTCACCTTGTTAGCTGAGTTTGGCTGTTCCTCACCCAGTTTTATTCCTCCTACACAGCTGTTTCTGTTTCAGTTAATGATTGTGTTTCAACCTACATATTGAATTGATGATCATTAGCACCTGTTTGGTATAATTGTTTAATCATACACCTGACTATATGCCTACAAAATCCCTGACTTTGTGCAAGTGTACCTAGAAGAATTGATGCTGTTTTGAAGGCAAAGGGTGGTCACACCAAATATGGATTTGATGTAGATTTTTCTTCTGTTCACTCTCTTTGCATTTTGTTAATTGATAAATATAAACTATTAACATGTCTATTTTTGAAAGCATTCTTACTTTACAGCATTTTTTCACACCTGCCTAAAACTTTTGCACAGTACTGTGTATACAGTGCCTTGCGAAAGTATTCGCCCCTTGAACTTTAGACCTTTTGCCACATTTCAGGCTTCAAACATAAAGATATGAAACTGTAATTTTTGTGAAGAATCAACAACAAGTGGGACACAATCATGAAGTGGAACGAAATTTATTGGATATTTCAAACTTTTTAACAAATAAAAAACTGAAAAATTGGGCGTGCAAAATTATTCAGCCCCTTTACTTTCAGTGCAGCAAACTCTCTCCAGAAGTTCAGTGAGGATCTCTGAATGATCCAATGTTGACCTAAATGACTAATGATGATAAATAGAATCCACCTGTGTGTAATCAAGTCTCCGTATAAATGCACCTGCACTGTGATAGTCTCAGAGGTCCGTTTAAAGCAGAGAGCATCATGAAGAACAAGGAACACACCAGGCAGGTCCGAGATACTGTTGTGGAGAAGTTTAAAGCGGATTTGGATACAAAAGATTTCCCAAGCTTTAAACATCCCAAGGAGCACTGTGCAAGCGATAATATTGAAATGGAAGGAGTATCAGACCACTGCAAATCTACCAAGACCTGGCCGTCCCTCTAAACTTTCAGCTCATACAAGGAGAAGACTGATCAGAGATGCAGCCAAGAGGCCCATGATCACTCTGGATGAACTGCAGAGATCTACAGCTGAGGTGGGAGACTCTGTCCATAGGACAACAATCAGTCGTATACTACACAAATCTGGCCTTTATGGAAGAGTGGCAAGAAGAAAGCCATTTCTTAAAGATATCCATAAAAAGTGTCGTTTACAGTTTGCCACAAGCCACCTGGGAGACACACCAAACATGTGGAAGAAGGTGCTCTGGTCAGATGAAACCAAAATCGAACTTTTGGCAACAATGCAAAACGTTATGTTTGGCGTAAAAGCAACACAGCTCATCACCCTGAACACACCATCCCCACTGTCAAACATGGTGGTGGCAGCATCATGGTTTGGGCCTGCTTTTCTTCAGCAGGGACAGGGAAGATGGTTAAAATTGATGGGAAGATGGATGGAGCCAAATACAGGACCATTCTGGAAGAAAACCTGATGGAGTCTGCAAAAGACCTGAGACTGGGACGGAGATTTGTCTTCCAACAAGACAATGATCCAAAACATAAAGCAAAATCTACAATGGAATGGTTCACAAATAAACATATCCAGGTGTTAGAATGGCCAAGTCAAAGTCCAGACCTGAATCCAATCGAGAATCTGTGGAAAGAACTGAAAACTGCTGTTCACAAATGCTCTCCATCCAACCTCACTGAGCTCGAGCTGTTTTGCAAGGAGGAATGGGCAAAAATTTCAGTCTCTCGATGTGCAAAACTGATAGAGACATACCCCAAGCGACTTACAGCTGTAATCGCAGCAAAAGGTGGCGCTACAAAGTATTAACTTAAAGGGGCTGAATAATTTTGCACGCCCAATTTTTCAGTTTTTATTTGTTAAAAAGTTTGAAATATCCAATAAATTTCGTTCCACTTCATGATTGTGTCCCACTTGTTGATTCTTCACAAAAATTACAGTTTCATATCTTTATGTTTGAAGCCTGAAATGTGGCAAAAGGTCATAAAGTTCAAGGGGGCGAATACTTTAAGGCACTGTATATATATATATATATATATATATATATATATATATATATATATATATATATATATATATATATATATATATATATATATATATATATATATATATATATAGAGAGAGAGAGAGAGGACATATTAATAAAATTAGCTGTGTCTTTAATGCTATTTTATTACAATATTAAGTACAATGTTTTTTCATAGGCTATATTTATGGTATATTTTTATTTTATTTACGCATTCCTCATTGTACCATATAAGACAGCATGGCTTCTTCTGTTTAATGGACCTTGGCAATCTGCATCTGCCAGTATAGTTCTCCCTGGAGACTGTCAGTGGGTTCTTTTAGAAGCAATTTTATTTAAGAATAATCTCTCTCAAGTGCTAAAGCCTTGTCACACTCCGTAGCCTTTTCACAGTAGAAAAGAAACAAACAACTCCTCTACATGAATGGGTTTTTGTTAAATAGAATAATGCAGAAGATAATCATGCAGTCTTTGGGTCTGAAAGCAGTCCTAAAGCTCAGGGCAGTAAACATCTTCAAGCCATCACCAAGATATTACAGTCATCCCTTATCCTGACAACCTGCTGCTTGTGTCTTTTAGGATTTTAAGACAGAGCCATGGGTTCTCTGATAGTTGCCCCAGGTTTCTTGCAGCAGCTTTATGGGGAAGATGAGCTGTCTTTTACACTGCCCAGTGGAATCTCAGGCAATTGCACATATCTTGCACAATTGCCAAATTTAAAGAGATGCCCATGGAAGAATAGCAAAAGGATGTTCAGGTCTTGACTAAAGTGTGCTCGCTCATAGAGCTGTGAGGGGAAGCTCTCATTCACACTAAATTCACAAGGGAATATTCTAGCGTTAAGAAAATGTATGCGGATGCACAAATTCTGTTATGTTTCTTGCTTATTGTAGTACTAGTTTATTGTTTATAGGTGGCTTTGGGGGCTATCTGAATTCAAAGCAAGGTCCCGTTTGCAAAAGACACAGAAGACCCCTACCCTTGTCGTAGTCCCATTGGTTTTGACCCACAGTCATTTTCAGTATATTTACCACATTCAGTACTCAAGTTTGAACAGGTTATGTTTGTGTTTATTTAACCTAAATTTGTTTTAATTTAAAATTCACGATTTACTTTGTCTCATTGCATTTTATGTTTTATTTAGTTTTTGTAAATGGTTAAGTGGTTTCAGTGTGCAAATATATATATATATATATATATATATATATATATATATATATATAAATACAGTAATGCTAATATTACACAATACATCTTTTACAAACTGCTTCTGTATATAACGGTCTTCTTTGATAGATGTAGGCCATCATCCATGCTGAAAAGTGGTATGCCTAGGAGATGAATCTGTAATGCAGGACAGTCTAACAAAGTATCTGGCTTTAGGAAAGGTGTATGAAAAGCACTGAAAGGTGTAACGCTGAACACAGTTTTTGCAGGGGGAAACCTTTGTCATTTGTCATCTCTAATCTCTCATCTCAGTCTTTTATATTTCTGTGTATGATTTTTGGTCCATCAATTCTCTTCTCTGATTTTGTTCTTTCTAACAGTGAAAGAGGCCATGACTCCCATTAAGTTTAACAGATGGGGTCTCCCTGAGCTGGATCCAGAGACTATGCAGACCAGTGAGCCATGGGTATTTGCCGGTGGAGACATTGCAGGGCTGGCTAATACTACTGTTGAGTCAGTGAACGATGGAAAGCAGGCCTCCTGGCACATTCACAAATACATACAGGTACTCCTACAGTCTGTGTTTAACCAGAGGATTTTACTGCAGTTATTTTCAATGTGGCACACTTGGCAAGACTAAGGGCACAATAGTTACTTCTGACTGCACTAGCATTCATTATTTAATGAAAAGCAATATCATTATGAATAACAGTGATTCGGTTTGAACTAATAATGTTTTTTGTGATTTTTTTACAACTAAATAAATAAAGGTACAATATTCAAATGGAGAATACAGTATGTGCTTTTTAAAATAAACTGACGCTGTAAGAACATAAGAACATAAAGTTTACAAACGAGAGGAGGCCATTCAGCCCATCTTGCTCGTTTGGTTGTTAGTAGCTTATTGATCCCAGAATCTAATCATTTTTATTTCCTGCATGCAATACTTATTTCATTTGCCATGTGTCTGCCCAGTTCTGAATGCTGTCTAGATCATTTTGAAAGACCTTCGCTGCTGCAACAGTGTTTGCCACTCCTCCTATTTTTGTGTCATCTGCAAATTTAACGAGTTTGCTTACTATACCAGAATCTAAATCATTAATGTAGATTAGGAATAGCAGAGGACCTAATACTGATCCCTGTGGTACACCACTGGTTACCTCGCTCCATTTTGAGGTTTCTCCTCTAATCAGTACTTTCTGTTTTCTACCTGTTAACCACTCCCTAATCCATGTGCATGCATTTCCTTGAATCCCTACTGTGTTCAGTTTGAGAATTAATCTTTTATGCGGGACTTTGTCAAAAGCTTTCTGGAAATCTAAATAAACCATGTCATATGCTTTGCAATTATCCATTTTCAATGTTGCATCCTCAAAAAAGTCAAGTAGGTTAGTTAGACACGATCTCCCTTTCCTAAAACCATGCTGACTGTCTCCCAGGATATTGTTGCCATATAGGTAATTTTCCATTTTGGATCTTATTATAGTTTCCATAAGTTTACATATAATAGAAGTCAGGCTTATTGGTCTGCAATTACCTGGTTCGGTTTTGTCTCCCTTTTTGTGGCTCGGTATTACGTTTGCTATTTTCCAGTCTGTCGGTACAACCCGTGTCAAGAGACTGTTGCACTATCTTGGTTAGCAGTTTGTAAATAACTTCTTTCTTTTCTTTGAGTACTATTGGGAGGATCTCATCCGGCCCAGGGGATTTGTTTATTTTAAGAGCTCCTAGTCCCTAGTAGATGGCATTGTATGTTAATACAATAAAAAAACTTGTAAAAAAAATTGTATGTAAATACAATAAAAAAATGTAAAAAATTGTAAAAAAAATGCTGAAAACTGTAAAATAGTAACTAATGCTAGTAAAATGCAAAATTGCCAAGAGAATATATAGCACATGAGTCCTACTCATAATAGAGTTTAAGCTGAGTTATTAATTCTGTTGTTGACCCCAGATACTGTGTGGGTATACATACATATCAGAGTCACTGTTATGAATATAATAACAAATATTGTGGGGATAAGTACATCAAAGAAGATGGTTACAGTAAGTAATACTGTTTTCTTGACACTACCCAGGATGAATACATTTTAAAATTCTGGCGAGGAACTGAAAAGCAACGGGATAATGTGTGTTTAGGAAGATTTCCATCATTGAGTCCTATCTGTATAACACTGCAGTGGAATGCTAGGCATTTTCAATGTTTCATCTCATTTCATTTCCATGCAACGTTTGATATTTTGGTGCGCATTGCTTTTCCTGGGATGAATATGTTCTACAAAACCCATTGTTTGCTTTGCCTATTTAAAATTGTAATTCACTTGCAGTACATTAAACACAGTGTGAAAGTGAAGATATTATCGCACACTTACAGATCTAGCTTATGATGGTAGGGACTGACGGAATCTATAAATGTCATAACCAGACAATAACTGGTACCAGGGGAATGGTCCTTTTATCCACAGATGTAAGCACAGTATGCCTGTTTTTCCTTTTTTTTGTTTTCTTTTGAATATTCTTTAAACATTTTAGTTTACTGCTGACAGTAAGTAGAAGTAGGCACAGCCGGTTTTCTGTGTTTGAGTATTTAGGATTGTTAGGGGCTTTGACGGTTCACAAACCCTTTCTCTTGCAATGCTAAAAAGTTACTTGTGGCTTTTAATTTGTCAGTTAAAGCCATCAGTACAAGTACATATACAGTATGTATTTACATCAGCTAGCAATAGTTTTATGAGTTGCAAAGATGTCAATACCAGTTTCTGTTATAGATGTGCAAATTAATAAAACAACAAACATAATAATAATGTGCAGAAAAACACTGAATTTGAAACATTTTCCCCAAAGTTTTCAGAGCAACCCCCTGACCTTACCCCAGTGTCATAAAGCACAGTGCTTCGGAGACTGGATGAGTTCATTTCCAGGTTAATTGTTGTAAGGTCACCAGATAGTAAAGTTAAGTGTTTGTTTGTAGATTCAATTACTACTTGTACAGAGAGAAGGGCTGCAGATTGAATTGCTTTTACAGTAATGGACTATGGAAGAGGAAATGAATCAAACAATTTGCTGTATTGTTTACAAATTAATTTTTAGAATCTTTCCAGGTCACTTGTACTTTCCAATAAGCAGGTGCTCGTCTTCATTTTTTCTTTTCAATACATTTGGAAAAAAATTACATTTTGGAAAAATTTATGTATGTATATACAGTGCTCCCCCTTTTATAAGGCGGCCCTTTATACTGCCGAACAGGTCATAAGGCAGTACGGTCATGGCTCCCATTTGCCCCATAATGCCATTACACTAACACTAGTATTCTCGTTGTAAGGTGGAACACAAACAGCACGGTCTCTTTTACTATGGCTCCCGGCTACTGCGTTATAAAGGAGGAGCACTGTAATTAGTTTATTACCACTAATGACACATGTGTAACATGTATTAATGAAAATAAAAAGTGCAACAATTGTAATAGTATAAAACTGGAGCACTACAATGATTGTTGCTGGTTTGTTTGCAATTGTTTTATGGCTTACTGGAAGTTAGCTTTTGCTCTAGCTTTAACCACTTCGCTGTTAAGTGTTTTTCAACCTCCAGTGCTAGAGGTTTTTCTAGAATTTGGGACTGAATTGTTTAAAAGTCAACACATGTCCTAAAATCTTGTAAGCGATTACTCACTCGCAGCCTTTAGGGCACCGACATATTTTGTAATATTATTACTGCAGATGGTGCAGCGTATCCTGGGACAGTATACAGCAATCAATAATGATTGATTAGTTCTGAAAATAACTGTTGAAAATAAAATTTGACAAATATCTCCTGTGGGTCTGCTAAATGTTGTAGCCATAAGGATTTGCTCAAATCAAACCACGAGCCGAAATATAAAACTCTTCTGTTTGTTTGTTTGACTTGCTGGATTCCAGACTGAACAACACGGAGGAATCCTATAGGCCAGTTTAGACATCAATCATTCACCGTTTGATTGACATGATCAATCCACCATTCACGTTTTGAGAGACTAGACCCTCCCACAAATATACTAATATGTCGGAAGCGATTGGTCAAACACAGCGTGCCTAAGCACTGAGTTACTACTGCATATGCCACGGTACAACAGAGACAGCATACAGTTTACATATAATCAATAGCGATCAATCAGTTCTGATAATAACTATTGAAAGTAAGATTAAGTTTGCTAAAAATAGGTCCTAAATGTTGTGTCCATCAAAAGTTGCACCAATCAAAGCACTATAAAAAAATATAATACAGACCATTTTGTTTGCTTATTTGACTTCTGCATCTGACATTGAATAAAGACTGGTTTATACTTCCGACTGCGACCCAATTTTTGGTCTCCGTCAGTGTTTTCCGACGGTCGGAATGACATCATCCTCACTGCGTCTTTTTTGAAAAGTCGTATGGCCTTTTCTTGTGTGTCTGCGACCGCAAAATGCACAGGGCCGGATGATGTTGAAAAAATCCAACATTTGTTGCATGGTCACAAGCCAGTGAAGCGCGATAGAGCAAGTTTTTGAGGAACCCAATAAATATGAACAACAGAACAGGATTTTAAACTTGCCGCTAAACTGAATGAAATTAAAGCGTAAATGAGTATTGGTGCTTACAAAGGGCTACCATGCACAGCAACTACTTGCATAATAACAATAATAATGAATACAATGTATTTTTATTTGTATTGTTATTCTTTTTATATGTTTGAGTCACTAATAAGTTAACGTTGCTATTTATTTTCTGTATGCAATTACTTTCCCCATCAAATCAGTAACTGCCCAGCTGTTCAATACGCCTGATTGGAGGCAGTAAAGAGAACAGCTGATCAGTTTTACTTGTTTGCTGCTCATAAATATATAGGAGCCAATTTACACATTCACTTAATTTATGAGAGGCAATTTTAAAATCCCGTCTCAGTGTCACGGGATTGTGGAGCCTGTTCGCAACCCTAGTCACAAGTCAACACCGGCAGTAATGCAGACTGGCTGAAAGTACGACAGACAGCTACAACCACTTTGCTGCGTCAAAAAGTCTGCAAACTCGGGGGTGCTTCAGTCCTTCTGGTGCACCCGTAGAAGTGTCTACGGCTTTTGTCTGCGATTAGAAGTATAAACCAACCTTTACACAGAGAAATCGTATACAGGGCAGTTTACATGTCAATTATGCACTTTTTAAATGACGTGATTGATACACCATTTACATTTTGAGAGCTTAAACCCTTCTACACATTATACATTACATTTAAATAAATAAATAAATGATCGGATACTCAGTCGGCGTTACAGTGAGGTTTATTTTAGGACGTACGTCATACGCCCCCTAGCACTTTATGAGGACATTTTTATGGCGTACACTGTACACCCTCTAGCACTGAAGGGGTTAAAATATGGCTCCCAAATGATGACTTGAAGACACTACACCTGCCTTTGACAACAGTGGTAAAAATGAGAAAACACTGCACTCAATAAGGCATTCTGAGCTGCTTTATAACACAATTTGTGTATTTGCTCGAGAACCAAAGTCGTTAAGTTGTTATATCATTAGACACAATTATAGCTGTTTAATAGACACTTCGCTAATTAAAAGGGAGTATTGATGTATGACTTGCACTGAGTGCCTTTTGTATTTTTTTTCATTTTGATAAAACATGTAGTGAAATATTAGAGAATTGAAAGCCTCTAAACTCAACTATTGAAATATTCAATGCTGTTTACATTGAGTTTTAGGCATGGTTAAAACAATTGTCTGTTTCTGTTTTCAATTGAACATTCGGGTTCCTGTTTACTTTAAAGATGAAGATTTGTATCACTAATAAAGGACCATAGCGGTCCAAGTGTTGCAGCCTTAATAAGGGTTAAATAGGTAATATGTCAAGTGAACTGTGGACTTTAAGTGACATGTTATGCAGCTGTAAGTTATTCATGTTTATTGTATTTTTATATATGTCATATGGTAATGAAATGTTGTCAGTAGTTATAAAAGCCTGTAATGTTGCTGTGGTATATGATGATGTTCTCAGACAGTGCCAACATTTATCGTTTCAATTGAATAAAAAGCACTTTGAGTAACTGTTCATTCTTCATGTCTGATATTAATTTACAATACTGTACTGTGCAATATTGCATCCTTAGAAACACCCCTTGGTGCTTTACAAACCTACACAATCTATATTGAGCAAAAAATTGTGTGTATATATATATATATATATATATATATATATATATATATATATATATATATATATATATATATATATATATATATATACACAGTACTGTGCAAAAGTTTTAGGCAGGTGTGAAAAAATGCTTTCAAAAATAGACATGTTAATAGATTATATTTATCAATTAACTAAATGCAAAGTGAGTGAACAGAAGAAAAATCTAAATCAAATCCATATTTGGTGTGACCACCCGTTGCCTTCAAAACAGCATCAAGCATCAATTCTTCTAGGTACACTTGCACACAGTTTTTGAAGGAACTCGGCAGGTAGGTTGGCCCAAACGTCTTGGAGAACTAACCACAGTTCTTCTGTGGATTTAGGCAGCCTCAGTTGCTTCTCTCTTCATGTAATCCCAGACAGACTCGATGATGTTGAGATCAGGGCTCTGTGGGGCCATACCATCACTTCCAGGACTCCTTGTTCTTCTTTACGCTGAAGATAGTTCTTAATGACTTTCGCTGTATGTTTGGGGTCATTGTCATGCTGCAGAATAAATTTGGGGCCAATCAGATGCCTCCCTGATGGTATTGCATGATGGATAAGTATCTGCCTGTACTTCTCAGCATTGAGGAGACCATTAATTCTGACCAAATCCCCAACTCCATTTGCAGAAATGCAGCCCCAAACTTGCAAGGAACCTCCACCATGCTTCACTGTTGCCTGCAGACACTCATTTGTGTACCGCTGTCAGCCCTTCGGCGAACAAACTGCCTTCTGCTACAGCCAAATATTTCAAATTTTGACTCATCAGTCCAGAGCACCTGCTGCCATTTTTCTGCACCCCAGTTCCTGTGTTTTCGTGCATAGTTGAGTCGCTTGACCTTGTTTCCACGTTGGAGGTATGGTTTTTTGGCCGCAAGTCTTCTATGAAGGCCACTTCTGACCAGACTTCTCCGGACAGTAGATGGGTGTACCAGGGTCCCACTGTTTACTGTCAGTTCTGAGCTGATGGCACTGCTGGACATCTTCCGATTGCGAAGGGAAGTAAGCATGATGTGTCTTTCATCTGCTGCAGTAAGTTTCCTTGGCCGACCACTGCGTCTACGGTCCTCAACGTTGCCCGTTTCTTTGTGCTTCTTCAAAAGAGCTTGGACAGCACATCTGGAAACCCCTGTCTGCCTTGAAATTTCTGCCTGGGAGAGACCTTGCTGATGCAGTATAACTACCTTGTGTCTTGTTGCTGTGCTCAGTCTTGCCATGGTGTATGACTTTTGACAGTAAACTGTCTTCAGCAACCTCACCTTGTTAGCTGAGTTTGGCTGTTCCTCACCCAGTTTTATTCCTCCCACACAGCTGTTTCTGTTTCAGTTAATGATTGTGTTTCAACCTACATATTGAATTGATGATCATTAGCACCTGTTTGGTATAATTGTTTAATCATACACCTGACTATATGCCTACAAAATCCCTGACTTTGTGCAAGTGTACCTAGAAGAATTGATGCTGTTTTGAAGGCAAAGGGTTGTCACACCAAATATGGATTTGATTTAGATTTTTCTTCTGTTCACTCACTTTGCATTTAGTTAATTGATAAATATAATCTATTAACATGTCTATTTTTGAAAGCATTCTTACTTTACAGCATTTTTTCACACCTGCCTAAAACTTTTGCACAGTACTATATATATATATATATATATATATATATATATATATATATATATATATATATATATATATATATATATATATAATAATTTAATTTATAGTCTTAACTTTGAAAGACATTATTATACCGTAATAGTTTTCTCTTGTATGTCTGGTGAAACAATGCTTCCTTTTTAAAAACTACCAGTAGTGTTTGCATTTTTTTAAATGCACTTTTTCCTGAATAATGAAAGGAAATCTCTGTTCTAGTACGTGCCCTCCGAATGTTGTCTTTAAAAAAAGAGAACTGCTTCCTTGTGTTCTATGTTAAACACATAAAAACATGTGATTTATAATGTATCAATATAGGTTGAGTGTTACAAAAACTTTGAAAATGTAACATGTTCAAGATTAATGGTTAGTGTGTTGTCGCCAATTTAAAATAATAACACAAGCAATAATATATTTTGAGCCTCACTCCAATCTGAAGTTCAATTCATCTATGACTTTCTAGTACGTAGACAGTCCAGACGCAGGCAGACACGGTTTAACGTCTTGACATCACTTATGCCTGCTTTCTGCTGATCCTGCTAAAACAGATACAATAATATACTGGTGTAATTGAGTTGATGATAAAATAATGTAACCATTAGTATTTCATTTTTTCATACCACATTTCCTTAGCCATATTTCTTTCTCCACGTATGTGTATGTTGCTAAACTGGAATGTGTGTAGAATAAATCAGAAACATGTTCATGTTGTTTGGAAATTACTGTCATTAAGAAAAACACCGTGTTTGTCACAAATTACGGTACCCAAAGGATTGGTGTTGTATACAATTACATGTTATTGCAGATCTTGCCATGACATTTTACTGTATGACTTTAAAGTAGGCTGGATAGTATATTTATAACCACATTACTATACAAAGTACAGCAGAAGTTATCATAAACATCAATAATTCTTGTATGAAGCGGACTGTAAATACATTGGAAATAATGAACTGCAACATCGTTTTCTGTCTATTTTTTTTTTTCGCAGTCACTGCATGGCTCTGCTGTTGCACCCGAACCCCAGCTACCAATGTTTTACTCTCCGATTGACCTGGTGGACATCAGCGTAGAGATGGCAGGACTCAAGTTTCCAAATCCCTTTGGCCTAGCCAGCGCTCCTCCAACAACCAGCACTGCCATGATCCGACGAGCTTTTGAGGAGGGCTGGGGCTTTGCTCTCACAAAGACGTTCTCTCTCAACAAGGTAGGTATACATGCTACAATGCCAATAAGTAACATGTCTGAACTGCTGTGGGGTGACAAAGAGAATACGAAAAGAGTTAATGGTAGCAATAGCAGGCATATTAGTAGTGACAAGAAGCACCATCATTAGTATTTTAACATGTTAATATGCAATATAATTACTTTGTTGATAAATTAATTTTATTTGATTTTTTTTTTTTCTAAGAAAGGAAAAATGGTATTTATAAAATTTAATATGAAGTTGTAACAATCATTGTGATTGGGAGAGTTTACGTGCAGTTAAAGCAGTATTGGTAAGGTTAGGGTTAGGGTTGTACAGGTTACAGAACCTACCATATCCTGTCTGTCTTCCAGCATTTATATTAACAAAAGTAGGACATCCCTATTATTTGTTTAATATTGAATTAATTGTACGAAAACATTTTGGTTCAAGTTTGCCTTGAACCTATATATTTTAAATTTAATAACAAACAAACTTGATATATTACGTGGGCCGGCTAAAATGTATTGCCAACAACTATTTGAAACTTCAATGCTTACTGTATCTAACTTAAAACTGATGCATCACATATTATAAACAAGTAACATTCAGAAGTAAAAGATCAGCAGGCCTGCTCCTTAACCACAAAGAACACGACCAGGTTAGACATAGAATGGGGCGACCTTCCATTTGGTGAAATGTGCTATACCTGGAACACCAGAGATTATCTTTCAAGGTAATCCGTTTTTATAACATTATTGTGGTAACCATTGTATACAAAACCCCTAACCATGAAATCCTGGAGTCTAGACTTGCTGTAGTCTTGTCAACAAACTGGAGTCTACAGCTGGGTTAAACAAAAATATATCAATCGTCACTTTTGAAGCCATCTACCCTGCTCAAACAGAGGAAACGAAGCATCCCCCAAGTACAGCTTTTACATATTATTTTTTATTTTATTTTTTTTTTATAAATCATGCTCGTATTTGTAACGTACAGTACACTTTTTGCCATGTGACCCAGTTGACATATTGAGGTCAAGTGACTTTTAGTATGAACCATCATAAAAATATTCCAGTCTTGCGTTTACAAAAGGACATAGGTCTCTAAGATGGGAATTTTGCCAAAAAGTGATGGCCAAAAATGACATTTTCACCGTGGAATGTCTGTTGCCACATTCTTATATTTCCATGTGTATTTTAATGTGAGCGCCGCATTTAAACTATCATAGTTTAATAATGCTAAACCACATACTGAAGTTTTTTAAAAGATTTAGTCAAGGCAACTCAGTCCTGCACATTTTGCACAGAGGGGGCATCACAGTAGAAATCTACAGATCATGTCCATTGATGTAAATTTATTCCTTCCCATTCCTTTTCAATGCAGCTATCTGCAACATTAATTTCTCCTCTTTCAATGCGTAGATCCGCATTTTTAATGTGTGCTCTTTATGAGCCATCTCCAGGAGGGCGGGGCCAGGGTCAGCTGATTCCCTTCTTCGCTTTGTTACAGGCGGCGCAGTGACAGTGGGCGGGCCTCGTTCTATGAGAGGCAAGCTAGTGGCTGAGCTAGTAGCAGTACAGACAGTGGCGTCAGGAGCCAGGCTATCTGCCAGATCGTTAACTACCTAAGAAAATGTGTTGTACATAAATAAATGTTTTAGTTAATTCAGTTCTTGATTGGTTATTCTAATTAATAACACAAACGTAAATGAGTTAATCAGCACATGGACTTGCTATCAAGGTAAATAACAATATTTAGTTGTAAATGTATTATCTAGGCTATTGATATGGAGTATAATAAATGTTATTTTGTTTGTTTTCTACAACTGTCCAAAGCCTACCCCGGTGGAAGCTTCCTTGTTGAAACAGGCATCATTATCGTATGGATTTGGTAGACTATCAAATTGTTGGGGCAAAAATGGAGTAAATTTCTTTGAGATGCTATCTATTGCTGTCGGGAGAAGTCCACCGCCAGTCACGTGTTGCTTTTCTTTCTCCCTGGAAACCGTCTTTTTTTTTTTTTTTTTTGCTTTAGCCTTTACATTTTTATATAATAGTTTCAACTGCTTCAGTTCCCGACAGTTTACTCCACTGTGGGAATTGAATTCTGCACTGATCTTTGCCCAGGTTGACTCCTTCCGTGCTGAAGTTACGTTATCCACCTTTTTATTCTCTATAATTTCTTTGTCATTTTTGTTATCAAGAATTAAATTTAATAACAGGTTTTTCTCAAATAGAGAAAACGCAACGGTTTTACTTGTTGTAGCCATGGTTATGCTCTAATGTACCACTTCACGAGACGATGTACGTAATCAACCAGCGTCGCAGCCACCGTGAATCCAGGATTAACGGGTGAGTTTTAGACTTAATCTTGGATTCGCTGATCTGTAACCAGTGCGCAACAGAAATGAATCCAGGATCCAATCTTGGATTAGTCAATCCTAGATTGGGTCGAATCTTGATCTCGATGTGCGCAATCCACCCTAAGCAATTTCACAGAGATGTCACTCTCCCTAGGATCCCTTATTCATTGGGCATGACTGGAGTTTAAAACCTTGCTTCATATTCTTTACTTTTTGAAACCGCTTATAATAAATAGTTATTTCAAGAAACACAATTACTTGGATTCATTCAACTGTTAATAGACATGAGCATATCAGCCTACTGGTAACTTAACATTGTTCTTGAAAAAGTCATGAATTGTTTATTAGGTGCTATTACAATTCTTTTGTTTGAACTTTAAGTTGTAATTCCGGTGATGTGAAAAGTAATCAGCAACATCAGTTTGTTCTGTACTTGTTCAGAATAGTAACAGGAATCTCTAAAGTGACTGTAAAGGTTTCTATGCAGTTCTTGCATAACAGTTAATCGACTTTCAGAATAATTTAACTTGACCTCTAATCATCAACCTTCAAGCAAAATGCTGATTTTTAAAGAACTGCATGAAATGAAATGGTTTTGTAAAAGCTCACATTATACAGTTTGGTCTTACAGGTTTGAATGCCATCTTCACCTACAAAGCTACACTTTCAAACTCCAAAGGTCAGCTTTTGTTTTTAAAGAATTTTAAAGATGATGATAATAATAATAATAATAATAATAATAATACATTGAATTACATTAAAATGTTGCAAGGAATGTATTATATATTTATCTGCTTTCTGTATTATGCAAAAATACTCAGAATATTTGCAATTCAACAAATTTAGACATTCAGCATATGACAAAAGGTTTCTTTAAAAAAAAAAAATAAAAAAAGTAAACTATCATATGAAATATAAATGTTTTGGAATACAGTTTTGATGAAGTGAAATTCGACTTGCATGCACACGATGGAGAAATTAAATGCTCACCGGGGGAGTTCAATATGAATTAGAACCCAGCCTGAACATCTGCTTGAAATTGTATTATCCCATCCTACAGACACCATTGCTCCCAGGCTGAGCTGTTAGACTGACAGCTGAATATTGCACTGATTTGAGCTCAAATATGTTTGAACTTTGTCTCCCCTTTTTTTAAAAATTTTTTTTTTTAAAGAATTTAGTATGTGTGCTTCTAGCCTGCATGATTTCTTTTCTCTTGACAATTGTGGATGCCAGATTGGGGTCTAATATACTCTTGCAGTGATACTGTCAGCTTGCAGTGAAATACCAGCTAATATCTTGGTAAACAGAAATCCTATTATTCTTTATTATGTGCTCCGTGTGGAAGACTGTATGAGGCTTTCTTTAGGGAGATAGATAAATAAGCTCTTAATGTCAAATATGAACGAACAGGCTGTATTCTGCTACCATTATACTTAAACATGAGGGACTGCTTTTAATATCGTGCTCTTAGTCAGTCACATTCATATGAAAGCAGTACAAAGGTATGGTATTGATGGTATTGAAAGTGCATCGAGGATTTCTTTGGGGAGAGTAAAAAAAAAAAAAAAGAAAATCAATGCATATGTATTGTATTTATTTTTTATTTGTGTAACACATTTGTTAAAGGTGATCTTATCGTTATGATAATAAAGTACCGTGGTAGAAAACTATGTATTGGTTAAAAAACTAAACACATTTTCCATAACTGTAGTAGGGAATTGTATTTAATGATGTAATGTCATTAGTCTGGACATCATTGTTTTTGACTGGGTGAAAGGAAAATAAAAACTTAAGTACTTAGAAAATAGTGTATGTAGGCTATGTGTGAAGTTAAGACTCATTCAAAATTCAGAATTGAAAAACTGCCTGAAACCCCATTCGTTCTTGTTTGTTCTTTTGTTCACAACAAAGAAGATATTGGACAGTTGAACCTGCAATTGTTAAATGTAGACTGGCCCTGGTTAATTAGAAACCCTAAAGATCTATTTTTGTACAGCAGATTGAACCAGGAAAATCAGGAAATCTTTGATAGATCAGGCCACAGGGGCCCAATTAGCACATTGACAGATATGTTGGCGATTAATCACTGTGCCATGTCACTGCCTTTTAAAGACCTTTAGTTTACGACATTAAAGTTTAAAAAAAAAAAAAAAAAAATACATCTTGAATTGTTAATGAGACTAAAGCACTTTATCCACACCAATGTAAAAAGTAAATTTGAAGATTGTTCCATGTGAATTTTTCCAGTAATTTATTCAATTTTTATCATGCATCTCATTAAATCAGTTTACACCAGGGTCTTCAGTGTAGCAAAACCATTACGTTATCAACTGATGAGGCTATTATCTACATTCTGTAAGATTTCTGCTTTACTAGTATCTGTTTTTCAGAGGAAACTTACAACCTGGTATAACAAAACTTATTGGTAAACATACTTTTTTTTTTTTTTTGAAATCTTAAATGTTTAGTTAAATTGGTACCAACCAAGTTACTGCATGCACTACCATACACATTTTGCAGTAGAGGGTACCTCTGCATTTTAGAAAATGCTGATGGATTTCACAGATTCTTAATAGCAATAATACCTTTTCCAGGAACAGAATTGGAAGTAATGAAGATATTTTAAAATTTCAGGATAATTATCTGTACACTTGGCAAAAACAGAATTGTGCATAGCAACAGGCAAATGCATACAGTTCTCTTTTTTTTCTTTTTTTTCATCATGACATTGATTAAGATCCCTCCTCCCTGTATATATTAGTTATAGAAAAAAGTAATATTAATTTTTTCACTTCCATGTCTTTGTCACAGCTGATGTGCAAGTAGCGTCTGTTGATTCTGCATGTTTTTGTAAATATAAGAATATATTAGAATACTTTATGGGGCTTGTATGGCCATGAAAATGTTTCACAATAGATGATCACTTTTTTGGTTTTAAATTGAGTTTGCCTGCTTGTTCAGTCAGTTCTAATTTTCATCTTGAGTAAGGCACTAGCAGTTGGGGTTCTTTTGAATATGGGAATTGTTATAAATAAAATGTACTGTAAATAAACACATTTGGGGAAACAACACAAAACAGTGACTGATCATAGGCATCAGGTGTCCCTGTTAAAAATATTACAATTCACAAATCCCTCGATCCTGGCCAATATTTAAAATCTCCAATCCCCTGAAATGCTGGGGACATATAAGTCATCTTCTATTGCAAACAATATGTAAATCAGGAAATGATTTCCTGAATGCTGTAATCTTATTACTGCACCAAAAATGACCTGTAAATATGGTTAGGTCAGTCCATGATGACCTATGGCAGATGCATATTCCACCAACACTAATACGGTGCACTTTCTTGTCCGTTCTTATGTCACTTGCTCTACATTTTTAGGTATATCGAGAAAAACAGTTGTCATTTGTGATGGAACTTGATATCAATACAAATTATATAGATTATATGTAATATTTTTGGAAAATTAAGGCTACGTTTGTGGAACAGATTGTCTGAATGTAATTCAATTTTACATTTGTAAAAGTGTCATTCAGCATACTGTGGAATTGTTCATTGAATTGTGATGAAACTGTTAGAACCCCCACCAACCCATACTTATGATGGTCTTGTGCTGTAGTGGATTACTGAACAGCTGATTGTGGGGTCCCTGGAGATGAATCTGTTTTTTTTCTTTGACATTGAAAGTTGTGAGTTCCGGGATTATTTTCAAGCTTCATTCACTAACACTCCACTTGTTTAAATTACAGGACTGGCTTTCGGCTTTGTCCATTTAAAATCCCTGCATTTCCTATTCTAGACTCAATTAGAATAGGAAACCATTTCACAATTAAACAATTAGCTCTAATTTTGGACTACATAATGTTAACATAGCATTGGCATGTTTTTTGCAAGAGGTTGTAAAAAGACATTATTTTGGAAACCAGGTGTGTCTGGTTTTGATGAAACTGATCATACTGATTTGTTGTGTGCACTGGAATGACACCTGCAATGTATTCTACAGCTCAGTGTATTGTGCACTTGAGACAGACACATGATATACTGTATGTATTTCTTCTTTAATTAGATTGCAGAATCTGCGCTCAGATGTTCATGCCTTCCCATTGATGGTGACACTAGTTACAAGAGTGATGAAAATGTGCACAAAACAGCTACAGAACAAAATGGCTGACAAAATTAAATATACCAGCTTAAATGGGACAAAAGATATTTCTATCATCCTGTTACTGTTAACACTTTCTTGTGTCTGAGTCAATGTGTCACATGGAGACTTTTTTTTTTATTTTTTTTTTTTAATAAAAACCACATGGTGCTTGTGTTGGAATGTGTAGAGCAAACAAGCCTGTCAAAGCAGTCAGTGAGATCTGAAAGGTGTTGACTAATTGCCTGCTAATTACACAGTAAATTGTCTAATTAAGCTGATGGTTAATTAGGGTAAGCTTGCACAGCAGTCTTGTGGAATTTTTGTGGGGTGCCTGGGAAGCAGCTTGTATAATTGGCAAACTGGCTGCGACTGGCAGAGAACATGACTCTGGGAAGCACAGTGGCAGTGCGTGTGACAGGATCGGGAAGCCATGCAAACAAAGTGTTTTGTTATGTATCCACAGCTCAAACGGAGTTGGCAGGACAGAATCAGCATCTGAAAATGCTTTGCGTCCATTACACTTCTGACCTAAACTATTGTAAATGCAATAGTGGATTTTAGACTGTAGTTGCATCTTTCACCTGTAGTTGTTCTTATCAATGTATAGCCCTGTCAATTACATTCTTGTTGTTTATATACTGTATTGGTAATTTAAAAAAAAAAAAATGTAATTGACTTTTGTGGCAGGATAGCGCTTTGGCCCAAGATGGTATCGGCAGAAAAGCGACGAGGCTGCAGTTAAAGTGCTGTTGCGCACGTTTATTAAACCAAAAAACAAAATGACTAAACAAGGCACAGAGGCCAAAATAAAAGTAATACGTAGGCTGGGCATTCGCCTTCACTACCTCAAACACGACACAATTACATACAGTTACCTACTTAAACACTCCCCTAAACATCAACTCCCAAACAAAGGATTTCTACTTCCTTTTATACATGTGGGGTATGGCCACCTGTGATTGCTGTTATGGACAGATTTAACCCTATTCCTGCCAACCTTCCATTCCCACACCCACACTATTTACAGCAGCAGGGTTTCTGCCCTGCCACAACTCTGTATTAAAAAAGAGAGGTGCACTGAGTATGCTTTAACCATTATTCAGTTTGATAGTCATTAACAGATATTTACTTTGTGTGTGTGGTGTTTTTTTTTTGTTTTTTTTTTGTAAGGAGACAATGTGCTGTAAACATCCAGAAACTTTCATTTAACAAGCAAATTAGTAGTGCTAGATAAAAAGTGAAATAGTCCAGCCTCATTACCTCCAGTTACATGTTTACACTATTTTAAATATGCCCATTCATTGGGAAATAAAACCAGCAGTTACTGCCTTGTATGGCCGAGAGGGCAGATGCAGTGTGGTGTGGAATCTGTGGTGTTTCCTACGGTAGCTTGATCAAAGCCCCTCTGTTCATTTGGCTGAGAATGGTTGCTGTCTTGTAAATTATTGGCAATACTATATTATTGTTTGCATATACTGTGGAAGGCAGGGTGGATTATTTGGAAAGAGGCAACTGCAGGTCTAGGAAAGCAGCAAAATTGCAGATCTTTGGCAGCAATCTCTGTTTATTATTACAGTATACAGTTCTCCAAGGATTCAGTCACCTTCCTTGCAATCATTTTTCTGTTTCTGTAATAATATATTAATAATTGATAGCAATATTAATAATATTCTGTAATACTCATGACTAAGCTAGAGTATACAGCCAATACACATACTTCTAATCCATTTTCAGTTTTTCAATTTTGTACCAGCTATTTATAAAGGTTAATGCAACACCAACCTTCTACCTAGATATACTGTACTGTATATATAGTAATACTGTAACCCAAAATCTAATAAACCCTGTGCTGTCAGATAGCACTTGCCCTGTCAAGGCTTGTATTTTAAGGCTAACATCCCTGCCCCCAGAGTTTTGTTTCTCGGTTGAGTTTGTGATTCCCAGTACTAGGTACAAACTATATTGTGCCATGCATCCGGGTTGTTTCAATGGGGGTGTTCGGTGTCTTCTTGAAGAGCATACTACTGTAGGTTGTTGAGAGCTTGTGAAGGTCTCTTGTCACAGCTGAGTAACTGGAGGATTAGGGCTAGTTCACCAACCAACCCATGCTTGACATCAACCATATCTTCAGGCAGAAGCTTTTCCCTTCAGTGACCATTTGCATTTTTATTTAAAAAAAAATGTTAACTGCTTCTCAGCACTCATTTTCAACTTGTGGTTTTAAATTATTGATTTTAGTTTTTATATATATTATTGAAACCTGTTTTTCAAAAGGATTCTGACAGTCTGGGCTTGTGGGAGGAGATTATCAGCAGCAATAATTGATATAATGAAATAAAATAAAACGCAAGTAGTTTTCACATGCAATCTCTAACGGTTTGTTGCAGCCCACAGATTGTCAGCTGTTGGGAAAGTAGTTTTTCTTTATTATGTTGTAGATTAGGAAAGCAGAGGACTAATGACCAAACTGACATACAATATCCTTCTTCATTTATCACATGAGGTTAATATCCTTTACTTGACAGTAATGTATTAACTCTCTTTTGGCCAGGACATTAGCTTGAGCTTTTAAATTTTAAACAAGACAGCAGATGGTGGCGGTGAGAATGATGCACATTAAGTTTACTGTTGCAGAGATACTCTGCCAAATATCTGCTACAAGAAATGCATCTGAGAACATTTGTTGTACTGTACATGAATCTGGTCATAGAGCAGTTTAAAAAAATTAGAAAAACCTCAAAAAGTGATAATTTTATAATTTCAGATTGTTCTATTGAAAGATATAAATTAAAGTAGAAATTCAGCTTTTTAATAAAATAACAAATTATCACATAACATGCATAAAATGAAAAATAACGTGCAAAAACAAATTTCATACTGTGACAAGTATTTGGACAATTAACATTTTGTATGAAACCCATTCGTTGCTAATTTTTGAAAGTGATCATGATTTGAAAACCAACACCTGATGATAATAATTATAGAATAAATACATAATCAGCAAGTGCTGAAAAATCAATTGGAAATGTGTGATTTTTTTTAAAAAGCAACAAAAATTGTTAAAACTAATGAGTACAGCAACATTCTCAAAATGGCAGTGATACAACTAAACGAAAAAGGAGAAACTACCAGAAAAATAGCAGAAAGACTTGGTTTACCAAAAAGCACTGTGACGTCAGGCCAGGAAATGAATGGAATACACAACAGGCAAGTACTATGGGACGAATAGTTAAACAAAAACAAAACACTTTACAAAACAAAACGGCTCATTGGCCAAACCAAACAGCCAAAACACAAAACAAAGTGAACACTAAATCAAACAAGTATCATGATGGTTTAACACTAGAACCGCTGGGTTTATGCTACTACCTAGAACCGCCGGCAGCAGTCATTTTGACTACTACATTTTAAATGGCTTTGATATGAAAATGAAAGACAAACTTTCAGATACAATTGAAAAGATGTATTCATGAACATCATATCTAATATTTGCATAGCAGAAACATCGTATTTAAATGAAAAAATAAACATAAAAGTCTAACTTTAAATGAAAAAATAAACATAAAAGTCTAAAAGTAAACTGCTATAGGTGCATACAAAATTGTACAAGCTCCAAGGAATTGATCATGACTGCTTTTGGCGGTTCTAGGTAGTGCTTATATTTTTTTGTGATTTCTGACTTTCAGGCGCTGTCAGGGTATTTAATGCATGCATTTAGGAAAAGTCAAGAATGGACAACCGCATATCTTTCACACATGCAGATTAATTTAAATTTGAAAAGTGAAAACCGTCAAAATGACGGCGGGTCTAGTGTTAAAGCCAGCTCGAGTAGCAATTGTTTACTTTCAGTTCTTTGTTTGTCTCTTCCCTCCTCTGGACAACCCACCCCATTCAGCCAAAGCTGCGGGTTTTTATATTGTGGCAGAGAGATTAACTGACTATTAATTACTTAGTTCCTATTATCCCTCTGCCACATTCGGCACAGGATTTCACATATGCGTGGTCAGCAGCCAGTTTGTTAATAATCACTCACTGTTGACCACGCATTGTCACGATTTTATTTGGATGAGGCATTTTAACCCCATCCAGGCTGTAAACAATAATAACAAAGTGGCATGTTTTTCAATGATACAACAAATAATATAATACAGACAGGAGACAATAATTGACAAACACAGGAGAACAGGAACTACTGCAATTAGCTCCAGATCTGGTAGACCAAGAAAGATTTCTGCAAAATCTGGAAGATGTGTTCGAGCAGCCATGCAAAATCCTTGGATTACTGCAAAATATTTGACACAAGAATTGGTCAAGAAATTCACGAGTGAACAATTCAATGATACCTTAACAAGATGAATGTCCATGGACGAAAACCAAGATGCAAACCTTTGTTAAAACAATACACAAAAGAAAGCGATTCGAGTTGAATACTTGAAGAAGCCTGATGATTTCTTCAACCAAATTTTATGGTCAGATGAATCCAAAATATAACTTTTTTCAACAACAAAGCAACAATATGTTTGAAGGAAGAGAGTAGAAGAATTTAAAGAGAAGTTCATCATGCCCAGTGTTAAGCATGGTAGAGGTTGAGTGATGGTATGGGCTTGTTTTTCTCATGCACTGGCAACCTGAGTGTTGTAGATCAATGAATGCTACAAGAGATTTTGCACTCTCATTTGTTACCCAGTGCTAGAAGGCTTATTGGATGGAAGTTTGCATTCCAGCACAATACTGACTCTAAGCATTCTGCAAAGTCTACAAAGGAATTTATGAAAAAAAGGAAGTTTACAGTTATGGATTGGTCATCTCAATCCCCAGACTTGAATCTCATCAAGATGTAGATTGACTTGAAGGCTGCTGTTGCAAAAAGGAAACCAAAGTCCATTACAGAACTCAAAGCTGTATGTGTTGAATGGGCAAAAATCTCTCTGGAAAGATGCCAAACTGGTTTCAAAATACAAAGAAAGGCTGCAAGCTGTAAAGGAAGCAGAGGGTGGGCACACAAAATACCAATGTAAGGTTGCCCAGATAGTTTTGTCAAAATATGAAATTTAGTTTTTACATTTATTTTTCATTTTGCATGTTATGTAGTTAGTTTTTTTTTATAAAGCTGAATTTCTTAGTTTTAATTTATATCTTTTAATAGAACAATTAGTTAGATATGATAGAAATCACTTTCTTTGTGGTTTCTTTTATTTTTTTTATTTTTTATTTATTTATTTATTTTTTAACTGCCCAAAAATTTTTGTCTGCGACTGTATGCCTGTGTGTGTGTGTGTGTGTGTGTGTGTGTATATATATAACTAGGCTTGCTACTTTTCGATATTAATCAGTAAAGCTCATTAAACGTTGAATTCCCAAAAAATATATGAGCTTGACTGCAATAGATTTATATAGGATAAACGTTGGTAAAACCACTCGCTATTTTTTTATTTTCTTACCAAAATCATTTAGAAATCATCTCCTAGTTTGTGCAGTTTTTATACTTAATGTCTGTTCCGTGTCCGTTCCGCTCTGAATAGCTAGGCGTATCTGTCAGTCAACTTAGTGGTCTATTAGTACTGTGGTTTTACTGTCACTGTCATTTTAAATTAGTGGGTAAGGTGTAGGTAAGCTTTTGCTATATATACGGTGACTGTTACTTGTTGGATTAAAAAATGTGGTGCAAGAGGGAAACACTAATTGAGTATTGTGCAGAATACCTTGACTTTGAAGTAAAAACTGTAAAGAAACGTGGGACAGGAGATGAAAATATCCTGGTAAGCAGAAGTCACCGCGAAGGCAAACAGAATGGTTGAACACATGCAATCACAAGGTCATAAAAATATGAAGGATAGCTCTCCAGAAACTGTCAAAGTACAATGGACGGTTACTTGGTGAAAATGCAGGAAAAAACAAGAATCCGGTGCTGGTTTCCCTCATGATTTAATGTGTGGTGTGTATTTTGAAGTGATTCTGCTTAATGCTACTAGCTGAGGTAGGTGTCGTGTAAACATGGTATCTGAGTCCAGCTGTGCTGAAGTAGGAGGGGGTGGGGGGAGCTCAGACTCCAAATAATAAGTGCAAGTTAGCTCTGTTCAACTATCTGTTTTGTTCTGTGCATATTTTACTAGTAAATGTATGCTATAAAAGTCTGTAATAAAAGTTTTATATGCTGCGTTTCTGCATTTTATTTGAGACAAATGTCATTTCAATTCTTTAAAAAATAAACATCGATATTAGTTGTCGATTTAGCAAATAAATAAAAAATCGAATAGTAGGAAGCCTATTTATAACACATAACACTTCTTCAATTACCCAAATTAAAATCAACCTTGATTATCACCCATTTACTCCAAACTAAATCTTCACTTACATGGTCCTAAATCTTCATCGTTACATGGTCCTATTTCTGTTCTTAAAAAAATAAATAAATAAAAAAATAAATATGGGATTCTGATTACTACTTCAAACTATATCGTACCATACAGCCCAGTGTTTTTCAAAGGAGAGAATTCTGGATCATCTTGAAGACCATATGAAGTTGTGAGAGCTGTGGTGTCTCGTCACTGGTGAGTAACGGGAGGAAAAAAAAATTCTATTAACAGTTAACTGTTTTGTTTGGAAGGTCTAGAATTCCTTAAGACCTTTGCTGAAATCAGCTGGTCCATTGAAATTCGAGAATGTATTTCAGAACGCTTTCCCTATACAATAGAGTTGTCAAATGGTTTATCGAAGCTAAATTCCAGTGCGTAGATTTGTTGGTTAGATGTGATTTTGGAATTCAAGGTTGCTTGGCTTTATAGGTG
This sequence comes from Acipenser oxyrinchus oxyrinchus, assembly GCA_030684275.1. NCBI lineage: Eukaryota > Metazoa > Chordata > Actinopteri > Acipenseriformes > Acipenseridae > Acipenser > Acipenser oxyrinchus. The sequence goes on along the minus strand of CM060258.1, from coordinate 10,836,300 downwards.
ACAGCTATAGAGAGAGGATTAAGAGGGTTGATGTTGTCTTTGTCAGAAATCTAAACTAAAATCAATGAGGTTTAATCTGTAGACACAGGCTGTTGTATACAGCTCAACCTATCCCTAGCTTTAGTTTGCTTAATGTGGGAGAAGACAGAAGCTTGTAAGCTAGCACTCCCTTTTTAACATACAACTGAACTAAAATCAAGACACTGTGTATTGGAATCTGACCTCATTCCTTTCATTTGCAATCTTGTTTGACCTATCAGCATTGAATGTTTACTTTTAATTGGTATTCCTTAACTACTGACCCATTTTAAAAGGGTATAAGCAACTCTGGTCTGAGGCTGATCACTACCTTCTAGTATGACCCTGTAGGGTATTTTTTTCACTTGTACTGTATACCCAGTGTCTTGTATAACTCTTTCAACGTGGTAGACTTGGTCTAGGAAAGATAATTCCCTTCAAAACTGCAGACTGCTTTATTGGTGTAAGAAAGGTAACTGCACTCAAAACAGAAGACCAGTAAACATATCTAATATACCTATATTACAGTCCATTTTTATTTATTCTCGGGCTTCAGTATTCATTTTTAACCTGTCTTGATTGATTAAATGATTTGAAGTGTTTTTTTTTTCCTCCATTTAAACGTGAATTATATTATGTGCCAGTGCTACTCTATAATAAATAAACATTTTGCTAAATTATTGATGCAAATGACCAAAACCACCCGGCTGTACCTTTTTTATATGATTTGTAAATTGGCCTGTTCTGTATTTTTTGTATGGGGTTGTTGTACTGTGGCACAGTCTTTGGTGGTTTCCATGGTTACTAATCACATCTGTTTATTGAATATTGGATTTCTTGTTGGTGAAAGATGTAACACTGCTCTACTAATGCAGTAAATCTAGAATATTTTTAATTTTAGGCTACAACTTAGTGTACATTAATGCAAACATACACAACAAATATGTTGATGTATTTTGATTACTTTTTTTCATAATTGCATTGCAAATACAAAATGTTTAATGCCCTGTCCAAAACAGTTACCTCTGAAATAGCTATCAGATTCTAAATGCAACCGCACACTGTCTAATTTATACAGAAAACACACCTGTCATTTCTAGAATAACTCTTGGCATTTATTGCAGGGGCATATTTTTATTAAAAAAAATAGTAATATTGACAGTGGTGGCATAGAGACAAGTTTGATCCAGTCAGCTAACGTCCCCCAGATAGCAGTGGTCCTCTTGTGTGTTAGAACTGGGTGAAGGTTTTCATTTAAGCCTTTTAGGAAGGGTTTAGAAGATACTGTTATCCATGCAGGGTCTTTTGTGATATATCAGTATGTTATACATTGTTTTCACTTCTGTTTTCTCAAAGTTCTGTAGAATGCAGAATTCAATGATTGGTTACCATGTGTTAGTACTGCACTTTAGAGACTGAGATGGATTGTCTCCAAAACTGCAGTGCTGCCTTTTTTTGTTGTTTTAAGTTCCTGTTTATAAGAAATGAGTTGGCTGGTCAGACCATGGTGAGGTTCTCAAACAGCGATGCTTTGATTTTTGTACCATGGCTATATAAAATGACTAATGCCTGGACCTCAATTCACTGTCACCTGAGATTTTTTCTTCTGGATAACCCAGCGTTCTTTCTTTATCACTATTGTGCTTCAACATACCAGCCAATGCTCTGTGATATTGGGATTCGTGATCACGTTTAGTGATATGACAGAAGTACTTGATAGTGTAATTACAGTACTTAGACAGCCCCATCACTGTATCTTGTATGGTTGAAGCATTGTTTTCATTGAAAAAATGTCAGCCTGCACGCCTGTCGGTGTACGGCACAGTGGTGTGTGTATTTTTATTGTTAAAATGTATGTCAAATAGGCATCATTTGCAGGTTGCCACCCATAAGGATTTTCCTTGACAGAACATTATTCTTTCGTACTGGTCTGTTAGTGGTCAGTTCTCAGTGGCTGAATGTATTAATAATGAATGGCTTGAAGTGAAACTATTAAAAACGAATGGCAAATTGGCAAACTTCTTAATGGTAAAACACTGGTGAAGACATTGGCCTATTAAAGTTGATTTGTTTTTGGTAATGATTCCATTATGAGGGCACACAAATGCTTTGTTAGACAGACACAGTATAAAATACTAATTTAATAATCTCGGAACATGACTTATCCAGCAGGACCTAATCCTAGTATTGTTAAAGGGGAAGTCGCAGTGGGGCTTTAAGATTCTATGTTTGCATTAAAAAAAAACCCAAAAAAAACTGCGTGCTTGCCTTTACTTGTTCTGACTTACCAAATGTTCTGACTCCTGTGTTGCTGTGCCCTCTGTAGAAACGCATGCATCCAGTAAAGGCGCTCCACATGGAGTGCAGGATGCGCTTTATAGTCTGGATGTCACGAGTTCGAGTCCAGGCTATTCCACAGCCGACCGTGGACGGGAGCTCCCAGGGGGCGGTGCACAATTGGCCTAGCGTCGCCTGGGGGGAGGGAGGGTTAGGTCGGCCAGGGTGTCCTCGGTTCACCGCACACCAGCGACCCCTGTAGTCTGGCCGGGTGCCTGCGGGCTTGCCTGTAAGCTGCCCAAGAGCTGCATTTTCCTCCGACGCTGTAGCTCTTGGGTGGCTGCATGGTGAGTTCGCAGTGTGAAAAAAAGCGGTCGGCTGACGGCACATGCTTCGGAGGACAGTGTGTGTTCGTCTTCGCCCTCCCGAGTCAGCGCAGGGGTGGTAGCGGTGAGCTGAGCTTAAAAAATAATTGGCCATTCTAAATTGGGAGAAAATAATAAAAATAATTGGCAACGACTAAATTTATGAAAAAAAAACGCATGCTCATCATCTATGGAATAATCTGCTGAAAAAGAAATGCCCCCAGATTTTATTCTAACCCACTCATCATGATGCAAAAGGATGAGAACTGCTTTTTGTGTAAGTCCCCCATGCTGTACCACACATTTTGCTGCTGCGCTGTGTACAAGTGGATATGTAGTCCATAAAGCATGGCAGCACCTAGTAAAAGAGTTGTTAAGTGTACCAGAAAGAGTTTTGGCAAAACGATACCATGGAACAGGAAGATCTCTGAAGGGCTTAATCAGTCATATTTTCCATAGGTATTGAAACATGTAATCTGTCCAGTCCTACCAGTGAGATAATAACAAGAAGCTTCAGGCTAATTGTAATTGCAAACTAAACATTTTTTTATTTATCTTTTTTGTTTGTATTTTCTGACAATAAGAAGCTTGTAATAGGGAATTCTGAACCATTACACTGTATCGGCCTATATTGCATTTACAGTACAGTAGTGTTTACTAAGTCGTTTGTTACAGAGCATTGGCTTGCTATTCTGCCTGCTTTTTCATGAATGTTGTGTGTAGTATAAAAGGTTAAAGTCTGTGCAGACTTGATGAAAACCCTGTTGGCTTAAAGCATTTATTTTACGTTAGCAAGTAACGGAATATCCCCACATGTGAGTGGGAATAGGTAGAGCAGAATTGTTTTTGACAGGTTACAGCGTGTTATTGGGCAGAAGAACAGTGTTATTTCCTAACAGCTGGAAGTCCTTTTATAGGAAATTTGTTGAAAAGGATTTGAAATGGTTAGTATTGTAGCACAAACGCTGTATGAGAAAGCATGCTTCATCTACTTTAGAAACATTTTAATATGTCCCCTGCTTTCCATGAAAATGTTTGAAAATGCACACAATTGTATTGGTATCTTTTTTTTATGTGGTGCATGTCTTGCAAGACATCTCACTGAATACAATTTATTTGTTACACGAGGTACAATAAACTCTTATCTTGTGCTACAGAGTGCAGCACCTGATTTTTTTTTTTTTTTTTTTTTTAAATGTGCCATTCCTATTCCTTCGGGCAATTTTCATGGTTTCCAGTTGTTAAATATTAAAACTCTTTTGCAGAAATGCCCCGATAATACATAACGCCAAGAGCTAAATGTTCCCAGGTCACAACTTCATTAAATACAGACTCACAGATTTGCCCCATAGCCCTTGGGAAGCCTGTTTCAATTCTCCTTCCCAGTCTTACGTGAGGGTACCTTGAGTTTATTAAAAAGGGCTATGTTTCTATTCACTATTCAATAGTATGTTCCATGTCTCCATTCTGAATGATGTACAGTACCTTGGAAAGTAAAGAAACTGTGCATAAAAGCATTCTTTTTGATAATTCTGTAAACAATTATGTTGTGCATGAATAGACACGTTTGTTGCTAGCAAGGCCACAAAGCTGGTTTGAATTACTAACTTCAAAGTATGTACTTTTAAAGTGCATGCTGTTTTTTTGCAGAAACAAAACAAAATTGTAACACTTTAGTTTAGGGATCCAATATAAGTGATTATAAACAATCTATAAACAGTAATTATGCTATTAACAATTAGAGAATATGAATAGAAATAAGCATATTAAGAGTATTATTACACACTTTTGTCATTGTTTTTGTGCTATTGTTTATAATCGCTTATAACAGATATAGTCACTGTCTTTTCAGGTCTGTTTGTCTGTATATGCCTGTGTGTCTCTGTCTGTCTGTATGTATGTCTGTCTGTCTGTCTCACCAATTGTATGGGGTTGTTTGGTTTTTGCAATAGTTATTATACACGTTTGCCATTTGTTTTGTTTTTGCTATTGTTTATAACCACTTATCCCCTAAACTAAAGTGTTAACAAAAAAATAAACTATTCCCAAATTCATTTTCATGCTCTATTTTTCATTTTAATAAATACCCCACACATTTTTCACTTGGCTTGACATCAATATCTTCTGAAGTGGCAGGGCAGGGAAAGCTGTAGTCTCTCGCATGACAAGTGTCATCCAGTGCCAGCACCTTAGTAAAGCCTATTTGTTTTGTTTGCGCTTCTCTTTTCTATGGTGTCAGTCAGGGACAGATGGATCTACAGTACTCTATTTAATCTTCCTGTATTGAGAATGAAAGGAATGCGATGCAACTACACTACCTGGCCACTGATATTTGTGAGAGCAGCACAATTGCAAACAGTCTACCAGAATTTTGGAAAAGCCTCAAAGGAGGTAGGATAGTGGGTGCACGTCGAGCAGGTCCCACTGAGGCAAGGATAGCCATGTTGGTAAGCTAGTCTGAGAAATTCTGTATCGAAGTGCATCAATGGCAAAACAAAGGAAATATGTTGCACAGCGGTGGCCGCAAACAGTAAGTGGCTTTAAAATATTAATTACTAAATGGATTTACATCCCTCAAGACAACTAACAATAAGCACCTTTTGGAGTCTATACCATGTTATGTCAAGGCTGTAATCTTAAGTGATGGTTCAAAGAGTGTGACGGATATTTGTTTGTCATTTTGGCCTGCTCAAACCCTTGCTCCCCCTGCTCAACTGGAAGGAAGTGCTTGATAAAAGGGTATAATGTCACAGTGCACTTGTAAATGAAAATGCACAAAAGTAATGACAGATCACAGGGGAATATATATACAGTACTGTGCAAAAGTTTTAGGCAGGTGTGAAAAAATGCTGTAAAGTAAGAATGCTTTCAAAAATAGACATGTTAATAGATTATATTTATCAATTAACTAAATGCAAAGTGAGTGAACAGAAGAAAAATCTAAATCAAATCCATATTTGGTGTGACAACCCTTTGCCTTCAAAACAGCATCAATTCTTCTAGGTACACTTGCACAAAGTCAGGGATTTTGTAGGCATATAGTCAGGTGTATGATTAAACAATTATACCAAACAGGTGCTAATGATCATCAATTCAATATGTAGGTTGAAACACAATCATTAACTGAAACAGAAACAGCTGTGTAGGAGGAATAAAACTGGGTGAGGAATAGCCAAACTCAGCTAACAAGGTGAGGTTGCTGAAGACAGTTTACTGTCAAAAGTCATACACCATGGCAAGCAACAAGACACAAGGTAGTTATACTGCATCAGCAAGGTCTCTCCGAGGCAGAAATTTCAAGGCAGACAGGGGTTTCCAGATGTGCTGTCCAAGCTCTTTTGAAGAAGCACAAAGAAACGGGCAACGTTGAGGACCGTGAGCGCGGTGGTCGGCCAAGGAAACTTACTGCAGCAGATGAAAGACACATCATGCTTACTTCTCTTCAATCGGAAGATGTCCAGCAGTGCCATCAGCTCAGAACTGGCAGAAAACAGTGGGACCCTGGTACACCCATCTACTGTCGGAGAAGTCTGGTCAGAAGTGGCCTTCATGGAAGACTTGCGGCCAAAAGCCATACCTCCGGCGTGGAAACAAGGCCAAGCGACTCAACTATGCGAAAACACAGGAACTGGGGTGCAGAAAAATGGCAGCAGGTGCTCTGGACTGATGAGTCAAAATTTGAAATATTTGGCTGTAGCAGAAGGCAGTTTGTTCGCCGAAGGGCTGGAGAGCGGTACACGAATGAGTGTCTGCAGGCAACAGTGAAGCATGGTGGAGGTTCCTTGCAAGTTTGGGGCTGCATTTCTGCAAATGAAGTTGGGGATTTGGTCAGAATTAATGGTCTCCTCAATGCTGAGAAGTACAGGCAGATACTTATCCATCATGCAATACCATCAGGGAGGCATCTGATTGGCCCCAAATTTATTCTGCAGCATGACAACGACCCCAAACATACAGCGAAAGTCATTAAGAACTATCTTCAGCGTAAAGAACAACAAGGAGTCCTGGAAGTGATGGTATGGCCCCACAGAGCCCTGATCTCAACATCATCGAGTCTGTCTGGGATTACATGAAGAGAGAGAAGCAACTGAGGCTGCCTAAATCCACAGAAGAACTGTGGTTAGTTCTCCAAGATGTTTGGGCCAACCTACCTGCCGAGTTCCTTCAAAAACTGTGCAAGTGTACCTAGAAGAATTGATGCTTGATGCTGTTTTGAAGGCAAAGGGTGGTCACACCAAATATTGATTTGATGTAGATTTTTCTTCTGTTCACTCACTTTGCATTTTGTTAATTGATAAATATAAACTATTAACATGTCTATTTTTGAAAGCATTCTTACTTTACAGCATTTTTTCACACCTGCCTAAAACTTTTGCACAGTACTGTATGCCACGTCTGTCAAGAGAGCCGCGCCTTTGTGCAATCGGTATGTTGGAGGCTGGACTAGGGCAGTACTGTGGCTCGCCGTCCTGGGTGCTCACAGCCAACAATTTCAAACCTGGCGAGACGGTATAATCAGACACACTCTGTCAATGACAGGCCAAGAGTCACAACACCTGCCCAAGATCGACAGATCATTTTGCAGCATCTTCGAGATGTCAATTGTTAAATCAACACAATAAAAAAAGTCACTGCACCTGCTCTAAAACAGAGTTTGTCATTTTTCGATCACATCTAGTGAATTTTATCCAAATATAAGTGACAAGTTTCTTTTGATGCTCAGTATGTATGTATGTATGTATGTATGTATGTGTTTTTATATTATATATATATATATATATATTACACACACTAAAGTATCACAGTATCTAAAACTGTTTAATGATTAACTGTTTTACATTACTGTAGCTGGAATCGCCACTCTTGTTCACTTTTTTTGTCGACTGCATTTTTCGTACACTGAAACTCGCTTAAGCTCTGCAAGTACTGCACACTACAGACCAGACTGAATTGCACATGTGAAAAAAAAAAGCGGGATGTGAAGGATAATCAGATCAATTGTAACACTGAAGAGGTGGGTTATGTATAAGCAAACTGGTGTCGGAAAGCGTGTGTGATGGTTAAGTGCATTGATTTATAATGGGAATTAATTTCACTCTCAATACAAGGATGGTAAAAATGCGACTAATGTGTATCTAGGTAACGTATATGTGGGTGCTGACTGTACTTAAAATACGTGTGGGCAAAATCTAACCAGGTCAAATATATTATCACCAAAGAGCATGCCACATACAGCCATGATAGCTTTGCAGTTGCTTTTAATAGTTTTGTTTGTGATGTGTGTAATGCCTATTCTTTACTTGTGTAACTGTCATGTTTCTTGTATAGAATTGCACGTCTGACCCCCTGTATCCTCCCATCGATAACTGCAAGAAGGGTCTTGCTGAAAACATTGAAAGTAATAAATTATAAAATGTGTGCTCATATTGTGAGGCTCAAATAAATAAAACTCAGTACCTCTAAAACTGAAAACCCTGTGACGCATGACACCATTATTTATTTTATATATATATATATATATATATATATATATATATATATATATATATATATATATATATATATATATATATATAAATGAAATGGGGGATATTTATTATGCTGGTGTAATGTTTGCCCAGGAAAATGTCCCTGTTATGGGAAGCCTCCTACATCTACCACTTGCACCAAGTCGTGTACAGATTAATGATGGTATACACTCCTGTGGTTACAGTGGGTTTAAAGGGACTATAGTTTTACAGTCTATTCCACTACAATGTAAGATACCATAGTGAAGATTTTTTGGATTATGTACCAATATTGTCTACAAATCTACTCACTATTTCAGCTGAATAAATATTATTTATTTCTTGGCAGACGCACTTCAAGGTTGTTACAATTGTTACAAGATATCATATTATTTTTTACATACAATTACCCATTTATACAGTTATGATTTATGACTAATTAGTGCTAATTAAGGTTCCCTGTGTATCCTGTTTGAAAATGGCCAAATGTTATGAAATCGAGTCAGTATGCCTATTATCTTAATTGTTTTGTATGGGGTAGTTTTTAATTAAAATATGCAAATGTTTCATTATTACTTTACTAATGGTGCATAGATATATCATAAAGAGGTTTCTAAAAGTGTTGATATAGCCTCACCATTATTATTATTATTATTATTATTATTATTATTATTATTATTATTATTATTATTATTATTATTATTATTATATATATATATACAGTACTGTGCAAAAGTTTTAGGCAGGTGTGAAAAAATGCTGTAAAGTAAGAATGCTTTCAAAAATAGACATGTTAATAGATTATATTTATCAATTAGCTAAATGCAAAGTGAGTGAACAGAAGAAAAATCTAAATCAAATCCATATTTGGTGTGACCACCCTTTGCCTTCAAAACAGCATCAAGCATCAATTCTTCTAGGTACACTTGCACACAGTTTTTGAAGGAACTCGGCAGGTAGCTTGGCCCAAACATCTTGGAGAACTAACCACAGTTCTTCTGTGGATTTAGGCAGCCTCAGTTGCTTCTCTCTCTTCATGTAATCCCAGACAGACTCGATGATGTTGAGATCAGGGCTCTGTGGGGCCATACCATCACTTCCAGGACTCCTTGTTCTTCTTTACGCTGAAGATAGTTCTTAATGACTTTCGCTGTATGTTTGGGGTCGTTGTCATGCTGCAGAATAAATTTGGGGCCAATCAGATGCCTCCCTGATGGTATTGCATGATGGATAAGTATCTGCCGTACTTCTCAGCATCGAGGAGACCATTAATTCTGACCAAATCCCCAACTCCATTTGCAGAAATGCAGCCCCAAACTTGCAAGGAACCTCCACCATGCTTCACTGTTGCCTGCAGACACTTATTCGTGTACTCTCTCCAGCCCTTCGGCGAACAAACTACATTCTGCTACAGCCAATTATTTCAAATTTTGACTCATCAGTCCAGAGCACCTGCTGCCATTTTTCTGCACCCCAGTTGCTGTGTTTTCGTGCATAGTTGAGTCGCTTGGCCTTGTTTCCACGTCGGAGGTATGGCTTTTTGGCCGCAAGTCTTCCATGAAGGCCACTTCTGACCAGACTTCTCTGGACAGTACATGGGTGTACCAGGGTCCCACTGTTTTCTGCCAGTTCTGAGCTGATGGCACTGCTGGACATCTTCCGATTGCGAAGGGAAGTAAGCATGATGTGTCTTTCATCTGCTGCAGTAAGTTTCCTTGGCCGACCACTGCGTCTACGGTCCTCAATGTTGCCCGTTTCTTTGTGCTTCTTCAAAAGAGCTTGGACAGCACATCTGGAAGCCCCTGTCTGCCTTGAAATTTCTGCCTGGGAGAGACCTTGCTGATGCAGTATAACTACCTTGTGTCTCGTTGCTGTGCTCAGTCTTGCCATGGTGTATGACTTTTGACAGTAAACTGTCTTCAGCAACCTCACCTTGTTAGCTGAGTTTGGCTGTTCCTCACTCAGTTTTATTCCTCCTACACAGCTGTTTGTTTCAGTTAATGATTGTGTTTCAACCTACATATTGAATTGATGATCATTAGCACCTGTTTGGTATAATTGTTTAATCATACACCTGACTATATGCCTACAAAATCCCTGACTTTGCAAGTGTACCTAGAAGAATTGATGCTGTTTTGAAGGCAAAGGGTGGTCACACCAAATATGGATTTGATTTAGATTTTTCTTCTGTTCACTCACTTTGCATTTAGTTAATTGATAAATATAATCTATTAACATGTCTATTTTTGAAAGCATTCTTACTTTACAGCATTTTTTCACACCTGCCTAAAACTTTTGCACAGTACTGTATATATTTTTTTTTATATATATATTTAGTAGTCGTGCTTTTTTTTTTAACATTTCCTCCCAATTTAGAATAGCCAATTTTTTTTTTTTTTTTTTGGCTCAACGCTACCACCTGCACACTGACTTGGGAGCAGCGAAGACGAACACACGCAGTCCTCCGAAGCGTGTGCCGTCAGCCGACCACTTCTTTTCACGCTGCAGACCCACCATGCAGCCACCTCCAGAGCTGCAGCGTCGGAGGACAACGCAGCTCTGGGCAGCTTATAGACAAGCCTGAAGGCGACCGGCCAGACTACAGGGGTTGCTAGTGAGCTGTGTTTTATGATGTGTTTTCAAAGATGTATTACAATAAAACATACTTATTCTGTTGTGGTTCAGAAAGTATATTTCCCTGTTTATTTTATATTGTAAAGAGGATGCATACAAATCAAAACATTTTCAAGATATTTCTTTTTTCTGCAGTTGGGTTTATATGCATCCAGACTAACATTAAAGTTGCATTTGAAAGTGTTTATGATGGTGTCAGATCAAATACAGCCAAGCAGCAGATGGCACAACAAACAGCAGGAAATTGATCCCCTGCAGGATTTCAGAAGTGCCTTCCTATTCCAGGATGCCCTTGCTTTCTAACTTTGCCAAAACCAGTGACCCATCATTTGTGCAGTGCATTACCTAAAGTAATTGTGCCAGCTTCATTGTCACAGCATGGTCAAATTCGTCCTCTGTCATGTTTCTTCACACCAATAAGGAGTAGGTGCATTTCATACATCAAAAGACATATTATTGCCATTGGATATTGTAAGTGTTTGGCTGTGTTTCTCTCAAGAGAATATTTCCCAGCACTTTTTATGTTGGTTCCCACTAGTGAGGGTATGACCCCTTACACTTCCATAGCAAATTCATGAATATCAGATGACTAGTGTTTGTGTACCCGTTTTACAGAAAATTCACATTTACTGCAGTAATGAAATAAAATGTAACCTGCTATAAAATACGATGTTCAGCACTGACACGTGTGTTTCTGTCTTTTTAAATAACAGGATATTGTCACCAATGTTTCTCCAAGGATTGTACGTGGAACTACCTCAGGCCCTATCTTCGGCCCTGCGCAAAGCTCTTTTCTGAATATTGAGCTCATTAGTGAGAAGACTGCGGCCTACTGGTGTCAAAGTGTGATTGAACTGAAGACAGACTTCCCAAATAATGTGAGGATTATTTTCTTTTTTGGTTTTATTGGTGGGTAGAGGTCATTACAGGTATTGGTGCTCAGCAGTGCTGCTATAGTGAATTCTAGGCACTATAGTGCTTTAATAGTGGACAGAAGGCAGTGGGGCCTGGACTTCTTAAAGGACTTCTTTAGGTTTAAAAATACATCTCACCGAAAACCAATCCGATGTACTTCGTAATTCAAATATTTCAAAGATGTAGTACTGCATGGTACAATAATCCCCACCTTGTGCGTCACTGGAGGCACACACATGTTTTTCATTATCAGAATAAAGTCTAAAGTCGCCACGTAGGACAAATAGTAATGAATCATAGTTTACAACAGACATGTTAAAAAGCTACAAAGTAATTTAATATCTTAGTCAGTATGTTAAAACAGTGATGACATTTTTGCAATAGTTGCTTTTAAAGTTTAGAAATGATTTTATAAGATTGAGTACTTCTGTCCTTTTGAAATCATGGCAAGACCAACGACTCTTAACAGTGATCAACCACATTTTAATAGTCTCCTAATCACTTCCTTTAAAACAAAATGGTCACAAGATCTAAATTGGAGTGATTCCAGGTGTCAAAAGAAGCAATCATTTCCTTCTGCAAACATGTAGAATTATTAGTATTTCACAAAGGACTTAAAGCTCCTTTTTAAATAACTTTTTGATCAAAGTGACATCAAGTATGCACAGAAGCATATATTAATACTCAGTAGGGAACTACCCACTGCTAGCAAAAGAGCCTTGCTCATTAGGTCTAAAGTTAATTGAAACACACAGACCTGGTGTCAAATGCTGAAAAGACCACTCAAATTCTTTAAATTCCTGTTTATTCAAGCACTAAAATATGAACATTTTCCATAACGTCAGACAGGATACAAATACATCAGACACAAGGTTAGACAGATTGAACATATACAAAAAGGACAACTCTCATTTCCTTTTGCACTTTGTTTCAAATTTGTGTCAGACAATATCTTGTCATAGTACATGCAGACTGTACATTTTGATTGAGCCTGTTTTGGTTCCACAAAAAAAAAAAAATCTAAAATGAGAAAATTCTTATTTCTAAACCAGTCTGTCATGCAGCAAAACCTATACAGTATACCCATCAGTACCCTGGTGAAACCTATACATTACATGTCGTTAAAATGTAATATATTATATATATATATATATATATATATATATATATATATATATATATATATATATATATATATATATATATATATATATATATAAACTGCAGCTTTTAATCATACAAAAATGTTTTTATGGTCCCTTTGTTCATTTTCTTTTGAATCAAAGCACAGCTCACAATTCCTCGCCAACATGAAACAAGTGGTTTACTTACTGCCATGTACCAAATTAAGTTTATTTACCAAGTAGAATACAAGAAACCTTACTTTGTTAACCTCCTTTAGATGTTTTTCTGTGGGATTTGTACAGCAACCGTAAGCACATTGTTCTCTGTTCCATTCTGTCTCTACAGGGAACATGCTTTTTAGATCGAATTCTTTGCCTGAGACGAGTTCCGCACTATGTCCCCTGGGTCTCCTGGGCCATTTATCTGAGGATACTTACTTACTTTTTCCATATTCTTGTTATCAGTGTATTCACAGACACTGTACTTCTAGATTATTGTCCTGTTTTTCTTTGTGTCAGAAAATTGGGGGTGGGGGTGGGGTGTTGTAAGATTTTGAAGTACAGCATTTGCAGAATTAAGTTGTGTTGTTAATTCTTGCTACCATGTTTAAAACCATGCAACATCCAATTGTAAACCGATTTACTGTATAGATTTTAATTCTTTACTAGATAGTCTAGTGCTAGTGGTACTGTTTTTAATGTTACAATGACTGATTTACCCAGCAATCCATTTTCAGTGTTTCTAGAGCCTAAGCAAGTTTACCTATTTTGCAAATTTACATTGTAATATTTTTTTTTCCTTCCAATAGCTATATATCTGTCGGTAGTATAGTAGTATTTTGTATATAACTCGGTGCATAGCCATGTACAATTTTAATGTCTGGAGCTAGTAATAGTTATATCGTTTCATATGTCCTTTTTTTATTTTAATTTTTTTTTTTGCATCCTCTAGATGAATCACAAGGTGGTGGATTCAGACTTGTCATCTACTTGTATTGAACCTTGAAACTGCAATTGTTTTTGTATATGTCAATCACCCTTACAACCAGGGGTGAAATTCTGCCAGTACTCTGTACTGGGACTTATTTTGATGTCGGTACTGGGTACCAGGACTTATTTAAACTGCTTTAACTGCTTTGTTTCCTAATACCACTTCTGTTTCTGTTAGCTGCTATTGGCCACCATTAATGTCAGTATAATCAGTGCATGTTGATTGGCCGAGCTTTCATTCTGATCAGATTTCATTTTGACACAAATCTCTGCCCATTTTGCATTGTGTCTGTGCACGTGAAAACAGCGGCATGGAGTAATTTTGATTATTATTTTCTTTAATGCGATTTAGAAACTATCTGAAATAATCTAAGGAACATTGCGGCACATGAATTTGAAGGCAAAAAGCCACATCAGTGTTGTCCATAATTTACATAGTTGATAGATACTAGAAATAATTATCATAACGTGTTTTGCCTTGCACCGATTTACCACATTGACAGAATTTCCATTTCCAAAGTTTCTAAAATGGCAAGTGATGTGTGGGACAGTAGGGATTAACTTTAAAAAAAAAAACAGGAACAAGGAAGTGCTACTTCAGATTTGGTAAGCGAGTCAGAATCGGGATACAGATATAGGTGTGCGTCACACTTTTCAAACACGGGCCCAACTTGCAAGGTACATGTTAAGTATAGTGATCAGTGTTTTGTTGTGATCCTAGTATTTTCTGTTATGAGGTGAGGTGTTTTTTCTTTGTACAATGCCCCCTTTTCTAAAATATTTTGAAGAGTTTATTTAAGTTAAACATGAGTTTTCACTTGCATGTACATCTTTAAAAAAAAAAAACACAGTAATGATATTACTTTATGAAAATGTGTCTTTTGCCACTTTGTTTATTGTGCAGAAACCATAATACCAGGGATACCTGTGTGTGAATGAGAGCGTGGCAGTAGGTAAAGGACAAACACTTGCTGGTTCGGTCAGGTTGCAGGTCTTATTAAAGCGGGTCGGGTCGCGGGTAAGAAGACGGTGTTGCAGCGGGTTCGGGTCGGGTCCTGTAGTAGCGGGTCCGGGGTCGGAAGCGGGTCATAAAAATCGGACCCGCGCAGAACTGTACTTCAGAGTCCGCCCCCCAGCCAGTCAAGGACTTTCGATCCACTAAGTTCCTGACCGAGTCTCCCTGCTCAATTGGTTGCTAGGTAACGTGTCTCCCGTTGCACGTTCAGCTGCTTACGCAGCGGCACGCATACGCAGAGGAACCAGCGACAGAGCACACCTTGTCACATTGCTGTTATACTTGCTTCCCTTGTAAATACAGAAATATAGTTACAATATAGGAAGCTACTTGATATAAATAGATATTTTCAAGTGAGACCTGGCCAAGGCGGCAGCAAATGCATGAAGAACACAAACACTGTTCTTTGCACATAATACACATCATCCCCATCCCTGATAAGTGTCATTAAAATAACATTGCAAGTGTTTAAAATAAGAACATGTTTCTGTTACGTAGTCTTCAATTCTCTCTTTAAAATCCTGCACAGATGTCAGACTATGAAGTTTGAATTGATTTTAGATGTATGTATTTGGTGTGAGCACAAAAGCACACAGAGATTTTCATTTGTAGTTCCAGCTTGGTTACAACACATTCGTGCAGAATGTATTGTTGCCAAGAATGATTATTTCCATTATTACTTTTGTCAACACATGGTGGACTTCAGGGTCACAGTGCCCTGTTATTCAGCACACTTCATTTGCCGGAGTTGCAGCATCCTCGCAGCTTTGCAGAAAACCCAGCCAAGCTGATTTGAATGCATGCCACACTAAAATAAAAACTAAAAAAATCAAGGTCAAAGATTGTATGTTAAAATTATTCATAAAAAAAAAACAAAAAACATAAAAAATATAAAATTGGGATGCTTATAGGTCATGGCTGTCAGCCTTTGCTGTATTGATTGCATTTATCATCTTGCAGAATCTTCTTGTTACACCAAAAGAATAGATTTATGGAGAGAAGGTGCATTGTCCCCAATTTTTAATATGTCCATATCTGCTGCGATTGACAGTTTCCACAGTCGTGAATTTCCCCAGAGACGCGGTGTTACGGGTGTTTGGTGGACGGCATCGCTTACTTCAATGTTCCATTATTAAATTGATAACAAGATAATTCCTGTGCATCTCAAAGACATGACAGGATTTACAATTGTTAACTCTCTCACTGAATGGGATTTGATGTTCTGGGGTGGTCTCTAATAAGCAGCATATTTTCATTTCTGTGCAGCAGCAGCAAATAAAGCACTGGCATTTACATAGGAACACCGCTGTGAAATCTAGTTAAATTGTATCACAACAGCTGAATCGCACTGACAGCACTCCAGCTAGAGTGATATATTTTCGTATCTGGTTTTTCCCCCACTCATGATGGATACAAAAAGCACATTCTTGGTATGTAAATCCAAATTTTGTTCAAAACAAACAAACAAAAAAACAGAACACGATTCCTTAAGAATACTCTTAAATGTTGCATATGCAGTCTTTCTTCCCCATCAGGTTTAACCCTAACAGACATTGTTTGTAAGTTCATCAAAAGATGTTATTGATACTTTCACATTGCTGCTGTAGTTTATAATGTATAAGGTGAACAATTGTATATGTTTCATATGTGCGTCTGATCAGATGTTTTTTAGGAGTTGTACTTAATATTACTGTGGAGATTTGAACTTGCCTCAGTATGCAAAGAAACTGTTTCACCAAAACATATTCAGTAACACAGGACTGGTTGTGTGTGTATTCCTGTATTCTTGAAAACCAATGGCAAGACAATTGTGTGTCTGGTAAAGAAAAATAGACTCTTATCTAGTCTAGCCTTGCCACAAGGGCTCTTAAGTAATACCATGCTTTGAAGTTTTTATTGTTTTAATAATGCTTGCACACCAATGGATTTGTCTTGATCCTGTAAGTTATAAATATTGATTTTATGACTTTGAGCGAGGAAGGATGAGGCTGCCCTTTTTAAACACAAGATAATAGCTTTCAGATCCATTTTTGAACATGTTGAAACAAGAGGAACATTTTAAGCGTTTTTCACCCCAAAAACGACTCTCGTTTAATTCCTTAAGGCCTTGCACAGTAAATCAAACTGTTACTGTACTTCTACCTTTCCTCTCTTTTCTTCCAGATTCTTATTTCCAGTATTATGTGCAGTTATAACAAGGACGATTGGACAGAGCTCTCAAAAATGGCAGAGGTTAGTATTCATAGCTTTTTTTTTTTTTTTTTAATTGCCTAAACCATATTTTTTCATCCTCATTGGTAATATTTTCATGTTTAGATGACAGGTGTTAAAACTAAATGAAATGTGCCATTGCAAAATTATATTGACTGCCTTTCTTACAAAATGTGATATCGATTTACAGTTCAAATGCTAATAAAGTGCTTGCGGCCCCAAGCCATGCTTGCATGGCTCACTCTGGGCTCCAAACTTACTGGGGACACTATATTGCCAAATACAGTGTAAATTGCACTGTCAAGTGTTCTATTGCAATTCTATAACATTTTTCTATATTTTATTTTTAATATAAAAAAACATTGTAATTGTAAAATACAATTATTAGAATTGTATAATTAATATTTGACAAATGTATACAGCGTGTATAATGCAATTTGACAGTAGCAAGAGGTATTGATTACAGTACATAATAAATGTTTCATATAAAGACTTCTGAACTGTGTAAAATGAAAAGTTACATGTTTAAATAGGTGTCCAGATAACGAAAGGGGTATACTGGTAACAGCAAGGATTTCTGGACTAGCCAACTACTGATGTTCCTTCACCACGTCTGTGTGACTTGAAAGCTGTAATTCCAATCATGTTCTGATCGCTTGCCTGATAGTAGAGCCCCAAAGAAATTGAAAAGTCTTCAGTCTAAAAACAGCATGCACTGGATGTGTGTATTCCTCAGATTCAGTATGAAACAGGATAATCATAAATCAAATGTATTAGTGCTCAGTGTTTTTGATCAGTGGCTTAGCAGGAATTTGGCTGAATGTTGAAAGACTGTTTTGTAGAAACAATATTACCTACACTTAGCTGTTCTGGTGTTATTATTTTTTAGTCTACTGCCTGACATTTGTCATTTTATTATGTCCTGCAATCGTCTATGTTCCTCAGGCTTTATAAATCCAGTTTTTTTTTTTTTTTTTTTTACCTTTTCTTCATAACAATATTAAACCTCTGTCTGGTCCATTTACCACACAGGTTATAAACCCCAATTGCTATCAGTCAAAAGGGGAATTAATAGCCTACTGTTTGTTATAGCTTATAAATCTGTTATTTTCAGAGGATGACATCACAATGGATTTATATGCTGTAATGAATAATAATTGTTAAATTGCTTAACAATTGGAATATAATTAGAATGTAAAATGTAGCTCCCCCTACCTACACCCCTCAATTAAACATTAAACTATGATGGCATCAGAAATTGCAATAGTGAGATATTAAATAAAATGGGTTACAAATGAAACATTAAAGACATTCAAATGTATTTAATGACCTGCTCAGTCTGAGCTTTTTACTGTTGAAACACAGCTTTTGAACTGGAATCTGTGATTTCCTGGTTTGTTCCTGCTTGCTGGGAAGAGGCCAGTTAACAAGTTTGAGTTTTATCTGCTCAAAATTAAAGCTTGTCCTTTTGGGGTCCCCCTGGGGGTTTATTCTGGGTCGTGCTTTCTATTTTCATTAATCATCTGTCTGACTCGCATCCAATCTATGGAGGGATGGCAAAGTTTCCTTCCAACAAAATAGCAGAGATATTTGAAACAGAAATGCTTTTAAGCATGAATATGATAAAGGCTGTGAAGTTTGTATTTGGCTTTGCTACAGTAGTCGACAGTTAAATCAATGGCAAAGCATTGGAATGGATGAATGAATTTAAACATCTGTGTTTCATCGGAATGGGCGCCTCTTAATAATACATGCACTGATAACCTTCTGTGTTTGCCAAGACCATCCTAAGATTTGGAAAATACTTCATATTCTTCCTGCATCATTCCCATGTTTAAAATGAATATGCTAATGTTATTGTAGTTTCTGATTTTTAGGTTTTGAGGGATAAGCACCGCCAAAGCAACACAAACAGAACAGAACATTAGGGGTGTTTAAATATCTTGTGTTAACTGGGGTGGGTTGGTAATTACACTTCTGTGCTCTGCATAGGTAATATCAAACACAAATACCATACAGAGCACACAAACACCATACAGTGACTCCTGTGCTGTTTTTTTTGAGCAGTTGTTGGAAAGCTGTAACACATCACAACTCCAGAACCCTAGTTTGAATAATACCAGGCAGCTAACCTTTTGGATGACCAAAAAAAAAAAAGATTAAGAATGTATACCAGAAAAGGACTCTGGGAATAAAAGCCTAAAAACCTTACGTATAATACATCGTTATGAATATAATGAAAGGTTCTGGTACCCTATTCTATTTCACATGCATAAATGTGTATTTAAAATTCATATTCTACAAGTTTCAGAACATTTATTAAAATGTATGTACATATGTATGATATGTATTGACATCATGTTAAAAATGCATGCGTCTATTAATGGGATTAAAAATTTAGTTGGTTTGTTACAGAAGCTGGGAGCTCCTCTCACTCCCAGCTTGTACTCATAGCTCCAGGGGAAAAGATAAGAAAAATCTCCTCTTTTTACAAGCTGAAGCTGCTGAAGCTCTAACTAAATGACTGACTGCCACAGAACACTTTGCTTGACAGACTAGGATTTGCTTCCCCATCCTTTATTCAAACCTAAGCTGACAATAATAACGATCACATGGGTTTTGCCTTGCAAACTATACCAAAGCTTCTTATTGTGATCCATAATGATAGCACTTAATTTTGTCTCTCTGGGCCTTTTGTATCCAAGAAAATGCTGTTAATGTAAAGGGCTTAGTAAAGAGGGGTGAAATTAAACATTATTGGTGATTGGCTTTGTGATCTTTTAGCATTGTGTCCGTTTTATACCTGTATTTGCCTAATTGACCATGAAATCTTGTGCAGAATCCATGTTTGACATGAGCTCTACCATTCCTAAAGCTGACTGTGATAAATGACTTGATCATGCCACTTGCTCCTCTGCTCTTTGTAAGGCTAAAATGCTTATTATTCTTTTCCTCTCTAATGGTTGTCAGTTTGAGGAAAATCATAAATCTGTCGCTGGACTCACTCTGGCAGGTTTGTAGAGCTTTCATAATTGTTTAAATCCCTCTTCTGATGCATTTGAAAAATGCTTTTGCCAATGTAATTGCCTGTCAGACGCATTTCCTGCTCAATACACTTTGAACTCTTCACTCTGTCATTTATTTATACAGCATCTTTTAAATACCCAGTTTGTTTAATTGGAAATACATTTGCGATTCTACTTCAGTGTAAGATCAATACATTTTTGTTTTACCTTTGTCTACAGTACATGTACACCATGCACTTTATTACATTATGGTGTCCTGTTCTCACCCCCGCCCCTGCCCCAATATTGTAGAGTAAATTATTGGCTTCTTATTAAGTAAGTAAACTCAAGACTTTATTATTTTATTTTGGGGACTTGGACTGTCCATTGATTAGCACAACTGTAGATTGTTAAAGGAAAAAAAAACACACACTACTGTATTTCAGTAAATGTCTTAATAGATTAAAATAAGTAACCTTTTTATAGAGCAGCAGATACAGCAATGTATACATTATAAACAGCAGTAGATACACTGTATGCAGTGAGAAGTTAAGGCAAAATGTTGTCTTAGTGCTGTATTCGAAGTATATTCAAAGCATAACATGCTACATGATATGCTGCAGCATTTACATTCTGCAAATTTTGCAGCTGCCAGGGCAGAAAATTGTCACAAAAAGAGTGAAGGCACTTCAGCAGTTTAGAAGCGGTGTCACGTTGTCAGTGACTAAATCTGTTAAATATTTGTAAAATATGTGAATCATATGTACAATTTTTCTATAAACATTAACACACAGTTACTGACATTAGGAATAGTGTGCCAGAAAAATGGCACCTCTCCTTTTAATGGCCATTTTTCCTCCTTACAGTAAGTGTATTTATTTAACAAAGACATGTAAAGAACATGCTATCTTGAATTATGCAAAGCTAGTAAAGAAAAAAGCCAGAATTTCTAAGATAAATCCTGCTGCATTTTTAAATAAAATAATTTTACAGTTTAGCATGTTCCAAATTTAACAGGCTTCTGGAGCGGATGCCCTGGAGTTAAACTTATCGTGTCCACATGGCATGGGAGAGAGAGGCATGGGCTTGGCCTGCGGGCAGGTAAGACCTTAACTTAAATCTCTATCATGTCTCTTCAGAAATACAGTACTATAGCACTGATGTGTTTTATACCTCACAGGCAGAAATAAACTAGCCACAGAGTTTCAGTTCTGCATTATTACATATTTAATGTTTGAAAATCTGTAAAATAGATATTGCAAGTGCATTTGTGTAACTGGTAAATGGGAAAGGGGGGAATAACAAAACACAAAGATGTGTGCAGTGAGTGAATACAGTATGCATTAACAAACAGTAAAGCACTAATTTTTAGACTATAATTTAGTTTATTCCATTCATTTAGAACCCCTGCAACACTAGAGAATCTTAAGTGAATCATTTTGTCAGACATTGATCTTTCATTTGATTATTTTTATGATGCAGTTTGAAAACATTGTCAAAGAAACCAAACACACCCAATGCCACCCTGGTCAATACCAAAGTTGTAAACGGATAAGCCATGATTTGTAGTTATGTAACATTGTTTAAAAGTAAAAGCAATTTGAACACATGTTTAACACTTTAATTAATCGACTATGAATCCGCCTTGAATTCGGAATACATACATGAAATAATATGTAGGATTTTCAAAATTCCAAAAAGTTATTGTAATAAAATACATGTGTGGCTGTACTCTTAAGATGCAATTTGCAGAAGCAAGTGGAGGTGCTAATCTATATGTACAGTATGTTTTAATGATTATAATCTTTACTATTACAGACAACACACTGTAGTCAAGCTAAAAAAAATTAAAAAAAAAAAAAAAAAAAAAAACATTGTAAATGAACCTGCTGAAATGTTGTGGAATGTTATGATTGGTTAGTTTCATACTATTTAATAAAATTAATGTTTTAGGTTAGAATGCAGTGGGCTAAACAGATGCAGTAGTACAGTATGAAGAAAAAAGCCACTTAAACACTATTTAGCATAGTTTAGGCTGCAAGACTGACTACTAGGAAGAAAATAAGTAATGCAACCTGAACTTCTAAATAAATAAATAAATAAATCTGTGACTGATTACCCGAAAGCCATTCAGAAAGCTTACTTGGGGTCATATTAATTAACCATGAGTTATAGCACTGTGCTTGGGAATACAGCAGTTTATTAAGATGTTGCCTTATTAGGACAGAAAAATATAATTTGATAGAACTGTTTTCACAGTTTCAGAGTGGTTTGTGCATAGGTAATGCTTTTAAAATATTCTAAAAACAGGACAGCAAGGGGTAATACAGAGTCACAATACAGTACTATTGCTATGCAATTAATACATGATGTTCAAGAGAAGTATTCTTTCTGTCGACAAAGAAAAGCTGATGTAGGCAGAACTTTCCAAAGCCCACTTTGGTACAATGCCGTAAATAAAGAAAATACAGAGTGAAATTATTGTGACTGTCGAGGCCAGAGACACAGTGCGCAGTAATAACGAGTCTTAAAAGGCTTTATCTAGCTTGAGGTGGCAAGGTAGGGCATGGTTTTCTATCTTGCTATTCTGACTATATATTATAGTCCAGGGACTCAAAATTGTTTCCTTCTAAACATGAGACAAAGCTATTTTCTTCCTGCAGTGCTCATAAATTACAAGAGTTATATTCTTTGCTTTAAATTTTCTCCTGTAAGACATAAACCTAATGAAAGCGCTATGCCTGCAGGCAGGTAACCTCTGTGTGAACTAAAGAGAGGCAATGGCATTTAATCATACCATTCGCCACTTTTTCTGAACAGCTGTGGAAAACATTAGTTTTGTTTTATAGGGTGGGGGGGGATTGTTTGAGGTGGTGACAAAGGATAAGTTATTGGTATTTATATTATATATTTTATTGATAGTTTCTTAAGAATTAAAATCTACTGATGGAACAGTTTTAAAAATAGGTCTCTTCCTTGCACAAAAAACAGACCACAGATCTTATATTAAATTCCCTATTTTTAAGACTGGCCTTGTCAATGAAATGTAAGATACATTTACGTAACTGCTAAGCTAGAGTCCTATAATAATCTCAATCAGTCTGCTGGAAACGGTTTTCTTATGGTAAAATGGACGACTTAATTATTTTCTCATTATTGTCATGTATCAGATCAATAATTTATACAGTTTTAGATCATTTAAATTACAAAGCTATGCTATATATACTTAATATATTGTTTTCTTCTGTCAACCTGACCAGTTTTATGCTACTAAGTAAACTCTGCAGTACAGTCAGTAGTGTTTCTTAAGAAGCTGAAGGTGTTTCAGGGACAGTAATATTTAATGTCCCCCAGTGTGTTAGTAAATACATTAGATTTATCAAAAATTATCTTAGGGGTTGATTTGATCAACATATATCTTGCTGGAATACGCCACAGCATTTTTCGGTGCTGGTGTAATCCAGCTGTTTATCAATGTGGGATATACTGTAGGTTAATCATATCCACTCTTAGTGATATAAGGGTAGTTGTGTTTTTGGGAGTCGTCAAAGCTTTAATAACAGTCTAGAAACATTTCATAAATAACCTAAAACATGTGTCTTTTAAATAACTGGTATAACTTGTGAATGGGATCCTCCAACGATCTGCATCTGCGTCCTCACAAATTAACATTGCTTTGGCAGGTCTAGATTTCCATTTCTTTTTTATAAAGCTGGTAAAGAACTGAATTACACCCCCCATTCTAGCTCAGCTCAATATTTAGTCAGATTATTTTTGGAAAATGACATTAACACAAAATCAGCTGTGGGGGAGTGTTATTGGTTCTTCTTTTTCTGGCAGGTAATGCAAGTGTAAAGGTTGAATCTGACACTTAAGTCTGATTATTACTGTGTTTAAGTCTGAGATAAATCAATGCAAATTGCAGGGATGCACTTGCTGTTAGGTGCATGTGCATGAATATGCCGCCTTCTGAAAAAACTTAAGTGATCTAACTTTTCACTTTCCTATGCAGGAATTGAGCATATATCTAATACACTTTTTTGCAAGATCACAGTATTTGTCAATACTAAAGCACGCAGTTCCAAAGCAACTCAGCCTTCAACTATCATTTGTCAATTACTGTCTCCAAAAGTATTGAAAACAGATATCAACCTTGTTAATCCTGGAGACTTGGGGACATTTTAAAGTGGAGGAAAAAAGAGGTTTACAACATCATCATTGTTCTTCTGAATCCATTCTCATTTATGTACTTGTAATTGGATTTGCTGCTCGGGTAACCTTTACCCTCTTTTCCAAGTGACCTCTAAGATCTGCTTTCTATATATATACATTGTAAATCTCAATTCTTTACACAGCATGAGCTAAAGCCATTGCTCAAGGGGATATATGCCGACGGTTATTGGATATTTCAGAAAAGAATGGAGATGGAGAAAGATAACTGTCATGATAATGCACTGCAGTAATGGGGATGAGACTAAACTGCGAAATGGACATGTTACCATGAAGCAGCATTTTGATGTTGCACAAAATTGCCACAGTGATATACACATAAAGAAAACCCCTGTTTGGGCATTGTGGGAATTAAAGGAGCAAGCTTTGGTGCAACGTTGGTGGGCCCCCAAACTGAACTGGTCAGCCAGAACTATAAAAGTTTACCATAGTATAAGCATAGCAAAGTGTAAGAAAGCATGGCAAAGCACAGATAAGCATTGTAAGCCCACAGAGGTATGGGTAAACTATGGTAAATACAGGTTCTGTAATAAGCTGAATAGAATGCCTTCCCTGCCCCATGCCGGGATGACAGATTGGCAGAATTAGGTTTTGCTGCTTTGCTCAATGTGCAGATTTATCAGATTAGTTCATCACTGAGTTTTGTAACTGACCCTTTTGAACAGGATCCAGAGCTGGTGCGAAACATCTGTCGCTGGGTACGACAAGCTGTTAAGATTCCATTCTTTGCCAAACTGACCCCTAATGTCACCAACATAGTGGATATTGCAACGGCTGCCCAAGAAGGTAAGAGACACGTTTCATTGGCTGGGGGGGGGGGTTTACCTATGACATAAAGATGAACAGGTGTTTTATATTTGAAATAGTTTACCTAGTGCAATAATTCAGTTGGTTGGCTCTTTTTTGAACTATGCCATTTGTTGGGGAAAATTACTGTAGTGTAGTCTAGTTTGGTGTATGTTAAGGGCTAAATGTTAGTAGTTAGTTTAGTTTGGGAAATTTGTTTATTTTGAGCTCTAATAACCCATGGTTTGTAAGCTATGTCCTCGTTTTTAATATAGAAAAAGATATTTGTGTGTGGGTGAGTATTTTGAATTTGTAATCTAATTTCCTCAGTTAACCACTAATAAGTTCCTCGCAGGTGGTGCAGATGGCGTTACAGCAACCAACACCGTCTCTGGGCTGATGGGACTGAGAGCAGACGGCACACCCTGGCCTGCCATTGGCGGAGGAAAGCAGACCACATATGGTGGAGTGTCTGGTAGGTGTTACCCTTCTCACCGCACACAGTTCCCTCGGAGGGTGCGTGACACACCAGGCTGTCCTTCTAGCAGGCTGTGCTAGCATGTTTCCAGTGCTTTTCTGACTTCACAGTTCAACACTGGTCAGTGCCTTTAATAGTGGTGACAGATGGGGCCGATTTTTGAGTGTGAAAGCACTAGAAATACCCTTTTTTCCACACTTTTTTAAATATATATATACTGCAAAGATGACTAGAAAAAAATATAAAGTAAATGCTCTACAGTACATACATGTAAATTTAGTTTTTATATGCTCACATGGAATGTTCTTAACTGTCCTTTTAATGTTGATTTACTGTGTTTTATCAGACATACAGTCCTGTACAAATTGTTCAGTAGTATTAGAGTTATTTTATTTATTGGATGTGTTGTTGGCTGCAGCAGAATCCACAAAGCGTCTAAAATGGTCTTAATAGACTGCTGGTTTGGTTGATGGGTGGCGGCAGTGAAAGTGTGATGTACAAAATGTATGTTTTGTGTGGTTTTTTTTTGAGATTTGGAACTGAAATCGAAACAGAATAACAGATAGTACAGTACAATAGTCCCTATATTGCTGATCATGAAGAGGAAGTATATCAAAGGGAGCCAGTGACATGAAGCCTTATGCACAGGTTGTGTCTGTGTGTCACATTGTGAACAGTGAACGTTGTAACTGTCTCCTTTTTTATTTAATTTATTTATTTATTTATTTATTATTTATTTATTTAACATATCTTCCTTGTGAAAGAAACATTATATTATGTGCTTAATTAGTGTTTGATATGGACATTCTGTAAAGTTGCACCCGATCACTTGGCAGTCTCTGCCTGTAGAAGCCACATAACTTGGAATGCTCTGTTAAATTTATACCATAGGTCAGTGGTTTTCAACCTTTTTTAAAAACTGTACCTCCTCTGTCTGGAGGTTTCAGCTCAAGTACCCATTTACAATTTTCACTCTATGGAATGCAATAAAATATACGGAATGCACAGTTGCAGTAAAAGGCAGAATAATCTAATTTAACAAAAAACATCTTCCCTGTTTATTTAATATATAATATATGCCACAACAGTTTAGGACTGATAAACTGCTGGTTTAGGACAGACTACCAAACAGTAATTCTTATAATTGCTAATTACAAGTCTTTGGAAACACACATATTTGCTTTCTATTCGGCAAAATTATTCTAAACAATTAAAGTAATCCAAAACAGTCTGTACTGTAAATGTTTATCACGTTACCATTTCCTTCCCATTGCAGTATAATTGTGTGCCACAACATAAAAAACATTAACCTCAATGAAACTTTTTATTAAGGCAACATACATATTCCTCAAAGGTGGTTTGCACTTTCTGTCGACTCTTTTGTGTTCTTTCTTTTTTTATTTTGCAAGTAAGAAATGTATACATTTGACTCAAGAAATGATACACAGGATATTGTGGATGTGTGGTAATTCAAAAAGCTGCTATTGCTGTTACTAAAATGCAGCCGTGCCTGATAAATAAAACAAAAAAATGTCAAAGTATGATAATTGTGATTTATTTGTGTTTTATAGGACCATTTATACTTCTAAAAAATGCAGATTGTGCTTCACTGATTAGTATTCAATTATACGACAAGTTGAAAAGCTCATGAGCAGCACAGAACGCTCTGGGCAGTGCTGTTCATAGGCAGAATCGCATGCTTCGCTCACCCTCATATTAGAGTGGCAATCCACGCAATCGAAATCACGATAATGCATTACCGTTGATGATCATTTTTAAACTACAGTCAGACTTTGAGCTGCTAAACAAAAATCAATACAAGATTAATAATTTTTTTTTTACTTTCATTTTTAATTTAGCATCTATGCTGCGTACCCCCTATGACCCTTTGAATTACCTCCAGTGGTTCGCTTACTCCCAGTTGAAACCCCCTACTGTAGGTGGTGTATGACGCGAAGTCAGCCCTCACAGCATTCTGATGAACCCTCTTCAGTTTAATACAGGCTGTAGTAAAATACATTATTGTGTTTCTCAACCCTGTCAGCCTGATTTGGGTACATTTCAATAAAAAGAGATAATTGCAAAGACTACGTGTCTTAAACTGGTAGCCTCTGCTTTGAAGTGTGATGGTTCTGTTTCCCAGCCTATAAATCATTACCTTTGTGAACTTAAATTTTTTTGAAGTTATAAAAATGTTGTTTTATGTAAGTGTCAGGTATGATAAATACAAGGTAATGAATGTTTTAATTGTAATACTGCTTTGAGAATAAACGTTTATTGCTATAATATGTTTTATATGTAATCGGTCAATTTGACCGCTCCTGGTTGGAATAGGTATGACCTGTATTTGATCTCCCTAATTTTTGCAGCTACGCGATTCTTTCTTTGTCAGGGTAATTAGTAGATATATGTAGGAAAAATCAGTTCTGTATCTTAAAACACACGCACCGCAATTTAAATTTAAATTCCAAAAACTGCTCACATCTGTTGATTTCTTTTAGCTTGCCTCATTAAATCCATCAATACAGTCTGCACCACTTTACCGGGATGTCTCGGAAGAAGGAAAAATATCTTGAGTAAGCGGCTGTCCCAGTTAAATGAGAGGCAGTTGAGACGACCTTAGTCACACTTTTTTGATTGAATAAAACCACATCACATTATGATTTAAATGTTAAATACATCATTTAAAATACGAGTCGATGTTTTTTATTCCTAAACAAAATGAATCCCATCTGCGATGTTGACACGCCAACTTTTTTTGCAACAGCAGCGTAAGAAACCACAGGAGACTCCAGCCCATACAAGAGTTCAATGTGGTTTTAGCAATTTACGCAAGTCACAGCGTAATCACGTACTCACTGCATTGTGCTACGCGAACCTGTCTTGCTCTGAAAGCGATCTCCATTCATCATTTGAAAATACTGTATCCCAATTAAACAAAGTGACATCCCAATTAAACAACAAATATCACTGGGAAGAACCATCTCCCAGAGTTGATCCCATTTAAGCAGCAATCCCAATTATCATTACCCTGATTATGCGGCGCCGACTAGAATATTTGATGTAACTGTCTGTAAAGCAAGTAACACAGTAAATGCCTGTTGGTGTTATTAGTCCCAGTGTACTCTCCAAATACCATTATCAGTAATATTGGACTGGGTTTTTGAAGAAGCAAGTCAATATCTAATACAGATGTTGCTCAGTGAGTCATTATAAGCATGTAGCCAGATCTCACAAAGTGAGTTTTTGTTGAAATGGACATGGCTGTTCTTCAATCCAGCACTTGCTATTTTCAATGTGTCTGCTTTGTTTGTGTGGAGCAAACATGAGCAGGTAAAAGTCAGGTAGCCTGTCAGATTGCCATTATCTGAACGCTGAGCTCTGTGATGGTGATCAGCTGAAAAAAACCCAGATACAGCAGGCAGGAAAAAAAAATACAGAAGCCTTCTGAAAACTGCAGCAAATAGATAAGCAAGGGAACAGACCCTGGTCTGTAATGTCATGGCTTTTCACTTAAATCGAATTCTTTAGTGAACAAAAATGTACTGAACCAACATTTCAGAACATGTATTCATTAAAAAGTGTATTTCTTTACTAGAAACTGGTCTATGTTATATAACAATTCTACATTCCAAATGTTAAAAGCACAAGTACCGTAATGAAAAGCATATAAAATGCAACTATTACCCAGAAAGTGAACACCAATCAAATGTGCTAAACAGCTGTGTATTGTACAATTCATGCAATCATTAATTTCACTTGTGTGTGTTATACACTTGTGTGCATTAGCCTATACATATATACAACAGTACAGAAGATACAATTAAGAATTTAGATTAGAGTTTGTTTGTTTGTTTCATGAAATTGAAGTACACATGTGATCTAGTTCTTGGTCAAACTGTCGTAGACCATGCAATAAGAATAGATAGAAAATACCTGACCATAATTGACCTTCAAAATGCTGCAATTACATTTAAATGCAAGGTGACATGTTGTGTGTGCAGAAATCTCTTTAGAATAATGAAAAATAAACCTTTTTTAGCACATACCTACAGACTACTATGCTCTGTAGCTCTATTAGGTTTACAGCTGTACACACACCTGCAACTACAGTACATGACTACTGTAGGGGACAGTAACCTCTGCTATGCCCATCTGTAGAGCGCTCTACCCCTTTAACAAACCCAGTGATTAATGGCTGGCTCCCTTTCCAGCAGCTTCATAACCAGACCACTCTTGGGAATGTCAAGAAACACAGCAGCAACAACTTAAAATGCGAAAAGATGACAGAGTAGTTTTGCTTACATAAAATACTGCTGCAATAGTTTCTCTGTTTATTTTTAATGCAGAATACCTTTCTGACCCTGCATATGTGTGTGGACATGGTATACTGAATATGGCATCTTATAGAATGCAGCTGCAATCTCCCTGCCAATCTTCTTGGCTGCTGTATTGATGGCAAGAGGAGAAAGATGGAACAGTAACATATAACAATCAGCAATCACATCCAACACAGGGCAGGGGAAAGGTGATGTCACAAATAGATGGCATTTGCTTTTTATGCTGTCATAAGAGTTCTTTCACAGAAACAGTTTTAGAGTGATAGTGGTTTTAAAGGTGGTGACGGCAGACATGCAAAAGGTTGACCTGAAAAATTCGAAACCGTCCGAGCCCCAGCACTGATATTAATGTGAAGTTGTCTGAAGCTGACCTGTAGACAAACCTAGCATCTATCTATAAAATAGAAAAAAGAAAAAAAAAGGGTCGATATTCTATTTGTACATCGCTTATTGTGGAAAATGTATTTGACAACGGTTGTCAAATTCAGGTCAAAGCATCATACAGAAATCCGATGAACAAATGTCTAGATCATAACCAGATATACCCAAACTGATGGTCAATTTCAGTAATACAACAGGACTACAAATGTTTCAATGATGTGTCTTCATTTATGTCTTGGTGCTAAAGTTACCTTGTGTAAATATGTTTTGTCTACCTAAACTTAGCTTCTTTAGTATTCTCTAAAAACAGTAACATCTTTCATCAAGCGGGTCATGTGTATTAAAAAAAAAAAAAGTGTTAACTAGTCTTTAACTCTTTCAGTGTCTTTTACAAGCGGTCCTGTCATTTTACCGACTCAGGAATGATTTTTAAACGATTTTAATATGCCGGTCAAATTTCATGGCTGTTCTAGGTATGCCTATAAATATTGTCGTTCTAGTGTTATGTCTTCAGTCATTTTAGTCAATAGGAAGACCACAGTTTCGTCTGCTAAGAAATAAATAATAATAATAAAATAAAGTTTGTGACATGTACATCCAGCATAGCCTCTAGAGTTATCACTCTCTACACTGCATGTTCAACACCTAAGATAAGCCTGTCTGATCTATTTTACCATTGTGATTGAAACTGACTTGAATCAGGTAGATGCATCTTTTATACATTGTAGTGTTGTTCGTTCCAAGCCCATGTGCTGTATGTGGTATATACTCTTAAAACCTTGACTGGATTCATCCTGATAACAAATTATAATTGTAAAGCTT
The DNA here is from genome assembly GCA_030684275.1 of Acipenser oxyrinchus oxyrinchus. Taxonomy (NCBI): domain Eukaryota; kingdom Metazoa; phylum Chordata; class Actinopteri; order Acipenseriformes; family Acipenseridae; genus Acipenser; species Acipenser oxyrinchus. Next base: position 10,805,202 of record CM060258.1, on the reverse strand, counting down.
TCCATTGAACCTCATCATCATTTATTGCATACACTATTGAATAGATATGATGTTGTAGAACTACAGGGAGAAAACTAGGCACTAAAATATTTTAAACCACATGTACAGTATTCTGCTGAAAAAAATGCTTTAATAGCAATAACACCTACTTGCAGATCATAGTAATGTGCAAAGCATCCTGAAAGCAGAACCTTTCTCAGATTTGCATTTTTATTCACTAAAAGGAAACATTCATTAGCCATGTAAAAGAAGAACATACTGTGTGGCTATATACTTCTTCAGTCTTAGGTGCGAGCTTGTGGTTGTTTAATTTACTGCTACACGTTTCAGTAATCCCTGTAACAGTTTGCTGTGTTCAACTACCATGGTACAGTAAGTCAGATTAATTAAAAAGACTTGAAGAGAACTGAGTTCGCTGTACTGTCAAGATTTCAATTTTATGTTAAATATTTTCTAAAGGCCAGACCCTTAAATCTCAGGGGCTGTACCAAGCAGTGAGCTGTGAATTTAACCATAGGCTAACTGCTAATGATACGGACGCAGTCCAAGATGAGGCGCCTGTAATACAGTCATTGGATTAGGCTATCAATCACTCTAGTCTCCAGGGAATGGGAGGGTAGACAAAACAGTGAAAAGGGAAATTAGGAAAGAAGAGCATGACTAGAATGTAATATGTTTTTGTTCAGCAGCTTTATCTGCTGGCTGTGCTGAATTCTGTATGCATTTTCTCTTGATATTCACTGCAGAGCAGCAGCAGGAGCCTCCAGGCTGTTGAAACTGCACTCCTCTGCTCACCCAGTACTCCAACAGGATGTCTACTTTTGCCTTTGGACTAAAAAGAAAAGCAGGAAGAGTAGGTTGGTTTAGCAGTGATGTGATCATCGCCAGGACCATGAATTTAAAATATTTAGGTTAATCTCAGAAGAGAATATCTCTGTAAAATAATTCAAATATGATTGAGTGTTTTCAGAGGATATTTTTTTCTGTCCATGAACAATGACAAAACAGTATTGGAAGAAAATACTTTGAAGAGGTTTGATAGTGTGAAAAGTAATTTGCCCCAGTTGTGGGACGTTGCTGTGGTGAGAGAACACAATTGAACATTCTAAACTAGGGAGGGCAATTAAGTTTATATAAAAGGCAGCAAACATATTGAACATGTTTTGATCAGAGGTCCACAAAAATGTTCTAAACCTTAATTAATTGCTGCTTTCCAAACTTCTTTTATTACTACATTGTTGTGTGTGTGGGTTTTTTTTTTAAATACAAATGTTATCTAATAAGTACTGTAGATATACTAAAGAACTGCAGTATATACAGAGAAATAATAATCTTGTTGAATAAACTAGGGCGTCTGTGGCTTAGCATGAGCACAGTGACGCCATCTGTCTCAACTGCAACCCGTTGCTGGCCACAACTCAATAATCCTGGCTATAGTTGTCTGTAATGCAGTTACATTTTTTAATAGCTTTTATAAGAGCACTTTAACATTGAGGTGATTTGTACTTCCCTCTATAAACAGAAACACATCCCATGCCTTCAGATAACTGGGCTTTAAAATAGTCATTAGGTGCAGGTAGCATCTATTTAGCATTTATGTATCTAGGCATATATATATATATATATATATATATATATATATATATATATATATATATATATATATATATATATATATATGTACTGTGCAAAAGTTTTAGGCAGGTGTGAAAAATGCTGTAAAGTAAGAATGCTTTCAAAATAGACATGTTAATAGATTATATTTATCAATTAACTAAATGCAAAGTGAGTGAACAGAAGAAAAATCTAAATCAAATCCATATTTGGTGTGACCACCCTTTGCCTTCAAAACAGCATCAAGCATCAATTCTTCTAGGTACACTTGCACACAGTTTTTGAAGGAACTCGGCAGGTAGGTTGGCCCAAACATCTTGGAGAACTAACCACAGTTCTTCTGTGGATTTAGGCAGCCTCAGTTGCTTCTCTCTCTTCATGTAATCCCAGACAGACTTGATGATGTTGAGATCAGGGCTCTGTGGGGGCCATACCATCACTTCCAGGACTCCTTGTTCTTCTTTACGCTAAAGATAGTTCTTAATGACTTTCGCTGTATGTTTGGGGTCGTTGTCATGCTGCAGAATAAATTTGGGGCCAATCAGATGCCTCCCTGATGGTATTGCATGATGGATAAGTATCTGCCTGTACTTCTCAGCATTGAGGAAACCATTAATTCTGAACAAATCCCCAACTCCATTTGCAGAAATGCAGCCCCAAACTTGCAAGGAACCTCCACCATGCTTCACTGTTGCCTGCAGACACTCATTCGTGTACGCTCTCCAGCCCTTCGGCAAACAAACTGCCTTCTGCTACAGCCAAATATTTCAAATTTTGACTCATCAGTCCAGAGCACCTGCTGCCATTTTTCTGCACCCCAGTTCCTGTGTTTTCGCATAGTTGAGTCGCTTGGCCTTGTTTCCACGTCGGAGGTATGGCTTTTGGCCGCAAGTCTTCCATGAAGGCCACTTCTGACCAGACTTCTCCGGACAGTAGATGGGTGTACCAGGGTCCCACTGTTTTCTGCCAGTTCTGAGCTGATGGCACTGCTGGACATCTTCCGATTGCGAAGGGAAGTAAGCATGATGTGTCTTTCATCTGCTGCAGTAAGTTTCCTTGGCCGACCACTGCGCTTCACGGTCCTCAACGTTGCCTGCTTCTTTGTGCTTCTTCAAAAGAGCTTGGACAGCACATCTGGAAACCCCTGTCTGCCTTGAAATTTCTGCCTGGGAGAGACCTTGCTGATGCAGTATAACTACCTTGTGTCTTGTTGCTGTGCTCAGTCTTGCCATGGTATATGACTTTTGACAGTAAACTGTCTTCAGCAACCTCACCTTGCTAGCTGAGTTTGGCTGTTCCTCACCCAGTTTTATTCCTCCTACACAGCTGTTTCTGTTTCAGTTAATGATTGTGTGTCAACCTACATATTGAATTGATGATCATTAGCACCTGTTTGGTATAATTGTTTAATCATACACCTGACTATATGCCTACAAAATCCCTGACTTTGTGCAAGTGTACCTAGAAGAATTGATGCTGTTTTGAAGGCAAAGGGTGGTCACACCAAATATGGATTTGATTTAGATTTTTCTTCTGTTCACTCACTTTGCATTTAGTTAATTGATAAATATAATCTATTAACATGTCTATTTTTGAAAGCATTCTTACTTTACAGCATGTTTTCACACCTGCCTAAAACTTTTGCACAGTACTGTATATATATATAATATATGAAATGATGTTTGGTAGATTGGTTGTTTGTGAATTGGGCTTGTGGGATTCTTACCATGAACTAAAATGCTGGAACATCTTAACACACACAAAAATATTCTTTTAGTAAATTCATTCAAACTACAATCCCGCTTAATTGATTCAAGTTGAAATCCCTAAAAAGCCTGTAATAATATGAATGCATATTCAATCATATGAGTATAACTTCTCCATCCTCCTGCTTCATAATTGGGATGGTAAGCTTTCTCTGTCGTCATTTGTTCTGTAAGTATGTTTATTTACAAGGGAATGCATTAATACATAAAACATAACTTTAATGAATAGCCATTTAAGTCTACTTTGTACTTGGGTGCCTTGTCATCAGTTTTGTCAGGGGATAGCAGACCAAGACACATTTACAGTTATGATCATTATGAGGCCAGAGATGTCCCATTACTGGCCTAAATGAGAGATGATAATGGTGCCTCTGGGCTGGTATGACCAATATCTCTGACCACAGCGATATTCATTTAGAGAATCGCACTGAACATTTCTTTTATTTTAGGTTTTTTATTTTTTTATTTTTTTTATTTTTTTATCTTAAATAGCCTTTCTGTATGTGTGTTCCGCCAAAAGTACTGTATCTGTTTTGAATGTTTCCTGTTTGAACCAATGATGTTTCTTTTCTGCACCTACATTTGGTTTAAAAATAAATAATGGAAACGCTGTAAGAAAAAGCAGTGTGATCATTAGCTTCGTAGTACGGTGTTATGTTCTGTTCTGTGTTAAACAAAATTAGAAGAACAGGCGACTACCAAACACAATCATTTTGATGCATCCTGATTTATTTATTTTTATTTTTGGTTTATTTATTTTTTTAAGCAATCGTGGCAGGGTGCCCCGCCCCTGTGTGTATTTTTGTGTTTTATGTGGTTATATGTATTGGTGGACGGAGTATGGATTATGTGCCTCTCCTGCCTGGAGAATGAGCACCTCCCAGATGTGTGCCTCTACAAAGACCCCCTTCAATGAGGCCTTCAAAGAGGAGTGGCTCTGCCTGAAGGCCCCAGGACCAGCCCAGAGAAGGAAGAAGGGGAGGAGCAGCTGTTCCCGGAGTCCTGAGGTCAAGTCAGGAAGCCAGTACTAGCTTATACGCCACCACAGTTGTGCCCCATCTGCGGGGGTAGGCACGTTGTGGCCAACTGCCTCCTCCTCCAGGAGGAGGAGGAGAAAGGAGAAGTCCCGTTGTGCCCAGCACCCATAAGAGTGGAGCCCAAGCATCCAGCACCCAAGAGGGTGCAGCCCAAGCATCCAGCGCCCAAGAGGGGAGGCCGAGTCCAGATGCCAAGAAAGGGAAGCCCAAGTCTCCAGTGGCCGAGGGAGAGCCACACCAGTCTCCAGAGATAGGAGAATACCTGCTGCTCCTGCCTCCGCTGCTAGAGGGAGACTACCTGCTGCTCCCGCCTCTGCCGCTAGAGGGAGACTACCTGCTGCTCCTGCCACCACCAGCCCGCTACTTGTTACAGTGTGTGTTTGTTTCTTTGTCTGTTTCTTTTGGCCAATGTGCCGCTTTTGTTTTGTGTGCAGTGTTTTATTTTGTTCAACTGTTTTATTTGTTTATTTATTAAAAAGCACAAGCAGCGCATTCATTTCACTCATAGTGCTGTGTGTTTCTTCCAGGTCTGACGTCACCACACAAGCCAGCTTGCCATACAATACGGTAAATGCAGATGTAACGTCAGACAGCACAGACAGATTTAGATTATAGTCAAAACAGCATGTTTATTTTAACATACCAAATAGTGCTTACCTGGAATTCTGATTTCCTCACTTATATTTTCCCATAATTTCTTTGTATTCTTTATCGAGCTATTTCTTGTGCTGCTTATCATAAAGAACAGGCTATTGCTACACTGCTGTAATCGGACGTTACTCCATCTTGTCTGTGACATTTGGAGCGCAAATGAACACGAAGAACACAGGGTTGCAAAAAACTTTGTTTGACATTATTGTTTGTTTTCCTCCAGGATTGTTTGTGACACCGTTTTTGCAGTATGCTTGGTACACATGATGGATACCAGGCTTGGGGGTGGTGTTGGAAGGGGAGTTATGATTGGTTGCATTGTGTAAAATGTTGCACATTGTATGCAAATGCTGGGCTATAAAATGGGGTGGTTTTAGCAGCTTAGAGATGACTTTTTGAGGTGCAGCGGGATATGACCCTCTGTGGAACAGCAGAGAATTACAGTGCCCACATTTGTTTCAGTGTTTTATTTTGTACAACTGTTTTCTGTTTACCCGTCCTTATTTTGTGCCTGAGTTCAACTCTGTTAGCTATTCAACGGTAGTTTCCGTCTCGTGTCTTGCAATAACTGGTTTGTTACACTGTTATTCCGTAAGTTTATTTTTGTTTTGTAATATAATCATGCACAATAGGACTGCATTAAAAAAAGTGTTCAACTGTTCAAAAGATGGAACGTACAACTGTTCAAAATGTGGAATGTAAAAAAAAAAAGAAGTACCTTGTGGAGTCTAGTTTGTGAAATCAACACAGACATGTTGCAGTGCATTTGCCACACACTACCTTGTAGTACATGGCCCAGCTGTCATGTGTCTGGTCTACTATGTAAACTCCAAATTTTGCGGAATTATAAAACTGTACAGTATCACGTATTATATCTCCATAAGTTTCTGCAACCCTGGGTCTACTGATGCTTTGAGATGTTGAATACATATATTGAGCAAAAGTCAAAAAAGTGCAGACGTCTAGCTGCCAAATCAGTGGAGAAAAATGCATTGAAAAACTGCGATCGGTCAAAAAGACCGCTCCGGTAGTTCTAGCCACATTTTATCTACCCAATCTACAGTACAATCCATTTTTTTAAAACATAGGTTATTGGAAACATTATTCAAATACTGTATTTTGCAATCGAATGTGCCTTGCCATACAGTATGTGCTTAAAAAAAAAAGTCAAATCAAAGTGTGAAGCAAAACCCTGTGTTTCCCAATGGATTTTCTTGGACCCCTGTGTGTGTATTGCACAGAATACCAAACACACATATAAAGCACAACAAAGCATAAAGAGCCAAATCTAATAATTGATTAAATACTTTGTAATGTGTAACAGAAGTGAGTTCTATTATATTTAAATGTATCTAGCTTGTGTACATCGTTTTTACAGTTCCTTTATTCATAAAGGATAGTTTAAAGTTACCTAACTGAAAGCATTCACTGCTCATCTCTCGGGAGCTCTGCTACAGGTTTATAGTTGTGCCTGTGGTGCAAATAGGCTTTGATGAATTTAAACCTGCAAATTGTATTTGGATAACCCTATTACAATTAGCACGTTATTTGCTTGGCACAGCTCATGAATTTCTGTTGGTAAATAACATCCCTTTTAAAGCCGGTTCAGGTTTCTGCATGCAAACGTGTGCACATGGTCTCCTGCTCCCCCCACCCCCACCCCCAAGGCAGTGGTTACTGCTCAGTTCTATTAAGCAGCTTCTTTATCAGGTAATTGTTTAAACATAATGTCATTGCGCTATCAGAGCAAAAGGTGAGCTTGTGACATTTGCAAATGTCAGGATTATCTTAAGACTTTTATTATGCAGCATTATATATATATATATATATATATATATATATATATATATATATATATATATATATATATATATATATATATATATATATATATATATATATATATATATATATATATATATATATATATAATATATATATATATATATATATATAGAATTTCAGGGCATACCGTGACAATTATTTCCACTGAAATTGGTTATTTAAATAAATTGCTAATTATCTGAGGATGTCCGTATTGAAATGTTGTTAATGAGTGTCAGGCTAAATGTGGCTTCTTGTGGACACCTACGGTCAGGATAGCTGAAAAACATACAGTAATTGTAACTTAAGCAAGTGATGTGGCTTTTTCTTTTCTTTGTATGTCATGAATGCAGCTGAAAGGGGGGAAAAAAGTACAGAAAGAGAGATGATTCAGGATGTTATGATATTCTTCAGCAATTTAGCTTTTGAAATATTCCTTTGAAGTCAATTTAATGCTTTAATACAGGATGTCACCGCAAAGTTCATGTGTACTAAATAAGTCCTTGACCACAAATTAGGTTCTGGCAATGTATGCAAGACTCCTTAAATGCAATGTTCATGACTTGCCTTTTTGTAGTGTTTATTGACATAAGCATTGCAGTATTTGGTTACGTGGAGGTGGGTACAAGTGACTGATGTTGCATATCGTTCTGGGTGAGACTCCTGAGTCACACCCACTCTGAACTCCTGATATCCAAAGCACTAATCCTCGATAACCTGCATCCCACCTCTGAGCCACATCCTGTAATAAAACAGAGCCGTTCTAAATCTTCAACTTGGGTTAGAGTTGAAAATACAGGTACTTAAGCTACATATTGTTACACTGTAGTTGTCTTAATATTGACAACATGTTTTTTTTCTCAATCATAAAAGTAGACGTACACTACCTGTCAAAAGTTTTAGAACACCTCCATTTTTCCAGTTTTTATTGAAATTTACGCAGTTTAATGTCTCAATGTACTCTGAAATTAAAGCAAGGAACAAATAAACAATTGGAGATAAAAAAAGAAATCATGGAATCGTTTTGTTTAACAAAATTTAATCTAAATTTTTGACTCATCAAAGTAGCCACCTTTTGCAGATATAACAGCCGAACACACTTGTGGCATTCTTTCTACAATGGAAATCAAATATTGTTCGGAAAGTTCTTCCCAACACTGTTGCAGAAGTTCCCACAAATGTGTTGCACTTGTAGGTTGCTTTGCTTTCACCCTTCTGTCCAGTTCATCCCAAACCAGCTTGATGGGGTTTAAGTCTGGAGACTGTGCTGGCCATTCCGTGATCTGAAGCCTACCGTCTTGTTCTTTTCTTCTAAGGTAGTTCTGACATAGCCTGGAGGTATGTTTTGGGTCATTATCTTGCTGTAGGATGAACCCCTGACCAACTAGGCGTACACCAGAGGGTATTGCATGGCGCTGCAAAATGCTGTGGTAGCCGTTTTGGTTCAGGGTGCCACTCACTCTGTGCAAGTCGATTCTGGATCCAGCAAAAGAGCCCCAGACCATCACGCTTCCTCCTCCATGTTTGACAGTTGGTGTCACACCGAGGAACCATCCTTTCGCCTACTCGACGGCGTACAAAAACCCTGCGTGATGAACCGAAGATTTCAAATTTTGATTCATCGGTCCATAAGACCTTCTTCCAGTCTTCAGTAGTCCACTGGCGGTGCTTCATATGTACATTATTTTTCAGTTTTTGGTAACCTAAACTTTTTTTTTTAACCTCTGGCAGTTTACCGCTTACCTTTGTACCATTTCAGGTTATTCACTGGACTTGAACTGCTTAAATTTCAATAAAAACTGGAAAAATGGGGGTGTTCTAAAACTTTTGACCGGTAGTGTACTGTCCAGTTAAAATTAGTGTATTTTGAAATGTATCCTAATATTACGTGGGTTCACGTATGCTTTCAGTGTAATGTCTCCCTCATGATGCTGTGCTGTTTTGAAATTACTTTTAAATGCATTAGTTGGTTAGTAATGTATGATTGAACTGAAGCAGTAATTGATTTGAAAAAAAAAAACTACACACAGGGTGTAAAGGAAAATACATGTATATTATTATCCATATGCTGAGTATTGCACTGCTAACAAAATGATTTAGCATGCAAGATAGCTCTCTCCCTTGTATGACCGCAACAAGCTTTTTGAGGTAGGGGAACAAAATTAGTGCCGACAATGTGTTGCTGTGATCAATGAAAGGAAACCTGTTTGCTTAACAATGTTACATCTAATGTGATAAAGACATCCATCTGTCAGCATGATTGGAGAAGAGATCTTAATTCATTAGGGAAATTGAAACGCAGGTAAATAAATGATGTAACATTAGGAGAAAGAACTCGACAAGCCACAGCTGCCAGAGTCTTCAAACGCATTTTCTAACAGATAGCATATCCTTCTGCTTTAAAATTTAACAATTCTTTTAATGTTGGTTTATATGCCATCCGTTGTCAGTTACGAAGAGTTAAACAGGACTGTTCAGCTTTAGCTAGAGCAGGTAGTAAAAACGTAAAAGAATTACCAAAAAAGCTTGATTCTGTTTGCTAGATGCTGATGGCAACATGATTTTCATAAAATAAGCTGCACTGAACGTAGTGCGATTTCTGGAATAAAATAGCTTTCTGTCAGGGGTACTACGTATTTTACAATATGGCTTCACTACTTTTTTTTCTCTGTAAAATAATACAGTTTATGTAATACAAATGCTGTTGTATCGCAAAAAATAATTCCAGCTTCCCTTTCAATTCAAAGACGACCACCAACAATACTTTTGGGATATGCCTGCCGCAGGTCAGGTATTCACTGAGCATTTTATGTTGGAGCTGCTGATAGGCCCCTCTGGGGAGTGACACTCGGTCCTGCCTCCCGAGGGAACACATAGTCATTCCATGGAGCTCACATCCTCTTTTGCGCTGTAAGGTACTAACCTGTCCAGTTGCTGTGATTGAGTCTGTATAAAAGAGCTCTCACTTAAGTTTACGGGAGTTCCCCTGCTTTATTTTTAAGAAAATATTGCTGAAAGTCAACTTGCCACTTCACTGGAATCAGTAAGTCCGCTTCTGTGAACTGAGCTACAATCGTTGCGCAACTGCGCTTTGTTAAATCCTTCTCTTTTTCATCAGTCTGCATCGCATTGCGTCAGACTGCTTTCTAACCCTGCAGCATCTGCTGTTGTGTGTGTATTTCTCCTGCTAATTAAAGCTTAACGGGTCTGCCGCATCCCGCTGTTGAGTCGACTCTGCCGGTTGTCTTGGCTCACCTGCTCAGTGTGCTTGGCCTAAAAAAAAAAAAAAATCTTTTTCACAATCGATCTGTCTTCAGGCGAGGCTTCATTGCCCTGCCTTCAGCCCTTCCCTGCGTTCCCTGAGTTATGGTCCTCTTGGAACCACCTGGCCTCGGCACCAAGTGTGGTGAAACAAGCAACCCCGCTGGCTTCTCACTGAGGCCCTGTTTCAGCCTATACATTCCATAGAGTTGAAGTACTTCTACATGAAGGTAGCCTTTTTGTTAGCCATCACCTCCACCTAGCGGGTCAGTGAGCTACAGGCTGTGTCTGCACAGCTCCTGTATACATGTCTGGGATGACACAAACGGTGTTGTTACATACAAACCCTGCATTCCTCCCTAAAGTGGTTATGGCTTTCCACGTACATCAGTCAGTGGAGCGAGAGGCTTTCCATCCTCCTCCTTTTTCTTCATAGGAGGATTAAAGACTAAACTCCCTCTGTCCAGTTCGGGCATTGATGTTATGTTGACAGGACTAGAGCTCTGCGTCAGTCTGGCCAGCTCTTCTGTCATGGTGTAAGGACCCTGGGTCAAGCCCTCTCAAAGCAGTGTCTGCCTCACTGGATTGTGGACACAGTTTTGCCTGTTCGATGCAAAAGAGGAAGTGAGCTCTGTGGAGTGACTATTTGATACCTCGAAGCGGGACTGAGGACGTCACTCCCCGGTGGGACCTATCGGCAGCTCTGACATAAAATGCTCAGTTAATACCTGACCTGTGGCAGGCACAGCCCAAAAGTATTGTTGGTGGTTGTCTTCTCTTTCAGGGAACCAGGGTTACATCCGTGACCTAATGTTTTCTTTTCTCCCCACTCTGCAGGGAATGCCATCAGACCCATAGCCCTGCGAGCTGTCTCTGCCATTGCCAGGGCTTTACCAGGATTTCCTATTTTAGCTACAGGTGGGATTGATTCGGCTGAGTCCGGCCTGCAGTTTCTACATGCTGGTGCTTCAGTGCTGCAGGTAACTGTTTCTCCTTATTAACAGTGCATTAATATAGAGTGAAATTAATAGTGTTATTCCCAAAGGTACTATTCTGAAGTGTTACACCGTGTGACTTCCATGCCCAGTCCACTGCTTCATAGAGTGAAAAATGAGTACTACATGATCATTCTATTGTATTTGGCTTCAGGCAATGTAAGTGTAGCGCGGAAAAGAAAATATTACTTCCATGCCCAGTTCACTGCTTCGATAACTGAAGAATGAGTAACTCATCACAGGTGCCTGCACTTAGACCATGTATTGTGTGCTCATAAATTCTGTTTCCCGGGTTTTTGCCCTCTCTTATAATTGACAGACCTTCAAGGTTGGACAATTAGTAGAGTGCATTGAGGGGACGAAAAAAGGAAAAGTATGTGTGTCTGTCTGTTCTGAATATGGAAAAATATTGAGCCTCACTCCTTTAGTTAATCAGTATTCTGTGTGCCATAAAAAAAAAAAAAAAATCTGAGATAAGAGATCCTGCATCGCAGTTAATGGGTACCCTTCAAATAACACAATATGCACAGGTCACTTAAACAAATCTAGATTTGCTTTTAAAAGTTGTCCCTGCCAGGACCTGCACATTTTCCCAGTACAGAGATAAACATGATTTAAGTTTTTGATATAGTGGTGTGGCACGGTAGCGTCACAACCCAGATGTTATTGGCAGGGAGAGACTCAGACACAGAAAGCTGCAAGGTTAAATGTACTAATGCAGAGTTTTAGTTAACACGTAAACAAAAATAAAACAGACAAAACAATTACAAAATCCCACTGGTCAAAATAAAAGGCACAAGGGCCAAAACAAAAGGTTTCACAAAAACTCACGAAAATAAACAGACAGACAGCACAATACGGTACACGAAACACAGACCTCCGCCTACTTCGCCAACATCAATTATATATAATTATATATATATATATATATATATATATATATATATATATATATATATATATATATATATATATATATATAATCCTCCCCCTAACACCCATGAACACCCATTTTATACACCTCTGGCTGGAGCCTAGTTGATCATTTAGGTATTTATTCTGTTGTCGGCTTGTGTTTATCCATATTCACTCGTGTTTTGAAGGAGAAATTTAACCCCCCTCCCTGCCAACCTAATATTCCCCACACAACACATATCCGTACGTCGGCAGGGCTTTCACACTGCCACAAGTGGCTTGCAAATTTTTCACTTTTAAAAACTGTATAATGTTCCTTCAACATTGAATTAAACTTGGTCACAAAAAAGGAGATAAAATGCTTCACTTTTAAGTAATTGCCATACTGTTTGTCATTTGATGCACATAGAGATGAGTAAAGTGTCCTCACTTTTTCCCCTTCCCATTGTAAATGAAACAATAGGAGTAAATCTGCATCTGGTAGTAACTCAGTTGTTTAGACACTCTGGGGACAGTGGGGGGAGAGAAAGGAATCTCTAATTCATTATTTTATAATTAGGCAAACATTTTTTGACTAATTGGGCAGAATTTCCTTAAGGAACAGTTTTTCTTTATTGTTTTTGGGTTAATGCCAGAACAAAACAAAGAAGCTTTAAAGCTTGAAGACAAATATTAGATGAGGTGTGTTTTTTTTTTTTTGTTTTGTTTTTGTTTTTGTTTTTTCAAGGCACGTTTTATCTGTGAAAGAATGAAACATTGTATATTAATGTGCTTTTACATGTGCTAATGGCATTAAGGAAATCAATTAGTGGCAAGTCATTTATTTATTAATAACTGAAAATATATTTAGAATAGAAACGCACTTTAAAGCTTGTAGGAAATAAATCCAGTAAAGTTGTCATATGAAGAAATAGTGTTGTCTAGATATTTGTGCTGTGTTTTGGGCTTTTTCAATTGACCACAATTATGTATTCTAATAATGTTCTGCCGTACTACAATTGCAAAATGGATTCCAATGTCTCAACATATAAATAAACAAAACTATAAACACTGCACAAAGTTATTAAAGTGTATGCTTTATTGAAGAGATGAAGAGACAGTCTGTTTTAAATTGTACAGCTATAGCTAAAAGTGTTGCATCACCCTATGATTTTAGGATTAAGATGCAATACAAATATTTTAAAAACACATTATATATATATATATATATATATATATATATATATATATATATATATATATATATATATATATATATATATATATATATATATATATATATATATATATATATATATATATATATATATATATATATATATATATAATGCTAAAACCTTCCTATGAAGTGCAATGATGGCTGAGCGTGTTTCTCCATGGCTTACTCTGAGGTTTCAAAATCTATGTAAAAATCATGCTTCTGTATCTTAAATGTACTCGTTAACACTTCTAATTGTCACCTTTTGAGCAACTTGCCAAGGTTTGTGTTTTTCATGTTTAATTTCGAAATGTCACTTTTGACCAGTTATATGCTATATGTATTTTTTTTTAATTGAGAATGTTACTATTTTTTCTGTTTATACATCATAAAAGCTGCTTATGCAGTTCTGTGGTGCCATTTTGAAGTACAGCAAAATGAAAGTTGTATTATTTTGGGGGCGCAAGATGGTGTTCTGCTAAATGCTAGAATTTCATCACTTGAAATAAAAAAGCTTCCAAAAGAGAATATAAAAGCATTCGAGATCTCAGAAGGAATTTAAATCAATGCACAGCCACAGTTACAGAGCAGATGAAAGAGCCTGCTGTCTCAATTGCTTGGAAACTACTTAGAAATTCTCACTTCGATTTATTTTGGTAGTCAGTTACATCAGTACTAAATGCAGTGCTCGAGGACATCACATCTTTGATTTTTGGAAAACCTGGCAAATGAAAACTAGTACTGGAGGAGCTGCTGCATCTATAGGAGTCAGATCCATGTCTTAATGTACCATCTATTTTCAAGAGCTTTATTAAAAAGACAGAATTGAAATAAGTAGTACCCCCTCCTCAAGAGATTACTGGTATAGAGCCTCAGTGATTTTGTGGGTTATTTTCAATTAAAGAGCACTTCCTGTCCAGGCTTCATTCTCAAACCCCATTTTATCTGAACTGTGCAGAGATAGAAATAGTTTGCTTAAACTGGTGTACAGAAATATAGTTGTGTAACTTTGTTTAATTCTATTGTAATAGTGCACACTGTTTCTATTTATTTATATGTGTATTTATTTGTTTTTGTAAAAGTTACCTAGAGTATAGCACTGCACTCCCAGAATTTACAAGCTTTCCTCAACAGATTGTACAAGTCAAGATCTTGTTGATTCTTTGTATTGATTACATTCAAGATTGTTCAGGTTCGCCCTACCATTTCACATAACTTGGAATCACAGCTTCAAACAAAACTTGCTCTTTTCTGTTATAGATTTCACATTACTTCTCAAAATGAATATCTGTAAATCCATCTGGGTCTACTGTCTTTCTTTACCTAGGTATTGTAAAACAATGACAAAATTCATGTACAGACTAACCCAAAACATAAGATACACAGTATAGATCTGTTTGTGTCTTTCTGACTTGGGATTTGTTTGGTTAGAAATTTCCCACCCGATTCCTTTTAAGCCACTTTGTCCAAACTTCCATTTTACACTGGCACTGGGTCCTATTACTGTAGTTACAAAGGTATGCATGGCATAGCATCATATATAATATTATTATTATTATTATTGTTGTTGTTATTGTTATTTTAAAAAAATAATGGCAGATTTCATTCATATTTAGTCCCTAGTAAAAGAAAAAAAAAACACTTGCTTCAACAGCATAAGGTAGGCATTGTCAGGTGGTAAAGACTGCTTCCACAGATATTAATATACAAATTGCATTTACTAAGTTTTCGATCATGCATATTTAATTAGTATTATAACTATATTCAAATGTAACCCATTGGACAGTGAGTGGGTTAGAATGAAAGTGTTTACAGTTAAATATCCTTGAATGGATGTATTTCTTCAGATGTTCCCTATAATTGCATAAAAACATAATTAATGCATACTGTATTTCTCTGGAGAAATGGAGTTTGTCTAATATAAATGAGCTTCATGGAGAATTGCTTTTGAGGACGTTTTACAGTTCTGCCAATCCTCTCCCCTTGCAGATATGCTGCTGTGTTTTAGTATACAATTCAAGAGAAGGGCTTTTATTTTAATGACCATGTTTAGTCTTCATAGCTAACATTGAATGTGCAAAACACATCCCTCTTGTCATTTTGACCAACAGTAATGTTTACATCTGAATGTTGTGCATGGATCACTAATCTAAAGGGTTCTTTCCTGCTGATTTTTATTTTTTCAATTAAGGAAATAAATATGTACAATGGGTTTGGTGGGAGGGGTTCCCATTGTACTGTGCTAAGACCCCTTTCTTACTTGATATCTTGGTATACCTAAATAGATCATCTTTTCCACAACTGGTGGACTGATATTATATTTATTTATTTTTACCTCAATCTCCCAAGACTGGTTCCAGATTGAATGTCGCACCAGTCTTCAGTCAATATTGCATAAACACCTTTTTGGAGACTAAAGTAAAGAGCAAATGTCCTGCCCAGTTCATTTTGCATTGATATGAAAGGAACTTGTGTGAGCTGAGTTTAGATAATTCAAATAAAACTTAATGAAAAAACAAACGGACACTATTACATTTTAATTCAGGAGATAATTTATTCAGAAAACAGCACAGAACGGCTTGATTTCTCTTGATTAACTGAGTGTTACTAACTGTTGCTCAGCCGCCTTATGGTGCTTCCAGTTCACATCACACTCTCAACTTTCAAACGAAAAGTCTCTTTCACAAGGGAAACCGAACCGAAAACGTACGATAGAAATGAGTTACTGACCACCATCAAACATATAACAGTAACACCTTAGAAACACAGTGGCATTACTACACAAGTAACTGTAATTATAAACAATAATTAAAACCACAGGCTCAAGAAACACCGTACTATATATCAGTATATCAGCCCTGATTTTCTGACTGATATTAAATGTTTACACATGAATCTGTTAAAAGTTAACACAGAGAGTGTTGACCAGCAGGAAGTGGATGGTCAACAGTGCATGAACTTTCAATACATTATGAAAGAATCAAGTGAAGAGATCGCCAGTAAATGCAATACACAGCATGGTTTGACAGTTCAAAAACATTTAAAAGCAAATTCTTTCAGAATCCGGTCTACACTGCAATGATCCTGCCCTGCCACCCTGAACCTCAATGATTATTACAGAACTAGGTTACTGAGAGCCTGCCGCAGACTGATGAATAGCTCAGCTTCAATACAATACAGAGCACCCACTCCTATACCAACCTGACCACAAGGAGAGGAATCAATCTGCACTGTTTACACAGCTGGTCCTACAGAAAGAAACAATCCAAACAAACAAAGAATAGTCTGCAACAGAAATGCCAACAGCTTCTTACTTCCTATTCAATGCATCTGTCTAAACTCAGATAAGTACAGAACAGGAAGCCAGACAGTAGTTATGGTTGGTATTCTGCATTTAACATATGTATTTCAGTAATACTTGACACAGTAGTATCTTGTGTAAAGCCTGGCACTGTATTATTCTCTATCACCTTGTTCTTGTGATGCCTCACAACTGCAATAAACTGTTAGTAGCTGTTGAATTTGTTCTTCTCATTTGGTTACTGGAAATGTTTTTCTTGTATGTTGGCAGCAGTATTTTTTCATGTAGATAAAGTGCTTGCTCTTTTTACTCTAATTTTTGCTGTCACTTAATTTAATGTCATTGTTTTTGTAAAGTGTAATAACCAACATTTTTCAGCACAACAAAATTATTCAAGAATTAGTTTTTTTCCGTTTATGTTCCAGACTTTCCTTTCGCTGTCATTCAAGATAGTAATCTTTTATATTGAGCAGCAGGTAATGAAACTGCCCCCGAGTAGTTGACACTGTAATGAAAAGGTGCAATAAAACCCAGCACCAAGTTTAGTGCCATTAAACTGGATTTTCAGACCCGTCTTGTTTCCAGTTTATGCCAATAAGATGGCTGGAATTGATGTGAGAAACAAAAGCAATACAATGGTGAGCTCCCCTGTAATTAAATCTCATGAACTTTAATTGTTACTCATTGTCTGAGGAGCTGTGTAGTTTCAGTTCAAAGAAAAGGGACAGGTATTACGGTTATGGCGCTCAGGTGTTTAGAACAGTTGAAGTGTCTTAAGCATTCACCTTGTCTAGGTCAGGACTGGTAGTGGGTACAGTATGTACTACTAGAGGAATCCAAGTCGAATGACTCACTCCTCTGTTAGAACAGCATACAGTAATTGGATAGGATAGGAATAGGAGTTCTGTCTTTTGCGTCAAAGTAAGTTGCTTCTGTGTTGGCAGGTGTGCAGCGCGGTTCAGAACCAGGACTTCACACTGATCCAGGATTACTGTACCGGACTGAAAGCCCTGCTCTACCTGCAGAGCCTGGAGCAGCTCCAGGACTGGGATGGACAGAGCCCACCCACCCCACGCCATCAGCAGGGCAAACCCCTGCCCAAGATAGCAGACCTTGTGGGAAAGGTAAGCTACACCCTTGGGTACAGTTAGGGTGAGCCTGGGCCAAATAGACCAGTGGTATCCACTGTGTTTGATCTTGAACGTGCCTTTTGCCATTTTTAAGCGCATTTATAGAGGTGTAAGATGTGCTTCAATGCAATTTTTTTTTTTTTTTTTGATTGTAATGGTTACCCATTCAATATGATGGGTATATTTAATTCTAAGTAGTGTCTGAACTACCCTTTCCAATCTTTCAATATGTAATTGCTTTATAGAATATTAAAGCATATTAAATGACAGAATAAAATACTAGCAACATCCCCAATTACTAATTTACGCAGTACATGTGGTGAATAGCTGTGTTTCATAAGAGTCATGGGGACATGAATTTATATCTGTAACAATTATTTAAAAAAAAAAAAAAAGTGAAATAAACCCAAATACTGTATTGACCCACTAAACTCTCCTTAAATATGTTTGCTATGAGAAGTATGTTTCTCTGAATGTGTCCTTTGGCAGTTTCTAGTCACTATTTTCATTTACTATTTGCTGAAACCTGTGAAAGACAGTGTGGAGTGTCCCCTATGTATTATTATTTGTATTTTTGTTTGCGGCGGGTAAAAGCACCAGCGTCTTTTATATTTATATTTAAAAACCCGTGAGGATGCATGACTGATCAGCTACTGATTATTTAACTAGCTGACAGTCATGCATCCTTAACGATGCAGACTGTGGCGAGGGGTAATAAGATAAACAGCTAGTTAACCCCTCGGCCAGAGTATAAGAACCGACAGCTGTCTGTGCTGCGGTGTTGAGTGTTGGATGCAGAGAGGAAGTGCGGGAGATAGAGAGGTACAAGAAAACAATTGCTAAAAGCGTGCTGGTTTAGCCAGCACGTCACTTACTGTTTGTCTGTTTATTTGTTTGGCCAAGCGCCTTTTGTTTTCTGTTTTGTTTAAATCTTTTGTTTTGTTTATTTTGATTAATAAAATTAACTGAACGCCGTTGCGTTCAGTTTCGCCCGCCCATCCATTGTTGTGGTTTCAGTTACTTCCTGGTCCGTGACGTCACCACTGCAAGCCAGCCTGCCACATATGGTGTTAGAAGTGGGATAAACAATGCCTCCAACAGCCGGACCAGGAATACAAAAAGGCGCGTTGGCCAAACAAATAAACAGACAAACAAGTAAGTGACGTGCTGGCTAAACCAGCACGTTTTAGCAATTGTTTTCTTGTACCTCTCTATCTCCCCGTACTTCCTCTCTGCATCCAACACTCAACACCGCAGCACAGACAGCTGTCGGTTCTTATACTCTGGCCGAGGGGTTAACTAGCTGTTTATCTTATTACCCTCGCCACAGTCTGCAGCGTTTGGTAGGATGCATGACTGTCAGCTAGTTAAATAATCAGTAGCTGATCAGTCATGCATCCTCACGGGTTTTATATATAAATATAAAGACGCGGCGCTTTACCCGCCAAAACAAAAATACAAATAATAATACATAGGGGCGGGACACTCCGCCACAGACAGGTATGACACAGGGCAGCATTACACTGCTTAGTATTTCACAGCTGCACATGACAAGAGTCGTGCTTCTGAGAAATTACTTTCAGTTAATTTATTTCATTTGATTCTATTTTTAGAAAAATTATTGATATACAGTACTATACAGTACTGTGTGTTAACATGTTGCAGGGTTAGATCTGTCGGGTCACATTAAACAGAAATTGAAAGGCCTTTGAAAGTATATTGCAAAGCCAATCCCTTTATTGTATTTGGAAACCATCACAGATCAAGTGCCAGCTCATTTACCTGGTTATGCTTTTATTTCTGTTTTAAAAATAAGGCTTGAAATTAAAGTGACTTTAAAATAGGAAACATCTCATTGGATATACTGTAATTGTTTGTAAGACAAAAGTAAAATAACATACATCATTCGCACATGCATACAGTACACTTAGCTTTCATCTAATGAAGCTGTGTAGTCTTTCATGTTGCAATTATTTATAATTTCTTCAAGATCCAGGGTATTTTAATTGAAAATTATGTTTTGATTTGCTTTCTTTGTGTTTTGAATTTGTGTTACTACCGTATTTGTTATAGGGCTGTCTGAAGGTTCGAAGGTTTGTTCACTAGCCAGGGATTCGAAGATTGTTTTAAAGGTTAGGCCTAAAGGTTCGTCAGACGGGTTCAGCAGCTGTATGTTTTCCTGTTAACAGAAACTGTTTGACAGCGTGTGAATACTATAAATCACACATTAAATGTCACTCACATGCAAAATGCCATCTTTTGATTTGTATAATGCATGTTACATAAACAAAAGTTATTAAAATCTGTGAACAAATCTTTATACATTACGTACAACTCTACAAGGCACCGCTGCCATGTATGGAACAGGGTATAGTCTGCAAAGCAGGGGGCTCGTACCTCTAGTGGTTGTATTGCTTCAGTAAAATATGTACTGAATACCTAGTGTACAAGACAGTGTAAGAGAAGTGCTATGGTAGAATATGTTTGAAACATACAAAATATATACGCTAACACTAATAATTTTAATTTCGAAAAGCCCCTGCAGCTCGTGTTAACCAGAAGCAAATTTCTTCATTCGCCATCTCGACAGCAAAGCACAAATAAACAAGTAGCTATGGTAATGTCGCCAATAAATTATGCAAATGAGTACCATTGAAGGTTCTAACCTTCCTTCGGTAATGTGCTCCAAACCTTCGAAGGTCAAAATGTACCTTTTTGTTGCAGCCCTAATTTGTTATACCTTGAATTGCATCACTAATGCACTGACATGGCATTTGACAGCTTGATTATATTAACATAATTGACCAGCTACGCTTACATAAATCTTTTTTCCCCCCCATGTAAATTAGATTAACATTTTAATTATAAATATATGGATTGATTGAATACAGGTAACTCAATTTGTTTGACGGCAAGGTATGTAATAGATTTTACTGAATTAAATAATTTAATGGATCGTTGTTTTTCAAAAGTTGTCTTAATAGATTTAAAATAGAGAATATATACAGTACCGTAGTTCTCTATACAGATATTTGAAAGACACGAGAGAGGTTTCTTAAGATAATCTCCATGAGTCTTATAAATACAGAATTACATATTTGAGTGATCATAGTCAATTTTCACAGTGATTGAAAATGATAAGTTTTTTTTTTCACAAAATGTAGCAAAAGTGGAGCAACACTTTTGAATTTGCACACCATCAGTGATATGATCTGAACTAAAAACGATTGCCCAGCATCGACTCATTCACTATTTAAACTTACCAGTGTAAGATTTCTGAACTCTTTATTGCCCTTTAAGGGTTTGACCAGAAATAAACATACAGATGCATACAAATGCTTATAAGAGAAGACTGGCAGGTATCATTGGTTTGACTTTAATATGGTTGTTGTGGCTGAGATTCAAAGTTATCTAAACCACAGTAGATTACAGACTGAACTATGCATGAGCATGGACCATATTCCACTCAAGGCACCCGTCCAGAGATCAAGAGGTGGGCAGTAGATGATGTTTCAAGACATGTCAGTGGCTAGTCCAATATATAATAGCATAATAATATAGTACCATAAAAGTGAAGATCGACGTGGAAGGTCAGCATTATTTTTTTAATGGTACTGTACAATATGTCACACTGTTACCTGAAGCTACTACTTACCTGGATTAGCTTGGTTGCTTAAAAACACTTCTTTTGTAGGAATATTGTCTAAATATGGCAGTATATTTTTGTAAGGGAATGAAGAAGTTCTGATACTGTGATTATTAAGTGCCTGTCTATCCTCCTTGCTAATTTCAGCGCATGGTCTTGCCAAACACGGTTGCCCCAGGTGGCAGGCTGGACTGGAATTCAGGTCTTAAATAGCTCTTTGGCTCACTGTTGAACCAATATCAAGCTTGGCAGGCCTGCCGCACTAATGAAGCCTTCATCTGTACAAGCCTGCCTGTCTCAGCTGGAGAGCTGGGACTGACTGAGTGGTGATTAGAGTCAGGAAGGAGGGACACAGACACAGGAACTATACTAAAAGGCTTTCAGTGTGGCTATCTGTGATATTCTGTAAGCAGTTCTGTTAACACTTTATCTGCTGAAGCAGTTCTTTCCAGCTGTATTATACTCTTTTCATACCTGCCTCAGCAAATATGTGATTGAGTAGTTCACCCAGAACATCAGGGGCAGGATAAGCCTGTAGCAATATTGAAATATCGCCTTGACCTTTGTCTACTTGTAGGCCTACTGGTGCTAGGCAGTATAACAGTTTTTCTATGCACCATATTTCTGTTCATATTTAACAAAAAAAATCTGTCTTTTTTTTTTTTTCAAGTTTCAGTCAATATTTGATAGAACATCTAAATGTAACATTCAGATCTGTGAACAAACCCGCTCCTATGTAATGGAAATGCAGTTAAATGCATGAATGCACATACAACATGAATGCAGCTAGTTATTTCAAACTGGGTTAAAACTCATACTTGGAAGTTCAGTCATGCTGTAGCTCTTCATAAGTGGTACCTTTCAAATGATCTGACAACATATAGAATAAACTAAGTCAGCCTTTTATTCCTTTTATTTTCCCATACCTTTTGTAAACTTTTTTTAGTTTGTTTTGTGGAGGCATATGTTTATACACTCCAGGGCTGAGCTGAACAGTTCATTTCCCTTAAAGTAGTGCTATACAATTCTAAATGAATAGTCCTACTATTTATGTGGGGTTTATTAATAACGGGATACAATTTTTTTTTTTTAATTAAAAACTTTGTATGGTACCTTTTCTACAGACCACATAATCGGATAGCAGCTAGACCGTTATGTGTTTTGAGTTTGAACTCATGAAGGACTAAGAAGATGCAGTAAATTTTTTAAATCTGTAACATTGTCTTTTCAAATACTGCATATACCAAATGTAAGTATAATACACAATTAAAAGCACCAACATGTCTGCAACAGAAGAAAAGTGAGTAATATTTCTTGTTCTAATAAGTGGTAAAAACATGTTTTTTAAAACCTTGGTTATCATCTCTTTTTAATAGAAACATTAATATTCTGTATGCAGATGGCTGAATACAAACCTTATTGCAACCAATGCTAAATACCCACACCTTAGGAGGGGAGGTTATTTTCACCACAATATTGAGATTTTGTTTTGTACTGCCATTTCCAGAATTCAGTAATTTGAATTGTACTAAATAACTGAAGTTCGTGTTTTTTTTGTTGTTTTTTTGTGTGTGTCTGTGTATAGTAAATTGTTTTTATTACAGATTTCTAAGTGCTTCATCATAGTATATCTTTCAGAATGTGGTCAGTCAGTAACTAAGCAACCAAAACTACAAATACCCTCCGTCTGCCTACATTATTTATGCAATGAAACTAATTGAAGCATTGAAACAGTGTGCTTTTTATTATGATGTGCAGTCATTTTATAGCTAATGCATATGAATTTTAATGTTTTGAAAAACAACGCTTTGAGAGTTGCCACCAATCTGTATGAAGCCTTAATTCATTTTATGTCACTTTAGCTTGCAAGAACACCCACCTGTTGTTTTGTCACAGTATGTGAAAATCTCATTACATTTTTTTGTTTTTTATCTATGTATTTATTTATGGCAGTTAGACAAGCATACCAATTACAATAATGTTTGTCCTTCCTCACAAATAAAAAGCAACTGCAAATGACAGACAGGGGTTTAAAAGCAGTGTTTTGGAGAAGAC
Source organism: Acipenser oxyrinchus oxyrinchus (assembly GCA_030684275.1). Lineage (NCBI taxonomy): Eukaryota > Metazoa > Chordata > Actinopteri > Acipenseriformes > Acipenseridae > Acipenser > Acipenser oxyrinchus. The sequence goes on along the minus strand of CM060258.1, from coordinate 10,781,809 downwards.
AGCAGTGTTCTGGAATCTGCTCGATTTGAGGGTGTGAGCTTAGCTTCACCCGTGAGCACTAAGGGAGCTCATATGTGAAGTCATTGGTTCCTCTTGCCTGCTTCTTTCTGGAACCTTCCATTAGCAGCTCCCTGATGTCACTCTAGCGATGCCATGCAATTATACCTCTGAGTTGTGCTCTTGTTGGTTATTCGTACTGCACTGCTGTGTATGTTTGTTTTTAAGAGGATGGTCTAATCTAAAAATGCATGCAGGGGACTATCATTCTATTTTCTGTGGAGGCTCGGGATAAATGGAAATTAGGCCATACAACTGAGCAGCTCTATCACAACTGGAAGCGTTTTTGAAACTATAAAACCTAATGTGTACCCTATAAAATCAAACCTGATCCATTTGAGCTCATACTGTACGAAATTGAACATTAACAGATACTCCTTCTATTTGGGGATGATTTATATAAGTGAAACTGTATTCAGATACATGAAGTGTAATCCCTCATAAACAAGCAAATTTAATCTATTTAAATCTTTAAAATTGACGCCTATAGAGACTTGCATGTACTGTTACGTGATAATTTCCATAACCTTGATACACAAAGGGCCCTAGATAATGTATGTAAAACAATGAAAATGTTTGGATGTATTGAATAGACCACACTCATGTACACAAAGTATTGATACTGTTTTTTTCGGGCAATATTTTTGATTTAAAAAAAAAAAAAAGATTTAAAGAAAGTTGCCTTTGTCTAGTAGAACTGTCATTTTGACAGAAATGGTATATGTAGATCTGGGAAAGGTTTTCTCTTCATTCTCCAAGTGGGTATTAAGATGCTTTTTTTTTTTTTTTACTTATGTAGATTCCATTCATTAAGCTTGCATACAAACTGTCCATAGAGCCTGTGCTGCAGTGTCAGATATACAGAAGGAATGTTTTCAAGATATGTTAACACTAGAACCACCACGGCAGTCATTATGAAGGTTTGAGGTTTTCAAATTTAAATTACTCTGCGTGTTTGAAAGTTATCCGGTTGTCTGTTTATGACACTTCCTAAATACATGTATTAAATACCCTGACAGCGTTTAAAAGGCAGGATTGTGAAAATAAGGACGTTATAATCCCGCCTACATAGACCCGCCAAAGCAGTAATTGAGTGGCTTTTACAGTATGTGTTTTTATTTTGAAAAACATAAAATATTCAATTTTTTTAATATACAAGCCTGTTCTCTACTCCTACTGAGCTTACCTCCGCAGTGCCAGCCACTTTGCCTGTATTGTCTCCTGCAGCAGCTGCTGGAGTGCCAGCCATGGCAACTACTTTACTCGCAGCAGTACCAAGGCCAGTGACTCCAACTGTATCACCAGCATGAATAGGCATTCAGGAGTCTGTGAAGGATTGTACTATTTGGGAAATTTATAAATCCCGTTGTTATGATGTGGGAAAACTGGGTGCACAAAATGTTTTGACTGAAACCTCAGGTCCCACGCCGTACGCAGCATCGATAGCACTCTCAGTGCATTTAATTTGTTGATCGATATGCGAATGCTACACCACATTCAACGCTGTACTGTAACAGAGGCACATCGGATATAAAATGATGATTGGCAAAAGAGTTAAAGGACAAAAAAACAGAGCAAAACTTGCGACCACAGCTGTACTCCAGTACAATTTTGAAACACAATGACTGTGCTACGCTAACTGTTTACAATTGCAAGCCGAGAAAGAATGTCATTATTCTCAGCTTCCTTCATACGTCATTGCCATCGAGACTGTGTGGATTTCTACAATGACACAAAGTACAGAGTGGACATTTTAGACCAGATTCTCAGTGAAAGCCAGTTCTCGCCAGTGGCTAGTTGCTGTATTTTACAATGTACTGGACCTGGCAGCCATCAATTCCTTTGTTTTGTACAAGGAACGCACCAGGGAAAATATCAGTAGGGGAGATTTCATCTTGAAGCTAGCCACAGAGCTTTGGCAGAAACATTTTGATCATAAAACTGCAAAGCAGCAGGCAAATGCAGCTCAACCTGGATTCAGTGCTGCACCCAGTGACACATGCAAGAGAAAACAATGCCAGGTAGCTAAATGCAATAAAAATAAAACCTCCGATATCTGTGCCCAATGTGAAAGAGCAGTATGTGGTAAATGCACAGGAAAAGTTGAGAAGCATTACATCTGTGTGGATTGTGCTACTATTGTGGGAAGTCTGTTTCCCTGAAAGTGCGATCACATTACATAATGGGAATTGAGTTATTTTCTTTTTTTTTATTTTACCTTTTAAAAAAACTAGTTTTGTTTGTATGTACATATACCTGTTTACACACTAGTTTCCTTTGAAATGTTTATTAGGGGTCCAAGCAACAAAGTAGCTGGATCCCTATTGTAATTGTTATTGTTGTTGTTATTATTATTATTATTATTATTATTATTATTATTATTATTTATTCTGCCAAAATTGTCAAATGTTTGTGAAATCAACACGGTTGCACGAAAAGTCACGAAACTTGGGCCAATTTTCTTCTCTGAAATCGCAGAGAACAAAAATCAGCCGAGATCTGAAACTTGGTGCACATACTCCCCTCATGGCCTACATTCAGATTTGTCCACGTAGTTTGGCGGCCATATTGAATTTGTCAAAAATATTCAAACATCTTCTCTGAAACGGTTATACCGTTGGCACGGTTGTCTAAGTTTGTTAAAAGCAAGTCGTTACATAAAAAAACATGGCCAGTCAAATTTCAGATATGGTCAATTTGCATATATTGCAGTGTTTGTCTATGGTAGAATGCGGTAGAGTGATGAAACTTCATACAGTAGTAGAGGCGTATGGGGATTTAATGATTCAACGAAAGAATGACGTTGATTGGTCACATCGTTCGGCAGCCATATTGGATTTTTTGAGGCAAATGTCCATTAAATCAACACCATTGCACGAAAAGACGAAACTTGGTAGGGTGGTAGAGGCCTATGGAAAGTTGTGTCAGAGTGAAAACGAAGGTCATAGGTGACATGATTTGGCAGCCATATTGGATTTTTCAAGAATTTTGGCCAATTAAAAAAAAATCTTCTTGTCCAAAACCGCTTATGGTACAGATGTGAAACTTGGGGCACATATTACCCTTAGGCCCTATATTTAGACTTATTCAACACAAGTTGATTTGGTCACATGGTTTGGTAGCCATATTAGATTTGTCAAATATTCAAACGTCTTTTTCTCTGAAACCGTTATGCCAATTTAAAGCAAAACTTTGCATACATCACCTTGGCAAGGTTGTCTATCAAGTTTTATTCAAAGCAAGTCGCTACATTAAGAAACATGGCTGCTGCAAGCCAATCAGATTTGAGCTATGGTCAATTTATAACTCATTTTAGAATGCAGATAGGTTAATGGTTACTATGAAACACATCTAGCAACCCATATATGCTCCTATTGTACAATATGCTATACAGATTAGTAGAGGCGAATGGGCTACTATGCCACATGTGAAATACGGTCATGGTCTGGCACTTGGACCCCGGTCATTGCTGCTTGCAGCTAGATTTTTATAATGGTTTTTCATTTTTTGTAGTAGTGATTTATATGTGGTAAGTTAGAAAATAAACCCTTTTATGTTTAATTAATCATTTAAATACAGTGTTTCAGCTGTGCAGATGTTTGATATGATGTGCGTGAATAAAACTTTTGAGTTGTATCCGATAGTTTGTCTTTCATTTAAATATCGAGGTTGTTTAAAATGTACCGTGATAATGACCGTCGGCGCCAATTGTAGGTATGGGTATAACCGCGGAGGTTCTAGTGTTAAAATGTCAAGAGGGACCAACACGACATTGTGTTTGTCCATCAAGTTTGCTTGTGGGTATGATGAGAAAAAAAGATCCGTTTTAGGATGTGTGGCTGTTTTACTGTATACAAATGATGGCGTTTTTATATTAAAATCTTTATTAACTCACATTTTTTTCATATGTAGTATAGTATTATATAACTATACATTGTATACTTAATGCATATACAATACATACTAAAGTATTTGCTTTGTGTACAGTATGTGCCTCTACTGTAAACAAGGGATTATACTATTTAAATGAATGCAAACTGTTGTGTGTTCATTTAACTATTATGTCTTCTCAATAATAATCAACCTTCATTATTTCAAAGGCAGGCTCATCTTTTGAGCCAACTATACAATATGTATAAAATCACAGGGGGTTATTTATGTATACAAAAGAAATGACTGTTGAAATTGCAGATGTTACACTACTTGCTGTGGATGTTGTATGAATTTTATTTAATTGCTTCTGTTTTACAGTGGTAGTGGCACTTTTGATAGGCAGGTGTGAAGTAATTCAATGCATTTTTCGATATGTATTATAGCACCCGGATTTAGAGAACAAAGCTCTTGACATATTTGTGATTTGGACAATATTTCATTTTGCTAGTGTTGGTACTCCGATTGCTTGGGACACATGCTTAGTAGATTATGCATACCACCCAATACCTTCATTAAAATGGCCACAGTTCACCAGTTTCGGTAGCTTCAAATGAACTCGGAATGTATTATTATAAAACAAATAGGCTGCTATCATGCAGAACATAAGACAAGCAAAAGGCAGCTTAGGTTTAATGAGGCTAAGTGAGTGTCTCCCCAGCACCATGGCCACATGACGGCCTTTTTAACAAGTTTTTTTTTTTTTTTTTCAACCGGCCAAATCTTTGGTTCTGTAATTGTATGTTTATGCACCTCTAAGGTTAATGCACATTTTAATGCATTGTAATGAAAAATAATACAAAAAGAATCAAGCATTAGATTAGAACATGTGCTTTCTCTGTTAAATTTAATGACAGCTGAACACAGAGATAAATGTAGGGTTTCATAAGTAATTAATTATGGCACACTGCAGTACTTTAGCAAGAATAAATTGCACAATTTTTATTTATCTTTTTTGGCTCATAGCCTGACTTTTTTTTTTTTTTAATTAGCAATGTGTGTTTTAGATGGCAATAAACGTTATTAGTTTATAAGAAAGATAAGTGTTGCAACAAAATAAGACACTGGTGTCCAACAATTGTTTCAAATAATAAAATATAATTAACTCGTGTCTGTGTACAATCTTATTCCGTACGTTAGCCTTTACATTCCCCAAAGTTTGGGCTGTTAGGACAGCAGATTCCTCCCTCCCTTATTTTTTCCTTCCTTTTATTTAAGACATACAGTTGTGCTGCTTCTACTTGTAGTGATTGGTGGTTGTAAATGTCCTGCAAAAAAAAAATAATAAGTGGGATGCTGGTATTGGGGGAAAATGCCTGCCTGTGGTAGTGTGTGTTTTTTTTTTTTTTAATATGGGTTATATGGGTTTAAAAGTCAACCACCTTTAAAATTAAAATCTAGATTTACATAACACATGCTTATTGTATTTAGATACACTCTTGTGTTCATACATGTCAAACAACAAACCTTCCTTCTTTCTAAAAACAGATTTAGCACAGAAAGCCTTATTTATCTTACCAGTACTGTAAATCAGAGACCATTGAGCCTTCTATCTAGTGATATTTTATGTTGTATAACATAGTTTTAATTTGTATTGCCACACTTCCCGTAATGTATTAGTTTGAAAGATCTCAGCTAGGCTTATGAGGCAATACAATGCATTGTCTATCTTGTGGATTGCTATCAGCTTGCAGTGGCGAGATGAAGTGGAAAGGCAAGAATCAAGCAGCAACTGTGACTGATACAGCACATCCTCAGCATGCCTCATGTCCGACTCACTCTCATCTGATAGATTTTACTCATTATCCTCAGGGTACTTCACATTTCCTTTCCAGCTCATAGCAAATAGGCACGTTTCGCTTCTGCTCACGTACTGTCTGCCATGGCGACGAGGCTGTAAAACTGTATAGGCTTTTTAAGAAAAATTATACAGGACTAGTAAAGCCGAAAACACATGGAGTATTTGTGTTTGTTTAATGGTAGAATTAAAAGATGTTTGGCAGAATCAGGATTTCAAGCTGAACTTTGTGTATACTTATATATAATGTGTTTGTTGTAGAACAGAGAGGAATGTAACAAATAAAAGTGTTCATTGATAATGTAAATGAGACAATAGCTTCAGCAAAATGGTATCTGTGACTTTCCTTGTGTAAAGCTTTCCAATACATTGCTGGTGTTTGGGCATGCATTTCACCTTCAATAACAGAGCACTAGTAGTAGACTGGTTTTCTTCTCTGCAATGTACTGTATATCTTAATTTTAAAGAATTTGTCATCTCTGGTAAATGATGTTAAACAGGCCGACTCCAATTTGCATAAACAGGAGGGTTGTCCTTTTTTTTCATTTGTAAACCAAACTGAAGACAAACTGCCTGCCAGTTTTGTTTTGTTTTTTTGATTGTTTTTTTAATTCCTTTTTCGTGTTCGGGGAAACAGAGTGAGTAGAAAGCTTTCACTCTAAACTCATGAATATGGTAATCTCTTGAAATCACTGCAAGCAGGTACTCCAGTTAAGCACATGCTACGGAAATGAATCTTTTCTTTATTGGAGTCTGTTTTTGTTGGGGAATGCGCTGCTGTCCATTTACCTTACAGGACGCCAGCTGTGTGTGAAGATAATGCACTGACAGGGTGAACACTTTTATTGTACCACTTTTCTGAGAGAGAGGTCACATCTAGAGTAGAGATGTTAATTGCCTATCTACTCAGATGTATGTGATAACATACATTATGATGGCAGTTACTTGGACAAATTCTGTGCATCTACACATATATTATTGTGCAGGTGTTGTGTTTACATTTGCATGTACAGGACAATTTGAATTTCCTAAATTTGAAGTACCTGTTACAGATATTTGTATGCATGGATTTACATCCATCTAATCTACTGTGTTGGTGTGAATCTTACTGCTTGTGTTCCCCTGTGAAGGGATATACTATCAATGGGCTGTTACTTCTAAAATCACTGGACCAGCCTTGTACAGTACATCCTATCACAAGAAGCAGCTGGAGCTGAAATGCATTGATCTGTGCACTAAATAAGTATAGTGTAACCAAGTCCTATGTGATAAATGCCATACTTTATTCCAAAGAGAAGCCTTATTCCAACATTTGAGTGCTACTGTGAAGTGGGTTGATATCATGTTTACTTACCAGATAATTAAGCCAATAAATGAACTGTAGTTTTTTCAAGCTGTACAGTAAAACTACGAAATGCACCTACTGGCAATTATAACATATATGTCCTGTATATTCATGAACCAGCTAATTAAAAACACCCAAAAATGGCTGTTGTATCGGCAATATTTGGGGGCATGTTTTTCTGAGAGACAATTTTAAAAGTGGTTGTTGTCTGTTTTCGAATAGCTCAGTTGTGGAATCATTGCAGGTGTGGTGTTTTTTATTTTATTTTATTTTTTAAACCGCTCATCCTAGTTAATAAAACTGGCAGATCAGTCATGGTTGGTGGTTTTTGTGTTGTATCAATTTCACTAACATTGATGAAAACTGAACACAGGGAAGTATTGTTTTAAATAACTAAGGGCTAACCTCGCTCTTGAACATTCTTCTTGACTGAGGTGTAACATTTTCCTAAGATGTTCCATTACAGTGCTAGAAACTCTATGCTAAATATTTAATATTTTAAAACTATAGTTGTAATAAAATCAAAATAGTATAATATAATTCTAACTGCATATTTTACTTATTCTTAACCACTCAATGAGCTAGCAAAGTTTATAAATTACATTTTTTTAAAATACTTTCAGAAGACTTTTTGTTTAAAGGCTATAACTTGATTTATTATGCTGTCGGCCTCAGCCTGCTAGTGTTATGCGTGGCTCAAAGATGGAGAGGGGTTTACTGAAAGACGCATGTTATCTTGAGATGGGTTGGATTTAGCACCTCCACTGGGAACAAATACATCAATGATGTGTTCCAGGGTAAACCATTAGAAAAAAAATAACCATTGTCAAAGATGCGACCATCTGTCATCAAGATGCTTTTGATGTTCCTGACTGAAAACAACATTTTAATGTATTTATTTTGTTGTCTTGGGTCAAATATATGGCTAAAGTTAATTCCAACATTGATGTACATAAAAAAGTTCCTCATGTACACAGAAAAAGAGATGACACTATTATTCTTGCCCCAAATCCATATTTATTTCAATCAAATATCTGTATTCCAGGGATGTTCAATTGTATTTATAGAAGCATTAGCATTCAATGCAGTAGTCTTTTCAGCTTCATAAAGTGATTGTAGTTAACAACATAATTCCATAAATGATCCACACCATGCACGTCCATTCAATATAATGGTCTCAAGTGTGTAGTTTTGAAGGAAACCTGTTTTAGCAAAGATGTCTGTTTGCACTTCCTTGATTGCTTCACCTGAAGAAGGAAATTGTCTCCACCCCTTCAAGACCTTCTCGCCTGTCGGTAACCAACCAAAGGCAAGACGAACAAACTTTCTTTAACCTTGTGCAATACCAGATATCATATTTTAAAATGAAAATGACATGTTTGGTAAAACTGCATGTTTAAGACCAACAGTACGTGGTGATTGACAGATATGACTTGTGAAATTATTGTATTCGCTACAACCACTTTAAGAGCCCTGAGCCAGAGACAGGCATTGTGAATGAACAATTGGATTGTCAGGATGTGAATTCTGTAGTGAACCAAAAAAATAATTCAATGTGCATTTGTTTTGTTCGAGAGCAAGTGAGGAGCATATTAAACTACAAAAATGGGCATTTAACAATTAGTTATTAGAAATAGAATAGTTTTGTCTTTTTAATAAAAATTAAAACAGGATTTGTGGATGTAAAATAACAACATTTATATTTGTGTTTTGTTTTGTTAGGTGCTTTCCGGGGCTTATTGTCTTTTAGGTTTTTATGGTTTGCATTTATGGTAGCCTTTGTACTGTAAAATCATGCAATTTATTTGCAAATATATTCATTTGCCAACATCGTGGATTACTGTATTGGACAGGCACTGCTTTCTTAAGCAGAATGATCCATGTATTCTAAGCTTGCATACTTTTAATACTAAACAGGAACTGACATTGGTAAGGGATACAGCAATTTAATATGTGCACTTGCATGCTGTATTTTTAAGCACATGTGATTAATACACTAATGGGTCTAACACATAATACAAAAGTGTTGGCTCATCTATGTATTTAATAATGAGAAGACTGTGTGTCTATTCATGTATTTATATGAATGTAGGCTTGCCTTAAATGTTAAAACCTGTGTAATGCACTGTGATTGATTAGCAGAGGGTTCAAAGGAATTGTTTACAGTATGTCCAGTAAAGTGACATCAGCAATATCTGGGAATTGGGTTTGCTAATAAAATGCCTAATAGCAAGGATTCTGCTTCCAGTTGAAGGCTCTCGTAAGAAAAAGAAAAACCCCAACCACTATAGTTAATAGCGGATGCAATAACAGTAACACTTTCAGAAGCTATTTTCTGATTTCCAATTATAGCAACTAGTCCAACAGCATGCTTACTGCTAAACCGTCATTACTGAAATGTTAATTTTTATCAGAGATCACTAGACCTTGAGCTTTTCATCAAGATCTTGTTAGATTAACCATCGTTCTGGCTGGCAGTTGACATAAGGTATTGTAACAGAAAGTACTTTTTTTAACGTTAGTTCAGCTTTACATTCTCAAAAATCACAGGTTATGGCCTAAGGAGGGCAGCGGCAGAAAAAAACAAAACAATTAACAATGAAAGTAAAGTCATCATGTCAGAGTGTGACTTGTGAAAGTAAGACAGCAGCCTTTTTAGAATCAGAAAAGATCCAGTCCTGAGTGGTGTTTCAATCTGTTTTCCTTTTACAGAAGTTGCCCAGTTTTGGCCCTTACCTTGAGGAAAGAAAGAAGATTTTAGCCGAGTATAAACTGAAATTGAAAAGTACCAACGACACCATTGTGAATGAGCCTAATGAAGGAAAAACATATATGGCAAAAAAGCCCATTCCCGCTGTTCAGGTAGGTGCCAAATACATAAAGCTCTGTTAACCCTGGCAACATTCTATATGAATTATTGTGAATGTAAAACATGAAGCTTGCTCTTATGTTTTATTCAACATCTAGAAAATTCATGAAATAATGTTCATTTGTAGGGAACATATTATCCAGGTACAACCCTTAATCCTTTGTGAGCTCTTGTTGGAGCCTCACACAAAGCAATAAAAGACGATGAGTGTCCACACACTTCCAAACATAGATTAGATATTTAAATGTCATTTTGTTATCTCTTAGAAATGATGAGACATTTTGTGCATAATGTTGATGCATGTCACGGTCATCAACATTTTTATATGAAAATTCAGTGTTTTTAAATTAGCCTTGGGTCAATGTACCCATTTTATTTCCTGTTTAGGATGTGATTGCGAGAGCTCTGAAACACATTGGGGCATATGGACTCCTGGACAACAAGGAGCAAGTGGTGGCCTTGATTGACGAGGAGATGTGCATCAACTGCGGCAAATGCTACATGACCTGTAATGACTCTGGCTACCAGGTACGAACGCAGCTGTAATTAGTCAAATGCCACCTTGAGTTTTCCTTAAACCGCCACTGTGTCAGAAAGCACCAGACTACCATCAGGATTAATTATGGCTTGCAATGCAGAGTAGCGACTGCAGTTGTTTCTGCAAAACATTCTTCTCTGGCTATAGCGTGAGTGTGTGTGTGAGTCCATTATACAAAAAATGAACTGGGATAGATGGTGTTTTGGGCATGTTATATACCTCAGAGTCCAGTACTGTGTATTTTAATAATCTGAACCCATTTAATTATTTCTTGAGTTTACCTAAGCCTTACTAAAACAAAATATGCCATCTGAGTGAACCTATTATATATCATATTTTCAGATATCTGAAATGTTTCAATCTTGTTCAAGTTATTAATAAGAGGTTGTTTCTTCTTGGTGTCTAGTAAGTACACATGACATTATCATTCATGAGACTCGAGCGATTTGGTAATACGTTTTTATTTTTTATTTTTTAAACAGAAGATTGGTTCCATTTTGTTTATTTTTTGGTCCTTTTTTTCTACTGCTGCCAGTCAGATAAGTACAAACTATTGCTATTAGTAAATTATTATTATTATTTTTTTAAACAGAATATTGATTCTTTGAATTAACGTGATACTGTACCTGGAATAAAGTCAGTTTGGTGCGAACATAGCTAGTTCTTGTCTCTCTTATACACAGTAAGTAGGATAAGTTAGCGATTTGGATTTTAGCACTGTTTGAATAATTAGACTGCAGAATATTTCTATAATAATGCAATTAATGCTTGCCCTCTAATCAAAACAGACCATTATCGTACCGCAGATGCTATTGTTTTTTCATATTGCTTCACTGTTTTTATACATTTTATATATATGGCTTAATTCATTTATTTGATTTCATTAAGTTATTTTTTTCTGTCAAACAACTTAGTGGGCTTTTAAATATGCCAAGGCATCCTTTTTCACGTACAAACAAGATCGCAACATGTTAAAAGCGACTAATCTTTATTAAAGCTATAATGAAAAATAAAGCGTTTTGCTGGACACATTATTACAATATTTATAACGAGTAACTGTACTTGAATTAATTAAGATGAGTCGCTTCGGCAATTAGATGAAAAAGTAAAACTTACGATTTAAAAGCCCATTTAGTGGTTTCACAGAAGAAAAAAAACCTAAATTAAAACAATTTTACTATTAACGCGTTTCTCAGTTGTGATTGAGATACACAAATGGATTAACAGGTATCAATTGCATTTAAGGAGAGTAGAAAAGTAGATGTAAAAGACCTTATAGACATATATGCAGTAATTTATAGAAAACTATTTATTTTAAAATGCTCAGAGCCCTTGCAGCCAACGCACTTCCCCCAAGATGGCCGACTTCCGGTTTTCTCCTGCTGTCGAGTTCGACATCGAGGGGGACGATACTTACCCCCTTACACAGCATCTTTTCAAAATGGTTTTTATTTTAACGTTTTTAAACTTTTTTTTTTTTAAAGTTTAAACGTTTATTAAATTAAACGGAGTCTAGCACCCCTATAGACCAATAAACCTATTATATAAATACAGTCCACAGTAGTATTGCATGTGTAGTTCTGATTGGAGAAGGAATCGATGCAGTGGCATTTTTGATAGTGTTCTTTAAATCACAATATAGTCTAGTGGTTTATAAATGCCACCAATGCTGCATAAGCCAGAGCATAATGGTTTTACTCTACAATGTTCGTGTTGAAAAAAATTGGCAATTGTCCATTGTGAGGTATAATGTTGGGAGGAAAGATCCTGTAGTGTGCTTACCTATTATTAATGGTTTGCATTGGTTTGAATCACTACAAGAAGTCATAATCAAATATTTGCTTCTATAAGCAATTCAGATGGGCTGGTTGGCTGTGTGAACACAATAAAATTGATTGGATTCTAAAATAATTGACCCATGACCTGAAAATAATAGTAATGTTGCTGTGTCTTTTTCAATTAAATATAAATTATGCCTTAAATAAAGTGGATTTAGTTGTAATTTGGTGTGTGTGTGTGTGTGTGTGTGTGTGTGTGTGTGTATATGCATACATACATACACACACATATAAATGAGACATTGTTACTCAAGCAATAAAAAATGTAAGGAAGCAAAATGTATAATTTTATATGGATTCCCTTAGTTATTAACAAGCTGTTGTAGTTATATAAAACATGTGTTCCAGTAAGAAGTAAGTAAGTGTGTGTGGGGGGAGAGTATTTTCAAATAGGTCAGTCACACTGTGACCTTTTTTCACATTTCTGAAGTGTGGCTTTATAACAAGTACAGCATGTGTGGTGAACAGCTGGAGAGCTTTGATTTATTAATTCCTATATATACTGTATATTAAAAAAAAAAAATCTGCTCAAAGAACTGCTTCTGACTGGCACCTAATAATAATACTAATTAAATAGCCCTTTGTTTCCTTTTGCAGGCTATTAAGTTTGACCCTGAAACCCACCTGCCTACAGTTACTGACAGCTGCACAGGGTGCAACTTGTGCCTTAGTGTGTGCCCCATAATCGACTGCATCACAATGGTTACCAGGACAACGCTTTATGAGCCAAAGAGAGGTGTGCCTCTCGCTGTTGATCCGTTGTGCTGAAGAAGTCCAGGTTCACCCATTGAAGAAGGACCTAACATGCACAGCATTGATTAGTGTCATAATTGTTGTGTGAAAAATTACCTTTATTATAAAAAATGAATAATTAGTCAGACAAATTGCCAAATTATTCCCAAGCCAATTATGGAGAAATAATTGTGTGAGCACAAATAGTTTTAAGCAATAGCACAAAGTCAAGGCTATGATAATGAAACAAGAGGGATGAAGCTCATACCCTAACCAATATATTTCTAAATAGAAGTGCTGACAGTTTCTCTGTGCAGTTCAGAGAAACACTAGCTATGCACCTTTTGTAATCAAACATTTTAATAAAGCAAGTTCTTTACTATCAAGATACAATTTTAAATTTATTTTGTCTGCACCCATGCATTTCTTTCTTACAAAAGACCTGTATTATGTCACATGTGATTTTTTCAGTTGTACAAAAAAAACATTTTCCATGTTTACATTATTTACAAATCTATTAAGTTTTTTTTATGTATATATAATGCTCTTAATGATTTATTTCCTAATTTAAAAAATATGGTTATAAAATATGGTTATATGGTTATAATGTACGTCCGCAAACTTGTAATACAGAACAGTGTGTCTTTACCTTGGAGGTGACTAGAAATTACTAACATGATTTTACACTTCACCTGCTGTATGCCATCACAAAGAACAAAATTCATGCCATCTGCCATGCCAGCTTTCCATGCATTATTTCCTGTATGTTTGACATCAGCTGCTTTAAAACAAAAATCATACTCATCCCATTCGACCACCTACCTCAACCACTTAACTGTATTCCCTTCATCAACCTTTCTTTCTTTTCAATGAAAATCAACTCAAAATACTGTTGGTCATTAATAGAAAACAAAGATTTGGGGTATCAACCATTCCATGTGGAAGATATGGTATGGTTATCACCTTGCTTCATAGGCTTCGGGGGCGGGGGGCTGTCATAGGTTTTAAATCTGACCAGTAGGCATAAAAATGGTCTACTCCAGGCATACAAACTGATGAAATGTATCAATTTGGGTTTTCAAATAAAAGGGCAAATGAATACATTTATTAAAATTACAGAATGAGAGAAAAGAAACTCTTATAGGTTTACTCTACTTCAGTGTACATACCATAGGTCTACAGGTCTGGCCAAAGGTTTTGCATCACCCTGTAAAATTAACTAATTTTGCTTCATAAAGTCAAATGAAACCTGCTGAATAATGTTACTTTTAACATGTTGAATTACATATCGCTTTGTAGTTTTTCATTTACTTAATAACAAAAAAAAATGAAAATGAAAAATGCGACCTCCCGAAATCTAACATGAAATAACTGTAATACTATTATGGCTTCTGGTAGACTTTTGCGATATCATTTTGTAGTTTATTTGATAACATGATGTTAAATAAAAGATCAACATTATGTTCATATAGTTGAGATTGAGATGTCTCAATCCTAAAATTCGAGATAAAAAATTCTAAACTTTTGGCCATAGCTGTCTATGCCAATATCATTTGAATTGTTTAGTTACTTCTAGATTAATAGCATTATTTTGTAAGACTAAATCAAGAATGTGTTTTTTTCTGTACTTTAGAAGTTATATACGGAATCTCTGTTAAAATTAGTTTTAACATAAATCTTGCTTCACATTCACAGTAGGTGTCTGCCTATGTAAATGTATCATTCACTGAAAGTCGTTTACACAGAAGAAATATATGGGCAAGCCAGTTCTGTCATCATAATTTATGATGCATGAAGTTAATCCATTTCCTTACATAATGTTAACATAGACATAGTAAAGGCTCTGAATTTACTCCCCATTTCTGTCAGTTTAGATCCATCTTTCAGAGTAAACTCATGAAATGTTATGCAAAGAAACTGGATATAGTTTATGCACATGGGCTTTTTAGATGCATTGAACATTTTCAATTAAACTATTTAGACAGACAAACAAAAATGGTAGGATAGTTTGAAAGTGGACTGCTTCCTCCAATGGTGATTTTTATATTAATCAGTTCATGCAATTAACATTAGTAGGTGTCAGATACAGGGCTCTTTAAGACCACTGGAGGTAGTCTGAGAATCACTTTGGCCATAATTTGGTGCCTTTATGGTTATGGACGAACATATTTCAAAACCAGACTTTTTTATTATTTTTTTTCTAGCAAGACAAGTTATTATGATTGGCATTCCTCACTGGTGAAATACAATTTTATTCTCCATGTTTTCTTCTTAGTTTTTTTTGTTTTTGTTTTTTTTTAAACAGTATAGCTAGCAGTCATTCGGTCTTGGTATTTGTTCATACTGTAGTAAGAATTAGTATTGCAGTAAATTTATTTTTCTCACTAGTTTTGCAATTAAGAAACATTTTTGTAACCTATTAATTGATTACTACTCGTTCTGGACAAGTCAAATTGATGTTGGTTCTTAAATATGAAGCCTAGTGTTGGTATTCTGAGTTCCCTGTGATTGGGAAGCTGTGCATATTTAGAAACACACTTGTGTACAGTCCAACAGTATCAGAATAAGAGCTGGGGGTACTTGATTTAAGCCTCAGTTTTGCATTCATTTGAATTAATTACATGCAGGTCCAACACTGAGCAGGACATTATGTAAATTGCTTTTTCTAGTTAAAATGGCAATTGAGTCTGGGTCAAAGACCTCAAGCTGATGAACAAGCAAAGGATACAGTGTTAAGGTGGTGGTGGTGTTATCTCTTCTCATTAAAGTCAGAGTGAATATCGATCTATTACGCTGTATTTGGGATATTGCCTAGAACTCAGAAACCCAATTAAAAATAAGCAGGTTGCCTTCTACATCAATTTTGCTTGGAGAATAAATTGTCATGTAATGGTGTTTTAACAACATCAAATATTTTGTATTACTATTTTGTTGTTCTAGGCCTCAAAAGAGCCTGACCATTGTAATTCGAGAGTTAAAGCTAGTAGAACAGAAAGGAAAGTGTAGTGTCAGTAATATTCTTGGGGGAAAAAAAATAAATAAATATTCCTTTGTATAAAAGAAACTGTGGATCACAGCCTATCATAATTCTGTTAACATATTGCAGAACACACTTCTGCTCATTATCTTCAACATGTTACTTGTATTTATATCTACAGAATGTTAGCTGATTATTGAACTCACCACCCCAAAAAAAAAACTGGGTTAAACATTCAATAATGACAACCCCAAAAACAACAAGATTCGTACGTTATGACACTTGTCCTAATGTGGTTTGGTGTTCAGCCTCTTTTGGAGACACCTTGTGCTGCCTTATGGTATGGATACATGTTGGCTTGCTACAGTACGTAATAGATTGCTACTGAACAATTGACCGGGAGAAAACAACTTTTGCTGTACTTTGTGGCTGTTCATAGTTCAGTAAATTATGTTTCATTGTGTTAATTCTTGAATGTTACATTTTTTTTATTTTTTTTTATTTAGTCGTTGCCAATTATTTTTTATTATTTTCTCCCAATTTAGAATGGCCAATTATTTTACTATGCTCACCTCACCGCTACCACCCCTGCTCTGACTCGGGAGGGCAAAGACGAACACACCTGTCTTCCGAAGCGTGTACCGTCAGCCGACCGCTTTTTTTTTTTCCCCACACTGCGGACTCACCATGCAGCCACCCAAGAGCTATAGCGTCGGAGGACAACGCAGCTCTCGGGCAGCTTACAGGCAAACCCGTAGGCGCCCAGCCAGACTACAGGGTCGCTGGTGCGCAGTGAGCCGAGGACACCCTGGCCGACCTAGCCCTCCCTCCCCGGGCAGCGACGCCATTGAGCGCCGCCCCCTGGAAGCTCCCGTCCTCGGTCGGCAAAGGAATAGTCTGGACTCGAACTGCACTCCTGCACTCCACGCAGAGCGCCTTTACTGGATGCGCCACTCAGGAGCCCCCTAGTTTTTTTTTTTTAGATTTGATCAGGACTGGCGAGTTATGAACTGAAAGACACTGAAAATGCAGATACATTTTATTGTCTGCAACATAAAACGTTTGCTTGTAAAATTGCAGACCTTGGTGGATTTTATGTGCAGATCTTCAGCTTTTTATCACAGCTGTTGCTTAGTTACCATAGCAAAAAACGTAACCATTTCAGTGCAGGCATTTTAGAATACAATCCAAAAACTACTCTGCCGTCTCTACACTTGCTGGAATATGTCGATGATAATATCACTTTTTTTTGTTTTTGTTTTTTTTAGTAGAAGATATTGACACTTGATTTAGGAAACAGCAGTTGACAAAGAGATTAGTACATTTCAGTAGTGTACATTTCCTCTGAAGAATTTTGCAGCAAACTGGATTTTTCATTTTATGTTGGTGATTGATGCTTCTGACAAATGACTGTGTCCTGACAAATTCAACTTCCAGGCCTGAGTGATTAGATGAATGAAAGATGAATGAAAGGATGTCTTACACTTGGAGACTTAAACTTGTTACACTGTTTTTAACATGATTTGTCTGCCCGAGGAAACAATGCAGCAGGTATTAGTGCTTGGAGAAGGGATGTTTTTATACTGTTTAACTTTTAAATTACTACATATGAACTGTCAAACAACCCTTAGCTGAAGAATGCATGAAGGAAAAGGCCTGGTGTTAGCAACATTTTGTGGGCACATTTGAAGGGAAGGAAAAGCTACAGTTGGGCAAATTGCATGCATGGTTAATGGTTTAATCCACAAAACTGCCAATGCACCTTTTTAATGCTAGCAGAACCACAGCCATTCAACCCTGGTCCATAGTCACTAGAGCAAACTGGTGCTGAATTGTATGTTGTGTTTTTTTTGTTTCGTTTTTTTGTATGGGGTTAATTGTACACTGAGGGCTACACTGAAACCTCAGACTTTCACATGAGACCCATTCTGAATTTGAACCCAGTCCAGAAGTGAAATTCTAGTCATACATTAGGTAGCAGCACTACCTTGTCTTCAAAGAGAGTGTATGTATTATACTATAGAGATAGAGATTATGGGTCCTGACCAAGAAAGATAGAAGAAAAACTAACCTGGAAAATCAGTCAGTTTTGTGAGGTTTACTTCCTGACTGACAGTCTCGGCCCAGGCAGTCTGTAACACAGCTTAGTAGGCATCAGCAAAGCCAGGACACCCTGCACAGTGGTACTGATATCAGAGCTTCTGCATACATAGTGCTGTGTGGGCTTCTGTCTCAGTCAATGGAACTTGGCACTGGCTTGTTCCAATTAGATTCATAGATGAAAAGGAGTGACCTCCAGTCCTCTGGGATAGCTAAGTCCAGGTTTTTCTGCATTAAAGGATTTCCCGTAAAAAGAAAGTATATACGAAATACTGTACATATTTCCTTTTCTTCAAATGCAAGATCTAGCACAGCCGAGTGGTCTCTATATTGAATATTTGGGGAAATGAAACCCATTTGGACAAAGTCTGTCGGTAACTTCCATTAGAGGGCACTGCTCTATCAAGTCCCAGGGAGCTGCAAGCAGATGGATAGATCCCTTCATTGTGAAACACTGCCTCAGCCTCACATTAATTA
The DNA here is from genome assembly GCA_030684275.1 of Acipenser oxyrinchus oxyrinchus. Taxonomy (NCBI): domain Eukaryota; kingdom Metazoa; phylum Chordata; class Actinopteri; order Acipenseriformes; family Acipenseridae; genus Acipenser; species Acipenser oxyrinchus. The sequence goes on along the minus strand of CM060258.1, from coordinate 10,763,148 downwards.
CTGAGATTCTCTAATTGTTGCAATCACAAGTAATTTAATACATGCTGTAAACTGTTACCTTGCCTTCAGCCATTTACCAGCAATCCAATGAATGTGTTTCAATGAGTAATGATTTCTCGTGCAGCTCTAATAAAAGTCATACGAAAGCCAGGGTTTCCAATGAAGTAGTCTGTTACAAAATGGGTTATTAACCCCTTGGCTTCCCCTCTGTAGCTGTCCATTCCTGATAAGCTGCAGTGTGCTTCTCTTCCAGTACTGCAAACTGAATTAAGTAATTCATATATAGATTGCTGGGTCAGAACCTGGCCTGTAATGGCCCCTTAAACACCTCTCACACTTCTCTTTTACAGGCACTGTCCATAGGGAACCTAGGCTGTCATACTGTAGATATGTGCAAGTGCCGCATACCTTGCAAAATGATAAAATGCAGTTTCTAGAAAGGTGACTGGGGTTAATGTGGACAACCACATAGATTGTTTCCCAGTCATATGGGAAATTCATTCACATGTTTGAACAGTGGCCGGTAGTACTGTGCAGGACTAGGGGTAGCAGTAAATATTTAACACATGATTTATAATAGAACAACAGCAATATTATTATCGATTACGATACAGTGGAGTCACCCGTGCGTATACAGTATGTCACACTTTAGAGTTCTACATCTATGTAAACTTGATGAAACCTGATTAGGACTATTATTATTAAGTTGTTGAGAGTATCAAAATCTGGACATAGCCAAATAGGATTATTTGAATATCTTTATGTACATATGTCACACTTCTATGTTTACTTGTATCTGGGGAACTGCTTATCCTATTGTGAAATGCCAACACTAATGTAACTAAATTATTTAGTATATTGTGTAAACAAACAATAATAATCATTCATTCATACAGTACATAGATACACACTGTTCATGCATATATATGCTGATGGCCGGGGTCAGGATTAATTCAGTTTTTCTGTGAATTTAATGGAGGCAATGTTATGCAAATATATATATATAGTAATATGCATGCACAAGCTATGGATGCTCTTCCAGACACATATCTCTATTCATATTTATTATACTACTGTATGTACTTACCTTCTTGTCCATAATAAACTATTTTAATAAGGGATAATAGTTGCTGTCCAGCAGAGAGAGAGAGCAATGCGATCAAAGTGCATATACAGAAGGAGAAACACAACAACTATCATTTATTAAACATCCATAAAGAAGGCACAATGTACTTTGTATAAATATATCCGTGCAAATTGGGCAGTAGAACACATGGCACAAGATCATTATAATGCTTCAGTGTTTCACACAGCCAGTCGGCAGCTACTGATAACGAGAAATCACCATCCAGATTGATCCAGGAAGTCTGCAAATGACTTGGTTCCTGGTCATTACACCAAGTTGTGTGACTTGTGATTAGGGACTTGAAGAGAACCTTAAAAACAAATGCAGTTCACTATGTCTGTAACATACATCCCTCATCACGGCTGTACATTTAAAATTAGAGCTATCAGTATGTTAAACAGTATAGAATTACAGTTTCATGGCACTCTGATAAGCTGTTGTCTGGAAATATGCCTTTATGTCCATTACTTCAGAATCTGATACTGTCATCGACTTGAACGAGGTAATGTTAGTACCAAGCCTCATAGCAATTGGATAAACGGTTCTCTCGATAGATGCAAAAATGTAAATGTGACAGACAAACTCCTATATCCCCAAAATCTGATATTGTCATAAAATATGCTAAATGTAAGAGTGACACGGATGGATAGATACCCCCTATATCCCAAATATCTGATTATGCTAAATAGTATTAATACTAAAAGTTTCATGACAATTGGATAAGCGGTCCAGCTATATGGAGAAATCTGTGAAGTCTGACATACATACACACGTACTTGCGTGCGACTGCTTCCACTACTGTATATCCCTTTCACGGAATAAGTGGAAATATCTGTGATAGTAAGATGCATGAAAACGATTGCCTGTTTTCTAGAAGCCTCCAGATGTGTTGTCCCAAATGTATAGTATTGAAAGCTAAGTAATTATTTAGCAGTTATGTAAACCAGGCACATAGTTTACATGAACAGCATTTGCTTCTACTGTAATGGTATCGTAATTCTTTAGTATAATGTTCACAATACGATGAAATAAGGCTACACCCATAACTAGTAAGCCCTGTATAAGATCATGCTTGAAAAATGTCATGACAATTTTTTATTGAACCATTTGGTAACCCATAGACTATTACATAAAATGCGGCACTGTACCTTTTTATTTACCCTGTTTTCTTTGTATGTAATTGTTGTATTAATTATATACTGTATCCCCAGAGCAATATTCTTAATATTATTTGTATTATATGCATTTTTTTATAGAATATTAACTTTGTTAGAGTGACAAATATACAGTGTGCGTGTAGTTTCCATAAGAAACCTAATACACATTCAGTAATAAAGCTCTATGGCATATAATCAAGCAATCTACATATTGTTTTCTTTGGTTGCACAATGTCCTGCAGGTATGTAAATTAATTCTCTACAAGCCAATTGGCTATATACCAAGCTGCTGAAATATCAATGCTGTCACTTCACCACCTGTATATTGCGCCATAAATAAAACAGGCGTACAAAAAGGGCAAGCACAAATATTAGCTTGAGGCGCAAATATGATATTGTGTATAGTATTGCAGTCTGCATACTGTGCAGTGTATGAATCTAGCAATACAGACTTCCTGAAGATATGCAAAGGTTGAACCCAAGAGCTTTTTTTTCAATTCTACAAATACCAATATGAAACATGAGAGTGTAAAGTGACTTATGTGTTTTTTTTTCTTTTTTCAACCGCAGCATCTTGCATTTGGCTGGGCAATACTGACCTTTTGGGTGGTCGTTCTAAACAAAGTCACATGACTAGAGTTGTGGAATTTTGAAGTGAAAGAAGTGGAATGGAATAAGGTGCTTATTTTTCAGCAGCCAATGAAGATTAATAAAGCATAGTGAAAGAATGGTAAAGCACAGGTAAGCATTGTAAAAAGCAGAGAGGTACAGTAAAGAATATTTAAAAACTTGGCAAATCCGGATAAGCTATGGTAAATTCATAGTATATGCATAGGACAAGCATGGTAAAACTACAAAAATACCATGCAAAAACACTGGTGAGGGTCAGCAGGATTCCAAAATGTGTATATCTTGCAATATTCAGATCACTGTTCACTTTAGACATACAGAGAAGTCACAAAAGACTTTGTTACACAGTGTAAAAGCTGTAACTACAGGACATCTCCCTTGCAAGTATGAACACTATTATCACCTTGTGTACCTGATTTGCCTTGTAGTTATTGTTTAAATACACAGATTAGCTATCCAAAACAATTAACTAATTGCTACTGGAAAGCCTGTTCTGGAATCAAATGCAGCTATCTGCTTAGGCAGGAGCCAAACACAATGAGAACAAGCATGAGGAATTGAGTTCCTGATATCTTGCAGAAAAACACAAAAGTTGAATAGTTTATGTCATGAACTACTCTCATTAAAACACTGCTATACTATTCCGATATTAAATAATTGAAATTAAAAAAAAAAAAACAGCATTGAATGTGGAATCAAATGTGGATTAATTTAAAGATAATTGGTAGAAGAAGAAAAAATAAAGCTTTTTTAGCTTTGTAAAAACAAACCAGCCTTGTAAGTAGAGTAAATGAAACCTTCATATTGAGATCGGTTAACCTTTGACCGATCCTTTATTAAACATCCTTTCTGGAGAAAAAAGTAGCATTTACAAAGTTTTCAGTACGCATGTATTTCTTTGCATATTATTCAATTACCTGAAGCCTTCAGTGGAGGCAAATTCATTCAGGTTTTCTGCACCTCTGCATTTGAAGTCCTTTTTCTTTTTACAGGACTCCTAAGACTTCCAGTTAGTGAGGGGTTGTGCAATAAAGTAACCCAGAAAAGGATTTGATCTGTGTATTTAAAGTTCTACTGGTGAAAGATGTTTTTTATTGTTTGTTTTTTGTTTTTTCCGAATCACAGTGAAGCTGGAAAGATACAATTTAAAAACAGCAGTGCAGCTTGTATTTCCATCCCCCACCACCCATAAATAGCTTTTTTTTTGTTTGTGTAAAATGTTGGCTATTCTGTAATTTATAAACAGCAGAATAACAATAATAAAATAAAAATCTTCAAGTTAATCTACAGCTCTGGACAAAAGTGTTGCATTACCTAGAAATTTAGGATTGAGACACAATTTTAAAAAATAAATAAATAATCTATATGACCATAATTTAGATATTTTATTTAACATCATGTAATCTAAAGAAACTACAAAATGATATTGCGGAAACCATAATAGTAGTACAGTATTTCATGTTAGATTTCAAAATGGCACATTTTTCGCTAAGTATATGGAAATCTACAAAGTATATAATTCAATATGTTAACATAACATTATTCAGCGGGTTTCATTTCAACTTTATGGAGCAAAATTTGTTAATTCTATAGGGTGATGCAAAACTTTTGCCCATAGCTGTACAAATACAATATTTTTTGTGGTGTCATGTTTTACCAGACCCATACTAAAAACACTGTTTTAATAGACAGACACCAAAATGATCTTGCTGATGTTGAACCCCGCTAAATGTGCAAGTTCAGTATCTTTTGAAACCCTGGCTATACTCTTGTGTATCTCAACCAGTTTAATTGTCTGAAGTACGAGAAGTTATATTGAGTAGTGAAAACGGTTGATCCCTTTGTTCTTTTACAAAGACTAAACATTTCCTTGACGTGATTCTTTCTAGAAATCTTGTTGGGTAAAATGATCTTCACGCTACCTGTTTCTTATTCTCTGAGGGGAAGTTTTGATCACATCTTGTGTAACATCTTTTTAAATCTGCTGCAACATTTTCATCTACGTCTTTCCAAACAGTCCTCCGCTGTCTTGTTCTCTCTCACTGGCTGTCTGCTCTTAACTTCACCACAGTCCTAATTGTTTTGACAAGGATGCTTATTGTGGATGATAGAATTTCTTTGTCTCTTTAATAGACCCTATGAGTTGTAGCTGTTCTCTTTTCATACTAACAGCTTTTAGTCGTTTGTTGATGTTTAAATGGAGCTTTCATGCCTCACTTATGGCATAAAGAGTTAATAAGCAGGACAGCTTTTACTAAAGAGTGGAAGACATCTCTGCAACAGTCAGCAGTACCCAGGAAATACTTGAATATGACCACAGAAAATTGAATAAAAAATAATAATACTACTAAAATGTGGATACATCATTGGAGCAGATTTCTCGAACCTTTTGAAGATTATTACTCTGTGACTACTGTACACATGAACTGAACCACAGAGTGATCTGTCTCCGCAAATATACTTGTTTATATCTGTTGATAAAAGTTCATCTGTTCAATATAGTTCACATTCGGAAACAATGTTCCCATGCATCTGAGCTTGCCTCTTCATTTTGTAAAATGTCACCAGGTTCACAGCTCAGGTGAGCAGCACTGTATCTCCAGCTGCAGTAGAACAGTAAATGTCAAAGCATGTTTTCATTTACGCAGATCTTGCTGTATTTTTCTTGCAGCCTTGTAGTGACCAATGCCTAGTTTTGACTGCCACTTCATACTAAATACCTGAGTCACTGTTTCCGCAGAGATTGGAGGTAACCATTTTAGCCACTTATATCACAGCATGTCTCCGAGCCATCAATTAATATTAAATCTCCAGCTGGCTTCACGTGCACAACGCTTTACAGTTTTGGCCTTGCAAAATGGACCACTTTCTCTTTTGGAGCACGAGATAAAACAGATGTTTTGAAAGTGCTCCCTTGATAAATGCACCAGTAAATGTTAATGGAAGTGATTACCTTAAAAGGCAAATAGCGTCATTGCTGAAGGATACCAGCATGGCTTACAGGGACTGAGGGACACAACAACAAAAATAAAAACAGGAAGGTTATTGAATCAGAGCCCTCCATTCACATCAGTGCACTTGACCATATAAATATGTAGACCGTTTGGGGTATTTCATGAGCTTCCTAGCGCCCAATGCCCTTAGACTTCATCATAAGAACAGAAGAAAAGATATATTGCTGCTAAACTAAAGACAGTAAACATGCCTGGATCAGCTAATCCATACTAGTGGTGATCGCATCCAGATAATGTGCTGTTCCGTTTAACAGTACCTCATTTGAAGAGAGCCAGTGTTCAATTGGGACCGGGATGTTCTGAACGAATCCATTCTGTTTTTAAATCTCTGCTGGCATTATACTATGGCTGCCGCTAAATTGAAGCACTGAAGATATGCATAATAGAAAAATCCTTTTAGTGTTGTTGGTTTTTTTTAGAGATTCCAGTGAACAATTATTAGCCGATGTGGAGAGTGCTCACTTGAGCAGTGCAGTGTTCTATGTAATGATATTCAAGCTGATGGAGAAATTCCACTGCGTATCCAATGACCCACAGCTAAAGAACCTAAAGACATGGAGAGCGCTAGTGCAATTGAAACCACTGCCAAATGCCTGCTGAGAGGAGCAGCAGCCATACAGTACACTCACACTGAGAGCTGTGTGTCAGGAGCTGTTGTGAGGGGAGAAGAGCTGTGCAGGGCAGTGGCTCCCTCCAGTCTTCAGGGAAAACTCACTTGTCCAGGTGTTTATTTTAACCAGGGCCAAAACTAATATTTTAAATCTGCACTGCTTTTACAAATGATTAATTTAGGATAAAACCTGGGAGGTACGTATTTAGATGAGGAGTCTCAGTTGCCCAGCAGCACATGTTTCTGAAATCAGGATAGGGTGAAATTTACTGTTGTCACAAGGAGGTTTCTAATTAATTCTACATTAGCTCAACATTGCTTTCCAGTGTATGTAAACGAGTATTTATTTGTGACATGTATAAGGTACATATAAGTAATGTATAAGACTAGAGACTTTATACACACCTGTATGTGTTTATACATACATTAGAGGTTTTATGATGACCTGTGACAACACATTTTCAGCATGGAGAGACATGCAAAAAATATTTTTAGGGCTATTTATTTTTACCGAGCCCCCTATCAACCAGGTGAGAATTGCCTTGATTTGGGCATGTATACAAGCTAGGAAGGGAGTCATATACAGTACATCAAGGTAAGAAAAGGTGGTGAAAGTAGTTTCCTTTTTTCTTGCACATACAGTAGATCTTGCTTTCAGGTTTTTTTTTTCTTTTCAGACCATTGACACAATAATGGCATTTTACATTAAATCTTACTCAAGTCATTTACCATGAAAAGTACAGCTTTTTTTTTGTTTTTTTGTTTTTTTTGTCAAACCTAACTTGTTCAAAGATTTTAATTGACATAGTAAGAAAATAAAAAGGAGTGAACATTAACTGAATGAAAACACTTTAATCCTGAAAGCAAAAGCATAAAGCAAAAGACTTCCTCAAAAATCCATTATGTATTCAAGTTGTGATTTTTGGCTTTTCTTTTGAAATAGCCTCTTTAAATCAGTCGGGTTGTGAAGTTCTCAAAAATAAATAAACTCCAGTTGTTTCCATTGTGGAAACTAAAAAGCTTGAGAGATTTGACTTGCATTGTGTGGACAATGTAAGCTGAAATTGGAAATGTTTGAGGCTTGAGTGTGAGCTTTTCTCACTCGTCTTTACATCTCCAGGACTCTGGTTCATTAAAAGACGCTATCCAAGACAGTATAGTTCATGTGTGTCAAATAATAAGTAAAAAAACAAAGGCAATGTTTGCCTTTTTGTAAAATATGCCTACACCATGCTAGTGTGTCATATTTTCAGGGAAGCTAAAATGTGCAGTATAAATACATAATTATTACTACCATCAATCTCTGAGCTCCTTTTTGTGAATGGCCATTTGGAAAAACATGGCATATTTCCTAATTTAAGCAGGGAGATCAGACCCAGTAACTCACAACCTGAATGGGTAATATTTAGCAGGTCAATTTGAAACATGCTTTCTCCTCCTAAAAACAGATTTACAAAAGTGACGCAAGTCAAAGCGAAGCGCAGCAACACGCTGGTGTGTCCCGGGGTTTAAGCGATGCCCGTCAGCTTACAGCATGTTAAAGTGGGAATTTGGAAATACAACTATTCAGAGAAACTTAAAGGGTTTGCCTACATGGATTATTATTTACCATACTTAACTACTTCAGAAGGAAATTCCTGTTTCTGCAATCAGGGCAGCTTCTAAACAAAACTCAGAAAAGCGGATTAGTGGGCTTCATATATTGCACACAGCCAAAAGGATATTTAACACATTTCATCACTTTTAATAGTAATAGTTTAATAGTAGAAAGTGGCTCAAAAAAAAAAAATCCTAGAATTTATTAATCACGACACACTAATGCTCCAAGCAGAAACTATAATAGAAAAAAATATATCTACAGAACAAATACCGTGGCATATTAAGTAGGAAGAAATTCAATATTTAAAAAATAGATTCTATGAAATACATTTAATAAATAAAAATATTGAGATATGTAATGTTTTCATACAGGAAGGGCCTGGTTTACAGATTGGACACTGGAGGATAGCATAGAGAAAGAGACAGAGCAAGATGGAAAGTGGAAATCAAAGAGAGAAGATGCAGTTTCTTAGGCAGAAAAAAGGGACTAGATTTACAGCAGTAATCAGCAATGAAACCGAATCTCGGAATTTTATATTATTGAATTGCTACTGTGTAATGCAATAACTATACTTGTGTAGAAATGAAAATTACAAAAGGTAATAATTCATTTCATATGAAAAGTTTTTTAAAGTAAAAGATTCCAATCTGAATATCACAAGAAGTCTCTTTTAATGTGATCTTAGATCAAACATTGCCAAAGTAAAAATAAAAACCCTAGAGCTTCCCTGTAGCTTTGAAGGTATTCACAATATTCCCATACTGTCCCAGTTTAAGGACTTAAACATCTGGTCACCTTAACTATACAGAACTCTGAAAAAACAGAATTGTAACACAGATAAAGGCCTTCAATGAAGCACTCTGTCTCCATTGGGGGGGCACTTTGTCTGTTAGGCATCATACGTGAACATGGTATCAGAAAAGGTATCCGATTTATAAACAGATTTCTGTCAGTACTAGATCTTGGGGTGAGCAACGAGGCAAAAGTTTCAGGTCGACCTGAAACTTGCTAAGAAATAAATAATAATTATAGCACAGAATCTGCACCCCCAAAAAAAATGCATGTATTGTTTAGGGGGGTCCAGATACTGTGCTATTATTATTTATTTCTTAGCAGACACCCTTATCCAGGGCGACTTACAATTGTTACAAGATATTACATTATTTTTACATACAATTACATTATTTTTTACATACAATGACCCATTTATACAGTTGGGTTTTTACTGGAGCAATCTAGGTAAAGTACCTTGCTCAAGGGTACAACAGCAGTGTCCCCCACCTGAGATTGAACCCACGGTCAAGAGTCCAGAGCCCTGACCACTACTCCACACTGCTGCCTGTGTAATTACTGCATAAAACTTTACACATGTAGTAAATTGCTCTATTTTCTGGGTTGGCTGGTTACAGAGCTCACACAAAGAGCCCAGAGAACATTGGAATGAATCCAAGCTCTATGTAGTAAAAGACTCAAATTGAATTCCAGCTAATCCAAGAGTGCAGAGGAAGCAAAAGGAAAAAGATGAAATTAGCATACAGTTAGCTTTGTTAGCATTGGGGATACAACCATTATGAGAAAGCTCTGCCTGACCTGGCTTTGATACCAGATTGAAGGTTATGCAAATCAGGAACTGAATCTGATCTTGCAGAAAATGGTACTGTAGCAGGGTAGCGGCACGAAAGAGACTGAGGCAAGGAAGCTGCAGTTTGAGCTAAATCGCATTTTAATAAACTGAAAATAAACACAAATAAATGGGCACAATGGCCAAAATAAAGGTTTAAGAAAACACAATGTCAGGCTTGGCATTTGCCTTCACTGAACAGACAGAATATACAGAGTGTCGATACTTAAATAAATCCTATTCACCTGTGGGGTGTCTCAATCTCCTGTCTGTCACCCAGCAGCGAATGCACGCACCTACACGGCTACTCTGCACCTATATATATATATATATATATATATATATATATATATATATATATATATATATATATATATATATATATATATAGGTGCAGGTATAGACCATAAAGTAATTTTATCTGAATCTCTGGTTTTCCCCTTCCATTTATGATTGAAGCACACAGCTTGGCAAATATATATATATATATATATATATATATATATATATATATATATATATATATATATATATATATATACAGCAACAAAGATTTGAGAGTTGAATATGTTTTTTAGAATTAATTCTACACATTGAATATCTCATTTTGAATCTATCTTGCATTCATTCAAATCCCATGTCAGAATTACTGGATGAATCACACTGTCCCAAATGACATTCCATAGATAACATAATCCAAGGAAAGAAATTATTTTAAATTGTATTTAATTAAACAATCTACTTGTTCTATAAATGGAATAATCCATAAAAGTGGAATGGAATAAGCCATTAGAATAGCTTCAAACCCCTTTGGCACCAGCTGGTTATCAGCCATCCTAATATGTGGAATAACATATGTTCTCCATGAACGCTTATGGAGTTCCCTCTATGGATTTTAAACAGTTCAGTAATATTCCAAAGCCTACCAGCAATACAGTAGCCACTAAATGGAGGATGTAAAACCTAAGCTTCAAACTATGGTTGAGATGTGGCATGGTCTTAACTTTGTTATACTGAAATACCCAGACCTTGTAGGATCAATGAGTGAGTCTTGTCAAAAGTATTCACTTAATTATTTAAATTATCATGCATTGCATAATACGTCACAGTGAAGAATATCCACCAAAAACAGGAAAAAGTCATTTAAAAAGCTGCATTTTACATAGCACATCTTATGATGGACATGCTTGATGAAGAATGGATAATAATATGAGCTGACAAACACCAACCATGCCATCGTGAGCAGATTCCAGATGTATAGGTGAATTGGTAGCATGTGTGTGTGTCCAGTGTAATCTTTACATATTTAAGAATAACCTTTCTTCCTAATTAGTCTTCCCAAGGTACATATTAGTACATTGGCACACACAGGTTTAGATGTATTTTTAAAACACTTGTTCTCCAAAACAAATACAAAATGAAGCCCCTTCCTGTTTGTGAAGTAAAACACACAGCAAATGCATGAGTCTCCTGAGAATACTGTGGGCAGCAGAGCCAGGGGGAAAATGAATTAATGTCTAGCTTTCAAACAACTGCTGTTATTTCAAGCAGATACTATTATTTCGCATTATTCTATTCATCCCAAAAATGTAGCTTTCTTAATCCCGTCACTTTTCCACAAGGAATTTTTAATATTAATTCTTTTACGTTACATGCTTTTATTTATTATAAAGTTCCTGCAGTCTCAAATGAAAAAAAAAAAATCAAACGAATAGTATCTATTGCAGTAAGTACTGTAGTATCTACCAGCTGTGATATGTATTTCATTCTATGGAATACTGTAGTGTTTTCAAGTAGTTGTGAAAGCAGACAGCCAGAGTTAAATTGTATTTCCTACCTGCAATTTAAGTTGTTTTTGCCAGTTTGATCAAATTAATGTTATTGTATTTTTGCATTTCTTTCAAAATGGGACCCCTATACAGTACCCTGAAGTCGATGCAGGATTGCAAACTGAATGCCTTCCTATACCAAACCAGTTTAGTAATTAACTTGACATAAAAGGTTCCTTTTATGTGTGTCAACTACTGAAAGTGTGGTTTAATGTAATTCCTGGTGAGAATACACATTTAATCTTGTCCACCAATTGAAAGCTTTGCTCAGCTTGATAAATACACACAACTCAATTTTCACAGAATCTTCTATTTTACTCCAAATTTAAATTGAACAAAAAGCAACCCGTAGTTGTGTGAATTATTTTAGGAACAACATTAGTCTGATCTATTTTATATGACAAAAGACATGATGTTTCAAACTTTTTAAGTCTGCTGTCCCTTAAGTCTTTTTCATGTTGTATGTCATTTGTTGTATGTTTTTTTTTTTTAAATGCAGGTTCAAAAGGTATAAATCACATTAACATAGTTGTATATGTGCAGAATGCTACAGTTGTTGAAAAAGAACTACATATATCAAGAACATCTTTATACTGCCAAATGTTTAAGTTAATTTCTAGAATCCCAATAATTCATGTAGCAGTGATGATCCATCAATGAATTTTTCTTTTTTCTTTTTTTTTTTTTTTTTTTTACTTATTTTTGATTACAAGCATATTGCTGGTGATGATGACTGAAGAATGGTGGAATTTTTGGAAAATACTGGAATAAAAATACATTTTGTCTTTTTTTATTGTGTTCCCAATTCAATGTATATGTTTTCTAGTTTAATGGCTCCTGTGTTAATTCTTTGTACTGTTTGCTGTTAACATTGTCAAACTAATATGAAGTAAGTCATATACGTTAAAGCCACTGCTGATAGCAGCCCTGCAGCAGTGGGAGGTTGGATCAATAAGAAAGATACAGTAATTGTGTTTTCATTGATCCTTAAAGATGGAGTTGAAAGAATGTGGTTTACTGTGATATGTTTAGTATTCCCTTTAAGTGTCAGTCGTTGCAATGCACAGATAGAAAATGTTGTTGTTGTTGTTGTTGTTGTTGTAGTAACACATACAGTCATATTAACAACAGTGCACATGTAAATCCTCTTTGAACAGCCATACTTATCTTACTTCATTATTCTGGTGCGTTGGGGATGTTAAAATGGTGGTTGGATGGATTTATGTTCAATTTAGTTTTCACATTACTTACTTGCAATGTTTTGTTTCAGTGTTTATTTGCACGTGCAAGCAACGAGGATATACATTTTAAAGACCATTTCAAAAACCAAAATCTGTAATAATTGCAATCCAAATTGAAATCCAATATAGCTACATTATTTATTTATTGACAGTAAAAAATAATTGAGTTTTTTTTTTTTCTTATGCAGTGGGGTGTTTGTGAGGTTTGTCCACTTAGGACTAAAAGTTTGATTGAATAGCACCATAAAACAGAGCACTAACGCTGGTAATATGTTTTTAGAATCAGTCAATTGGCTTGATCACTGTTGTTGCCATGGTCACAGGATTACAGGATTTGGAATCTCAATGATAGCAAATGGTAGAGAGATTCCAGTTGTATTACCTTCCTTAAAGACCACCTGATTAAACGGAACATATGTCTTGTGACCACTTTGATAAATACATGGGTGTATAATACTGTTGTGGTCAGACAATGTGTCTGCCCTGTCAGTTTAACTGTAAAAATAATAGGGGGTGTGCTCCATTACACGCTACAATATATCTGATGTAAAATTACTATTAAGATAATAAATGCCACTGTTAGATGGTTCGATGAGTGGTCATTAGAAACAGGTTTGACTGTATACTGCAACACAATTGAAATATTAACTAATTTCTTGATACAGAATAGCTCCCTGCCTTTTTTTTAATCTCGTCACCCTGTCCTCTATGACATTTTTTCCTATAAATATTTTTTTAATCATCTTGCTTAGTCATAAGGTCACAAAATTACTACACAAATGGCAGAATTTTACAGGACTTGATGTATGGTTTAATAAGGTGAGGCTGTCTGCAGTCTGGCTAATGGTCAGTATGCACTTCTTAAACCACAGAAACACAATCTATGTTGGCTCTAATTAATAAAAGTTAATGGATACTGGACAGGTGCCAGACACCCAGCTGTTACACATGGCATTGAAATGGTAAATAGCTCCTGATCTGTTTAAAAACAAATGACATTGATTGCTGGCATTTTTGACAAATGACTGCTTAGCAACCAGTATTAAAACAAACAAAAAAAAAATCTCTGTAGCTCATGAGACTTTTTCAAACCTGATCTTTTTCTTTTATTAAGGTGAGAATAAAGCCATGGTATATTTTGTAAGGTGACTCTCTAACGAGAATATATCAATGCGAAGTGCTATAAAATGTCATATGAACATTCAGCTTGGCATTTTTCTTCGTTGCTAATGACTTGAGCTTGGCTCAGACCTATCATTGAGTCAGACTGCCTTTGTGAAGTCAGGTGATCAGACACATTGCAGTTCCATGCTGTGCTTCTCTGACTTGGTCATAACCTTTCATGTAATTAGGGAAACAGCGTACCAACCCCTCTGCTATTTAGGGGAATGTAGAAATTATACATTCTATCACCACTGGAGTCTCCTGTGAAACAGAGTATCAAACAATAATGATTAAAATAGGGTTTGCTGTCAGACGTAAGATGTGCATGGCCACACGTAGCCCTTTGGTTAGGGTCCCTTGGTTGTGTTCAGTTATGCACTTACAAAATTAACCATTCATCCCCTCCTGACAGTGACCTCGCCCTGTTTCCACTGCCTGGCGCTCCTGACTATGGCTGCCCATGGCAACAAAACAGGGTGTTTCCATGGCTCGCCCGAGCGGCTGAGCCGACTATCTGATGTGTTTCTACTGGCTGCCCGGCTGAGCTGACTATCTGAGGTGTTTCCATGGCTCGCCCGAGCGCTGAGCTGACTATCTGAGTTGTTTCCATGGCTCGCCCGAGCGGCTCAGCGCGGCTATCTGAGATGTTTCCACGGCTCGCCCGAGCAGCTGAGCGCAGCTATCTGGACAGGATTTGTATCTCATACTCTATGTAGCCAACTGGCTACAAAGTAAGTGCCAGGGGATGCGTGTAGAGAAGAAACCAACAGGAAAATCACTACCATTGTGGCTGATTTTCTTTCATATGACATTTTCTTTATTGTTTTCTTTAAGCTTTATTGTACGTACCGAAAGCAGAGAACTTTGTTAAGTTGAGCAATGTTCATCCTGCTTCGGTACACAAGACAAAATGCTGAAGTCGCAGTGCTTTTTCAAATGTTATTTATGGCAAAAACAATGACAAAGCCTGGCTGTTTGTTTGGCTGTGCTCTCCTGAACACAGGTAAAGCAAGATTATAAAATAGCTTTTATAAAAGTAGGCTAATTGACTTTTAAGGTGTAATATTTAATGTGTGGAATGGCCTACCTAGTCATATTGAAGCAGAAACACTTGGATCCTTTAAGATGTATAACCTCCTCTTGGTCATACATGTTCTTATGTTCTTATGGTAATGTCTCTTCATGGTGTAGTGTACTTCTCAATCTGTAAGTAGTCCACTTTTGCTACAGTAGGTACTGTATGGTATTTGTGTAGTTGTTCCTAAAAAACAGATTTGGTATTGTGGACTAATTACCCAGATGGAAGGAATTTAAAATATTGTTATGGTACTATAACTTAAATGATGAAATGATCAAATCAAGCCATGCACAATGTATTTTAGAATGCATTTTTACTTTATTTCTGATGATGTACTGTTTTGATTTAAAAAAAAAAAAAAATGGGGCTTAAGATTTAGCGTAGTCGGAAAATCAAATCAATAATTTTTCAGACTGCAATTATTCAGCTGCTCTGGTTTTCTTAAAACATGTACAATGCATTACATTCAAAATCCCTGAGTTTCAGTGTTTCCATGGCTACAAGGAGAGTCCCCACCCCCAATCTTTTTTTTTTTTTTATACTTCTTTACCTATTGACTTGCACTCCAAATGGTTCCAATTTTTAGAATATTAACTGGATTTTGTATTTCCAGATTTGTTAAATGTGATACAGTTGATAAAAAAGGAAACATTGAAAATATGCCAAGTATCCATAAATAAAAAGAAAAGGAAGTTAAGGGTACAGTTTAAATATAGTGATTCAAATTGCTGCAAATATGCTCAGTTGTTAATGCTTATGCAAAGTAAACAACTAAATTAAATAATGTAAACTATGCATACTGAATTAGGCACCAGTGCACCACTAGAGGCCTCGCTCATACATGATTAGAAAAAACCCATGATTTAAAGCAGACCAAGTACTGACCAGGGTTGGCAACAGTATGTTCAATTCTAAGCTTTGTGTTCTTGCTTTTTAATACATCCTTCTGGGAGATTAGATCACTGGCAGTGACTTCACCCCATGTGTTGATGTCATCTCTTACTGAAGCGGCCTCTGAGAGATGAAAGCCATTTCTCTATGTAATTCTGCCAATAATGTACTCATTAAATCAATCACTTAAAAAAAAATCCCTAATTAGCTTTAGTAACTTCTGCTCTCATAACCGAGACTTCTAAACGCAATGTCGTAACTGGATCCAAACATCAAGGCGCCTCAAATGAATGCAGGGACAAGGTATTAGCGATGTGCAACTTGAAAATAATACATTTGCTTTTAATGAATAAAAGCAGGGCTAAAGAATTGAAAGCAAGAAAACAGCAATGGAATAGCTCTCACTGAAAGGTCCCTAATAATAATTTGGAGATGAAACTTATATTTTTCAACAAATTACAAACATTAAGGAAGACGCAAGAGGACCTGTAGATTTGAATCCTAATTTGAACATATATTTTTTACAAGGAATCACAGGTTTGGTGCCATATTGGGTTTGAATCTTTTGATTTTTTTTTTTTTTAACATTATTATTATTATTATTATTATTATTATTATTATTTATTTCTTAGTAGTCACCCTTGTCCAGAGCAATTTACAATTGTTACAAAATATCACAGTAAAAATTATCGCATTATAAAATATCACATTACAAGTTATCACATTATAAAATATCATATTACAAAATATCATAATACAGATGAGCAGTTATGAAAGTACAATAAGATCAAATATGTATTAAAGAATGCTGATACTATACTTTAATTCAATATAAATGATGCGTCTTTCCTTATAGTGGCTTTCAAAATTATAATTTAATACAATGGTCGAGGACTTTAGTGCTTTATGCAAACAGCTGGTTATGCCACAGTTCTGTAATGTGACTGTCACACAATAAAGGGATCCTCTCTTTTCCTATATTTCCATTATGATTGTTTACTGAATTAGATGGCATTACCGAATTTATGGTATTTTGTGAGACACAATCGCTATGATACATATACAGCAGAGATGCAGACAATGGAACTGTCAGTTAGATAAGTATCACTTGACATCTAGACTCCAACTAGCCACAGGCTACTCTCTCTTTTCTGCTCAATTCTTGAAGAAGCTATTTTTAAAGTAACTGTGGGTTAATTATTGATAGGTTCAACCTGTCATAAATTGTTAGATAAAACTACAGTTTGAGAAAATAAAGTCAAATGAACATTTTGGCTAATGCTGTTCTCTAATATCGTATAAGTCCTTGTCATGACAGAATGCAAAGTAGAAAAACAAGGTGAACTGAAAGGTTAAGGCATGTAATCTAGATTTAACTTATAGGTGATTTAAATAGATGTTTGTACTATTAAAAAAAATTTTTTATTTTTATTTTTATTAAATTATTGTGTTTTGCATCCCATAACCCCACAAGAAAAAATACAACCTCCTTCTTTCTGAGAGAGCCATCTATTTATGCCAGACTTATGACATATGCTTATATAGGATTATTCAGAAGTCTCTATAATACTTCCTTTAAAAAAATAATTTTGTATTGCATATTGCATGACAGACTGAAGAATAGCTCATAAATATTCAATAGAAGAATTTGTGGAACTGATCATGATATATGCAAGTTGGGCCTTGGAAGCAGAGGCACTGAATGGAATATTTCCTGACAAATCAAAGCCCGCAGACCTGAAGGACAACATCAGAGCAGAATGTACTGGAATCACACCTGAGGGTTTCTTTATTGTTGGATCTGTCTTTCACAAACCCACATTCACATAAGCACGCATCTGTGGGCTACATATATTTATACAAGTGTTTCTTTCAGCTGAAAAGAACTCAATGCTTTTGAAGATTCGATTATGTAAAAGCTGATAAAACGAAGAGCCCCTAAAAACTCTTGAGATTTGTCTGAAAATATATATTCTGTTTTGAACACAACCTGATTCTCAGCTAAAAATAAATAAATAAAGCATATACTGTATGCTTTTTTCAAAGTCTTGGTAGGGCAACTTCATACCCCTTGGAGTTTACATAAATGGTTGTAAATAAAATAATGGTGACTGAAAGAGCTATATAACATTAAGGGGTAGATGTAAGTATAGGTGCAGTGCAAGTAATTGCAGATGCAAAATTCAAATTGCATTGCGCCCTATGTAAACTTAAGAGCAATGCAAATTACTTAACATGCACAAATAATGATCCTCAATTATGATAATAAAGGTCTCAATGAATGCATCGGTCCATTTAGTGGCTGCACTTGCAGCTCAGAGGTGACATAGTTAGGAGTACAGAGCGGTAGGCACTGTATGACATTTGTGGAGCATGAAAATACAAACCAAAAACAAATATGCCAAAGGAAGGGCATCAAAGTCTTCTTGGCACATGGAAAACAAAAGAAGAGTTTTCTGAGAAGTAGCTGAGAGTCCTTACGGCTGAGGTCGCTCAGCATGAAATGGAGTTGTTTGGAAAAGCCGCAGCAAACATCAGTTATGCTAGTATCCTTAGGAAATCATATGTATTGGCCTGCCCTTTTCAGCATAACATCCAGAAATGTGCCTAGCACTGAACAAGGTGGATTGGGCTATCTCTCCAGACATTCCAACTGTGGTCTGAAAGGAACCAGAGGCTAAGTTGTGTAGAGAGCACAGTACTGTCACATGTGCTGGGATAGTGTTCGTTAGATTGACATAAGAACATAAGAAAGTTTACAAACGAGAGGAGGCCATTCAGCCCATCTTGCTCGTTTGGTAACGCTGGGGTCTAGCTCACCCCTCAATTCAGATATTAGGTCTAGCATGACCCTTGGAGTGAGACAATAACGCTTTAGCACTGCATGCTCTGGCATCCCAAACAAAGTGACTCTTCTACAATGGTTTGGACCTTGTATAAGAGGACTAAATTTTTTGGAGGGTCAGCAATTGCCTGAGTGCAAGGCAAAATCCTTACATCACATTATAATGTTTGCACCCATTTAGTATCCAGATCCCACCCAATTCCATGCTCTTTTCTTCATTTGAATGCATTTCAATATCATTTTAATGGATTAATGATGGCAAAGTGCAAATTTGTGAACACCATTATTTAAATCAAGCTTTATGGCATTACAGAAGTTTTGCACCCGCAAATCCCTTTGCGCCTATCTCTAAATGTACAACAAGGGACACCGCAAAGGTAAAGTAAGGTATTTCTTATAACACAGTATATGTTATATATACTCTACACTTTTTATGGCTTTTATATACCATATATGCTTCATAGGGCTTTTGAAGTTGCTGCCCTGCTGTGATTTTAATATGTATTAACAGGTCATTGTTCTTGAGTAGGTAATCTAAAGGCATTTCATACCTTGACACATGAAATGTCTGCTTTATGTCACTTGTTTAAGCTGCTTTTCAATGCTTTGCTAACATGAGATGACATACTTGAAATGATGGCTTCAATTCATATATGAATCATATGAACCATATATGAAGGCCTTCACATATGAGATATAATTTTTTTAGGGTGGTGGGGGTGGCTGTCAGGGCACCCCTGAGAGTGTTGTGTTTTGTAAATTAAAGCAATCATTCTTCTTCTTATAAAACAGTCATTAATCTGATTTAAGAAGAATAAGTACAACTTTTATGCAGAGTTAATTGTTTCCTTTAATACTAAAAACTGTATTGTGTTATCTTCCCCAACGAAGGCCTTCTTCCTTCAACACTTCACATTCATTATTTAAATAGGAGTAAGATGGGAGTAATTTGAATATAGATAAAAGTCAATTTGATAACGTAAATTGCCATTTTAAAAAGCTCTTTAATCGACAAATAAATGTTTTTTTCAAGCTTTTCAAAACTGGTCATGAGAGTGAGGGAAAGTGAAGATGTCACGAGGAAGAGGGATTTATTAATCCCCTAGCTGTCAATAATTACTAGATTATTTACACATGCACACTCCCATATCCCAGTTTGCAGTGTTTCATTTACACTTTGACCCCCCGCCCAGCAGCAGAGACACATCACACTTATCCCAGCAGCTGCCTTGTGCCGCACTCTTGTCAAGAAGAGGAAGCACATCATTTCAAATGTGCATCCATTAGTGGTTTTCTGTTTAGGGGGAGAACACAAAAGAAAATAAATAACTCATTGTTGATGAGCTAAGGATGTGTTTTGTATCACTTTACAGTTAGCTAGGTTCTTATGAATATGGAATTTAAATTTACTGCTACATTACTGACACATTGAAAAGTGTTCATCTTTCCCCTTTATATACAATATTACAGCCATACCAATTTCTGATCTAATCTCTAAAGCAGTGGGGACTTACTGTATAAGCAAAACCAAGGAGCATCAGTGATGTTTGGATTATATTTTTTAAAACTGTAACATTCCAGTAAACCCAATGCATTTACTTGAACACTTTTAGAACTTCAGTGCAGATAATGTTAATACGAGTCCTATTACAATACTGTAGAATTAGTTGGTTTATGTAGCCATTGGCATAGTGCCCAAAAAACACTGATTTCTGAATGTAAATCACTGGTTTCTGAATGTACAGTAGATCCTCAAAAATATTTTCAGTGTCCTGACTTTTTTGTTCCTAAATAAAAAATGTATGATTCTCCTGTACTTTACACCTTCTCCATAATTTTAATTTGTAATGCTAAATTATGTAAAGCAGTGAGAAAAAATGAGGCTGAGATTAGATCTGAAGTTGTGATGCCAAATGTAATGCTATAGCTGAACAGATTTATGATTATTTATTAACACACGTTTGTTCAAGGACCGGTCTTGGAGCACTGGATTAGAGATATATATATGTGTAAAAAAAATATATATATATATATATATATATATATATATATATATTTATATATATATATATATATATATATATATATATATATTATATTTATATTTTGTCATGTAACCTTTTGGGTTATTACATTTGTATCAGTGGGATTTTTCTATCTAACCTTCTTGGCCTGTCACAGAATTTGGCATGCAGTAACCTGATAATGAAACACACTTTACTGTGTGGGCAGAGGGTTTGGTAATTCCAGTCCTGATCTGCCATTCCATTTCAGGTTTGATAGGTTCTGTATAATACATGATTACTACTCTAGACACCCGTCAAGTAAGGATTGTACACTTAAAATGTCTTTATTACCAATGTACAGCACAATGGTACAGTAATTACCTGTCAAAACGTGGCAGTGAGGTACTGCAAGCTGGCAGGTTCAGAGAATACAGCATAAGATGGGTCATAAAAACCTAACATTACACACATACAGTACTGTGCAAAAGTTTTAGGCAGGTGTGAAAAAATGCTGTAAAGTAAGAATGCTTTCAAAAATAGACATGTTAATGGATTATATTTATCAATTAACTAAATGCAAAGTGAGTGAACAGAAGAAAAATCTAAATCAAATCCATATTTGGTGTGACAACCCTTTGCCTTCAAAACAGCATCAATTCTTCTAGGTACACTTGCACAAAGTCAGGGATTTTGTAGGCATATAGTCAGGTGTATGATTAAACAATTATACCAAACAGGTGCTAATGATCATTAATTCAATATGTAGGTTGAAACACAATCATTAACTGAAACAGAAACAGCTGTGTAGGAGGAATAAAACTGGGTGAGGAACAGCCAAACTCAGCTAACAAGGTGAGGTTGCTGAAGACAGTTTACTGTCAAAAGTCATACACCATGGCAAGACTGAGCACAGCAACAAGACACAAGGTAGTTATACTGCATCAGCAAGGTCTCTCCCAGGCAGAAATTTCAAGGCAGACAGGGGTTTCCAGATGTGCTGTCCAAGTTCTTTGAAGAAGCACAAAGAAACGGGCAACGTTGAGGACCGTGAGCGCGGTGGTCGGCCAAGGAAACTTACTGCAGCAGATGAAAGACACATCATGCTTACTTCCCTTCACAATCGGAAGAAGTCCAGCAGTGCCATCAGCTCAGAACTGGCAGAAAACAGTGGGACCCTGGTACACCCATCTACTGTCCGGAGAAGTCTGGTCAGAAGTGGCCTTCATGGAAGACTGCGGCCAAAAGCCATACCTCCGGCGTGGAAACAAGGCCAGCGACTCAACTATGCACGAAAACACAGGAACTGGGGTGCAGAAAAATGGCAGCAGGTGATCTGGACTGATGAGTCAAAATTGAAATATTTGGCTGTAGCAGAAGGCAGTTTGTTCGCCGAAGGGCTGGAGAGCGTACGAATGAGTGTCTGCAGGCAACAGTGAAGCATGGTGGAGGTTCCTTGCAAGTTTGGGGCTGCATTTCTGCAAATGGAGTTGGGGATTTGGTCAGAATTAATGGTCTCCTCAATGCTGAGAAGTACAGGCAGATACTTATCCATCATGCAATACCATCAGGGAGGCATCTGATTGGCCCCAAATTTATTCTGCAGCATGACAACGACCCCAAACATACAGCGAAAGTCATTAAGAACTATCTTCAGCGTAAAGAAGAACAAGGAGTCCTGGAAGTGATGGTATGGCCCCACAGAGCCCTGATCTCAACATCATCGAGTCTGTCTGGGATTACATGAAGAGAGAGAAGCAACTGAGGCTGCCTAAATCCACAGAAGAACTGTGGTTAGTTCTCCAAGATGTTTGGGCCAACCTACCTGCCGAGTTCCTTCAAAAACTGTGTGCAAGTGTACCTAGAAGAATTGATGCTTGATGCTGTTTTGAAGGCAAAGGGTGGTCACACCAAATATGGATTTGATTTAGATTTTTCTTCTGTTCACTCACTTTGCATTTAGTTAATTGATAAATATAATCTATTAACATGTCTATTTTTGAAAGCATTCTTACTTTACAGCATTTTTTTAAACCTGCCTAAAACTTTTGCACAGTACTGTATATATATATATATATATATATATATATATATATATATATATATATATATATATATATATATATATATATATAATGTAAAGTAGCTTTCGAGTTAAGGGGAATGAAAGCAATGAATAGAGAACAATTGGTAACTGGGAAATATACAAATTACAGCATTACAAGAGCCAATCAAATTGCACAGTTACAATTACAGTTGCACTGCACTGATGAGCCCCAAACAGGGTGAAACATGTCTGCAGATATTTGTGGTTTGACTTTTAAAATGCTGTGAATGTAGAAGCCTTTAGGTGACTTTCACGCAATTTGATTGGCTCATGTAATGCTTAAATTTACATATTTCCTGATTTCCTGCTACTATAATATATATAGTGGTAAGGCATTCCCTGATCAAGGCTGGTCTGCCCCCTTGAAAGAGTCCCAGAATCAGAACGACAATTTAGTGTTTTGTGCACTTTTATTGATTTAACAACACAACTGAGGAACAAAACAAGTTTAAACAAAACATAGTTCTAGTTTAACAGACTGGTCTAGTTGATGAAAATGTCTTGAGTTTGCACACACTGTGTGTCTTTTTAGCATTCTACTGTGCATTTTCATTGGCTGTTAACATGACGTAGGCTAAATATGCACCAATTAAACCAACAAGTTTGTGTGAGAGATAAACAGTTGTTGTTCACCTCCAGAAGAACAAATCAAGTATTATGGAAGCTTTAAAAAAAACATTATGTTTACTGAATTACCAGTGTGTGAACTTCCCTGGTTTGTAAAGCACATGGCCTGGAAACATTGGTGAGCTGTTTCAAAAGATGTTCATGTTTCTCAGCCAATCCAGCAGGGTTTACACATTTGCCTTCTTTACTTTCCTTCCACATGCAGTCGTCTTCTTTTTTTTTTAGAAATCTGTTTACTTGATAATGATCTTATTCAAGAGTAATAATACTTCAGAGTGG
This sequence comes from Acipenser oxyrinchus oxyrinchus, assembly GCA_030684275.1. Classification (NCBI taxonomy): domain Eukaryota; kingdom Metazoa; phylum Chordata; class Actinopteri; order Acipenseriformes; family Acipenseridae; genus Acipenser; species Acipenser oxyrinchus. Next base: position 10,739,326 of record CM060258.1, on the reverse strand, counting down.
TAAAGGGTAATGTATTTTCCTACCCTATAATGTGCGCTACCACTACTGTCTGCCCCACAGCTCCCAATCACTCTAGATGCTTTTGGTTAATGTACTTATTCACAAATAAAATGTCAATGTGTAATTATTGCTCATTGGATTATTGCTTAATTTAAAAAAGAGAGTCCTGAGTCATAAATTAATTGGGGCATAACTGCTGCACTCATTGCAGCTCATTACAATGTAAATCAGGTGGTCTAAAATCAATTTATTATAATAATAATAATAATAATAATAATAAATCCCACTACAGTCATATATCTGTTTCCTATTTGCACTGTATTGGAAGCTTTTGTTTAATATTTACTTCATACACACAAGTCTAAATCCTGAGGTGAAAGCTGATACACTGATAATGACCTGACCTTTGTAGAAGTTTTAAAATAAAATTACCAAAAGAAAGCATGGAAATAATGTGAGCTCTTCACAATTAGTTCTGTAGTAAACGTGGTCCATTATAATGTATTTCTCTCCAGCAAACACTTGTAATAAGGAATTAATAACATGATTTTCAGAACTTTCCTGCTAATTGTCCATGTGGCAGTACAATTAGTACAATTAGGGAGGCTTCATCCTGCATGCTGCAGATCCAAAGGGCAGGGCTGTCCAGAGCAGCAGGAGAATCCTGGGTGTTCTTGTCACAGCTAATTGTCCACGTAGGGCTGAACAAGCAGCACATGCTACTTCCCCTCCACTTATGGGCTCTGTGACAGGCGGTCGCCATGACGATCCACAACATGCAGTAACCTGGGTGGACAATGCAGCAAGCTGGTACACCATAAAAAGACAAGAGCACAGGGTCTTCAAAGAAACTATCCAATCCATATCATCGTTATCAATAGGGCCCTGTTGAATAAGATGTCACATTTGTTGCAGCTGGAAGCCGACATAAATGAAAACTATGAGAGCCAGTGATGGATAGGGACAGTCCCTGTTGGAAACTGGGAATTGTCTGGTTGGCCAGACGGTATGTATTCACAGCAACATTGACAGTGCTTTAACGTGACCAGACGTTAAAGCAGAGGTGCATTAAACGCAATGTGAAATGTTTAGTGTGCCGTGTGCCGTGTTGAAATACACATTTCCTTGTGCAGTGGCGTATGCACAGTTTTTTTTTTTAAACAATCAAAAGTGTGTTAAACATTATACTGCATGGGGTGCAAGGTATTGAGCCATGGGGGGTTAAATTATATACATACAATTAAACACAGATTGTAAAAGTAATATGCATACCAGTTAAACTGTGCAAAATAAATACATTAAAAGCATTGAAATGTTAAAAATAAATGGTCAATGAGAATTAAGCCATTTACTGCAGTAATCACTATAATATATGTGGCATGGTAAACAGGTACAACACATAATACTATAGTTATAAAGAAATGTTTGTATACTATTGGATTACCAGTCATCTGGTATTTTGCAGCATTGTTACATAACCCAGACGTGTATGTTTAAAATAGCATTGATACATAAATAAATACATCAATCTTCTATTTTTTGAAGGTGCTGTTTAAGAGATCAGCCAGCAGAGGATGCTTTGAATCAATATAGGCATAACTTCTCTGGCCTTTGTTTTATTTTTATTTATTTATTTATTTATTTTTTAAATCAGCAAATGTCTCCCCAAGCACAAACATTTTACTTAATCAGAATTCTTTTAGCACTACCAGAAGCATTTAGTTTAGTATTGTATTATTTGGTATTAACGTAATATGCAGGCACTGCTAATAATGCATTGCCATACGCCATATATTGATTCAATGGAGAGGATTAATTACAAAACAGGGTTAATTGTAGCTAGTTCTGTCTGAGCCAGACAAATTATCAGGACCCTTCAATTTTACAAATTCCTTTTAATTAATGGGCTTTGTCAATGGGCTTTTGACAATAAACAGGAAGATGTAAAAGGAACAGCAGTAGCAATATGCTTCATAGTACTGCAGCTACAATCAATTTCAGTTTTATAACAAAATATGATTATTGAGATTTTTTTTTTTTCTTGTGCGGTCCTCAGAAAGAAGACAGCATTGACTACGGTTGTGTTTACATTCCTTAAAGGTAGTTTTAGCTGAAGGCACAATTCCAGCATACTCCTCATCACGAACCAATCAGAAATGCTCCTGCTAAGACAGTACATGCTGGAACAGCAGGCTTCAGGTTATTCCCAATAAACACATGATTTTAATCAGGGCCTCTTTAATTTTGTAAACTTCTACTAAATACATTACCCTCGACACAACATTAACAGTACTCTATATTTTGGCACATGCATTGACCTTCCACAGTGACTGTCTGCCTATTGATAATATCTCTGAAAATCAATATTTCCTATTTGGAAAAATGAAGTGTTAATTATCCCATTTCCAGATGTTTGACGGCAGGTTGTGAAAACCAAGCTATTTACATGGGACGTAAATAACTGCATATTGAAATTGCTTCTTTTATATATGAGGGGGGAAAAAAAGGCATACCGGTATATTAAATCTTGCATGTATGATTAAACAAAACGCTAAGGGCTTTAAACCAACAGAATTGTCAGCTTAATTGTGCATATACATATGTTCCATTTCCAAAGTGTATAACTTTATATTACATTTTACACAATAGCAGTCTGACCAATTCATTTTTTCTGACTAACCATTAATGAATACATTTAATTAATCTCTATTCAATTGGAATGCAAGTGAGTTTCCTGTTTGAAGAATCACATAGGAAGCAGTTGCAAGGTTTCCAGTCCCAGAAACAAAAAAACGCATGTAGAATCAGGACACCTTGCTTTGAAATCCAATTCTGCACTGCATCTACAGGTATGCCATGAACCCTGAGGTTATTTCTTGCTACAAACTCTGGAAACAGAAATCCTTGGCTGGCATTGACATTGAATTCTTGCTCTGTGCCAGTCACTGATAAGCAAGGAATAAAGCCGTCTGTGTATTTAACCCACAGGGTGTACCCCTCTCTTCCAGATCCTTGTCAGTATTGCTTAAACTGTTAGCAGTTGTACGATGGTTGTACAATGAATGGTGCAAAATATCTTCAGAGCAACTATGAAACAATCTTAAAAACCTCAAATCAGGATTTTCAGACAAGTAGGATCAGGTTGACATTAGCAGACTAAACTAAAAGCTGCTCATGTTGCCAAAAATGTCCAGTGTGCTTTGACTGGGCAGCTTGTGAAGGTACCGTAAGCAAGCACTTGTCCAGGTAATTCGGATAGTGAGGAACAACACATCATTCTTTTTCAAAGGAGATCAAAAATGCCAGGCGTTGTGATTTATCACAGCTGACTGCTTGTTGTACCTTGTTATTTGCTGAGTTTAAGAGCTTTTTGTCTCATAAAAAAGCCTTTGCAGACAACTGAACAGAAGAAAGTCTGTAGGACCTGCGTCAAAGCCCATAAAGACAAGCCAGACTCAATTGGGGATCAAGTTTTATAAAATGCTGAGATTAAAATACAGGCTTTGAAATGAGAAATGTGGTGGCCGTTGGATGAATGTCAGCTGCCTACAGTCACTTTTTATTTGTTGCCGTTTTAATTTGGGACAATATAAAGTTCCCGGTAATTGGAGAGCTATACTTTACTGAAGGAGAATTGTTTGCAAGGTTATCTTGGAATGATCTCAAGAATATTGTCCAAAGGCAGTAGCAATCCTGTATTAAGGTCTTCTTAAATCTTACAAGCAGAGTTGGACCAGGCCCATTCTTGGACCTTCAATGGTTCTCAGGTACCAGAGCATGTGGTGTCAGTGTCTCAATAGGAGATTGGTGGTCTTCTTTTCTATGGGGCCTACTACAGTACCTACAATGCACGTGGACCTGACCACACCATCCCTGCCACTTAGAGCTTGAGTTGGTATATACACAAGCTGTAACCTTGCAAAGTTTGCAAAATATGTGATTTGTGCACTAGAGTGAAAAACATCTGTGTTTATCCTCTGCCCCATGTACAGCATGAATTTTCTACACACAATGTATTACATCCCCATAATGTGTAAAGTGTTTTCTAATAAGCTGCCAAGTAAAACTAAAGATGTTCAGTTCTAGTTTAATTTTTTTAAGAAATAGCATGATTCATCTATTTGAGTTGTCTTACAGACAAAAAGTAAATATCTACAGTATGTAAACCTCATATTTCTTACAGCTAAGAGATAATAGTGCCCCCTGCTGAACCATTAACACAATTTCCTGCAAAACTTGTTCTTTGGGCTCTCCCTCCCAGGTAATGGAAGCAGACTGTTGACTGTCATAAGAAAGTGGAATCTAGCATTAATGCTTTACTGGTAATATCATTTTTTAATGCCTGAACTGATTTCTTAACCTACTTATAGAAGTCATCATTGTTAATGGTCATGGATTTGGACCTAAAACCATGTTACCCATCCTCCTGATTTTATAGGATGGCAAAGTGGTAATGAATAATGACCGATGACAAGAACATTTAATTATTCATCATCGGTTCAAGTGCTAATGTTGGCAGCAATTTTACAGTGTAAAGGATGTGTAGAATAAGTAACCTATCTGCAAATTAATATTTAATGCTGCAAGGGAAATTACTCTTCGGGTACCATGACCTGGTCAGTTATGAAGGGCACAGAAATATTTGTATTAAATCGAAAATGTTACTAGAGTGTTTTACACGAGGCATTATTACTTCCTCACTGCAATGTAGACTAAGTCGCAAATACTCCCAACTCCCAAACAGAAGAAATTGTTCCTGCAGGTTTCAAGGTTAGTTTTAGGGCATAATATAAATAGTGTACATAAAAAAAAGAAAAAAAAAACTCTTATCAAAGTGACTGAAAATTAATTTTTGGGGGGGGTCAAGGTTTAACAGTTTTGTTTTGAGTATAAGTGCTACCAAAACTACCAAGGAAGCAGACTACTGCAGTTCCCAGTTTCTTAAGACTCTTGCGACAGACATATTTTTTTCAATAGCAGCCTCGAATATGATATATTCTCCTTGTATAAAAATTTCACATGTACTTAAAACATCATCTCAAAGACCATTTTTTGCACAGCTGTGAAAAAGACTACACAGTCAAATGCATCTTCTATGAGTTATAGGAAAATGTTGCTGTCTGTCTGTCAAACACATAACTCATTACAAATGCACTATATCTCCAACCCTTGGTGCTTTAACCTATCTCCAAGGTTTTCAAAGATATCCCATTATAAGGTCACCGCTGTTGTAACACCACCATTGTTTTAGTTTGAATGCCTCAGACAAAAAATAAACAAATTGGATGATTAAATGAACACCGTTATTTATTTGGCTGTGGGCACTTAAAAACAAAAACACACCCCTCTATGCAGTAACCAGAGGTGATTCTGTTTATACCTCTCGCTGACACAATAATAGACCTCTGCAAAAATCAAATGCATTCTGGTTTCATTACTTGAACATACAACCATGCAGTCAATTTAATTAAAAAAGAATATGCAGTTTGCCCTCAGTAGACATATTTAAGTGTAGTTTCCTGATTGGATCTTTTTAGCAGAATGGTTGCTAGGTAATGAGCTTTCAGTCTAAAAGCATCTCTTATCTCTGAATCCATAATCATACATTAAGGTGCATTATACTGCACACAGCCACCATCAATTACTCACTGTGTTTGCTTCCCTGCATAAAAACAGCTCAGACTCTTTTAATGTAGATCAAAGAATTTAGAGTTTGACATTGGTGATGGTGTACTTTAAACCATGAGGTCTTAGGTATTAGATTTATTGACTGAAATGCCATCCTATTTGTTGAGATAAAAAAAAATCAAAGTTCACTGGCTTGTTTATTAAGACATGATTCAAAAGTCTTTCCACTTATTTCACGGTGTCGGTATGGACGCTTCTTAATCCAGCCATCACTTGACTGTAAACACTTTGGGCAGCATTTTAAGATGAACCATGAAATAACGATTCTAAATCTGCAAGGCTGCATTAAGCTGTTTAAATAGTGTTAGCATTCAAATTATAATCTTACCTGGCAAGATACTCATTTTTTTATTGCTATAAACCTTATTTCCGGAAGATAGAACACAGAAATAATGAAGAGCAAACCATTAGCTTTGGACTGATGCCTGCCAGAATCATACGGGCCTTGTATGATCCCAGGGACGAATGCAAACTGTCGTTAATCTGAAATCATGATTAACTGACTTGATTTGAAATCGAGTAGTAAAAACATTGGTTATCACTTTGTAAAAAAGAATAATCTAAATTAAAAAAGCTACCGGTCACACTATAAAAAGTGAATTTATCAAATAATATTTGTATGTCGGTACAGCACCTAAAAGATACTGTAGACGGACACTAAATACACAACAAAAACTGTCACACATTAAGTCTCTGAACTAACAAGAAATGTCACAAATAAAAATGATCCAACTGAAAGAATTCAAAACACTTTGATAACTGTACAAAAAATAAATGTGTACCTCGCTAAGAGATAAATGATAAACAGTGCTCAGGCAAATACCGGATGCATATCTACCTTCAACACTGGATTATACAATAAGAGTGGGCCTTGAAAAAGACACCATACCAGATGGCAGTGGAAAGCCCATGTTCTTGCCATGATTGTAATCAAATCTCATTTCCTACATATTTATGACATTGTTATTATTTTCATTTCTGCCATAGCCCCTTCCAGTTTTTACAAAACCCAATTTATGGTCTAGGTGCGTTGCACAACGTGCATTCAACAAGCGCTGAAATCATGCTCATTAGAGTGAGTAGACTATCTGTGAGTGTAATCCACTCAAAGGGACTAAGGCTCGTACCACCATTGATCCCATGTTGATTCTCTCATTGGAATCACCAGTTAAACCAGATTAAGCTGTATCCTACTAAACCAAACCCTTATATTATTATTATTATTATTATTATTCATTTCTTAGCAGATGCCCTTATCCAGGGTGACTTACAGTCTAAACACTGTACAACCGAGCCCTCACGGTGCGGTTAAGGAGAGCCTGGGTTGTTTTTCCACCGCAGAGCCGAGCCATGCTACTGACGTCACACACAACGGAAGACAGTTGTTAGTAATTATTGTTATTAATTAACTCAGTTTGCCAAAAGATACGCAAGCAAAAATTAATTAATATAGCAATACAAGATACAACTGTATCTGGTATCACTATATTTTGTAAATATATTTAGGAATTTCTTTATAATCCACACATTTTACTGATTATATCGACTTAATACATTTCAATTAGTCCTGTTGATGTGGAAATATCCTGTTTAAGGATAGTTGTTTTTTGTAGAGTTGTTTTTTGTTTGGGTGCTTAAAAAAAGAAGCTGCATGAGCACGAGTGTCGTAGTTGTATGTATAGTACATTTGTTTTACAATGGTTTTGTAAATAACTCGTTTTAATTTGTCATTTTTGTCTTTATATTAATGTAATGAAGGTCAAGCATGAGAAATTTGGTAGAATGTTGTTTTTGAGTGCGTGAGTTAAGTGTACCGTACCCGCGGTTTATGTCCATTTACTTCAAATCGTCAGAAATTCGGGCATAGCCTTTCTCATTTCTAACGCACGAATCCAGATCTTCCTGAACACTTCAATCTGCCCATCCCAAGGCATACTTACACATAGAAGATCTACTTTTAGCAAAGGTTTCAGAGACCTCAATTAGCATTAAGATTAGTAGGGGTCTGTAAAATCCACTCCAGATTTATTAAGTTAGTCCTGTAAAACTTTCTCCCTACTTTCATTCTGATTTCATAACTATACTATATTATTGTATGTTTTTACCATGATACACTTCGGGGTGATTGGAACATTTCAAAAAGAATGTCTTACTTTGCAGGAATCCTAGGGCTACATGTTTCAAAATACAGGTATTTCAAGAAGTACTGCATCAAAATACATTCATCTATTCTGCCTACCACAAAGATCAAATTAATCTGGCATTGTTTTTTCAATACCACCCTACCTTCTTTAGTGAGACAAAAGCACTGGGATGTGGTGGGCCGTCGTCATCCTCCCCCTCCTCCTCCTCCTCCTCCCCCATCTACTGTGTGAACAGCGAAAACTCCAGAAAGACTCCTGTACAGATGTAGCCTTTGACAATGCAACAGTAATATGAGGGCGAAAAACCTCTGTAGTATGCAATAAGTACTTGTGTGATTTGCTATTATTTGTAGTTAGATGACCAGACTAATTAACTCTTCAACAATTCCATCAAATAAGCTGTTGATTAATACTTCCAGAAACATACCGTATTCCTTCAAATTTAAGACGCATCCCAAATTTCCCACCCTCAAACATCAGATAAATTACGCATTTACAAAGATACCTCAATTATGCATATGGAGGCAGTTTGCGTCAGTCTGCTGTCACACAGAGCATTCTAGTTATGTGTTGCTTCTCATTTCCAGTCATGATTACTCACACTTGTTTTTCTCTGTTTTTGTGAACTGTGGTATTGCTTGGCATGTCAAAAAAATACAGGGGTTTGATCAGCATTTCCAATCTGGTACTGTTTGTTAGAACGCAGCCTAATAAAACACTGAAATTGCAAAAGCTTCTCTTCGAAGTCCTCAGGAAGATAATGACGCTTCTTTGAAAATGGCTGTCTGTATATCATGGCTGATTTGAGATCAGGCAGTAACGTTTGTTTCTCTTTTCTCGGCAGCCAGTCACATTGATGTTTGTGTACTCGAGTAGTCACGTCTTTTGCGGACAATTTTAATACACACATCACTATACAGTCGTCTAGAGAACACCCTTTGGGAAGCAAGCAAAGCGTTCTCTTAGCCAAAGTGTTCTTTAAGACGGAGATGACCACCAGACAGTATGAATCAATATGTATTACTTGTCCTGATGCATGTGCATCAACATATTAAATTAACAGAATAAGTATGGGAAAAGCAATAGAAAGTGTAAGTTAATTATTATTATTATTTGTTTATTTAGCAGACGCCTTTATCCAAAGCAACTTACAGAGACTAGGGTGTGTGAACTATGCATCAGCTGCACAGTCACTTACAACTACGTCTCACCCGAAAGACGGAGCACAAGGAGGTTAAGTGACTTGCTCAGGGTCACACAAGTCAGTGGCTGAGGTGGAATTTGAACCGGGGACCTCCTGGTTACAAGCCCGTTTCTTTAACCACTGGACCACACAGCCTTATAAACTAATAATAAAGTAACAGACAAATAAACTGTTAATAAACTGTTAAACTAAATTAACACAGCATCCCTACACATTAAAAAATGCAGCAGCTCTAGATAATTATGAATAACTGTACAGGAGCAATATTCAAGATATGCACAAAATTATTTAACAGAATGGTGAAGCAACCCACCAGAACGTGAAACACCAAATTACTCAGCGACTTGTGTCTGATTCAGGTATTTTTCAGGAGCTCAAACAATTTCCAACTTTTTGTAACAAGAGAAACAGCGGCGCATTTCACTGTTTGTTTACTTGCCATTTTGTAGATTAGGTGCACTTGTGGAAATCAGAATCAAAACGAGGCAATGATAGGACCGCAGTTCTGGAAATATTTAATAAACCAATCAGTGTGCCTCAATACACTCGCGATGACAAATCACTAGTGGTGCCAAAAAGGTGTTCTTTTAAGCGAAGTTCCTGTTCCTTTAGGTGGAGTGTTTATGATGGGACAAATCTGTTTCACCACAAGGGTGTTCTCTTAGAAGGTGTTCCTATATGCAGAGGCTACCGAATTTAAGATGCTGGCTGTTTTTGAGAAGGACTAAAAAGAGTTTAAAAAGTTTTACTTAAATTCAAAAGAATACGGTATTTTCTTCTAGTGTTGGCATACAGGTCAACCATGGTTTCTTGGTATGTTTTTAAATGAGAAACAGGACAAAGGGTACAATTTACAACACACAAAGATGGTAGTAAGAACACAAAGACTGGGGAGAAAAAAGCAGGAAATTGTAGAGAAGCAAAAGATTATATAATGCTCTTAATTTAGTTTTCATAATGAAGACTGATTATCACAGATGTATTCTTCTGTCTAATTTGTATCAGTACATAAATGATGTATAGATGTAATTAAATGATTAACAGTAAAACAATGTTGTATTTACATTTTTTATTTAATTGATTAGTGGTCTGGGCCATTGAAGGCTTTTATGATGTATTAGTAAATAATTGCTTTTAATGTAGGAAACAAGGACAGGCACATACAATCGATCTGGTCTAATTAAGGTCAAGATTAGCTATTACTCGATACATCGATTCCACCAAATTCCACTGTAAAGCTTGCCTGAAGGGGATGGAAGAAATAATGTTGACCCCCTCCAAATACATTTAAGTCTTGATTGTTTTGTACCTTGCTCCTAAGAACACTTAAGCTTTCAAAACAAGTTCTTTTGGCATTTCTGGATAAGATATGAATTCTCAGGTAACAACGTTTGCAACACTGACACTGTATTTTGGTCTTCCCTTTGAGATACAGCAAGGGTTGTAACATAATTAAGAAATGTTCTTTTGCCTTTGTTTGGACTTTGCCAGGATCTTTCAAAGGGTTGTGGATTATTGTCCATATTCAATTAAAAAAGTTTTTCATTTTAGCACCATCATCTCCAGGCAACTGCAATCCATTTTCTCTGGATACAATATGTCTACAATAACCTTTAAGCCTAACCTTTGGTTCACCCGTAACAGATTAGACTAATGTGCCTGCAATCAAGCAAGTAGATGATCGTTTTTGTAGAAGATCAATCAATTTCCTCTGCAATTCGGTCCTGTGAGTATTCTAGTCATATACAAAGTAATCAAGTCAATCTTGTAATAACATTAATTGTGAACACGGTAATAGGAATGGGCTTAACTACAATGTGCTTTTTTCCATATTTAAATATATTAAAATATTTTTAAAAAGCAGGTAATTATAATATAAAACTTCTAAAACAACACATGTACTGTGACGGACAGCTTAAATCTGATTTTTTTTTTAAACTAAATATTGTATAAGCCTCTCTTTCATAATGAACTTTTAATTATTCCATAACAGTAATCTCCCAAAACAACAATAATTAAAAATGTTAATATGAACCGTCTACATGTAGAAAAAAGTGTGCGATGAGCTCATGAAAATGCAGCCAACGCTTTTCGGTTCAGTTTTATCGGTAACATTCAGTTTTGGAAATGTATGAAAATGTCAGTTTTGGTTCGGTTTCAGTTTGGGAAAATCATAACCGTTGCATCCCTACTTCTATACAATAGTGGCTAAAGAATATCATAACTTAAAGGGCACATAAGGACCTTTTTATTTTATTGTGTTACATGTTCTCATGTGTTGCTACAACTGTTTACGTAAGGTGTGTGTTTTCATTTATTTTTTTACGTTTTGACCACTTTTTTAAACTTTGAAATTGCATGCCCTGTCTCAAGATGGCTTCCCATGTACCCACATGGACCTCTCAGAACTACATTTCCCATCATCATCCTCCTGCTCACTGGTAAATCCATCTGTTACATAGGTCAGCAGGAGAATGATGGGATATGTAGTTTTGAGAGGTCCATGCGTGTACATGGGAAGCCATCTTGAGGCAGGGAATGCAATTTTTAAAAAAGTGGTCAAAATGTTAAAAAAAAAAACCACAAAAAAAACACACATTAAAACAATACACATACCTTACGTAAACAGTTGTAGCAACACATGGAAACATGTAACACAATAAAATAAAAGATCACTCGTACTGCTAATCCTCATAAAGAGCATGTTAATGAAAAATTTTGGTAGAAGTGTCTCTATAGCAGACAGATGAAGGATGGATTTGCAGCAAAGAAACATGAAACTCTTAAATAATGACTAGTAGAAACATCTACTTAAGACAGAACAGAGAGTTGAAGTCAGGTCTGCCAGGCAGCAGAATACCACCCAGGGTGGGAAATACATTTCCAGCATTTGTTTAATTGTATTTGTTTTTAACATTTCATCAGCATCCAAAATACAAATGAAAATAAAATGGGTATTTGTTTCCCACCCTGAGAAAGAACATGATATCAGAAGCATAGTGAGGTGAAATACAAGAGAAGAAAGATAGTGAGAGAAAGGCAGCAGACAGAAAAGGTGAATATAGAGATACAGAAGTGTTTATTGAGCATGCTACAGAGGTAAGCAGAGTACACACAAGGCGAAATTAACACAACCATCAAACCTTCCAACTTGTTAGAAAATTATTTTTTTAATTGTGCCGCTTCCAAACTATACTGAATTTTACATTTCTAAAGATGTAAAAACTCAACTAATATAGAAAATATACATGACTTTTTTTTTTTTTTAAACTAAGTACATAAGATGTGGGGGGAATGAACACATTGGTCATTTTCAACAGCTGATCATCGAACACTGGTATATTCTGAGCCATGTTTGTTATAAAGTCTGATTTTTGAAATACAAAAAATATTTCAAAAGGTTTATTAAAACTGAATATTATAATGCAAGGTAAATTAAGACTAAAAGGCACATAAACTTTGGTCCCACCAGGTTGTCAGCTTCAGAAAACTGTCACACAATTACTTTGCTGCAGCCAGACTGTGCAGCTCACTTCAGCTAGCTTTTTATAATGCATGCAACAGTAGTTTCTCCAGAACTATCTATACCAGTCAGTACATGCTCAGAAGTCCACAGCCATTTTTAACCGTAGGTACAAACTAAAAGATGGCAACATATAAATGCACATAAGCAATGCTGAAGTACATCTACAAAAGTATTTAGTCATAAGCAACATTTATACCGTATTTCTCAGCAGTGGTAGTGCAAACATGATAAAAAGGTAAGGATCTCAGTAATGTTCAGTTAGAGCTTTATCTTTGGTTGTATTGATAAAGCAGGCCAACATCTAAAACAAACATAAAATATGGTAGCTTAGCAAAAAAAAACCAAAAAAAACCCCACTAACATCTCCCCAAACACATACTACATTAACTACTTGGAAAGATTGGCAAAAAAAGAAACAGCAGTTCTATTAACAATGGTTACACTTTTGAGGGACATAACTTCACAATCTGTACAGGTACTTCAGGAAAAAAAAACTAAACCTGTTCTTTAAGAAACCCATTCCTTACACTATCAGAACCAATGTGCCAAATTGTTAACTAATAGTTTGTGTAAATGTACTAGTAATAAAATGTTGATACTATTTTGTCAAGTAAGGCACGTATCTTGTCAACTAATCTGATAATAAAAAAATCTGGAACTTCTTATAAATGAAAACATGGTTTGTCTAACTTATAATAAATGGGAAAAAATTAAGATCAGTCCAATACTGCTGCCTTTTCTCTCACGCTCTCTCTTTTTCTCCAAAGGAATGACTGATAACTGAACTTAAAATGTCAAACTCTGGTCCCCAGTGTCCTGAAACAGTCAACAGGTATTGCCACACTAAACAGCATGAGCAGATTTTACAGCATTCTGTTATGCTCAAATGGTTGACTTGGAGAAGGAAACTCTCAGGTGGTGATTGTCTCCTAGATTGTAATTGTGAAGGTCAATCAAAGCTTGAATTGCTTCCTCAACAGTAGACATCTGAAGAAGTGCCATTTTGTGATCTCTGCAGAAATAAGGACTATGTTTAGAAACTGTGGTTACTTTACCCAAAACAAGTTGCTTTAACAAGTGCAGCGATCAAGCATCAAAACTTTGCATCATATGAAAAAATATTACATTTTACTTCCCAGGAAATTCATTTGAAAAAATACAGTAATTAATATGTTTTACTAAAGTGCTTTGCAACATATAGTGCTGGACTATATTAACAAAAAAATGGCCCTAGATGTAATTACGTACAACAATAAATAAATAAATAAATAAATAAATAAATAAATAAATAAAGGAAAAAAGCTTACTGGAAAAACTTGAAAGCTTTCACAGTGCCACCGGAGTTTTCAAACAGTGTTCTAAGATCTTCCTCCGTTATGGTTTGTCTGCAAGAAGAGAAAAGGAAAATTTGAAGTACATCAGCTATACGCAATTCCAATTCCAAATCACATTTGTGCTATGCTTACGGGATATTTGAGAGATGAAGCGTTGCAGAAGGTGGAAATATATTCTGAAAGTTCTTTGAACCAGGCTTTTTGAATCGATGTAATGGCGAGTTCGTGAAATCCTTTGTCAACCCTTGGTCATCAAGTCCCTCCCTTGGTAGCTGTACGGTTTGATGTTTCGACAAAGTCACTCGTATTATCTTTCCATACATCTTTTGACCATTCAGATGACTCATTGCTGAGAGAATGAAACAAGCAATCAAATTATTTTCAAATTGCACCAAAAATGATAACTTATTTCTGATTTTGGATTTGAATTCCAATTTAAAGCTGTTATTGAGTTGTGCAAATATATATTTCAACATGTCTGATAATCTCACTAATTGATGGTATGTTTTATGGGACATCTCTGCAACAGAAGTGGGATTGCTGAGGCTCTTAATTTAGCATATCTGGGTTACATTCAGGGAGTCGGTCCAGAAATGTCTTTGTTAAAAGTGCCAGAGGAAAAAAAAAAAAAAAAAAAAAAAGGTAAATGATATCACTAAAGTATAGCTTTCATCTTGTTTCCACAACATCTGCATTGTTGCTTCATTATATAAAGTTATATAAATAAAAACATCTGCAACAAGGACAAAGTCTTACCAAGCTGAGCTTGATTCCCATCTGCCATTTGAATGAGTGCACTGTCTTTCTTATTGTACAGTATCTTCACGCGCTGAGCATCCCCATAAACACCTTTTTAGAGTGAGAAGCAGTTAGGAAATAATAATCCATTTTCACTACACAGACTGACATATAGACATCAATGAGAAAAGATAGAACATTCATCCAAATGAAAACAAAATCAAGATTTGAATAGAGACTGAAAAGAACACATTCTGATACACCCTCCAAAAAAGCTATGTGGAATGGTCAAATTAAAGTACATGCAAAACAAATTTAACATGCATGAACTAAAAACTGAGGCTATGGAGAGAAGTTTAACAGCAAAAGGAAAAAAAATAAGGAGGGGGGAAGAGAGAGAGAGAGGGAGAAGAGAGAGAAAGAAAGAGAGAGAGAGACACAGACAGACAGAGAGAGAAGTAGCAAGATAATTACTACTAATCTACAAGCCAAAAAGCTAGCTATGAATAAGGAGAACAAATATTTAAAATCAATACTGAAAAATAAAAATAAAAAAGTATAGTGCTAACGATAACATACCGAAGAGGGTAAACAGACTTTGGGGCGTAACCATCTTTAGAAGGAGAGAAGAGCAAGCAGCGTAAGACAGGAAGAGAGAAGAGTCGAGGAAGAGCGGAGATGAACAGATCATCCATAACGAAGGGTGGTTTCCCGTAGAATGGTGAGGTGGTCATGGATCATGGTTCAAGGCAGTTAATTGGGGCAAGTTGGTCCGAGGAACATTTTGTTCAAGCACAAAGCATGAACAGAGGGTGGGGGGTAGGTAATGAAGAGGGAATGGGGAAAACAAAAAGGACAAAGTAGGAAAAGGTAAGGGGTGAGAAAATAAAAGGAGGGTAAAGGATTGGAATAGGGAAGGGGAGGTGACAATGCAGAATAAAAGGAGTAGGGGAACAAAAATAAAATATAGGTCAGTACATAGGAAATGCAGGAGTTTGGTCAGAGAATGGCTGGTTTAATGTATTTTACAAGAAAAAAAAAGTGTCAAATGTAGCCACCCAAGACAAACATGGGTAAAGTACATTTAAATCAAAGAATTATAGAGCATAGCCTTAATGAGAAAGAAAGGGCATGCAATAGAATTTAAAGACTATGCTTTATTTGCTTAAGCATTGCAGAGTATGAAATGCAGGCAAATCAACTGTTTTAGGCGGCGCTCTGGTTCAAACATTGCTAGCATGCAGGTATACAGCTGAAACCACCTTGCAAAGTTAAGGTAACAAAACAAAGAGGAAAATGTTTAAAACCATAACGCCAATTTTTTGGGGGACAAATCAATCAATTCCCAAACGAGTTATAGAAAAATCCCTACATTTCATATCAGCTTTCACAGCAAGAGAAAATAGTACAGAGAGTGAGAGAGAGTCAGGACAGTAGCATAAACAACTAGAGCTTAGAGAGAGAAGACCAAGAATTAAAGAGTTTCAATTTACAACAAGGGAGTAAAGAAGAAGGAGTTTAGAAGACCGTGACCAAAATCTGCAAAGAAAATACTGAGAAGAAACTGAGAAGAGTGCCTCATCAAGTTCTTTTGGGAGAACCTTGAAAGAAAAAGGTATTTACGTAAAGCAAGAGAGAGAATTAACAAATGTGACATTGCAAGCACAATAATCAAACTTAAAATAATATTTAAAATAATTAAAATGATATTTAGCAAACAATGAACACAGATCATATTACTTTATGACATTGTACAGTTTCTGACATCAAATGTAATGCTAATGTATTTACTATTTCCTAAACAATTTGAAAAACAGAAAAAAAGTTGAATGACTTAATTAAGGAATTAAACATCAAGTACTGCAAGTGCATCTCTTAAACTAAAATAAGTTACAGCTATACAATCTGCAGCTAGTTTGAAAAATGTATTTTAAGTGGAATTTAATTGTGGTGTTATTGTTTTTTAAAAAATTAAGTCATATACTATATAAACCACAAACACTGTATATGAAAAACACAAAGACAATGGTAAAAAATGCAACTTAATAAAGCACAGTATGCAATGGTCAGCTCACTCAACAGAACGAGAATGTAGACTGATCTGATTGAGTGTTGCTCACTGACCTCCTCATTAAGGTTGCTGACCAGGAGAACGCCACTGTTGGAGTGAGAGACTCCGGACAGCGCCACTCGACCTGCGGCCGCCGCTGCTGCTGCTGCAGCACTCAAAGGACTGAGAGCTCCTGGAACAGTTGCAACAGGAATCTCTGGTTAGAAAAATGCATATAAGCTGTTCCTGGCATCCTAAGCACAAGCATTCTAAACTCAATTCTGTAAGTCTGTGTCCATATAGTCATAAAGGTATGTATACTCTTAAATATTGTGACCCAGTACATGGTTAAAAAAATAGCCAATTCTTAACACACTCGGATTAGACTAATTTAGTGATATTAAGAATTTTTCCTGCCAAATTTAGCAGTCGTTTATGGTAAATTACTTCTTATAATAGTTCACTTAACACAAATGTCCTGTTTGTGAGAATTATTTTGGAGCCCCTCCCCAGGGAATGAATTGGAATAAATCAAAATCGGTCTAGTTCAAAATGTTGACTGCAAAGGATATTGGGAAAGTTATAAACTTGCATCCAGACTAGCGCCTCGGTACAGTATTTTAGTGCTGTTTTGGGACTACTGATCCTATGAAGTATTTCGAGTTGCCATTGTGTTCAGGCATCAATGCCATTTCTAAGAAGCAGCGCAAAAAAACATGCAACATCCTTGCAGACAAAAGTGGAGATTCTGAAACTGGAAGATAATACACCACGTACAAGTAAAAGAAATATTGATGCGAATTTCAACATTCCCAGGAACACACTGTCAACCATTGTGAAAAACTGGGGTACTGGGGTCCACAGTCAAACGGGTTTAAAAGGCCCTGCATATCAACAAAGCACTCACTAGGCATCTCCAGCCCCGTCCCACCCTTTTGCTCGCTATAGCTTTCACATATGCTAAGAAATGAATAATAATAATAATAATAATAGTCATACATAACGATCAATCATCTCCTGTTCACTCGTTTTATCACCAAACTCCTCAATAATGCGATCCAAGTCATTATTTTATTACTATAACATCTCAAAAAAGCTATGCAAATGTCCGTGATGTTCTCTGTGCGGTGATGCAGTATCAGCCAGCTTGTTTCCTTATGACCGCCGCTATCTGATGCCAGGGGCAAGTATGACTATTCATGAGATACGCCTTTTTTTTTTTTTTTTTTTACATCGGCTTGTCTCGGCTCCTGTCAGCTCCCACTTTCGGCCACTGAATGGTTTTCTCGGCTTTTCGGAGAAAAGCGACTAGAAACCCGTTTTTTGCGTTTTTAATGATGTCGGACAGGGTCCGACAATGGACCCATAAAGGGCTAAAATGCCCAGGATCAGAATGGGACATTCAAGTGCAGTTCCTTTTCAATGTATACATTTTAAACGCTCACTTACAACTGTATTGCACTGTGCATTTTATTGACTTTTCATAATGTATAATACTTTTTATTGTACTGTAATTGAAAACTGCTTTCAGTGTTACTGTAACTTCATTAAAAACGGACAGTATCTATTTAGACTCCTGCTTATTAAGGGTAAGACAAGTTTTTTTGCTGGTCCCTTTAAAATTCTTATTAATTGAGTTGACTGTATATATATATATATGTGTATATATGTGTATATATGTGTGTATATATATATATATATATATATATATATATATATATATATATATATATATATATATATATATTTAGGTTGGATATAAAAGTTTACGGTGTAACAAGTTTAGGGTGTGAAAATAATTCTAATCAAAATTATAAAAGAACGTACCTCCAGTCTGTCCGAAACTGAGTGAAGAAGAAAAGGCTCCTCCACTGGAATAAGGGGACACCATTCCAGAAGGAGTACCTGAAAAAGTGGTGCATCTTAAATTCTTTTGACAAGAGGCCGATCAGCAACTGATAACTTAATTCTACCCCACAACCCCAATAAATAACGGAAAAGTGCCATCTTAAACCTAAACAATAAAGTTTGTCTAATACATCTATTTTACTTGACCTCTCAGTGCCTCTTTTACTAGTTTTAGCAAGAGCTTTTCAATCAAGCATTTTCATTTTTTTTTTTTTTTTTAATATCCATAACAATGTAAAAATCTGTTTCATCACAATAAAAGGGAAACCAGTGAAATCGTCGATCAAGATATTAAAAGATTTTAAAGACTCGAAAAGACAGAAGGTTGTTAGGATGAATAAAATTTGGAACAAAGGTTATTATACCTTGATTCTTACCAAGCAGAGACGAATCCTTATTAAACGCTGCAGTCACAGAGGGGTCCATGGCTGGCTGCCCATCCCCAGCAGGCAGCTCAGGGCGAGTGTAGTCACGACTCTTGTCGTTGTTGTACTTCACATTCAAATTCACCAGTTTAGAAAAGTCAATGCATGGCGTGCAGCAAGCATTGTAAATGTTCTGACCATCCAGGGCCTTTAACAAAAAGGAATACCAAATATTAAGCATAATATTGAAAAACACATTAAAAAAAAAAAAAAAATCTATAAAAATCACAAAACCCTACATTTGTGCTCCAATTGGCATGCTATTGTTTACATTATTTTTTGTTGCTCACCAGTTTGGCTTGCTGGGCATTCATTGGGTCACTGAATTGCAGCAAAGCTTGAAACTGGTTGTTCTTTGTGAATGTTATGATCTTCAGGACAGTTCCAAACTTGGAAAAGATCTGGCAAGTCAAAGTTTTGTGATTACTCAACAGCTTACTGTACATGTCTCCTGCGATTGTATACCTATAACAAGATGTACTATTAGTTACTATAGCCACATGAAAACAAAACGCAGTCTGTAACAGAAAAATAAAAATACTTCATTGACCACGTCGCGTCTTTCTTTGTGTCACTGGCATTGACATAATGACAGTCAAACAGAACATGCAATTAACCTACCTGCTGAAGGACATCTAGTGTAACAGGGTAGAACATGTTGTCAATAATGATCCTCAGCACTGGGCTCTGTGCTGGTGTCAATGCACACTCACTAACTGCTGTCCCAGACATGGGCGTACTTGCTGACTGAACAGCAGTCACAGCTTGAAGGACAGCCTGCGCACGCTACAATGAAAAAGTTAATAATGTTCAAGTGTTACTGAACAATTCACGTCAACGTCACAACATCTTGTGTGCATCCAAATGAAGCTCTTGTAGGAATACAAGTAATGTGCTTTGTTGTATAACAGACTATAACCTGAAGACATTAAGATAAATCTTTTACATTTTGTAGATAACAGTATATAACGCTCCTTTCAGATTTATTTTAGGTTGTTTCAAAGCAACTTTAAAAAGGATCTGACACGAGACTGCAGGGTAGATGTAGTCATAGCCACAGAGAAACTGGCAACCCTAAATTAAGACCAATGTCCTTTCAAATAGAACAAACTACAAAAGCTTTAATAGCATGGATATTAAAATACAACTGTAGTGATCTCTTACTTCAACATGATTAATATAACATTTTACCTGATTGAGGGCACTGTCAGTCTTTAGTTCTTTGTGATTCGAATACTGGATGAACACAGGCACATTACGAACATGAGGTGTCACAGCAGTGTAATAATTAACCATGGTAATAGCTGCTTCTTCACTTCCAAGCTCTAAGAATGCCTGTTGGTAAAAATGAATACCCATAAATAAGCACGCTCCCCTTTTTTCCTGAACAATAAATATTTCAATTAAAATAAAATGGAGTGTCAAATTAGAACATGTTGCACGCTACATAATTAATCAGTAACAAAAATATGTTAAAGTCTACATAATGCAGATTTGCAGCAATTTATTGTTAAGCTTCAGGTAGTGGGAAGCATTTCTTCTGAATAGTGTAGAGATATTTAAGTTTCAGGTGACAGGGTTTTCTGCATGTACAAAAGAATATAGCAGTAATTCTCACAGGGGCACTTAGTGTGATGTGTCCCTGAGAAACAAGACACTTTAATTACATACCTGATTCTTTCCTTTTAGCATTAGAATATTGGTGACCTTCCCAAAAGGTAAGCCTAGGGCAATAACTTCTGTCTCTGAAACTTCATTGGGCAGCTTCCTGATGTGAAGAACACGAGAGGGTGCACAATCCATCCTCTCTTCTACTCTTAATTTCTTGTTATCATTGCCATTCGCTGTAAAGAAGATACCGTTTTTTGTGAAGACCAAAATGTTTAATTTCAGTCATGTTACATATTTTATACAGGACAGAACCCCCTTTTTTTGCATGGGACTAGGGATGCAACATCCTAAAACGGAATCTATTCACTTGATCTAAACAGCTGTGATCCAAATTTTTTATGAATTTATTATTAATGGAAATAAACAATACATTTTAAAATATTTTTTTGTAATCGTTTTCTTTTCATCACAAAAGAAACAAAAAACCTAAATACCTACCAGTAACCACCATACTACTCATACTAGGATTAGGGCTGTTGTATAGACTGCTAGACAATAGCTCATCCGATCCTCTCTGCAAAAACACAAGACAACACATCATGGAAATTCACTGAAAGATCAATACCAAATGCATAGCTACATGTCTGATTCAACGAGTGCAGGATTTAAGCAGACTTCAATTTGTACAGCAGGAGTCTGTACAATGCTATGTACCAACTGCTAAAGGTACTAGGCTCCTGCTGTCCCACCACTCCCCTTACATCCTGGTTTAGATCTGGGGGCCAATCCATGACCACAATATAACACCATTGGGCAAATCCATGCAGTCTGATCCAAAAAAAGTGGAAAAAAGTGGGTAAACTAGTGGGTAAACTGCATATTTTGCACAACCCTTAAACATATTGGAATCCTGTGCAGAGTTCATACAGAACTCATATACCCAGCTTAATAAAACTATTGTTAGTTAAATAAGAATATTTAAACTGTTTCGCTAATCTTTTCAATGACATATTTAGAGACATAATTGCTATAATTGTTCAACTGCTTTCATTTGAAGCCAATTTAATTGACTAATAGTGACTAAGTAATTTGTTGCCACTGTGATAAGCTAATTTTAAAAGAACACTGCTAATTGTAATTTTGATCAATGATGTGTTGGAATTGATTAAAAGGGAATGAGAATTTTAATTGGGAATGGATTGTGAAAATGGAATTGGAATTTAAAAACAAGAATTGACCCCAACCCTTGATACAAATAACATACCATGTCATAAGAAGTTTGGCTGTGGTCTCTGCCTTGTTCCCAATAGAATAATAAAACTACTAAATACAACTTTCATACAATAGTACCTTTGCAGGCAGTTCACCAGAAAAGTATTGTTTGGCACGGACTGCAATACCTTCTTACCCCACAGAAAGTGGTCTGTCTGGAGCACCGGTAGGTCTGCCAGCGTCGTGCCAAATTCTGCCCCTTGCTTTGAGATATGTGCATGAGTCAGTGTTTCGTTGAATTTTGTCTGTGTGATTACTTTAGCTATTAATTTGTTCATAAAACATAAAAGCACAAAACAGAATCAAGTGAAAATGAAATTATTAACACAGCAGTTATTACTTTCCATTCTGCGATTATTAGGCCTACATTTCGATGTGAGCTTGCGCTCTATCCATCAGTAAACCAAACCGTAAGCAAGAATGATACAATACAGCGAAGCACGGTGGTACTCAACTCTGGCCCTCGAGATCCATTGCAGTCCTGGTTTTTACTCCAAGCATGTTCTAATGTAGTTAACTGAAGCTGTTAAGAGGCAATTAACAAAATGTAGGACCTGCTTGGAATAAAGACCAGGACTGGAATGGATCTCAAGGGCCAGAGTTGAGTACCACTTATTTAGCATAATAAATATTAGTAATGAAACATGGTAAAGCAGACATGTACACAATCATTTTTAACCCTTTGCGGTCCTTTGTCGGACTGGGTCCGACATTGCAATTATTCCCATCAGGTCCTTTGTCGGACCCTGTCTGACATCATTTTAAAAACGCAAAAAACGCAAAAAAGTCGGTTTTTCAACGGAAAAAGCGAAAACCATTCAATGGCCGAGTGGGAGCGAAAGGCGAGACAAGCCGATAAAAAAAAGCGTATCTCATGAATAGTCATACTACCCCTTGCATCAGATGGGGCGGTCATATGGAAACAAGCTGGGAGTTACAGTATCAGCGCACAGAGACTATCACAGACATTTGCAGTGTTTTTTGAGATGTTATAGCAATAAAATAATGACTTGGATTGCATTATTGAGGAGTTTGGTGATAAAAGCGAGTCATCAGGAGGCGATTGATCGGTATGTCGACTATTATTATTATTTTTTATTTGGTAGCATATGTGAAAGCGATAGCAAACGAAAGGGTGGGGGGCTGGAGATCCCTAGTGAGTGCTTTGTTGATATGCAGGGCCATTTAAACCCGTTTGACTATGGAAAAAATACTTTTAAACAGCGCGTCTAAAATTAACTCTGGCGTGTGAAAATAAATTGGACCTGGCGAGCCTGGCCTTAGAATTAATAAATGGACCGCAAAGGGTTAATGTACATATTATATTTGGGTAAAGGTGTCAGCTAAATGTATTGTGTATACTCTGTGTCTGTGTAATTATATATATTCATTTTATTTTATAGGAGGCTGTGTGGTCCAGTGGTTAAAGAAAGGGGCTTGTAACCAGGAGGTCCCCGGTTCAAATCCCACCTCAGCCACTGACTCATTGTGTGACCCTGAGCAAGTCACTTAACCTCCTTGTGCTCCGTCTTTCGGGTGAGACGTAATTGTAAGTGACTTTGCAGCTGATGCACAGTTCACACACCCTAGTCTCTGTAAGTCGCCTTGGATAAACGAGGTATAACTGCAGTGTAATGAAAGATGACTTTTGGGGGGGATATACACAAAAGGTTTAAATTAAAAATATGGCCTATATTTCAGGACATTTCGGACAAAAGCCCTTCTGCTGTGTAGAGAGAGAGAGAGAGATATCTAAAATTTACATTTAATTTGTAATACTGAAAGGTCACAGAAAACCACAGAGATGAACAAATGAATATCTTTAGAAATCACATGGTAAAACCTAAATGAAACACTGACGCTTGCACATATGTCAGAGTGCAAAATTCAGCAAGGGGCAGAATTCGGAACGATACAGGCACTACCTCTGCCTTATTATTAAAAACAGGACTTACTGTAGGCTCTTAAGTCTCCTATGTATGTAGGCAACTCTGCACCTTGTCAAACATGAATTAGTTCCCTCTCCTATCAAAATAGAAATAATATCCATGGATTGTAAGTGTTTTTTTTATCTTGTGATAAACTGAGTCAAACTGATTAAAAAATGACACAATAGCTAATATTTTTCTGGCTATGAAGCTTATTATAATCAAGATATCAAATGCTCTGAAGCATAATCATTTTTCAACATGAAGCGCTGTGCACCACGGCAGGACTCCAAGTTGGCATCAAAACATTTTTAGCAATCCACTTAATGCAGGAAGTATACGATTTTGTGGAATTTGTGCTTAAATATTCATAAAGCTTTGTCAGACCAGAGTTACACAAAAAAGTCCAAACAACCATATTTCATCATAATTAGACAAGCTCTAGCTATAATTCAACTCCACTATGCCAGCCAATCATCAGGGATGAGGAAATAATACTACCCTTACTGTGAAGACAAGTTCTCAAGCCAACAGAGGGTCATTATCTGGCCAGTATCAACAACATTATATACTACACAATAATGGCGGAGTGCTTGTTTTTTTAAAGCACAGCTATGCATATTTGGCATTTCTGTTCACCACCTCCACAACATAGGCAAACTTCAGTTCCTGAGCAACCAGACAGACCAGTCAGTGCAAACAAGCAAAACAAAACACACTGTCATTCAGGAATGAATGAAGTACCAGAACGTGTGCTCAGAAATATAAACTTTTAAAAACCAATGCCCTATTTCCCTATTTATCTATGGAAACTGTTATACAATTTGAATGAACCACATGCAATGCCGAAACAAACAAGTTCACATTGAAAACAAATATCTTCTCTATAGTCCATGTAACCTGCTCTTTATACATAAAAACTAATTATGCCAAAGCTATGGTCCTTGCTTTCAGTATTATGAAATAGTCCACATTAAAGGTTTTGAAACGATTACGACGAATTACAATTCTGAAAGGCAGTTGGTGCTTTCTGCTCTGATTAGTGAATCTACATAAGTGGTTTCAGTTCATAGTTCGACTGTGACAGCTGTCTTTAGGTCATTTATATTTTACATAACAATACAAGCCTACAAACCACACAATAACTGGCTTTAAATAAATAGTGAAGGGACATTATCAAGGAGAGAAAAAAAACCCCAGCTTGTACATAAATGTTCATCAAGACAATGCCCAAAAAGGCTGCAAGACAATCGAGGGTATGGAAAGTCAGGAGAGTGCCCTTTTTTGGTCCTTTAGCCAGCTAATTAAACAGTAGATGCAATGCAGACCTTATATGATGAATAGCAAGTAATGCAGTTATTTATTTTGGAACATGACAAGAGATTACAAACAGAAACAGTAACAGAGTCTTACATGAGCATTAGACGTCCTTTCCTTTTTAATAATTTTCCATATTGCATGCACTGTTGGCTGACGAGGCACTAGAATTCCATCCCAAAAATGATAAATACAAGCGCACAGCTTTAACTATGTCACTATGCTAATTAAATGTGTGTGTGTGTACAGCAAGAGAGAGAGAGCGAGATGGTTGTGCTAGATTTTCTGTTCATGCTTTCCTGAAACGCACATGCCCAAAATTGTGCATCCCCTCTATCAGATACTAAACGATCACTTAACACAAAGGCTGTCGATGTGCATTTTGGTACATTTTTATGAATGTTTAAACTCTATGCTATATCGTAGTTTAAACAATATGTCTGTGTATAGATATACTGGATACAGACAGACTTTTCTTTATGCTAGTATATACTGCCAGTAGACCATTTCCATGACAAGACAGGATTCTAAGCAGTGTTTTCTTCAGTGTTTTCTACATCTACGTGTGTTTTCATCTTTTTCTGCATTTCAGTAATAACAATGGCATCGGCGTGTGTCTTTTAAGCGAAGATTCTTGAAAATCTGTACATCTGCGTGTATATGCATTTTTTTGCTCAGCAGCTTTTTCACACACACTTCAGTACAGCTTGTCATCTCAATAAACAAGCCATGTGTACTTCATCTCAGATGCAGAATTAAGAATGTATTTTTCGTTTGCGTTTTTCTGCATTACTACTGCGTTGGTCACTGTAGTACAGTAGTCTCCGGCTAAGAGAACCCCCCTCGGGAAGCAAGCAAAGTGTTCGCTAACATGGAGCAGACCAGCAGACCCAATAATAATGTATTACTTGTCATAATACATACATTATATGAAATTAACTGAATAAGTATGTGTATGTTAAACTATAATAATAAAGTAACAAATAAACTAACGTTAATAAACCAACTGTCAAACTAAATTGACAAACCACACCTACACACATTTTTGCAGCAGCAATAAGACATGCATATTATTTAACAGAATGGTGAAGCAACTCACCAGAACGGGAAACATACAATTGCTCGGCGACTTGTATCTGATTCAGGATTTTTTTTCCCCGCAAGAGCTCGAACAATTTTTTGTAGCAAGAGAAACAGCGGCACATTTCACATTTTGCCTTTTTGTTTACATGCCATTTTGTAGCAATGAGGTGTACTCGTGGAAATCAAAGTACAAAACGAGTCAATAGGACATTGGTTTATTAAATCTTTCCAGAACCAATCAGTGTGCTTCAAGACACTCTCACAATGACAAGTCACTTTTGAAAACACTGAATAAACCATTTTAACTTCAGTTTGATGAGAATGAGTTATCTGGTTACAAATCAGTACTGTAGCCGTTGTGAACAAATCACTATAGGTGTCAATAAGATGTTCTTTTAAGTGAAGTTCCTGTTCCCTTACCTGGAGCATTTACAATGGGAAAAATCAGTTTTACCCAAAGTGTGTTTCCTTAGGTGGTGTTCTTTTAGGAGGTGTTCGGGTGGAGACTACTGTACTTGTACACAGTCAGAAGATGCTGACTGCTTCGCAAAAAAACTTCTGATTGACAACTGCTTCGCCATACTGTGACAGACACTGGTCTGGCGGCAGAAACGTCAAAGTAAATATCCTTCTTTATATTGCTGCCCAAGCCAAACATGAGACTTAATACTACCACCTACAGGACTGGAGTGTAACTTAAATCAAGACTGTTATATTCCAAAACAGTTTTCCCGCTCTGTGCGTCCCATGAACGCAAAACAAAATATTTTTCCGTCCAATAGATTTATTTTGCTTCTAGGACGCAAAATTTCACGTTAATGTGACCTCTGTGTGTGTGTGTGTGTGTGTGTGTGTGTGTGTGTGTGTATATTATATATATAATGACTGTGCTGGGACAAATATCTGAATATTCCAAGTAATATTTTTTTCATGTATTCGGATACAAAAATCAGATGTTCGTATTTCGCTACAAATGACAAAAATACCTTGCACTTATTTACCGTCTCACCGACAGTTCAGCTACATAAAGGCACAAGTAAACCTCATGTTATTTCTTTATGAAAACGTGTCTATGGTCACTGTTTACTGTTAGGAAACAGCAATGGCAAGTAATGGGAAAAAAAAGAATAAATAAAATGCATGGTCAATTTGTAGTTAATTCACTGGGTTAAAGTAAGTCCTACACAACTTATTCTTCGCTCCTGGGATGTTTTTCTATTTTAACATGTTAAATCTTGTAAAGTCTTGCTGTAAAATAAAGGCGCGCACACAGGAGCCACTGCCACGCCCCCTGACTCCGCTGCTATGCTGTCTCTGACTGTGTTCAGAGTGATATAATGGCTTTTATTACTTTTTGAAAAACGAAAGAATATCCAAACAAATATTTAAATTATGAGCGAATATCCAAACATGAAAATCCTCTGTTCATCCCAGCACTAATATATGAAGTAGGTGACACAGAGGGCATTACAGACCGTTCGGGTAATGGGACCCGAGACAGGATTATGTAATGGCCTGAACTAAACTTTTAAAATGATTCCAATCTATCTCAGAAATACAGCAAGGGTTATGCCTCATCACCCTAATATATACTTTAATGGAAAGATTCTGTGCATTTTGATTGGCTGAGTGAGAGGGATATAATTAAGCGATAGTTGACCTTGATTTCCACTTGTGCCCTCGCCTTCGGTTCAGGGCGCATAACTCATATTCGTATTCATCATTCAACAAGTCAGCATATGTTAACTTATGGCTTGGGTGTGTGTTTACCAGTCTGACTCACTGGCAAGTGTACTGGTACCAGACAAACAAGGTGTCAACAGATTCCAATACTCAACTTAAATTTCCTTTTCAAATTTCATCACAAATGGATAAGCAATTCTCTAGAAGATATTTGTAAAAATATGAGTGTCATAAATATTCACCAAGATAATGTGTATTTGTATATTTTATTGCAGTCTTGCTCTCATTACATTTTAATACATATTTTAAGAAGCTTACCTTTACGCCAACTGCAACATCAGTGACAATGCTATAGGGTTTAAAAAAAAAAAAAAAAAAAGGGACACATCAATATGCTGTATGAACACCCACCACAATCCTCGGGGTGAAACAGAGGGGCTTTGCCATGTCCCAGCCATCAAATTAGTAAAACATATAATCTCGGCGGATATAATACTGTACAACAGTACTGTGCTCATATTTGTGAATACAATACTGTAATAAACTGTATTCTCAAAATGTATCCTACTGTAATGAACTGCATTGCCAGCTGCCCTTTGTTGTGTTCGGAGTGACATATGCATATACAGGCGAAATCACAGATGTTCAAGATTACTTTTTATTTCAACAACGCATTCATTTTCAACATCTGAGGACATATGTTTCTTTTGCTGAAATAAAGCCTTTTCTTATTTTCTTTTTTTGGAGAGCAGACCTTGACAAACAACACAGTTCCACCGCGTTTCAATGGGGCCCTGTTTGCTGACTGCACAAGCCTAGCTTTCAATCCACCAAAAAAAAAATCAGGCCTAAGTATCTCCATATGGCCTTAGCCTGCAGCTTGTTTTTACCCTCATAAACTTGAATTTCTAAATCACTATGGTTAGGAGTTATTGTGCCCAGAATTTAGCCTTACCTTAAGTGGCTATATTCTAAATCATATTTGTAGATTTCACACAGTAAACCCCTAGTTTAACTTGAACAGGGAAGGTGGCTAGAACAATACGATTATGCATTTAGATTATATGATCAACGTTGAAAAAAGATGCTGGATTCTAACTGAAATAAACAACGTGCACTGATCAGACCCACGGCTTTTATTTTATTTTAGATTTATTCAGATATTTTGAAACACGACTAAATAAGAAGTCATTTGCTTAAAATCTGTAGAAAAATGTAAACAATGGCTTTATTAACACTTCAGTTTTGGTTAGGTTACACATATCCTTCGCTCAAATTAAAAAAAGGCTACATATTTTAATATATGCAAATGTGTTCTGTAATCATAACAAAATATGCTTTTGCTTAAAATCACCAATCCCGCTTCTGTGTTGTTCACAAAATGTTTATGAATAACTTAATAAAAAAATAAAATTAAAACGATTCAAATAATGCGGCAGCTCAACATATTAAACAATCGTGAATAATGTATCGCATTTTAATACTGTAATTTAACACTTGCTAAATATGAAGAGACACAATAATGAATTTCCACGTTAAAGCGATGAGATACGGTACACATTGCTACCCAGACCCTCTGTGCTTCCTCTGAATCGAATTACACTAGAAAACAAAAACCAGCTGGGTCATCTTATCTACATACGTTAACTGTTTAAAAACGGATAATCTTGATGATATTTTTCTTTCATCAACCAATTAAACATATTGCATAAAACGAAAGCTGAAGTAATATTCATAAAGAAAGAGATACCTACCCGTCCATTGCCGGATTAACAAGCGCACCGTTATGAGCTACAGTACAACAGCTCTGCCAATAACACGACAGACGACAAAATGGCGGCGGAAACTAGGACGGAAATGGCCGAACATGGTCGATTGGCTGACGGAAACTAATCGGCTAGAAACAGAACTCGAATGAACCCTAAATTGTACTGCACAGAATGTACTATTGAAACTGTATTTATTCCAACCTTCCACGCATTACTCAGTTTTAAGCAATCCAACTTTAGTAAAGGAATGAATGCAGTCTCACTAATTCTGATGCTCTGAGCTTGGCAACAACATAAACTAGGACTTGCATGCTGTTTGGGGCCATTAACTTCAACTCTGCATTGTATTATCATAAACCATCTCTGGCGTTTTAAAATATTGGTAGGCTATGGCATGCCTCCTGCTCCCAGATAAAATAAAACCTTATCATCCATTTAAATTAATACTTAAGAGTACACCAAACCAATGAGAAGAATCAGAGCTTTATATTGATACTACAGTACTTGTATCTGCATGTCCACTGCCTATCAGCTCTGAGGTCTGCTCCTGGGGACTGCTCTTCTGCTCTAACAGACAGCCTTGTGTCATTTCCCCCCTTTTGTCCATCATGTTGACAGCCTGTCGACTTTGAAGACAGGCGTGTTTTTGGCAGCAGGTTGTGTGAGGGAATGTTTTTCACCCATAAGGAAAAGAGAAAAACTGTATTTAAAATCAAGTAACTGAAGCCAATTTTCAAAAGGGGATCTGAAAATGTTACAAAAACCAATTTTTTTTTAGTTTTTTTTTTTTGCAAGAGCCAACGAGCATCTTGTTTTGGTCATTCAAAATTGAAAAAGAAAGTCAGTCATTGTCCCAATATATGGTTTACACCAGTGTAATATTTCCCCACATTTTGTTCTGAAAGGAATGTGAATATTAACCTCTTGAGAGTAACTTTCTGTTTTCAAGAGTAACCTTGAAATTGTTTCATGCTAGTTGTTGCACAGAAACCGCCTTGTTTCATGCTATAGTTGTTTCACATAAACAACAACAAAAAATGTGTGACTTAGAAGCCAGCGTCTTGGACTGTGAGCTTGCCATTTAAAGTCACATTAATTTACAGCAGCTATCAGCAAACACATCTCAAGACTAGCCCTTAGAAATAGGGACATTAGATATTTCTTTCAGATATAATGGCTCAAAACTAAAAATGAACAAAAACATTGTAATAAAGCACCTTACACTACTTTAAGAAGAGCTATACAAATACATGAGTACCACAAATGTAATTCTATAAAAATGAGTGCTTACATGAACCTGAAAGAAAAGGCTGTTTCTTAGACGTTAATTTAAAGGATCTGAAGCACTACAAATATGTATAAAACACTGTCTGATGGAAACTGTTCATGTTGTCATAACACTGAGAGAGCTCCATTGCAGTTGCCAGTCATAAATGGCAGTTTTAACTTAAAATGACGGTAATGAGGTTACCAGCACTTCAATTCAGAGTTTCTTATGCATATCATTATTTTTGACAGACATATGTTATGCTCTTTCAACTTCTTTACAGCAGCAGCCCCCTAGTGAAGTTCATTCATTTTAAGTTAAAAGACCTGGGACTTAATTAAAAATAAATTTCCCCCCAAACACCCTGTTGCATTTTCAATGCTGGCTTTGTTGAAATTAGCATTTTGAGCCCTAGAGTGAAAAAAAAGTAGCAAACTGTCAACCACTCACCAAATTTCCACCTTTAATTCTTCATAAATATCAGCTGGCACACTTTCAATTAATGCAACAGCAACCAGGACATTGAGGGCCACTGATCTGTTTATGTGCAGACTGAAGAGATTTGTGACTGACGCACAACAATAAAATGACCACGAGCCAAATCCATTTCATACTTACCTTGTTTTCCTGCTTCTAACAAGTTTTTGGTAAATTTAAATAGCACTTTGCTACCGGTTTCCTGCTGATCATTTATAAAAACCTTATTGACCTGGCAAGTATATAATGCTTTCACTGAAAACAGTCAATTGATCAAAATTTGGGTTTCAAAATGGTAGTTCAGTAATTTAACTCTGAGAAATGTATTGCTTTGTGCCAGGGCTCGTGGTTTGAAGAATGAGGTAGGAGGCCTTTTTACATTCCATTGAATGCAGCTGTAGGATGGTTCCATTAGTTTTTGAATATTGCATGAAACTGACAACATTCCCCATTCACAGACCAGGAGGAGACATTTAAGTTTCCATTTTGAAAGCTGGAGGCTGGCAGGCTTCAAACATACATGGAGGAGGCTGTGTGGTCC
Organism: Acipenser oxyrinchus oxyrinchus; assembly: GCA_030684275.1. Lineage (NCBI taxonomy): Eukaryota > Metazoa > Chordata > Actinopteri > Acipenseriformes > Acipenseridae > Acipenser > Acipenser oxyrinchus. Next base: position 10,707,361 of record CM060258.1, on the reverse strand, counting down.
AGTGGTTAAAGAAAAGGGCTTGGAACCAGGAGGTCCCTGGTTCAAATCCCACCTCAGCCACTGACTCATTGTGTGACCCTGAGCAAGTCACTTAACCTCTTTGTACTCCGTCTTTCGGGTTAGACGTAATTGTAAGTGACTCTGCAGCTAATGCATAGTTCACACACCCTAGTCTCTGTAAGTCGCCTTGGATAAAGGCGTCTGCTAAATAAACTAATAATAATAATGAATATGTGTTAACAGCTTGTCTTTATTCTGAGTTGACTGTATAAACTCCAATAGGCTGACCTGTGGCTTTACACCTGGAAGTAAAGAACATAAGAAGTACTACTTTTTCTATTTTTGACACACTGTAATATCAATTCCTTAACTGCACATAGTCACAATACACGGGATACATTTTAAGCAGAGCCAATGTGTTTGGAGTTTCAATTAAGTTTTGTGTTTATTTTGTATAATATATAATGGTCGTTATGAACACTACCTAAAGATGTGTTTTAAGGATTTTTTTTTATTTTTTTAAATACTGTAGTTCTTTCAAAACTGAGAATAAATCCTCTTGATACAGCTAATATGACCATACAGTTATATTATATCCATTAAGCCAATCATCATTTTCTGCAGTAGCTTACAAGTAACACAATGCAAAAATAGAAAACTATTTTAGGCATCAATGCCATATTTCTTGTGTGTGTGCTGTATCCATGATAAAACGCAAATCTAGCAGAATAATGTGGCATCATATAGTGCAAAGATTTATGGTATTTGTGATTGTTCATTTACATAAGCCTCTTCTTTCATATGCAGCACTTCAAGAAATGGAATGAATAAGGTTGAGGTAATTATTTACACATTACAGTACTCCTCAGACTAACACATCAACACAAATATAAATTACTGAGGGAGGAATTACTGAAGGGCTTTTTTAATGTAATGTGCAAATGTATGATTATCGAATCGTAACATAACAAGGAAGCAGTGCAGTTTATTAATATACAGTATGTGCATGTCCATTTGGTCATTTGGTCCAGGAAAAGCAGTCACACTTGCATTATTAGAAGATATACTATACTGTATATTATAACCTATATATAAACCATACTATGCTAATCAGAGTGGTTATCTATACATTCTGGAGTTTGCTGAGACCACATATTAGATGTGTCAAGTTTTATTAAACACCACAGATTTCTTATGTGATTCGTATTGACTCCAACAGCAGAGAGTAGTTACCTTTTCAATCAGGTACTGGAAATGATCCTGGGGTTTGTAATTACAGAAATCCATTTTGATTTATGCCTACCAAGCTTTGGGAAAGTGTCTTGGTGATGGGCCTTCTGTTTGGGACACATGAAAGGAAAACATATGTTACTATTGAATTTTGGGATCTCTAGGTTAGCTTCCTTTTTGATTTCGCAAGCAAGTTGCTGAGCACATTGCTCTGGATACGTCATGTTTTTCAAGGAACGTTAGAACGTTAATCAAGTCAAATCACTTTATTGTTTGAAGTAAATCAACTGTACAAAACAATCTGTACACATGTAAGATTTTCAAATTCAAATCAGGAAACTGATTTCAACAACCCCATTTCAAATACAATAGTTCTAAATGTTCTGTTCTTGATAGAGTTCATTTTCACACAGTTAATAGGACTCATTATCTTTCAGTGACTGCAGTGAAGGCTCACACACTACAGCGTAGTGTGTGAGCCTCCTGTGACCTTGTTCTTATATGTGGCCCTCAGGCTCTTTTAAACTGTGCTTCAGGGGCACACTGACTTAAAGGACAACAGTCAGCACAGTGCAACATGATCTGCTCATTTCCTATCTGACAAATAGCTGTATTTAGGGACAAGACAAGTCTATAGAAATATGTGCTGAATTGTATTGTATGTAATACTTCTTCTATCAGAGCTTTTTGTACATTTGGTTAAAACATTTATTGTACATTTAGAGTATGACTGTGTGTCTCACCAGCGACAGTTTTTTTTTTAAAAGAGACAAAGGAAACATCTGTCATGTATGAGAACTGCCAAGTCTGCGTTCTCAGTTGGAAAGAAGTTTTGTTGAAGGCAGTTTATATTTATTGATGTCAAACAGAGCTCATGTTAGATAAACTGAAGTTGTTTTAGTTGTAGTGATACTGAAGAAACAGAATATATCATATATCCAGCTTGGCACTATAGTGAACTGTAAGTAAAAAAGAAAAGTATTTAGACATTTTCTGTTTAAAAGCCAACAGTATAAAATACAAGTAACCTGGTATTATAAATATATATATATATATATATATATATATATATATATATATATATATATATATATATATATATATATATATATATATATATATATATTATAATGAAAAAGCACTTTGAATAAATCCTAGTGGCCAAAGGTTAATATATACTCTTTTATGACAGCTGGGCCATATTGGACATTTTGAAAACATACTTACTGAATAGTGAAATAAGATATATGACAAATCAGTGTAATGCTTCTTTTTTGTTTAAAGAGTTGCATGATAGGCTTGTATTTTACAGCCAGGGTTTTTCATGATATAGTGGGTACTTACATTACACAGGGAGTGATGTATTGCCTGTGGTGAGAAAGAGGGCCCTGCACAAAGCACTCAGGCTAATAGCTCCCGTAATGACAACATGATGCCTGCCATCTCTCTCCACAATAAAAATGGCACTGCTTGCCTGTGATTATAGACTTCGATTGATTTCCAATGTTCTGCACATATGTTGTAACCATCTGGAGTCCTTGGTATCACTACATTGGAATCAGTTCTGCAGTGTGCTGAATCAATGGCATACTATCGTGGATTTTCTCTATTCTATATTCAATTTGGCCTTCTATTTCAAAGGTCTTGACAGACATTTTTCTTTTTAACAGTGTTTCTGGTCAGCCACCAAAGTGCCTGGTAAACTGAGAGCCTTGCTGAATTGTCTAGCTGTTATTTGTCCTGAAAAAAATATAATACATAAAAGCTGTTATAGATCTACCTATTGCTACAAGAAGACACATTATATAGAACATGATCTGATTATGTTTAATAATAGAAACCTAGTACCTATTTTTTTACACCTGTCCATGAAAAGATTTGCCTTACAAATGACCAAGAACGTAATGGTCTAATTTTCTTTGCTACTCATCAACAATGGTAAGGCATAGACTTAAAAAAAAATGAGAGAAAAAATAGCAAAATGAAAAGGAGTCAATATAGGTTTACAAAAAAAAAAAATGGGAGATTTATCTTCATGTGGAAATGCAAGATATATATATATATTTTTTTAGAGTAGGGTCTTTGTCTAAAAAGACCTTGAAACTGTGATGTAAGACTAAAAGCATGGCTTGCAAACATGAATTTCTTTAACACAGTGTAGATAGATAGATAGCCCTTCTTCAGTTGTTTACACTTTAAAGTAATAGTAAAGGTCCACAAAGTACAACATAAATACCAAAGTATTAAGGATGTTTCGAACATAACAGTCCTTCATCAGCTAAAATGCCATAGTGAGTTGTTTCCCTTCAAATCTTCTCTCCTCTCTCTCTCTCTCTCTCTCTCTCTCTCTCTCTCTCTCTCTCATACATTATTATAATGTTGTTGGTATTATTATTATTATTATTATTATTATTTGCTATGATAGGCAAGGAACTCAATTTAAAATCATTTCTGCTTATCTTGGAAAGGTTAAAGTAGTGTGTTGTAATGTTTTGATCAAATTTGCCCACTTAAATAGGTGAAATGTTGGTCATCTGGTTGTTGTTTATGATGTGTTTTTGAATATTTATGATACTTTAAATGGGTTCATCATACCTGTAAAATAGCACTTTCATTGTATGGTGTTAATGGTAAGTTAATAAAGGTCACTTTTAGTCCATAGGACAATTTACTATTTGTATTTATGAATGGCAACCCGAATGGGATTGCCTAAATGGAGGGTATATCAAACATTGTTTTTTCAGATATTAATTCTGGATTTAATTAAGATTAGGATTATTTGACTGTGCTTTTCCCTCTAGAGTATGTAGGGATATTTTAACATTATTGTTTGAGGTTAATATCTCTTCCACTGCCTTCTTCAATATTACTTCATGCCCTGCAGCATAGATGCTTTGGAATTGGGAAATCACAGCCCTCATCCAGAGTTTATCTTGACAACCTTTGTAAGTGCAAAAAAAAGGAAGGAAAATCCAACTCGTTAGAGTAAGAACAATTACCACAGGGACGAGATTAGGTGGTTCGGTTCCTCAGTGCTTAAGAGGATGGTTTAAATCCTTGAAGACTGAAAGCGAGTGTGAAAGGCCGCTAAGCCCTCCCTTTGTCAAGTGGTATGATAATTCAGGACAGTCAGTGAAGCTAGGCATTAATATAGATTAAATAACAGTTTTAACCTATAAGCTTTGTGTAAAAACAACACTTAAACATTTTGATGATACTTACTTCAGCCTTATCCAGGGTAAGCTGTGCAACAAGCTAAGTGTGTTTATGAAATCAAGGGGCTTTACAGATAAGGGAGCAGATTTCTGTTTTAGTGGACAACTAACTGCTTTGAATGTCTACTGCTTCACCTATGGAGAATTCAGGAGCCTTTTCTAGGTCCTTGGATCACAGTGACTACTGGCATGTAGAGATGGACTAGAGCAATAGAAATAAAACATGGTTGAGCAACAGTATATTGGTGCAAAGGACCTAGAACTTCGTTGAAAAGTTAATGGCATATGACAGACATTGCTGACAAAGTAGAATCTACAATTTACAAAATTTTGGGATTTGTAACACCCAATCAGACGGTGTGAACATAAATTCAGAGAAAAGTATGAAAAATCCCAGTTTTCCCTGAATGCCTGTTGACCCTATCCACATCACAGCACTTACGATGATACACTTTAAAAAATAAAGACTGCACATTTAAATTGATAAAGCTTCCACAAGCCTGCAGCTTTATTTTTCATGATGCATATAATTAAATAAGAGCGATTTGTTTAATTCTAGATAGAGGTCCCGACAAAACCGAACATTTTCTCATATTGATGCATATCAAAATATGATCACAGGTTATGTTTGTATATATGTGTGAAAAATAATATTTCACATTTTCACATTATTACACAAATATAAAAGTCTATTTGTATTTTGGAATCCTCTGCCTCTGTCTCTGTCAGCATTCTGTCAAAGCCATCGCTGAGCCCTCTTTGGAGCCAGCTGCATTTACATTATATAAAAAGACGTATGCGGTCTTAAAGTGGCTAGTGTAAACGGGGTAACAGTGATAGAACATACAAACATAAGAAAAGTTTGAGAACAAGAAAAGGCCATTCAGCTTATCGAGGCTCGTCCCTTGTCATTGGTTAACTTCCCTTAAATTGGACATAATACTGTACTTTTCAAAGAGATGGAACAATAACATAAGCTGAGAGTACTGCTTTCTATGTACCCAACAAAGCAGTTCAGGTTGTAAACCAATATTTATTGGCTGACCTACTTTAAGTCCTGTTATTAAACCAATGAATCACCCTACTTCCAGATGATGTTTTGTATTGCAAAACATCTGTACAATATAATTATTGAAACATCTGTTCATATCTGAAGCACAGTCGTTTTCTAATCCCAAACTAGGAAATTAAGTCTTGCAGCCTGTCTAGGTAAAGTCTGTGGGTTTTATTGGAAATATTCTGCATGTTGTTGTAGCTTACATATACTGTATCAGAATCCTGTGCCAAATTTGTAAACAACTGATCTTTGTTTATGAGTGACAAGGCAAATTATGTGGAGTACTCCAGACTTCTGGGTTCCCCTCCTTTTAATGATGAGCACTTGCAGTTCCAGTTTCCAGAGCCTAACACAGGCCTAGAAGTCTTTGACAGGCTGTTCCTGGGTCCTGCGGTCCTATACTGATTTACACTATTCCACTGAACCTCCACTGAACTGCAAATCTCAATATACATGTATCTGCCGATATTCTTCAGGCATTGCTGCTTCACTGGGACAAACTTGACATTTCTAGAAGGCTTTTTTACATGCACGGAGAATCATTATATAAAACTGATCACAGCATTTATTAATCTATACTGATTACTGTATTTGAAGTCAAAGCAACCAAGAATTCATAATTTATTTGCAATCTGCTTTTAGATGTATTTGAACTAATGCGCTGGATAATAAGCTTGCCAGTGAAAATAGACCAGCTAGAAGTTAAAGACGAATAAAGAAATCTTGTTCCTGAAGTTCAAATACATGTTAGCAGAGCATTATATAGGGCAGACAATCTTAGTTCAATGACCCTATCACAGAGTGCAGACGACAACATTACGTTAGAAATAAATGTTATCTCTAATATTGGGATGCCCAGTTCCTCATACTCTTCTGCAGCTTAATTTAATTTGCCATTGTATCTCTTTTCCCCAACGACAGGTAATCCTTGCTGAGAACGAAGCACAGGTTTTAATCAGATTTCTCGAATTCTTAACTGCATCAGGGCAATTGACTGGACCCATGTGACCAACTTCAGGCCACCTTCAGATTACATGAATAATAATCAGAGCTATTTCCATGTCATGAATATGCAGGTGGGCTGTAATGCCAATTGAGTAATTATCAACGCTGTTGCTAATTACCGCTCTGGAGCGTATAATTCCTTAATATTCATCTGGTTGAGAGGAAGTCTAAATGCAAGGTGATCTGTTTAATTGGAGTAGTAAAGACTAGCAGTCATATCACCTCCCTCCCTGAAAGTGTGTTGATCAGATTGATGCTTATTACTGTACATCTACACCTTTACGTTGTTTCAGGCTAATGACTGTAGTTTATCTACCACCTCCAAAGGTATGTAGTTATTTACTATACCATGTATAGACCTCATTATGTTGAAATATATCAGTTTTTTTATATATTGTATTGTGCCATACAGAGTAGATCTAAACTGCCTTGGCACACACTGCCGTGATGATTATTTTATGTGCAAACTGCATTATTAAATGTCTTGTGTAAATGTTTACTCCAGAACACAGCGGTAAATGTACAGTCTAAGAAAGCATAGTGGCTGTAATCTAAAGTATTCAACTACAAAAAAAAATAAAATAAACCAGAAGCCACAGGGGAAACCCAAACTAGACACATTGAGACATTTCAGTGCAAACAAGGATAGAAATCTACATGCAGGAATTCAGCCAAAAACCACAGAGATGGATTAGAAGAAAGTAAAACCAAGTAATTAGCACTTCACATCTGGTTATAAAACAAACAAACAAAAAAAAATGCACAACTTAATTAAAACGGAAGAACAGAAAAAGTCCAAAACAAACAGCATCAAAATAACCATAATGTGTCAATTTGTGGATAAAAATAAACCCAAAGTTTGGTTTAAAAATCCCATTAACTATCTGTATCATAGTTGAATGAATTCATCACATTGACCACGCTATGCTGATCTGTCAATATTGCTGTGGTGTCCTCTTTTTTAAATTCAACTTCTACTTTAAGTTGCAAGCTCACCCTGTTCACTACTGCTCAACAGCTGCAGACCAATACACTACAAAGACGTTCCAATATTTGAGCTAAAGATTAAAAGATTCTCATATCTAGTTAAAAATCATATTTTCTCATTCAGAGACTATACAAATATCTCAATATAGTTTAATATGGGGCATTCATGTAATGATTGATCACCCCCTTCCGCCACCCATTTTCTATTCCCTAAGTAGCTTTTTGATCTTGTATTACAGTTACCTCAGTGTTCTCTTCACTATTTCAGCTTTCAGATAAGGTTGCGCCAGTTCTTTCATTGTAGTTTAAGCTCTGTGTAAGATGTTCAATTATTACTATCTGCAGTTTCATAAAGCATAAACATTTGCCTCTAACTACTGGAGAATTACACTGTAGAAACACAAAAATTATGTATACAATGCAGCAGCATGCTTACAAATATAATTTAGAGTTAGAGATGTATACTGATAATTCTTATCTCTAATTAAACTTGTATTACCATACCCAACAACTGTGAATTAAACTATTAAGCTAGTTTAGGGTTGTAACGCATTATCTATATGGACAGTTAAGCAAATGTTACTGTATGCACAGTAAGCTAATAAATAGATGTGTTATACCAAAGCTTTAATTGTTATTCTACAGTCTTGAAAATACTGGCAAGAAATACATTTTCCAATTGTATTTAGCGACCACGTGGTCTAATGCAACCAGTGACCACAATTCTCCAGCATGCATGTCAAGTCTCACGGTTTACCCGTGAAACTCACGGTTTTTCACAATTTTGAGAGTCTCACGGCCGTGCAACGGCTTCTCACATTTGTGCATAAGTTTGTTATTGTTTGCGAGGCTGCGAAACCCTTTGTACATGATACAGCGCTATTATTTCATTGGGAGGGGGGGTCACCATGAAGAAGTGTACATTACCATTCTATATTCCAGAGCTCAATGATCATGAAATACTTATTAACAAAGCAATGTTACTTACTTAGGGTGTATATCACTGACTGATTATTACACTCATTCTACTTGTCTGATAGTAAGGGTTCTTTATATCACAGACAAGTTTAGTCCAGTCTACTCTGGTAATAATAGGATCGACTTGTTGGAATCTGATTAAGGGAAATTAATTACTCATTGCTAATGTCATTTGTCCCCGTGGTTTATACAGTTCAGCCTCATATGACTCGGAACAAACTACTAGTTGTTTTTCTCATCTCCTGTCGTCTAGATTAGATAAAACCGTAACAACAAACGAACATCCAATGTGTTACACAACAAGACACATCTTGATTAAAAGGACTTCACTCAGCCATTTAACTGAAGCTTAACACTTGGATTGCATTCAATGAATACATTTATTCTTCATTGGCCAATTCCATTATCCACTTGAATGCCTCGCCAGTTTGAGCTCACAGGTAGCTACTGACTGGATTGGAATCGTTTTAGAACTGAGTGGACTATTTATGTTGGATATGCAGCAGGAAGAACTTACCCAGAAAAACTACCATTCAAATGTATAAAAAATTACTCATGGCTACTCCCTATTCAAAAGCTAGCCCTGCTTTCACCTTGATGCAGCAGCGGTCAATGACTTTAGAGTCCTAAACAAGGAATATTATCTGTGCTCAAACAACAAATATTGTGCGTATTTTACTCCTTTAAAGGTCGTCCACAGCCCACCACAACCAAAGATTACGACCTTCCCTACTTTCAACAGCTTGTTCTAGCTGTCTCACAATGAGTCCCTTGTAGTTTTTTGTACTTCAACAAAACAAATTAGGTACAAGTCCTTTAAAATGACTCTGGGAGAAGTGACTGTGAAAGCTCTTCACTCCTGGAGTCATTTAAAACACTCCTAATGCAACCTGAGGGCACTTTCAAAAGTGTACAGTGAAAGCAGCAGTAACTAACCTTGGCAATTTCAAATGCCTGTTACCACCCTGTGATACTCAAGTGAAGAAGATATGACAACAATTATGATTAGCTTATATAGTTGCCTAGGAAACCGAGGGAAGAAAGAAGTATTTGACAGGTTAACAGGTTGAACACCCTTGAGTAGCATGATGCAGGGTCTAATATGCTTGCTCTAGTATGAATGGTTTTTCCAAATGGAAAAACATAACATACAGTTTAGAAACAATACCAACATTTTAAAACAAAAATAATAATACTGTACATGTTTAATTAATATACTGTTATTTACATGTGTTACATGGATATTTTCTTTATTATTTATTATACACATTCTTAAAATTGAAGACATTATGAAACAACTGTAGTCATGCATGTGTCAATATATATATATATATATATATATATATATATATATATATATATATATATATATATATATTACCATTGAGTGTTTTGTAAAAAAATATAAGGCATATGAAAGAAAAGTTTTTTTTTTTAAATGTACACAAAAGGTTTAAAAGATTAAAACATCTTTTTTCGGGCAAAAGCCAGTAAACACAGTGCAGTAAACTTGTTATTATCCAAAATTCGTAATCATTCAAAAAATTCTGTGGATGGTGTCATGATTATTAAAGTAAATATTCATTCCCAGAGGTTCTAAAGTTCCCAGTTTGAAGATAAACTCTTGTTCCTTGTTTCTGAGCAACATTTGTTCCATTGCACTGATTGATCACACAGACTGTGATGTCTTCAGCAGTGTGAGCATCACTGTTGAAGTGATGGGCTACTGGAAATGCAGTGGTGTTAATGCGAATGCTTCTTAAGTGTTCTACAAACCAATCTGCTGAACGCCTTTTAGTTTCCCCAATATACAATTTGTTGCATTTCTTGCAGATAATGCAGTAGACTATTCCTTTAGAGGTACATGTAAAATGTTCATGAATGTTGAATGAAGATTTAATGCCTCTAATTTCTGTTTCAGAATGAATGTATTTACAGGTATTACATCGTGGTCTATTACATAGAGATAACAAAACCGTGTATTTGTCATACCAGATAGCATTTGTTTAATAGTTTAATTGAACTACAAAAAGGAAAAATTGCCTTTTGCTATAGAAGTTCAGATTTTCAGATGGGCCCCGTCTATTTATATATATATATATATATATATATATATATATATATATATATATATATATATATATATATATATATATTCTGCTAAACTTCTGTTTATGTTTGTTTAGTTAAATGTCAAGGTACACTTGCACGTCCCTCCTGTTTATCTTACCATCTAGGCTGTCAAAGCATAACAGGTTATACAAGCCTTATATTTTATTTTCACATAACACTAAAACCTTTTAGGTTTGAGCAATGTTCCAGAACCACTTTGTTATTTCCTACATTGACTTTTAAAAGCACATGATGGATGAGCTTTTTCAAGAGCAGCAAATTAAACTGAACAGTGATGTTAGTTAGCCAGTGAAGGCTACTGCCTGACCTGGATCATTTATTGTTTATTTTGTGTGCGTGACTTGTTTTTGTTTACATATTTATTTTCGCTCTGTGAGCAGTGTTTTCTGTTTAAATATTTATTTTATTTTTGTTATTTAAAAATAAAATGGCGCACCGCGTCTTTATTATTTAATTTAAACTGCAGTGCCTGGTGTCAGTTATCCTTCCTGCTTCTGGCCTGACATCACACTTACCTTGATCATAAGCCCCTTTCACACTGGCATGTTCTACCCGGGTCAGGACCCGGTGCCATGCGGGCCGGCTACGCGATTTCACACTGCTTTTGATAAAGCAGAGTTGACCTGGGTGACAGATGCAAGTACACAATATGCGAGTCAATGCCCCGAAAGCAGCTTGTTATGGACGCTTCCATCCAAGCTTCTCTGGATTGAATCGTCGGCCCAATTGTTGATTAGAGCAAATGCTTCTTCATCCCTGCTGCAATATGGCTCATGGTGTGTCTCAAGCAACAAAAATATGGCTAAATAGAATAAACAGAAATGTTCCTTGTGGAAGTGAAACCTTCACGCAGGCATGGCTGTTTGTTATTTCGTCGGCTTATGAACGGCCATCATGTATTTTGTCTAGCTCGACCTGGGTCAAAGTGTGTGGACCCACATCCTGAGGTGGGTCGCTGGGACCGGGGTCAAACCGGGTACGACCCAGGTACATGGTTTCACACTATGTGGGATTGTGACCCAGGTAGCCAGAACCCAGGTAGGAGTGCTAGTGTGAAAGGGGCTTTAGAGGAGAACTGCTCATTTACAATTTAAGCTGGTTATCAGAAGCAAAACTGAATGTGCTGTTTAGTGATTTTTTTCACTAAGTGTTCTTAAAAATATATTTTATTTTTCAATGTCTAGTGGAAAGTATATAAAATATATTTTATTTTTCAATGTCTTGTGGAAAGTAGTGTCATATTTTGACAAATATTGAAAAGAAATCTGTATTTCAATAACAAAAAAGATTGTGTTGTTCTCCAATGCAGTGCTGACATCTTTGTTAAGTCCTACCCTTCCCCCTTTCCCATTGATTTTATGTTCTCCATATATATTGTCTTCTCTGAGTCACCTCAGTTCAACTCTGTGTACAGTAATAATCAACTCCATTCATGTGCCACTCACTACAGATGAGCCCTGTTTAATCATTTAGCCAGCTTTCAGTAGTCTTTGTTCCCATTTAGATCTGTGGTGCCTTCAAGAATCAACATCACAATAGTCAAGCAGGAGAGACAGTGGTTTTGCATACAGGTGCAATGGCTGATGTTTTGCAATGCAAGATGTCTAAACAAAGTAGGACCAGGTCTCACTCTATGTACAAAGCACTATATTAACTAGGGAATAGAAATACAAATTCAAATTACATTAAAAAAATACTTTTACTGTTTTACAGTTGGTAAACACTGAGTTTGGACTGCCAAGTGTTATTTTATTGCGCTCTGCGAAACCAGTCCTTTATATCATGTCAAAAACTATATACAGAAAAAATGTCTTGGATTGTAAGCAGGAAAAAAAGGGCATCACCTACCATAATGGATAGTACAGTGGATAAAGCAGCAAAAACCAGTTAGTCAATTACACATTTACAAATCTGACCCATATACAAACAGCTTAAAGATAGCTAGTTTAAAACTAAGTATGGTTAAATGCCTGTGGTCCACTCCTCCTTTCTTGTTAATTCTGTCTATGATTTTGGTGACAACAAGACAGCAGGGAGCAAGGCAAATTATCCCTGAGTCTAGAGAGACAGCATAAATGTATGTATACTTTTCCTCTGGCAACATTAAATGTTACTCTTTTTTAAATTAAAAGTTGCTTCACATTTAAGAGTTGTAGGGCACATTGAAATCTGCCACTGGAAGTTTACGAGTAAATAAATGTAAATAAAAAAAGGAACAATTCTTATTTGAAAACACTTCTCAATAACCAAAAAGTGATCTTGTTATTTATTTTCTTTCTAAACAGAATTTCTTTAACCAAGAAAAAGGTTAACTTAGTGTACAGTATAGTGCTGTCCTGTTTGCTGTTTCTTTTCATTGTAAACCCATGCTACAAGACTAAGCTGTTTTCTTGTACAGAAAATCACCCAGGCTTCAGTTTACAATATTTAGTTCTGGGGTTAACCTAACTGACCAAGCAAATGTATTTATTTGTTTTAGTTAGAGCTGTTATAATGTGGGATTGATAAATTGCAGAAAATGACTTAAGGTGATTTTTACCAAACTTTTGAATCACAGTGATGCATTGACATTTTTTTTTTTTTAGAACATTTCATGTCATTAATCAAGGATATAAAGGCCAAAGATCAAACAGTACTGGCTTCTTCAGGCCTGAGTCTTAGGAATTACATTAATTATTTATGTATGTGAAACCACTAAAAGTCAAAGTTCAACAAGCAACTTCAAAATGTCACAATTGCTCTTTATCAAACATTAACCTTTGTTTTTGATTTTATAGATACATATACATTTGATGTGAACTGGTAACATTTTTTAAATGTTTAACACTTAATAAATATAAATCATCTGCCAACCTATGTTTGTAAAACATGAGGGGAATGCAAGTATTTAAACATTTTTACATACATTTTATTTCTAAACCATAGCTAAACCATGATATGTATGTATGTATGTATGTATTTATTTAATTATTATGCCATTTGAGTGTCTGTTGGTTGGACTAAAATTGGAGATTATGGAACAATAAAAACGAGCATATCATGAACAAAAGGGTATACTTTACATATACATTACATTTGGGTTTGATTCTTTTTAGAAACATACAAATAAACAAATAACATATTTTTCATTTGTAAAAAAAAAAAAAAAAAGTAATTCAGAAAGCAATGTGATTTTAAGTTTCAAAGCCATGGTACAAAAGCCAAAAGGCTTGTGCATGCAGTTGTGATTGCCAGTGCATTCATAACAAATTATTAAACACCCAGAATAATGGCTTATTGGACTTACTACTGAAAAGAACTTCTTCAAAGACCTTCATTATCTCCAACCAAAATGGGGATTTTCAGAAAACAGTGACCCTGAGCATTCTTTAACAGTCAGAAAATATTGATTCTTATTCTTATTCTTTTCGTATTATCTTTTCTCATTGCCTGTGTTTAATTGAAGTTCAGATTCAGCTGTCACAAAGCAGAGAGAAGGGCAAATGTACAGAACAGCACTGGGAGGAGAAGGGAAGAGCTGATATAACTCGAAACCCTGTTACAGGTACAGAGGGCTGATGGGCTGCCTGCAGCAAGTACTCTTCGGAAAGGCTTTCTTCTCTCTTTGGAAGCTGTGGTTAAACGTCCAGACTTGCCCACACTAAAATTACATCAATGTGGTTCTTGACAGCCTTTTCTTTTGAGATGCAGTGCCAGGAATCCAAGTAAGAACTTACTGAAAGTGCATGTCATATTGAATGAAAGGCCTGAAGAAAACATTAAGAAGAGGGTCACTCTGTGGTTAGGCAGTACCAAGGTAGGATTTTGATAAAAGAACCAATTTAGACATTATTATTTTAGGTCTGTATCGACCATAGGCACCAACCTCATCAAATGATTGGGCTACTCAGGTGGGAGAGTTTTAGTATAATTTTAGTATCTCCAGGCTGCTACAAAAGTTGCAGTAGAAACTATGTTTAAGGTGGTAGAGAGTTCAAACTTCATTGAGTATTTTACGTCTTAAAGTTTCAACAAGCATTTCTTTTTCTAATAATTGTGCAGTCGGTTACTATATGATATTGTATTGCTTGCTTGCCCTGTAAAGGAGATAGCAGGTAAAGTCATTTGTCAAAAATGTTGAGAACTAGAGACCAAAGCCTCACACATTATCTGTAAAGAGATAATTAGTTAATGAAGCATAACAGATCAAAGAAAGTGCACGTATTAGGAGATCATTATTAACAGGAATTGTTACGGTGCTAATGAGATACTTCTTCCTCACATTTCACACATCAACATCATTCGGCTTGTTCTGTTTTAATTTTGCAGCACCTCAGTGAGCTGAGAATTCATGTACTGAAAACTATTAGGGGTTGTGGTGGAGTGTCGCTATATATATATATATATATATATATATATATATATATATATATATATATATATATATATATATATATATTTGTATTATTATTTGTATTTTTGATTGCGGCGCAGGTCAAAGCGCCACGTATTTGTTATTGTTTTGTATTTATATTTTAAAAACTTCATGAGGATGCGTGGCTGATCAGCTACTGATTATTTAACTAGCTGACAGTCACGCATCCTTACTAAACTCGTGCAGACTGTGGCCGAGGGGTAATAAGATAATTAACAGCTAGTTAACCCCTCGGCCAGAATATAAGAACCTGCAGCTGTCCGTGCTCGGAGGAGAGTGTCAGAGGCGAGACAGGTTTTGAGTGAGCGAGCAAACAACTGCTAAGGGGTAAAACCAGCACGCTTATTTGTTTATTTATATTTGTATGGCCAACGTGCCCTTTTGTTTTGTAGTGTTTTGTTGTGTGTTTAAATCTTTTGTTTTTGTTGTATTATTTAATAAAAGCAACTGAACACCGTAGCGTTTCAGCTCTCACCCGTAGTTCCATTGTTACTGGTACTTCCTGGTCCGTGACGTCACTACACACGCCACTCAACAACAGCACTCGGTCACAGGGGTGTATTGATATTAAACACCTTTAGAATTATTTGTCGGCAGGTATAAAATAAATCCAAACATACCTATTCATTGATATGTTAATTTCAAAACAAAAAAGCTGCCCTTCCCTCACCTTTACAATTGAGTATTTTCTGCATTGACTGTTATAAAAGCACATTTTCCTCTCGTCCTGGGCGTTGACATTTTCACTGCCGTACTGCTGTACAGTCCATAAACTGATAACTAACATATGTTGTGAAACTAGCAAATGCAACTGATTCATCACATATGTGTGACTTTACCTTAAACGTAACTCAAGAGCTACTGCTGTGGAAACTAGGATATGCTTTCCTTGGCTCGCTTTCCAAGGCTAGGAAGCAACTGATACTTCCCCCAAGGTGGATCGAGAGGCGAGAATGGGAAGAAGACAGTGATAGATAAATTTGGCCAGGGGTCCCCCTTGACTCACGGAGAACCTTCCTCGCGGAGGGCGAAGCCAGCAGTGGCTGGGCTTCAAAGGTTGGGGAGTGAGCTTTACTTACCCCTAAGAGGGAGACCATTGAAGAGGAGGGCGCAGTTGCAAAGAGTAGCCGAATAGAAGAGGAAAGCATAGTGAGGGGGGAGGGGAGGATGGTGGAAAACAAAACACGCAAGACAGAGAGCAAATACAAGGCTTGGGGTTTAAATAGGGTTTTAGCAGATGTTGTTGGTAGGGAGGAAGTAGGGGGAAGCGCCCTCATTCATGCCCCCCAAATAATACACAAGTTTAAAACAAGGGAAACCGAGGGACATCTTGTTTAGTGTTGAGTAATTAACACACCGTATTCCATTTAATTAATACCTAACAACTTCAGATTTCTTACAGGTAGTTCATCAGAACATACAAGTATCAGCACACCCCTAAAGTATTAATCTTTACTTGTAGTTAACAGTGTTTCTTTAATATATATATATATATATATATATATATATATATATATATATATATATATATATATATATATATATATATATATACGGGGCCCATCTGAAAAGGCACTTTTTACATTTTGTAGTTCAATTAAACAATTAAACAAATGGTATCTGGTATGACAAATACACGGTTTTGTTGAATGCTTGTACAGTACAATGTAGGTAAAGTGAGTATTGTCCCTAATATATAAGATAATCATTGTTTAGGACCAAACAGCATGAAACATTGCAAAACCTCATATAGAATACATTACTTTGGATGTTTTTAAAGGGACCTTTTAGCAATACCGGAAGCATGTGATACTAGACACTTGCCACTGGAAGTATAGTTGATTCCAGAGTACAGTTATCAAGTATTAATGTGTGTTTGTTTTATAAGGCATATCCAGTTTATTGCTCCTGAGGTGTAGGGAAATATACTGATTCCAGTTTTGAGTAACAGTACATTTATTGGTTAACAGTAAATAATAGTTAAAGAAATTACAGTGCAAAAGAAATTGTTACAAATATTAGTAACTATATTTCTCTGGTATTGCCTTGTATTTCTATGATTTGAAAATGTATGACCTCAAGCAATGCAATGGAATTACATATAGTTGCATTTTGATATGCACATCTCCCTGTGAACCCGTAAACTGGGGTGAATAACAGCAGACTCCTCTCCAATAGCTTTGTGGAAATAATAATTGCAACAAAATACAGCTCCAGATTTTGTGTTGCTCTAGTTAGACTCTAGAGACCTACAACTCTTGTGCTGTATATATATATATTCGCGGAGGTCATTTTCTACGAGAGGTGGTTCATGAAAATCAGTGTTCAGGTTTCTGGATAATGTACAGTCTCTGATTCCTATTTTTCTTGTTGAACTAATCACCATGATTGTGGTGGCTGTATTTGTATTTGTTGGGATGGCAATTCAAATAATCCCATTTTGACTTCAGCCTGTGTTAAAATGTCTTGTTGAAACATTTGCCCAATGCTATTATGTCTTTTTGGCACTACTGTATACATTATGATCCATGGTCACCTTTTCATACATAACCGATGCAATCTAGGGCTGGGACCAAATCAAAACTTTGACAACCCGCTAATCACACTTAACAAAACTGTATTTAATAGCGTTTTCTTTTTTTTTGTAAGTATCTTATTTCTTCTACTCATAAAAAGAAAACACTATTAAATACAGTTTTGTTAAGCGATATGAGCGGGTTGTCAAAGTTTTGATTTGGTCCCAGCCCAGGTCTAAATCTGTTTATTGCTAATATTTTATTTCTAATAGAATATGGTACCTTTTTTAATAAAATAAAATAAAATACATTACATACAATCAGGATGAAAACATAATTATTACTCCACATCTTCTTTCAAGTTTATTACAATTTCATAACACGAGATGGGCCAGGGGACGCATTCCATGTAATTACGGATTTCTTACTCATGAACATTTATATCCAAATTTTCAATTATTATGCCCCGTGTGGATCATTTAGGAATATTAACTCTTCTAGGGATGTCAGGATTTGTGCTGACAGCAAGTAGAATAATAAGGATGTGGAACAGCAGGGAGATTCATGCTAACCTTATTTGAATTCAGTAGTCTTTGGCTACATTTTTGGAGTGAATCTCTAAAATATTCTGTACTCCTTCTATCATGTTTTGTTGTACTGGTGTCCGTTTACTTAACAGCATGGCACAGAGAAAAATTTAGTGACACCCGATTCGTCAGTTTCATGAGTAGAAGTTTACAGTAACATAATGTCAAGTTTATTTATATTTCAAAAGCAAGAGAAAAAACACATTGCATGCACTGCATAAGAGATCAATTACATTACCTGTGTAATCAAGGTTTTAAAATCCATTTTCTTACCTCTTAGTAATACTTTTCTTCTTTGTTTTGGTAGATGCAATCGAATCATGTGACCTACAACAAAGGTCCCAGAATGAAACGGTTTATCTAAAGTGTTGTTTTCGAAATGTTTTCATATCAAAAAATGAATGTAAAAAAATAAAGGCAATATGACACGAGTTAGCACTTCTTTCAATGAAAATACACACTCCTAATTAAAATAAGCAAATAATAATTATCAGTATGTGTCTTTATAAATTTCACAAAAAGTGGGTACTGACAGTAGAAGCTTTCCTTCTGTACTTGATGTCTAGTATTTATCAGTATGTTCTGAGTTTGTAACGATATTCCTCCTGCATAATGTACTGCCAGAGCACATATAGTAAGTCCCATGTGCCTTGGTATTGATCAGTAAACTACAGGCCTTCATATGCACACCATCTGTCCCCCAAACTGTATAAAGTGGGAGATAAGATTTTCTGGTGTGGCAGAATTGCTTTGACAATTTAGAAACTAAAATGACATGTGGGTGGGAATAATCTCCTCGCAGGGTGTCAAAAAAAAGATAGTAAAAGGAGAGAAGAGGAGAACAATGGAAAAGGAAATGAAGCAATGCCAAGAAGCATGATATCTTCAAAACCAGGGAAGCTGCATTTATCACCAATAACAAACATAGAGAATAGGCCTTATTCAATACTGTTTATAGTGTTACTTTTAACTAAGTAAATAAAGGTATAGTATTTATGAAACCTATACTATCTGTTTGGGGGTTATTTGCAGCATCAAATCACTAAATTACATTTTCTGGATTGTAATAGTACACTGAAATACATACCCTATGCATATTTACGACAATAGTAATTCTGTAACATATGTGCAGCTGCTGTCTTCAGTGTATTCCCCTTAGAACACCTATACAAGTGTGTAGGATCAGAAACAAACCATTCCTGAGGCAGAGGGACACACTGGAAGTATCTCATTAAAAAAAATAATCAATACATGCAAGATAAGATTAATTACTTCATTTCCATACTTGCTTAAGGAATGTTCGACTAAATCCTTCCAAACACAGGAAAATACAAAAAAAAAAAAAAGTTGCGTGATGATGATGATGTGTTCATACAGAATGTCCATGTTTAACTGAAATGAAAAGCAGGCCAGTGGGATTGTGGGTGAGTGAGGACTGCAGCAGTGTGACAGGCTTCTGTTCTCCACCCCCACAGTAACAGAATCACAGCCTCCCAGCAGGACCCGCTGCTCCAGAGCTGGTTATCCTGTTGTGTGAGGCAGAGTGTGAAAGCAGAGTAATCCAGATGGATTTGGGCGGTTGACCCTGACATGACATAATACTGTGTCTGCTTTAAAAAAAACTCAACAGTTAGGACAAACCAACAACTGATGAGGTTTTTCTTAGATGAAAACTTTAAAATCTTCACAACTAACATTCAAATGAAAAGTGTATCTTCTTTCCAAATATGTGATAGATTTTTTTTTTTTTTTTTTTAAACAATGGTTGGTTTATTCTATTTGGCTAATAGTAAAAATAAACAAATAAATACATAAATAAATACAAATTTGGCATGCATTGTGACAGTTATTGGTATGTATCTTCACTAACATACTTGCAGCACATTTACAGGAATCTGGCTATGGCTATTATCGTCATGGAAACCAAGCCGATTGCAGCACAATGCCACAAGCGCTTTTCTCTTTGACAAAAAGAGTTGTACATGGATTTTTGGTTCAGGTAAAGGCAGTATTTCCTTGTAGAAATCCCAGGAGCCCCCACCTCCTTACCCTCTTCCCTCCCTGAATGTCTTAATCCAGATATAGATAGACTTCCCTCTGCTGGACCAAGATGGTATTGTACACTTCTTATGTTTTATGTAAAAGCTGAGTTCCTTGGACTAAATCCATGAGCTAAAGTGTAGCCTGCAGATGATATGTAAAACCTTCTGTTGTTGTTATACTGAAGATAATAGCAGGATCATGTCCGGTATGTTCATATAGTGACAGAGTAGAAGAGAAGGAAGACAACGTGTGTGGCTTCAGATGAAACTACTTTTTACGAAATAAAGCCAATAAAGGTTTTGTGGAATTCACAATAGCCCGACAATTGATGGGGTGTCTACATGGAATACCATATATGCTTATGGTATATTATAGAATCCTATAATGTTCAGTAGAACTACTTCACCCAAATACCAAAATAGGACTGTGTATCCTCCCTAACAATTTGCATTTTAATTAACCCACTTGGATTATGTTTAATTAAGACAAACACATAATAATGCTTTTTTTTTTTTTAAATGATAGGTAGTGTTTGATTATTCTATAAAATGTGATATTCATTTTTTTCATTTTTATTTTTTTATCCCCACGGTCCTTGTACGGTATTAACAAAAATTGCATTATTCATAACAAGACATTTTTCAAATGGACACATCTTATTTTTTTAATATGTGGTTTTTTTTTTTTTTTTTCTGCAGGTTCAGCGCTTTTTTAACAGAATTAGTGAGTTCTAGTCAGCACAGACTGAATAAGCACACATTTAATCAAATAAAATAACTAAGTCATGTTTGCCACTGAAGATTAGTATAACAATCTCTAGAAAAGCTCAGCAGATACAGAATTAATACTCTAAAAAATGACAAGATCAGAATTCTTTTGCAGACTTCAAGATACTTGATATTAAAATAAGCAATAGAAAGATGTAATTGTTGTATTAAGTTCATTCACTGTAGATGTTTCTCTTACCGTAACCCTGGTTCCCTGAAAGAGAAGACGACCACCAACATACTTATGGGATATGCCTGCCTTAGGTACGTATTCACTGAGCTCTTTATATAAGAGCTGCTGATAGGCTCCTTCCATTACTGCCTTCCTTGCAAAGGCAGTAATAGGATAATAAAAATAGGCTTACACACACAGCAATTCAGCTATGGGAGAAACACAGTCACCACACCAGGCAGGTGAGCTGTACATTTGTGTTATTATTGTTACCAATAAGGCAGTAAAGGAAAAAAAAAACACATACACGCACACAACAGCAAAGCTGTGAGGGAAAATAAAACAGACACCCATGGCAACGTGGGTGAACTGAATACAAGCACCACGAGAGGCGGGCCAAGACAATCCAGCGGTCAACTCAACAGCGGGACGCGGAAAAGCCGGGGCCCGACGGAGGATGACGTGTCACTTTTTCTTTTCTCTCTCTTTTTTTTTAGCTGCAATAGGAGAGGAAAACACAAAACAGCGAGCGCTGTAAGGTTAGAAATGCAGACGACAATCGCAAAGCGATGTAGGCTGTTGAAAAGAAAAAGAGTAAACACAGCGCAGTTGTGCAGCGTTTATAACTGAGTTCACAGAAGCAGAGTTTCTGATTCCAGGGAAGTGGCAAGCTGGCTTCCAGCAATAAAATTGCAGGGGAGAGAGAGAGAGAGAGGGACAGAGAGAGCTGTTTCACAGGCTCGATCCCAGCAACTGGACAAGGGTGTCTACCCTGAACTACATGCAGTCACACAACCCGGGCAGCGCATAGCCTACAGTAGAGTGGAGCACCGTCTACAGGCAGAGTGCATCAAGGCACCATGTGCACCGAGTACCGCGTGCACCTAGTGTAACGAGCACCGAGGGCACTGTGCAATGCAAGCGAGGCAGGGTGTGAGGAAAGGAGCAGAAAAAAGCTAAAGTTTAGAGCCGCTGATTCCACGAAAGCGGCAAGCCAGCTTTCAGCATGAATGCAGGGCAACTGCAGTCGACTAGGAAAAGCTCTTTCAAAACACGCTCACTTAGTAACACAGAAGTCTTACATTACCGTAGGTGAGAGGCAAAAGAGAACATGGCTTCTGTAGGACCGAGGACGGGGCCGATCAGAAGCTCTTATATAAAGAGCTCACTGAATACCTACCTATGGCAGGCATATTCCATGGTGGTTAAGGGAACCTTAATTTACTCATATTTGCAGGGCTTATTAAATGAGCTATGTTTATAAATGGATAGCATTAGCTGTAAGCACTTAATTAAGCCAGTTCAGTTCATAAAGGCCACAATGAATGTACAGGCCATTTGCACTTGGCAAATTCAAACCATTTATATAACATTTAGTTACATCGACTCAACAAGCCAATGTATTGCTTTAGTGTTTTTCTGCTTTGGCTGAATCAGTGAATAAAGGCAAGTTAAAATGCAGGTCCTGCTGAAACTTCAATAAACATGCATGCACAATATTTCAGAAATAAAATGATCTCATGGCTGCTTTTCAGTCTTCATGAGATTTACTGTATAGTAGCTGGCTGCTCTTACCTATCTGATCCTATATGAGTATTTGGTCATCTTAATTATTCTGTGTCACACAGTAATCATGACACAGTTGCCTAAAACATAAATATTGCATGTACTGTATATTTTATAAAAGTGCTACTGATTCACCTCAACTTTAAAATGAAAATCATTGAAAATTATATGCAAGTCAATTCTAAAGTCAACCAATCTTAATGCTAAAAACGGAGATTGACTTTGGTCTGCAGGTACCAATGATTACTGTGCTTGATATTGCAGAGGAACTATTTAACATTATGTCAAATACCCTTGGCAGATCAACATACTGTATGCCTATTATAAGCGGTGAAACAAAACAGCTAGATCCTAATAAACAGTACTAGTAAGCATATATAGTATACCAAGAGCTCAGAGGAGAACTAACCTCTTCAAAAGAGGAAACCTCTGATCTAAAGGGTCTCCAGTTCCAATGCTTCTATTTGATCCCTTAGGGAAAGAAAATACACTTTTGGTTTTACACTTGTGACTGACACCCAAAGTAACCTACAGGGATCAATTCAGCAAGCACCCTTCCCAATTTTGGCCCAACAAACCCCCTCCAGTTGAATGAAATATAGTTCTGCGAACTGCCGAAAACTAGTGCCCAAAATGCATGGACCAGTGCAGCTAATTAAATTAACCATGTAATTCTAACCAGCAGGATTGCTACAGGTCAGGGAGGTTTTTGTTTGGGATTAGTTCCAGTGGTCTGACTGGTTTCTGAAATCATTTGAACAAACATGATAACTGAGGAAGAAGAGCAGGATATTGACCAAGATTCTATAGATCAATCTCCATTATACCCAGCTCTGCTTGAGAGCCACTCCGTATTTATGTCTTCATATAAAATACAATGGCTGTGTGACTATGCTCATGAGAAAATTGCATGCTGCCTCTTTTTCTTTTGCGATATGGTACTGTGTTGTGTCTCGTTTAAGTATAGTATGTTGCAGCACCGCCTGTTGGACACTACAGGATATAGTTTTAGAGAGAGTAGAGAGTAGGTTGTACATGTGTTGATTACCTTGTTCAATACAACCAGCTAAATTGAGTTATGCGTGTTGCCTTTTATTTTACTGACTGCTACGATTGCTATTACACCACTACACTACATACTGCATAAACCATTGCAAGAGATCAATAATGTAAATGAACATGGTATCTGCAATGGCATAATAATATACATTTTGGTGATTCATCATTGTGTACACATAACATTTGTAAAATAAAATGTCCTTTCAACAAAACAAAGCATTTTAAAGCAATTTATGCTACATAATGCACACCCCAGAGACTAGCCATTTTATAATCATGACAGAGCAAGAAAATATAATGACACTGACCAGCCTGGCTTAATCAATTGTACTGGAAACAATTCAGAATTATAGATTGTGTTATTAAAGAATTCTATAGATTGTGTTATTAAAGGTCTAGTATAGTGACTTTTAAGTGAGGTGCACTGGCACTTGGGTTTATTGAAGATTGCATTTCAGTTAGCAGGTAATAACAGAGATATTTATATAAAAAGTCATCACTGTCAGCTACTGAGATAACGCTTGCCCTAGAATACCTGGGAGAAAATTCAAAAGCAGTTGTCTTCAACTGGTGAAGGAGGAAGTGTGGTCCAGTGGTTAAAGTCCAGGGCTTGTAACCAGAAGGTCACCGGTTCAAATCCCAACTCTGCCAATGACTTACTCACTGTGTGACCCTGAGCAAGTCACTTAACCTCCTTGTGCTCCATCCTGTGGATGAGATGTTAAATCAATGTCCTATTGTAAGTGACTCTGCATATAATGTTCAGTTCATAGCCTACCTCTGTAAAGCACTTTGTGATGGTGGTCCACTATGAAAGGCACTATATAAAAATAAAGATATTATATTATTATTAAGTGAAATAACTTATAAGAAAAGGAGAACCTCTGCAGTAGCCAGCTTGAGAAGAGTGGAAACTGTGCAGCTGGATAAGGAACTAATGGAAATGTGGTTAACTTACTCTAACATGCTGGAGACCGGAAATGCTGCAGAAGAGCAAATACTGGAGGTATAAGAAGCAGTAACCTGGAGCAAACCACTGCAACACCTTCTCAAAGACGGATTTCTGTTCATAGGCACATTGTCTTAGCACAAAGCGCCTACAGAGACAAAATATGCTACCAAAGATAATCAATATGTCATGTTTAAAGTCAAATTTGACAAACTGAGCCCCTCGTCAGTGCAGCCCTTGTGCATCTGTAGAGCATTGAGGACTGTTAATGGTTCTTTAATGCTTTATGAATACGGCCCTATCTCAGTCATTAATGTATCAGTCATTTGTTCCAACTGAGACAGCAAAGCTGAACAGCAGCCTCTGTGAGTCTTTATCTTTTTGCCATAAACAGCTTTCAAAATGGCACTGGAAAATTGTTAACTCAACATAATGTCATCCATGCAATACTGAATTAAACAGCTTGAACTGTAAAAACTGCAAAAGTCAAGCATGCAATGTGCCGTTTTAATTTTCTAAAAATAAAAAAAAAATCTTCAAAAAAGCTCAAAGTCTTTCAAATATAAAAAAGTATTTGTTTACTAGGTCAAACTTCCAAAATGCATTAACTCAAGGTGATCACTAGGGTAAAGGCTGCCATTGGCTCATATTAGTAAGTCTCTGAAGAGTAAAGTGGTACAGTTGTAGTATTTCAAATAATATATAGTACTATGGGGTTCACAGAATGAATTAAAATGAACCCACTGTGAAGTCCTTACACAATATAATTAATTACATTTGGGGATACCTAAAAGGCAATTTCTAAGCTAGTACTTTCTTATTGAAATCAAGGCATATTGTTATTTAGAAAATTGGTATTGAGTTTCTAAAACTGTTTATAAACATCAGTTCACTAGTGACATTTTTTTTTATGTTTCCAATTTAGTTTTTCTTCTGAACTGTTTATGTTTGAGTCCATGAAGAAATATATTGAACTACTGCAATGTACAAACTCTTTGATTCAGTAACTGCAGGCACAACATATTATATTTCTCAGAAAGATGTTCTTCAAATACAGGCTGCATTCAATTCTGCACTTGAAGGGGAGTGGATATTTAATATTACATTTTTAAATTGAATTGCTTCATGTGGGATACACTGCATCGAAGACGGGTGTGGGGTCAGCTGCCTAGTGTGCTTTACCTTGTGTAATTACTTGGGATTTAATAATCCATTTATGTTTGCTTCAGTGCAGGAACTATAACATGCCACATCTGACCCGCGCGTTTTCCCTCCTGCATTCGTCGAGCCAGCCTTGTTGAAGTGACATTTGTGAATCTGAATTAAGTTTGCAAGTGGACAGATTGCACAATTCCGAGTTTTTTTCCCTCCTCAGATGCCTGTAGGCTATCGCAGGTTTCCATATGTGAGGTAATTATGCTCAGTGAAGGAAAGAATAAACACGGTTTCCTAGAGAAAGGCAGTCATTGTATTTCACAAAGGGCTTGGGCACTAGCTTACGGAGATAAAAGAGGAAAGTGTAAAAGCTTTTGGTGCAGTTCACAAATCCTGTCTGCAGTGGCAGAGTTATTTACAACAGTGTAGTCTTAAAAAAGGTTGATTTTTAGTTTTTTTTAAAAACCTCAAAGTACACACAACATACCCCTAGCATGTCTTTTTAACTCCCATTGGGGATTTTTAAGATGTATTATAAATGTACAACATATCCATTTGCCATTGCAAATAAAATATCTGAAATGCTGTGTTGCAGGCACCCAGTGTGTTGTGCTGAGCACTAGAAACCTTAAAAGCTCCATAAGAAAGTCAGCGACAAAATGTTTCTGGGAATGAGATGCAACCTGCTCTTCCTCAAGGCAGTGAGCAAGAACTCATTAGGAGATGTAAATACATTTACACAAAGTTAAAACACAAGGGGTGTACAAAGATAGATAACAAGTACAGTTAACCAGGGGAGCAGAATTCAGGTAAGATAAATATGATCTTTAAGAGACTACCCCTTTAAACAAACTCATTAATCTGTAGAGTATAAAGCATGGTTAGATGCAGAAAAGTTTGTATATTGCTCATATGTTATTGCTTTTTGTTGCTTGGTTCTGGACAGTATGTCTGATGATTGGTGGCTCTCGCAGTAGCACCACTATAGTTAGGGTTGAGTTGGGCACTCAATGTAAACCTCTAATTTTGCACTTTAATAACTTTGGCGAGGGTTGTCAGAATTGCCCACAAATTTGCATGTTCCATTGACTTGCAATGTTGTGAAAACGTGGAGAGTTTCATGCCGCCACCTTGTGCGGTTAATGAGATCTGGATACCCGTTGTTTTGTAAAAGTTCCCTTTTTTGTGGAAGACAAAGGCCAGTCCTGCAGGTGTCCGCCCTGAGCACACTGGGCACCTGGCCAGGCTTCTTCAAGTATTCAACTCCAATCGCTTTCTTTTGTGTATTGTTTTTAACAAAGGTTTGCATCTTGGTTTTCACCCATGGACATTCATCTTGTTAAGGTATCGTTGAAATGTTTGCTCGTGAATTTCTTGACCATCTTCTCTCAATTCTTGTGTCAAATCTTTTGCAGTAATCCGAGGATTTTGCCAGGCTGCTCGAACGATTCTTCTTCCAGATTTTGCAGAAATCTTTCTTAGTCTTCCACACCTGGAGCTAGTTGCAGTAGTTCCTGTTCTGTGTCTGTCAATAATAGCCCACACAGGGCTTTTTGGTAAACAGTCTTTCTGCTATTTTTCTGATACTTTCTCCTTTTTTATTTAGTTGTACCACTGCCATTTTGAGATTGTTGCTCTACTCTTTAGTTTGAACCATTTTTGTTCCAATTTATTTGTCAGCACTTGATGATTATGTATTTATTTATTCCATAATTATTATTAGGTGTTGGTTTTCAATCATGATCATTGTCAATAATTAGCAACAAATGGGTTTTAATAAAAAATATGTTGATTGTCCAAATGCTTTTGTCCAAGTATGAAATTAGTTTTTGCATGTTATTTTTCATTTTATGCATGTTATGTATTTTTTTTTATAAAGCTGAGTCTCTAATTTATATCTTTCAATAAAACAATTAGAAATTATAGATGGTATTCTATTGATGCAACCATATAAAATCAGTTGGACATCTTGCTTTTTTCATTTATGTTCAGGAAATAAGAAACATCTCAGAGGAAAAAAGGATATGAAGCCTTTTCTATGAAAAAAACATTATCATGAAATGATCACAGTGCATAGGCGGTGCAGAACATGTCTATTAGCTGATACTGCTGCCAGTATGCTGCTAGTATGTGCTATGGGACAAAGTTGGCTGTGGTCACCAAAGGTCAAAAAAGCAATTGTGTTCTAATTAAATATTATTTCCCTACCTTCTAGACAGGTACACACCTGCCATAAGGTATTTATGGTCCACTCTCTGTACAATATGACATGAGAAACGTCATGTCCTTGTGTGTGCTGGATGTCTCATTGTTTCCTTGGTTCCATAAAACAATGAAACACGAAAGACGCATGTCTGTTTAATCACAGTGGTACCATTGAATGCTCTATGAAAGCTAAAATGCATATTTTTAAAGTGTTCATCTTTTATGGATTCTATTTAGCAGCACCATAAAGCCTTGTGTATTATGTTGACACTAAGTCTCTAATGTTGTGTAAACAGGATGATAATATTGCTGGGAGATTTCAAAGGGATTACAACCTTTCAACTTTAAGCAACGCAGGATTAATCTGGTTTTATGAAAAGGCAATATTTATATGACATGGCCATTTAGCCTTTTTCTGTGAAAGAAATATGAATAATCAAACAGGTTCCTGTCTGAAGTTGCAACAGGATGACATCTTATTATAATGTGACTTTTAGTGAGGTGCAGTGGTGGACAGTGAAACAGGTTTGCATTTCCTGTGAACTGTAACCCTCATCACTCCACGATGTAAAGGGTACACGTGTCACTTTAGAACAGTGATATTCACAATGCCATTCTGCTTCTGGTGAATGTCAAATGCGAAAATAAATAGATATTAGACTGTCACTCAACAAAATTACAAAGATCACCATAACTGTGGCAAAGATAATGCATGTGGGCTCCTGGATGGACACAGGTGTCTAAGCATTATTAAATGCCACGGGGCACCGGAGTGAGTGATGGGCTGCATGGCAGCTTTGGATTTTTTACTCCGGGGGAATGAACTGCTTTCATCATTTGGAGCCTCAGTAAGTCACAAATGGCTATGGAAGTGCTGTCTGTTGCTTTGAGATCAATGCAGATGAAATTACACAATGCTGGGTCAGAGTTTGTCTAAAAGTAGGAGAAGGTTTCTTCTAAAGGTGGTTGCCTCAAACCCAGACCAGGAATACCCTACCTCTCTACTGTACCTTGTATGCTACTGGCTGTAACATAAAACCACTATGGTACTCCATATAGTTAGATTAAAATCAGATTTAAAGAATAACAATTATCTACATTAATTGAGTTATAGTATACTCTCAACAATATACAATATTAACCCTTAAAAAAAAAAAGAAAAGAAAAATGTAACAGGTTTTTGCATGCTCCTAATGTACACCACATAACAAAATAATCTATCTGTTTGTATATACACTGCTTTGCAAAAGTCTTAGACATGTGCATTTTTCTACTCTGATGCATTATGAGCATCAACAATTTACTCAAAGACTCCACTAGTGTTTTCTACTATTATAACAACCTTGACTTGCATAAAGAAGTTAAAACATTCAGTGAAATAGCTCGCATCACTCGATTTTCAAGGTGTGGTATCCGAAGCATAATCAACAAATACAGAGAGAAACATCATCTGCAATTGAGAAACCCAGGATTGGAAGACTCAAAAGGCTGTCTAACAAATATGAACAATACTTGAAGATAATATCCTTAAGGAATAGAAAGAAGACAAGCGTTGAATTGACAACAGAACTGACAGAAGGCACAGGTGTCGTTGTCCATCAAATCAACAGTACGAAGGTCACTCTTGAAATCAAGACTCAAAGGATGTGTTTCAGTAAGATTACCTCTGTTAAGAAAGGGGAACAAGACTAAAAGGCTAAAATTTGCACAAGAACACAGAAATTGGACTATGGAACAATGGTCAAAGGTGCTTTGGACTGTTGATGGATGGACAACGACACCTGTGCCTTCTGCCAGATCATGTTTTATGCATTTCAAATGTAATCCGTTCAAACTTGAAGTTTAAAGGAAAGCATTTGAAAGCTAAAGCAGCTCTCAAAAATAATATTGTTTACTCACTATTGTAAACTTTATTCATATAGGTATAGTAATTAATTATTCTGTACGCTATACATGTCTTCGATAAGGTCATTAGTCTTTGTAAGTGATCGGTACATGTTTTCCTCCAACAATGAAAAGTAAATGCACTTTCATTACTTTTGCAATTGAAACTCTGCAGGGAAAAGTATTTCCCCAGTAAGCACATCACCGAAATTACTGTACATGCCTAACAAAAATACAGTACAAAGAAACCCAAATGAAGTCAGTGATTAAGAAGAGACATCTTTTGAATGGAGCATGGAGAGATGGCAGATTACTTCACTGCAGGTAGAAGGTGTTAATCAAAGTCACACACTGCCATTGATATTACACTCATCGGTGTTCCCAGCAGGGCTACTGTAAGATGTGAAGGGGTGGGTTATTTTAATTTCCTTAATTTGTCGTCTTGAAGAACACACTGTTCAGACATGAAGAGGCACAGTTGTATCTGGAGCCTGCAATGTTTCTTTGCAATTATTTTGTAGACAAAATTGAATAGAAACCACCATCTTTACGTTACTTAGAGTTGTACCGTAATGTACCGTGCATAGAAAATGAGAATACTGCTCTGAGGAAGACAGATTTCAATGTATTAAATATTAAGTTTAACATATTTAAACGTTGCATTTTAAACACAGAGGAAGCAATTGTAACCGGCAGCTATTACATTAATTAATATGACTGTGTTCGGTTGTTCAGTGCATTTATTGACAATCTGTGAACAGTAGATAAAAAATGTTGGATAATTACCAGAGTACCGGTTGTGCTTGTTAATTTTGCTACACATCACAAGAATATTTCATTGGCGGACAGTATCAGAAAAAGGCTTTCTTATACCAGCTTTGATTGCCTAAATATATTCAATTTGCATGTTGCAACCCCACGGCACCACTAAGATGTATGATCACCTTAACAGCAGCGTACTTTTTTTAAAATTATTGTTGCAAACTAAGAAGGAATTATACTAAAATATATGCTTTTAAATAACATTTGTTGTTGACATGCTTAATTCAATTTAAAGGGTGACATATAGTGAATAGTGGGCAAATTAACCATACGATTATTGTGTTTGAAGCAAACACAAAGCTGACAGCTATACAGTAGCTATTTAAATGTTTCCTTTTGAAAATCAAAAGATGCCAGTTTTTATATCTGCTGCAGGTCATTAATATGCTGCTAACAGGAGGAGTCTTTCTGTTTTTATAAAATCCCTATGATCTAATCCACATTCAAAGCAATCCTTACTCTTTAGCAGCATTTACAGTTAGAGTTAGGCAAGTGCTTCTTGCAGGGCTAATATACAGTGTAACTGTGCCTTTTGTTTTTGTTTTACAAAGTTACTTTGATCAATACCTAAAGCAGCATCCCCTTACTAAAGCCATTGGAGCTATTGCCTATGCATAATTAAATGTTTGTGTATGTGTGTGTGTGTGTGTGTGTGTGTGGGGGTCATCATGACCTCTTTATTACTTTTTTAAATGCATTTTGTTCATTATACGTATTTTCAACTAGGGACTGTCTGTAAGAGGGAGAAAAAAACAAACATAATTACCATCATCAGTTCACAAAAACTGGTTGCAAATGTGAGCTGTGGGGTTGAAAGTAGCCAAGTGTTGAACCCCATAACCCCATATTAAATCTGGCTAAATAAACAACTCTAAATGTGTTAATAAAGTATTTCTGATTATACATTAGGAGAAAATGGAATCCTGTTTCACTTTCAGTTGACATGGAAGGCAAGACTTGTGGAGAAACATCTGACACTAAATAACCTTCCTGCATTTTTATTTCTTCATTAAAATAATGAATTCTCATGTGTGATATAAACCTGTACTGTCAGTTGATATATATTATTATTATTATTATTATTATTATTATTATTATTATTATTATTATTATTATTATTATTATTATTATTATTTTAAACAAGTATTCTCTATTGGAAATAATTATTACATTTTTCAAGGGAATGTCCTGACGACCCATCATTATTATACTCAGGACCATCTCCATTACTGAGCCAGTGTATGCTTAGATAGCAGGCAAGCCCAGCCATCTAATACTACTTATTGATTATAATGTTTCTATATGCAACCGAAATGACATATAAAAGAAGACTCAGGTTTATTTCACTGCATGGTAATATTTTTTTAATTTAATTTATTTGCATAATGTGAACAAAACATCTTTGGGCTGATTGCTTGTTAGATGTGCTTAATAAATGGAAATGGTATTGTAATTGATGCATTCATTTCACATCTGGGATACAGTGCTAGAACTCCCTCTGTCTGTTCCTCAATGTAACAATTGCAGGAACAAAACAGTAAAAGACGGGTTTGTGGGTTCCAAAGACTCCACAGTTTTACAGTAAATTGACATTATACAGCACATAATCGAACAGCACCTATAAGGATTATATAGAGTTTGGAGATACAGAGTTTGTAACCCCACAGTAACTCCAAACCTCCAGGTCAAACAGGTGGACCATTTGAATGAGTATCTAAACATCCATCAGTCTTTATTCATATGCATCTACCTTGTAACCGCTATCATGTATCTATTACCCCAGGAAGCTATACGCAGGTAATTACACAGGGCGATCAGTTCAGTAACAATATGGTATAATGTTTGGTAGGATCATTATTTAAGCCTGCTGCACTTTAAGGGACAATTTGTTATTTACTTGCAAATTGGTATTAAAAACAGTGTTTTGTTTTTTTTTTTAACATCATGGTATTTACCGCCTACTGTGGTTTTTATATTCATTGTATTTACCGCCCACTGTTTTATGCATCTGACCCTGACTAGGCCCCTTTAATACCGGAGAAGTGAGTGATTTATATGAAAGCCTAGGCAGAGCATAACGTGACTTTAAGGGGCTAAAGCCAGACATATCATACTGGCCCTGTAACCCAGTCTTTTACTCAAGTTCCACAACTAAAAGTGACAGGTTTGGTGAAAATTTCGGTGCTTGGGAATTTAGTTGTCCCTACAGTCAGGCAAACTACCGATAAGCTCTGACCTGCCATTCAGTCCTGGCCGCCTCTCCAGTCAAGATAATTGATGTGCTGAATAATGTAGTGGCTTTGTGATGTGGAGATGAATGACATAGCCAATCAAAGTCCATTTATCTTAGACAGATTCAAAGCCAATCCTTTCTGAGTTGAAAACATAAAAGGCCGCCCGAATCTATCTCCTGACCTCAACCCTGAAAAGAAAGTTGCTCCTACACACTTTCTTTAAAAAATATGAAATGCAAAAACAAATAAAATGAGTAAGAAATGGGATATGAAAAGCAACATTCTAAGTGTAAGGTAACATACAGGTAGTAGACAAAAAAATGGAAACACCTGGGTAAATGAGGGACACCAAGTATATTGAAAGCAAGGGCTTCCACACAGGTGTGGCTCATGCGTTAATTAAGCAAATAACATCCCAGCATGCTTAGGGTCATGTATAAAAATGCTGGACTGGCCTGGTTGCCTATAATTATGGCTAGCATGGCTGCAAGAGGAGACCTCAGTGTCTTTGAAAGAGGGGTGATTGTTGGGGCGCATTTGGCAGGAGCTTCAGTGACCAAGACAGCTCAACTTGCTGATGTTTCATGAGCAACGGTGTCTAAGGTGATGTCAGCATGGAACTCTGAGGGAAAGACATCATCAGCAAAGAGTAACAGTGGGCAGAAGCGCATACTCCATTTTTTGTTTCCATTTTTTGTCCGCTGCCTGTACATTGACAGTGAATACCAGCAAATAAACTAATTATGTTTCTCCATATGTTTGTAATTCGTACTGTATGTTGTAATGTTTGCAATGCACTCTTGTGTATTTTCAGCACACATTTTATGACTGGACCGGTTTGTGCATTGCAGTCTTGAGGAGTGAAATTCTGAAAACCTGAAATGTTGTCATAAAAAGCCTCCCTAACCATTTCTTATGCATACTGATAGCTTAATATCCACACGGCTGATTCTGTTGTTTGCTATGCATTCGGGACAGACATCATTCAGCACAACTAAGGCAGACAGTGTCAAATCTGCAAAATGGGGCATAATTGGAAACATTATTGGATCTCAATAAAAATAAATGAGTGCATCTAATGTTAATAGGCTTTGATAAAAAAATAAGTATGATTTACATCTAATTAAATTTGTAATCTAAATTGTAAATTAAATATGATATAGCATATATTGCATTTGAGGGACTGGCTCCCAAGATGACCAGTAATTAAAGATTATCTATCTTTTATGCATCCAGTTATCTACTTTTTCTAATTTGTTCAGAAGCAATAGGTTTCAGGTTAGCAGAATTACCATAATCACATACTGTATTCTCCTTATGAAATAATTCTTGATTAAACTATAATATATGATACAACATAATGTATTTAACTACACCCAAAAGCTTACAGTCTTACAGTACATAATAGTCTCTGAGCCCTACGCCTCTTGTTCAGTAAATCTGGAGACAAACCTGGGTAGTTAATGCTTAATAGCTTCCTCATCATTCCTGACCCATTTCTATCAGCACTTCTCTTTCTGTCTCTATACTGGCTTCCAGATATGTTTTTTTTATAGTCCTTATGTCATCTCTCACTTTTTTTCTTTTCTTTTCTTGTATTATAACTTTTTTCTTGTTAATTATTTAACCATGAAAATAATACATCTGTTGGATGATAGTTAATTATAATATTGATTGGCTTTTTTCAGAAAAAAAGGGTGCACTTGTTGAATTAGTGTGACAGAGAGGGATTGAATCTGAGTCAACAATCTCCCTCCCGACCTGTGAAGGCATGGTATAACAGGAACAGTGTGCCCCGGACTGGATGGTTTGACAGTTCATTCCAGGGTCAGTCATAAGTCGGCCATCCAAAAAGGGGGCGAAGTCACAATACTAGAAGTCAGCGCCTTGCTGCAGTATGCGAGGTGTCAGTCATGGATTGGAGGAGACGTGATTGCACTTGCTACCAAAGGGGGCGTGACTGAAGTTATATCAGGGTATGTGGCCGAGCGATCTGTTCCATCATTAGCCATCGTAGATGGCTAAATATCCGGGAGCTGTCACTATTCAGCCAGCATCAAACCCGGACTGCACTGCACCACTGTTAGCACTATTTCACGTATTCACAACACCACTTGCACCCGGAGCACTCACTGTTGCACTGGTGTTTTAAAGTGTGTGTTTATTGTTATTATCATTTCAGGACTGAACCCTGTGGTTTTACTGACTATACACATTGTGTAGAGTCAGTGTTATTACTTAAAAGCCCTTAATAAAGCTTTGTTATTTACCATTGAACTGTTGTT
This sequence comes from Acipenser oxyrinchus oxyrinchus, assembly GCA_030684275.1. NCBI lineage: Eukaryota > Metazoa > Chordata > Actinopteri > Acipenseriformes > Acipenseridae > Acipenser > Acipenser oxyrinchus. Next base: position 10,672,098 of record CM060258.1, on the reverse strand, counting down.
GGCCTGTTGTTTCTAGCACTGCATCACCTCCACAACTGTGCACTACAAACCACTTTGCCACAATTAGTCTATGTGTTCACATTGACCAAATATAGTTCATAATTTGATTGTGGGGTCTTTGAACACACTAAACCATCCCTGATCTTAAACAGTTATTCCTACATAAAATCATTAATAAATGTCTCATGAATGTAAATTAAGTGGTAACAACCACTGAAAAAGGTAAGGTGAGTCTGAACTGACTCTTGCTAGATGAAAGAATTGAAAGCTGTGGCAAATAAGTATGTGACAAGAACCTTGAAAACATGAACAAGTTAAAGACAGCATTAGATTTCATTTGGAATATTTCTAAAGAGCCCTGCTGAGTGGGGTGTCTGACTTTTTTTTCCTGAGATGTTTTGGTATTCAGAATACCAATGTCCTTGTATATTAGTAGCCCACATAAACGAAAGACTTATATAGGGTACAAACATACAGTTCTGCCTGTACACAGGGACACCTTGAGGTAAGAGTTTTCAAACAAAGACTGCATAGGACAATGGGCCTTGGGCCCCATGGCCTTTGGCAGTGTCTTATTCTACCCCTTGAATCAGGAGTAATTCCAATACTAGCCATTAATCCCTTTAAAAACACTACAATGGCCAGTTAAGCACTACATATTTTTTTGGTCATTGATTTATAATGGTAGACTTTAATGTGCATAGACTATTAAATGGACTTAAAGCATAGGATATGCTAGTAATTTAGTTATTCAAAGAATACATGTATGATTTTTGTATTCATACTGTAAGAATCTTGAATCATGAATACTGAAAAGAATAAAAAAACATTTTCAAATTTCTACTAATATAACCAAGTCATCTTCTTGTTGCCTCTGGGTCCCTAAAAATACATTTAAATTCTATTTCTAACAGTAATTCAGACTCAAAAGTGACATGCATCCGGCCGTTTTATACAAAAAAGACATTTGGATCACCATAATTACACAGTAATGCTATGAATTTTATTTATTGAAAAGTGAGATAGCATAATGTTTTTCTTTTTTACTATGTGGATTTCGGCTCATATTTATTTATAACTCCCATTTTCTGTAAGTTTTTAATGTAAAAATTCTAATAACATTGCTCTGGTTCCCTAAAACATGATGCTGCTTGATACCACTGCTATTCTGTAAGCCTCTTGTATGCCAAATGATTATTTTACAAGGTGATATTACTTTACCTATCAGTCAATTAAAAAGAAATCTTGAATAAATCTTTGCCAGATCTAAGATACTGTTGTAGTATATTAAGAGGGCTAACTAATAGGAACCTGGAATACCACAAATCCAGTCAAAGCTTTTTTCCAGCTCTGAAGTCTCTAAGTTCTTAACAATACAAGTTTTCTTATTGTATCTTCAAAGCATCTTTACTGTGATCAAAAAAGTTTCATAAACATCAGACAAATTTACAATGTTGTAGCAATTGCTTGCATGCATGCATTTGTAAGTCCTATTTGCAATGATATCTATTTTGCAGCTTGTCTAGTTCCTCCCACTCCTGCTGATTACATTTGTGAAATTTTGGCTGTGCCAATCAATTTTATTAGATTTATTATAATATTTAACCATTAAAGAAATCCTTTCAGAGGTGCCATATCGTAATTCTACACCACAGGGGTGAAATTGAAATTCAGGTAACTTCTCCACCTGCTTTTTAAATTGAAATACATTTCATTATAAAGGCCTGTGTTTGTTAACAGTGGTCCTTTTTATTTGTTTGTTTAAATTTGAATTTATTTTCAGGAGTCCATGATGTCATTTGGGTTGCTACGGTTGAGAGATGACAGGATTATTGGAAAGGGTGGTATGTTTGGGAGTAGCATTCTGTGCCCATGTCCAGCCTATAGCATTACAAGTATCTGCTGCTTTCACTTTGCCCACAGAATTACTTTCACAGGTTCTGACTGTGGGAAAGCGAGGGTGGTGTCAGGACATCCTCTGCTTCTGGAAGAGAATTGAGCAAAACAAGTATGTTGATAGAATGTTCCAGAAATTTTATAATGGTATCAATATAAACAGAAAGTACAAAAGAAACCAGAAGTTAAAAAATATGAGTAATAATATAAGACGAACGTCAATGCCTTTCGTAGTATAATATTATACAATACAGCCTACAACTGTTATTAACTTCTCTGTGAAATGGGAACAGTATTGATTATTTAGCTAAAACACTGCAGAGTTTAAAAATGTAAGTCAACAACTAGTTGGAATTATAAATTCAGTCAAAGATCTCTGCTAAAAGCTGTTCAATTAATTGGGTACAGATCGAAGACAACAACATTCTCCAATCATTTTACAGACTGCAGAGGAAACTCTAAAAGCTTTTTCCAAACTCCCAAGAATGAAAAAAACAATTATCGGAGCCACAAATTGCTATGACAATACTCTAATTCTGTTTTTGTTTTGTTTTTGTGGGGTAGGTTTTTTGTCTCGTTAATTTGAAGTTCTCTGGGATTGTTTTGTACAGTGCTTTATGGTTTTCTACAACTGAATTATCCAGCTTTCCTCATTATATGACTGAAATTGTTCTGTGTAATAAAGGGCGGACGTCTAGGGCATATCTTCAATGCTGGAAAGGATAGAGAAAATGCAGTGCAAAGCACAGGAAAGAAGAGTAAATTACAGATCAGGGTTAAGCATAAGAAAAGAATGGTAAAATGCAAATGCAATGCACAAAATTGATCATGGTTACAAGGGGCAGTCCCCATCATAGACATCCAATGCATTTTGACACAGCATCTTTAGTGCGAGGACATTAACACAATTCCTGTGTCCCTCACCTAATATGTACTGTCGTCACTTCATAGATCTCACATTCTCCTATACAAGATGCACACATTATTGTAAAATATTATTTTATTATTTATTCAAAATTACTGATCAATGCAGCACTGCCACCATGTTATTGCATTCTACTTCAAGCGGTCACATGAACAATACATGGTCATTAAAAAAGCAGTGATAGGTTACTGAGGAATTCTCAGAAGCCTCATGCTTTGGCTCTCCTTCTCAGTACCATAACCAAGCATTGCTTTTCTTATGACTCACATATTTAAAGAGGCTAGAAGGATTGCAGTGCCATATTAAAAATGTAATCCCAGATAAAGTTGACTACCATAATATAATATATTTTATGCAAATTGGGCTTGGGTCTTTTGGTATACCAGACATTGGACTCAACCTGAGACCGGCATTCAATCTTCGTTTACTACTCTTTATTGCAGGGTTCCTCCATTTCATTGCATTGTGATTTATTCCAGCCAGTTCCTTATTTATTAGACCTCAAAAGATCAATGAAATAATGAAGGACCTGGTTTGACAAAGTCCTGCAATGGAATGGAAGAGCCAATGTTGCTCACCTTTGCTGTATTGTGTTGAGGACACTGACATTATGGCGAGCCAAATTATCATTTAGAGATATCTCGAATTGCATTTAAGATATCTTGAAATATTTAGAGATATCTGTAAATCATTTGCAGATATCTTTAAATGAATATGAGATATCTGTAAATAAACCCTTAAAAATGAAACAGAGACATCTTAAATAGATGTACAGATATCTTTAAATAATGTTTTGCTAGCATGGTACGCCAAACTGTCATTTAGCGATATCTCGAAATAACTTCCCGTTCATTTAGAGATATCTCTAAATCATTTTAAGATATCTTGAAATAACTTCCTGTTAATTTAGTGATGTCTCTAAATCATTTAGAAATCTCTTGAAATGAACAGGAAGTCATTTTAAGATATCTCTGAATGACTTCCTGTGGAAATGCTCTTTTGAATAGACTACCTGTCCATTTAGAGATACACGATCCACATATATCGTGGGTGTCAGGGTCCAATACAAATCTGCTATTTATTGAGGGCCGCGATATAGCAAGAGACCCATAGAAAAACAAATAGGCTAATAACAAATACTGTACAACCACTCCCTCATTTTATTGTGGGCGTCAGGGTCCAATATAAATCCTCTATGCAACCTGCTTTTTCTCATTTTTCGTATAAAAAGCAGCACACCGTTTTAATTCGTACTGCGGAGGGTACTGTCGAGCCCTCTTGAGGTGTCGTGGGCTAGTCGACGAAACACAGAGGACGGAAGGTGCCCACTTGAAGACCCCAGAGATGTACCCTACTTAGCTCAATCCAGACGGTTGTCATGCTGATGCGCTGGGGAAACGGCACTGTGGTTGATCCCCGGAGTCAGCTTCGCAGCCGTTGTGTGCTGCTGATGCGCTGGGGAGGCAAAATAAGCTGATCCCTGGAGCCAGCATTACACTTCAGCCATCAATACCAGGCAGAAGGCTATCTACATCATCAGATGGAAAGAAACGCAAATGGATGGAGATGCAGATGGATCACATTAGTTTACTGTAAAGCTACGTCTTAGTTGGTGCTTATCTTGGCGAGAGCCGAGTTCAAATCAGCATGAAATTTGAACATCTACTCTCATGTAATGGAAATCAATCTTCTCATCAACTTAAGTCTCCAATTAATTTCATGAATCTTCCTCTCCAAATGCCCAAACCGCTGCATTGAAATAATCCATTCCCAACATAGGAAGCTGGTTGCTAGGGAGCTGACGTCACTGTGTGATATTGTGCAATGCGTGTGTATATGATAACAGTACGATATTAATGCTTTGTTTTTAATTGTTCTGTATATTTTAGTTTGTGATGTGCAGTACAAAATAAAACGAACAGTAATTCTAAGTGAAATTGTCCATCTATAGTGCAGCTAAGGCATACGCAGTTAGAATGTAAAAATGGGGAGCCAACTCCAGAACCGCCATATATATGAATCAGCAGTATAGCGAGGGGCAATATAACGAGGGGTGGGTGTATCTCTAAATGAACAGAAAGTTATTTAGAGATATCTCTAAATGATTTAGATATATCTGAAAATAATTTAAAGATCCATTTAAAGATACCTAGAAATAATGTTGAGATATCTCTAAATGTATTTGAGTTATCTTAAAATGATTTAGAGATATCTTTAAATATTTGAAAATATCTTCAAATATTTTGGGATATTTGGAAATGATTTAGAGATATCTTAAAATATTTAGAGATATCTATAAAGTTAGCTGAGATATCTCTAAATGATCATTTAAACATCATCTAAACATTTCTTATATATTTATATAACTTTTTTTTTCAGACTACTTTAGTGCAAGTGATTAATATTTCTTAATATTCACGCTTATTATTGTGTATAACATATTATTGATAGAAGCCTTATATTTATAAACCTGCATACTTTATTTAAGATTAACCTCATAGCTTGGCTGTTTCTCAGAAACCTGTTAATAGGCAATTAAAGATATTCAGCTAATTAGCAGCACACTAATATTGTTTGTTTAATCTAAATGTCAACCATTATGTATCATGTATAATCAATCCATCTTGGAGGTGGGTTGAGATATTTCTTTTTGTCCTCAATTTTTTTTTTAAAGAAAAAAAACATTATTACAATAAATTAAAATACTTATGTACAGTACATGTTAATTAAATTAATTCCTTAATGCTGTAAAAATGTTTGTATTATAAACATTGCAAAACACACCTCTGTTAACTCCAGCAAAGATTTACCTTAATGATTAGAATCTAGTGTTGATGAAAAAAATGTTAATTAGCAGCTACAAATGTTAAGATAATTAGTTATATGCAAATAAGGGTAGCGGGATTTGATGCATACCTAATGTTTCTTGTTTTTCAAATACATAAAAAAATAGCTCTCAGTGTTTTTTGTTTCTTAAATAGAGATTGGAATGCATTATTCTATTGAATGTGCATACAGTATTTTCTCTCTGCTTCAGAGGGCTCAGTAGAATTCAGCTAAGCAGCAAAACATTTTTGACATTTTATAGTTCAAATGTTAACTTTATGTACCATCCTCTGTACAATAGAGGGTTTGGTAGTGATTGGCTGGTCATGTAGGCAAATGCTTAGTCAATAAAATGGTGCCATTCAGGTAAGGGTGAACGGGTGGTACTGTGCTTGACTGCCTAGGGCCATTCCGGCTATAAGTGTGTGTGTGTGCTCTCAGGATATCAGGACCCTAGCTATTGGGGTGGGTAGTGATTGGTGCTTTTTAAATTTACTAATTTACAGGAGACTGGTACTATTTATTGCTAGTGATTGTTGCTACCTATTTGAAATACTATGTGGTGTTAATGATTATAGATATCTATTGAAATGTTATTTGATGTGATTTAATGATTATTGATAGCTATTGAAATACTATCTGTTAATTGTTGATTCCTGCTGGTTTTTGTTCCAACTGTACCCTAAATTACCTAATTGGACCAATTAAGTGCTTATTAGAATCTTAACTGTTCCAATTAATTTAGAGTACAGTTGGAACAAAAACCTGGAGGGATCGGCCCTCCAGGATTGGACACCCCTGCTCTAGGGGATCGCTCACCTCTATATAAAAACTAAATAGTGTGGCGTAGTCATGGCTACAATGATTACCTGCCATTAACCGTAATAGTAATGATGGCATTTAAAGTCAATTAATACAATAAATAGGTGTATATTTTCTTTTGGTAGCAGGGTGGGCTCTGCTTGTGTATTCCCAGAGGCCCCTGTTACATTTATATTTTTACATTGCATCTACTATATGCAGTTGTTTTAATCAGCAGTAGAACAACATCATAGAATAAAATGTAGGAACTCGTAATTGAACCCCTGTGTAATAGACTTCCCTATCTAAAGATCCTTTGATGGCACAGCAGAAATATAAGTTTAACTTAAAAGAAATTGCTTTTACTGGAGCTGAAACATTTAAGCTTTCACATTTTAAGCCAGCAATCAATCCTGTAAAATCCCAATTTATTGTACTTACAGAAAGTAATATGCAATTTGGTTGCTGATATTCCACAGGAGGTTTAAGGTATTTGCATTTGAATGCAATTTAGTTATTTAGTTTCAAGATATATTCATAAGAAAATGTCCCTTTCTGTATGAAATGACAACCTTTAGCTTTCATGTGTCTACACTGGTGGTTTGCATATTCTTACAAAACACTGTATTTTTTCTGGCCCTGCTGCTATTTTACTGATTCTGTAAATGATTAATTACAGATAGAAACACAATATGAAAGTCTAGGGGTCCTTTGCTAAAACAGACACCGTTATGCCTACAGCTATGGCCACAAGTTTTGCATCAACCTATAGAATGAACTCGATTTGCTTCACAGAGTTTAATGAAACCTGTTCTATAATGTTACGTTAACATATTGAATTACATGCCACTTTTTAGTTTTCCACATACTTAACGTAAAACTGACAAAAATTTAAAAATGTGACATTTCGAAATCTAAGATAAAATACTACTACTATTATGGCTTCTGGTAGACTTTTTACTATATCATTCTGTAGTGTCTTTGATTACATGACGTTAAATAAAATATAAAAATGATGTCTCAATCCTAAGATTTATATCTGCAATACTCTGCTGAAAAAAGATGTAGCCTAGACTATGGTGCTGCAGATACTTAGTGATTGCTTTGTACCTTACAGATAATGAATTCCTTGAGGTCCAAAACATTGAAACTGGTCAAAACTAGTCAAAACCCAACTAAATCTTTTAAAAGGCATTTTTATTTGTTCACTTTGAAAGTCATGCAGGCTGGACAAAGACATGAATTCATCATATTGGATAATATAAGAAACATACAATAAGATTAATATTACTTTTAATAGTAATATTACAGTAATATTACATTCAGGCATTTAAAAAAAAAAAAACTGCTTCTTGCTTGTGTACAGCCTGGGTAGCTGGCCTCATGAGTTCCACCTGTTTCAGATGATCCGAGCTTTGCAGCAGTTGCAGTTCAGGGGTGGGCAAATTTAGCCGTTCCAGTCCAGTTCTTTGTTACAACCATGTTTCTTAATTGAACCAAATAAACGTCCATCCATGTCCTAAATCAGTAAATGGTTTCATTGTACTTGGTAAACCCGGAGTAGAATGGTCCTCCTCCAGGATAGGAGTTGCCCATTGATACAGTAATGTGCAAATTTGTAAATACTAGGTTTACCCAGACCACTGCATACGCTGAAAATAGAACTTAAATCCAATTCAATTACAAATATATACAGCTCTCTAGAACACTTACAAAGCATTCAAATCAATACCACTACATTTCCAGTAGCCTGACATTTCACCAATGATAATCACGCTGCTGAAGACATCACCATCTGTGGGATCAGTCAGTGCTGTGGAACAAATGCTGCTCGGAACCAAAGAAAACATGAGTTCATCTTCAAACTAGTAACTGTGGAACCTCATGGAATGAACATTATATTCTGACATAATCATCCTTTCTTGCTAAAATAAGATATAATAATGCCGTATACCAGAGCAAAGATATATACTTTTTTTTTCTAGACCAGATACTGCAGTTGGTGCCTTTTGCTCCTCTTAAGTCATAAAAGAGAAAGCAATTTCTTTTTTCTAGTGGTGCGCAGTAAATAACTGGCCTGTTGTTTTTGCAGGTTGAAGATTTCTCTGAAAACATGTCAGTTCCACTCTTGCCTTTATAAATGAGTCATCCAATGTATGTGTGTCTGAACACATTTAACAGTCTCTTCAGGCAGAATAAATGGATAGAACTAAACGGCTTAGCAGCAATTATTATGGAACGCCTGAGTTATAATTTCCCCTGTGGTTTTGTTAGCCATACAAAATTCATAAATCTGAATTGTGGCAGGTACTTATTACTTGTCACAGGTGGGGATATGCAAAGATTATTTTAGCAGGGTTGAGGTATCAAAGAACCTTCCTTTCACATTTCTGATAATAAAAAAAAATTGTGTGTCTAAGATGCTGGGCCTGTTTAATTAATTACTCAGTATTCTTAACTTTTGAACTATCCTGCTTAATTTAAGTCAATATGCATGTCAGCAAAAAAAAAATTAAAAAAAATAAAAATTTGGAATCAAATGTTTACCCTGGATATGCCTGGCAGGGTTCGAACTGGTTTACATCTGTGTGGTGATGCTCATGTGCAAACACAGTGTGCTGTTCAACTGAAGAAAATACTAGCTATACTATGCTAGCTATACAATGCTTCTATCTGCCACCTAGGAGCCTGGCTCTATTGCAGAGGTGGGTGGAAGGAACGGGCTGACTGCAAGTTGCAGTGTAGCTGGTTCATGGGCCAGTAATGGCCCCCTAATAAATCGGTGGGCAAATACCAGGGTTGTTATTGCACAAGGAAGAAGAGTTACAGCAATCTCTCAAAGCAATTAAAAGATGTTTTGCAACCACTAGAAAGCATCCATCATAGCTATTAGTGGCACCTTTTTAATGTGGAAAAGTGAAATATAGTCCTCAGGACACCTTAGGGTTAGTACACTTTACTGTAAAGCTTACCAATCAGTGGCACCAAACTTGTGCTATAAAATTAAACAAAATAAAATATGTTAAAAAGAGGACACTTTATCAGCAATAACACAATATGTATTTTTTAACACATCAGTCATTCAACCATAAACCAATTGTCTTGTGGATATATACCACTAAGCTACAAATTCTTAATAATTTAGCATTGAATTCAAATGAACAAAATCTAATCCAAAATGAAATGAGGTTAGAGTTTAAAAGCCTTGTACAGAATATAGATGTATTTAAACACAGATTGTCTTGACAGAAACTTGAGCATAAACTATGCAAAACAGCTGGGTTCATCTGCATTCATGGTCATAGAGCTCACTGCCAGGGGACAGAATGAGCCAGGGTAGTGCATCACACAATGCTTCCTGTTACACTCGTCCTCCCTTTAACCTTGCAGACTGGCTGCAGTCAAATTAGGAGATCCAGGTCACAGCACTAATATAACAGGGCGGATGCTAGGCAAGAGAGCCAGGCTTGTCTGCATTCGTGGTTATAAAGCTTTTAAATTCATCTCACCGACGGCACAGAATCACACTGAAATCGTCTGTTACAGCAGCATGCATTTTAATACACTATATTATTTATTTAATCCTGAAAATAGTACATAAATATTAACAATATGCATATAAAATATATTTAAAATACAATAAAATCCCTTTGTACAGTGTACAAGTATATATCATATGATATATAAAATGTGTTCACATTTTGTGTCAATTTATATTATATATGAAAATATAATTTAAAAATAGTTATACTCTATATAAACTTGGTTACCTTGAAAAGAAAATACTAAAAAAAAAAAAAATATATATTTGGAAAACTATTAATGATTCAAATCATACCCAGGCTAAATATTTAGTGAGGATTTAACTTTAAATCTGCAAACGTCAAATGTGGCTAGATTTTGTGTTTATTTCTGTCCTAAATAATAAATGACATAAGCTTTGACCTTCAGCACTATGGGGTTATACAGGCACACAGTGTCATCATTTACATCCTGTGTCATCATTGGGATTACATCACTTCTGGCCTGTACCAGATAAGATCCTGTATCAGTGGAGGATTATCTCATGCAATCCAATTTATTGGAAGTACTGGATGGAGACTGCTCTTTGTCACATGCTGTCACTTACTCAACTAATGATATGATCTCACATGTGTGATTACATTTGTATGATGAACTACTTTTACCTACATCACTTTTGCCCACAGAACAGGCAGCAATCAGTTGCGAAGATACACAATAATAAGTCTACTATTAACAATTAACATACAGTTCTCAGTATAACTAAATAGCTGTATACATTCACGCCTGTTATACTGGATAGATGGTGGAAACATGTAATCCGGACCCTGTGGCAATGTGCCCCGCCCCTGTGTGCATGTGTGTGTTATATGTTGCATGTTGCGTGTGTTAATGTTGGTGTATAGAGATGGCTGCACGGGATATAAATGGGTGTGTGCAGCACGAGTTATTTAAGATGTAATTGTATTTAGGCACGGGATTGCACATCACTGCACGTGCATTTAAAGTATTTAATATGTGAGCACGAGGTTGCACGTAATTAATTCACGTGCTGGGATTCAAGTGAATAATTAATTAGTAATTGAATCCCAGCACAACAGTATAAATAGATGCACGTTTCATTCACTCGGGGTTGGGTGTTCGAGAGTGGAGAACGGGTGTGGAGAAGGAGAGAAAATAAAATATAAGAAGAATAAGTGTTTTTGTACGCACCGTGTTTGTTTGTCTCCGTGCACCGTTTTGTTTAGTGATAGTCCGTTTTGTTTATCTCTTTTGTTTTGGCGAATGTGCCGTGTCCTGTGTGTTTTGTGTTCAAACCTTTTATTTTCTGTGCTGTTTGATTATTAAATGCTGAGCGCGATCACGCGCACAGCTTCACCAAAACCTCACTGTCTCTGTCTGTTCTGTGTATTACTTCCTGTTTCTGGTCTGACGTCACCCACTGTCAGCCGTCTTTGTGACACGTGGTGTCAGAAGTGGGATCTACAGCGCCTCCAGGACTCAGGCCAGAGCGGGAACCGCAATTTGTTGTTTAAAAAAAAAAAAAGAGGTGGAAGAAGGACCGGGAAGCGAGGGACAGGGAGGAGGAGGAGTACATCAGGGCCAGGCACCCGAGGAGCTGTAGGTCACCACTGTTGTGCCCCCTCTGTAACCAGCAGCATTACTTTGCCGTCTGTCCCTTCCACAGTTATGAGGAGGAGCCTGAGCATCCACAACCTGAGTGGGAGGAGCCCGAACGTCCTACGCCTGAGTGGGAGGAGCCCGAACGTCCTACGCCTGAGTGGGAGGAGCCCGAACGTCCTACGCCTGAGTGGGAGGAGCCCGAACGTCCTACGCCTGAGTGGGAGGAGCCCGAGCGTCCTACGCCTGAGTGGGAGGAGCCCGAGCGTCCACAGCCCAAGAGGGGGAGTCGGTGCGTCCACAGCCCAAGAGGGAGGAGTCGGTGCGTCCACAGCCCAAAAGGGAGGAGTCGGTGCGTCCACAGCCCAAAAGGGAGGAGTCGGTGCGTCCACAGCCCAAAAGGGAGGAGTCGGTGCGTCCACAGCCCAAAAGGGAGGAGTCGGTGCGTCCACAGCCCAAAGAGAGGAAGTCGGGGCTTCCACAGCCCTAGGACCCAAGCTGCCAGCAGAGGGAGAATGCCTGCTGTCCCCGTGTCCACCAGCAGAGGGTGAATGCCTGCTGGGTTCCCATCCACCAGCAGAGTGTGAGCGTCTGCTGGTATCACTTCCCCACCGTCACCACCCGGAGGAGAACAGGAGCTGCCTCTGCCTCCACCACAGTCCCCTGCAAGAGCGGAGAGCCGCACCAGTCCCCTGCAAGAGAGGCGGAGCCGCACCAGTCCCCTGCAACAGTAGGAGACCACACGCTGCTCGCACCTCCATCGCCAGGAGACCACACGCTGCTCGCACCTCCATCGCCAGGAGACTACACGCTGCTCCCACCTCCACCGCTTCCTCCACTAGGAGCAGAGGAGCAGGAGCTGCCTCTGCCTCCGCCACCTCCAAGAGCAGAGCAGCAGGAGCTGCCTCTGCCTCCACACGCAAGGAGCAGAGCAGCAGGAGCTGCCTCTGCCTCCACCACCTCAACCGCTTCCACCAGGAGCAGAGCAGCAGGAGCTGCCTCTGCCTCCTCCACCAGCAGAGGGTGAGTACCTGCTGGTTCCGCCGCCTTTGTCGTGGGAGGACTGCTTGCCCCTCCCACCTCCACCAGCAGAAGGTGAATACCTGCTGGTTCCGCCTTCATTGTCGTGGGAGGACTGCTTGCCCCTCCCACCTCCACCAGCAGAGGGTGAATACCTGCTGCCTCCGCCACTGCCAGGAGCAGAGCAGCAGGAGCTGCCTCTGCCTCCGCCACCTCCAGGAGCAGAGCAGCAGGAGCTGCCTCTGCCTCCGCCACTGCCAGGAGCAGAACAGCAGGAGCTGTCTCTGCTTCCCGCACCTCCACCACAGGGAGTGCGGTGGCGGAGCCCCAGAAAGGGAGCTACCGGCTACAAAGACAGGGGAGAGGTCAGGAGACCACTTTCCCCAGCAGCAGTTTCTCTGCAGGAGTTCTTGTGGCGGAGCCCCACAGGAGGGAGCTACCGGCTCTGAAGAAAGGGGAGAGGTCAGGAGACCAGCATCCCCGCAGCAATTTAGCTGCAGGAGTGGACCAGCATGCTGTCAGCCGTGCCACTACCGGCAGGGGTGCTGACAGCATTGCCAGCCATGGGCCCACTGAAGCCTCCCTTCCCAGCCCGAGACTTTGTCCTGGACTGCTGGGTTTTAAGGGTGGAGGTGGCCGTTGAGGCCATGTGTGCTGCGCACAAGGGGGTATATGTGGCAATGTGCCCCGCCCTGTGTGCATAGTGTGTGTTATATGTTGCATGTTGCGTGTGTTAATGTTGGTGTATAGAGATGGCTGCACGGGATATAAATGGGTGTGTGCAGCACGAGTTATTTAAGATGTAATTGTATTTAGGCACGGGATTGCACATCACTGCACGTGCATTTAAAGTATTTAATATGTGAGCACGAGGTTGCACGTAATTAATTCACGTGCTGGGATTCAAGTGAATAATTAATTAGTAATTGAATCCCAGCACAACAGTATAAATAGATGCACGTTTCATTCACTCGGGGTTGGGTGTTCAAGAGTGGAGAAAGGGTGTGGAGAAGGAGAGAAAATAAAATATAAGAATAAGTGTTTTTGTACGCACCGTGTTTTTTTGTTTCCGTGCACCGTTTTGTTTAGTGATAGTCCGTTTTGTTTATCTCTTTTGTTTTGGCGAATGTGCCGTGTCCTGTGTGTTTTATGTTCAAACCTTTTATTTTCTGTGCTGTTTGATTATTAAATGCTGAGCGCGATCACGCGCACAGCTTCACCAAAACCTCACTGTCTCTGTCTGTTCTGTGTATTACTTCCTGTTTCTGGTCTGACGTCACCCACTGTCAGCCGTCTTTGTGACAGACCCCCACAGGCGAGGTAAACTATTGTTGGTGACAGCATTGGTCACCACTTGTATTATCACTTGTTTCTGTCATAGTACAAATTGACTGCTAAGAATCTTATTGCCAGATGGAGTGCATTTTGTCTGCTGTATGCCAAAACAAGAAATCTATGACATCAACTGAATCTCTTTTAATTACTTTCTGTTGATCAACCTTTTCACACTTTTCAATGAAAATGGCAAAGGAGGGTTGGTCATGAACATTATGCAACACAGTTATAGGACTGTGTGTGTCTGTGTATGGGTTACATCAACACTAGCGACAAATAGCCAATAAATAGACATCAGACGTCCTAAATCCTATATTAAAAACCCATCATCTGGGATTTTCATCACATATTTGAGGGGTTTGTGTTTTCTGTAAATGTTTTCATATATTTATATTCACTTGAAGAAGTGACTCATCTGACTACATCTCCTGACTGTAGCAAGAGCAAGTATTAGCACAATCTCCTTTCTGCCTTTTATCTTCCCTTGCTTAGATATTTTTGTCACAGCAAAATGAGGATTTATTTTAATACATTTTGAAAGCTACAGTACGTGACAACTAAAAATGACACAGAAGCTACATTTCTCTGTTGTCCTGTACTGTCAAAAACATTTCTATGGACTGCTTCTCAGGAACACAAATTATGATTAATAAATGGCTGGCTTTTAAAAGAATAGTCATGCAAGTAGATTTTAATTTTAATTTGATTAGATTGTAACATTTTTTGATCCTGCATACAAGTTAAAACAAACAAAAAAAAAAGTGTGTCAATTTATTTGTAATCTACATTGTGGTCATTGATTTTATGTAGCCTACACCTTGTGATATAAATGTATTTATGCTATTTCTCAAGTGGTTTATTATGTGAATATTTTGTTTTACAATAAATTGCTATTTGCGGTTTACAAATTCATATGTGGTAATCGTGTGGTATACTGTAGTTTTCAAGGCATTTCAATTTGTTTTAGTGCCCCCTCTGAGTTTGACTTGGTCCAGAAGTGTTTTAATGTATTAAAAAAAATCTGAAAACTCATATTAATGATCATTCTTTTCAATTTATAGACTATAGAGATGGAGTAATATAGTTTTCAAGACATTTTGCAGACATTTTGCTTTATGAAAACTTTTGCAATTGCAGTTATGTCATTGATTGGTGTTCATATTAAACATACCATTAAAATAAAATATGCATTTTGTAAAATCATAGGATTGCAAAAAGAGAATCAAATTTATGCATCTTTTTCTGTGCTGATTTGTAGTTGTTTTCAATCCCTTAGCAATAATTTGAAACCAGGAATCTTTGACATTTGACCCTTTAGCCTGTAATTCTTCACCTGTTCATTGCTAAATACACATATATTAACTATGTACTTGTCTTACAGATTCAGTATTGAGATGTACTGTATGCCAGATTTCACAAGGGGATAAATGCCTTCATCCCATAAGTGATTGTATAAAGCACTTATGAGATTATATAACATTATTATATAAGAGGATTATTGTATCTAAATCAACAACAATCAAAATAATTATTTAATAAAGAAAAGAGTGACATAATACAAAGGCTACATGGTGCCCTTTTTATGGCAAATACAAAAACAAATCTGACTGGGCACTTAGGCACAAGTACAAACCAGACCATTAGCACATTTATATAATTGCTGCAAATCCATGAGTTACGAAATAATATCACATGTATTTCTATAATATTCAATTTAAATGTACCGGTATTATTAATGTATTATTTTATAGTTAATAATATGATTATAATAATGTGACAGGCATTAGCAATGTGACATTCTGATTTAAGCTGAATAAGTGGTCCTTTAGTTTCTGTATTACTCACAAACCAAAATTAAACTAGTTTCTAGTGCATACAAAAAATAAAAACACCCAAATTCATTCATCATGCTGGCAGTATTATAGTCCACTTTTTAACTGCTGTCATGGTAAACCACATCTCCAAAACATTGGTGTTATATTTATTTAAATTAGAAATCTATTGGTTTATTTATTTATTTATATTTTTTTACAAATTAATCTACTGTTTGTAACCTAATAAATGTCAATTATTTTGAATGTTGTAGTTGCCATATTTGAGACAGAGCACCCAAAGGTTGCCACATCATACTTTTTAATCATTATATTCTGCATTGCAGAAATCAAATGGACCCCCTTTACAAACTGAATACAATTACAATGGGAAAAAAAACAACAAGGGCTATAATTGCCTACTTAACTAACATTTCCACTTTTTCCCCATTCTCTCCAAGCATCCAAGATACAAAGGTCTTAGGAGAGCAACTCAGCCCCCTTCTTTATAAATGTAGCCTAATTACTCTGATTAATTTGCATCACTTGCAGTCAATCCAATCGCTTGTTATACTCAGGACAGGTTATTATTGCAGTGTGAAATCAATTTACAGGTCTCAATGAAACCAGAACGCAGCACCAGCAACCGTTCCAATGAACACATGATTCTGCACAGTTTGAACCTTCACACCGTTCAGCAGGGCTCACAGATTTCTTTTCCGCATGCTTTTTTCAGTTCAAAATGAGTATCCTCACTTTACAACAATTGGAAATCTGTAGGACTGTGTGTGGAATATTATTGTGAAAAGATGATTACTTTATTGGAATATATGGGAGAAATTGTGTCACACCAAGTGAGCCTAATGTCCAGTGATTTATATCTCTGACTTTTTAGGAGTGGCCAAAATATTGTAGCTGCTTACCTTTTAGTGGAAGGTATTTGAGGGGCACTTTTAAAGAGTCCTGTACATTTTTTTTTTTTTTGCCAGCATTTCCATTACATTCTCAACACAACCTGCCCAATACAATTAAACATTATTTAAAAAGAAAAAGATTGTAAAAGACCCCTTGAATTTGGGACCCTGGTAGTTTAAAAGAAAATAGCTTTTTGAAGATAAATTGAACACAGAAAACACCCTGGCCATAACCTGCAAGAAATGAGAATGTCATTCTGAAGACAAGCAGCACTCAAATGTGTTGAAAGAAAAGTATATGAAAAGCTAAACTCATCAGAAACACATCTTACCATTTTATAACAGAACATATCAGTTCATAGAAAGTGGAGTGAAAAGTAATTTGGGTCCTATTTTACTTTGTATAAGCTGGGCAATAAAAACAGTGAACAAATACATGTATCTTCTCAATTATTATTGAACCTACTTTAAAAGCGTACATCCTTTGAGTGCATAAATAAGAATAAAACAATAACATTGTCTGCTAGTGATATAATACTCAATGCATTCCCAAATCTGAGAGTCACAATCATTAGTAAGTGAGAAACAAGTGTATGATAAAAAAATAAGAGCTGTAGGGATAAAGAAAGCTTTTACATGAAAGTGTTTTTTTTCCAACAGTAATGTACAATATTCCTTTTTCACATTTGTCATAGGTTCAGTGTTCATTGAAAGAAAGATATTTTACTGGTGGAAAAATGTATTCCTATAAGAAATTTCAATTCACCTCTTGTTGTGTTGTTGTTCTTGGAAGCAAGTGGAATGTACATTTAGGGAAGGAGATTTTATAGTATTTATTTATTTTCTATTTTTAAGTATTTATTGCCACATGCTGTTAATAAATGATTTGCACCTGTCTTCATTTTATTTGAATACTGTTTCATTATCTGAACTTTTTAGAATGGTATGGCAACAATTTTATGTTTGAGTATTTATTAGCAGCTAAATGGTTTTAAAGTAGATAATCTACTGTAATCTATGTGTATCTATGAAAATGTTTTTTATTTTATTTTTTTATTTTGTTCCTCTTAACTGATGATGGCTGTGTGTGGTTGTTTGTGTTGCCTTGCCCCTTCCACTGCTCATAAGGGGGGTGGGAGGGAATGCAGAGTTAGGTTAAAAACCCTAACATCGCATTTCCCTACTTAACAAAGTTTTTTGCAAAGAAGATATACAGTGTGTGTATAGTATATATATATATATATATATATATATATATATATATATATATATATATATATATATATATATATTGTACTTGCACGTCCCTCCTGTTTATCTTACCATCTAGGCTGTCAAAGCATAACAGGTTATACAAGCCTTATATTTTATTTTCACATAACACTAAAACCTTTTAGGTTTGAGCAATGTTCCAGAACCACTTTGTTATTTCCTACATTGACTTTTAAAAGCACATGAATTTGCAAAGAATATATACAGTGTGTGTAAATAAATATATATATATATATAAAGTACAATATCAAATGCTGTTTTCAGGGAATGATCTTTGGAAATGCATACCAGTATATCACAATTTACAAATATAGTTGCAATGTAGTAGCTACTTCATTATATTTGATTCCAATAACATTGCAGAATCAGTAATGTATACTCAGAAAGAAAGAATTGCCTCTCAACATTGCA
This sequence comes from Acipenser oxyrinchus oxyrinchus, assembly GCA_030684275.1. Taxonomy (NCBI): domain Eukaryota; kingdom Metazoa; phylum Chordata; class Actinopteri; order Acipenseriformes; family Acipenseridae; genus Acipenser; species Acipenser oxyrinchus. The sequence goes on along the minus strand of CM060258.1, from coordinate 10,653,745 downwards.
CATTTTGATTTTTGACCATAGTGAATACTATGCAAATACTCAGTGACAATGATATCTTTTCAGTGCAGAGATGACCTTTCAATTTCGACTCTACACAACCTCAGCAGCCCTGTCACGTTACTTCCCAGCTGCAGTAGTTCAGTTGAAGCCTGAAAGTAATAGTGACTTTGATACTGACAATGACTCAGTTCTTCACCAAAACTGTTGGAAAGGTCACAGATGAAATTTACCAAATCCATCCTGACTGGAGAGGTTGCTCCAACCTGAATTTCCTGGGGACTTTCTGCAATAAATCATGTATTTACAGCAGTCAATAAATATGTGTTTCATTAAAAAAAAAAGCGTTGCTGAAGCTGGAAGATTTGCTTTAGGGGTGGCTGGGTTGTCTCTTTGCACCAGAAGAATGATATTCTCTAATTCTAGAACAGGACTACAGTGACAACAATGGGACCAAGTTCATTAATTCTCCCTGATAGTATCACAAATAACAACAAAGGAAACACTGGCACCTGCTGTTAGACTTGCATCACTTTACTGAGATCACAAATTGTTTAGGGGATGGAGATGTAATGATGAAATTGATTTTTATTTCATTGTTTTTTTTTATGTTATTTTACAGGAACATACAGTTTCCCTCTTCAGGTATATTTACATTTTTTCAGATAACCAGAGTCATTTACTTCCCTTCTCCTCTGCTAACATCATACATGAATTCCAGATTGACATTTACTGGGGTTTTTCCCCCCATTAGTTTCTTCATAAAAACTCAAATAAAAGATATATAAAACCAAAAGATAATAAATCCTGCAAGACTGTTGTATTCAGGCCATAGTGTATAAATACGATTTCTCTTTCTAAAAATAAAGTACTGTAGATACAGTACATACTCACTTGACTGGTGTAAATGACTCTCTTTTTGTGTGCATATAAACTATAGAATTAAATAACCATTTGTAACATATGTACTCAACTGCATTTGTTTGTCCTATCTTCATGATTTACTTCTAACAGTACCAGTATGAAAAATAATTAAATTATGGTGTTGCAACAACATTCAGATCTTTAAATACGTTTCATTTCCAGGTGTTTCAATGAATATGTTAACACGCTATTTAAGTTGACTTAATAAACTCGCTAGGGTACTTTAAAAAATTGCATTCTTTGGTTTTATTTGTTAATTATTTTTCACAGTCCCCCTAACTGGAGGTGTGTGTGATAGAATATGCTAATTCTTCACCTTGGTCTCAGTCAGGAAGTATACCTGCATGTGAATGTAATCTCTCATGGGGGGCTGAAGTCTTTTAAAAGAACAGGCAACATGGCTTGTATGCTACAATATTACAGAGCCCCGCTGCCCATCAAAGAGCCCTGGATGTTTGGATGCTTTTGTTATGTATATGAGCCATTATGTAGTTGAAGAATCGGCTGATAAATTGAGGGGAGGGGGGGCAGAAGCCTGCAAGCCATTAATATTCCACAGGCATCAAAGATATTTCCCTGGAGGAACCCTTTTAGACCACACTGTTATTACAGTGTCTATCCATTATCTCTTGCTGTACTTGATATTAAGACAATAATGGAGAGAATAGGATTATGTGCAGATGATAGGACATGTGAAAGTAATTCAGAAAGATAGGAAATGAATGGACAGGTTTTTTTTTCCATAGGATATGTGCAGAGTTAGCACAGTGAAAGATAAATGATGTGAAATGAAATCTTTGCACTCGAGCAGGGCCTCAAAATGAATGTTTCTTTATAATCCTACCAGCTTAACCCTGTTGGTACAGAATTCGTTATAGGACTCAAATAAATGGAGGATAAAAGTTCTATTTAGAAAAATGCAACACATTTGACAGTAGACAGCCTGCATACTGGTCTCAAGTTCTGTCTGGCATTAAATTTGTGGCTTAAGTTTTTAGAAATATTCGATTCTATATTTGTTACAGTATTTAAGTAAAAAAAACAATGTAATTGTTTGCAAGAAGCCTTTTTGTTTTGTATTTTAGATGTATTGAAATGTGTGGATTCTGTTTAAAAGAACTGTATGAAACCAACTGCAAATGGTTCAAAGACAAAATTATGCAAGAGCCTTATTTAATTCTTAAAAAATCAGAATATCCATCAATTTAGCATGAATGGGAATTTAACAATTGTATTATATTGCAGTGCAAAAAAACCCAACAATTTGCACAAAGCAGCAATGCAAGCATTATACTAGTCAGCACTGTTTTTTATTTCCCATTTTATTTGTATTTCCAATCCATTTATCTGCATTCTTGCATAAAAAACAGAAACATAACAGCATAAAACAATTTAATTTTTAATACATCAAGGTTTTACTTGCAATTCTGTACCTCTTGATAACATTATCAGCCTCCTGTCTTGAAAGGCTGCCAGTATAACACAATGTTGAAAAGCACTGCATGAACTTTAAATACATGTGCAGTAGTTTCAGTAACATATATTCAGCATTGGATTGCGTATAATTGCCGAAGTGTGTATTTTTTTCCAGTATTTTCCTTTAGTTTTTATTAATTTAATATGGTCTCTTTTTCAAGTGGTGTTTACCTTTTGCAGATTTGAGATTTGAAATTCCCAAACTATCCTTGATTAAATACAGCTTATTTAATCAAGGGTTAATGCAGTTTGGGAATTTAATGTACAGTATGTATTTCAAGTTCGAGCACTCCAATTCTTAAGAAGGGGGTTCAATGCAAGGAGATGTACTGCTCTTTCAAGAAGAAAAGTAAACTACTGTACAACCACAATAAAATGCACATGCCATATGTTTAAATGGGTCAATCATTTACCAAGTAAGGTATGAATAAGTTGTACATAAAACAATTAACTTATGAACTACTGGCTTCACACGGAAATTATAAATGGTTACATGTTGTTCAAAAATACTCAGGAAATGAGTTGCTTGGCAATGCATGACGCATCACTTAAGGAAGGAATGAAAGGCATTGGCTGGAAATTAACTTTCTTAAATTGTTGTGTCATTTATACGTAAAATGGCACTGATTAATCAGTTTTGTAATCAGACGTGAATTATCTTAAATACATTCTGACAGCAGTATGCTTTGTAAAAAAGGGTTGTTTTTAGTTGTGCTATTCAGTTTTATATATATTCCGTACATTGTTTTGTAGGCCTGACTATGATCACATAATTGGAACTCTATGCCTGGTCAAATCTTGGTTCAGTGCATGATAACTTCATAATCATTTCTCAAAGAACCACATTTAGGGTCTTCATGAACAAACACTTGAGGGTCTTTACACCATGAGAGTCTCTGCATTAGTTCTTTAAAAATGTCAGTGGTCCACAGCACGATTCCTCTAACTTACATGGGCTTTTGCAATGCTGTCATACTGTAAAATAGATTGATATCATTGCTTGCACAGACAAGTTATCAAGGGCTCAGATAAGGATGATATTATAATGGTAGCTTGAAGACAAATTAAAAAAACCAGCTCTTTATAAGCAGGAGGCAAGAGTGTTCTAGGAGCTTCAGAAAGGAGTGAAATGTATCTGTGGCAAATTAGAAAATGTGATTCAGTGATTTGAGTAACTACTTTTGACAGCACAGATTGTGCCTGAGTTCATGGATCCATATAATTTCAAACCAAATTGATTTCCACATAACTTTTTCATTAAATATCACCTATTTGAATGCACAGCGTTGATCAGAATGTTACATTGGTCTGTTCATTGGGATTTGTGTGATGCATGCTACAGGTCCCCAGGCATTCATAACTTACGGATTTCTCACAGTCCCAAAATAAACCAGTCTCATCACCACTCCAATCCACCATTCATATTGTAAATGACTGCAGCCTGGCACATTTAACTGTAATGAGGCCTCATGTGTCATTCTAGAAGTCTATAAGTACAGGGAATCACATGATCTCTTATCACACGGCATTGATACATTGTAACATTTTTTCTGTTCAACATTATGAATACAGTCTTTTAGATTTGTTTGGATTCTTAAACCCCCTCACAAACACACAAACCACCAGTTTATCTTTGTTGTACTGGATTATCTTTTTAGCAACTTTACTGAGTGTGACTGATCTGATATGTTATATATCCTGCCTGCCGTCCTACTGGACTCAGATCCTTATCTCTTTAGATATCTGATGCTAAAGCCGTCGTCACTGAGACGATTTGACCTGACTTTGTTAGCAACAAAAATGTGTCAACTTATGCGTCCACATCAAACCAACACCATTCCCAACATGTCACTTAATAAGGGTTGGAAACTTAATGTGTCTTTGCAGCTTTAATACTTTTTTTTTTTTTGCATGAGCAACAAAAATCAACCAGTGGTCTACTATGGTTGGCCAACAATAAACTGGTGGCAGACACCGCTGTCTAGCACGTCCACACAATATGATTCTGTTGTTGATTTGGTTGCTCTACAGTGTTGGCTCAGTGTAGACACAGCTTAAGCAGGACTGGATAACATAACTTGAATGATAGAGCTGCAGACAACACAGCACATAAAGTAGACTTATAGTAGTAGCGGAGCTCTCTTCAATGAGTCAGAACTCAACGGGTTCTTTAGAATCTTGTAATTTATAGTTAGTGCCATCCTTTGGAATACTGTAGATGCTGAAACATTTATTTTACTCTATATAGCCTACTGTCTATGATATGGATGCACGGTTATCATACTTCTGACCATCACAATAAAATGTGTCAGTTGTCCCCCATGTCCCTCTCTTCCCCAGACATCTAATATTTGTACATGCTATCTGAGCATGAAAAATCACAATGATATGAACACAAACAAACTGTTAATCCTTTGAAGTACTACTGTGTTGCACCATCTCATTACCAGGACGAGGCTGCATCAGCAACCCTCTGTAATTTGTTCCCCAAACTCAAATTCATTGTTTTGCTGTTGCTGGGGTCTTTAAATGTTCCTTTAAGGTAATGCACTGGTATTATATTGGTATCACAATAGTGTTTTACCATTTTTAGGGGTCTAAACTTTAAATTAAGACGTAAGCAGTGGATGAAAAGGCTGTGTTTTCTTAGTGGATTTTATTTGACACAGTCAGGTTGAGATCTTGCCAGAGCTAATGAGAGTTGACTATCACCAGTATGCACCGGGCATTGGCCTGAGACTTGTCTTTTAATCAACTGATACACCTGGTACATTGTATTATTCCACAGTAGTTATTATGGTGATGATTGATCTGAATATAATAGCATAATCTATCATATTAACCGATGGAGTCTGCAGTTTTTGCATTCTAAGAAGTGCACTTAAAGTCACATAAATTTCTATAAAAAAAAATAAAAAAAATTTGAATTTAAGAAAAATCTGATGAGTGAAATACTTTACAGCACTTGCTCAAGGAGAGGAATGTGGCTCAGTATATTACTAAGACCTGCTTTGCACTTCTCTGGCAATTTTGACAGTCATTTATAGAAATGGCAATGATTTAATGACAGCACCAGTGAGAAGCAGTGGTTTTCAAATGACATGATCCCTAATCAGTGCTAAGTAGCGCAGCGCGGCTGAAGGAATGCTGCTGGGTGGCATCTTATGGACTTACCACCCACGGGGTCTGGTGACTGACATTGTTTTTGGACTCAGTAGCAATTTGGAATATAATTTAAAGGCACTGCAACTGTTGTCCTGTGATGTACAACACATACAGGATGGATGTCAAACATGTGTTGTAAAAATGTTGACTGTTTTAATAAGAACACACAAACATTTTATTGTTGCTGAATTAGTATAGACAATAATCTAAATCATCATAGAAAACTGTGTTGTCTTCAAAAGGAACTTTATAATTTATTACCCTTGTTGTGCTCTGAAAGATCTTTTGAAACATATTGAGCTATTTTTTTTTACATATTTGTATTTACATGTTAAGTACAGTTTATGTTGCAAAGCTTGATAAATCTTGGTTTATTGGAATTCTGTAATCTCAATCAATGCATAGGTTACTTATGATACATCAGTTTTTGTTATTTTTTAAATCTAGTGTGACAGGTAAACTGTAATTTGACACTGTAATTAGGCACTAGGAAACAACTTCAAACTACACCACTATCCCTGGCCTGCGGTCATGCCATTGCTGTATCCACTTCAGCCAGGAATCTGGGAGTAATCTTAGATTCTGGTCTGTGTTTCGTCTTCTTTCTACCACCTATGAAACATCTGAATCCATGCTTTTGTAACATCACGTATTGATTACTGTAATACATTGTTGATTGGGCTGCCTTCTCATGTGGTGAATCGGTTACAACTGGTCCAAAATGCAGCTACACGAATATTGACTGGTACTAAAAGGACTAAGCATATTACACCTGTTTTTGAAAATGATAGTAGTTATACTATATTTTGTTCTTGTGGTTATTGATGAACCAGTATATCGGTAGTCCACGACCTCAACACATTTCTCAGTATGTGTATGGTATGTGCATGCTACATCACATAAATAATAACTGTAGAAAGATATATATATATATATATATATATATATATATATATATATATATATATATATATATATATAAACAGAAAAGACAATCCCGTTACTCAGGCGTTATTCAAACTGGAATAAACAATTTAAACAGGATTAAAAAATAAAATAAAAAAAAAAAAAAAACATGTAAACCAACTGGACCAATAACCATGGCCAGCTGGTGGAAGAGTGCTTTCGCCCGGCAGTGCCTGGTTAATAACTGTCCCGATCGTCCATGCAGGTGTCCCGGTTTCCATCCCGTTGTTGTTCTATTAAACCGGCACACTCTGTCTCTGAATCCCCGGTTGGAACTCCACGCTGGGTGTTTGCTGTCCAGACCCCAGCCTTGCAGGTAGGTCTCCACTGATTAATCCTGGATCCGAATAGGCAGATCCCCACAGCCCCTGTAGCAAACAGGAATTTGCAGACACAAACAACTGACAGCTTTTCACAACAGGTATTCTTAAATCTAAGGCTCCTGTTTCCGGCATAGATGAACCCAGCTTAGGTCGAAAAGAGACACCTGACTAGCTGTGCAGGCTCTCTTTTACCAGCCCCTCATCAGCCAGGAATTTGGCTGATACAGGCTGCAGGTGTGGGCCAATTAATGCTAATGATATTATACCATGTTCAAACAATAATTGCCTACCTAACCGCACCTGCAACCCGTTCACCCGTTAACTCCTTAACGTCATGGCAGGCACGTAAGCAGCCCACAGGTCCCTCCGATCTCTATTGGCAACACCTGTATATATATATATATATATACTGTATATACACTACCGTTCAAAAGTTTGGGGTCACTTAGAAATTTCCTTGTTTTCCATGAAAACATACATGAAATGAGTTTGAATAGGAAATATAGCAAAATGAATAGGAAATATAGTCATTGACAAGGTTAGAAATAATGATTTTTAATTGAAATAATAATTGTGTCCTTCAAACTTTGCTTTCGTCAAAGAATCCTCCATTTGCAGCAATTACAGCCTTGCAGAGCTTTGGCATTCTAGTTGTCAATTTGTTGAGGTAATCTGAAAAGATTTCACCCCATGCTTCCTGAAGCACCTCCCACAAGTTGGATTGGCTTGATGGGCACTTCTTACGTACCATACGGTCAAGCTTCGCCCACAACAGCTCAATAGGGTTGAGATCTGGTGACTGTGCTGGCCACTCCATTATAGACAGAATACCAGCTGACTGCTTCTTCCCTAAATAGTTCTTGCATAGTTTGGAGCTGTGCTTTGGGTCATTGTCCTGTTGTAGGAGGAAATTGGCTCCAATCAAGCGCCGTCCACAGGGTATGGCATGGCTTTGCAAAATGGAGTGATAGCCTTCCTTCTTCAAGATCCCTTTTACCCTGTACAAATCTCCCACTTTACCACCACCAAAGCACCCCCAGACCATCACATTGCCTCCACCATGCTTGACAGATGGCGTCAAGCACTCCTCCAGCATCTTTTCATTTGGTCTGCGTCTCACAAATGTTCTTCTTTGTGATCCGAACACCTCAAACTTAGATTCATCTGTCCATAACACTTTTTACCAATCTTCCTCTGTCCAGTGTCTGTGTTCTTTTGCCCATCTTAATCTTTTCTTTTTATTGGCCAGTCTGAGATATGGCTTTTTCTTTGCAACTCTGCCTAGAAGGCCAGCATCCCGGAGTCGCCTCTTCACTGTTGACGTTGAGACTGGTGTTTTGCGGGTACTATTTAATGAAGCTGCCAGTTGAGGACCTGTGAGGCGCCTGTTTCTCAAACTAGACACTCTAATGTATTTGTCCTCTTGCTCAGTTGTGCACCGGGCCTCCCACTCCTCTTTCTATTCTGGTTAGAGCCAGTTTCGCTGTTCTGTGAAGGGAGTAGTACACAGCGTTGTACGAGATCTTCAGTTTCTTGGCAATTTCTCGCATGGAATAGCCTTCATTTCTGAGAACAAGAATAGACTGACGAAGTTTCAGAAGAAAGTTCTTTGTTTCTGGCCATTTTGAGCCTGTAATTGAACCCACAATTGCTGATGCTCCAGATACTCAACTAGTCTAAAGAAGGCCAGTTTTATTGCTTCTTTAATCAGCACAACAGTTTTCAGCTGTGCTAACATAATTGCAAAAGGGTTTTCTAATGATAAATTAGCCTTTTAAAATGATAAACTTGGATTAGCAAACACAAAGTGCCATTGGAACACAGGACTGATGGTTGCTGATAATGGGCCTCTGTACGCCTATGTAGATATTCCATTACAAATCAGCCGTTTCCAGCTACAATAGTCATTTACAACATTAACAATGTCTACACTGTATTTCTGATCAATTTGATGTTATTTTAATGGACAAAAGATTTGCTTTTCTTTCAAAAACAAGGAAATTTCTAAGTGACCCCAAACTTTTGAACGGTAGTGTATATATATATATATATATATATATATATATATATATATATATATATATATATACACAGTATATATAGTCATCATTGTGTGTAGCACCCAGCAATAAACAGTATCTAATGTCAAACTCTGAATTTATCAAATACATCAACATTCAGAACAATCAAACAATTGTAAACAGTGTAATGCTGTAAAGCTGCACACACTAATTAGGAAATGGTCAGCTGTGAAAATTAATCAAGGTTTTAGTGTACATTGATGTATGTAATACAATAACGAGTTTGGGTGTTATTAAAATAAATAGATAAAAACAATTGATGAAAACAATTTACATTCCCAAGGGGATCAAGTAAATTTAGGTAAGTACACAGAGGTTCGTTCAGGTAAATTGGTTTTTAAGTGGCATTCTTTAATGTCAGCATCAAGCTGAAAAAAATCCTTTAAGCCTTGAAGGAACTATCAAAAGCTGTATGGTGGTTTCTTTCTTCCATTTAGAAAATTAGGCTTCTGTCAAACATAAAAATGCATCTAAAAGCATTGAAAGCACTCAGGAGCAATGAAATTGTTGTGAAAATGTGCTCCCCTCTCCAGGAATTTCCCATTGGTTCAGCAAGATTTGCTCAAGGAGAAAAATGTTCCCTCTCTACAGATAGAGGAGGTCTCCAGTGACTGCACCTTCAAGCAGAACATATTTTACAGGCTTTGTATATACCTGTATATATTGCTATATTGTTTATTGCTGAATGTGTGTGTGCGTTTGTGTGTGTGTGTGTGTGAAAGGAGGTATAACTGCAGTGTACACATTCATTTTTTAAGTACAAAAAGGTTCAAATGATTACAAAATTATCTCAGGACGTTTTGGAACAAAAGCCCTTTTTCAGCTATGTAGAAGGAAAGGTAAACATAGTACAGCAAAAAGTTATTTTTCAAGAATTCTGTGAATGATGTCATGAAAGTTCATTTCAATGATATATACACTACACCCTCGCTATAACGAGCCCGTTGGGGTCAAAGCCTTTTGTTTGTTATATCGAGGGGTTCGTTATAGCGAAATGACAATCAAAATGAACTATTTGCTAACGCAGTATTTGCTATTTGCTAACGCAGTACAAAAAGCACAAATCCCAAAGTGAAGCTGAACTTTTATTCAAAATCAATCTGACATGAATCGTTTCAAAGTGCATCAAATCTAAAGGGTTAAATGAAAAAAAAAGTTGTCTTGTAAACATGCAATTAATTGTTAAAGACCAGGGATAAAATTATTGACTTTTTCTCAAATCGCATTTCACTGTGTCATTCTGCCTAACATTTTGAAAGGTTCTCTTTATCGGCAGGATACTATGAGGAGGCTACAATAGGTTTGGGTCTTATCTGTTTCTAACAGACAGCTTGACTCCTCAGAAATTCAACCCGAAATAGAAATCCAGCCATGAGTATTTGCTGCCAATTGTGCAGAAAGTAGGAGATGACAGCAAAGTCACTCCTGCGTGCTGAATTAGATCACTTTCCAATGTCTTCTAATGTCAATATTAGTCTTCAAAAACACTGTGAAAATGCATCTCTATGTCACAAGGCCAAAGAACATTACATACATCATGGCTCACTCAATACAGAATGATGGCTTTCACACTATAGTACATACGAATGTGTTTTCTTCAAAAGATCTTAAATCTATAAATGCTTATTGAAATTCACAATTGTAAATTGTCTGTGGATTACTAAAGCAACACATTTCTGAATGGACTGCCGAATGACAAAAATAAACACACAAATAAAATTAGAAATGAAAAAGATCCAGTAAATCTTACCAAATAAGAACAAACATTATAGCAAACATGTATTTGATTTTTTTTTCATAGCATTTACTGAAATGGCTGTTCTTCTCAGTAACCAATCACTGCAGAGCGAACCTTGATTATCTGACAAATAGGGGGCATTTAAATCATATGGCTATATTTAGTGCTGACTTCCACACAACATTGAGCATACAAACCGTTAATCTTTGTGATGCCTTAGCAGTATTTATTTATTTATTTATTTATTTATTTATTGTGGTTCACATTTCACTCCTGGCAGTCTGTTCTGCTCTGCATTCATATAATGTAAAATCAAATGCGCTCTCTGGCAAAACATAATTGCACTCAGAGTTGTATTTTAGTTGTACTCTTTTGAATATTCTAATCTGGCTAGACTCACTTGTTTGAGAGGCACACATGCTTTTACAAAACTTAATGATTGACATCTAGTGTTAACTAAAAAAAAACATGTACATGGTCTCAACCCCATTTAGCTGTATTCTATGAGTTCAGACAACACAAGATCTACTGTATATTCATCAAAAAACAATACTGAAATGCCATATTGGTTTTTTTTCCATATTTTGTATAACTCCAGACAGCTTGGAAACACCAGGTTCTTCTCATCTACCCTGGGTGAGATATTTAGGGAATAGGTTTTTGCAGGTGGTATTATTAATGCATGTGTAACAGGCAGTATTGTATGATGTACTACTGTACAGACTCAGAACACCCTGCAGGTGAGATGGTGACTTGAGTGTAATTAGTGTCTTTACATATGTTACAGTAATATGTTTTGTGTACAGCGTCTCTTATTGTATAAAAGATGTTATCTTGTAAATTTGGGGAAGCTGAGCGAATCTGTCAGCTCAAACTCTGCAAGATAATAAAAAGACACCCTACATGTATTAACTTGTTATAAATCACAAAAACTTTTAGCCAACATACTTCATTTTTGAACAGAGATGTAGATTTCATAAACAGGATTAAATCTGTCCACAGGATAATATATACTGCAATTTTGACAAATAAATTAACAAATCTTTTTTATTATTATTTCTGTTTTTATCTTACCTTTTTCAAAATCTTCTAAGAAAAGTTGTAGTAGTGAGCTGCAGAACAAGAAACAAAAATCTTATACAAGATAAAACATTCTTTAGATGTTTTTTGTTTGTTTCTTTTGTTTTTATTGTTAAAATAAACAAACGTATCACTTTTCAAATAATCAACGTTCAGATGCAACACTTGCATATTCCCCATTTGTCAAAAAAACACCTAGGTTGTAAATTGATTGAGGCCATGCCCAACTGAGTTAGCCCAGACAGGTTTGTTTGTTTTTCTAATCATGTTGCCTAAGATTACAGTGCTAAGCCTGTAGAGCCTGAAATAACATCTCATCACAATTTTAATCTTGGTGACTGGTTTGGGCAAACAGTAGGTATGTTTGTTCATACAGTTCATATCCTTGTTGTTTTCTTTTGGTTTAGGGCTTGGTCAGTTCGGTCTATCTTAAATGGGTGATGTTATTAAAGATGTATTTCTCCCTTGTGATTTCATAGAAGAACCGAAGCTGAAGAAGGAGGAAAAGTTCATAAAGTTTCAGGCACAAATCACATTGAATCTAAATACCGCCATCATAGGCCCAAGTTTCTGAAAACCATGAAAAGTAAATAGCTTTAAATGACATTTTCGGTAACACTTTATTATGTACATTAATTACTGATGACTAATACAGATTTTTTTTTTTTTTTTCTTGGAGTGAAAAAGAAAAAGAAATAGTTTTTTACTTATACAACTCGTTTTTAAAGTTAACAATACTATTTTTCAATACAATTCAATAAAACACGAAGCTTACTGCAATGCATACACCTAATGGAAAATATATATATAAGCCTGTAGATTTACGGTTTTGTGTTGTTCAGTGCGACTGCGGTGTACATAAGTTCAATTAAATCAACCAAATTAATTTTTTTTTAAATGGCAAAAACTCTAATCACAAAAATAATAAAACGAATTTCATAGGGCCCCAAGCTGAAAATCATGTTAGAAGTCACGTTAAAAATCCCAATTTCTGTAATGCTAATAATACCAAATACAAATATTATCCCTTTACAAATACAAATACAAATATTATCCCTTTGTCCTCAGCTCACCGCGCACCAGCGACCCCTGTAGACTGGTCAGGCTCCTGCAGGCTTGCCTGTAAGCTGCCCAGAGCTGCGTTGTCCTCCGATGCTGTAGCTCTGAGGTGGCTGCGTGGTGGGCCTGCAGTGCGTAAAAGAAGTGGTCGGCTGACGGCACACGCTTCAGAGGACAACGTGTTCATCTTCGCCCTCCCGAGTCAGCACAGGGGTGGTAGTGGTGAACTGAACCTACAATTGGACATTTCAAATTGGGAGAAAAATGGGGTAAAATCAATTGGCGACTACTAAATTCAAATAAATAAATAAATAAATTCCTAATTAAAAGGATTTTGTCTGTTTCTTTTTTACTTCAACTTTTTTTTTTTTTTTTTTTTATCAGGTTCATTAATGTGAGTAAGAGCTTCATAGGGTGCCTGGAGTCTTCACTTCAGTATACAGGTTGCACAACTGATTAAAGATACCCTGGTGATAATTGCTTCTTTGTGCATTATTTGTAAGATCAAAACTGTATTGATGATTGAAATGCTGCTAATAAGTTCTTAAGCAATTTAAAAGCATCCTTTACTTCAGAATAGGGTCTGCAAAAGTGTTTATTAATGACCTATATGCTTCTAATAAGCTCTTAATGAAAATGAAACCTTCACTTCAGAATAGGGGCTGCAAAACCCTTTATTAATGACCTATATGCTTCTAATAAGCTCTTAATTAATGAAAATTGAACCTTCACATCAGAATACGGGCTGCAAACCTCTTTACTAGTGACCAACAGCCTCCTAATAAGCCCTTTATTGGGAACAAAGTCCAACTCTGGGATAGACTGTTATCCATACATGGTCCACTTTGTTTTGCTGCTTTATTGCCAAGGTATTAATCATATACAAGCAGCTAGTAGGACCTAATATGGCAGCAGTGTGGAGTAGTGGTTAGGGCTCTGTACTCTTGACAGGAGGGTCGTGGGTTCAATCCCAGGAGGGGGACACTGCTGCTGTACCCTTGAGCAAGGTACTTTGCCTAGATTGCTCCAGTAAAAACCTAACTGTATAAATGGGTAATTGTATGTAATAATAATGTGTAAAAAATGTGATATATTGTAACAATTGTAAGTCACCCTGGATAAGGGTGTCTGCTAAGAAATAAAATAATAATATGGCCAAGAAGAGTCTTCAGTATAAGTCATGCAAATCCTTTATTAATGTCCAGTAACCTGTTAGTAAGGCATGTTTGAGAATAAGCATAATAAGTACTTAAACCCTTATTAGGAGGCTATACATGATGTATTATGTGCTAATTAGTCACAAATAAGTACATAATAAATGCCTAATATGTAGTGCTTAAAATAAAGTGTTACCACTTTTTCTGTTTTACTGCTAATGTAATAATTTAAAAACCTGTAATACTGTTATTGACGACTAAAATTAAACCTGATTTTCTCCACTGTCACTCTGTGGAACAAATCTCCAAGATACAATAAGTACTCCATTGCTGGGTTACCTTGTTGATTTCAAAAGCAATTTATTTGCAAAAGTTCATTAAAATCCTTCTACTGTAAAAGCAAAGGGCAATACAGTCTGCATTATGCACTGGGTTTTCTCATTTTCAGTGTACAATGGGATTTCAAGCTTTTTGTTAAATTACTTTTATTTAAAGTCTGGGGTTCACTATATATGGTAGAAAATTATGATCCTTGTATTTTTCATATATAGAAAGTGGCCCCTTTTTTATATATTTAAAATATATAGGATATATTTAAAATATATATTTAATCTGTAATCCATATATTTATTTTATCTGTTGAAATATATGGTGCACCATATATTTTCATTAGCCTGTAATCCATATAAAATATACGTATTACAGACTAAAATATATTTTAAATATATTTTAAAATATATTTTGTGGAGGCTGTGTGGTCCAGTGGTTAAAGAAAAGGGCTTGTAACCAGGAGGTCCCCGGTTCAAATCCCACCTCAGCCACTAACTCATTGTGTGACCCTGAGCAAGTCACTTAACCTCCTTGTGCTCTGTCTTTCGGGTGAGATGTAATTGTAAGTGACTTTGCAGCTGATGCATAGTTCACACATCCTCTGTAAGTCGCCTTGGATAAAGGCGTCTGCTAAATAAACTAATAATAAATATATCCCATATATTTTAAATATATAAAAAGGGGCCAAATTCTATATATGAAAAAATATAAGGATCATATTTTTCTACCATATATTAAAAATATGTTTGTTCCATAAGGGGTAGGAATGTTCATTATATTAATTGCAAAAAACTATGTAAAGATAACATTAAGTTTGCGACACAAACTCACAAAACTAGGGGAGTTGGAGTTAAGATTTGACACTACGGCAATCTCAAGTGAGACATGTTCTACATAGGCATCAATAAATAAGGGCATAAATTCAATAAAACCACATAGCAGAATATATGTAAATATTCCTTGTTTTTTTACATGACTCGTGGCCTGCTGTCGTAGGTACACATTTTATTGTGAAGTATAATAATAGTAATATTTTTCAAAACTCTTAAATTGGTCGAATGCAGAAGTCATATTTATGATATTTCAACTGAAAACCAGTCCTATTTCAGTAAAATGCAGTGTACCAAAAAAAACATAAATTTCCATAATATATAGCATTTTGAAGTTTAATATTTTCACCCTATATTGGTACAGATAATCACATTCAGTTAATCATGTTCATTAGTAATTCAATATTACAGTTGTACTTAAAACTGTAAATAACATGTTTCTTTCTTTAATTCATATTTGTCAAGTTAGCAATCTTTTACCTTTTTATAATTTCTGTAGATATTTTCACTAACAGCTTAAAATAATATAATTACCGAGTCATTTTTTAAAACATTAACTGACAAACTTACTCTGGCCCATCATTACTCTGCTATAGACGTGCATTGACACATGAAAGTCAAGTGCTTCTGAGTCATTGACATGGATCTGTTTTGGAGGTTTGGCCATGTCATTGACATGGGTCTGTTTTGGAGGTTTGGCCATGTCATTGACATGGGTCTGTTTTGGAGGTTTGGCCATGTCATTGACATGGGTCTGTTTTGGAGGTTTGGCCATGTCATTGACATGGGTCTGTTTTGGAGGTTTGGCCATGTCATTGACATGGGTCTGTTTTGGAGGTTTGGCCATGTCATTGACATGGGTCTGTTTTGGAGGTTTGGCCATGTCATTGACATGGGTCTGTTTTGGAGGTTTGGCCATGTCATTGGCATTCAACTGGGAGTTGCCTATAAAGTAAATATACATTTTTTTTCTGTAAGATTTCTTTAATTCCATTCTCATATGTCTTTATGTATTACAGTTTTAAAGTAACTTGAATTAATATTATCTGTATTAGTGGAATATCTTTGCAATGGACATTCAATAGGATTCCATATATTCCAATAATAATAGTTGTCCTATTTTAATTGTCATTGGATTTGTATAAATATGTTTAATATTCATCGCACATTAATTAGAATCTGCATAAATGAAATATATTGTCATAAAAACAAATGGAAGATTATTCCCTTCCAAATATAAAATAACCAAAGTGGTGCCAAAACAAAATGTATTTTAATTGTCACATATAAACAGTTACTACTGGACTCCATCCAACACAGTCCTGTTCAGTCCAAGTGCATTGATTAATATTTACACAGTAGTTTTATTATAAGAATCGTTACCCATATGGTTTTATCGGCCCAAACATTCCCAACTCAGCAAAACTGAAGCCCTTGGCAGTTCAGCTGAGATTAGAATGTTTTAAAGAAATGCAATTCGATGGAAATATTGCTCCAAGCAACTTGACACCATACCAACATGTTGCTTACAGTAATTTAGTACAGATTAAGTTTTCAATTAATATTGAAGTAACAATACCATTTTCAAAGCTCAGTGCAGTTTCCAATTATTTTGTGAAAGGAGAAATAAAACTGATAACATTATAAAACAAGCAAGGTATTTCTGGTTTTAAGGTAAAACATAAGAAACAGTCAAGTAGACAAATCATTTGGTATTTTTTAAGTTCTGGATAAAAAAAAATATCTGTTTGTGCATTGCTTGTAAAGACCCCTATAATGAAAATTATTATTATTATTAGTCGTAGTAGTAGTATTATTATATCCTTACTTTTTATCTCTGGCCTCCCTGTTTTCATTTTTTAACCCCTAACAATGTATAAGAATCTCACTGCAGAACAAGGCTTGTAAAATATCCCACTGTGTAATATTACAGCTATGGCCAAAAGTTTTGCATCACCTTATAGAATTAACAAACTTTGCTTCATAAGGTCGAATGAAACCTGCTGAATAATGTTACGTTAACATATTGAATTGCATACCACCTTGTAGTTTTCCTATATACCATACCTAAAGAAAAACTGACACAAATTGAAAAATGTCAAATCTAACATGAAAATACTATTATGGCTTCCGGTAGATTTTTGCAATATCATTTTGTAGGTTTTTTTGAATACATGATTGTGACAGGATGGCTGGGTGGACAGAGACTCGGAGACAGTAAAACTGCAGTTAAAGCACTGCTGCGCAGTTTAATCAATAAACAGAAAATAAAAATACAAGACAAAACAATTGTAAGCAAAACACTTACAAAATAACCGGCGCAAGGGCCAAAACAAAAGTTTAAACAAAAACAAAACTGTTCAGGCTGGGCAGAGCCTTCACTGAACTTGCACTTTTAACAAAAAATACAGCCCCACACCACCAAACTATTCACTCACCAACTCCCACCACCAAACAAAGGATTTTCTCTTTTTATACCATGGGCTGGAGCCTAATTATCAATTATTCAATTAGCTCCAGCCACATTCTCACATGTATTTTGGCAGGGATAGGAAATTAACCCCATCCCTGCCAACCACCACCAAAATCACCACACAACAACAATATTATTATTGTCCTGCCCTGCCACAATGATGTTAAATAAAAGATTGAAATTATGTTCATGTCGGGTTTTTTTTTTTAAATTATGTCTCCTATTCTAGGTGATGCAAGACTTTTAGCCACAACCCAGGCGCAGTGACTTAGTGTTTTTAAAGTAATTAATTGTGAACGTTTTATTTCTGGCTCACTGAGCAGCAAGTAGGTGTAGACCTATTAAGAGTGACTGATCTGTGACAGTGCGGTTATTAACACTGACGCTGCAAATCTCACAAGCTCTAAGACAGGGTTACTCAATAGGCGGACGCGGTTCGAATCTGGACTGCCAGAACATTTTGACCAGACCGCCAAGTCATATGCCAATCTATGTTTTACTTACATTCATATTGGAAATGCTGTGAATTTTTCAGACAGCATAGTTCTTATGAGAGTGTGGTGCGCGAGGGTACAGTAGGTGTCGCTGTGATAGTAAGTAGCAGATTCTCAGCGCGAGCTGTGCATGAAACAAAATGTACAAGAAGTCAACACAAATAAAGTGCGTTGGCTGCTGTGGCCTGTTTTGTAAGCGTCAACATATCCCTCATCTATGGCTAATAAAACAATCATCATTAGTAATTTTTTCGAAAATACACAATTAAGGTAACATACCTCATGGTACGAGTTCAGAAAATCGCACCAAGAAAACAATGACGAGTACCGGTAGAGCCCATTTTTGTTAAGTAGTAGCTTTTCCAAGCCGATTAAAAAATATTACAGGTAAAACATATCATATTTTTAAAAACACATACGAGTCAACGCGCATTTGTGTTACTGCTGGTACTCCTGACTCAGGGAAAGCACACAATATGGTACTATACTGTACTACTCGTGTGTACGAAACTTCACTTTACAAACGGTAGCATAACGGACAGAACCCCGGCCACAACATCTATCCACCAAAAAGTGCTTTTTGTGAGCAATGAGTATGCTGATTGTATTGGTGATTAACGTTGTCAAATGCTACGATCCATGTCAGACTTACAACACATGCAGTTAAAATGTTTCCTATCTTATGTATCTGCAGAGCACATTACAATATGTGTGCCGATATTCGTTCTCCAAGATGAACATTATTAATATTAATATCAACGTTCTGTCCTGACTGATGCAAATCTTTGCGTCAATGTATTGCTCTTGCTGAGCTCACCTGTAACTCAACGCCCTTGAGGACCTGCCACTTCTCCCACTTACTATGAGTTTGCCGGTTATAAATGCACTGAATGTAAAATTACTGTATTATTTATTATTTGTCAGGTGTTTTTATTTTTAATTCACTTGAAAGAGAAAGCACAGTGATTTTTCAGTTTGTTTGTTTCTTCTTGTGCTTCAGTTTTGTTTGCTTCAATTTGCTTTGTTTTTGCAATGATGAAACAGTGTTTGGCTCTGCTAACACAGACACATAAAAAATACAGTAGTTATACAATGTTATGGTTATGGCAGGGAAAGAACACATGCAGTAACAAGTCAGTAAAGAAGGTAGACTAGTAACAATGAGTTTTGATTCCCTCAAAAACTCATTTAAACCTAGTGAAGAACTCTCAAACCAACAACATGTGTAAAAACAATATTTGTTTAGCTCTGTGTTTGTTTGTCGGTGTGGGGATGGGAGTGAAAATGTGCTCCGGACCTTGGCCTTGCTGTAACCAAGAATTCTAGACCTTCACTAAAATAATTGAGTACCCCTGCTCTAAGAGAAGCTTTTAAAGGTTTAAACTTCTTTAAGAATCAGGTTGTTTTTAAAATCAACTGTTTCAGATACATTGAGCAATGTACTTTAAACAGTACCTTAGTATGCATTTTGATTTTTGAAGGTTATCCGAATTACGACCTGGTTAAATTAAAAGAGCTGATTAATTGATATAGTAAAATCTATTAATAAAGAATGATACATTATTTCTTATAAACTAGAGTTCAGCACGTAATGCCTTAAATACAAAAAAGGTTATTTTATTGTATTTTGTTGAATCAAATTTGGCACGCAAAAACGCATGTCTCTTTGCCTGAAAATTCATGTTAGCAAGAATATTTACAGTTACAGTACTGAAAAGTGGTTGGAGAATTGGCTGTGGTGACGTAACTATAGGTTTTTATAGCACATGGGTCCCTATAACTGACTGACCTGTACAACTAACTAAGATGCAGAAAGGATCAAAACAACATAATAACATGTGCATCAACTACAATGTTTGACTGTGTGCATCACCAGGTAACCAATTTGTTATTCTGAGTTTTATATTCACCAATTAAATTTGAAAAGCTTTCAGGACTTTATCACGCTCGTTGCCTTTCTGAAATATATATTTTTTTATAAACAAGTATAAAATGTAGTAAAATATATTCTGAAACGAGTTTGTGGCAGCATGAATCATTTTAGTTGAATTAATCTTTTACTGAGCACACGCTGTAGAGTACATGCTGTGCCTACCTGTTGGTCACCTTGATAGCTGTTAATTAAAGCAGAGGTTGGAGGCTCCTTAAAATGACAGAATCAACTGGTATAATTGTACTGCATGGCATGGGCTGTATTTTTTCAACTATTCTCTGTCTCTCAGGATACAGGCCAGCGTGTGGGCTGAGCCATTATAAATCATGGAAGTCGGCGTCGACAAGATGGGTTCACAAAGTACACTTTTTTTTTTTATTCAGAAAAGCTCAAATGTTAAACTATGAGAAGCTTATATGTAAGAAACATGCATTGTCCAAAATGTACATTTTTGCCTTTGAGAAATGAAAGCATGCAAAGGGCACAGAAGGTATAAGTCATGATGTTAACTGCCCTTTCCTTCCCACTTTCAATTTGTCACTCCTGCTGATAAATAATACTTATGGGCGCTAATTTAACAACAAAATGACAAAAAAATAATTACTAGAATCTTTTTACTGGTTTCTTCCTGGTTAATGAGTTAGTTTAAAAAGTCTCAACCCAGGTACAGAATTACAAAAATAATGTAAATGTTAATATATATTTTTCCTAAAGACACAGTACTGTCAATGATATACTCGCTGCTATAAGAAATGAGCTTTAAATGTTCAGATTAGTCTGTACACATCACCTGAGATAGAAAAGAAAAACTGCTCCAGTTTGGAATGTCAGATTAAATTACACTTGATCATGCCAATCCACTCAGCTCCTGGTATTTGTCAAACACATAAGATGGAAAATTCTCTTTTACTGCTGGTCAGAGTGGAAGGAATATGTAACCATTCATATTGTGTCCTTGTAGACCTGTCAAACTTGTGAAGATCAATTGATGTGCAATGAAAATGGTTAATATCTGACATATCTATAAAATTTAAGTTTCTTTAAAATGTTTCCATCTTGCAACCCTTGCAGCAACACCTGGAAAAAGTACAGCTTAAATATGTCCATGAAAACAAACCATCAAACCTGAATGCATTACTGATATCAGGTCTACCTGATGCCCACAAGGAAGTCCATAGAGAATATTTTGATTCCTGCACACAAACCTTGGGTGTGGTTTAGATGTATGTGTTCATTATTCTGAGAGCTAATATTGCACAGAAAATGGTTTATCCAGGTCCATTTGGAAGCTAAGCATGCTTATTTACATAAATAAAGTAAAAATACCACCAAACTGTTATCCCTGTTGCTGGTAGTTATACCAATCTCCAAAATCCTGTCTACCATTTAAAATTAACAATGTCTAATTGATTTAATTGGAAATATAGCATGCAGCTTAACTGTATAAATAGTTTATTTTAGTCTTCACTGTGTGCATGGGGTTCATTCACTCAGAATGATTTGTGACAGTTCCTCCCAATTGGCAACTATCAAGTATCTATTGTACGTCAAGGTTCTTCTCAGGGCAATAACACATAATGGAAGCACTTTAGATTTGGACTAATAGATTTCATAGCACAATCGCCCGGAGAGCATATGTACATTTAATAACATCATTAGTAGGTGTGAGTTTATACTCCTATTCCCTCTAAGATGGTGGATGACTGTGGCTGGGTGCCCCACCCCTGGGTGTATTTTGTGTTATATGTTGTATGTGGCGTGTTATTGTTGGTGCAGGTATTGGTACACAGAGTGTGGCTTATGTAGGGCAGGTGATTTAAAGTGTATATTTGTATTTAGGCACAGGGATTGCACAATCACTCCACATGTAGATTAAAATGGGAATTAGTATGGAAGCACAGGGAGCACAATTAGTTCACACGCAGATGTACCGAGATTCCAATTGAATGACTGATTAGCAATCGAGTCTCGGTACAGCTGCATAAAAAGAGTCAGTTTTCACACACATGGGGTTGTGTGTTCGAGAGTGGAGAATGGGTGTGGAGAGGAGAGAATTAATTAAGAAAAATAAGTAACAATTGCATCCTGGCTTTTGAACCAGCACGATACTTATTGTCTGTTGTCAATTTGTTTTGGCCATCTCGCCGCTTTGTTTGTTCAGTCAGTGTTTGTTTTGTTTTGTTCAGCCTTTTATTTTGCAATAAACCGGCGCAACTCACCAATCTGTGTGTTTCTGTTCTGGGTCTCACGTCACCACTAAAGCCACCCTGTGACAATGACCTTTTTTTGTTTCATTTCATTCTATTTTCTTGTGTGAAAATTCAAAGTATCTGAGATAATGAGCAAGCTTGTGGCACTATATATATAGTTTATTTTGCACATCATTCTGGATCAATATCTGGACTGTGGTAGAGTCCATTTTTTGTTTTACAAATTATCAATGGTACTGTACTCTACTTCTTCCATGACAAGTTGAGAAGAAATGTTCTGAGACCTCACAACACTAAGTAGTCTTGAAAAGTGTAAACGTTTGGTTTCAAGAGAAGCTTTAATATCCATCTTAGATTTGGGAATATAAGCATGTTCACTTGCCTATTCCTTTCACTACACTTGTTGCAGTAAGATTACTAGTTCATACTTGTAATTTTCACTGCAATCATCAAATGGGGAAACTTCTTATTTCCCTTTGAGTCCCGACTCAAGTTAGGTCTGTTGCTAGCATTCCTGATAGTTATTAATAGGAGATTGAAAAAGAAAAAGACAATGTGTGTCACGGTTCAATTACAGAGCGGTGCTGCGTAAAATAATACAGGATTACTGGGATGGTTCATTTCATACTGGTGTCTGGTAAGAGACATAATAAAACAAATCTTTACAGAGAATAAAACTAGACAAGAGTTGCATTAAATCAGGAGAAGACGGGCCTGGTGTGTTTTCAAGATAAGAGGACATGTGGAGGCAGTAAAATGTTATTCTATAGGGTGGCATTTGTAGACAAATTACTACAACAAAGAAATCAAGTGCTGCCGTAGTGTGTATAAAACCAAAGTGTTTCAGATTATCAGATTGAAAACTTTATGAGAACATTTTATGTGTGCGTGGGTTCCTATGTTTCAATTTATGCCTGATATAGATTTCACAATGTCTTAATTTGTCTTGTTTATTTAAGTTGTATTTTTTAGACAACACTTTCCCCCAGGACAACTATAACACAAACCCTTCTAGTGAGGCCATTAAGGTTATTTACTGTTACTTCACAATTTCATCCCATAGCCTCACTGTTGTCTCTGAAGGATTATGTTTGTTGCCAGTACCAAAAGAACATATTGCCACCCAGTACAGAATGTGAAATATCCTCAAAGCTCTTCATTAATAATTATTCTATGGTTTTGTTCCTGTTTTGTCCTGCATTCATCCCAACAATGTGTACTGATGACAATAAAATGTGAAATCAATATCTTAAGTGACTTACCTTGGATACAGTGGGATATATATTTAGAACATATCTTATCATTTTAATATTAAATGTCGTTTTTAATCTTTAGTCTGTGATTGAGATGGTAGTATTTGTTGAGGTTATATATATATATATATATATATATATATATATATATATATATATATATGATGTAATACTCACTGAAGCACATTTAGTATAAAGATATATAATATGTGTGTGTGTGTGTGTGTGTGTGTGTGTGTGTGTATATATATATATATATATATATATATATATATATATATATATATATATATATATATATATATATATATATATATATATATATATATATATATATATATATATATATATATATATATATATATATATATATATATATATATATATATATATATATATATATATATATATATATATATATATATATATATATATATATATATATATATATATATATATATATATATATATTTTTTTTTTTTAAAGCAGACATAGTGCAGAATATACCTTGGTCCTCTTTTTCGAGTCCTCCTTTCTGCCTGAAGTATTTTGAGGGTTATTTCTGACACTGCCAACTCATGTTAGAGATCCCAGCACAAAAGGACAAGGTGACCTAATCACTTGGTTGCCTGAATGGAATTTTCTCTACCATATAGGCCATGGTTAATCCCTGGTTGACATTCCAGCCGGCTGAATATTCTTCTTTATGATCAATGGACTTGACACTCATTTTCCTTTAGCTTTTGCTGAACATGTTATGCTGCACAGCTAACTGCTAAATACCACCATAACCCTGCAAAAGTAAACCTCTTTGACAATGCAAGACTGTGCTTGGAGCCACTGTGGCATAAGGCTACTGTCAGATACTGCTGTATTAAAGCCAGGCAGATGGTAATTCTCAGATAGTATAAAATATCATATTTGTTTTTTTAGATTAGGGATAGAAAATGTACAGCTGTGTGGAAGAGATATTGAGGGAATATTTCCTATTTCATTGACGAGTAGGCTAGGTTATTTGAACGCTAATGCTGTAGCTGGAGGTAGTCTTTGATGGCTTTGTGGTTAGCAGTGGTAGTGCTGAAAATCGACTTTTATGTCTTTTATGATCTAGGCATCTATAATTGAAACTGCAGCAGATCTAACTTCCGCCATCCAAAACTGATAACCCCGCTCTATCATAGAGCTCTTTCTACCATGTCTGGATTGGATTCAGAAAAACTAACATGTCACCTATCTTGGAAAACACCACTGGAAGTATACTACTGTTAAAGGGTAAAGGTATTATTTAGATCCACCGCTGTTATTATAATAGACCCTAGAAAGTAGTATTATGACTATATTTGGTGCTGGTTGTGTGTAAATTATGTGCTAAATATCAGGAAGCTTATAGAGTGAGAGCACTGCCTAGTACAGTAAATCTATGAAGACTTTAATCATTGTCTGACAGTATCTTATCCCTGAATCCAACAGAATCAATACTTTTGCTTGGATTGACATCACAAAACACACTGGTGCCCCCCTTATGAATCAGGACAGCACCCACACACTTATTTCCCTTATCTGGGATCTGCCTTGCCTTGCAGGGCATCGTCATCGATAATTGTTTCAGCTCACTGTGCTGCCCGATGGCTATGATAACTGATTCCAAAGATGAACAGGGTTTTCAATAGGAAGAACGAAAACAGCACCGTTCCTCCTAGCTCCTGCAAATCTGTGGCATTATCAACTGTGTGCGGCAGTCTATCTCCTCACCCCTTGTCAGCTACAGCCTTCAGCTCCCTGAGCATGCAGGTTTTGATACAAGACCCAAGATTATCCCTTCAGATTGTGCTAGGACAGTGATTGACTGTCTGCCTTGCAGGGGTGCTTCTGAATAAAGCCTACAAATAATACTGTACCACAGCCAATATCATCTATGCCCAAGTAAACTAGTTTATTCCCTTTATGAAGTAATACCTTCTTGTGGAAGTTTTGATTACATTGTATATCCTATTTACTTCATTATTTTTAATGGAGCCTTAGAGGAAATGGAGTGTTGCTATATATTTCAAATACTGTCTATTGATTAGAAATTAAAGCACCTGGGTAAAGTTGAAGATATACCTATGTAATTAGATTTCAAACTTCAAAATAAGGAAAGATGTTATTTAAAAAAAAAATGCATTGCTTCAGTGGCATGGTGTTATTAAATTGGAACATTTGAGTGTAGTTAAATTAATTTAGGCATATGTTTATTAGAAAGGGTTTATGAAACTCACAAAGTACACTAATGGCAATTAGCCATTTTACTTTTTCATTTCTATATGTTATCTGTATGTTGTAACTCTTGCACTACAATTAATTATAAAGAAAAAAAATATCATGAAATCCATACAATAAGTATTTACCAGTCAGTTAGAATAAAATCTTCACTTTAATTTCAACATTGACCATAATACAATAAAGATGAGTTCAATTATATTGGACCTGCAGATTTAGAATGATCTGTCTAAATTGTTATGGCATCACATGAATCTTGCAGTTTGTTTTAATGGAAACAGTAGTACAGAGAAGACGTGTGCAAAGTTAGATCATTTTGCAAACATGACAAGAACATAATCAAATCAACATCAACAATCTGAATTCATTACTCTACTGAGCACAGCTAACAGAATGGGGCCAGATAGATACATAGTTGCTCATAATTGGATGAAGCTGTTGTTTAGAGCCAGACAATACCCAGTTACAGTTCAACAGGCAACTTGTCATAATTGCTTGTTCGCAGCAGACCTGGATGTCAATGCAAATAGTTAGCGTAAAGGCAGTAAAATAAATTGGTCTCTAGTGTACATAAATTATACTAGCAGTGTAAAAAATGCCTCATCTATGTGGCAGCAGATAATGATTTAAGAGATGTGTAATGATGTTTGGTAGGTACTGACTTAAAAAAAAAAAAGTGCTTCACACATCTATAAAATATGTGAAAAAATGATAATGAAACAATGAACTAACTTGCATTACAAACGTATATTTGCAGTTGCTTTTATTATTGTGCTACTGGTACCTACTGTAAATGAAAAATATCACTAACGTGTACTACTTTTAAAGTTAAGCAAGGGAATTAATTGTAATAATTGAAAATGTATCACCCATTGCAGAACTGGCAAAACTGTCCCAAAACTCTGTATGTCTGAACAAAGCAAAATATCAGAAGCAACACTAAGAACCCTTATGAGCATAAAGCAGTTAGTTTTGGTTGTTTGTATTATTTTATTTAAGTTTACAATAAATGAAAAATATATGTATGCATGTGTGTTGGCAAGGCAATCAAAGCAATTTCACACCGAGGACCTATTTTATTTATTTATTTATTTTCTTCAATACTAGAGCATTTTGTTATTCACTACCGGAATGTAGCTCTTAACTTCAACTATGAAAGCATGCTGCAGTTTTGTGAGCCTCTTGGCCAGGTCATCATTAAATGGGCTGCTAGTGGTGTTAATGGCTCCATGCTCCTGTGTGGTGTCATGTACACTATACACATCTTTAGTGTGGGAAATTAAAGCTGTTGCATAAATATCAAAACAACCAACCTTCAACATTGACGTTATTTCCCTGGTGAATCAATACAACTACAATTAATTTTCTGTTACCATTGATCTAGTAGGTCATCTTATGCTATATGTACAGTAAAAAGGCAAGTGCAGTTGTTGGTGGCAATAAAGTTGAACCTTGTGCTGTGCACCTGCACCTACAATAAGTGCAGACCTTCAGCATGAATTCTATAAGGGATAAAGAGTAATGGGTGTCATTTTATCTAAATCACCATCTCAGACCTTGGGTTCCACTAGGGATGTTTACAATCTCCCTTTATGGACTTTCCTGATAAGGAAATCCAACCGCTGCATTTGGATGCCCATCAGGTAGCATTGTGTCTATTTTCTCAACAGCTGCCTGCAGCTTGTCTGCCTTAGTCGACAATCTTTTGATCTGTCTGATGAGATTCATTGACATATACCAGGGTTGAGCAGGAGATCAAGGGTTTTAAAAGGCAAGATATCTCCCCATAATATTATATCTTCACTTGAGCTAAAAAAAAGGAAGATACTATTGCTGATCTGACAAGATACAGAGTCCTATCAGCATGGGCCAGTACAACCAGGTCAAGAGATTGACATGGAATTGACAAAATAGCAGCATATTTGTACCTCACAAGAAGAATCATAAGCATCCAATCAGGTTCTGCTCAAATGTGATGAGCTGTGAACATCCTAATTAATTAATCTATAAAAATCCTACAGAATGACAAGTGAAAAGAATACAGGGCGTAAGCTGTCAAAATTCTCCAATGATGATTCCTGCTTCTATTCTAAATTCTGTTGCAATAGAAAACATATGTGCTAAGATGTGCTTATTTATTTATTCATTTATTTATTTTACTTTGATTCCAGGAAAAGACAATCTTTTTTAGGCTGTTTTGTAGGATTAATTATTCAATCTAAGCTCTTTTAAGAAGAATGTAAAGGCGACATTTTATTTTTTTAATCAACCTGGGCTAGATTGAGTTGTGGTTGTTTGTGAAATCTACAATAATGATGGGTTCAAATGAGTGTCATCTGTGTAGTGCTGTAGTCTTCTTGCAGACTGCACTGCAATACCTGCACTATCCCTCCTCAGGACTGTGAGGTTATGGTTTAAACCCTAGTGATGGATGACTCTGTGAAGCAAGATGGGGTATCCAGAAAGAAGTTCAATTCAATAAAAAAGTCTCTAAGCATTAGAGCTGCACAGGCTCAAAAGCTCAATACTGTTCACAACATAGGATCTTTTCGAGCTCAATGAGAACCAGATTTATCATATTAATTTGTTGAAACTTTGGAGAGAGAGAGATGGGGATTCAAGCTTAAGGCAAAAACAGACCAAAAAAAAACACACCTACAAGGTTCAAGGCAGTTTTATTTCCAGATACAGCATACAGACAGGAGGAGAGAATAGTAGAATACAGAAAAAAGATCATTATTAAAAGTTCAGCCAGGAACAAAAAAAGAATTTGAGGGAAATGCACTTCCCACGTCTACTGTCACTTAACTGAAAATATGGAACCATACTCGTGAACACTGCAGTTTCCTGGGTCAAAAATGTCATCTACTTCACTATAAAAAAGCACCACAAGGTACCCTCCTTTCTTCAGTGTCAGCTGAGCACTTGACAGCAGAAAAATCTAATCATGGTAAAAAGGAAAAACGGCAGCTGCTGCCGCATCATTATTTTTATTAAAGTGAACAGTGTTTTTTTTGCATAAGGTTGAATATGTGTGCTTGAGTATTATTATTTGTATTTTATTTATTAAGTCCACACTTCAAGCTAAATGAGGGTGAGGTTAGTTCATTAGAATACAAGTCACATCTGACAATATCATTATCCATGTGAGCCAGCTTGCTAGTTCCCTGAAAACCTTTTTAAAAGCCCCTGTGTGGCTGTGGTGGGTAGCATTTAGAGAACAATGTTACAAATGGGGATATCTAAAGGCAGCCACAATGAAGAAAGGCTCTCCAGGAGACTATGGTTGTAATTACCATACAGAGTTTGTCTCACTGGGCTTCAAATAAAGGTAGAAGCCACAGGCAAGACATGTTTTATAGCACTCCACAATGAAGCCTGTGAAAGGTGTACATATTTGTGGCACATTTGGTCTCAATAAATTATCAGAGACGTTGTGTACAGTAGTAATATATTTTTAATGTTGCCTTTCGATTTGAATAGTGCCCTTAGTTTTCTGATATTGCAGGTTTTAAATGTGTTTAAATAGTATTTATTCATATACATTGGCTTAAGGATAGGGAAAAATGTAATAGTATTTATTTATGTTCTTTAAAGTTGGAAATGAAATGTATGTCTCAATGGTTCTTTATCCTGGCTATAAAATGTCGTCTATTGGAGCCGTTACTGTACATATTGAGAACCAGAAATACAGTATGAAATAAATGCTGTTTAGCTTTCAGGTTTCAAAATGTTTTGAAGACGTTTTTAACCTTTAACCATCATGCATATGTACTCCCTCACAAAACCTTCCAGCTCTTTGAGATGATTCAGACACATCCTGATATTGAGCCAGGAGAAGAAGAAAAAGGGGAAAGTGCATTCCTGGGTTTCTTTTTTCAATTGCTACTTGCTTTTTCCTTTTATTCCATAGACTTTCAATATCACACACTGTTTGCACACTGTATCAGGATCACTGCAGTTTGCATCATATGTCTCGGCAGGGGCTCTTTGTGTCTCTTATGCTGTTTCCCCTGCCTTGTCTCTGTAAAAACCTCAACCTCTTTAATCTGCCTTTGGAGAATAAACTCCTCTCCTTCCCCTGTAGACTACATTCAATCAAAAGATACAGTGCAACTTGGAACCAAAATATTTTCCTGTTCTATGGCACTATGGCAAAAACTTACAGATATATGAGGAAGACAAAAATAATAAATCCTTCTACAACTATCAGGTTAATTCACTGGTAATTGTTCATTTGTGGCCCAATACCATGTACCTTGCAGATTGATTTTTGTATTTATGCAGCTGCAAATCACGTTCAGCTCACTTTTCAAATTACAGAGGCCTAAACAGTACAAACAAAATCTTGCAGACTTTCCTCAAAATAGCATATCTCAATTATAAAAGGTAAGGCATGTTTAACCTTTGAAGGGCTATTGAATGTGAAATTGATGCATAATTAATAACGTTTATATTACATTTGGAAATCATTTTCTTTGCAGCTTGAAGTATTTCTTATTGAAACTTGAATTATTTAAATAAGAACAGGGAGTTTGAGGGTGAGACAGAGAGAGAATGTTCTTCACTGACAAAGATCACAATCTATTTCATTGTTTCACTGCTAGCTTGACTTGAATCTTGCTGAGAGTCAAATAAAAAAAGAAGAAACTGATTGCACTAGCAATTAATCAACTGATACCGGGGTGTTCAAGCTGCTTTAATGGAATATATATATTCCATTAAAGTATATAAGAATTCCCCAATAACCAAAACAGGTAGACTGGCTTTATATCATACCCTGATAATTTCCTTTGCTCTGCAGTATTTTTATTTAGTGTGCTCAAGTATTTAACGCCCGATTTTCTCCCTCAATTTGAAATGTCCATCTATTTTTTCTCCTCCCCTCAGTAATTCCCCACACAGCTCCTCCGATCCCATGACCAAGCCAGCTTCGTCTTTTACACCCAGAAACTTGAGAGCGGATGTCAGCAAGCTACTGGCCTCTGGAGGACAAAGGCCAGCCCTGCAGGTGTCTGCTCTGAGCTCACTGGGCACCTGGCCAGCAGGGTTCGCTGTAGCGTGATGAGATGCAGCCCCTGCCAGTTTTGCCTCCCTAACCCATGGGAGCGCCAGAGCCAATGCGGCTCACCCTTCGGAATCACCAGTGAAGACCGACGACTTTGCACAGCCAGGTCGAGAACTTGCGTTGTATGACACCCTGCACACCATGTGCTTTTACCAGGTAAGCCACACAGGGACACACTGCTCTGGAGTATTTTGAGTATGTGTTTTGAAGCTATTTGAAAAACTATTCACGTATGCAGAAAATTGCTATCTCAACTCAGCCAGGAAAGTGTTACTTCTAATATTGAAAGGTATTTTTAGCTTTCCACTTCATTGAGTAAATAGAGCTAGAAGAAGTACAGATACACTGTATGTGTGAGGATAGGTTAGACTGACTGTTGGAGGTTTACCTAGGTTTCCAGTTCAGTGCTTAAATTATAATTTGAGAAGTGGCACAATGCTCAGGAAAGCATATTTCTTCCAGGGCTCTGCAAAGCACTGCAGCAAGCAGAAATGTCTCTGCTCTATTATAAAAGGTGTCTAATTTAATTTTTTTTTAATGCTGAAAATGATTAATTATTTGCACATCATAATTAATTAATTAACCCTGTAATACCCATGTTGTATCACATATGATACATTACATTGTCACCCCTCTATATTATTCTTTTTTAAATCCAGTCTCCTAAGCCAGGATTTTTCATATGCAGTACATTATGTGTTGCTGGACTGGGGGATAAAAAGTGTTTTGTACAAGAAACGGAATCTAATTACATAAATAAAGTAGCTTTTCTCAATTAAAAAAATGCTTTACAGGGTTAATTTATGTATTCACCTTTTTTTGTAACCCAGTGGCCATTGGCTTTGTTTTATGGGACGCTTTATATCATTTTTCATAAGCCGTTGCTTTTCATCATACATCTTATATTAGTATTCCAAAGGGAGACATTCCATTTCATTAAGATAAATCCACAAAAAAAAGATAAAGATTTGGTTGTCAGACCCTTCTGCCGCTGTGATTCACTAATGAGCATTTGAAATGCATCATCTACCTTGACGGAAGTGGTCTGTTATGTTACCTGATGTGACCAAGGTTAATACTCACTGACACTTAATTTGCATTGATTGGTTCCCATTTGGTGACATTTTCTTATCAATGCATTTCATTGTGAGAAAATAGATTAATACAAAAATAAAATAATAATAATTATGATGCAAGCCACTTCAGCTGTCATGTAATGGTATCCTTTTTGATGATGTGCAGCACCAAGATAATTTTGAGTGTCAAGATTAATGGACTTCGAACTCTTGCAGGAACAACACGAGTATAAATAATACCTGCAGTATGGGAGTTTCACAGTTTTGTTTCTTCAGCTGTGCTTGATATTAATAAGGTTATACACACTGTGCAATTATTCTGAAGGTGCAAATAATGAAAACCCCAAAAGGCTACACAAATCTTTCTGAAACTCGTAAATTCGTGTCAACCTTTAAAAGATCACTGTCTCCACATTTAAACTCGCGTAGATACTCTAACTATGGAAATTAGGCCTATGGACCTGCATTCATTTATCTTTTTATATAGTCTTGTACTTAATTTTCATTAGAGACTGTTTGATTGGCTGCTTATATACGTGTGTCTGCCAAAAATGTACAATAAGTGTTTTTAGTGAATAATTATGCAAATAATGACACAATAAATGTGTGGGACATGCAATTACTTTGTACTAACTACATTGTAATAACTTGGTCGTTACGAATTGTTCCTGTTTTTACAGTACATGGCACCTAACGTGTAATTACATGGACATGGCCTTGTAAACAGTTTGTTACCTGCTGTAGCTACATGTTAACACAGGCCATTCTCTTACACACAGTGAACAATACATGCTGTATTGTAACAGGTGTGTCCTTTTATTGTGTTAGCCTACTGTATTCCACAGCAAGGGTGTTATAAAAACTCTGACCTGTACCTTCACCACATGCATGTAACCACAACAGGGAATTTGACATGATGTTTGGAGGTGAGGAATACAACAACAAAAAAACATTCCCTGGGAGCTTGGTAAAATAACATTACTGCTATTTTTCTGAACTGAGAAGTTGACCTAAGAGCAGTCAGAAATAAATTGTAAGGAATAAGGAGCATGAGGAAACTCATATATAAAATAAAGAGGATTGTGATTGATTTGAGGACTTTAACAGGTTTCAAGAGTAGAATGGTTTATAACACAATTATTTCTGACAGCTGTTTTGAGTCATAAATAAAATAAAATGTTGCTTAACCCATTTACAGTGAAATTACCGTTTTCCTGTAGAATTAAGACCATTAAGCATTCGAGTAGGATTAGCAAAAAGTTACACATTACAAAGAAAGGAACTTGTAATCAGCTGCAGTATATCTGTAAAGTAGTCATAACTGCATCACTGATAAAAAATAAATAACTGTGCCTGTAATATAAAAAAGAATAGATTTTTAAAAAGGCTGTTTTTCCTATTTTGTTTATTTGGCAATATTGCAGCAATTATTAGGTTTCACAACCATTCAGTGAGTTCAATACCATTGAATCAGGTTAACGTTCATTCCCCGAAATGGCACCAGCCTGGCTTTGAGAAACAGCTCATTTCTGGTCAGATCCAAATAAATTGTTACAGCCACATAAATTGCAGATTCAGGTTACTCTTTTTTCTATCCTATTATATATTTAACTGACCATCAAATCTGGTGCAAATAATAAAAGTCCTGCTTCAGAAATACAGGTATGCTGAATTAGGGGTAGGAGCAATTTATTTTTACCTGCTGGAAGTTCTCTGTATCAGCAATGACTAACTAGAATGTAACAACAAGGTAACAACAAGGTATCGCTGAAGCCTTCCACCAATCAGAAGCCTCGGTTGTTATGCACAACGCTAAGGACATTATTATCTGTTAAACTCAATGCATTGAAATACATATAATACTGTATTGTAGGAAGCCACCATTAATTATCCATTTTTTACACAACCTTCCATTTCCCCAAACCTGTAATAAAGATGTATCTTGATATCTTAAATAAAGAATGAGTATTTGATTGAAATTCATGTATGCATAAGTATTTCTGTTTTCCATGAGCTAGGTTTAGGCTGTCTCCATTGATCAGTACTCTCTGAGCTCATGACAGCTCTTACTGTCCCTGTGGGTTTACAATGTCCTGCCCTTCTATGCCTACTGGGAGAGCGATAGAATGCAAAGTTAAACTACCCATGAAGTGCAAAGGCAAAGATACACTTTCTGACAGGAATAAAACAATTGTAATGCTAACAGTGTAAAACTACTGTAGCAAGGAACAATTTGGTAACAGGATGGGCAATTTAAATGATTGATCTGAGTAGTTTTATACTGTGAAAATGATTTAATTTCTTTCTGGAAATTTTACTTGAACATACTTCTTAAAATGGGCCCATGCTTCAGGAAAACAAATACAAAAATGGCTTTCTGATATCAATATAAAAAAGGTGAGAAGAAAGAATCGGTTTATAACATAAATACTACATTTAATTGTGTGTGTTTTGTTTTTAGATCAATATACTATATCTAATTTATGAAGACTTTTATTGTATATCACAATATGTAAAGCATGAGGTGACTGAAATTTCTGCTTTCAATGTTTAATTATTCCAGAATTTTGTTGGACCAAAATATTTTGGAATCCATAGTACATGAATCAAACAGAAGGTACTTTCCAAAACTATATATTATTAGTTTGTATTAGTAACAATGGAATTAAGACAATGGAATTCACACAGTTAGATACATAATTGTGTCAAACATAGAGCTATTATGCTACATAGTTGATTTAACAAGTGGATTTTTTTTTTTAATTGCTATACAGTATTATTGGAAAATCTCAGGATTTTTTCATGTCCTTAATTAGCCACGATATGAAGTAAAATAAGATAAGCCATATGATTTGAATATAACTGCCTGATAAAATCATATTTTTAACAATGGCAACATTATTGACTGTGTTCATTTTTAAGTAATTAGAATTTGATTTGCAACACTAAACCTGTCAAACTAGGATTGAAACTTTTTTGGGTCAGTTCATTTTTGAAAGAACTGTCTGTTTTCTCACTGCAGCAGACAGTGCATGATGCTTTTCTTTCAGCAAAAGCTCACCTCTTAGTGTAAGAACGAGGAAATTGAATTGCACCCACTAAAGCAAGTAAGTAATAATAAGGCATTGTTTTCAGCTGTGAAAAAGTGGAAACGTCAAGAATACGGTTGCAAAAATAGCTCTCAATTTAAAGTCAGTGAGCAAGACTGAAAACAACCAGAGGAACACTGGTTTTCTTGTCACTGAGAATGAGAATTCTTAGATGGCTATACCCACACAGCTTTAAAAACGTCCTGTGAGTTGTTATTTTTTATACTGTGCTGTTTAGCTTTTAACATTTGTATTTCAAATAATACTTTGTTAACCAGTAGAGACAAAAAATATTGGCTCCGTACTTTGACCATAATATAAAGATTAATATTTTTACAGTTTATACAGTGATTATATGGCAGTACATATTTTATACATACAAATTGCTGCTGTATTGTCACATAATATGTCTCTATAGACAATAAAAAAGCAATAGCTGGGCTATCATTTTGATTTAGTCCATGTCTTGATTTGTAAAAAATTGTAATAATAATAAATACAAATACATTTAGACAAGAATTTAATAATAATAATAAAAAGAAAGAAACGTTACTGCATGTATCAGGGCCTGGTAAAGCAAACATGTCTATTAGTGAAAAGTGTGTGGAATGGAAGCTGGTATCTCGCCAGCTCCTCTAAGCAGCTGGCAAATTGATGCCTGCAAATATCTTGCAGCCATATGGGTTCTGCTGTAGTGCAGAATTGTATCCAGTACAGGTTAAGATGTGTCAGATTTAACTGGGGATTAATTGATACTGGGAATGGGCCATGCAATCTGTGCAATCAGTCTGTTCCCTGAAAACCTTCCTCACACTCCCAGAGATTACAAGAAGAAAGCGTTTCATTCAGAACAGGAGACTCAATCTATTCCTCCATAGAAAATGTAATAGGACTGTGAATATGTCATTAACACAGTATTGTTACCTTAAACTGAATAAATATATTATTTATATACCAGCAGAGGGCTGTTCTTGGCTCATTTCCTTCCAAATAGATACATAAGAGTCAGGAGTTGGTAGCTGTGGTCTCTGAGCTGTGCAATGCTGTAACAAGAAAGACAAAAATAATCTCCTGGAAATCAATCAATCAATCAATATGTATTTTATATAGCGCCTTTAATAGTGGACCACCATCACAAAGCACAGATAGTGAGGAAGAATGCATAATACATTAAATACAGTGAAATTCAGGGCATGGTACATTAAATACAACAGTAAAAAAAACAATGCAAATACATTAAATATAGGCATCATACAGTTTCCGAAGTTCATGGCAGCAATACTGAGATTCTTGAGTTGAGTTTTCGATTCTACTAGAAGAAGTTCAGATTTGTTGGTGTTGAGCTGAAGAAAATTGGCAGACATCCAGCCTGCTTCCATTATAGAAAACAGACTGCATGCGTCCAGATAGGTGAGAGGACAGCCAGGAGAGACAGGTTCCAGAGATCCCAGCATGCTTCTGAAGGCGGTCAAGAAAAATGCTATGATCTATAGTATCAAAAACAGCAGTTAGTTCAAGGAGGACAAGGACAGAGGGAGCAGCAGCATCAGTATTACAATCCGGAGCAGAGCAGTTTCGGTACTGTGATGTGGCTGGAAGCCAGACTGCAGAGATTCAAGCAGATTGTTATCTGTGAGATGTTTCGTCAGCTGGTTGGCTACAGCCCTTTCAAGAGTTTTGGAGAGAAAAGGAAGATTGGATATGGGACGGAAGTTGGATAAGACAGCCAGGTCAAGGGAGAGTTTTTTGAGCACTGGTGTTACTCGGGCAGTCTTGAGGGCAGCAGGAACCAGGCCTGAAACCAGGGACAGGTTGAGAGTGTGCATAATGGAAGGAGCAAGGTCAGAAGCACAGGGACGGACGAGATTTGTTGGCCAGGGGTCCAAGGGGCCATGTGGCAGTAGTTGATTTCAGCAGTAGGCTAGAGACATCTGTAATGGAGAGAGGAGTGAAGGAAGAGAGAGCAGGAAGGGCAATCGGAAGAGAGTCAAGGTGGTCAACTACTATACTGGGTTTGTGGCAGGAGAGCATAGAATAAATGGTGCTGAAAGAAAGAGGAGAAATCATGGCAGGTAAGAGAGGAAGATGAATGGAAGGTGGATTTATCGATGGCTTGATGCAGGATTTGATCAATGGTTTTGAAGACAATATTTGGTTTACCGTGTCCCATAGATATGAGTTCTGAGAAGTACTTCACCCTGGCAGCAGCGAGCGCACGTCTGCTTTTTTTTTTAAGGCAAACTAAAATTTCTATCAGAACCTAATTTTATTATTTGCCAAGGGGAAAATAAGCAAGACGAATCAAAGCAGAAATCATCAACACCTGTATTTTATGGTGTCATTACAGTCCACAAAAGCTTATAAAGTGTCTCAGGTGTGAGTTTATCTTGACAATCATATGAGCTAGTGGTGCCTATTTCACATCTCTAGGCTATACAGCTGAAATGCTACGCAGCTAAAATGTAGACTGTTAACCTTTTTTCTTTTCCAGATTTTAAGCCCGAGTAAGCCTTTTAAATCTTGTTCCCTGTGACAGTCACATGCTACTTAAATATAATTTCAAAGAAGGCATTTCACGGCTTGGTATGCATTCTGTAATAGGGTAACCAGACCTCCAGCTCTCCAGCATATGTGATACTGTGGCATTTAAAATATGCTGGCCTCAGGTATAGAACAGAGCAGGTGGAGATAACAGATACATGCCTGTCTTATCAAGCAAACTTGAAGTCAGTTAGAGACAACCCAACATTGGACCAACGGCAGTTATTCAAAATGATTAGTAAGCATATGGATTATAGCTTCTGTATTCCCTTGAAAAGATCACTTCTTTTAAGATTTTAGCACTGTGTTGTGGGACAGTGCCTGTATCTATCCACAATGGGCAATTAAAAACAAATCAAGACATCTGCATGAAAGGAACATGGGAAGTCAATACTGCATGCATGGTTTAAGGCTTTCTGTAAATAATATAGATTTTTAAATCCCTCAAATAAAAGAGCTAATGAAGAGTCCCATTATCTAATAACATGGGTTTTGCAAACACAAAACCTGTGAAGACCCTAACCTGAATTCATAATGACTTCAATCAATACCTGTGTTTAACTTTTTTTTAATGAAAAGAACTGACTCGCAAATGAAACAGAACACAGAGGGACAAGATTTTACAGGAATAGGGTTATTTTTATGTCATTATTACAGTACATATAATCAGAAAACCTACATGATTTGGAGCTTTGGATGTACAGTACTTTGGCTTGTTTTACAAAGCAAAGAAAGTGCAGTTGGGTTATCCTAAAACCACATTTATTTATGAAGTACATGCAAAACACTTTGGAACCTGCACAATATCTATGTTTTCTATTGCTGTGGACTGTGGAGTCTTCTTTCTCTATTTGAAGAGGTATAGGTCACAAGAAGAAAGATAGTCCATTATATGGACTGCCTTTCGTAATGGACTACCTTTGTAGCTCCAGATATCCTAAAAATATTAAAATGTTGTTTTTATATATATACTATGTTCATGAGAAGATTTTGGCAGCTTTTTGCACATAAAATGAAGTATTGAAACATAGAATGGTCTTCAGTTTACAGGCTATTGTATTGTAGGGATTTCAATTTCCTGTCTTTGCAAAGCTTGGACAACCTTGATAAAAAAAAGTAAAGATTGCGTGTATTTAAATTGCTGCCTTCATCGCTAAATTTTAAATGTCAGCTGGTGCTTTTTTTTTCAAGGCAGCAGGTTGCGTGAGGTCTCAGGGTGGACAGAAAAATCAGTAAGTTTGTCTTCTGTCTTTTCTGTTTTCATCTTTCGTTTGTCTTTCCAGGTCGGAGGTCACTTCCTCATAATAGGTAGAGTAAAATTACTCCTGACAGGGGCAGAGATGACAGGCATGCTCCAATAACCTTGTACAGAGGCTGAAGGATGAAATTGCAAGAACAATTAACTCTTGATATCAGCAAGACGATTAATACAGCATTGCTGAGGCACAGAGGCATAATATCATAGTGTTAACTATCAAGCATTTGCCTAAACCTTCACACCTTGTGTCACAAACAAATTGTTTGTTGCTGTTTACAGGGTTGTATAACAACAAAGGATCACCGAAACCACCTTTTTAGAGCTGTCAGAAGATTTACAAATTGAGCTGTTGGGGGTCAAAAGCCATTTTACAGTATTTGTGGCTTCCAATCTACAGTACATCTAGTCACTGAGAAGATAAAACAGGTATACTAATGTAAGAGGGTGGGGGTGGCTGTTTTTAAGATTATTTTGGCCCTTTTTTACATTACCAGTAAGCCACTGTATTTCTTTCATTTTTAGTTTTAATGGCCTTTATATCACTTTGAAAAACTGAGTGGAACACCACAGAAAGCCATCCTCAGACTGCGCCTCATTCACTAAACAGCGGTAACGTGTTTTGCACACAGTAAGTCTCTTTACTGCGTGCTTTGTACACCTGCTGTATTCACTAGCCAGTGACAGGTAACCTAGCGCATGGAAAAAAGCATGTGGAAAAAGTACTGCGTTCGAGTCATTTAAATATAATGAATAATGTTAATGTGTGGAAATATATGTAAATTACATCACAAAATACAGCGAGGGAGGTATTTGATATACATACCATATTCACTTAAGGGCACTAACTTTACTAGGTGCCTCAGCATGTGTTAAAAGTACTGCTTATGGAAACCAGGCGGTATCACAGAAGCAGCAGAAGAGCTGCACAGGGGAGCGAGTAGAAGCCAGGGAAAGAGTATTTCAGTTTAGATATTGTTGATTTATTAGCTTGCTGTGCATAATTAACATTAAAAATGCAGAAAGCTAACACATTTAAAAAAAGCAAAATTTATTTCAACAGAAGATCACATTCAGAGCTAAGAAAAGGGGATGTTGCATGCAGATGGTGGGATTCTGTTTTGCTCAACTTGTGTCTTTGGATCATCTAAGAAAATGTACTATTGACAAGCATCTTGACAGCGCAATACACAAAAACAAGGAAATCAAACTTGAAGTTCAGGCTAAACAATTACCAAACAAACAGGTCACAATCACAAGATTGTTTAAAAAGGGCACAGAAAGTGGAGAAACACGTAATGTCAACACGTTTGAATAAGTGGAAGCCTTTGTGCAGCGAACATACTGACACAATGGCTGGTCAATGAAATAAAATCCCAAACTGTGGATCCGATGAACAATTCCAAGTCTGTTTGTGTTGTATGCGACAAGGACACTGATGATCAAGACAACTGTGTTTTGTACATTATTTTCATCTTACAGAGTTTTACAACTGCTAATTCAGAGGAACTAACTGCTTACTTAGTAGATACACTGCATCTTGACTCTAACCACACAACAGTAGTAGGTCAGGATATCATTAAGACGCTTGTGGAGAATGGCATTGATTTCAATTGTGTGTGTCTGCCTTTGTAATAGTAGAACCTTGGTGTATTTCGCGGGTCTGGAGCCGGGAATCCTCCCTTATGTCATCCTGCTAAAGTATCTGTTAGTCAACCTTTAATCACCTGTCGGTCACCCTATTTAAACTGTAGCCAGCTTCCTAATTCTCGTCTTGCTTTTCAGTTTACGGTTACCATGCAGACTTGCAGACCCAATCTTAAAACAAGCCTTTTGTTTTCATTCGGTTTGAAATGACTACTCACCCGAGGCAACTTTCGTTTTAATCTGACTCAGATGAAGAATATTTCTCACCTTCTAGCTGTCTATAATCCACTGAAACAATTTTCAAACAAATCCGCCCGTCCTGCTTCTCCTCCATCTGACAATGCTGCTGTTTCAACCTCTGCTTATCCAGCTGTGCCCGCTGCCATTCCTCTTCGCAGCTCTAAATGCATCAAACCTGATTCTCCAGCGCAACTTTTTTACAAGGATTGGCCCATTGACAAACTCCTGAAAGCTCTGCTGAAAAAAGGATTGCCCATTGAAGCAGGGAACGGTCGGGCTGCTTTACATACTGCAATTCCATATTGGCAGAGCCTGTTTTTCCCCCTCAAAAGTCACAACAGAAATCTAAACTTGTCAGTTCACGCTCCGCCCCTGCAGTGCAAGCTTCATTCGCTCATGATCCAGCTAATACAACCCCTCAGTTTTCAATTTCATCTGATCCTTCCTCCAATTTGCGTTATCAGATTTTCAACAATATCAAGCAACTCATTCACCTCTTTCCACCTCCATTTCTACAGTATCTGATAGCAGGATCACTTGCTTGGAACTGACAGCCATTACTTCCTCACCTGTAGCACCAGTAGCAGCGCTTGTCCCTCCCGCTGCTCCAGCAAATGCCTACACCTGCTCCCGAGCTGCCAATCTTCACTCAAGCGATCGCGTCTAGTTCATGATTCTCTTCTGCTTCAGTAGTTCATCGCCGCTCTCTCTCTCCTCCACTGAGATGCAATATTATTGAAGGTAAAAATATTAATTTGGTCTCAATACTTATTTCAACCTCAGAATTTCTGGATCACAGGGTAGTAGACTATGGAGATTTGTCTGTTACTCTTAAATCACAGGATCCTTGGCTGTGTAAAAATCTTACTCTTGGAGAATTCATGCTTGCTTTCTCTGTTTTTCGGGAT
Organism: Acipenser oxyrinchus oxyrinchus; assembly: GCA_030684275.1. NCBI lineage: Eukaryota > Metazoa > Chordata > Actinopteri > Acipenseriformes > Acipenseridae > Acipenser > Acipenser oxyrinchus. The sequence goes on along the minus strand of CM060258.1, from coordinate 10,612,173 downwards.
GTCCTTTGTGAAGTATATGCTCACTGACGACAGGAACTGGACTCATATTTATTTAGCATCGTTGATCTCTCTGTCAGATATGGCGGTACCATTTTTTTGAGTATCATAAGGCTTTTTCAGCCAAAGCAGCTTCTCGGTTAGCATTGGACAATACACTGATTGACTGGGCTCAGCCTGATCATGATCTTTTTAATTGATTATTCAGTGATCTCAGTGCTAAAGCTTGCAGAGTTTGTGCTTCCAACGTCCATTCTACCTCTTTGTGTCCAAAAGCAGACCCCTCTTCAATCTCCTCATCAGCCTGTGTTTTCAAGCAATGGAAGACCTATCAGATATTCTGGTGGCAGATAGCTATGCAATAATTTCAATTCCTCATTCTGCATTTCCAAAGAATGCCGTTTTTTTACACATGTGCAGTTTCTGTGGCAAGTCTCATTCATGTTCCATCTGCCGTCTTTCATCTAAATGCCATTCATCATTACTAATCGCCTCTCCTCCCTAGCCCCTCCCCCATCAATTCAGACATTTAATTCCCTCAGCTCAATCTTTCCCTCAAGCCATTCCTCCATTTAACTAACTAGTTTTCAACTAAATTCATACATTTGCAATCTTCTGTCTTCAATTCATTCAAAGCTGTCCTTCCTCGCCAGTCGTATTCTCCCATTCATTCCGTATAGGTGCAGCAACATCAGCAGCCAAAGTTGAAATCAACCAGTCCTTCCTCAGCAATGGAATCTAACATTCGCTCTTCTCTCTTTGATATTATTTCTGCTTAACAAAGTATTGCTAGCAGGCCCGGAGCAGGGGCCATCTCTCCACCAGGACCACCAGAGGTTTCCTCCCACAAAAAGGGGGAGGGTGTTTCCTCTCCACCGAGCGATTAGATTAGTTTAATTTATATATATATATATATATATATATATATATATATATATATATATATATATATATATATATATACAGTATATATATATATATATATAGTCGTCTCACATTCCAAGAATCCAAGAGTCCAGGGGGTCCCCTCTGTCCAAACTTAACTGAAAAAACTTAACTACATTTTGTTTTCCATTTTCCTGCTTAAATCTATTCATTTGCACCCGTGCCAGTCTCCCCCTTCGGAGAGCAAGCTTGCTGTCAACTTCCGAGCTAGTCATTGACTCAGATTATGGAAGGTGGCTCTTACAGCTGGGAGTGGGACTCCTGGCCCTCTTAATGTGTGTATTTCTTTATCCTCTTTTCCAGTACATTTGTTCTTCCTGCATAGATCACGAGGCTCTCCATGCTGGCTTGGAGCGTCAGCTGAGTCTGACCTCTCTCGATTAGACATCACAGTAAGCCAGGGAGACCTTAGTTCATCCTCTATCCTTCCTTAATTTCCCCTTGGGGGAAGTTCCTCGCTTCCCAGCCTTGGAGGTCGATCGGTTCTGCCTCACCTTAGAGAGGCCAGTTCTCCGAGTAGTCAAGGGGAACCCCCTATTCTGTCACACTTTGTCTTTATTCTAGTAGCCTCTTTACGCATGCCTGGCTCCAGCCTTGTGAAATAGACTATGTAACAGAGGGAGAAACACTAGCTGTTTACGTCTATGCTTAGCCGTATACAATGTTGTTTTTTTTATTATTAATTTTTTAGGTTGATAGGCTCCAGTGGCATATATGACATTATATCATTTACTAATAATTTGACGGTATCTGGTTTTAAAACTTTATTAAAAACGATTTCTGTTTTTATAAAGAAAAACACAAAAGCTTCAGTTTTGTCATTTCAGGTTTGCAGTTAACGTTTCTCCCGTGTTCAACATTTTGGGATTAAAGGCAGCAAAATAGTCTATGCAAATTACACGGTCATTGTAATTAATATGGCAGCATATGTTTTAAAGGTTTACAGAACTCAAAAATGTTGCTGAATATGTCATTCAAGGTTGTTTTTAAAAAATCTATTTTGTCTACTTGTTCCCTTTTCTTTCAGCCAACACAGACCATTTTAAACAACTCTTGTTTCCAGTAAAATTTTGTTTTAGTTTTAAAGATTGTTTCACTAGTGTCTCGAGTTCGTAAATAATGAACTTTTAATTGACTGAGCGAGTGCTTTGCTGACTTTTGATTAATATTACAAAATAAATCAGAGGGAGATCAAGTTGAACAAACAAATATGTATTTGATTTGGGACAAGACCCCCGCCCCCCTCCCACGGAGCACATTTATTTTGTCCTTAATGTTTCATTGAAGTTAATGTTCTAACGGAATTAGCACCAAAAAGCCTTTCATAATTCCCCACCACTTCTTCTGCTAATACATTTAGCTCCTGGTCTGTAAACTTTAGATTCCTCACTCAGTACTTCTTGGTCGCTGTCATTGTGAAACTCAGAACCGTACTTACCTTTCCTTTCGAGCGCCCTTATATATATACAATAATACAGTGTGTGTAAACTTCATGCATAGTTCCGCGTGTTTAATTCTGCGTGCTGAATTCCGCACGTTGTGACAACTTGCAAATTAATCATTTAGCTTGCTTTACTGATGCATATAATTAGCTTAGTGAATAGAGCTACCACTGGTTCATTTTTGCACACGGTCCAGCTTCTCCCTGCCACGCTGTAATTCTGTAATTACCACTGTTTAGTGAATGAGGCCCCTTGTCTGTCTGATTGGAGTTGCTGGTGGAATGAAAGAAAGAGACAGAGATAAACTAACATGTTATCCTACTCTTCATGGTCATGCTCCTCATACACAGTAGAGCAGCAGACCAGTTATTTGAACATGTGAGCACTGCCTCACCTTTCATTCCTGCTTCTTTGAGTGGTTGCTATGAAGCAGGCATGGTATCCAGGATCTGATGCCGGTCTCCATCTCTACTGGAAGGCTGTTGATTTGTTCTAGATTTCCAAAAAATGTGGAGCCAATAGGTGGCGTTGTTGTAGCACAAGCCTCTCTGATACATTCTTTGGTAGATCCTTCTACACTGCAAGGTGAGAAGCAGGGACTAGCAATGCACCTGTAGCTAGTCTTAGCATAATATATATTTACTGCAAGGAAACTGTGTGTAAATCTAATAAATGCCTAGTAACATACTAAAAGGCTGGAGTGTTAAGAGAACTGGTGGTCAGTATTGCTACCCAGCTCAGATGGAGATGAAACACCTAGAGGATGGGTGGCATTGTTTGTAATAATGCAGGCAAACAGGAAACCAACCTATTTTTCATCTTTGGGAAACAGGCCCACAATGCCCTCTGTTGTAATGGGCCTTTGCTTTCTGAAAAAAAGCTTATGACGCTTCAAGAAGAACATTTTCAAAAGTGCTCCCTGGTGAGGAAAGGATTTCACTTCAAAGCAATCGCCATCATCCACTCTTGAAGTCTCTCTGCAGCTGCTCTGAGATTTTTTAACCAGATGACTAGCTTTATAGGAAAAAAACCTGAAACTGGGAATGGAAAGACAGCATCACACCTCAAAGAAATTTACTTTACTATAACGATTATGAATTAACTGTGCAACAGAATGTCTTATGAATGCATTGACAGTGCTTTGCAGCCACTACACTGCAGATTAATGTTAATCCGTGTGTATGTACCTATTTAGTCCAATTCTGTGATGAGGCTGAATGAACACGCTAGCTATCACTTTCTCCACCTGCCGTATTAAACACAGATAAATTGCATTTGTTAGGACTTTGAACAGCACGTTTTTCTAAACCATCATGCTTTGTTCAAGCAGCGCATATTTCATTCTAATGATGTTGTTCTGCATTTTTCACTGTTGCTTTTTAAATAAAACAAAATCCACAAGTATTAGAAGCATATATTTCAGTGCTGGAACACACACAGATTTAACAAGAACCCAGTTTGGGTGACTGAGTGATTCCAGTTGCCTTGACTGTAAATAATATCTAGTACACAAGATGTCATTTTGAGAAACTACTCCTCTTATATCCATTAAATCATTATTATTATTTCAAACACTTCATTATGGTTTTTAATTTAAGTCTTAACATGACAGGATTTTATTTTCTAAAATGTCAGCCTTTTTTCTTGAACGTTACTATTAAAATCTATTTATAGTGTTGTACAGGTAGTCTGAATATTTTTTTAAAACGCACATTACTCTGGTATTAATATAATACATAGGCAAATAATTGCATTGCCCATACAATTAACCATGAACTGAAATGACTGTGAGCATCAGCAAAGAGCCCTGGAGCTTTTTACTCAAAAATGCAAAAAAAATTGTTCTTTTTTATATGATGTTAAAAACAACATTTTAAGTAAACACACACTTTGAAAATGTTTTTGTAACTCAGACTGTGTGTGGTCTTCGCCCATCCTCCACATACTCAGTTGTAAACGGGGGGCCCCCATTGTTTCATAATATGTTTGCTATTTACAATAGAACAAGTGTTATTAAAGATATGCAACTACCATACCTGCAACTCTCCCTCATTAATGTGCAAAAATATTCTTCACTTGTAGGCTGCCCCTCAAAAGCCCAGTGTGCAGTTGCTCCCCTAGCCAGACCACTAAGGGCTTACATCCAACACCAGCTGGAGCGTTATTGCAGAATTACTACTGTATTCTTGTAGATGGCAAGAGGTCCTTCACATCAGAAACTCTCTTTGAATGATTTCTCAGACATTAGCCTTTTACCCAAAAGGAGCCTGGCTCCGATTGCCCAAAGCCAAGGATGAAGGATGGTGAATATTTTACAGGTAACGCAAATATGTTACAAATGCATTTTGTCTTTAATTAATCAGGAAGCAGCAGGAACATTGTGTTGCCTGTTGGTTTTGCGTGGCATACAAAAAAGATTTTGTTTCTGTGGGAATACCAGCTGTTAACACACTTAGAATATAAATTTGCCAGAATCAGACAGTGAGCAGAAAACACTGCTGTAAATGAGAAGCCCCAGGGTGAATTTCATTACCTCATGAACGTAATGGGTTGACTTAGGTTTGAACAATGCCAGTCAAAAAAGGCTGAGGTGGTAACAGAAACACAAGTTTGATCTTTTCAAAAAGGTCTCCACACGCATTTACCTGGTACACCATCTCTGAGGGTGTACAGTACTGTTATTAAAGCCTGACAGAATTAAAATCACATTAATAAACGAGCACATGTTGGAACATAGCAGGCCACTCATTCCAATGAAGTTAACTGTAAGTACTGATCAGAATTCCTTTCTGAGCCAGAACACCTTCTCAAGGCTGTAATTGCATTAATAAATGCCTGTTGCAGGGCCTCCATTAATAAAGCAGCTGCCATAGCCTCCGGACATGTATTGCTTGAATGCACACAAGACAGTCTCACTGAGATTTAACATTCTGCAGAAAGTCCTTTCAGGAGTGTAAAACAGTTCATGAAACTCAGGTGGTACTGGAACCCTGTGCTGTCAGCAGAAATACAATGCATTGTGAGGGAGGTGGGGTGGGGGGTGAAAGGTTAAAACAGGGCTATAAAAATCCCAGTCTAAACACCTTATATGTTCAGTTTTTCAGAGATTTTCAGGCTGTTAAGCTTGGGCTGCGTTCACAAATGCCTACAGGCGAGGGTTGTAACCTTTGAATAAGAAAAAAAGCATCCGTTCACTTCCAGTAAAGAACTGTGTAGTTTGTCTTTAATTGTATTATTATTATTATTATTATTATTATTATTATTATTATTATTATTATTATTATAAGTAAAGTTAGACTGTATCCACACTAATACTAATACAGCAGTCCAAGCTAGTGATGCAGTAATTACTGCACATTCCAGGAGTCAGATCAGCGCAGCCCAGTGTGCAAATGCCACCCTGACCCTGACATAACATCTCTATAGTGTAATCTATTATATAAATTAGAGTAAAACTGAAAAATGCTTTTGGGATACATTTATAATACCTTCTGTATTACCTTGACGAATCACCAGCTCAGCCATTAGCCGACCACAGCATTATTTCTACCATTCCTACCAATAATCCAATGGCTAATAACATTCTGCAGCTGCCTTTATTTTTTCATTGCCCATCCTTAGAAAAGAACCATTGAAATGCCTCTTAAACGAGGAAATGGCTAGGAATCTTCATGTCGAATGTGTTCCTTGATTGGAATTAATACAGATATGAAGTCATTATTTTAGTGTTATTATTTTAATGTTTCTTTGAAAAATATGATAGTCACTTTATATGCTTACAAACTTGCTGTGTTAAGAGACTAAAGCACACATTTGATATATTTTACAATAAAAGAAATGTAAAAATCCAAGATATTCTCAGCTGTTTTGTCAGAGGCTTTGACTCCTGAGACCCAGGCTCTACCTGCAGGCTGCCCATCAGTGTCTTTGTTATTATTCTGTTCAGGTCACCAGTTTGGAAGGCAACACACAATCCATGGGCTTCTTTCCAGAAACAAGGAGGTATCATCCTTCAGAGGGAGAAAAAACAGCAGCGCCTGCTATGCCCTACAGGTGTTTGGGTTGAAGAGAAAGGTTGGTCTGCTCAGATACTCTCTGCATCACTGTTTGGTGAAAGGATGGCTGTGGCCTCACGATCTGATACAATTGATTAACCCTGAAAAGTGCAGATGTTTTTCAAAAGCTCAGTACTACCTAATAGCAATGTATGTGTAGGAAGACATGTACATTTGTGCTGTGAATGCTATGGGTGGTCAACCTTTCATTCTCAGGGAATGGGGAGACTGTTTTTCCAGGGCATAGCTACTGCTTCTCAAGTATACCCTGCAGGGAGTTTTAACAGCTTCTGGTTTGCTGGTGACCGGCAATAATGTGCAAATGAATCAGCATTGCAATTGCTTGAACATGATCAGGTGCAAACCAAAGACAAACACAGGGTCAGACCAGCCTAACACAATGGCTAGCCACAGCTGTAGTTTAAAAGGGTAAAAAACTGACATATGATCTAAGTGCTCTTATGCATAATAATCTTTATTCATATAAACCCTAGTTGATGTCCAAAAACTGTTACTGTGTTTATCCAAGCAATAGATGTGGCAATGGTACAACCACACTGACATAAGCTATGTGTATTTTTATTAATATGCCTTTCCAAATTAAATTATTTTCTCAGAGTCGCTAAAATTGAACCCCTATAACAAATGGGTATACAATTTAATCTTGGTATGTTAATATATACTAGAGAACAACACATTTTAAATGTAGGAAAAGTAACCTTATTTCACAGTCCATATGCATATATAAGTAACATTGTGAACATTGCATACCTTTATTGTTCCATATATATATATTAAGATAAATACTCTTCCTGCTACATAAGTGACCTGGAGCTATCATTGTTGAAGTGCAAGAGCACCCTCTAGCTGCAGTCATGATTTATAATCTAAAATTTCTCACTAAACATAATCATCAGTAAAATACATGTTTCTCTTATTTAAAAGGCACACAGTTCTTTACCTCCACTTCATCCTGTCTCCACTTCATCCCCAGGTTGTGGTCCAGTGGTTAAAGAAAAGAGCTTGTAACCAGGAAGTCAGTTCAAATCCCACCTCAGCCACTGACTCATTGTGTGACCCTGAGCAAGTCACTTAACCTCCTTGTGCTCCGTCTTTTGGGTGAGACATAATTTTAAGTTACTCTGAAGCTGATGCATAGTTCACACACCCTAGTCTCTGTAAGTCATCTTGGAAAAATAAACAAATAATAATAATTTTGGGCTTTCAATGGTAGTGGACTCTAGAGAGCATATTGCCCATGTTTTAATGCGCTATATCTTGGCTAAATGATTTAATTCAGTCAAACACGGTTGAAATATGCCAAACAAGGGCATGTAGCCATTTTGAATATCAGCTGTAACCACTGAAACCAGCTGGCAAATGACCAGTTACATGAGAATACAACCCTGTCAAGCAGACAAGACCACTAATTCAACCTGATCACATGGCAGTGTTTCATCCAATAACATTCTCACACAGAAGGTGCACTTCAGAGCTATATCAATAAACAATAAAAAAAAAAAAAAACTACAGACGTTTTGTCACTGTCTCCCTTCTGACCACCCAGTCTAATCGAATACACTAGATCCATTCAATTCAGTGACCTTTTGCATCAGCACAAATCAGGATGATCTGCTGAAAAATTACATTTAGTCTTTGGAACTTTATTTATTTGATCTCTAAATATTGTCAATTATAAATGATGTGTATTATATTATTTAGGGACGTGTGCATGCATGCTAATAAGCTAATATATTCTCGCTGTTCTGATCATTAAGAACCCAAGCTCCAGAATGGAAAACCATGTGCTAATGCTAAGGTAATTGCTGCACGTGTCTGAGGCTGTCACTGGAAAGAGCATTGGGCCATTAGAATTATTAAAATACTGCACTGTTAAATGCACTGTTCAAGTGTCGTATTAAATAAAAAAAGAAGCACAAAACAGTTTTAGCAGTACATCAAGTTTGCACTTGTATAAACAGGGTAAAGTAATGTCTACAAACCATGAGATTCAACTTATTTAATTGGATACCTAAATTAAAGCGTGATAAATAATGTATTAATTTCAATTTTGTTCTTAATGTACCATAGAATAATAAGCCATTCATAACTAAACTATGCTTAACTATATTTTTTATCACGCTGTGAAATTCTTTCATGGCTTGTAATTCTTTAATGCTTAGTTTTAAACTTGCTTAAGTCTGCTTTACCGCATTTTTTATATTCTTGTTTTTCTTTCCTACACTTCATTACCCGTTACCCATACTTCCAATAGCTATACCACAGTAACACTTCTATCAAACTTGTTTGAAGGCCACGCTTCTTTCCATTTACCAATGCCATTTGTCAAGTGGGGCTCAATACTGTTCATTTGTCAAACCTGCAGTACCTTGTTTAAATATACCTTGCTTTGTGTTGTATTGTCATTCAAAAGATATGTGCGTCTATGCATTTCGGTGTAGCAACCTGTATTGCTGTGTACTGTAACTCAATGAGGTGATGGTATTTTGTTGGCTTACGGACCGTACCTCTTCTCTGATCAGTACTCCCATACAGGAGTGAAGGGTTCAGTGTAAATTGATTCATTGTTTAACAACTTGTTTAGCGGTGACTCACTCTGGGAAAGGGGAAATGCAATTGTTCCTGCTCTCTACAAAAAAATGTTTGCTAGCTCCTTTGTCTGAGAAGACCCACATTAGTTTGAACTGAAACAAAGGGATTGGCGTTCAATTCTGCAGCCCAGTCCTTTTGCTGACGGTCAGGTTGGGTGTGCTGATTGAAGAAATGTCATTATTTGTTGTATACTGGCACCATTACAGTATATCACCAAAGCACAAGGCCGGTTTTGTCTATGCATATTTGCTGCCCGTATAGAAAATGCATATATTTATTCATATGCAGTATTTAAGTCAATATATTATACATATAACCTGTATTAAAAATATTGCAAAATATGTAAGTATTATTTTTAAAATATAGTTTACCTCTGTTTACTGGTATCCTGTTGGTTAACCAGTTGGTGCATAAATCCAAAAACATCAGAGGTTTACAAAAACAAATAGATTAATTTAACAATACTGTACACAACAGTTTACTAACAGCACTACACAAGTCAACTACCAGGTCTAACCAGCTTGAAACCAGTGCATTTATTTGATTCTAATATGGACTTGTATTGTAGCGTCAAGTCAACGAAATGGTTATAGTGAACTGTGGCAAAGTGGTTTGTAGTGGTGATGCAGTGTTCTAATAATAACACACAGACAGAGTTCACAGTGCAAACAGTTCTTTTATTTTTATTTTTCCCAATGTAGTTTGCATAGTGAAATAATAATGGGTTTCAGTCCTGAAACAATAATAAACAAAGGCAATGTCCAGGCACGGTTCTGCATCCTTTCATGGTGCGCCCTTGCTGGTGGTGAATACACAGTAATTAGTGACAGTAGTTGTAATCCGGGTTTTAATGCTGGCTTGACAGCAACAGCTCCCGGGTGTTTAGCCGTCTACTAATTACAAATAAATAGTTTTAAACATAAACAAAATACAGCACTCACGGTTATCTTATCTCTGTACTTTTACAGGTCAGTCCGTAACCATAACAAGGGAACAGATCGCTCGGCCACACACCCTAATATACCTTCAGTCACGCCCCCTTTGGAAGCGAGTGCAATCACATCTCCTCCAATCCATGACTGACACATCACCTACCGCAGTAAGGCGCTGACTTCTAGGATTGTGGCTTCGTCCCCTTTTTGGATGGCCAACTTCCGAACTGTCAAACCATCCAGTCCGGGGCACACAGTTCCTGTTATACCGTGCCCTCACAGGTCAGGAGGGAGATTGTTGACTCGGATTCATTCGCTCTCTGTCACATGAACCCACGGGAGGCCTTGTGTTCCTACCTGTCCAGTTTAAATCTCATATCATATTTGTGGTCAGTAGATCATACCTTTAGGTTATAATCTCTGCAGAGGTCCAATGTTAGCCACTGCAATACACTGTAAAGCATATGGCTGTTCTGAGGAACACATGTAAACACAATTCCCCAGAACAGTTTGCTGTCAAAATAATTCCCTCGTCGATGGAACTGCAGTTGGCAGAAATTTCTATCAATTAAATATCTACTCATTCGTGGCAAACACACTGTTTCAAGAACCAACACACGCCCAATGAAGAAGATTTATTTATCTTTCTTCAATTACCATCATCCATATCGTGTATTATTAGTAACCCATGGTGATAACAGCAGGCACGGTAAGAAATCATTTTGTTTACAAAAAAAAAAAGAGAGTGCAATGTTTTACTATGAAATGGTCCTCAGCTAAGCCCATGCTGTTTCTTAAGTGCTTATTGTTTTTTAGCAGCACTCCTTCAGACTCAGCTGAGGCTGTTAAAATTCCTGGCTTTAAAATGACGGTTAACTGCAACAAGGTGCTAACCATTTTAAACTGACAATGACCAACCTCGTTCACTGGTAATGTTTTAAAACTAGTGTCAAACCACTCGGAAGGTTAATTTAATGATTCGAACTTGTGTCTTTAGTTTGTTACTACTTTGGAATTGATCAACAATAACCCAATATTCATGAGAAAATCTTAAGAAGACCTCCATGAGGACGAAAGAACATGCAAATAGTTTAAAGGTCATTTAACTACATCATCACAGATTGGATACACAATTAACAGATCATTTAAAACTGGACACTGAATTATGCAGCCTGAGGTCCAGGTTGAAGGAACATTTATTTGATAAAATTGCTATAAATTGGTATAATAAATTATAATAATGGGATCATTCCTAAACCAAGCCCAGGTGTTGTACAAAGCTTGCTCTAAGTGTTCAGTACTTTATATACTTTATTAGTATAATCTGCGTAATGGTACTGTGTAATTAGGTAAATGTGTTTCTTAGTTTAGACAATTGTTGTGTCTGCCTAATAGGACCCTACTGGAATGTTGGCATTTATGTCACAGCAACCTTGAATCAAATAAATAACTATAAGTAAACAAAGAAACAAGCAAACTACACTGCAGTTTGAATTAACAGTGCTGTTTTTTTGTTGAAGAATTGAAATCCATTATTCAAATGATTTTTTTTTTTTTTTAATAGAGTAATTATAACAGGTCACTAGATTAAATAAGAATGATGGCACTGCCATTTAATAAGTAAATAAGTAAGTTTAATAAGTAAAACTTGATCTATGTCAGTGCATTGTTTTGTATTCAATTCAGGCCTTAGCAATAGTTAAGTAATCACCTACAGTAGCTACAGTGCTGATAGGACTTAACAAGCCTACTCTATATATATATGGAATATATCTGTGTTAATAATCTCACCCAAAATTGCTTCAGCTTTAGGCAAGCCTGCTTTTTAATATGCCAAATACAATTAATATGGAACTGTCGCCAAAAAATTTGATGAGTTTAAGCATGCCGTGCTGCGTAATTACAAAGCTAATTGGAATTGCTTCTGACTTAAGATAATATGAACATAGTTTTTTTTTTTTTTTTTTATGAAATGTCTATTTCATATAAGTTCTAATGAGTTTCTGCTTGGGTAACTTTGAAAAACAATATTGAAAATGACACAGTGTGCAGTAGAACAGTCAGGGGTTTCATTCTGGGTGGTTGCATTAGCTGCCATATTGTACAGCAGTATCATAGCATCACCGACCAAGGATTTGGAAAGCAAATAGAATCATTTGACTTCTCAAACTGAAAACTAGTTGATTGATTTTCTTATAATTAGTTATTTACCCATAGCTCGGTTTACCAATAGATATAATCTAACAACGGTATAATAAATATGCCATCATTTAATTTTGAAGAAACACAGGCTTACTGATATCAGCCAAATAACAAACAATGTGTTGAATCTATAAAACCTTCTCCCCCAGACTCCACAATGAGCACATGTTTTCAAAAAGGAAAAACACACACTCAATAGTAACCAAACCAGAAATGAATAAACAACTCAGACAAACAATTTGGAGTGTAAAGATTTGGCTCTACGGACTTAATATAAGGATGAATTGTGCAAACTTCTTTAGTGTAGCCCCAAAAAGAACATGCTGCTATTATTTCCTCCTGGATGCACTCGCATCACCTCAAACTCAACCTCTCTAAATCTGACCTCCTTTTCTTTCCCTCCTCCTCCCCCTCCTCTGATCTCTCTATCTCTGTTCCTCTTGAATCTTCCACACTCTCTCCCTCTTCCTCCGCTAAGAACCTCGGTGTCACCCTGGACCCCTGCCTCTCTTATTCCCAGCACATCTCCACTCTGGCACGACTCTGCCGATTCTTCCTGAGCAACATCCAAGAATCCGACCCTTCCTCACCAACCACGCCACCCAGCTCCTGGTCCAGGCCTTGGTACTCTCCCGCCTAGACTACTGCAACTCCTCCTGGCTGGCCTCCCTGCGTCTCGCCACCTGTCCGCTCCAGCTCATCCAGAACTCCGCTGCCCGCCTGGTGTTCTCTCTGCCTCGCTTCTCCCACTAACTCCACTCACTCCGCCACTCCACTGGCTACCGATCACAGCTCGCATCCAGTTCAAGACTCTTGTACTAGCCTACAGATGCCTTGACCAGACTGCACCCAGCTACCTCCAGACCCTCATCTCTCCCTACACCCCCACTCGACCTCTCCGCTCCGCCTGCACTAGAAGACTGGCTCTACCTCCTCTACGCCTCCCCTGCCTCCAGAGCCTGCTCCTTCTCCACCCTCGCCCGCAGTGGTGGAATGACCTACCTACAGATGTCAGGACCGCCCAGTCCCTGACCACATTCCGCCTCCTTAAGACTCACCTCTTCAGACAGCACCTGTAGAACTCCTCTGTTTCTCCCCTGGGACACTTTCACCCTTCCTTAAATGTGCTTTACTTGCTCTTATCTGCCCCCTATTTTACTGCATTTAATCCTGTACTTCAGAGTACTGTAATCTGCCAAGTGTTTAATCTGTAGTATTTGGTATTTAATCATATCTTGATGTAACTATCACTGTCACTTTTATCTGCTGTATTATTGAATTGTATTTTGTCACACTTGTACTTGCTTGAACTAGTCATTGTATTTATCTTGCTCTTATTGTATTATTACTTGTACTGTAACACTTGAAATGTATTTGCTTACAATTGTAAGTCGCCCTGGATAAGGGCGTCTGCTAAGAAATAAATAATAATAATAATAATATTTACTCTGCTGCACTGTCAAATTTATACGATTTGTCCAGTTAGAAGAAAAGCAACAAAGGGCCAATCTTGAATTCCAGTCCTTTAATTACTGCTATTGTTAATTTATTATATATATATATATATATATATATATATATATATATATATATATATATATATATATATATATATATATATATATATATATTGTTTATAGCTGGTGGTTTCCAGTTCAGCAATCATAATGGAGCCCTTTAAATCAGAATCACAGAGCACAAAAGTTTTTTTTTAAAGAGCAGCCCTCGTTATTATGCAGCTGAGAAAAGTAAATAATGTCAGGAAGGCGAAACATACAGTTGGCTGACACAAAGCACGTCTGCGAGGATGACAGGCTGGAGAAACGTCACAGCTGATTACAAATCGCATTTCTAATATTATCTGAACAGCAATATTTGCTGCTTATGCACTCCTGTGGACTTCACTCTTTATAATTTAAAGGTAGTGTTTTCATTAGTTTGATCCTTTTAAAGAAGACGTTCTTTAAAAATACAATTACTCTGTTTCCAAATATTTTGTCTAAATGTGTCTCTTGTTTACCTTTTCACTGCTCCTTTGTAATGCCAATGCAGAAAATTAAGCTTGTTTGGGGATCTAAAAAGAAAATCTATAGTGCAATGCAAAGCTCCCATTATAACCATGCTGAGCATGAGAAGATACACAGGAAACCAGCAGCTGCAAGTTTGTAAGGGGAGTGTTTATAAGGGCCAGTGGGGCAATATTTTTAGATCCTGAAAATAATATGTTTTCAACATGTTCGGCTCCATTCTGCAGTTGAATAATGACTTTGATCATGACAGTAAAAATATACTGAAGAAGATAATGCAGGGGATGCCTATGGAAAGATTAAACCCAAGTTTTGTCCTGTCTTCTGCACTCTACTGCATTTTAAGCAAATGAGCCTTTAGTTCCATGTATATCTTTTTGCGATAGTACTACAAATCAAATAACACAAATAATTAAACAATGAAGACATAAAATGTATTTCCTGGTGTTGCAAGCAGCGTAAATGTAGGGATTTTTTTTTCTTTCTTTCAAACAGTTTATGATATGAGACACTTGGTCTCTGGTGCAGTACATTATTTGCCAGCCGACTAAGCTGTAATATTTCAACCTCATCTCTCCCAGTTGTGTGATTTAAACTGAATGCACAAATTGGAAGTGGTTTGATTACTGCCGAAATAAGCTCAGGCTGGCAGCCCTCACCTTTACGGTTTATCTAGCTTGATGTTTCTCTGTGGATTATTTCTCATCAGCTTCTCCTTCCTTCTTTATCTAACACCTGCTATACAGACAGACGTTCAACATATACAGTACCAGGATCTTTGCATGAAGAGTCCTGGCTTAAGAATGTGTTGACAGACTAGCAAATGAGGCTATAGAAATACTTCGAAAATCGAAAATGAAAAATACAAAAAAAAAGCTAGCTTTAGTAACTGATTCTCAAAGAAATGTGTCTATTTTTCTTTCCTTTACATCCCAATAAAATTAAAAAGCATGTGTAAGTGTGTAGTTTCTTAATTAGACTGATAGCAGTTCCTGTTGGACAAATTGTGCTTCTTATTGTCATAATTGCAGTAAAAGTCGGTTGAGCTTTTGAAACAGTACATATAATTGAGGGTGCCAGTAGAGATCAGTTAAACTTTATTGGGTTGAAGTGTACCAACTGCACAGAGGCAATGAACATGATCTGACTGAGGAGCTTACAGACAGTATATCCAGGTTATACACCTAAGTAGGATTCTAATTTAGCTGAAATGGAACTACTGTGAAATTAATTTTGCACGATTACCACCAATGGGATTGCAACCTGTCTGATGAGGTAGGCACTATGACAGTTCAATCCTACCTATCATACATTGGTTCATTGACAAAGAAAACTACAGAAAAAAATGAAGGCAATTACCTGTAATAAGATTAAAATTAAAATAATAATGAGAATCAGTATTCCAGTCTACATTTCGATCCAACCTGTAAACAAATCAAATGGATTCAACAATTAATACCTTGAACACATTTGAGTGATATGGTTTTGTTCCTTTATCCCTTTCAACATCTTTAAATCTGCAATAATATTAACCAAATTGTGTTTGAAGCTGAATTCTGGTGAATGTTGTCATTATTCCAAACACAATTAAAGTATGATTGAAAGGCAACCATAACCCTCTCACTTTACCATCTTTATTCCAGTACGTCCTTGTATCAGAAATAGATTGTTTCCTATATTACACATTGGTCCCTTTAAAATCCCTGTAACTAAACGAAACCTTTGCTGACTGACATTTTAATGTTGTTGTTGTTTGATTCTAGAGAGGCAATTGTGTCAGAAATGGTTGGCAGTTGGGGGGGTTAAGGGTCATCCAGCAGTCCCCTGAAATCACAAAAACTGCAAATGCCTCAATTCAGCCTTGTTGATCTATAGCACCTGAGGACAACCTGCCTACCTGCCACCAGACTTTAGAGCCACACATCACATCACCAGCACTACTCCACACTCAGCGCATATTTCAGTTTTAAACAATTAAATGTCACTCAGCAGGTGACATTTAAGCTAGGTCCACATTGTGAGAGTGCAATTCATGGAAAAGGCCAGGAAAGGTGGATTATTTGCTCAGAAATTGGGACAGTTTTGACAGGGTTTGGCAACAGGATGGTTTCATTAAACCTGGGTGATATTTTAGAACAATGTAAGCTTGTGTTCCAAAATGTATTCCAGCCAGAACTGTTTTCACAGTTTTACATGAACAAACTTTAAATAAACTACTGTCCAATACTTTTTTATGCATTAAACAGATGGGCCATGTGCAGCCTGGGAGGATTTCAGATCAAGCTATCCCACAATTAGGGAATTCTCTTCTGGTTATTTTTTTTAGAGCATCAATATAAAATGTTCCTGAGGATGGATAAATGATGTGTTATCTATTATAGTCTCCTTAATTTCCCATGCATGTCATTTTCCTTTCTCTTTTAAAAGTTACATTTGAATCAATAATTCTTCCTATACCAAGTTTAGTGCCTGTGGTGTTTTAGTACATTTGTGCTAAGAGTCTGAGAAGACTTCAAAACAACAAGGCTCGGTTTTTTTCACATAGCTTAGGTGCAACAATTTAAAAGTCCAAATTTACAAATAAACAAAAAATGACTGAAATCAGATAAAGGGTGACCATATTCATCCCTGTGATTCATACCAAGATATGCTGACATATTTTTAAAGTGTGATGTGTAAACAACAAAAGGTACGGCATTGTATTTTGCAAACGAAATATAAGGCATAATAATATAACTTACAATTGGATAAGCACATTCAACATGGGAAGTGCAATCTCAATTTTTAAACATGGCAGCACCCTACCCTACTACACTCAAAGCACACACTTCCATGTTAAGATAGCAATTCTATTTGCTGAATCGCCCAAGACAAAGCTTTGCATTAATTGAAGTCTGAGAAGTTATAGAGAAGTAAAAAAAAAAAAAAAAAAAAAAACCTGAAAAAGCCTGCGATAAAAGGGATGATACACTTTCTTGGCGCTTACAAAAGCTCAAAATATCTGTATGTCATATTTCAAATTAGGGCAATTTTCTGCAGAAATCTCTTTAAAAGATTTTCTAGCAGGTGTGTGTTTAAATAACTCACAATAATAAATGAACAGGGATTTGCAAAAGGGAGCTCACAAGAGCACACCCTGTAAAGGCACTCCACCCAGAGTGCAGGATGCACCCTATAGCTTGGAGATCACCGGTTCAAATCCAAGCTATGCCACTGCCAACAGTGGAAGGGAGTTCCCAGGGGTGGCGACAATTGGCAAGCTGCCCAGGCAGGGTAAGGGTTAGGTCGGCTGGGGAGTCCTTGGGCACCTGCAGCCTGGCCCGTATGCAATTTAAAACTGTGTGGTCCTCCGACACTGCAAGTTCTGGATATGGCTGCATGCCGGGCTTGCAGAGTGAATAAAAGCAGATGGCTGACGGCACTTGTTTCGGAGGACACGAGTCCTCGTCTTCGTCTCTCCCAAGTTAGTTCAGGGGTTGCAGCGGTGAGCCAGGTTGAATAATAACTGGACATTCCAAAATTGGGAGAAAATTGGAAAATGAATAAAAATAATTGTTAAAAACAAAAAAAAACAAGGGGTTTGCAAAGTATCACATTTCCTAAAAACTGAATAAAATCTGGACATGTTTTATGCAAAGCCTCTTTCTTTGAGTAGATCAGAAATGCCTTTTTTTATAGCTAAACCATCGGACTTCCTTCCTGAGAAAAGATTACAGTTTTTATTACAGTCCATTATTGAGGCTAATGCACAGTGCATCTGTAAGACCCTGTCACATTTATATTCTTTTTCAATATAACATTTACATGTACCTGGTGTACTTAATGTACCATTAATCATTTCTGTCTCAGAACATTGTATTAGCGATGCATTCCCAATAACAGCATTAAGATGAAGATGGAATAGAGAAAACCTGACCCAACACAATTGGCCATTTTACATGGGGCTAACCGAACAGGAACACTGGGAGATAATAATATATAAAAACTGTATTGTAATTTTAAATAAAATCTATATATTTTCTAGGAAACTATAGTCGTTTCAAGGGAAATACAATAACAACACAGAACGTTATTGATGAATACTGGTATTTAAATATTTTAATTATGATATATATATATATATATATATATATATATATATATATATATATATATATATATATATATATATATATATTAAAGAAACATAAAGTGCCCCACAATGCTTGTTATTAGAGGTGCAAACCAATATAAGGCAATTTATATATTGAAAAAAATATATAATAAAGAGCCAAATGCTTTTATCGCTGTTGGCAAAGGTTTGTAGCTTGATAGTAGATCTTGTAGAGATGTCTGGTTGCACACTCATCATATAACGTCTATTTATAAGAACATGACCACTACAAATTACTTATTAAAACTTATTTCATTTTATTGTTAAAAACAAAGGCAGCATACAAACAGATCTCCCTCTACAAGGTCTACTATCAAGCTAAAGTATTTGCCAACAGCAATAAAAGCAGTTCGATGTTTATTGAGATAACAGTGCGCTATAGAAATACCAGAACTATATTTACCCATTTTCTTCAATATCCATGGATTGGAAAGTTTATCATCACTGGCTGAATAAGTTTGCATAAAATAAATGTGTTCTAAATAAGAATATTTGAGTCTACATCATACACTCATTATTCAGAGAAGTGTTGAATTTTTCAAACCATTTACTTGAATATGAAGGTACTCTACAGAGACTAGATTCAATTCTAATTAGGATTTATGGCATTTAAGAAAAAAGTCACCACCAAATACCTAATTAGTGGCATATTGTGTTACTTAAATTACATTCAGACATATTCAAAGAATACATAGCCAGATGTTAAAGTAGTTTATAATCTTAAATGTGAGTAATTACGTTTAAAGTAAGAAAATATAAATTAATTTAGCACTGCAGAAACACAAAACCTCATTTAAATCAGCCTTGTCTGAAACCTGTGCTGCATACACTTATATTTTAAGTCTCATTGTTTCAAATTGAATGCATTTTATATCAAACCTAAATATGTGATGTCAGGCTCTTTTGAATGGACTCAGGCTGTATATTTCCATTCCTTCTAGTCATTTTTTAACCTTATTTCCAATTAACAGTGGTTTGACTTTGATTAGTATATAATAAGACCATGATGACATTAAAGTTTTTTTGGACCACTTTCTGCAAACAGCATTGCAAACAAATCTATGCATGTCAAAATCATGCTTTGTCATTATGTGTGAATGTCTATCATTTCATAACTATTAAATTGCCAGTACTTCTGTGATCAATCTGTAGCAATACTGGGACTTATTAAAGCACCAGTAGGCCACTGAGGAATATATATACAGTATATATAGTCCCCTAAGTGCCATGTGTTGGCACTTAGGGGGCTCCCATAGTATTCGAGGCAGAATGCTAGGTGTGCCATTTATGTTTCTCACTCATGTAGAGGGTCTTTTTTCAAACCTAAAATACAGACTTTTAATCAACAAACCAGTATGCTAATTAATCAATCAATCAATATGTATTTTATATAGCACCTTTCATAGTGGACCACCATCACAAAGCACTTTTACAAGATAGTGAGGAACAATGCACAATATATTAAAATACAGTGAAATACAGGGCATAGTACATTAAATAAACCACTAAAATCCAATCATTTCTGACAGCTGCCTGTCCAGACCAATGACGTACTATCGAGGGACACATTGGATTTATCAGAGTTAAAAGGGTTAAGAAAAAACGACTGCAGTGTATGACTGACAGGCATAATGGATTTTAAATAACTATCTTGTTATTGTGCAGTATCTAGCACCATATATGCTTGTAATGTAAAAAAAGGCTTTCATAATTTAAACTAATCCATTAGTGGTTGTTTGATCACTGTCTCACTCATGGCCATTGCTATAGTAGAGTATTTTAACACCATTTTTAAATGATCTGAGATAATCTTCAAATGGTTATAACATTTTTCAGATTTTCATTAAAGATTATGTTATATGCATAAAGCCCAGGGGTTAGGGAATGGTCTATTTTTCTAATAAAAAAACTCTTGATGGTCTTTATGTTCACAAATAATTTGTACAAGAGGTCTACAGGTGATCTAAAATGAGAAATGCTGTGTAACAAAGTAAATCAATGCAAGGAATGTCCAAATAATTCAGTCTTTATTTCCTCTAGAGAGGAATAATCTTTAACTTCAAATGCTGGGAGATTTGAACAGAAAGAAAAGAAAAAATGGGGTTAGTGTCAATGTCGTAAGCATTTATAATCAAGGGCTAATTACTTGTGTTACGGTCTCAGGAAGGGTTTTTATTTTGATTTTGTTTCTTATACATTTTGTACTTATTTATTGTTTGTTTTTGTTTTTTTAAATAAAGTGCTTATTGTTTACACATGGCAGTTGCATTTCCCAAAGAACACTCATCATTTTTTCTTTACATTTCTTTCCACTTGAGTCAACATCCACCTTTGAGGTCTTCTGCAGAAGACGGTAGCCCTTAAACAACACATAGATTAATGTCAGTGATTACCACTGAATTTTAGTACCACCAGTATCCACTCTGAACAGCATGTTCATTGTGAATTATTTAATGATCTGGGATTTAATAGGCTTGTAACATTGTAATAAATATATAATATATGGATTAGTACTATAATTGCATCTCAGCCCATATGGAAAAAAGTCATAATTAAGCATGTTATTTAAAAAATGGATGTGAACATACATTATGACTTTCCGAGCTACTTTTTTGGAATTTTCTGTAAGTCTTTTAAACTGCTGGCTGTCGTTTTTATTAAGAGAACACTAGAGCTAGAAAATCATTCATCAGAGACCAAGAAAACAAAAACACAAGAAAGAAAACTGTCTTAAATATAAACCTTGTGAAAACATCCCTAAAACAGGTAGGTAAAACTAGTGACGTGCATTACATTCGCAGTCTGAAGTGAATTACTTTAGGTTATAATTGCATCTCAGAATTCATCATAAACCACTCGAGATTTGATGCAATTATAAATTTGTAATTTACTGCAGCCCAGCTATTATTCTATATGTATAATCTATTTTTATATTTCTATCTAGTTTTGCAGCATTACTGGTTTGTTTTTATCCTAGAAATTGCTACGATTAGTAATATTAATGCAATTACTACAATTAGCCACTAGAGGGACTTCTCAGCATGGCAAGATATTTTCAACAATAAAAGTTTTGCATTTTTCCATCTACTAATGCTCATATACAATATAATTCAATTGACATTTTTTATTTTGATATTACCTGCATTTCAAGGGGCTGTACAACAGTAATGCTAAGGCATTGCTATTATTAGTTGTAATATATTTATTATTGTTATTTATTATTTTTGTATTTTACTTTTGGTATTTTTCTAAACTGTAGGTCAACATAACTACAAGATCCTGGTGATAAGGACCACATTCTAGGTAATTGGCATATTAATGTTTCTACATGCTGTAAATTCAGGTTGGCTAAACTTTATTGTCCAACAGCTGCACAATCTTCCAAAAAGGTGGAGATCTGCATTTTCCTGATATTGCAATCTGATGGCAAGGAAGTTAACAACTTGCTTAAACATACAGCAAAGTCAATTTCATTTAAACTGCCATCCTGCTTTTGCTGGAGCACCCCACCAACATTTGCTCATGAAGCCTGTGTCATTTCAGTGGCAGGATCAATGTCTGATGACGCAAAGAGGCTAATTTGGGTGACTGAAAACAATAACAGGGGTGAATGAACGTCAGAAGCGCTAACAGACAGAACTGTATAAAACAAACAAGCATCCTATCACAATCAATTATTAAGCATGTCCGACAAGCAGAAAATGCTGCAGGCTCGAAATGCCTTTAGCTTTTTCTTTCTCCCTGCAGTTACATCAATATCAACTTTCCCATGAAAATTCCCTGGTGAGTCCCAGTTGTGAAGTCCATTTTTCAATTATTTTTTATATATTTGGTTTTTGCCCTCATGTGATCTATCTGTAGCAGAGCTGTCCTATCCTCACCCTGACTCCTCTGCTCACAGTCACCCCGAGGGCTTTGGTATCTTACTGATTGCTCAGTAACAGTCGTGAAGTTCTGTTGTAGCCAAAGAAGCAGTTTGTGGACCATGGGCTCGGAAACAAGTGTTGCCTTTTTCAGTAAAGCCAGCTTTATATCGATGCACTGTTTTCTTGTGAGCTGTTCAGAAATAACAGATACATCAGGCAGACTAGATGGGTAATCAAGGGGTACGTGAAAGATGAGCCTCAATAGTAGCTTTCCTGTATATCCATCAACTGTAATCTGAATTCTGAATGTGAGCCCTTCATTTCAAATGTTATGAACGACCATTAATAACAGGCATACATAAAACAGTAAATTACATATTTCTGTGGCACTGGCATGCAATGTATTATTTATTTAATAAGTTCAGTTTTTAGTTTTGTTTGTTTTTGAAATAGCTGTATATCATTACAATTTTGAACAGTGCTACAGTGTTCACTTAAATAAAAAAAATCTAAAATGATTTCATGTGGCGAGAACAGGGATGATAGAATCGGGAGCTGTAAATAGAGCTGTAAATAGAGCCCAGTCTCAATTTGAGTAAGATAAAGAGCAGGAGCTGCTAAAGGATAGAGCGTGAGGCCGTGGGTACCCTCTGACTCACATGGTGAGAACCCTCCCTCGGCGGAGGCGCGGATGTCAGAGGTCGGGGAAGTGAGCCTCACTTACCCCTAAAGGTTGGACCTCCGGCTCCCCACATAACCTCACACCCGTGGGACAAACAATAGTTCACGTGCCAATGCATAACATTTAAGAAAGGAGGAAAAGAGACATACAAGAAAATGATTAGGTATACCTAAAAAAAAAGTGCAATACGTGACTAATTATTGTATGCATTTAATACAAACTATTTTATGGTTTCACTTTTTTGTTTTACGATTTACTGCACCACCATTAATGAGCATAATAAAAATAAGCAGGATACTTTGTTTGCTTCCCTCACAAACAAATCCCTTTTAAAATTAAGAAGAAAAAATGACCTTGATATGCTTATATATCTTGGGATTTTCTGACAAGTGGCAGTTAATAATATATTGCTATGCTTTCAGGTAAATGCACAATTTCTAATTCCAGACCAATATTTACACTGAGGGAATGTAGTATCTGTTAATTACATTTAACAGAAACATATCCAAAGATTTTACAATTAACGAGAAACAAGTGATTTCAATGTCCAAACAATGTTTTATTTGGAGTGGAGGTTTTGTAATTCCAGGTCTTTTGTGACCGCAAATAAATAAAAAAAAATATAACTTATTAAACACACACAAGATCACAAGTCCACAGTGAGTCCTAACGTGCAAGTGGCCGACTTCAACCGTACCCTGGGAATGAATTGTCAGGTCATCCAGTCCAGGGCACTCTGTTCCCTTTATACTGCAACCTCACAGGTCGGGAGGGAGATTTATCACCAAGAATCATTCTATCTGTCACAATTAGTTAATCCAAGAGAATACCAAAGGTCTTTCACATGAGACATCTTTGATAAATAGTGGTTAGTATGTTACCACTGTACATCACAGCCTGTGCATTTATTAACAAGAAAGGTCAAGTACTGCGTTTAATTAGTTTCTCATTTGTGGGTCTGCATATTTGAAGAACCACTGTCTTAATCTTTTCTCCAATATATACCACATGATGCTGCAATGTGTGCCTGTTTTGGTTTTACTATTATTAAATAATTGTAAACTAAAGTTTTTATACATAGAGGTAAAGCTATAACTTGATGATTTGTGATTTTTTAAACTACTCATCAACATGGAAGAAAGTAAACATTGTCAAATTCAAAACAAAACAATCCAATATAAATCTGAACATGGTAAATAGTTTAGCTGTTTCAGAAAGTTATCAAAATATTTTTTCAATTTACAATTTTTCATTCCTTTTTTTTCAGTAGGTTGCTTTCCAGCTCTAAATGTTCTAGAAGACACATACTTTTTACTAATACAGTCATTTATACCCTCCTTACTTTCATATCAATCAAACTCTAAATATATTTATTTACATTAAACACACAAATTGCATTTGAGGCTACTACTGCATTTACATGCTAACCTACGTACAGTACATACCAACCCATGTGGATTAATGATTATATTTTATTCAGGTTTTTACCCTGAACACATTCCAACCCCAAACAGACAAATGGGAGCACTGACCACATTTGAGTTGATTTTTTATTTACGAGCAGGTTTTTATTTGTAACTGTATCCAGTATGTTTGTTCAGTGTTTGTTTCGGTCAGTACAAAACACTGCTTTACTGGACCAACAGAAATGGCAGACATAGTTCAAAAGAAACCTACCAACAAGAAAAAAAAGCCATTTTACAAAGTTAATCAGAAAGGGAGGTCAAAAAAGTTTAAATATCTAAACCGCATTTTTTCAAAACACCTCTTGGGGGTGGGGGAGTTAGCCCTTAGTTTAAAGTTTAACTGTGACTCTCTAATACTGTAAGCAGTGCAATCTACATTTAAAATATTTAATAAATACAACAATCATCAAATGTCAGAGGCTGGACAAGAGGTTGTGGGTGTCTTGCCCAACTACATTTTCCCAGAGCCATCAACCATGTGGATACATAGTTAGTGGTTTCTTGATTGAGATTTTAACTTAGCAAACAGAACCACAGGTCGGCAAATTCAGTAACAGAAGAGGCTATGATCTTAAAGTCCAATCAGAATTATCAGAACCCTACTTTTATTGAGCCCTTACGCTGCTGGGTGGACAGATGGATATGCAAATATAAATCCAAAAAGTCTACATTAAGAAACCCTTTAAAAGAGAAAGTTCAGAATCGGATCATCATATTGCGTTCTTTTTTTCATGTTTTTTAAAAAAAATTTTATAAACAATATATAAATGGAAGGAAAGGCCAATTACAGTGTAAATAGTTTGTTGTTCTTTCCAGGATATGAATGTTATCTATAATACATAGTGAAGAATTATGAAGTCCAGCGCCACCAAGCCACTTTCGTTCTATCCCAAACAGCCCCAAGAGAATCCAGAGCTGGGCGGACATCAAGGATAGTAAACTGATAGGTCTGCTTATCAACTTCTCCTCCATCATAGTAATCAATCACATATCGCACTTCTTTTCCACAGCGGTTGACAATCCAGTCATGCCTGTCAAAAGGCAGTTCATACCTGTAAGAAAAGTAGTATAATGTAAGGTTTAAACCATAACCACATTATCAACATCAAAACGTATGAATCCTTGTTTCCAGTGAGACTTTGGCTGACCGTATCTTCCTGCTTTTTTTGCTTAGTTGTAGTTTATACCTCTTTCCTATATTTAGATTAAGTGATGGCCAGACTGAATTACTTAAACAAAAAAAAAGGGAAAATACAAATAAAAATAATATAACAATAATAATAACAACAACAATAAACATATGTAAATGTTTTAAAAAATCTTTGTGTTTAATGGATACTTACTGGCTTAAATACACTTTTATTATAGACTCGCATTAGGTCATTATGGTCCAACAAAACCATAAACATGAAGTCAAAAAAAACACTAATATCTTACCCCATCCATGAGCGCATTTTGGCTCTTGGTGACAATTCTTTAGCTTTGCCTCCAAACCGAGCCAGAGATGGTCCGCATGGGCATTCCCTAAGAAATGCAAAGAGAACCTTGAACATTTCAATGAAATCCAGACGGGTTTTATTCTCTCTGCCATTCACTTTCACAGCACTTCCACATTGTGTGATAACACAGCATGGTACAGTGTTGATGAATAAATGATGTCACAATGAGTCACAGCAGCTGTTGCCTTTCACCAAAAGTCGGATTCGAATGAAGTCCGACTCAGAGTGGAAGCAGGTTGCATCTTGTGTACTTGGAGAAACATGTCTCCCTTGCTACTACAGAAAAAAAACTCACTCAGCATGAAGGGCCTCCCATTTTAATATTTCCTGCCAAGCCTGTTCATTGTTCTGGTTATGAATCTTGATAATGTTGGTCATGTCTTGAGGACCAAGATCATCCTCTTTCCAGCGCCACCTAGTGAAAAGATTTAAATAAGAATATTGAAATCGGGAAGCAATTTAGGATGAAAAAAAACACACCATATTTGAAACCTTAGGTATTAATATATTATGTGTTACCATTACATAAATGCTGTGAATAACATTTAAAATACAATTTGACACAAAAACAAGTAACGGATTACATAGTTCAACAAAGCAGTTACCGTCCTTCCCCACCCGTCCCCCTTTTTTTCTGAACTGCTTATATGTTCTATAATTTTATTTATTTCTTTTTTTAAACAAAAAAATAATAACCATGACCTATGTATTAATTTATTTACTCACCCCTTTCTCAGCATTGCATTCCAAAACATCTGCTCAGATGGGTAGACCCATTGTTTGTCTGAACCAGCCCTGGGAATACTAGATACTTCTCTATTCACAGGCAGGGGGAAAGGCTGGTCCTGGGCTGGTGTCTGGTTTGGAGGAGGCATCTATAAGAATTAAAATAAATTAATGACTTTAGACATTCAGATTACTTTCGAATTTTAACAAAAAAAAGACGTTGTACATATTCCCTGCCTACAGTAAAAACAGTACAAATACTATTGAAGGAATCAGACACTGAACATGTGGAATCTTAAAACTGTTCATCAGACTTGCAGTGTGGTCATCATGTCAACAAATCAATCAATCACATTTAGTATAGCGCCTTTCACAACAAGTTGCCACAAAGCGCTTCACCATATGCAGAACATCAAAGATTACAATAATGCAAATAGGAAAATGCAATAAATACTATAAAAAATAAATACAATAAAAAAAGAATATAAAAAACAATGAATAAAAAGTCAATTTGATAAATATGCTAAACTATAAAAATGTGTCTTCAGCCTCGTTTTAAAAGATTGCTACAGTAGAAGCTTTCCTAACAGGAACCACCAATTCGTTCCATAGCTTAGGGGCCACATAGCCAAATGCTCTACCTCCTGTGTTTGTTTAACATTTTTGGAATGGCAAGACAACCAGCATCCTGGGATCAGAGTGGCTGCCTTGAAACATTGGGACCAGTAAGTCACTCAGGTAGGATGGAGCCAAGCCTTGTCAGGCTTTATATGTGAGGAGTAGAACTTTAAAATCAATCCTGTATCGAATTGGGAGCCAGTGTAGGGTGCCAAAACTGGTGTAATATGATCATATTATTTTGTTGAAGTTAAGATCCTGGCCACAGCGTTCTGCACAAGCTGCAATCTGGACAGAACAGTTTGGAATACCAGAGAGAAGGGCATTGCGATAGTCTAATCTGGCAATAACTTATAAAGGTGTAAATCGGTCTCTCAGCATCATGTACTGAGAGAGGGTCTTAATTTAGCAATGTTTAGTAGATGGAAAAGAGACACTTTATTTATGTTCATAGTGCAAGTTTCAAATGAAAGATCACAGTAAAAAATTACAGCCAGATTTCTGGTCTCTGGCTTTGGCTCAATGGGGTTGCCACATCAGACTGATAGGACATGGGTTTATGCTCTCACGTTGCTTTTTAGACCCCCAAACTATGACCTCTGTTTTATCAAAATTTAGCATTAAAAAATTTGTTGACATCCATTTTTTTTTATATCTACGAGTCAGATAGTTGGAGTATTTTGAGATGTGGAATTGCCTGGTTTGACATATAAATATAATTGTATGTCATCAGCATAGCAATGGAAATTTAGTGTCTACAGACAACATCACCCAGGGGAAGCATATACAAGCCAAACCGAATAGGACCAAGGACAGAGCCCAGTGGATTGCCACACGTAACTACAGATAAGGAGGATTCCTCCTCAATTTGGACATATTGTAGCTTATTTGATAAGTAGG
The DNA here is from genome assembly GCA_030684275.1 of Acipenser oxyrinchus oxyrinchus. Lineage (NCBI taxonomy): Eukaryota > Metazoa > Chordata > Actinopteri > Acipenseriformes > Acipenseridae > Acipenser > Acipenser oxyrinchus. The sequence goes on along the minus strand of CM060258.1, from coordinate 10,584,050 downwards.
ATTTAAATCAGGATAGGACAGAGCCTGACAGTCCTACCAGGTTTTTAAGGTGGTTAATTAATTAGATGGTCAATTTTATCAATAGCTGCACTTAGACCTAGAAGGATTAGGGCAGAAGCAAGGCCTGAATCAGAGGATAATAGAGCATCATTTACTACTTTGACGAGAGCCGTTTCAGTACTGTGACTGGCACGAAAGCCTGAATGTCTTAGATCAAAAAGTAGGTCCCCTTGACCTAGCGGGGACCCACAAGCTTATGATAAGAAATGTCCAAACCAAGTTTCATCACAATTAGAGGCATAACAAAATACTAAGAAAAAACAAAATCTAGCCGTTTAAAACAAGCAATCATAATCACTTCCCTATTTGAAAGGGTGAACTTTAGCAGAGTCCCTTTCCTCAATTTCTACTGCACCCAAAATTGAGCAGGCTGGCATTTCTCATTTCGAAGCAATGTACTTTTTATAAAGCTTCAACGTTGGCAGATTGACATTACCAAAATAAATGAAAGCTGCTAACATAGGCACAGAGATGGATTAATGTAACAGTTTCTGAACACCAGCTCGTACCATGTTTGCTGGGTCGATGTCATGAGGCATTTTGTCTCCTCCAGCCGCTGCCTTCATTGGGCATTCCACAAACTCATAGGCCCTCTCCTGGTGCGCTGGGACTGGGGGACCCCCGTTCTGCTCTGGTGGGGTTGACCCAGCAGTTTGGTGCATTGGGCATCCTGGTGGTGGGGAAGCTGAAAATAATAAATGAAACATTCATATATATGACTTGTAGGACGAGTCGGACTCGAGTCACATTATTCGTGACTCGGACTCGAGTCACGGCCGCAAGACTTGGACTCGAACATTCGGGCTCCGTGACTCAGATATTAATGACGAGTCATTTTTTATTTTCTATTACACAAGTAATATTACAGTTACTAGGAAACTGTGCACAATAAAAACCCACCCAACAAAACACTATCCAATCACTGGTTAGCCCTGTTGTCTTTGCAGCCAATCATAGTAAGAATAAGAAATTGGAAGCGAGTTAGGTTGTTGCGTAAACACACTGCCACACAAATCCAACTGGTTGTAAACACCCCCCAATACAAACCCAACTGCAACTATCGCAGGCCAAGTTTTATAAGGAATAATGTCAGCATGGTAAACAATTAAGTAATTATTTGGCTTTTAACAAGCCTTTCTCTTTACTACTTTAAACCGTGTTCTTTAAGCACTTCTAAAAACTGCATTCTTGAAAAAGACATCACTTGATTTTTCCTGAGCTCCCTGAATCACTGGAATAGTGTTTGTTTGCACTGAAAACAATAGAACATTGGTCACCTTAATTTTGAGTTTACTGAAAACAACAATGAATGAAAAAAGAAATCATACAAGTTAAAATCATACTTTTAGAGCTTCTTAATTCATATCAGAAAAATCACTGTGCGAGTAAATATTCTGTGTTTTGCTTCTAATCTCCACTCATTCCCAGCGCACACCATCACTGTTTGCAAGCAATGTCAATGAATTCACCTGGCAGATTCAGTGCAAGACTAGGCACTAGTGTCAAATCGAAAATTGCCTTCCGTCAAACAGGCAGATATATCAGACTGATATGACATAAGGACTGATTGATAGCAAATAAAGAACGACAGAATAACTTAATACCACTTAATTTACCGAAATAAATAATTTATTATGGATGAGGGAAAAACATATTAACAATACAGCATCAACCTAGAAATCTGTCTATGTGAACTGCATTTTTTGTATTCCATTATGAACCTATAAAAAAGGGGAAATACATAAATATATGTTTTTGTGTAAAATAGAAAAGATAAACACATTACCTGAAATCAAATGAACTGAAGCACAATCTCGTAAATGCATTATTGTATTACAGACTTAATAAAAGTGCAAATGCAATGAAAGTGAAACCTAACGTTTCTGTTTTGCAAAATAAATACAAATAATACTAAATTTACTGTTTAAGAACACAGTATATATACAGTTTCAGCAATGTCTAAATCTATCCGAACTGAAGTCAAAGCAGATGCTATATAACACATTTCTTATCGTTGTAGTGTTATTTTCAGGTACTAGGGAATTTTAAAAGTTTAAACACATAAACTCTAAAGAAGTGGTAAAACGTCAAACTATGCTAGACGTATAACCGGTCACGTGACACATGTCACCAAACGTATATTTTTTTATGCATTCATTTTAGTAATTTATCATCAGTAAATTACGCGTATGAGACTGCTCTGGTGCCATAGTAAAGTTTTTTTTTTTTTTTTTTTTTTTTTTTTTTAATTATTTGTGAATTTTTCCTGAGGGATATCAGACAACGTCCATTAGGTAAACTGTTCCCTCACTACAACCACTAGTTTAATGAAAATTGAGTTGAGTTTGTTTCAAGGACTCAATAAGATATACTATTTTTCAATAATGCAGGGCAAAGATCTAGAAGTGCTGGAAAACAATCTGAAATTAACATGCGTCAGCCCATTAAAACACTCCGTGGGACATAAAATTGAGGAAACATCTGAAGACACGTACTGGTTGTTCTTTCTAGTACAGGATAAGGCAATGAAAACCTGTCTATGAAAAGTTGATCAGTTTAATTACAGGACCAAGCACACCAGAAGAGGGAGCTATTGTATACAAAAACATCTAGTTCATAAAAGAGTTTGAGAAGCGGTGGAGTAAAATATGTTTGTATTATCCAATACTTTAAATTATTTCAAATTATTATTATTTATTTCTTAGCAGACGCCCTTATCCAGGGCGACTTACAATCGTAAGCAAATACATTTCAAAATAATGCAGATTCAAAATGTCATTTATGTATTGGATTTTTTTAAATAAAATAATAAAACACAAAAATGTGAACTCACTCAGGTAAAAAATAAATTAAACATAAACGGACTTTAGCTCACATAACTGATTCATTTGTTTACAAATGGCATCTAAGATTTCAAAGATGCATCTTCCTGTTACAGGCTTTTTTTCTTTATTTTTTTTTTACTACACTCTTTAAAATAAGGTGCTTAGTTGGCAGGAAAACAGACACTATGCTATTTTATAGCCCGACTTTCCCTAAAGATATTAGAAGATAAATCACATAGGAATTGTGATATGTCCTTCCAGAACAATGCAACTCTCTTTGTTAGTCGAGTCGAACTATTTACACGAAGATGTTTCTACCTTTTAAATTTAGTCCTGCTCCTGTATTATAAATACAATTGTGTTGAGTCTAAGAGCTTGTTAATTGAACTCCAACTTGGACACAGTGCAGTTTGTTCATACCTGGTTGACTGTCTTGCATTGGGCACCCAGGTGGCGGGGTTGCGGCATGCTGTGCTGCTGAACTTGAAGCTGTGGCACCCATTCTTCCAGAAGTAGCCTGTGTTGCCTGGTCTCGCCACGCAGACCAAATATAAAGATCTGTTAAAGATGTAAATATGAAACGTAACTTACAGGCTAACCTGTGCTTTCCAATTTCATTTTCAATAAAGCTCAACAATCATGAATTTAAAAAGCCAGCTACCTTCTTCTAATGTGTCATGTTGTATGGTAACTACAGTACCCGTCATTTAATTACCATACAATGTACAATGAATAGCTATTTATCTTTTGAAATACTATTTATCTAATCAGTGAAAACCAAAAACTAATGTTTTACCAAGCATTAAGACAAACCGGCTGTTGTATAACAATCTTCCATCGCAAACCCACGTCCATTGATTTGAAATAAACATGACTGAACATTAAATCGTTGTTTTTTTAATCCTTTAAAAATCGTACTGTATTTTTATCAAACTTTACTGTTATTTAAAAAAAAAGGTTTTATCTGTATTAATGTAGATTCTAACATAAAAGATTTACTTACAGTTCCTTACCACCTCACTTCAATGTCAAACGTAACAAGCTTTAACTTCCCCCACAATGCATCACTTTCATGCAGTCCTGGGACGTGTATACAGCACTTTCAGTAACGTCATTTCCTATTCTTAATGGCGCAGTGTTGTCCTTTTTCTTCATTATCAGGTTGGGGATGGGGTTCAGAGAAAAGCGTGTCTGTCATTGTTGTTTTGCTTCCGACACATTTTTAATAGGTAAAATGTATGTTGTATGGCAGCCAGTTGTGGGCATCGCGTTTATAGGGTTTATGTATTTTCTGCTGAAAAGGCAAGCTGCTTTCTTTTAATTTTTATCAGTAGACACCTTCATTTCCAAGTAGAAGGTCGTTAAAAAAAAAAAATCTTGAGACCACATAACAGATAAAAATAGAGATTCAACCCCTTCATTAACCCGAAACCCACAATTAAGAGATTAAATTAAGAGCTAACCACATGACTATATATATATATATATATATATATATATATATATATATATATATATATATATATATATATATATATACATACAGTACTGTGCAAAAGTTTTAGGCAGGTGTGAAAAAATGCTGTAAAGTAAGAATGCTTTCAAAATAGACATGTTAATAGATTATATTTATCAATTAACTAAATGCAAAGTGAGTGAACAGAAGAAAAATCTAAATCAAATCCATATTTGGTGTGACCACCCTTTGCCTTCAAAACAGCATCAATTCTTCTAGGTACACTTGCACAAAGTCAGGGATTTTGTAGGCATATAGTCAGGTGTATGATTAAACAATTATACCAAACAGGTGCTAATGATCATCAATTCAATATGTAGGTTGAAACACAATCATTAACTGAAACAGAAACAGCTGTGTAGGAGGAATAAAACTGGGTGAGGAACAGCCAAACTCAGCTAACAAGGTGAGGTTGCTGAAGACAGTTTACTGTCAAAAGTCATACACCATGGCAAGACTGAGCACAGCAACAAGACACAAGGTAGTTATACTGCATCAGCAAGGTCTCTCCCAGGCAGAAATTTCAAGGCAGACAGGGGTTTCCAGATGTGCTGTCCAAGCTCTTTTGAAGAAGCACAAAGAAACGGGCAACGTTGAGGACTGTAGACGCAGTGGTCGGCCAAAGAAACTTACTGCAGCAGATGAAAGACACATCATGCTTACATCCCTTCGCAATCGGAAGATGTCCAGCAGTGCCATCAGCGCAGAACTGGCAGTAAATAGTGGGACCCTGGTACACCCATCTACTGTCCGGAGAAGTCTGGTCAGAAGAGGCCTTCATGGAAGACTTGCGGCCAAAAAGCCATTCCTCCCACGTGGAAACAAGGCCAAGCGACTCAACTATGCACAAAAACACAGGAACTGGGGTGCAGAAAAATGGCAGCAGGTGCTCTGGACTGATGAGTCAAAATTTGAAATATTTGGCTGTAGCAGAAGGCAGTTTGTTCGCCGAAGGGCTGGAGAGTGTACATGAATGAGTGTCTGCAGGCAACAGTGAAGCATGGTGGAGGTTCCTTGCAAGTTTGGGGCTGCATTTCTGCAAATGGAGTTGGGGATTTGGTCAGAATTAATGGTCTCCTCAATGCTGAGAAGTACAGGCAGATACTTATCCATCATGCAATACCATCAGGGAGGCATCTGATTGGCCCCAAATTTATTCTGCAGCATGACAACAACCCCAAACATACAGTGAAAGTCATTAAGAACTATCTTCAGCGTAAAGAAGAACAAGGAGTCCTGGAAGTGATGGTATGGCCCCACAGAGCCCTGATCTCAACATCATCGAGTCTGTCTGGGATTACATGAAGAGAGAGAAGCAACTGAGGCTGCCTAAATCCACAGAAGAACTGTGGTTAGTTCTCCAAGATGTTTGGGCCAACCTACCTGCCGAGTTCCTTCAAAAACTGTGTGCAAGTGTACCTAGAAGAATTGATGCTTGATGCTGTTTTGAAGGCAAAGGGTGGTCACACCAAATATGGATTTGATTTAGATTTTTCTTCTGTTCACTCACTTTGCATTTAGTTAATTGATAAATATAATCTATTAACATGTCTATTTTTGAAAGCATTCTTACTTTACAGCACTTTTTCACACCTGCCTAAAACTTTTGCACAGTACTATATATATATATATATATATATATATATATATATATATATATATATATCTAAAACCAAAAAAAAATCCCCAATTTGACTTTCTATGTTATGTATCTAAAATTACTGATATTGTGCAAGTGGTTTTACAATACACATTACAGTTGGTAGACTATTCCTGTGGCATGCATACAGTGAGTCATAAAGTAAGCAGCCAGATATGTGTCAGTTTGTTTTGAATTAAAGTTTTAGAAAAGTTCAGCTGACAGTTACCTGTGCATCACTATGAACCCACATGGGTCATTTACTGGGATCAAAATGAAACGGACCAGAAGTACTGTAGATCTGAATAATTTATTGGCAATTATATTCTCACAAATGTATTGCTTTTATGCAGGCAAGACACATTCTTATATTTGTTAACGGACAAAATGATGACACATACTGTACATGTAAAATTGGAATAAAGAATGAAAAAGCAATGCAAACATTTAAGAAATAGGAGGGACAGAGAGATTGTAAACTTGTATTTCCATTGAGCAACAAAACAGTACTAAAATCCTTAACAATATTACTGTGACCAGTACTAGATTTTGTGAATGTTTTTACTGTTGTAACTAACAACAATGACAATTTGCAATAACAAAAAACGGTGACAATTACAGCAACTTTAAATGAACTTCCTTATGAACTGCTTACTCTCAAATAAATACTTTTTAATTACTGTTGGCATGTATTAAATGTTTCCTGTTTAAGTACATTATGTGAATTTATTTTTTAAATAAATATTGTAGTCCATTCAGTTTACTTTTCACTGATCTTATATGCTAAAAGTTTAAGGGAGCGAAAAGTCAATGAAAAGTATCCCCCTACCACCACCTTACAGACTTTATTCACAGCATGAAAATCCACAGCATGTTCGAATAAATTTCAATAAGATTAAAAGGTATGTATCTAAAAAAGTAAGTTATCAGCAAAGTTAATATTTTAAATACCGGTAATGTGGCTTGAGTAAAACAGAAAGAATGATGCAAGAAAAAAATGCTTACAAAACGGCAACCAGAATACTAAAATAGGCATTCCTCCAAACAAAATGCAAATTACATGTGGCCACAAGTTTTCCATCAAATTCCTTATACCCCCCTCCCAAAGTTTAGCAAACAAAAAAAAATAAAAAAATATTTAGGTTTAAAAATATTTTTTGTATTAAATAAAAATAATTTTAAAAAAAAACCACACACAACAGAATATTCCATTATAACATCTAAACCATTGTTTTACTTCTACTGTTCAATAACTACTTCTGTTAGTACAAATGAGTGAATCAGATTAAGAGAAAAGGGGACTTTTAGCCATACAGTAAATGCAGCAATAACAATGATCTTAAAAACAAGTTCTCATAAATAACCCAACATATAAAACACTGTATTAACAGATTGACGCAGTAATGTATTATCTGTCAATTTCTACTAACACTGAGCTATACTTTTGTTTTTATCACGTCCCAATAAAAGACGTGCTGCGATTGTGGAATTACGATCTTTACAAAGCATGCACATTTATGTTAAACAGGAATATTCATCAGGTTACAAATAAATGACAAGTAGAAAATACAAAAAATAAAACATAAAACTTTCATGAAATTAAACTCCCGCATTTGTTCTACTTCCTGTTGTTGCCACATTTGCCAAAGGCAATTATACAGTCTTATAAATTTATAGAACAGTTAAGGATTAACAGTTTTCCAAAAGAAAAAACAAAAACCACTCGACTTGAGTGCAAGCATCACTTAGCTTACAGTATGTGATTTTGAGCTCATTCCTCGTTTTAATATCTAGATATATCATTAATTCATACCATACTTTTCCATACATAGATTAAATATACTTGTATTTAAATGCAGACATGCTGGTTCAGCATTATTTGCAAGTTGTTAAGTTATTATAAATGAGGTATCTGGCAGAAAAGACCCCACAATTTTGTGTGCCAAGTCCTAAGCGTGCATTTGTCTTTGCTAACAGGAAACATTTGTAGTGAGTGCTCTTTAAAAGCAGCAACTTTACCTGGATCCCCACCCTACTTCATTTACTCTTTCTTTTCTGGATATCTAAAAACTACATTTTTAAATATCTTTATGTGACTGAGAGCTCTAATTAACCCTCAGCTTTATTACGCAAGCATTCTGAGAAAACATTGCAGCATGCATCTTCACATAGTACATCATAACAAAACATTATATTTTGTGAACATAGAATTGGTAAAAAACACCAACAGCTAACATCTTCAACTTCAGTCAATTTATACCAATACAATATGTGGCTGGCAAATGCAAGCAATGCCACTAGGACAATATATTTCTTGTGTAGCCTTTCCAAAAATGTCTAACAAACCTAGTGATACCTCAAGCAGCTGTAGGTCAGGCATAAGTGCACTTCTATTCCCTTTTCCGATAAAAGAAACAAAAGTAAAAACATGTCTTTTTTGATCTACAAATAGGATCTCTATCCAGCCTTGGTGTAGACAGAGGTAGCAGCCAAGTCTGTTTGACCACTTCATCCATGGATTGGCACAATCTTTGGACTTTACTAGTCTGTAAAATCTTGCAAGGCTGTACATCCAAAATGTTCTTGACTTAGAATTTAAACTCCTACTCGCATGAGTGTTGAAATAAGTTTTACATCCAATAGCTTTTATTGCACTACAAACATTTGTTTTGCTGAC